>OX359265.1:43514917-44994917 GCA_947179155.2 Hedera helix | reverse complement strand
AAGCTTTGAAAGTCTTACCGTATACACCCCCTAGTAATTAGAAGTTGAGAAGATAAAAAAATGGGAGCATACAGAGCCGCCGATGACTGGTCGGCGACTCCGGCGTCGGAAAGTCAAACCTTCTAACGAGTTCAGCCTCGAATCCAAATCAACCATCGGCGTCGAATTCGCCACCCGCAGCATTCACGTCGAGGATAAAGTCGTCAAGGCCCAGATTTCGGACACCGCCGGCCAAGAAAGGTAATTTACTGCTTCAGATCCCATTTCACCTATATATGTCTGTGTATGGTGTACGTGTGTGTCAATTTTATAATTCCGCGATATTAATGTGTTATATCCATTCCCGCCAAGGACGAAAGAAAGGCTAGAATTGGCGGCCTCAAATCATCTAGTAATTTTTATTTTTATTTTTTCAATTTTTTGTTTGGCTGGCACACAGTTGTTTTTTCTTAAAACACTTGAACGCCAGTTCAATTGTCATTGAAGTAATTTTTGTTTTTATTTTTTCAATTTTTTTGTTGGCGCTGAAGTAATTTTTGTTTTTTTCAGTTTTTTTGTTGGATTGATACAGTAATTTTTTATTTATTTTTTTCTTTCTGAAAACAGTTGAACGCCAATGAAATTGGCGTTGGGTATATAATTTTTATTCTACCAAGTTAAATTTAATTAAGTAATTATAACAGTTAATATTGAATGCCACTTCAAGTGGCGTTGCCTTTAAAAATTCATTGGCGTTGCGGTTAAAATCTAAAAACTTTGAACTTTTTGAATGGAATTGAGAAAGATGAACCAAAATGAAGCCATTCTGAGAAATTACTCAGTTGCCAAATATCTATAATGTGAACTGCTATACGGTTTGTTTTAATAATGTAGTTTTTGCTTTAAATTTTGAGATCTGTACTTTTAGGAGGTTTTTAACTGAATAGATTGCGTAAATTTGTGGTTTAGATTTCCATCATCAGAAGAATAGATCTAAAGTCAGAATAATATAAGATATAATTTAGTACTTCAAGTTATGATATTCTTGTAATGTTTGCAATTTTGATCAGAGCTCAATTAAGGCTGCCATGGACTATTTGTTAGAGTACATGGAATGTGAGGAAATGATTCAATTCTAGCCTCTCTTTTTGTATGATAAGTACATTGAGTGTATGTTAGGCTCCTTTTTTTTCATGTAAGATGAAGGTGAGATTAGGGGAAAATTATGTAAATGAAGATTAATCTAAATATCTGTACTTCTAAAAATCTAAGATCAAGGAAACTATTACGTAATACATAGCTAAAAAAAGCTCTAATAAATTTTTTGATTTCATTTCCTTTTTCTTTTCCTTTGTTTTCCAAGTTCCAAAAATAGCCTTAATGAAAATTAGAGAACAACATAACCTTTTGGATATCAACTTATCAAAATGAACAATGGGAGATCAGGGCATTAAGCCAGTGTGCATTTTTCAGTTAATACTATGTGTGAACAGATGATCCTGTGTAGCTTCTCTGCCATGTAAATCTCCCAAGTGTGACTAAATTTAAGACCTTGATTATAGGCTAGAATCTTGGTTGTATTTATTTGGCAAATGTACGTTACACTTTGTAATTGCTTGATTTTAGGTTAGATACTTGATTGTAATTTATTTGACAGAATGTAATCAACTACTATATATACAATACATCATCTCACACATTTTTAATGTGTGAAAAATTTCCCAAACCTTATCTTCTTCTTCTTTCTCTATAGCATCCTTGGTTCGTCACAGGGGTAGGTACTGGTGACTTTGTTTGCTGTGAATAGGAAGTATATGAATTTAGAGGAAACAGAAAGAAATGTACTTGCAGAAATAACAGTTCCCTCTTACAAAGGGTGGAAAACAGACTTGGCAATTTTGGGGCCGGCCCGATCCGCTCACAAAAAATTGGGCTTTGGGCCTTCTAAATATAGCCCAAGAAAATTTAGGTCGTTTCTAGCCCAGCCCTTAGGTTAATATTTATTTTTTTATTGCTTGACATTGTTGATAAAAAAAAAATTTAACTTAGAAAATGAATCAAATAGAGAATTATGAAAAATATAAGAATAAATTTTAACATGTGATCTTAAATAATAATACAAAAAAATATTATGAATAAGATATATATCACCTTTAGTCTTCTTTATTTTATTCTTTTACTCTTATTTTTAATAATTAATATTATATACATTTATCAATTAATTAATCACAATTCACAAGATTAGTTACATTTTAATGTATAAGAGTACAAAATATCTATAAAATTATTGATTATTTTATTTACTAATAATATTATATGATTATATAAAAATTATGTGTCATAATTGTAAAAGATAACTCATTGTAAAATATTGAGAGTTATGGTAGGTATACATGTGTATGCTTTCTATGGCCGAGACGTAATATGTTGTGTTACTTTAGTAAGCCCATTCCTTGATATCTCTTAATTGGACTAACAGACTCCATGAATTTACATAACACATAATATTCCTCTTGTTTTTTATTTGCTTATGCAATTTGAATGTGCTCAGTGTGGGTAAAATCTCTAACACAACTTCATGACATGCAGATCAAGAATTGCTCAGCAAGGAAATGAAGTTGACATATGATTCACATGTTAGTATTTATTTCAAATTATAAGTAAAAATAAAAAATAAATAAATATTTTTTTTTATAAAAAAAGTACTCAAATGGCCCAAGCGAGCCATGGGCCAAACATTTTCAGTCTGCAAAAAGCTGGTCCGTTTGCGCCGGCCCGCCCGTTTACCAAGTCTAAATGGAAAAGATGGGAAAAGGGATGATTGTATAAGCTTTTTCCAAGTACCTTGTTTTTGAGTTTTCTTTATGGAGAGAAAGTGATGGAAAATGGTGGAAACTAACCTCTCATTTTATCTGATTGATGGAAGGTGAAACAAGTCAATTTTATCTGATTAACCTTCTGAAATTTATATTTTCTACAATATCATCTCTTTCAGTTTATTTACCTGTAATATCTCCTAATAAAGACATTCGACACCTATTTATTTATTTATGAAAATGACTAGCACATATCTAGTTTCAATTTTAATATCCATATTATCTGTGCTACCTACCTGCCAAAGAGTTTTTTTTCTTTCTGTAACTACATTCGTTTAAAAAAAGCCCTCGTCTCAGTTCATTCCTATTTGTTGATAGATACCCTGCAATCACAAGAGCTTAATACCGAGGAGCTGTTGGTGCATTGCTTGTATATGATGTCACTAGAAATGTCACATTTGGGATAGTAGAGAGATGGTTAAAAGAGCTCCGTGATCATACAGATTCCAACATTGTGATCATGCTTGTGGGGAGCAAGTCAGATTTGCGTCACTTGCGAGCTGTCTCTACCGAAGATGCCAAGAGACATTTGCTGAAAAAGAGAGTACCTTCTTTATGGAAACCTCCGCTCTGGAGTCTAGGAATGTTGAAAATGCTTTCACAGAAGTGCTTACTCAAATATATCATGTTGTCAGCAGAAAAGCTCTGGACATTGGAGATGATCCAGCAGCCTTGCCAAAGGGACAGACCATTAATGTTGGCAGCAAGGATGATGTATCAGCTATGAAAAAAAGTTGGATGCTGCTCTGCCTAGAAGTTGGTAAAGCAAAGGTGAAAATCAGTTTCGGTCACAACTTACTTCTAATTTTCTTGTGGCTAAACTTGTCCCGATGAATCATAGCATTATTCTCACGTGGAGTTTTTGGTCACCAAAGCTTCAGTTATAGCATATGGGACTAAAATGCTTGAAACTTGTTAAGTCAGATTTTTTCAAAGGCGAGCATCTAAGTACTCTGTACTTGTCATTCTTCTTCCGTGTTTTCGGCAATTTTTTTTTAGCTCAATTGTATTTTATTGTAGTTCTTAGCAGCGCTTAGGTTCTGTTTGATTGCTTTGGAGTTTGGCCTTTTTGACCTGTTCCGACAATGCACTAAGATAAATTTCTCGTCTTTGTACCCTGGTCATTTAGTTGTCTTGTGGACCGAAAAGAGTCATAAATTTGTAAATATTGAAGATGAATGTTAGTTCATATATCATGGGTGTTGTCATAGTAGTGCTAGATGACGAAATTTTGATTATTTTGTCGAGACATCGTCATTTTCTGCTAACAAGCATAAAGTACATATACTCTCGTTATTCTGCCTTATATTCTGAGGGGAGCTAATCATGAAATTAATAAAGTAGTAGTACTTATCTTCTTTTCATAAATGAAATATCAGAAGATTTACCAAATGTACAAATTAAGATTGAATATACATTAATGAAAACACACACAAGTATATTCATCCGATCCACCTTTCCCTTCTCTAGAATTTCTAATTAATTTCATGAAACAGCAGTAGACTTGCACAGGGGGCAAACGTTATTTTCCAGTAACCACTTCTTTATGCAGTCTGCATGATAATCATGTCCACATTTAAGAGTTCCAATTGTTTCATCATTTTCATACTCAGCCTGCAAAATATATAACACAATAATTAAGATTATAAATATATTGTATTCTCTCTATTCCAAATTATAAGATTAATATTAACTTTTTAAAAAGTCAATTTTAAATATTTTTAAATTTTAAATTGATATGAATTCATTTAATTTATGTCATTGTAATTATTTATGAATATCATAAACTATCACAAAAGTACTACAAGTTATAAGATTTTATTATTTTCAAAATTTAAATGAATCATGCCCGCATTTTAAAATGTCTCAAATTGACTGTTAAAATTTAAAATCGTTAGAGTATATATATGTTTCAGTTTGTTCTAATTATTAATAAGATATATATATATATATATATATATATATATATATATATATAGTACTTTTTCTATACCTACCTGGCATATAACACAAATATCAGGCGTTTGGTTAACACTTGCAGTTGCAGCTGAAACATGGGCTCTTATTTTTAGATGCCCCATAATTTCTTCCTCGGATAATCGGCTACCAACTTGTCCAATTGATTCTGCAAGGGAAAGATAATCCTGCAGTTGCATTTGATTTTAGTCAAGACTTTTTTAAGAGGTTGTTATAATTATATATGAAGGTTCACTTGTTCATATATTTGATTACATAAATTAGTTTTACCAGTTTAACCTTTTACCTCATAAGACAAATCTTCATTCGAATCGCCGAATCCGATGAAATATCGGAGATTAGACAATAGTTCACCCAACAGGGAAGAACTTGCATCCAACATGGCCACCTCCTACAAACATTCCCATCGAATATATATATATATATATATATATATATAGTATATTAGTTCCAGTTTCATAAAGTTAATTAATTAATAGGAAGTTAATAATTTATATGTCAACAAATTTATGACAAAATTAAATTAGTGAAAATTTAAGTCATAACATAAAATAAATTAGGATGTGATCATTCTTAAGTACTACTTATTCCATGTATGAATATGCGTTACAATTGTAATCATAATACATAGTAACACTCTTAATTAATTAATTGTAGTTGTTAAAGTATGTAACAAGCAACTCTATATTATTATAATATTTTAAATTATAAGATCAATTTTGATTTTTTAAAATAAGTTAAATATTTTTTTAAAATAAAATAAATATCAATTTATTTAAATTTATACGAATACAATTAATAAAATTATAATCTAGATAAAAACTACTATTAATTATCAAAATTATTGTTTTCAAAATTCAAAAGAATTACATTAAATTTGAATTTGAAAAAATATCAAGCTGAGTTATAAAAAGTCGAAATTTATCTTTTATTTCAGAATGGTTATATATATATATATATATATATATATATATATATATATATATAGACACACACACATACATCATTATGCTGCAAGTTCATATGATGCATTTCTTGCAGATAATTAATCTCAATAGGTTGTTGATCCGCATAAATCCACAGTATTATCATGTGTATGTTACTTTGACGATGATGATGACTACTCCTGTTTTCAAAAAAAAAACAAAACAAAAAAAGTTAAAAAGTGTTGGAGATTTTTTTTATGACTAATTAAGCACATAATTCAATATTTAGCAATAATAATAATAATATGTCATTCCATATATTAGCATATTGCTAGAGGAAATTACGAAACTTTTGTAAAGCAAAAGCAACAAATATTTCAAGACATTTTAAGAACCCTAATTAAAAAATCCTTCGTCATATACAACCATTTAAATGGTTTGAAATACTCCTATAAAATATTTCTGATAACCTATAACACACAATTAATTAAAGCGTCATATTTCTTGATAAATTTTGTGGTTGTAGTTAATTTTAATTAGTTGGACGATAGAAACAAGAAATTATGATTAAAAAGAAAAAGAAAATCTAATGTATGCCATACCTTTCCATGATTGACCAGTTCTCGTCTCCAAGATTAATTTGCTGTGAAAAGTTCTTGAAGATATAAAGAAGTATTTGATTTGCTGATGAAACTTGAAGACTAGGTTTGATAGTGGGGTGCGAATGAATTAGCTAGATATCATATACTCTCGTTTCTCCTAATTAAAATCCGATTAGGAAACTAATAAAAATCCGATTAGGAAACATAAATAATACTAGCTACTTGTTTTCCAACCGTAGGTAGGATGGAATTATATGTATGTATACGGGTATTGTTTTTAAGTACATATACATATATTGTATGTTTATACTTTTCTACCCAAAAAAATAATAATTGATATAACTTAATTACTTTTATTATCTTGAATTCTTCAAATTAGTGGGTTAAAATAATAAAATAATTTTGAAAAGGCATAATTGATGAATCTTTTAACATACACTCCTTATGTTCAACAAACTACAAAATTTATGAATATTAAGGATATAATTTTGTTATACCTATATTCTTAAAAAAAAAATTGTTAATTTTATAAATTAATATTGTGGTAAGATAAAAAAAAATTAAAAATATTATGTCATTTTATACAAATATCATTAAAAGATGGACTCTTTTGTAAATAAATAAATAGACAAATGAAACTGTTGGGGTGTGGATTCTTTGGGCCTAGCATTCTGGGCCATGAATCCCTTCTCTTCATGTGGCTTGGGCCGGGTCGGGTTTTTTCCCTTCCTGTTGGACCCGGGTTCACAGATCTTTATTTACTCAGGCGGTTGATAGGACGTCCGGGCCTATTTTGTCCACTTTGACGGACTGACACTGGAAGAGAACTACTTGCTTGTACTCATGAGAGTATGACTGGACAGCGGAGGATGCATGGATTAATATATACTGGCCACCTCTCAATTTCAGAGGTATTGGATCTTTTTACATCACTAACATTAATTTATCAAACGTCTGAGAGATTCCAGCTAATGATAAAGCTCCTCCATTGTGACGTTATTCCCCTGAACTTACTCTTACACCGGAGCATCTCCGGACGGTCCCAACCACGACTGTTCTGTGAGGTGATAACGGTTTGCTGTTTGTACAGGTATCTTGCTGACGGGTGATCACTGCAAGAGCGAAAATCAGACGTCAACATTGGCGCTAGAAGGAGGGGCCTGTTTGATACTTAAGTCACCCTGTTGTTTTCGAATAAAGATCGTTTTTATGGAAGGAAGAGGTAGTTCTAATGAAGGTCGGCAGGGGTCTTCCTTTGACCCCCATGAGGTGAGTACTGGACCCTCAAAGAAACACTGGTCGGGAGTTCATCGGTCGGGGCGAACTCGGGCCCACGCCCATTCTGAACCCATTAGGAGGCGTCTGTTTACACCACCCGCTTCGGAGAGGGCCGAATCATATCGGGAGAATTCGGAGCTTGGAATATCTCCTTTGGAGAGGAGTCCCCAGGGCAAACGAGCTGAAAGAGATAAATGGTCCCAGATTAGAGAGGCTGAGATAGAATTGGAAGCCTTGCGTTGCAGACAGGTAGACTGGCAGAACCACCTAATGAATTTACAAGAGGATCCGTCGGCAACCATTGGCAGTAGGGAGCGGGCCGATACCCCGCAAAGTAGACCCAGGTCAGAGCAAGGAAGGAAGAGACACGACCGGGATGGTCGGGAGGATATAAGGGGCAAGCACCAGTCTCAGGGTTATATGAGACACGACCGGGAGGGTCGGGAGGATATAAGGGGCAAACACCAGTCTCAGGGTTATATGAGACACGACCGGGATGGTCGAGAGGATATAAGGGGCAAACACCAGTCTCAGGGTTATATGAGACACGACCGGGATGGTCGAGAAGATATAAGGGACAAACACCAGTCTCAGGGTTATATGAGACACGACCGGGTCGGTCGGAAAGATATAAGGGGTGCGCCCCCCTCCCAAGTTTCCTTGGGGCACATCGGCCGCACGAGTAGGGACGGGTCAGAAGGAGCATGTCCCGCCTCCCTCGGTCATTTCTCTCGAGAAAGGTTGAAGACCCCAGACTATGAAGTGGGACAGGGCGCCCCAGTGACAGTGTCGGGTCGGCAAGATCAACGCATGGTCCCGTATGTCCCTGCGGTTGATCCAGTTATGGAAAGAATAGCTGAACTGGAGAAGAGGTTGGTAGCGGCGGAGGCAAGGCCGATGGCTGGATCCGGAGCCGAAGCGTCCAGAACTATGCCTTTAGATCCGAAATCCCCCTTTTCGACAGCTATTGATCAAGAGAAGGCCGATCCCAAGAAAAAATTGCCACCTCTTGAGATGTACGATGGCTCTGGTGACCCTTATGACCACACCAGTTCATACGAAAGGGTGATGAGGTATTATGACCATTCAGAGGCCGGCATGTGTCAGATCTTTGTGACAACGCTTAAGAAGGGAGCCAAGCAGTGGATGATGTCATTGCCCCCCAATTGTGTCCACTCATGGGCGGAGTTGAGCGTGCGGTTCCATGAGCGGTTTGGTAGTAATAAGAGGAGAGGCAAGGTGACGGCTTCTTTGATGCAGATAAAGCAGAAATCGGATGAGTCACTGAGCCAATATGTTCAAAGGTTTCGGGATGCGGTGGGAACTATCAGTGACCTCAATATGATACAAGCGTTGGGATTCTTTACAACCGGGATGGATGTCACCCAAAACCGGAAGATGATGAAGGACATAATGTTCAACCCTCCAAAAGACCTCTTGGATGCATACGACAGAGCTGAGAAGTTTATAGCGGTTGAGGAGGCTATGAATAGTTTGATACCCAAGAACAGAGGTTTAGAGAGTAAAGCTTATGGTGGAAATCGAGGTGGGGACATCCGACCCCCCTCTTTTGATCGGGTAAAGCAAAGAGGTGGGCTGCCAAATCAGGGAAGACCACCCTTCCAACCAAAGGCGGAGAACCGTGCATATACTCCTTTGAGTGCCGAGCGAGTCAAAATTTTGGAAGCAATCAGACAGGAAGAGGGGTCGGGGCAGACGCTGCCGATCCATAGACCGAATGGATCGGGGCCTTATTGTGTATATCATCGTCGGGTCGGGCATACCACGGAGGCTTGCACCGGACTAATGGACATGATCGAATCTAGGGTTCAGAAGGGGGAGTTAAAACAGTTTGTGATTGGCCGAGGAGGGGGAACAGATAATTATAAGTCGGGAACCGATAAGGGGGTCGAACCAAGTAACCCTCCTCGAAGAGTAGTTGACGTTATAATAGGGGGATCTTCTCCAACAGGGTCGGGCAAGAGGCGCCGTTCTTCCGGCTCCATATCAACGCTGGCAGGCCCGTGCCCGTCGACCCCTCGACCTTATCCCAGGACGGTCATCTCCTTTTCTGATGATGACTTCCCAACCGAGGCCATTGAGCCTCATGAGGGAGCTCTGGTGATCACTGCCCAAGTTGGACCGGTGGATATGAAGAGGATAATGATCGACAATGGTTCATCAGTGGACGTGTTGTACAGCCATGCTTATCAGAGAATGGATCTCCAGGGTGTGAAGTTGCAGGTTGGGACAGAGTCACCGTTGTATGGGTTCGCAAATGAAGCAGTACCTGTGATCGGCACTTTGGAATTACCCATGGTTTTTGGCGCAGCCCCACGGCAGGTCACCTTGCAGGTGAGATTTTTCGTTGTTCAAGTGGATTCTGCCTACAATGCAATCTTAGGGCGAACCACTCTGACCGCTCTGAATGCCGTTACGTCCATACCCCATTTCAAGATCAAATTCCCGACTCCGGAGGGGGTAGGAGAGGTGAAAGGAGACATCGATATCGCTCGCAAGTGTTATCGTCACGCCGTGACGGCATCGGCCGTTGGGGTCAGTCGGCAGAAGTGTGCCATGGTTTTCGATGTAGAGCCTTATGCAGAGGGGGATACGGAACCCCTAGCAACTCCCGCCGAGAGCGTTGAAGAAGTTGGGTTGATACCCGGCAACAAATTCAAAACAATGAAAATAGGTGTCGAGTTACCGAAGGGCATAAAGACGCAATTGGTTCAGCTACTACGAGACTATTCTGACATCTTTGCTTGGACCCCCCGAGACATGCCCGGGATCCCAGAGGCCATAGCGGTACATCGGTTGGCCGTTGACCCCGACAGGAAACCAGTGCGGCAGAAAAGGAGGATATTTGCGCCCGAGCGCCAAAAGATTATAGACTTCGAACTAGGGAAACTTTTGGATGCGGGGGTTATTGAAGAAATTGAATACCCGGAGTGGTTGGCCAATGTAGTTCTGGTCAAGAAGCAGGATGGAAAGTGGAGAGTCTGCATAGATTACACAGATTTAAACAAGGCTTGTCCCAAGGACTTCTATCCGCTTCCACATATCGATCAGCTGATTGATGCCACCTCTGGCAATTCGGTGTTGAGTTTCTTAGATGCTTTCTCAGGCTATCATCAGATTAATATGGCTAAAGAGGACATCCCTAAGACGGCATTCATTACCCATCGGGCCGTTTATGCCTACCGGAGAATGGCCTTCGGCTTGATAAACGCCGGAGCCACTTATCAGAGGATGATGAACACCGTCTTTCGGAAACAGATAGGGAAGAACATGGAAGTGTATGTGGATGATATGATTGTTAAGAGCCTTCGAATGCAGGATCATCTTCGAGACTTGGAAGAGTGTTTTGAAACGGTCCGACGTCACAACCTGCGTCTGAACCCTGCCAAGTGCACCTTTGGTCTTAGTTCAGGCAAATTTTTGGGGTATTTGGTGAGTAAGAGGGGGATCGAAGCTAACCCTGAAAAGATCAGGGCAATTCTAAATATGCGATCTCCTCAAAGCTTCAAGGACGTTCAAAGACTCTCTGGTTGTATTGCAGCTCTGAGAAGGTTTATGTCCAGATCGGCAGAAAGGTGCCTTCCCTTCTTCGACACATTGAAAGGGCCTAAGAACGAGAAAACCTTCCAGTGGAACTCAGAGTGTGAGGACGCGTTCCAAGGCATCAAAAAGTATTTGATGGCAGCCCCTTTATTGCAGAAACCGATCCCGAGAGAGCCATTGTTCCTTTACCTTTCGGTAGGCTCTTCGGCTGTTGGTGCGGCCTTGGTTAGGGAGGAAGGAGGTGTTCAGAGACCCGTGTACTATGTCAGTCATGTTTTACGTGATGCAGAGGTCAGATACCCGAACTTGGAGAAGTGTGTGTACGCTTTAGTGGTAGCCAGTCGGAAGCTCCGGCATTATTTTCAAGGTCGACTTATTATTGTCTACACAACCCAGCCCCTGAAGAAAGTTTTGGGAAGGCCTGACGCCTCTGGCAGGATGATGGCATGGGCTGTTGAATTAACTCAGTACAATCTGGAATATCATCCTCGGACTGCCATCAAGGGACAAGCTCTGTCGGATTTCATAGTCGAGTGTACTTTCTCTAAAGATGGGGGCGACCCAACCCTCGACGTCGCCCATATAGCAGGGGAGCAGCTGAGCCCTGCTTTTTGTTGGACCATGTACGTCGACGGATCGACTAATGCTGAAGCTAGCGGGGCAGGAGTTATATTACTAAGCCCCGAAGGTTTCAAGGTTCAGCAGGCTATACGATTTAAGTTTCGAGCCACCAACAATGAGGCAGAGTATGAGGCAGTTTTGGCTGGCCTACGTTTAGCAAGAAGCTTAGAAGTTCGTCATTTGATCATTTTCAGTGATTCTCAATTGGTTGTGAAGCAGATCCAGGGTGAGTTTGAAGCTCGAGGCGCGAGGATGGCCGGTTACGTTGCCGAAGTAAGGATGATGCTCCTCAAATTTGAATCTTATGATGTCAAGGGAATCGAAAGAGAAGGCAACTCAACTGCCGACGCCTTGTCAAAATTAGCTACAACGCAAGTGGAGGATTTTGCGGGATCGGTGTATCTGGAGGTCCTGACTGAACCAAGTGTCAATAGAAAGGAAATTCTGTGCATAGAAAGGTCTAATTGCTGGGTGACACCCTATCTTGATTACCTAGCTGACGGGAAGCTTCCAACAGATAAGATCTTGGCCAAGAAAATTAAGTACCGAAGCTCTTACTTCTGCCTAATTGATGGGGAATTGTACAAGAAATCGTACTCGTCTCCCTTGTTGAAATGCCTAGTCCCATCCGAAGCATCTTACGTGCTTAGGGAGGTCCATGAAGGGATTTGCGGGGACCATATGGGAGCTAAGTCATTAGCCTACAAACTGGTTCGGCAGGGGTATTATTGGCCTACTATGTTCCAGGAATCAAAGGGGTATGTGCAGAAATGTCCCAAATGTCAGATGAATAGCTCGGTTCCCCACCAACCTCCCGAGGAGTTGTCATCGGTGCTTTCTCCTATTCCTTTCGCGATTTGGGGAATTGACTTATTGGGACCCCTTCCCAAGGCCAAAGGTCAGCTCCAATACGTGATTGTGGCCATCGACTACATGACCAAATGGGTCGAAGCTAAGCCACTCCGTCACATCACCGAAGACAATTGCGTGAAGTTCATGAAGGAATCGGTTATTTACCGGTTCGGTATCCCGATGGTACTCGTATCTGATAATGGTACGCAGTTTGTTGGAAAAAAGTTTGAAGAACTTCTCTCCGATCTGGGTATCCAGCATCGAAAGACTTCGGTGGCCCATCCCCAATCCAACGGGCAAGTAGAAGTGACGAATCGAGCCCTCCTCAGAGGGGTCAAAAGGCGACTGGATGAGGCAAAAGGGCGTTGGCCCGAGGAGTTGCCTAGTGTTCTGTGGTCTTACCGAACCACTCCGCGTTCGACTACGGGAGACTCACCTTTCAAACTCGCATATGGGACTGATGCCTTGATCCCTGTCGAGATCGGATCGTCCTCGTTCAGGGTATCATGCTTCAAAGAGTTATACAATGAGGAAGGGCTCAGACTGAACCTCGACCTGTTGGGTGAGGTTCGGGATGCTGCATTGCTGAGGTTGGCCGCCTACCAACAAAGAACAGCCAAATACTATAATCGAAGGGTTCGAGTTCGAAGGTTTGAGGCCGGAGATTTGGTACTCAGGGAGGTGGAGGCCTCGGCACCTGGTAGTACCGGGAAACTGATGCCCAACTGGGAAGGGCCTTACGAGGTCACCGAAGTCGTCAAGGAGGGGACTTATCGACTTCGGGACATGATGGGAAGGGATGTAAAGAACACTTGCCATGCTGGTAGGTTGAAAAGGTACTATCAGTAGTGATAACGCCTATCGTTCTCGTTTGGAAGCATCGGACCTCATTGTTGTAAACCTCATTTTGTTATCTTGATGTAGCACAGTTATATCACATTTTGGTTCCTTAATGAAAATATTTTCTGTTCCTGCTTATGTTTCTTTAGTTTGGTTGTTACGGCCTAAAAGAAAAATTTACTTGACAGATTAAAGAAAACTGACTTTAATTTACTCGAACTTGTTTTTGTACAATTGAAAAATGAAAATATTACATATTAGATTGTGGGGTCTGGTGGGGTTGGGTTTACAGGGGGGTCATCCTCCTTCTCCTCATCGGCATCTTCATCTGAAGAAAAGCCCAGCGTGATTGGGTTCACCCCAGCGTTGGCCACCATGTTTTTGGCGAAGAGGTATCCCTTGTTGTATTGGTCCACCACGGCCTCGGTCAGCTCGCTAGACCTCTTGTACTCCTCAATAATCCTCTGACGACTGCTCTCCCCTGTTGATTCAATTTGGGCCTTCAGTCGGAGGTTCTCTTCCTCCAGGAGCTTGTTGGCCGCCATCGACGCCTGGACGGCTTCATCTTTAAGAGCATTGTCTTTCGTCAAGGCTCCCAATCGCCCAGCCAGATCTGATCCCTCCTTTTTAAGTCCTTCTATCAACTTGTTGCGATCAGCTCGTTCCTGCAGAAGTGTTGACCTTTCGTTCATCACATCGTTCAGCTTGTCCTCCCAAGATTTGTTGGATGCTTTCAGTTCGATCAGCTGAACCTGCAAGGACTGGATGAGGGTTTCTTTCTGATCATTCTGCTCATGGAGGGAAGAATGGTCGTTTTGCAGCTGGTTGTGCTCTTGATGAAGCTAGGAGTGTTGGGAGTTCAGCTCCTGCATTTTAGCCTGGAGCTGGCGGATGACTTCGGCTTGATGGAGGTTCTGCTCTTGAAATTCCAGTATGCGGCTAAAGCCTCCCAATGCTTGAATAACACAACAAGATATGAGTAGATTTCAAAAGGACGTAAAAGGAAGTCATAAGTCACGCAATAGACATACCTGACCCAGGTGGAGACTGGTGGCCCTCACCAAGCTGTTAAGGTTGGATGAATCGAAGTACCGATCGTCAGTCGGGAGGTTAAAATAATTGTACAATTCCTTCGGAATAGGGGAGGTAGGGTCCGATGGGAAAAAGGATAGTTGGGAGAAAGGGGATGCTGTTGGGGGTGGATTAGTTTTGTCGGGAGGAGGTTGGGGCTCGCTTGGCGGGGGTTCGGAGTCGGAGGACTTGCCGTGCGACCTCGGTTCGGGTGGGGTGTGTTTAGTAGGGGAAGGTCTGACTTCTCTGTGTGATGTAGATGGAGGTTTAAGGGGTGATGGAATAAGGGGCGGTGCATCTCTGTCCCCTATATTGGGGGAGGGAGAGCGAGGTGGAGATGGAGTGGGGGGTCGGACAAAGTTCAAGGGTTGAACATAGATGGGTTCGGCGATAAATTGATTACCTTCAGAGACTCTGGTCAGTCTTCGGCGCTTCCTTCGAAGCTGCTGTTTCTCGATGTCAGTTAAATCCAGGGCATTCTTTCGAAGAGGCTGGGGGGCTTCGGATTGTTTCCTGGATGGCTGGGGGGCTTCGGATTGTTTCCTGGATGGCTGGGGGGCTTCGGATTGCTTCGTAGATGGCTGGGGGGCTTCGGATTGCTTCGTAGATAGCTGGGGGGCTTCGGATTGTTTCCTGGGAGGTCGGGGGGCTTCGGTTTGTTTTTTGGAAGGCTGAGGGGCTTCGGCGCGTTGAGATGGAACCTGGGGGGCTGGCCGGATGCGTAGCTGTGACCTCGGAACATTTGGCTGAGTCTTGTAGATCACTACTGAAACCCGAGGAGTAGAGGGAGATTAATATAAATAGCGAAACGAAATGGACTTCTTAAAGAAAGGAAAGAACTTACGATCATGGTCGTGCAGCCATTGGAGGTTGGAAAGAAGGTTGATGTCCCAAGGCTCTGAGGGAATGTTTTGGCAGAACCGTTCGAATTCTTCCTCCCTGTCTTCAGCGATGTCGTCGATCACCGGCCTTTCTGGGTTACCCCAGGGTTGAAGAAGGTGGGTGTCTAGGCTAGACACGAAGAACCAGTTACTGTGCCAGCCCTTGTTACTAGAAGGGGGGAGCATCCAGGCCCTTTGGTTAGGGAGGCGGTTCAGGGATCGGAATCCTTGTTCCTTGGTTTTGGTTAGGGAAAAGATGTGGAAGAAGTAGTCGAGGCTGGGAGTAATGCCGAACTGCTTGCAGGCAGCGATGAAACATACCAGGTGAATGTATGAGTTTGGGACCAACTGAGCGAGCCCGATCCCGACGAAATCGTGAAAATCAGAGATAAAAGGATGGAGAGGGAATCTGACCCCATTCCGGAGCACCTGGGTCGGAACTGCAAGTTGAGGGCTGGAAGGCCTCCAATACATTCTTTCATCGGGGTTGGGGGCTCTCAGACAATACTCCCCTGGAAACTGGAATTCGGATTTGAAGCCTTCAACGGCTTCACTGCTGACTGATGATTGGGTGTTAGCATGCGAGTAGATGGCAGTGTTCTCGAATAGTTTTCTGATTTCCATTTCCCTCGCCCTGGTCGTCGATCCGGACGGGCTGGGAATCGGGGTGTTTAAAGGGGCAGGCCGGAACGGATTCGCCTCAGAGGATGAGGAGGTCGTGGCGGCAGCGCTAGTTGATGATGTCATTTTAGATTTACGCAGGAGAGAGAGAAAGATTCGGGTTATGGGGCTTTGAGTAATCGAAAGTCAGTATGGAGATCTTTGAAAGAGAGAAGAATGAAGGGTACTCGTCGATAGATTAGGCGGTTACGGGAAGCAGTGGGCAGTTGCAGAGGATAAAGAGAGAGAAGACGGTGTATTGTTGTGAAGAAGGTAACTGTTGCGGTAGAGTTTATTTTGAAAACTGAATATTTATTTCGAAGGCGCGAGGGTTTAACGTCATATCAGTTTATCCCTCTTACGTTGGACCAGGTTTAATATCCCTATTTTTATGCTAAACTCCTGTGTATTCGGAGGGGTTACCCTTCTATTTCTCTTTTTATCTTCGAAAAATAAAATGGAAGGGTGGGGGGCAATGTTGGGGTGTGGATTCTTTGGGCCTAGCATTCTGGGCCATGAATCCCTTCTCTTCATGTGGCTTGGGCCGGGTCGGGTTTTTTCCCTTCCTGTTAGGCCCGGGTTCACAGATCTTTATTTACTCAGGCGGTTGATAGGACGTCCGGGCCTATTTTGTCCACTTTGACGGACTGACACTGGAAGAGAACTACTTGCTTGTACTCATGAGAGTATGACTGGACAGCGGAGGATGCATGGATTAATATATACTGGCCACCTCTCAATTTCAGAGGTATTGGATCTTTTTACATCACTAACATTAATTTATCAAACGTCTGAGAGATTCCAGCTAATGATAAAGCTCCTCCATTGTGACGTTATTCCCCTGAACTTACTCTTACACCGGAGCATCTCCGGACGATCCCAACCACGACTGTTCTGTGAGGTGATAACGGTTTGCTGTTTGTACAGGTATCTTGCTGACGGGTGATCACTGCAAGAGCGAAAATCAGACGTCAACAGAAACCATAAGAATTTTCAAAAATATAAAATAAAAAATCTTGAGTTGAGCTAGCTATAGAACAGGGTATCGTTCCCATTAGACTAAAATTAAAAATTGCTCGATGTGGTCTGCATATATTGCATTTCAATGCTTTGAGCTTGTATGATTCTCCATGTATGCAAGCCATGATTTGTTAATTTTAAGTAACATCTATTTATTTTACACATTGGCTGTACAATTTTTTTATGTATGCATACCACATTATTAATTTGTGATATGCCATATCTATTTGAATTTAGTAAAATTAGTGATATTTCAAAACAAGAGTTCGAGACAATAATTCCTTTACAAATTAACATAATACAATTATTGATTTTATATACACTGAACTGTACAAAAAATGCAAAGGCTGCAATTTTGGGTATTCTAACCACACATTGTATACCTTCAGCCATGTCTGATAATCTCAAGGCTTGTCTCGGAATCTTGGTTCTCTGCACAATGTTCCTCATGGAAGCTGCTGGTTTTGGTCTCTGCCTTGCTGATGGTTTGTGCTTAATCCCACCCTTGAGGGGCAAAGGTGTTTTTGAGGGGTAGGGAATATAAGGAATGGAAGAAGCCACATATAATTAGCAGTTAGTTATATCAGTTAGATTAACGAGGGTATATTAGTATTTTGTTGCAAAAGTAAAGGTACCCATGTCTTTACATTTTTCTAGCTGATAAGAGTCACGTTTTGAGTATGAGATAGCATGTGCAGGCACATGCTATCATTTTCCCTTCCCTCTCGGCTGATGTATGAATCTTATATGTAACAGTTTTGCTAGAGATTAGGGACATCTCTTTCTTTCTTTCTGATTTCTCCCTTATTTCTATTTTGCTCCCCCTAAACTCTTTTGTGACGCCCCCAAATCTGAGCCCACACAACTCAAACTTGAGTCGTCAAAAGACTACAACAAAATTATTACAACAAGCACAACGTACAACAATACAGTGTATAATAATAATACACAACTAAGTCTTCACTATTATTGTCACACTATTTTACAACACGTGAAGACTACGACAGCTATTCCTCGGACTCTCACTCCATCCCCCGGCTAGACCCCGTTATGCTTTCATCTCCTGTTGAAAAACAATGGAACAAAAGAAAGGGTGAGCTCAAATAGCCCAGTAAGAAATATCATGACTAAGATAATGACGAATAAATTATCATTAGCCTTCAACAGTTGAGTTCTTGATAGAATACAATAGACTACAAGGTTTATATCAAAAACTGTAGTTAAATTCTTAAACAACGTTCAGATCAATAATAGCAGCGGAATGAGCAATCTATTAGAAGAATAATGCAGACTATAATGTCCACTCGCTTCTCTTTTTTGTAAAAATATCATCAACCTTTATCATCTGAAATACCATTAGTCATGATAATAAAAATTCACAGTTCCTGATCATAATCATGCAGATCAACAGTTCATATTTGCACTACGGGCCAAAGACATTTAATATAACACCAACGGTCATGATTATACCAGATTCAGCCTTTGGTAATAATCATACCAATCAACAGTTCATCTTTGCACTACGGGCCAAAGATATTCAATAAAGCACCAACGGTCATGATTATACCAGATTCAGCCTTTGGTCATAATCATACCAACCAACAGTTCATCTTTGCACTACGGGCCAAAGAGAACATTCACCACGTGCCATAAAAGACACCGAACAGATGTATCGCCTTTAACCTAGTATATCGCCTTTAACCTATCATCTGTTCAACAATTATATCACATCTGTGCCCCCGGCCACAGATATTCACAACAGCTTGATTTTTGATGATTAATACAAATAACAGTGATACAAATGATGAACAGAAGAACAGGATAAACAATAAGTATCAGAAGTTTACTTTGTGCAGATTCAAATAATGTCCAAATTGCCAACATGATGTGGAGTGAAATTTAAAAATGATATTCAAGATCCACAGTTCAGAATAACAGTTACAGTTCAATAGAAAGGTTCACGTAAATAGGAAGGTTCAGTTGAAATAATGAAGTTCAACTATTATGGAACATATAATATTTTCAGGAATTATAGAAGCAATAGTTCCATAATAAGTTTCGATTTAGGAGTATGAAAGAAAATAATATCCCTTACCGTAGCAGGTTTGATTAACAAAAGGTGAAGGAAATTAATATCCCTTACCATAGTAAGTTTGAATAATGGAAGATGAAAAAGATGGTATCCCTTATGAGTATAAAGGAAAATGATATCACTTACGAATATGGAATAAAAGTGTCATGTGATAATTCGTGTAGACAAATTATTTCCACACGAGACAAATAAAAAGGGTTATTCACCAACAGGCGATAATCCGCACCGTAAGGTTATTCCCATCAATTTGAATACGAATAGTTATTCACCAAACAGGCGATAATCCGCGCCGTAAGGTTATTCCCATCAATTTGAATACGAAGAGTTATTCACCAAACATGCGATAATCCGCACCGTAAGGTTATTCTCAAAGATTAATAAGGAATGAATACAAAAGGTTATTCACCAACAGGCGGTAAACCGCGCCGTAAGGTTATTCCCACAATTTAATACATGGAAGTAAATGGCACAAGAAAGAAACGATATTATTTTCGAGAATCAAAGAATGATAATCCCTTCAAGTAAGAAAGAAAATAATATCCATTTATGATGATGAAAAGAATGATACCCCTTACCTTAACACGTGACTGGATATTGATTTAAATGAGGTTGATCAACCTATATTTTTATAATAAAATTAGTAATTTCCACATATAAATTTCAAAGTGTATGATAACTCGTATAATATGAATTATTAAAATTATATATATTTAACATAATTTTTGTAGTATAATATAACTACTTTTAAATAGTTTTAAAAATAATATTCCAAAATAAATCTTCCAAAGAAAGCTTTTAAAGATGAATCTTCTTAAAGAAGAGTCTTCTAAAGGAAGATTTGTGAATACCGTGAAAAATAGGAATTTATAAAATTACTACTCTTTAATAAAAGACTTACTTGAAAAATTCCTGCACTCCTTTTGGCTTTCAAACTCTCAAAATAACCTTACTATTCTCAGAGAAAACTCATAAAATTCTTATAGAAAAATTTTATGTTTTAGGTGTGATTTTTCTATTCAGCTGAACAAGCTATTTATAGGAGAAAATAAGGCACTATGCGTGGTAGGTGAACAGAAAAAAAATTTCAGCAGAGGCTGCTGCGCAGCCTCCACCAACCCATTCCCAGCAAACACATTTCTCACATTTCGTGTGGGCCCCACAGTGGGTCCCACATGTTCACTTACTATTCACGTTACTATTCACTTACTATTCACGTTACTATTTCAAATAGTAAAATTAATTATTTTATTTTTTTATTTATTTATTTATTATTCCTGTGAGTCCAACATATAAAATAATGTTACCATAATAATGTAAGAAACACGTTACATATTTTTATTAATTTAATAATATAAATTACAGTATATTTGCTACTGTGACAATTATTAGATTCAATAATTTTAAACTACAGTGCACCAACAATTATTGACTCGATGATATGAAATACAGTGTAATGACAATTATTGAATCAATAATGCAAAATACTGTGTAGCAACAATAATTGAATTGATAATATAAAATATTATGCAGTGACAATTATTGATGAAATGATGCGCAACAGTTATGGTGTCAATAATATGAGACACTGTGCAATACCGTGTGCTACTGTAGAATACCGTGTGCCACAATAAAATACCATAAATTACCGTATGCTACTATTCTTTTATCACCGGTATTTTAACAGTTAACACCGTTGACTATTTTTATTTAAAAAGGTTACTTCTGTCGTTTTCTATATCCGACAATTATTCCGTTGTGGGCTCCACCAATAATTAGTTATTTCGGCGCCGTCGTACGGCCCGAATATTCCCCGACAAAACGAATATTCCCCGACAAAAAGAATATTGTCCGACAAAATAAAATTTACACATAACATCCTTAACTTTCAATTTTGTCAATTTAACCATTTACTGTTTCAGGAAAAATATATATGAAGAAAAATTAAATTTTGTATTTCATAAATTCGGGGTCTTACAACCTCCCCTCCTTATGAAATTTCGTCCCCGAAATTGACGTACCTGGCATTTCGAAGAGGTATGGATACCTAGACTTCATCTCAGATTCTAGCTCCCAGGTCATTTCCTCAATATCTTGGTTCCTCCATAAAACCTTAACTTGAGGTATAACCTTTGAGCGTAAGATCTGCTCCTTCTTATCTAGGATCTTAACAGGTACCTCCTCATACGTTAAATCTTCTGCTATAACGTCTGGTTCTAACTCAATGACGTGGTTTGGGTCCTTCACATATTTACGTAACATAGATATGTGAAAAACGTTATGGATGCGAGACATACTTGGTGGTAGGGCTAGTCTGTAGGCTACGGATCCTACTCGATCGAGGATTTCAAATGGGCCAATAAATCGAGGGTTGAGCTTTCCTCTCTTTCCGAATCTCGTAACTCCTTTCCATGGAGAAACACGTAAGAATACATGATCTCCGACGTTGAATCTCTCATCTCTCCGATGAAGATCGGCATAACTCTTTTGTCGTTCTTGTGCTGTCTGTATTCGTTGTCGGATCATTTGGATCTTTTCGGTCGTCAAGCGTACCAACTCGGGTCCCAACAGTTTTGCTTCTCCTACCTCATTCCAACATACTGGAGAGCGACACTTGCGTCCATATAAAGCCTCTAATGGAGCCATACCTATACTTGCTTGGTAACTGTTGTTGTAGGAAAATTCCACCAATGGCAAGTACTTATCCCAACTTCCTTTGAAATCTAGTACGCAAAGTCTCAAAAGATCTTCGAGGGTCTGGATCGTCCTTTCCGATTGTCCGTCCGTTTGAGGATGGTATGCAGAACTAAAACGTAGTTCAGTGCCCATAGCTTTTTGTAGACTGATCCAAAAGCGTGAAGTGAATCTAGGATCTCGATCAGAAACTATGGAAACTGGCATGCCATGCAGTCTCACGATTTCATTTATGTACATACCGGCAAGACGTTCAAGTGAAAAGTTTTCTCGTATAGGCAAGAAATGAGCGGATTTGGTCAATCTATCTACGATGACCCAAATTTCATCTAAGCCTTGAGAAACTTTGGGAAGACCCGTCACGAAATCCATATTGATGTGTTCCCACTTCCATTCGGGAACCTCAAGTGGTTGTAATGGACCCTTAGGTACTTGATGCTCTGCCTTGACACGTTGACAAGTTAGGCACATTGAGATAAATTCTGCAATCTCCCTTTTCATATTGTTCCACCAAAATGTATGTCGAAGATCTCGATACATCTTGGTACCTCCTGGGTGGATTGCAAACGGCGTGTTGTGTGCCTCCATCATGATTTTATGCTTTAATTCAGGATCGTTAGGAACACAGAGTCGAGAGTTGACTCGAAGTATTCCTTTCTCGTCGATTCTTGCTCCGGGAATGACACCTTCTTATACTTTCTTCATCATGTTCATCAGTTCCGGATCGGTAGCTTGAACAGCTTTAATTTTATCGATTAAAGCCGGTTCTACTCGCACGTGAGCAATCTTCGAGTGGGTCTCTAGTATCTTTAGCTCTATCTCCATCTTTTGCAAGTCGTACAAAATACGTTTTTGTGTTGTCAGCAGTGCACTTGTACTCGCATAAGATTTTCTGCTCAAAGTGTCAGCTACAACGTTCGCCTTTCCCGGGTGATACTGGATTGTGTGGTCGTAATCCTTCAACAGCTCAAGCCAACGTCGTTGTCGCATGTTGAGTTCCTTCTGGGTGAAGAAATACTTGAGACTTTTATGATCCGTATAGATATCCACTTTTTCTCCGTACAAGTAGTGTCTCCAGATCTTCAACGCGAAAACGACTGCTGCCAACTCTAGATCATGAGTAGGATAATTTTTCTCATAATCTTTGAGTTGTCAAGAGGCATAAGCTATAACATTTCCATGTAGCATAAGGACACAACCTAGACCTTTGCCTGAAGCATCGCTATATATGACGAATTTTCCTGATCCTGATGGAATGGTCAGAACAGGAGCTGAAACAAGTCTCCTCTTGAGTTCTTGAAAACTCTTCTCGTATTCCTCGCTCGAATGATACCGATATCTAATAATCAAACTTTCATCTCTTGGCGTTCTATGAGAGCCATTTGGTATTGAGCTTTGGAAAAGGGTTTAGTATCGGGTTCAAGATCGATACAGAATTCAATTTCTCGGTTTGGGGATAAGCCAGGAAGTTCCTCAGGAAAAACGTCAGGAACTCATTAACAATAGGAATATCATTCAAGTTTGACGTGTTTTTGTTCAAATCAATGACATGGGCTAAAAAGGCTTGACATCCGTTTTTCAATAAACGAATGACTTTATGGCTAGAAATAATATTTATAGATTTCAATGGTTTAGTTGCTTGAATTTGCATGACAGGTTGATTAGGAATATGAAAACAATCAATTTTAGTATGATGGGTAGTCAACCAATTAATTCCTAAAATCACATCAAATTCATGCATCTCCAAAGAAATAAGGTCAACAGGGAATGTGAGGTTGTTGATTTGAACTAGGCAAGATTTATAGATAGTAAATGTAATAGGTATTTCTCCCAATGAAGTTTCAACTGATAAGATAAGATTTAAGTTTTCAATAGTCAAATTTAAACGTTGAGTACATATAGGTGAGATAAAAGAGTGGATAGAGCCAGTATCTAACATAGCGTAGAATTCACGAGAATTTATGAATAACTTACCAGTTATCACCTCCTTCGGTTTCTTGACTGTTATCGTCAAATCGAATCCCGAGTACTTCATTCGGATCTTCACGTATTTCAACCATGGGAATACCACTAAATAATTCTCTAACGAACTGTTTCTCGGATTCCTCAACTTCATCAGTAGTAACGTACCAATGATTTCTATAAGAATAGTATTTTCGATAGACTGCAGTTTCCATGATAGTGACTAACTTAACCTGAATTCCTTTAAATTGTAACGCCCAAAAGTATAGAAACATCATTTTTAAATAATCTTGAAACTCATAGCTAGAACACCATAAATCCCAAAGACTTATATGAAACGTCCATATATTCTGATCCTTTGTTATCGAGCATAACCAGGTGATGATATGTTTCCAACTGTCGAGCAAATTAAAGGCAACAATTTCCGCAAGTTCCGGATATCCTTTAAAGAACGAATTTGGAAGAACGACGGTAGAACTTTCACCTTCTTCTTCTTTAGATCGGATACAAATAATTTTTGCTTTAGGCAAATTATTCAACTCTGAGTTTGTAGAAGAATTGTTTGTGGCCTCTACATTCACTTCGGGTACTCCGTGGTTAACCTCCTGATTTCCAGATGCCATACTTAACTGTGGTCACAAAATAGATGTTAGTTCAAATAAACTGACTCATCACTTCATGTCCCTATATTCAAATCAACTCATTAGATAATAAAATCTAATTTAGGTAGGACGCACTACTGACTGATTCTATTCGTCTCTCCCCTCCTAGTTCTAACCCTAGATCTCCATTAAAGACCATATCCCTAAGCTCTGATGCCAACTGTGACGCTCCCAAATCTGAGCCCACACAACCCAAACTTGAGTCGTCAAAAGACTACAACAAAATTATTACAACAAGCACAACGTACAACAATACAGTGTATAATAATAATACACAACTAAGTCTTCACTATTATTGTCACACTATTTTACAACACGTGAAGACTACGACAGCTATTCCTCGGACTCTCACTCCATCCCCCGGCTAGACCCCGTTATGCTTTCATCTCCTGTTGAAAAACAATGGAACAAAAGAAAGGGTGAGCTCAAATAGCCCAGTAAGAAATATCATGACTAAGATAATGACGAATAAATTATCATTAGCCTTCAACAGTTGAGTTCTTGATAGAATACAATAGACTACAAGGTTTATATCAAAAACTGTAGTTAAATTCTTAAACAACGTTCAGATCAATAATAGCAGCGGAATGAGCAATCTATTAGAAGAATAATGCAGACTATAATGTCCACTCGCTTCTCTTTTTTGTAAAAATATCATCAACTTTTATCATCTGAAATACCATTAGTCATGATAATGAAAATTCACAGTTCCTGATCATAATCATGCAGATCAACAGTTCATATTTGCACTATGGGCCAAAGACATTTAATATAACACCAACGGTCATGATTATACCAGATTCAGCCTTTGGTAATAATCATACCAATCAACAGTTCATCTTTGCACTACGGGCCAAAGATATTCAATAAAGCACCAACGGTCATGATTATACCAGATTCAGCCTTTGGTCATAATCATACCAACCAACAGTTCATCTTTGCACTACGGGCCAAAGAGAACATTCACCACGTGCCATAAAAGACACCGAACAGATGTATCGCCTTTAACCTAGTATATCGCCTTTAACCTATCATCTGTTCAACAATTATATCACATCTGTGCCCCCGGCCACAGATATTCACAACAGCTTGATTTTTGATGATTAATACAAATAACAGTGATACAAATGATGAACAGAAGAACAGGATAAACAATAAGTATCAGAAGTTTACTTTGTGCAGATTCAAATAATGTCCAAATTGCCAACATGATGTGGAGTGAAATTTAAAAATGATATTCAAGATCCACAGTTCAGAATAACAGTTACAGTTCAATAGAAAGGTTCACGTAAATAGGAAGGTTCAGTTGAAATAATGAAGTTCAACTATTATGGAACATATAATATTTTCAGGAATTATAGAAGCAATAGTTCCATAATAAGTTTCGATTTAGGAGTATGAAAGAAAATAATATCCCTTACCGTAGCAGGTTTGATTAACAAAAGGTGAAGGGAATTAATATCCCTTACCATAGTAAGTTTGAATAATGGAAGATGAAAAAGATGGTATCCCTTATGAGTATAAAGGAAAATGATATCACTTACGAATATGGAATAAAAGTGTCATGTGATAATTCGTGTAGACAAATTATTTCCACACGAGACAAATAAAAAGGGTTATTCACCAACAGGCGGTAATCCGCGCCGTAAGGTTATTCCCATCAATTTGAATACGAATAGTTATTCACCAAACAGGCGATAATCCGCGCCGTAAGGTTATTCCCATCAATTTGAATACGAAGAGTTATTCACCAAACAGGCGATAATCCGCACCGTAAGGTTATTCTCAAAGATTAATAAGGAATGAATACAAAAGGTTATTCACCAACAGGCGGTAAACCGCGCCGTAAGGTTATTCCCACAATTTAATACATGGAAATAAATGGCACAAGAAAGAAACGATATTATTTTCGAGAATCAAAGAATGATAATCCCTTCAAGTAAGAAAGAAAATAATATCCATTTATGATGATGAAAAGAGTGATACCCCTTACCGTAGTAAGTTTAAATAATAGAAGATGAAAGAATATGATATTCCTTACCGCAATAAATTTAAGAGTGTAAAAAGAATAATATTCCTTACCATAGTAAGTTAGAATATGAAAGAAGATAATATTCCTTACCTTAACACGTGACTGGATATTGATTTAAATGAGGTTGATCAACCTATATATTTTTAATAAAATTAGTAGTTACCACATATAAATTTCAAGGTGTATGATAATTCATATATTATGAACTATCAAAATTATATATATTTAACATAATTTTTGTAGTATAATATAACTACTTTAAAATAGTTTTTAAAATAATATTTCAAAATAAATCTTCCAAAGAAAGCTTTTAAAAATGAATCTTCTTAAAGAAGAGTCTTCTAAAGGAAGATTTGTGAATACCGTGAAAAATAGGAATTTATGAAATTACTACTCTTTAATAAAAGACTTACTTGAAAATTTTCTGCACTCCTTTTGGCTTTCAAACACTCAAAATAAGCTTACTATTCTCAGAGAAAACTCATAAAATTGTTATAGAAAAATTCTATGTTTTAGGTGTGAT
The DNA here is from genome assembly GCA_947179155.2 of Hedera helix. Lineage (NCBI taxonomy): Eukaryota > Viridiplantae > Streptophyta > Magnoliopsida > Apiales > Araliaceae > Hedera > Hedera helix. The sequence continues at coordinate 44,967,808 of OX359265.1, read as the reverse complement.
TTTTCTATTCAGCTGAACAAGCTATTTATAGGAGAAAAGAAGTTACTATGCACGGTAGGTGAAATAAAAAAATTTCAGCAGAGGCTGCGCAGCAGCCTCCACCAACTCTTCAACAATTCTCACATTTCTCACATTTCATGTGGGCCCCATAATGGGTCCCACATGTTTCTTACTATTCACTTACTATTCACGTCACTATTCACGTTACTATTTCAAATAGTAAAATTAATTTTTTTTTTTATTTATTTATTTATTCTTCCTGTGAGTCCAACATATAAAATAATGTTATCACAATAATGTAAGAAACACGTTACATATTTTTATTAATTTAATAATATAAATTATAGTGTATTTGCTACTGTGACAATTATTAGATTCAATAATTTTAAACTACAGTGCACCAACAATTATTGACTCGATGATATGAAATACAGTGTAATGACAATTATTGAATCAATAATGCAAAATACTGTGTAGCAACAATAATTGAATTGATAATATAAAATATTATGCAGTGACAATTATTGATGAAATGATGCGCAACAGTTATGGTGTCAATTATCAGACCAATAATATGAGACACTGTGCAATACCGTTTGCTACTGTAGAGTACCGTGTGCTACAGAAAATACCATAAATTACCGTATGCTACTATTCTTTTATCACCGGTATTTTAACAGTTAACACCGTTGACTATTTTTATTTAAAAAGGTTACTTCTGTCGTTTTCTATATCCGACAAATATTTCGTTGTGGGGTCCACAAATAATTTGTTATTTCGGCGCCGTCGTACGACACGAATATTCCCCGACAAAACGAATATTGTCCGTCAAAATAAAATTTGCACATAGCATCCTTAACTTTCAATTTCGTCAATTTAACCACTTACTGTTTCATGAAAAATATATATGAAGAAAAATTAAATTTTATATTTCATAAAATTCGGGGTCTTACAGAGTTAGTCACGTACATGATTTCTTTAAGTCGTTGAATGAATCCTTGCTTTATTTTTCTAAACAGTTTTCTGAAGTTCAACATTTGCAAGCTTCAAAAGATGTAGTGCTTAGGAGATCTGCGAAGGCTTTTCCCAAGTCTTCAACAAGCTGATAAGTCTAGTAGTAAAAAGAGATAGGGTGGGGAAAGGGAAAGACATAGTGATAAGGCGCTCAACCCTAAACCCTTAACCTGACAAAGTTACACTTTTCTTTCAAAAGTTACGAGGAAATGAAATATTACAAAGGGGCCATAATCTAATGCCCATGACATATCAAATTGAAGAAAAGGCAAAGCTAGATCCTTCAAGTCGGCAATAGCGCAATCCCGAGCCTTTTTTCTTCTCGATGTTATTATTACCTCAAACAACATAATTGAGTATCTGAAGCTCGACCTTCAAGATTAGATATGACATATTGAAGTGTAATAAAAGCTCTAATTGCATAAATTGATCTCCACACGAAGGACTCTAGTCTACAAAAAATCGAGAATGCAAGGAGATGAACAAAAATTTGAATAAACTTGATAAATGATTGTATGATACATCTTAGGATAGCCCTTCTAGGGAAGCCTTTGAGAGTTCAGCCCTATAGAGGATCCCATTATGCAAACCTTTATAGAGGCTGAGGCAACAATATCTGCAGACCAGTTAAAGGTATTCTGCAACTATTTGCTAATATTTTTTTATCGGTTTTATCTATTATTTATACTCTATACATTTGATATAGCCCAAGTATTTTAATTTCCTTTGATTTGTCTATAAAAGAAGGGAATTTTAATGAAAATCCAGTTCTGGGTAAAACGAGAGTGGCTTAAAATAGTTTTTGTTAGGAGTAATTTAATATGGTCATGTTTCCTAGTATGGAAAATGTAAAAAGAAAAGTACATACCAGAGAAGATTATTATTAATGTTGAAGTATAAATATGAAAAAAAATATTTGCCGACTTCGGATGCTTAAGATTGACTCTAAATCTGCAGTATTGGTATTGTGCTCTTTCTCCACTTTTCGCCCATGACATTGAAACAACCAATATGGTGATTGCCTAAATATATATTAATATCCTAAACTTCTAATTTTTTTTATTTTAAAGATTGAACTCTTAATTTTTTTAATTAAATAATTATACTTTTAATTTTTTTTTACTTTGAAAATTGTATTATCAATTTTTTTAATTAAGAGATTGAATTTTTAATATTTTTTTACTTTAGGGATTGTCTTCTCAAATTTTTTTTGATTACATCTAATTGATAATTATATACTTTTTTTTTATTAAATAAAATTATGTACTTCCTTCGTCTTAAATTAAAAGATTATTATTAACTTTTGAAAGTTAATTTAAAATATTTTTAATCTCAAAATTAATAAAATATATTAAAAATTATGAAATAACAAAATTTTAATTGTTAATATATTTATACATTTTAAATATTCATCATTATATTAATTATTAATAAAAAAATTAAATTAAATTTATAATGTCTTAAATATACTTTAAAAAATTAATAAATATCCAATTATAAAATTATCTAAAATCATTATTACAAAATTTTGAATTACTATTAGATCCGATGACCGGTGTTGAAACACCTGGTTGGCTGCATGCAAATGGCCACATACCCCCTCTATATATAGTACACTAGGGATAACCCGTGCCTGAAGGCACGGCGGGAAAAAAATTTAGATTAAAATTCAAAAAGTAATACATAACCTAAAGACTCTTTGCAATAATTAATACATACACAATTATCAACACATATCCAACCACCAAAACATCATGCTAATTGCAACTAATTTCAAAAAAATTCGGCAGAGTTTCCTTTAAAAATAGATATCCAGAAAAATATAAACCTGTGTAGAAAACGTACAGTCATCAATTTCATACCCAAAATAATCATAACCATTTATAATTAGTTAACTTTACAAAAGACGGAACACAAAAAATATACACAAACAGAAAGTAGAGAAACAATTTTGTATTATTTATAACTTACAATTTACAAAAAATATTTACAATTTAGTATACGTGGAAATACCTGAAAATATATGATCATACATACAGATTACAGAGTATGATTGATGAAAACTTATAATGAGAGTGAAAACATATCACATGGGAAAAGTTACATCAACGAAGAAGTGAATCTAATTGTATCAAGGATAATTTGTAATACACTATGCAGACGAATTAATATACTTTCACTGCGTGTAACTGTTGCATTCCGTCTTATCCGACCACTACAACTATGCAATTCTGCATAGCAAAAAAATGATCAACATATGTAAGCATATACAATTTAGTTTATTTAATGCACAACTTAAAGGTATACCTTGTTTTGCAATAAATAAGTTATAATAACTGAATCTATAATAATTCAAAGTACAAAACGTTAATACAAATGAATTATATAATTTAAATTGCCAAAAAAACAATACTTGAAAATATACAGTACCATTAGCATACCTTAAGTTAAACCCTGACAAACCTTGCAGCCAATAATTGTGCAAATACAAAGGAAAAAGAAGTGGGAAAAATTCTCAAAATCCATATATCCTCAATAAAGATGGATGAATAAATTTGCTTATCAAGTAAAATTCTTTTCTTTTAAAAGGTTTGACAATGTTACCTGTACCACCCAATCCAGACTTTGACTGCAGGATTGCTTGTCCATAAATTGATGAAGGATTTGTAGCTAAAGATTTCTGATTCCCCAAGTTAACCTCACTTTTTATGTCCTAAAGTTTAACACTGCAAGTCCAAACACAAAAGAAATCAGTTGAATTGATTATTAAAAAAATATATTAAGAAAACAGCATATGTAAAAACATATAGTCCAAGTACCCACGGTGGTCAGTTGAGGACGCATTTGTTGCAAAGCTGAGGGCAAGCTCCCAGAATTTCCTTGTACCAACTGGCTGAATCAGCAAGAAAAACCAATGATGAAACTAAAGTACGTAATGTATAAGTGTTAGTTGATCTCAACTATTGAATAAGGTTATACTGTTTTTACCCTGGATGATTGGTTGCGAATTTGAGAAGGGTCATCCTTTTGGCATCAATAAGAGCTGGAGATGTTTCATACGCTCTTCATACATTTTCATACCCAATGCACTGGCTGACGGTTAGCCCATCATTACTTCAGAGTTCATAGCATTTATTGGGCCACCAAGGGGAGGATGATTAGGATCCCTTCTTTGCAATTGTGCATTCCGTTGCTGCATGATTTGCAATTGCTGCATTTGCAGCTGTTGCTGGTGCTCCCGTGAATTGATTTGTTGTGTCTGAAAATCATTTAAAAAAATGAGAAATGGCATCATATTGAATTTTTAATCATCTGGCCCTCACTTCTGCCCCTACTTTAACCCATTTCGATTCGAGGAAAAAAAAACAAAAGAATAAACTGGAGTAACCTGCAATTTGCAAATGTAGACACATCATTCCAAAACTTAAACGGGATAACAATAATTTTGAAGTCCCACTTATTAATTATAACATTCAGACATTTGACTTAGTAAACTGAAACCCAGGAACCCATTTGTAACGACATGATTAAGTTTACGTATCCTTATTAAGTATGACATGATTTTCTGCCAAAATTACTAACAATAATATATATTATGTTCATGTTGTGCAGGAAATATTTTATGAAGAATATAGAAATGAAATCAAAGAAACCAAATTTGGAATAATATATATTATGTCATGTAATGATCACATCTCCTGTTGAATAATGATCATTTTAATTATTTACATATAGATAATTAAAATCATTAGATTAGCTAGTTTAGTTTTTTCTTTTTTTCTTCTTCTTCTGTATTGTTGTTAGCAGTGTAGGACAAAAGGAGACGGCAGAAAAAGGAGCATCCCTTGATCAACTAAAGATAGACTGCTTGACTTTTGCATTAATAAGAAAAAACCTGTCAAGTATTCCTGAATTGAGTTTTTTAAATATTTGTACTCCTTTGCGAGGGCATAACCAGTTGCAACAGTAACAGCAACAGTATCAATCATCCATTCCTTGAATATTTTCCAAAAATATAATTAATGCTCGCAGAAATTGCTTTTTAAAACTGTATAGAGAAAACAATAATTGCAGAATTTGGTAAGTACTGTCAAATAGATCAGGCTATAACCAATTAGCAAAAGCTATACATAACACACTGCATCCTCAAGTTTGAGACTTTGAGGTACTAAATCAAAGTGCGTCACTGAACTGAGAAGATGACAACACTGGGATGACAGTTAAGAGAAAAAAACGAACTAACCCATTCATAAAGTTCGTTATCTTAGGGTTTGAGGTACTAAAATGTAACGATTCGCAGTCCTTTGCCTTACCACATGGCCAAGCCGGTAAAATAAAACTAATATCCCTGACTATTTTATTTTTTATTCTTGTATTTTTTCTGACTATTTTATTTTTTATTCTTGTATTTTTTTCTGATTTCCAGCATTCAGACATTTGAGTTGGCATTGAGTGTCAATAAAGGATGCAGTAAAGAGATGGCAAAAACTCTTAAAGCAATAAGAAATCCAGGAACCCATTTAGTAAACAAATTTTCAATATTTAGTAAAGTGAAACCCAGGAACCCAAATTTAGTAAACAAATTTGGGGAATTACCTTGGAAGATGCCCAAATACAATCGTGAACAATCAGAATGTCTCATAAACAATCACCTGCTACAGCCTTTTCTATACTGAAATCTATTCATACTCCAAAGCTGAAAAAGCCTTTTCTATACTCTAGACACTCTGTTTTTTCTATTTTTGGTGCTCAAGACTGTTGTATATTTCACTACTTGGGTTTGAAGTTTTAGTATATATTTCTACTCAATTCTGAATATGCTTTCAACGACAACAGGAGCTTTTATGTTTAACGTCAATCCGACATAATTGAGTGCATAACAGTGGGTGGGTGTGCGTTTGACTTTCAAATGTTCAAGGAAGAACTTAGCTTATATGTCAGTCCAGTTTCTGTTATGTAAGTTGTACCAATTGCCCCAATTGCCAATAGCTGAACATCTTAGAGTTTTATAGCTTGACAAATGAATATCCCCTTCAAATTTATCTATCTAAAGTAAAATTTATGCTTTTTATGTTTTTGACTTATCAATTTTTTTGGTTCTGCATTTTTGCTTATATAGTTATATGAAGTGGTGTGATCCAGAAGGATGATTTCAATGTTCCTATTATTGGAAGTTACTATTTATCTTTCAATTGAGTAGCCAAATTTAGTAAACAAATCCAGGATCCCAAATAAAATCGTGAACAATCAGAATGTCTCATAAACAATCACCAGTTGCACAACATAAATAAAATAGATGGGGAAATTAAGCATTCCGTCAAAAATTACCTTGGATTGTTGAGATGCCCAAAAAGTTGATAACAAAAAGTTGCGATATCAAAGCTTCATTAACCACCTTCAACATTTGTAACAGGAACACATCCAACATTAGAAATAGCAGAAAAATAAAATTTTCAGTAATTTGAGCAGTTCACCTTTTCCTATGTGGCGAGCAGCACGCTTCTTTGGGAGAAATCCGAGGGAACCATGCCTGGGATGCTCAAACTTCCTGTGAGACATTCTTCTCCTCCTTCAAGATTAACATAAAGGAAAAAAAATTATCAGCATATAGAATAGATCAAGTCTAGTTTACATCCAAACATAACAAATACACATGTAATACATAAATATCCACGTATATACACACATAAACGCTTTAAATTAAACAATAACCAATCGCATTTCATGATTTCAGGTGTTTTCCCTTCATTTACTAATTACCAAATCTATTCAGAATACTTAGAAGGAAAAAAGTTTTTATTCAAAATACAAAATTCAGAGTTTGAGAGAAATAAATAAAGGGGAGGCATAAATACCACACAAAAAAAAAAAACGAACATATAAATTCATTTATCAAATTATATGCACATATACACAAGTTTGCATACAAAATCCACGACAAAGAACAAACAGATAATAAATCCGATTAATAAACCTAATATAGTAAGGCCCCAGTTAACAGTGGAAAATTAAAATTCATAATTTATTAAAATTAGGTTCGTATGAAAAATACATATGATTAGTCATATACGATCGAGAGTATATTGAACAGAGCTTATGTCAAAGCAAGCAAGCAAAAACCTTAGCTTGAAACCTAGTTATCACATTAATAGATTTTGCCTTTGAGTTATCAATATAAATACACCTAAAATGACCAATACTGTTATGTTTATATCTGTCTTTAGTAGTTGCCATTCTAAATAGATATGTAAACATTTAATGCAGATAATGAGATAAATAGCTACTTCTTTGTTATACTACAACAACTACTTCTTTTTTATACTAAACAGGTCTAAGAGAAATTAAATAAACACAACATAAGGGTAGTAATAATAACATTAGAATGGCAACTACTAAAGACAGATATAAACATAACAGTATTGTATACCGGTAAATATCAAGGATACTTGTCATAAAATTTTGGGATCCACCGCAATGCCTCTTAGGAACCAGAATCTGGAATTAAAACACCGCAACGCCCGTTCAGAAGAAACTGAGCTCTTAAACAAGCCCTAGATGGAGGACAAGCGTAAGGACGCCGGAAGCCGACCGGCGGCGAAACTCCAACGAAGGCGTCGGATGTTCAGCCAGGGGAGACCTTATCTCGTTAACTCTGCTACAAATCCGCATTGTTAATTCCCTTGCTTTACATTAAATGCCATTTCAGATTTCAATGAAAATTAACAAATGAAGAGCATTTAAAAAAAAAACTGACAAAACAAATTTTCTACCAAGAAACAAGTTTGTTAAATGCTTGGAACGTGACAAAAGTCATGAACCAATTACCTGACATCAGTTGCAATACATTTAAAAATGTAGTATTATTTACACCGACTCCAACAACACCTCTGGATATACGATATTTGTCGTGGTAGACGAACCATTAGGAGGGAGAAGGACACTAATGCGATCAGACGACGTACATCTAGACATGGCCACATATAAGTGACCGTGGCTAAATACAGGCAAGCGCAGATCTACACCAACGAAATTGACTGACTGGCCTTGCGACTTGTTGATTGTCATAGCATATGTTAAGCGTACTGGGAATTGACGTCTAGTCATTTTAAATGGTAAATCTTTAGACGACGGGGATAATGATATCCGCGGGATGAAACACAAATTCATAGATTTGTCACCAGTTAGAATTCTAGCCTCAATAACCCGCGATGCGCAATTGACAACCATTAGTCTGGTCCCATTACAGAGTCCATCTTTCGGGGCTATATTCCTCAACAGTTATGATGGGGCACCCGACCTTGAGCTCCAACTTGAAAGGCGGTAAACCTGACGGGTTTAAAGAATTAAGAAACTCACTTGGATATTGATTAGTGGTAGAACGACAGAGTTCATCCCCATCCGACACCTTGTCAGCAGCTAAATAGGTAAACGTCTTGCCAGGATAAATTTGTAGAGCAGCATCATTGATAGCGCAGACATCATCATTTCGAGCAGAAAGAATTGTGCGCTCAGTTAAGTAGGATGGGGTTACCGCACTGAGCACATGTAGTTGTGGATAAACCCTGGAAATTAGTTCATGCAGAGTTTGACACCTGTGTATCGTTGGAGGAAGTTCCACAATATCTTGCGTACTAATCCCAATCTAAGTAATATGTGAAGCATATCAGTACATATAACTGACTAATTAGATGGTTTTATATAAATAAGATATAATAAAAATCACCTCTTCCAAGAAGGACGCGTGAGAAGAATTTGCAGGATGATTGCTATTCAAACGCATGTTTATGCTCAAAGTCAATACGCACACACTCGCCCATATTGCAAAACGTCTTAAAGATGCACCAACAATTTGTTCTCGCCCACCCTTAGGTAGCACCGGTAGTATTTGACGGAAATCCCCGCCAAGCACAATCGTGATACCACCGAATGGTCGGTTATCATCACGAACGTCTCGAAGTGTGCGTTCAACTGCCTCAACACCATGTCGATGCTGCATGGGAACTTCGTCCCATATTATCAATCGAGCCTCCCTAAATAATTCCCCATGCGGTGACTGTTTGTTGAAACCACATACCGAGCTTTCTATGATATCGAATGGAATGCAGAATGTAGAATGAGCTGTCCGACCGCCTAACAACAACAACGATGCAATTCCTGATGAAGCAACAGTAATGACGATATAACCCTCGCTACGCATTTTAGTGGTGATGGTGTTGTACAAAAAGGTTTTCCCTGTTCCTGCACCTCCATTGAGGAAAAATATTTTGCCCTGATTTTCAGCAACGGAGATAGTGATAGCATCATAAGCCATACGTTGAGCATTATTTAAAACATCAATATTCAAAATGTCATTCAGTTTATTAGCTTCATTTCGTAGTTGCATATGATCGATCAACAATCTATTACCCGAAACATAACTCCAATTTTGAACGGGGTGCGGCATAGGTGGGAAGTCTTCCAATTTTTTGCCAGATTCATGTAGCAACTGATCAATCAAATATAAACCGTAATCTTCGATTTGAGGCTGCGTTGGATCGCATATGCCAAAAGTTGTTTGTAGCTTGTGACGAAGATCATCACATATATGGATGGAGAATTGATTCCACAGAGTGCATGGCTGTATTGGGGAGCATTCTACCAGAATGATGCAGAATAGTCTCCGTAACTGGTATCCCGTATTCATGGTTGAAGCCTCCTGAAGGCATTGTACCCACTCTGCATCATCTTCCAGGAGCCCCATAGCTACACACGCTGATTTGAAACTATCATGAAACACACCATTGATGGTGCGTAGACCATCAAAAGAATGCGGTCCTCTAACAACTGTTAATAGCAATCGAAGATAAAACCGCTCTCCAGAGTTGGGCGTAGCAAAATATAATATGCCGATTGCAAACCCACTTTGCCTCGGAGTCCAAATCTTCCGACCTTTGTTCCAAACAAAATGTTGGGGAAATTCTTGGTATGTGTAGGCACGTGCAACATCATTTGAAGAACAACAGTCAAAGAATCCAGTCAAAGTTGTGTTTTGACTCCTAGACCCAAGTCTAATTGTTTCAAGTGTTTTAGAAGGATCATAAACAACGTGATGCATCCCAGGTAAATGTAGATCTAGCCGTACAACCGAAGGAATTTCTTCATGGAGAGGATAACCGAAAAGTCGCCAGGCAGCCTCTGTCGGTCCAATATACCTTGCATCAAGGTATTGCTTTATCTCATTGTTTCCATCTGGTCCCTCTAAAACCATAGTTGTGCGGTCATGACCTTTGTAAATGTACTTGTGGATATATTTGACGCACCTCATTCCTGCACAAACCTCCACGTTTATATGACAGTTGAATTTTCTTGATAGGTGTGGATTGTAAGGTACAACGTCTCGATTATCAAATGTATGCCCTCTGGTGGTGTAAGATTGACCATCTCGGCGACGACGGTAAATAGGGTACCCATGTTCATCCATAGTAGTCGAATCTGCAAAGGCTTTTGGATAATGGAATCGACATGCACCGTTTACCATACAAGTTGAATATGGGTTTCGAGATCCACAGGGACCATGAACCATACAACTCTTGATTGTTTCGTACAGAGTTGAATCAGTGGAGGGATCTGGGAATTCAGCACTAACTAACCGATCAACTTGTGCAGTGGTCTGAATCTTGTCAGGACCATGAAGGAAGAATAAAGCATGCATGTGTGGTAACCCTCGTTTTTGGAACTCAATGGTGAATACATGAGCAGATTTTCGGCCAAAAATTTGCTTTTTTATGACCTCATGCATCAGGGCACGGCGTTTTAACTCAAAGACACGGGCAACTATGTCTGGACGATCGAAAGAGGTTTGGTGTTCTAGTAAGGCATCTGTTATTTCGGGCCATTTTGGGTTGGCCGTCATGGTGAGAAAGATGTCAGGGTGTTGGTGATACCTTGTAATGGCCATAGAGTCATGAAAAATCTGGTTCATGTTACGTGCACTCCCAGTAAAGGACGATGGCAGAACAAAGCGTTGTCCGATCTGATCGGGGCCCAAGTCATCAACACTGCCGTCACACAAATTTGCATAAAGCTCCCGACGCAACTTATCCTGATTGAGTCTGATGTAAGATAACCTGTTTTGCTCCGTTGATGCCCAAGCATCTACTATAAACTCTTGAAATAACTTTCCTCCTCTAAGAATTGTCGAATACTCAGTGGGACGTGGAAACATACGATAACTGTAAAATTGCATCTGTGTCATCCGTCTTACTGAAAAATCATTTTGTTCGGAATTCCACTGTCGGAGTCCAGGTTCCCAACCAAGCTCACCAGTAGGGAATAGAAGTACATAGTGTAATGGTAAATATGCTGGATGACACTCATTGATCTGCCTCAGGGCTCTATTATCTCCTTTTAGGTGCAGAACAATATCCCTCATACAACTACTCTCACTACCATCACCAGGCAAGATCACAGCTATTTCATTTGTGGTTGGAAGATTGTACCGATGCCTATTAGTTGATTCGGTGTAATGAAGGTGAGCACGTAAATCATGATTTGAAGATTCTGACTCGGTTAGTATTTCATAGGCACATTTGTACTTTGAAGCAAAATGATTCACTGACAACAAACAATTTTGTATAGTTTGGAGGACATCTCGACACAAGTTTTTATTCCGCGCACACCGAATATTCAATGCAGTGGCTGGGTCATATATGTATAACTGACAGTAGATGGGTGAGTGACCATCCGGAGGTACCAACGACCCGGTACGGTGACGTAATTCTCCATGGATAGTGAATGATGTTGGCCCTCTTGAGTTGAGTAATCTGTCATCAAGCTTAACACCCAAGCTCGTGAAAGCATTAGCTACATTGTACTCCCTAATATGCAGGCGAAATGATTTAGCTTGACCATCATGTCCTTCGTACAATGACCGAATAGGAGGTGGGGGTGGAATGAGTTCCGGTAACTTAATTTTGCCTTGCAGACAACATGTTCCGAATCTTGGATTGGTCGATCCTGTGCGAGATAATCGTTCATCTCGCCAATGTAAGGCCGAACAATAAGGACACAAAATATTCATAGGCCCGAGAAAATGACGCTCATTATTGACAGGGACAATAACATTCAATTCTTCATCACTAAACATACTATCAACATCGCTAAACCGTTCTGTTGGGAGTCTACAAAAAAAATGTATGTACAAAAAAATGATAAGTAAGAAAATAGTAGGCAACTAATAAACTATGTAGAATATACATACACTATCGGATTAGCCAGAACAGGAGACGGCGTAATGAGGACATTGTTGTCAGTTTGATGAGAATGTGGTGCTACATCGGGGATAGCTTCATACTGAGCAAAGTCTGTCTCTAAATTCCTAGGCGAGGGTAAAGGTCGCACCGGAGCAGGTGGGAATAGAGAAAAGTCAGTAGGAATGAAAACTGGGTCGGACGCAATTGTAGGTGTACGATAACATTCCAAATTATATGTTCGCGCCCTTTTTTGTGGAAGGTGTGCTATAGTTGCTCGGTGCAATGGAGTTAGGTCTTGCAGATCATGACATAAGGGTTGTGGGGGAGTGTAAATCACCGGTATGTTCCTATGCAACTATCCAACAGGGGAAAGACAATACATTACAACTTTATTTTTATTAAGAGCAAAAGAAATACTTAATCAAAGAACTTACCGAAGAGGTAGACATATTTTCTTTTGCATTTTTCTGAAACATAGTGGGCGTGTGACATACTTTTGACGTTGAACGTGGAGTATGATCGCTAAGAATTTGTGTTTCCCGCAGAAGTACGCATTCATTCTGGCGTTGTTGGTAGTTAGTTTAATGTATTTTAATCAAAATACAAACAATGGCAATAATAAATGTACCTCGACATTGCACAACTGAGTAGGCGAATGTTCAACCAATATTGTACTAAGAGATGGTTGAGAATGTGAGGGGACTGTCGTAACCATGTTAGCAAGTGGATCATGTTTGGAGAATTGGGAGGGGGACTTAGGTTTGGGTAGAGGTGGAGTGTAATTCCCAGAACGCTCTCTTTCCCGACGTGCGCGCTGTGCCAGCTTACGCCGCGATCATGTATTAATATCATTGCGATTTCGTTCACGTCTGGCGCGTTGGGCCTCAATTTTAGAAGGAGCGAAATTTGGTGCGGGAGCCTAAGATAGGAAGTGAGTTGTGCAATAAGTTAAATAATATATTTTCAAATCCCTAATAGAAATTGCATTAAACACAACGTAGCAATTTATGACAGTTGAACTTAAAAATTAAGAAAATTAAGTAATAATGGCTAAGGAAACCAATACATAATTTGGACAATATGTTAGCACTTAGGAGGTCCAAAACCAATTTTATGTTAAAGAACGATCAGGACAGCATACCGATTGAGTAAACCAATTTTCTTTTCCAGTATAGCTGCCAATATTGTGTCTCCCCTTCGTCGAAGATGGAGCGATACTTAAGTTGTTCAAGTGATTCACATTTGAATTCACCTAGGAAGTACAAAATAAGGCATAGTTTTTTAAAATCAAAATCATAATAAATTTCACTTTAATAGTAATACCACAACACAACATATATCCTCGATGATGGTATGGATTTATGTGTGCGTGAGAGAGAAGTGTATGTTGCTTAGAACATTAGATAAACAACATACCGGTTGATTAAACCGTTTTTCTTTTCCAATAGAAGATCCAATTTTTTCTTTCCCCTTCGTTGAAGATGGAATAACACTTGGGTTGTTTAGGTGATTCGCATGTGAATTCTCCTAGGAAGTACAAAATAAGAGATTAGTAAAAAAATGCAAATTAATAACAAAATAAATCTATTTAACAATACAAGTTGCGTTACCTTATCCATATGTAAACATGTACCTTAACAATACCAGTCACGTTACAATATCAACCTGTAAGAGCAAACTTAATAATTAAGAGGCAAACTTTTTTGACGTTGAATTGGGTTCACTTGCAATTAGGGAAAAATTCATTAGATCAAGAAGGCATGATAAATTAAAAATGGCTTGTATGGCAATTTGTCCATCACATTAATTTTTGGTCAATGTTGAGCTAAGTTTTGGTCAATGTATGGCATTTTTGACGTGACGTTACTGTGATGGCTACCAATTTTGATGGAACCTAGACCACAGAGGAGGAAAAAGGCTGCTAATAACTACTAAGATCAGATTATAAAGCAGCGAAGGTCCCACCTAGAAGCATAAAAATCTAAGAAAAAAAAACATGAAATACATTATTAGATACTAAATAAATGAAAGGGTGAAATAGTGTAGAAAAAAATACAAAATAAACAAAAATGTAGAATGACTAATTTTAAAAAGATTAAAAAAAGAAAAGATATGGAGGAAGGTCCTTGTGCGGTGACCCGTCACCAATCACAGTTCCCGTAACCCGTGTATTACTATTATTATTATTAATATTATTATTATTATTATAATTATTAGTTTCATTATTATTATCGCTATTACTATTTTATTATTATTTCTATTATTATTATTATTATTATTATTATTATTATTATTATTATTATTATTATTATTGTTATTATTATCGTGCCTTGGCAGAAAAAGCCTCTGATGCCTACTATAAACTCTCAAACACTACGACACAAATCCGAGCTTATGTTTTTGATGGTATGACAAATATGTTATTATTAATGTAATAATATTTGTTGCATAAACTCTCAAACACTACGAAAAGCCTCACACGGTCACACCCACGTAACTGAGTTTAGATATTGTTGGTATTTTAGGAATTTTTGTCATACTGTCTAAATAAGTGTTTCAGATAATGTCATTTGGCATGTATGTCCATTTTAGTAATAATAACACTGTTGTACCCATGTTGTCATCAGTGAAGCAACAATATTTCTTTCTTACAAAATTAGAAAAGAGGCTGCAAACATGAGGTTATTATAATAGTTTACTGAGGTTCATGTGAATCTGATAAGCCTTCAGTGATTAGGCTGCAAACAGAATAATGATATAGCTAAGGCTGTGGAAGAAGAACTTGAGAAGTTCTTTATAAACAGAAGAATGATATAGCTAATCATGGACGCAACAGCTCAACTTGACATCAGGGCCTATTTAAGAAAGTAGTGCTATGAACTTCTATGAACTGAAACCATCATAAGGCAATTCGCGGTGCAATTCTATAAAAATTCCATTCATGTTAACATTGCAAAACTGTTGTATAAACAATCGGCAACAGAAAGAACACAGCACAGCTCATTAAAATTTACCACCACGAGGTAGAAGGATTAAAACAGCATCACTGGATTCAGTAGTGCTATTTAACATTCATGGGCAGATCATAACATTCATGGGCAGAATCAGTAGGTGATGGGTTGACAAACAATTACATGAATATACAAATGTCTATTAGATATAGCTCTAGGTAATAAGTATTAGCACATAGAGATGCACATAGGTAATAAGATTAAGAAGTCCCCCCCACCCCACAAACTACTTATTAAGCCTAAACAAATCACAAACTTCTAGTAATTGCAGAAGGATTCAAAAACTCCCAAACAACACTTAATTGAACACAGCCCAAAGTGAGTCCAATAAACCTACTGAAACCATGTCACACTTATAAGAAATTGGAACTCAAACAGCAAGTAGAACGATTTACACCATTGATTGAAGTTACAAAACAAACAGGAAAAATGCAATGAACTGGGAACACAAAACAAAACTGTAATGAACTGGGAACACAAAGCAGTCATGAAAATGTTTCGCCTACAATTCCAAAGGTTTGCCAACTTTTATGTGAACAATAAGACAATGCTAATAGCCTAATTACCTGCCCCAATTTCGTTAGCTTTGAGTGCTTGAGAAAAGGAATGGTGCAACACGCGACTATGTGGCTGAAAAATCAGTTGATATCAAGTGATGCCCAAACATGGATTTGAGATGCTCAAATTTGCCCAAATTTGAGATGCCCAACTTTGCCAGTGGGGAGGGCAACCTAAATCAAGTGATACCACATTCAAGCTGCGACAAATGGATGATTAATCTTCCGAAACGAACATGGATTGGCAGGCGACAAATAAATCGCCGGTGGGGTAAGTACTTCCTGTAGCTTCAAATAAATCGCCGGTGGGGAGGGCAACTTCCGGAGCTGTCGATTGATTCGAAGAGGGCGAGAAAAAACCACGAGAGATAAGAACCGAATGGAACGGAATGGCAGGCGATGGAGTGGAACGGAAGGAGAGAAAAGAAATGGAATTGAACGGAAGGAGAGAGAAGAAGCTGGCAGGCGGCATAAAAGAAAGAGAGGAAGCAATTTCAAACAAAGCAAAAAGCAGACAGGTAGATAAGAAGGGGGAACCGAATTAATCTCAGCCATTATTGAAGCTTTTACTGATTTGGGACCGTTGAATTTATCTGCTCTGTTTTATTATATAGATTTAGTGGCGAGTTTCACGAGGTTTCAAGTCACAAGCCTGTGGTTTTATGTAGGGCCGGTGTCCACCATTTAGACACATTCTAGTAACTTCGAAATGTACCGTTAATTTGGAAAATCTATAAAAACAAGTTAATTTATACATACAACGTAAAGCTACAATGGTACGTATAATATTTATATAATAAAAGTCATATAAAATATATTTTTTTAGTAAACAAATACAACTTATTTTATAAACTGTTTATTTTAAATTACTTGAAATTAAGATTCAATTTTAAAAGCTACTCTTTCACAATATATGTTATTTAAGACACATATCACTATTTCCTTTGTCTTTTGCACAAATCATGATTCTAGATTGTTTATTTGGGTAATTTATAAAAATAAATTAAATTGATATAAAAAAATTAATTTTAAATAATTTTTAATATACAAATATTATAGAGTGATAGCTGTCTTTATTATTATATTACTACTCGTCATTATTTATTTTCAATCAATCATAAATTCTAGTGCATACAAATTGTCCATACGTCATCCTCTTCTTTTACTTACTTCCTCTGCATCTTCAATGGTTTCAACTTTCAAGGAGTGAGAATGCCAAGCACTATGACGACTCATTTGCACCGTGTCAGGGCGTTTTAATGAGTAAATTAATACATTATCTACAGTCTTGTTTGTTTGTGATTTAAGAAGAAAAGAAAATGAACATATTTAATATAAAAATAGGCAAAGTTGGCACAGTCCAAAACCACTGGCTTTTCTCCCACAGTAAGTAAATAATCTGGGCGCCCAATGGCCGCCAGTTGTCATCAAACTTTGTGCTCTTCTCACTTCTACTCACCGCACACTTTTCTCTCTTCCCATATATACGCATTTAATCTCACAAGTGTTCATATTAAAGCCGATTATCTCCTTTTTGCAGTCTCAAAATCAAGATCAAAGATAATTTGTAGTAGAAGAATTGAATTAGAAGAGAGAAAAATATGGCAGCAAGCAAAGCATGGATTGTGGCGGGGAGCGTTGGGGTAGTGGAGGCATTGAAAGATCAAGGATTTGCGAGATGGAATTACGCCCTCAGGTCCATCCACCAACATGCCAAATCCAATCTCCGGTCAGTTTCTCAGGCCAAAAAACACTCTTCTCCGACGACGGTTACTAAAATAATAGAGCAGGAGAAGGCAAAGTTAAAGCAGCAGCAATCGGAGGAGTCTTTGAGAAAAGTCATGTACCTCAGCTGTTGGGGTCCTAATTGATACCCTCCGACCTCCTATTTCTAGCTTAATTAGATAATCAACAGCTATTTTGTAAATTATTACAACAAAATTAGAATGTATCAACTACTTTTTTTGATCAGATCCCTTCTATTTCTTCTCTCCCATTTTATTACTACACTGCACATAACTACTTATATTACCCATTAACAAAATGAAAATATAAATCTCACACAAAAGGACTCACTACAGATATATTAATATTAATTGGGTCCCCTACAAATTGAGGTGCATAACATTCTCAGACTTCTCAGCTTCCCTTGTCCTCCTCTTTTTGTCATAAACATAAACCTCCTCCTTCGCCGTCACCGGCGGCTCTACCAAGCCCGAGGAAATCCTCTTCCCAAAATTATTGGCCTTGTTGTCGGATTCCGATCTGGGTTTTAACTGAGAGGGCTTAACTATTGCTCTAGCGCTCTGTTCTTCTACGCCTTCAAATGCTCTCGCCAAGACACTGTCAAGCTCAAGATCTCCTTTCTAGCTCTCATTAATCAAGAGGGCATGTGTTTTTTCTTATCAACTAATTAGCTATGGAATAAAACAAGGAATAATAATAATAATAATAACAATCAGCATATTGTCATCGCCTATGTTTGATGTGTTGCCTGTCTTGGTGAACAGGATATACAACAATCATAGAGTAATAAATGACGCACAAAATTCAAAAATCTCCATAAACTTTCTTTAAATCGAATTTAAATCGAATTGCGCAAGTTTGGTAACCGCAAAATAACTTTTTTAGTACTCTTCCTTAATTTTAATTTAATACTTGTATAATTTTTATTTAATAATTGTCTTTGTACAATTTTTAGAAAAAAACAAAAGCCCTAATTAGCACAACAGAAGCTCCAAAGCAACTACCATGGAGTCATGAAAGATAATACAGAGACATGTACATATAAATAAGAAAGTGAAAAATTTATAAAGATCGAAAGTAAAAAGTGAAAAAACTCTTGAAAAGGAGAGAGTAAAAAACTTAGAGACTGAAATTTAAAATACTTTGAGGTATACAAAGTTTAAAATTAGAAGGGAGGAGCGGTGGGTCCAAAGATAAATATATGGATCATTTTATATGGATCATTATAAGGTAAGTGTACATAACAAAGCTGGAAAAGAAAATACTTTTAAGGGAGAGAAACGAAAAAACTTTTAAGGGGGCAAAGTGAAAAACTTTTGAGGTACAAAAAGTTAAGAACTTACTTTTGAGTAATGTTTTTGACCCGGATCGGTCATCGAATCGGAAAGCGTACTGGATAGATGAGTCATTGGTCCAACCAATAGTCGAACCGTTGTTGAATCGGTAGTGTCAAAAATATATTAAAAAAAACTATTAATAAAATTTTAAAATATCTAATTTTTTGTAAGCTAAAATAAAGTGAAATAACATTATAATATTAATAAAAATATCTAATTTTGAAAATAATTTTTTTTATACAAAAAAAAAACTTTAAAATTGAGTCAACTAATCTGTTTTACTGGTTAGACCGGTGGTCAACTGGGTTTCGACCGGATCAATGAAAATTGATTTTTTAGGTTAAATCAGACCGGCTTGTCAACGGGTTCCGGTCGAAACACAGGTCTGATCCAGATTTTAAAACGGTGATTTTGAGGGAGAGAAAGTGAAAGTTTTAATATAGAAATTAGTAAATTACAAGAGATAAAAATAAAAAACTTTATATGGAGGGAGCGTTAAAATTTTCAAAATATAGGAAGTAAAAACTTTTGAGAGAAAAGGAAGTAAAAACCTTTTGAGGGAAAGAAAATAAAAATTTTAAATTAAGAGGAAGAGGAAAATAAGATTTTGCAAAGAGGATGCAAAAACTTTTGAGGAGAGAAATTGAAACACTTTTGAAAGAGTAAAAACTTGAGGGGGAGAGACAGAGAGTTAAAAATTTTAAGGGTGAGAAAGTGAAAAACTTAAAGACTGAATTAAAAAAATTCTTTGACATAGAAAGTATAAACTTTTGAAAGAAGGAGAGTTAAAAATTTCATGAAATAGGAGGTAAAAACTATTTTGGGAGAGAATTAAATTTGTTTAGATTAAGATGTAAAAACCCATAAACTTTTGAGGGAGAAAGTACAAAATCAATATAGTGAAAGTTAATAATTTCTAGAGAAATGAAGTATTAACTTTGAGAGAAATGGAAAAATTCTATAAGGAATCCTAAGGTCCGCAAATTGGAGGCACAATCATAAACAAAACTTTCCTCAAATGTAAAACACCCACAATTATTGTAATCCAACACACCATAATTATTGTAATCCAACGCACCCACAATTATTGTAATACATTGAAAAAAAATATCAGAATGGCAGATTTCATTGCACCAAGCAAAAAATAAAGCAGAGAATGTACTATTGCTGTCCCAAAATATAAGATCACTTGTCTTTCATAAATTAAAGAATTTACAAAATGCAAGTTATCTTATATTATAGAATGGAGGGAATATATGGTCTCCAAAATTGTGATATAAATATATATATATATATATATATATATATATATATATATAGAGAGAGAGAGAGAGAGAGAGAGAGAGAGAGAGAGAGAGAGAGAGCAATATTCATATCTTAATTTGAACTTTTATCTTTGCCTTCATTCCCAACAATATCAGTGACTAGAGCCATCAGCCTCTCATCTGTTACCTCACTAATTAACCCAAATTCCTTAGCCTTTTCTGTGGTCGTAAAATTATCCCAATCCACGTTCTTCTGAATTACATCTACAGATTGTCTGGTACGCTTTGAATATAATACACTTGGTGCCTCCCAAACCCAAATAATATGCTTGGTGTGAATGGTCATATCTTTAGCCTGTCCACTATACACGCACACCCGAAGGCTGATGAATAATAATTGTTGCATTAGAAAGAGGCCGCCTCTCGCCTTTTGCACTGATAGCTAAGAGGAGAGAACCCATTGATGCAACTTGATCTCGGAGATCGAATGTAATACATGATATCATAAATTGCAAGACCTATCCAAAAGAGTACAAATCATAAGGCATAGAAAAGAACTGTTGTAATGTTATATCGCAAATCCTAATTAACAAGCATGATGATCCTCATCAAAGTTGAAATTAACAATAAAAGGACAAGTATCTGCATTATTTATTTGTTTCAAGGTCATAATATGAGCTAAGGTCATCATCAATAAATTGAAAAGCGTGCATAAAATAATATGATCATTGTAGACTTGTGGTTGCAACAAAAAATAATGAAATTTCCCTTATTCCACTGTGACTATCATCAAGTCTAACGTACATGGTAGATTTTAAAATTGTTACCAAACTTTAATTTAAAATTTATATAAACAGTGATTGTGACAATAATAAGTTAAAAATAAATGAAAATAAAATCGTTAGTCTATTTCATTTTATCAATCAAATAAACAAGTGTGATGACGATTTTGAGTATTCTCAATTAGTCATTGCTCAAAATCACGAACTACTAGACCATTAAATTTTAAATTTTTACTTGGCTATTTTTATTATTGGACGGAAGCAATTTCATACGGGTGTAATTGTTTAAGACCTTCAAACTAATGGGATTTTTTTTTTTAACTTATCAACTATTTATGCTGAAATTGAAGTTATTATTCAGCATACAATATTTTAAAAAGTTAATAACAATCTTAAATTTTAAAATAGAGAATATTATTTATATTGCATCATTTTCTTAAATAATGACTCATGTTTACATCGTATGAGATTCATGATTGGGTGCAACAAAACTTATAGCTAGTGTAAGGGTACATCGTGGTATAGGCATTTGACACATGTTTGTCTTCTACTTCTTATATGACGACTCTTATGTTTTTGTTTTCCTATTTTATTATCCCTACTATAAAATTGTCATTTACAAATATAGTTACCGTTGCCTATTAATTGTACATAATTATTACACGCAAAACTTGTTAACTCCACTTTTCTTTTTCTTTTTTCTTTTAAAAAAAAATGAAATATGATATAGCTATCAACCAATAGACCACATTTAAAAAAAATTATATTTATGATATTCTCTCTGTCCCATAATAAACGTTTTAATTTGACTTTAATAGTTAAATTAATTATTTTTTAAAATAAATAATTAAAAAAATTATATAAAATTTTTATATTACAAAACTTGATATTAATAGTACATTCTTCGTTATTTATTGTAATCATAATATCTTAATATATATCTTGAATATTTTTAAATATTTATTAAATTTAAAAATAATTAATTTAACTATAAAAATTAAATTATGTCGTTTATTATAAAACGGAGGGAGTATGTTTCTAATTTTTTACTTTAATTGATATATTAGAGGTCTTAATAAATTTGGTTTAATTAGGAACTGAAATAAATCTTTCGTCTTTGTCAATCGTGGAAGGGTTGATCTGTAAGTGATATTTTTACAGAGGAGTTTGATATTTTTATATGTAAACTGTCGTTATAGACTTATAGCGACAGTCAAAATCACCGTTATAAATTTATAGCAATATTTTTCATATAAAAATATTTAAAAAAATTATAAAAATATCAATTTTCACTTTATATTGAGCACTTTTTATGTTTTGCTTGTGATGTGACAAATGTGATTAATGGTTTATCAGACAATCGAGTTTTCTTGAGAAAATATTATGACTAGATTGTTCTTGTTACACATCTTTCAAGTATTCTTATTTGCTGAGATACTTATTGATAAAAGAGGAAGTCAAATTATGTAAAACAAAATTTCCAACGTAGTTGTAAGGATACAAATCTTAAGCAGAACTCACTCGTGCACAAATTTGTACCAAAAATAATTGTGGACATGATTTTGATTAAGAACTCTTAGATTATTTTTGTTTATAAAAATATATTTAAAATTAAATTATTTATATTAATTTAATATTATTTTGGATTATTTTATTCTATGATGTAGATTATTAATCCCTTAATATTAGACTATTAGTCCAATAGAGTCATTTAACAGCTTAAAATGATATGGACTATTAATCCTATATTTTTCATGGGATTATATAATCTCTCATAAATAGTCTTAGAAATAGTATAAAAAAAAAAGACTATTAATCCCCCATCATGTGATAAAATAATTCGAAATAGTGTTAAATTAATATAAATAGTTTAATTTCAAATATATTTTTTATAAATAAATATAACCCTAAGTTATTCGTACTCTTAAAAAGTACAAATGCAACATTTTTATATGAATATAAATAAATTATATTAGACGGTTGCCAAACAGCTCTTTTTGAGTTTTGATACATATATCGTAAATAAAAAAAATATATATTCATATATTTGAATAAATAAGAATTAAGAATTATTCTCATCTTAATTTGACTTCGTCAAATATTCATTTACATATAAATCATCTCCTTTAGTTTATTGGTAAGCATAAACATATTAATGGTTCAAAAATCACAATACATCCTTTAAATAGTAAACAATAAAATATAAATCCTAATTATGAAAGAAATGTCAAAATAATATATATATATATATATATATATATATATATATTCATAGGAAATGATTGCGATGGACACTATCCTAACAAATTTATCTTACAACGTCTATTAATAGATCTAACAATACAAAATAATTTATTTTTAGCGGCAATAAAAAGTTTTCTGACAGCTTGAGTAATTACAATATTAGCCTCACTTTAAAATAAACTCTACTGCTAGAAGAAATAGCGGCATGTACCAGTTATCGGTGTATTATTTAAAGTTATTAGAAGGGTTTTTTCTGTGTTCTTTTTGCTGTTAATATTAGTAGAATTGATCATTTAGTTATAATCAGAAATTAAAAACCTAAAAGCTATAATCGAAAATCGAAATAAGTATACTTTTAATATCCGAACAACTATTCGAATAATGAGGTAACTGAATAATCGAATAACCAAATAACTGAATTTATTAGTAGGAGGTTATTCGGTTAAGAACCAAACGTCTCGTAAACATATAAGAAAATATTCTTTTTACATGTAAAAATATATTCACCCAAAAAAAACATGTGAAAAATATAAATTCTCATAAACATATAAGAAAAATGAGCTATTTCACATGGTTAACGTGCTGCATCTGGAAGCCCAAATCAACCACTACATGGCTACTGCAGGCCCTTTTAAGTGGTTATGGGCCGAGCTGGATGATTTTAATTTTGTATCTATCTTGGGCTTCGGTAGTTGGACCAGAGGCATCTAGACAATAGAACTTGAGAAATCAGCTAGTTGTGTTTAACTATAAGAATACCATCCATTGTTTGAGTAATTTTAATCCTAATTTACTATTTGATTATTCGGTTGGTTAACCGAATAATAAAAATTTAAGAATCAAACTCAAACTTGAAAATTAAATATTAAAACGGGTATAGCCAAAATACAAAAAATAACCGAATAATCGAAATATTTCGGTTAAAAAAATTCATCAATTTTATTATTCGATTTTATTCATTTTTTGCTCAACCCTAAATATCAATGTCGACGATAACGACTAAATAATAATGTATTAGATTTGTTGTAACTAATGAAAATTCTTGTGGATTAAATTTGTTAGGTATCTAATAAATTATAGATCCAGACCATCAAATTTGACCCAAAACAATTAATTCGATATAAACTTTATATCATAATTAAATAAATGAGAAATAAAAATAAAGTTGTTTTTAGAAATATTTAAATATTTATTAGTAACAATTAAATGTATAAATTAGAAACATAATATTCATAATCAGATTTGATCGAATTAAGCATATACTCCCTGGATTTGATTTAAGCACATTTTTAGTTGGAGTTAAATAAAAAGAAAGAAAAATCAAATACTTTTTCTCTTTTTGTGGGTCCAATAAAAAGGTTACAAATAATTTACACAAAAATAATATATTTTCTCTGGCACAGGCCCCAAAAAATGTATATTAATTATCTTAACCCTAAAAACAATGTACTTTTACATAGGTACGCAAGTTTTATGCCTTTGTTTTTGAATAGTCATTCTTTTGTACAATTTTTTCACTTGTCATTCATTTGTGGTTGGATGGAGAACAAATTTGATCAAATTATAAGTAGATTCTAAAATTAAAATTAGGATTTGAATATCATATACTAATCAATCACTATAATAAAATTTTAAATTAAAATTTTCTGTATTATATCTTTCACTCAATTTTTATAACAGAATCGAATATATAAATACCTGATTAAAAATTATGTGACCGATTGATAACTTATCAAATGCCCGACCCTCACATTATGTTAAAACAGCAACAACAACATATTTACATTTTTTTTAGAATGACTAATTACCCTTTATTATCATGAATTAAACTGATGAATTTGTGTAAAAGAAAAGAAGGGAGTTTGTATTCACAAGGAAGAAGATACAGAGTACAGAATTAGCTTACTTAGCTATTATACTTAACTAGCTTTAACCAACTAATGATAGCCTAAGTGCCACTATATATGGCTATATTTTAACTATAGTTAATCTAACTAAACCATAGTTGTAACTAACTGTTCTTCTATGATCTGATGGATGCTATTACGATATGACATGTGTCACGTATCAACTTATGGTCCTTTGTTATCCCCAATTCACGTGCTCAAAATATGTTGTCCCAATAAGAAAGAGTTATTTTTTGCTCTTAGAACATGATTATTATTTGTTTCATTCTCTTATACGAGGGTGAGTTTCATACGAATCTCACTACGTATGGATTATGTCCACATATGAGAGGATAAAATAAATTATAACTATACTTTAAGAATATATTATATTTTTTTCCTGATAAGGCTTTGTGTTAATAGAAGTGCGTGCCTTTAATAGCTAGACACTAAGACGTCGCTAATTTGAGAATAAGATGGGTACGTAGTTAAGGAAAATGTTATTTCTTCCTTTTCATTATATATAAATAATTTTTTAAAAAAAAATTATAATATAAGACTTTTTATATATATATTTAAAATAAAAAAATTAATTATTTTTTACTTTGTCATTAAAAAAATAGAATAACTGAGAGAGATAAAGAAAAGTAATTAATTAGTATATGAGTAATAATAAAATTTCAAATCAACGTTAATTACCTAACATTAGAATTAATAAAATTTATTAATGTGTGATTATATCTTAATCAACTTATATAATGAAAATGAGGGACTAAAATGTTTACAAATGAAATCTGCATAAATTAAACTTAAATTCTTTCTAAGCCATATGCTTTTGAACATAAAATAAAGGATGGAATTGTCAATATTGTGACACCCCTAAATTTGGGTCCACACAGTCTAAACTTGAGTTTGTCAAAATTCACAGTAACTATTATAATACTACATACAACGTATCACAATACAATATTCAAATAATACACAACTAAGTCTTCATTATTATTGTCAAACTATTTTTTAACTTATAAAGACTAATACAGTTACAACTCGAACCTTCATTCTATCCCCCGACTAAACTCAGCTACTTTCTCATCTCTTGTTGAAAAACAATGGAACAAAAGGAAATGGTGAGCTCAAATAGCTTAGTAAAGAATATCATGACTTGGATAATGGCAAATAAATTATCATTAGCCTTCAACTATTGAGTTTTTGATAGAATAATTTAAATAACAAGTTTTAATTCAAACAACTGCAACTAAGTTCTTAAACAAAGTTCAAATCAATAACTGCAGCAGAATAACAACCATTAGGAAAATCATATAAATTATTATGTCAACTCATTTCTCTTTTTAAGAAAAATATCATCAACTTTTATCATCTGAAACATTACTGGTCATGATAATACAATTTCACAATTTCTGGTCATAATCATACAAGTCAACAGTTTATCTTTGCACTACGGGCCAAAGATATTTAATATAACACCAACGGTCATGATTATACCAGTCTTCAGCCTTTGGTCTTAATCATACCAAACAACAATTCTTGCCCTAGGGCAAAGAGACCTTTTACCACATGTCATAAAAGACACACTACCATTATATCGCATTTATCCTATTATCTGTGTCCCAGACCATAAATATCCACAACAACTTGATTATGATTATTATAATAACAACAGTGATATAAATGATGAACAGAAGAAACATGATAAACAATAAATATCAAAAGTTTATAATTTTACTTTGTGCAAATTTAAATAATGTCTAAATTGTCAACATGATGTGGAATGAAATTTAAAATGATATTAAAGATCTACAGTTCAAAAGAAAGGTTCAGAAAAATAGAAAAGTTCAATTAGATAAAGCATAAACTATTAAGGAACAAATAATCATTTCAGAAGTTTTACCGAACAATACTTACCATAGTAAGTTTAAGAGTATAAAAAAAATAATATCCCTTACCATAGTAAGTTTGAATGATAGAAGATGAAAAAGATGATATCCCTTATCATAGTAAGTTTAAATAGTAGAAGATGATATTCCTTACCGTAGTAAGTTTAAATAATAGAAAATGATATTCCTTACCTCATCACTTGATTGGATATTGATATAAATGATGTTGATCAACTTGAAAAATTCCTGCACTCCTTTTAATTTGCAAACACTCAAGATAATCTTACTATTCTCAGAGAAAACTCATAAAATACTTGCAGAAAATTTTTACGTTTTAGGTGTAATTTTTTTATTCAGCTGAGCAAACTATTTATAGGAGAAAAGAAGTCACTGTGCGCAATAGGTAGGTGGCGTGCGGCACGCCAGTGTTGAGAATTCAGCAAAGGTAGTAGCAGTCGTTGCTTTACCAAACTTTCCTTTAGCAAATTTAAATTTGATTTCTCATTTGGCCCCTACAGAGGGCCCACATGTTTACTATTCATATATAATAATAATTTATTTTATTTTTTATTTCTTTCTGTGGGTCCAACATATATAATAAAATAATACTATAACAATAATTCAACAATAATGTAAGAAATATTTTATTAATAATTATTAATTTAATAATATAATTATTGTATATTTGTTAATGTGACAATTATTAGGTTCAATAATTTTAAAATACAGTGTAATAACAATTATTGATTCAATGATATAAAATATAGTGCAATGATAATTATTGAATCAATAATGCAAAATACTGTGTAACAACAATTATTGATGAATACTGTGCAATGACCATGTTATCAGATCAATAATATGAGATATTGTGCAATACCGTGTGCTACTGTAGAATACCGTTTGCTATAGTAAAATACAATGAAACACCGTATGATACTATTCTTTTATCACCGGGTATTCTAATAGTTAAAAGTGATAACATCGTTGACTATTTTTATTTAAAAATGTTAATTCTGTCGTTTTCTATATCCGACAAATATTTCGTTGTGGGGTCCACCAATGATTAGTTATTTCTACGCCGTCGTACGATCCCAATATTCCCCGATAAAACGAATATTGTCTGACAAAATAAAATTTGTACATAACATCCTTAACTTTTAACTTTGTCAATTTAACCACTTACTGTTTCAAAAAAATATATATATAAAAAAAATTATATTTTATATTTTATAAAATTCCGAGTCTTACAAATTCAAGCTGCGTCTCTTATACAAAGGTGCATTCTCTTTTTAAAACAAAACTAATTTGAGAAAAAGAACACAATAATTACTGATTTAAAAAAGAAAAAATTATATGTAC
The DNA here is from genome assembly GCA_947179155.2 of Hedera helix. NCBI lineage: Eukaryota > Viridiplantae > Streptophyta > Magnoliopsida > Apiales > Araliaceae > Hedera > Hedera helix. The sequence continues at coordinate 44,939,478 of OX359265.1, read as the reverse complement.
TACCTCCCTTTTAAATTAAAAATACATTTATGTATTTTTATAATTTGCAAAACTCTTAAAATTCAAAATCAATACAAAGTTTTTATATTTTAGTACAAACTTTTTAAATGAATCTTGTACGAAATTTTAATGAATTGAAATTGAATTAATTTATTGAAAATCATAATAATATATGTTTCAAGCAATTGATTTTGAGCAATTCTATAAGACTAAATTTATTTGTATAGTCAGAAAAGAGTTGCAATTTATATAATAAAAAAAATACCCATCAAAATAGAACTATTTTACTATATCAATACAACTACTTATAATATTGGGCTCTCTTATTTTCTTTTTTTTCATTTATTACTTAGTAATAATCTATATCCCTTCTTCTGAAGTTGTTTTTTTCCTTGTTTTTTGTAAGACTTGTTTTTTTTCTCATAAGATGATTATCTTTTTTTCTGTTTGTAGAACAGTTTCATTATCATCTTTTGTGAAAATTTTCTTTTTCCGCAATAGATCTTTTTAAGTTTTGAGTTGGATTATGATGATGGCTTCAGGCTTATTATTATCGTATACTTTGTAAGACTTGCATAATAAAGCAGTAGCTGCTTATATACCTGGAAAAAAAGGGTCCCACTTAAATTGCTAAAAACGCAGATAGTTCAGTCAGCCGAAACTACCGAGAAATTCCCGCAAAGAGAAAAGGTCAAAATAAAACAAAGCAACAGTCGGATATAGATAAATAATCTTCCTCCACAGTAGATTGATATTAAAAATATATTCTCTCAGTTACAAAATATGATTATCATTATTAATTTTTAAATTTATATATTGATATATTTTAAACACAAAATTAACATTAGTTTATTCTTATCAATAAAATAATTAATATTATAAATTATCAAAAATTAATAATTATCTTATATTTTAAGATGCAGATAAGACTATATAATATTTGAACTATATTCAATTCAAAGCCCATTAAATCCTACTGAAATTCATGAATCTATTAAATCTAACTAATCTCTGGTAAAATTACACTGTTTTCCTTATCCCTCCACACAAATTGTTGAGATAGATAGAACGAAATGAAAATTGAAAACAAAGAAAAGTAAATAAAATTATTAAGCGTGACTACTGAAAAACATTTGGTGACTACAGCCATAAGGCACGGGCTTGTTTCAATATAGGAATCAACTCTCCGGTAATATGTGTGGCCATGATCCGGTCCAATCCACCGAACAACCGCCCGCCAATGAACACGGCCGGAAACTGCAAACGATCATCTTTTCCGGCATCGATCATCTGAAGTTGACCAATAACATGGTTCTCATCTTGTTCATCAATCTCGTAGACGGTCGGGTTTACGCCTTGCCCCTGAAGTAAACGGTTGACAACATGGGTCATGCAGCATCCGCGAACAGCGAATACAATAACTGCGTTTTCGGATACCATTTTTCGCATATCATCTCTCTTTGCTCCTTCGATAATTGAATGATCATGACGGATTTTGGCTTTGTGATCATTCGTTGGGAATGATGTCCATGTCTTGTATGGAATTGCTTCTTGCATGGTTAATAATAAGGTGATATTGATCAGCTAAGATTTATATTTATGTATCAATAAATTACTATAAAAATAAGTAGTATATATGTGGGTTTTATGTATATATATAGAGGAGGTGCATGATGGAGGTGATGTATACATATATGCGTATATATATATATATTGAGAGAGAGCGGGGATAGGGTTGGGTGAAGGACGTGACTTGAAAGAGTCGGGCGTCAACGACAGTTAAGCTTACCTTACGCGCTACATTACAAAACATAGCATATGGAGGTTGTGGCGTACGTGTCACACCGATAATTATTTCATCTCCCTCTCTCACATGCCACACACTATCAAGAGAAGAGAGAGAAAAAAAGACAGGTAGATGGTAAGTACTCCATATGTTTTAAACTAAAAATGAATTTAAATTTGTTACATTAATAGTATATATTACATTATAAAAATAATAACAGTTTATAAAATTCTAACTTTTTAAAAATATAATTTAAATTTTTTATATCATTTTATAATTTTAAAATAAAATTATATTTTCATTTTGAAACATAATATATATATACATATATATAGTTTTGAAATAAAGTTTAAAAGGAAACTAAAAATTAGCTTCTGTTGGTCCACATTTTGGAAAATATTTGGTTGGATGATTGATGAATATAAGTAGATAAGGTGATGAAGACAACTACTAGCTAGTCGTGACTATAGATAGCCTCAAGTATAGTACGTAGGTGGGCACACCAAATGAAGATTAATGTGGTGGGCAAGACATTATCAATTAAAAAACATATAATTTCTCTTTTGACTAAGGAGTTTGTGTGAGACATACTTCTTATTATTATAACTACCAAATCTTGTCCTATATGTATATATACCAATCAACTTATAATTAAGGATTTTTTTTGCCAACCAATTGTTATTCTCCATGTTTTTAACCACAAGCCACTTTATAATCTACAATATCTGTGTACCTGCCCAAATGTGCTAGCTGTCATTGTACAAATTCATTTCCCTGTCTTTCCTGAAACTTAAAAGCCACTAATAACTAGACCCATAAAAAGAATGTTGGTAAAAAAAAATAAATTATTTTTATTATTAAAAAAATAAAAAAAAATTATATTTAATTATTTTATTATAACTTATGAATTTTTTTTATTTTAAAAAAAATCTAAAATAACTCATTCTATTTCAAAATCATCTCATTTATTTTTTTATTTTATTTTTTCATTCATCTTATTTCTACGATATAAATGTAACATTGAGCTAATCACTCAAAATTGATCGTACAAACTTTGTTCTATAATATCTATGAGAAACTGGTAATATTTAAAATGAACAAATTGATCACTTACCTAAACTTTATATGTATTATTCACTTTCCAACACGCTATTATATAGGCGAATTACATGAAGATTATTGTGACCGAACAAAAACAAAAACTCTCCTTCACATGAAAACTTAAATAAATGCCTCTCTTATTTTTAAAAGATTAGTAAAAAGAAAGTGTTACTATATATACCGATAAATTTATATCGATATCAAATATATATCGACATATGTGTATGAATACATAAAATAGAGAAAAACAAAAAAATAAATATATACATTATTATTTTATCTTAACATTTATAATTACATGTTAATCGCAACTCAAATTCGTTTGAATTATTCAAACAGATAAATTATTCTCATTCCAACAGTCATGCATGACCTTGTGATTTAAAGTTATCAAATAATCTTGCCTCTTGTCATTATTTTGAAATAAAAAGAACTCATAATTGGAGTTCGATCAAGTATTATTTTTAACTTTTATATTAAATTTAAGATTTGTGGGAGCAAAACAATTTTTTGTCAACATTTAATTTGCAGGTTGAATTTTGCGTATAGACCTTTTTTATATTATAAACAATTGATTGTATTATTAATCCGCGACTTGAAGACCCAAGCGCGAATCTAGCCATCTTGATTAAACAATAGATTTGTCAATTATCTCATATTTGGCGTTGCGTTGATTATCTGACAAAAAATAGGATTAACAGAGTTGAATTCAAGCTTCTAGAGCCTTCAGAAAATAGGATTAACAGAGGTGTAGTCTTAGTCTTTAACAACCTCCAAAAAAATCATATATGTACTGGAATATAAAACTATAGGACAAGTACAAATATTTCACTGGAGGCTTTTTTCCTCATAATTTTAAATAATTATTATACACGCTCTTCGTTATTTTGAATAATTTTAAGTGAAATATCTATTTTTTTAAATAATTTATTTTTTACACACAAAAAAATTCTATAATACCCTAGTGTTAATTATTCTATATTTTTTATTTTTTATGCATATTCATGTAATATTATTGATCGTGTACAAAAAATTATACAACTAAATAAGAAGAGTAACTTTTTGATACAATTCAAATACTACGAGTTAGAAGTAATATTAAATGTATTAATAGAATTGATTCCAATGACAGGTTGTATATTTTTAATAAAATAATTAATAAAATAAATTAAATTTAAATATAAATAATTTATCATTTTTTTAATATGTGTAAAAAATCAAAACTTTTATACAGGGAGTAGGAAGTATAAAATTGGAGAAGTTATTCAGTATTTCTAAAATATTATTACGTGATGTCTCATATTAATTATATATTATTATCTTAATATATGCAATGAATTATTTATATTTAAGCTTATTATATATATTAAAATGATAATATATAATTAATATAAAATATTACGTAATAATATTTTAAAAACACGGAATAATTTTTCATAAAACTGCGACATTTAAAATGAGATGAAGAGAGTATTTAATGGATATGTCGTGTTGGAAAAAGAAGCAAAGTCAGCAAAGCATACACACATGACACATGCATGGGCGGCATGGAATAAGTGGAATATGGAAGAAGACAAGAAAGCCGCTCGCGGACGGTGCGCAATGCGAACGTCAGCTAGAGGACAGGATTGGCTTCCATCACACGTCATCCACCGTGTGGTGTGACTTCACTACACAGGCGGGTCCCGCCACGTCGCGTCCACGGTTTTCATTCTCACTTATCTCCTCTCATCTCTTTTGTGACGTTCAAATCAACTCATCGCACGTATGAATTCGGTAAACGCTACAATACATGGACAATAAAGTATTTGGTGTTTGTACATTCATAAATTTGTTATGGGTTAAAGGGATATGCTAAACATAAAAAATAATAAATATAATATATATTAAAGATTATTTATTTTTGTATTTAATTAAATTTAATATATAAAAAAATAATATATTAATGAATCACATATATTGAATTTAATACAAATGCATAAATAAGTAATATTTAATAAGTCTTATTTTTTATTTTTTGTGTTTAATATATGTCCTTAGAACATATATTAAGATGACCAATTTTTTTTTCAAAATCTCTTTCAAATGATTTAAACTAAATTCTTATTTAAATAAGAAATGGTCTTTAAAACTATAACTTGCTTTTTTTTTAGAGATAATAATAAAATACTACTTTACATATTATTTTAGTCACAAGTATCTTTATTTTAAATTATAAAATTATTATTAATTTTTAAGAGTTATTTTTAAATTCAAAAATAATATAATTATAAAAGAATAATTTACTTACAATTAAATAAATATTTGCAAAAATATAAAAGTTTCAAAATATCTTAAAATAATAATAATCTTATATTTTAAAACGAAAAAATATAATTTTAAAAGTAAATAATATACTTACACAAAATTTCAACTTTTTTAATATTTGATTATTGTTAAAATGTAAGTAAGTATGAATTTGAGCTTAAACGAAATTATATTATTAAATAATAAAATTTTAAAATGAAATAATTTTCCTACAAAGAGCAAATCACTAATACATATTAATCATGGAGCTATGTGCCTTTGGTAATTATTTACCTTTGAAAAATAAAGTTCGAGATATTCAGAATACGATATGAGTTCCATAATTTTATTAATATTCATAACATTCTACATAAAAAGAAAATCAAAGGTAACTTAGGAAGCCCTTCTTTTTTCCAAAAGAAAAAAAAAAATCAAAAAATACTCTGTTATGCTTCAGAAAAAAAGATGACAAGAGATGACAAATACATGCAATCTTTTTAAACAGTTAACAAATCAAATAGGAGGATGCATTAATCGTAACCCAAAGCTAATGATCCCCATAATAGAAATAGTAGTAGTATGATGTTAAAAATAAGAATAACAAAATAATGATGAATTAGAGATATCATGTATCTTTATAATGCTAAATAAATAAAAATCTCTCTTTTTGGAGAAGGAGCTAAATGAGTGCTTCTAGGATTTACACACATCAAACTACTGAAGCCATCTTAATCTAATCCAGTCAAGTCTCATTCCTACTGTCAACTGACACTAAAACATTTCACACAAACTGTAACGGTAGACTATGTTTTGAAACTAATCCAGCCATGAAGTTTTTTGTTCACTTTTTTCTCGTGAATAAGATAAGAGACAAAAGATAGAATGCAAAAACAAATCTAGACATGAGCATATTCTGATAATCTCAAATGAAGCAGCTATTAATCAAAGAAAAAAGTTGAATAGAGTGAAACTCAGATTAGGTATCTCAAGCAAGTGTAGGAAGTTCAAGAGTATAACTACTTATCAAAAGGAAACAAAAGGTTTCAGATGAGATTACCTCTACATTGCAATAAGAATTTAACCTAAATAACATTCATGGAGTTCGGAAAAATAGAGAACAATGTTGATCTTTCACTCTGCAGAGTTTTATAAGCCAACACCACATAGACAAGGTGGGAAACAAGACTAAACAGGAAACAGGGGCCGAAAGTTTAACCTTGTGCTTGTACTTGCTTCTATTTATTCGAACTCGAATCCACTCCCTGAACGTTCAGCAACAGATCACCCGAATTCAAGTAGGTCTTGTTAGCTGCATTAGACATCACTTGTGCAATTTCTCTTGCAGCTTCAATTTTCCTTAGTGTGATAAATGCCGGGTTGTTGGCAATAGCTTGTCCAATAAGTGATGCACTCTTGGCCTCACCCTGTAAACCAGAGAGTAAAAGGGAGGTGTTAAGTAGGCCATATATCGTCCAGCATTTAAATGTACTACAAAATAAAGTAATTACACGTTAAAGATGTGATTTTACTTTGATTAGAAAATAAATAACTTTGCTAAGCAACCCAATCCCAACCCTACCCAAGTATATTTAATTTAAGCGTACTTGTTTTTTTCGAAGTCTTGTTGGAAAAAACGGGGCCCAATAAATGCGAAAGTAGCGGACAACATTGACTTGGCAAGTACAATCAAAAACATGTATCATTTCATTGCAAAATAATTGATAACATCGAGGTAAAAAACATAACCAGCAACTTATCTAAAAATATTTATCAGGATCGGTATAATGATACATAATTTTCCTCACCTGTGCCCTGATAATAGCACTTCGCTTGTCTTGCTCAGCTTTTTCTACTACAAACTTAGCCCTCTCAGCTTCCTGTGCAGCCACTTGTTTAGCTTCAATGGCAGCCGTGAATTCTCTCCCAAAAGTCAGGCTTGTAATAGATACATCATCCAATGCAATGTTGAAATTAGCTGCCCTCTCAGTCAGAATTTTTCGTATTTCCCTACTGACAGCCTACATGTGGAAAGATTGCAAGAAACTCAATTACAAGTAATTTCTGACAAAAACCTGATTCTTAATTACTTAACCAACATAAACTTGTATAGAGAGACAAGATACTATCAAGGAACCACCTACAACTGGAATCTTCCCTCTAGTTCATGATGAGACTCACATGATGAGACTCAAGTACTCAACATTTTCACTAATGAGGCAATCAAGCTAGATCTGCTAGCAAACACTATACAGTTAAACATTATTAACTGTGGGAGATCGAAACATTATTATTCCTTCCGTACCAAAAGAGTCCCATTTGCTATTTTTTTGTTTAAGAAAAAGGAGTCCCATTTCTCTTGATGTTAGTATAAAGTCACACAATGTCCTGAAGTTTATATTCACAATCCATCGTCATGTCATCATTATTAAACTAAACACTCAATAAATTTAAAGGTAAAGATGGAAAAAATTATACCCTTAAAGTTTCTAAATTTTGGACATGAGACTTTTTTTGTGAGATGGAGAGCGTAATTATTAAATTAACTCACAGCACCTGAGTTTGTTTGTTTTTTTTGCAAAAAGAAAAAAAAAAAACTGTTTTATATATTTAAATGAAGACCATAAATATTTTCCGGCTTTTTCTTGGCCCTCTTAGAATAATATGGTCAATTTAAGAAATGAAAACAGTTCAAGGATATTGCACTCTTGCATTCATACAGAAGAAAGGCAAAAATAGTAATTAATTACAAGTTAGCTCGTATAGTGATATTGATATTCACTTCTTCACATATGAAGGCCTTACACATCTTCCAACTATGGTCTTGATCTTTTGCAAAAATTATAAAATATGTTACATTAAGAAATGAAAACATTTCTAATACATTCAGGAAACTACAGTGATCATGGCTCTTGCATTCATAGAGAGTGGAAGAATAAAACAGAGATATAAACATAATGAGGGTAAAAAAAACACTATGTTGCATAGAGATAACAGGGGAAGATAGAAAAAAGAAATTTAATTAGTAGAGAGAGATGAAGAATCGAGTAAAAATAAATATGATGAATTGTGAACTGAAGTAAGTCAGAAGGTTTAAATGCTGTTGGTAAAGGATAAAATAGGTTTTAAAAAATTCTATTAGATGAGATTAGGTAAAGCTAAACTTATGTTGAAAATCTATGAATTGTGCTCTTATGTCATTTCATGATACAACCATTTTTATAGATAAAAGGTATGATTCTTTTATATATAAATATATAATATATATCTACTCGCCTATTATATATAATTTACATTTATATTTGTATTCTTATAACTAATACTACATCATGGATTTTTCAAAATAAATATTTATTACGAAATATTAACGTTTATTAACTATAACACGTAGAACGAAATTGGTAAAACAAAAAAAACATAATTATTAACAGAATAAAAATAGATTTCCTCACAGTATGAAACTAATATTCTACAAAGAAAAGATGAATAACAGAGCCTCCCTCCGTCCCATTATAATTATCCATTTCTTTCAGTATCGATTCATGCCAAAAACATATTAACATATTACATGTTATAAACAATGAAAACAGTCATATAGAAAGAATATCAAACCTCTCTCTGAGTTATCAGCTGGCTAGCATTATACTGGGCAACCACAGCTTTCAAAGTTTCATGAATAATGGAAGGCAAGACTCTTTCATTATAGTTCTCACCAAGAGTTCGATAAATTGTAGGTAATCGGCTTGCCACAGGACGAGTAAGAACTCGAAGACCAATTTTGACCTGCAAAACAAAGCAAAAGCCACATTTAAGAAATAATGGTACTAACACCTAAAAAGTATTTTTTTTTACAAGTAAATTCATTAGAGCCACATTGCAGACACCATAAGACACTGACAAAAAAATTGAACACCTGCTGTATATGTCTATCTAAATTATATACAGAAGAAAAAAGAATCCATTTAAACAATAAGCACATCTAAAGTATCTTGTCTTATAAGTTAAATTCAGCAATAAAAAATGTATCACCACAATAGTGCAGACTAAAAAAGTGATGGACCAAAAAAAGGAAGAAAAAAACAATAGAAGTATAAAACCAACTTCTTGAAAGTGGACATCAAACAATGGAACAATGATGTTTTTCAAATAGATGGTTAACATACTATAAAAAGTAATGATGTGATTTGTAAGATGGGTGCTAAAAGAACAAGTGGCACATAGTGTCAATCTAAAAGGATCATGATTCAAATGCTTTGTGTAGGTATATACATATATGGATGAGAAGGCCCAAGGGAACTATGTATGCCATCTATTTATATATGGTATAGAACTCAAAACAGCTTCAAGAACATTGATTGGGAAAAGGGATCAACAATAGAGCTCAGGCAGTTGTCAAGAGATAAGGAAAGATTTACCATCTGGAGGTCCCGGCTACCAGAAGTGCTCTCCACTAGATGGGGTCGTGCACGGACATCATAGATAATTGGTCTTTCAAACCATGGGATCATCAAGTGAGTTCCTTCGGGATAAACCTATTATCCAACAAGCAAGCAAATGGAATTGTAAAACTAAAATAAAATAAGAACATATAATTAATACACGAAAAAACAATAATGACAAAGCAATAAATAAGAGAAATATGAATTTCTTGAATATGGAAGCAATGTATAGAGGAGCAAGCAAATCCAGATAATCCAGTCTAAGTACAAAAAATATTAAGAGAAAGGAACCTTGTCTTTAATCCCAACAAGACGATTAAATACAATGGCCCTATGCCCTCCATCAACATTGTAGAGACTGTTGCCAACTGCATACAATCCTATCCCAACAAAAGCTCCCAACTTGACTAAAGCAGAAGCTGCACCGCTGCCACCTGGCATATTGGGGACTTTGACATTTCTGAAGTTCATATTCCTAAGGGTGATGTGGTTAGAAAAATAATGAATGTAAGGGGAAACATGGAACTTTTATTTAGCAAAAAAAAACGTGGAAGTTTTTAGAAAAATACAAACAAGTATAACAGCATATATGATATTGAAAAATATTAAATATAACAGGATAAATCAGACATTAAGCAGGGAAAAAAAATTGATGCAATAAGGAGAGGCACAATGCGGTACCGAGTACCGACCCCAGAGCTGTTGGATGGAAAGCAGCCATGAGTTATGAGAATCCAAAGGCTGTGAGGTCAAGCTCATACCAACATATTACCATTAAAATATTACCACAGTTATCCAACCCTTGCTTAAATTCCAAATGAAGTCTAAGATATTTAAGAATCTTTGGGGAGAGAGATATGATGATTACATGTCAGCAGGTACTAAACCAAATAGTTCTACTCTTACCATCATAAAATAGAAATAGGCATACCCATGTCATCCATATTACTAATAGAACATAAACAGAACCAAGCTAACAAACCTCAAAATTACCATCTCAAGAAATGCTCAATAAGGATTTAGTATATGAGGACAAACAAACCGTGAAGTTTCTGGACATTAATAAAAGGTATAGAACAAAAAAGGAGGATAAAATCAACTATAAACCATAATTTCATTATAATACCTCAATCAAGCATTATAGCTAAGATCTCAGTCATAAACCTCGTAGACTGTACAAATTTTTCCCAATTTTTTATAGGCTTAGGTTAGTCGCACATAGATCCATTACAATATATATTAGAATTCAGCATTTAGTAATCTGGGGGAAAAAAGGATCAAATTTCATTTCAACCTAGAATTCTGATTTGTATTTGATATAAAATCAGAAAGTGAATATATAGATATAAATATTACAAAGACAGGTACACACAAGAAGAGATCTTCATACCTTACCGAAGAATTGAGCCGATTATCTCTCTGAGAGTGAGAGAAAGAGACGGGGAGAAAGAGGAAATTAGAGGGGTTAGAGAGAGCTTGGGGAAGGGGTTTAGCTGTTAGGGCTTTAGGGCGTGAATTAAATTAATTCATTATTTTTTAAAACTATTTTTGATATTCCAAATGTACGACTTTTCGGTCACGGTGGAAAAGAACAGATATCCATACTATTTTTCATTTATTTTTGGGTACAAAAGAGCGCAAAATATTCTACCATATCATTCGGGATAAGTTTATCATCGCAACAATCGGACATAACATTAAATATTATATTTATTTTTATTTTTAAATAATATTATATAATATAAATTTTAATATCATATAACATTATTTAATAATAAATATAAATATAATATCCGAATATTATCACCGATTGTTATGTTTATATAATTATCCTTTCATTTGCAACTAATTTATACAAATTTTTCGCTCAATGCCCTGTCCCATATTAAGAGGTAGCTCCTCTTCGTAAGAATTTTTTAAAATAAGAATAATTTTATGTGTATAGATTGTTTATAAATTAAATATTAAAAAATATGATGATTTGAATGGTAGATCTCACCTACTAATTTTTCTTTTATTTATGCACATAAAATTATTATTTATAAAACATTTTCAGAAAAGAAGGTTCAAATCTTTTGATATTTATGTGAGTTTTCACCAAAACAGTTAACTGCACACAATTTTTACAAATGTTTTGTCATGCTCATAACTACTGCTTCATGAATCTTGGCATGTTGAATAATTCTCCATCTATAAGAGCATATTTTATGTTACGTTTGGATCGGAGGAATGAATGTGATAATTCGTTATTATAGAATAAAAAAAATGTGTTTAGTTATTTCATTTGAATGGAATGAACCATTCGCATTCCTCACAAATCTATGAATTTTATTCTTTGGGGGTGAGTATAAAATGATTTATTCTAGCTGAAATGGAATGAATCATTCTACACTATTTCATTCTCTTCTATATTATATTCTTTCACTCATTCCATTTCTTTAATCTAAACGTATTTTTTATGCGTATTTTATTTATTGTTTTGCAAACACCCACTCAGCGCTAATTCTATGTTTGGAGTGAAAGAATGGAATTGTTGAAAGAATGAAATTGAATAGATAATAGAATGATTCATTCTATTCCAGTTAAAAGGAGTAATTCCATATCTTCTTCCAAGAAATAAAATTCACAAATTTGATAGAAATAAGAATGATTCATTTAATTCCAATTAAACAACCAAAGACAATTTTTTTTTTTCATTCTATTAGAATTAGTCATTCTAGATTCACATTTATTCCTGCAATCCAAATGTAACAAGATTAAGTACAATGACGATGATGGTTGGGCTATCCTTGATCATATAAGTAGTCGTGGATTGGGCCTAAATGTAGTACTTTGAATTAGCCTATAGATGAGATGATCTAAGGTATTTAGCCTATTTAGGTATATGAATCAATAATTTTTCCGAAGACAAGGTCCATGAAATTGTTGTCCAACATTCAAGACTCCGCGATGATCAAGGGTAATATTGAGGATCTCAAATATTTTGTCTTAAATAGGTTTTAAATGACAAGATATTGAATATTTTAATGATAATTTATGTTATAGTCAATTACATGAGATCAACTTAATCAATATTATGATAATATATCATTTTGAGACATTTTTTGAGACAAAAAAATTAAGACTCCTAACATTACCCTTGAAATAAAGGACACTGTAAAGTGGAATTAGAAATGAACTCCCACCCATGTGGTCATTGAATTGATTATTTAACTTCTAACGAGGACTCAAACTTTTCTCCCATTTGGAGAATTTGTGAGTTATTAAGTAGAGATTGGGAATACAAGTTGATGCATTTTTGGATAGAGGGAAATCAATACGTGAATTTCTTTAAGAATGCATTTTTGGAGAAAGAGAAATCAATGCATGAATTTCTTAGTTAAATAGGCGATCGATATTGGAGATAATAGATTTTATAGAAACCTCCTAAGGGTTTGTGTGAGCTTTTTAATAACGATGTAGCAGAAGTCTCGACTTCTAGATTTTGTGCGTAGTTTTAGTCTATTTCCCCTCCCTTATACCGAAAAGAAGAAGACTTTATGGCTATACTTTGAACTTTTGACAAAATGTGAGGGATATTAATACTTATCTATAATATTATTAACCATTATACTTATCTATAATGGTTAATAATATTAATAAGTGATTAAAATATTATTAAATGAATAATAATATTAGTAAGAGTACAAAATGTTATTAAAATATTAATAAAATTAATGAATGAATAAAATATTATTAAATAATTAATAATATTAATAAATAACAAAAATATTATTAATGGTTAATAATATTAATAAGTGAGTAAAATATTATTAAATGAATGAATATTATTAGTAAGAGAAAAAATATTATTAAATGATTAATAATATTAACAAATGATGAAGATATTATTAAATGATTAATAATATTAATAAGTGAATAAAATATTATTAAATGGTTAATAATATTAATTGTGACGACCCCAAATCCGGGTTCCATAACCTCGAGTTTGGTTCTCACTATTCAACACATTACTAACAATTAAATACATACATTGCATTTAAACATCGCGGAATAATACATATCGGTTCCCTTCAAAAGGTTACAATACCAGGGTCTATTAACCTTAACATAAACAGTTCCTATCATAATGAATTACAAAAGGTTTAACAACAGTAAACACAAATTTAAGCATCTAATTAGCATGCATAAACTAACTTAAGCTCTGGCCTTTCCTTTTCCCTTATCCTTCTTTGAGCAATCAGGATTATCTGAAAAATGGTTCATGATATAGCAAGAATGAGCAACTAGTTTGCTCAACAAGTTTAGAACAATCATATAGATTTAATATATCATGAATGAATGAGAAATGTCATCAATGGTTCAACAATAGATAAAACAATTGTGAATGAAACAGGATTCAAATTTTAATAAACAGAATATTTGAATCTTAAAATGCTGAGTGGTCACTAAGGACCCTGAACTAACGAGGGTATAATAGAGTTTCCTCTGACCCTTTGAGTTGTTTGGTTTTCAAGGGGATCAGCCTATTCAACCCGCTGTATATGCATTACATTTAGTCACTGGCGCCCAAAGTCGGTTTCCCGACACAAAATCCCCTAATTTAGGATTGTTCAATTCTCAGACTTAATATAAGAAATCTGCACCCAACAATGGTTTGGATAAGCTTTTAAAAGTATTCAAGTATTGAATTTATAAACGTAATGTCTAGCTGAACTATTAGCTTTTGACATTTTTAGTACAGTTCATGAATCAAGAACTAATAAGCTTCAAGTGCACTAAGTGCGATTTTATAAACAATATGGATGTGGAATAATTTTAAATAATTAAACCACTTCAAACTTTGACAATAAATACAAGTATAGAAACTTGTTCAACAATAAATGAGTAGGGTTAGAGAACTTGCCTGTCTGCTCAGCTACAATAATTGTCTAGCTTTAACTAACTTGTTTTGAAAGACCTAACATTAATAAAGTCGGTCTAATAATTAATACGACGTATTTGCATAACTATACGCTTAATAATGAACTTATTTACCACATAAGTACTAACACATAAATTACATTAGTCAAAACAATATTATTAACCTTATAGACCCTCAATCATATTAGGTTAATAATTCAATAAGTTAGAAAATATTTTTCTCAAGTGTTGGACACTTATTAAACCCTTAAACAACTTATTATAATTGTTTAATTAAATCATAATTAAATTTAATTTATTTTATTAACTCAATCTCTTTTTAATTACTATTTAATATTGATTAAATAGAAATTAATTAATTAACTCTAGTTATTATTTAAAATAAATAATAACTAATTATACTTACTTATTATTTATTTATAATTCAATTATAAATAATTATTAACTTAATTTTAACCTTCTTTAATTTAATGTTAATCAACCAATAATTAACTAAGTAATTAACCTTACTTATTATTTAATTAAGGAAATTAAATAATAGTTTACTAATCTTAATCCTCTTTAATTATTATTTAATGTCAATTAAATAATAATTAATTATTTAATTAATTTTAATTATTATTTAAGGTTAAATAATAATCAAATCATTCTTATTTATTATTTAAATTAAATAATAAATTATTACTCTAATAACTTAATTTCCATTAATCGTTATTTAATGCTAATTAATTACTTAATTATCCTTATTTATTATTTAATAATACTTAAATAATAAATAATTAATTTATAAATTTTATCTCTCTTTAAGTATTATTTAATAGGAATTAAATAATAATTGCTAATTTATCACCTTTATTTATTATTAACATTTAAAATAATAAATAAATAATAAATTTATTTAACTTAACCATGATTAGCTAACTAGATTAATATTTAAAATATTTAAATATTAAACTTAATGAAAAATATCCTCCCCAATATTATTTTTGTATTATTATTATTTTTGTTATAATTTTAAATTAATTTTTAAATATTTAAATTAATTAAAATTTACCCGAATGACATTTTCGTAAATAAGTTGAAAAACCGGGCCGATGACAATTTCGTAATTAATCAGAAAACTGATTCGAGGGCAAAATGGTCATTTCGTCAAAAAAAACACGGAGGGGCAGAATTGTAATTTCCGCCAAAATCCTTTACCGCGCATTGCGCGTGCACCACTGCTACGGCTCCAAAACGACACCGTTTTGAGAAGCCGGAAGCGGCTTCCGCGCGGAGTGATTTCCCGCAGAAGCCAAACGACGTCGTTTGGCTCCGCGTTTTTTTCAGCCAAAAGCCTTCCGCGCATTGCGCGGACTGTTCCTAATTTTTTTCCTTTTAGTAGACCATGAACAGTGCTCCGGCATACACATTTTAAATAAAAATATACCTTCAATAAATCTTTAACTCTTCAATAAAAATCCAAAAAAATTACCAATCATCTTATATTAATTTATAACATGAAAAATTAATTTTTCATGATTTAATATCATTATTTTTTTATAAAAATTTTTACATCACATAAACTACCATAAATCATAACTTTTTGTATATAACTCCATTTTGAGTGATTCAAACTTTGTTTTTCTCATGATTTAATGTTCTATAATATTAGAACATCAAACCTAAGTTTTATAAAAATATTTTTGGACATAAATTCCAAAACTTGTTTACACACTATTAAATACATATTTTAGCATATAAAATATACCAAAATACAAACCAAACATATTAAACTCAAGCATGGCATAAATATTACAACTACACATTAATAACTATATTAACATGTTTATACTAACATGATGATTTATTTAATTTAAAAACAAAACTTTATTTAAAATAACCATTACCTTGATTTAATGGCTATCTTCCTTTTTCTTCCAAAATAGGTGATGAAGGAAGATGACATGAACCAAGACTCCTTCTCTTCTCTTAGTATTTTGCTCTCAAATTTTCTCACACTCTCAAATGCTCTCTAGCTCTCTCTTTTGGGACTTGGAGAAAATAATGAAATGAAATATTTACCAATCCAAGTATACTTGCAAATATGATATATACATAATATATCTAATAATTTAGCCCATGCCCCTATATGACAACTTACACAAAGAATGGCTAAATGACACATTAGGTGGAAGGAAGCATGGTGTCTATGTACTTTAAAAATAAAACAAGCAATCCTTTTAATTAAATAAATGAAAATCAAATGATAATAATAATAATAAAAGCAATACCATCTCTCTTCTCCTTCTTGCCGGCAACATCACCTTCTTTTTGTCCCATAATTTGAGTCACTTTTTACTTTTTAAATAAATAATAGTTTAATTAAGTATTTTTCAAGTGGGCCAATCATTGGGCTTTAATTTAAAATACCAATTGGGCTTCTATTAAATTGTTTGGGCTACTAAATTGTCAAATTTTATTATTCTACACTTGGGCTACTAATTGATCCATGTTGGGCTAATTTAATAATTTACACATTAATTATTCAATCCATGATTAAATAAATAATTAGATTGAATAAATAATTAAATATTCTAACACATAAGTATTAAATTACTAAATGGACTAATAAATATTATTTTTAATATTTCACATTATTTACATTAATTAATAATCATATTAATTAATTTATTATATTTAATTCACTCATTATATTCAATTTAATTGAATATTTAATTAATAGGAAACTTATCAATTATTTTGATATTAAAACTTTAGGGTTTGTTTACTAAATTAATAACATATTAGTAACCCCCTTTAATTAATTCTAGTAATTAATTACATAATTATTTAATCACATAATTAATTAATCACATAAAAAGATTTAAATAATCTCGTAAAACTAACTCGTTGGAAATTTAATTAATAAAGACGTGGAAATTCTAGGACATTACATTAATAAATGATGAAAATATTATTAAATAATTAATAATATTAATAAGTGAATAAAATATTATTAAATGGTTAATAATATTAATAAATGATAAAAATAGTATTAAATAGTTAATAATATTAATAAGTGAATAAAATATTATTAAATGATTAATAATATTAATAAGTAATAAAAATATTATTAAATAGTTAATAATATTATTAAGAGGGTAAAATATTATTAAATTGTTAATAATATTTATAAAGGATTAAGATATTATTGATTAAATAATATTATTATAAAGAGTGTAAGACATTATTAAAGGATTAATAATGTTAATAAGTTTTTGAAATAATTAAGAGATTAAGAGGATTATTACATGGTTAATAATATTGATAAGTGAAAAAAATATTATAAAAATAATTAATAATATTCGTAAAAGATTAAAATATTATTAAATGGTTAATATTTTTTTGTGGTTAATAAATTGCCAAAGGTGATAATATTAGGATGTGATTAAGTGATAATTATGTGATTACAATATTATCAAAAGTTGATAATATTATTAAGTGATTAAAGGTTATGTGATATACTGATTAGTAGATCAACGTGTTAAATATTAGGTCATTTAAAGAAAATTAATTTAAGTCAAGTAGCAATAGTCAGCAGAACATGCAAGTTCTTTGAGCCTAAACTTGTATTTATATTTGCAAGTTATTCTGAATCTTAATTTAATTATTATTATGCAAGTTATTCTGAAACTCAAATTCGTTTCAGTACGTAAGTTATTGTAAACTTACAATTATTTTTTTGTTCAAAGCTGGATTAATTATTGATAATTATTCTAAATCATTATTGTTTATTGGTATTCGCATTTATGTGCATTCGCATGTCTTGTTCTAAATATGAACTGGTTGAGAAATAGGTCCAAGTCAATTGTTCTGGCTAGACATTGTATGTACTAGTTCTGAATATGAATTATTTAAGAAGAGGGTTTATGCCAATTATTTTGGCTAGACATTTGTATATATTAATTCATTTATTTGAATATTTTTGAAAAGCTATCCAAACCAGTAATTGATACGGACTCGTATAGCAAGACTAAGTAGAACAACCCTTATAATGAGGTATTCTCTATTAGAAATAGAAATCTTTACGCAAACTATAATTGAATGTTATGCATTTATGCATATACATCAGATACAAGAGGTATGATCCCCTTAAGTGTTCAGTTTGAGTATTTATAGTTTTATAATTGTTAATTACTCTCGAGGCAGTCAGATATGCCCTAACAAGCCCTCCTTACTTCTTAGATATTCAGTTTAGAGCTGAAAAGTTCTCATGTATGTTATTGGTTCTTTTTGACCAACTCAGCAGTAAATATTCTACAAATTCTTTTATTGAATATAATACGTATGTTGCATGCCTTCACAATTTTTGTATATTGTTAAAGTTCCTAAAAGAGTAATTCTTTTTCATTCATGATATATCTTCATTGCTTATCTAAATTTGCTGAGCAAAGTAATTACTCACCTTTACTATATCATGAACTAATTTTCAATGAAGCCCGAATGTTCTGAAAATGATAAAGACAAAGGAAAAGCAACCGAGCAGATTGTGTAGAAACAAGTTTATTGTTATTATATGTCTCATATGTAACTCTTTTGTTTAATGAGATGGTGTATATATTTAAGGTTAGTGGAACCTGGAAAAATAATACGTTTTTTAATGAATTTATTTATATTTTTTTGCGAGTTATTGAAAGTTAAACTTATGAATGTTGTATAAGTATTAAATTGTGAGCACTGAACCCGAGGTTCAAAGGACCCGAATTTGGGGGCGTCACAGTTTCCAGTAACAATAAACTAAATTAGGATTGGGTATAAGTTTTCGTACATAAAATTACAATCGACATCCGTACGAGTTGTATTGAATATCCTCCACTAAATGTCATTTTGTGGATTTTTATACATTCTCGAACCCAACCCCCCCCCCCCCCCACCCAATTACCAAAGCCCTAACATTACAAGAAAATGCCTAATTCTTACATAATATTCCGTCGAAATAAGGTTATTTTCGGCGGTATATTCAGTCGAAATTTCAATCGAGTATAATTTAGTCGTCAATAATTCCGTCAGGAATTCTGTCGAAGACATATTTCTTCTACGGAATCAGTGTTGACGAAAATTCCATCGGGTATACAATAATTCTGACGAACTTTAATTCTGACGCACTCATGCACCAAAAATATATTACCACGTGTCTTGTTATTTTATTTTATTAAATTAAATTGATTTTAATTTAATTTATTATATTATAATATTTTATTATTGTTTTATTTATAACCCACGAAAATTCCGTTGAAAATTTAAAACATAACCATTAACATATATAATATATGCAAACCAACATCTATAATCCCTAATTAGAACCAAGGGAAAAAAATTACTAATCCTTAATCAGAACCAAATCATATTAAACAAGCCTACATCAAAATTTACAGATTCACAATAGTGTCACAGTATATAGTTTCACAATAATTTCAGACTCACATAAAAATTAAACCAAATCAGATTATATATTAAATTCAAATCACTAATATTAGAACCAAAATAGATTTTTCAAACCCACATGAAACATTTGTAAGATTATTTAAACCCAAAATATTTCCCCATTTTAATTTTTAGGGCAAAAATAATTAATGATGGCAAAATTTTAGGGTTAACCTTAAGTTGGAGATAATCTTAACCTTTAACTAGGGCTATATGTCGCCCCCGTTCACCCGTGACCTAGCTACACCTGGGAGGGGATAATGAGAGCATGATCGATGGAAGGAAAGGAAGGGGGAAGGAATTGGAAGAAGAGGGATCGATGGAAGGAAAGGAAGGGGGAAGGAATTGGAAGAAGAGGGAAGAGGAATAGAGGCGGTAAAAAAGGATGAACAAAGGGAATATTCCGTTGGAGGGAGAGAAAAAAAATGTTCGTCTTTTGTTAAATGCAGAGCAGCATGGGAGAGTTAAGCAGTAGGTTTAGTAGAATAAGCTTATTATCCTCGAAGGAATATTCTGTCGGAATTAATTCCGTCGAAAATAAATTAATTCTGACGGAATAGTCCATCAAGGATAAACTTATTTCATTGAGAATACGCCCTCCCATTGGCGAGAAAGTTCACTCCAAAGTTGTGACGCCCCCAAATCTGGGCCCACACAGCCCAAACTTGAGTCGTCAAAATACTACAACAAAATTATTACAACAAAGCACAACGTACAACAATACAGTGTATAATAATACACAACTAAGTCTTCACTATTATTGCCACACTATTTTACAAAACGTGAAGACTATGATAACTATTCCTTGGACCCTCACTCCATTCCCCGGCTAGACCCTGTTATGTTTTCATCTCCTGTTGAAAAACAATGGAACAAAAGAAATGGTGAGCTCAAATAGCCCAGTAAAGAATATCATGACTAAGATAATGACGAATAAATTATCATTAGTCTTCAACAGTTGAGTTCTTGATAGAATACAATAGACTACAAGGTTTATATCAAAAACTGCAGTTAAATTCTTAAACAACGTTCAGATCAATAATAGCAGCGGAATGAGTAATCTATTAGAAGAATAATGCAGACTATAATGTCCACTCGGTTCTCTTTTTAGGAAAAACATCATCAACTTTTATCATCTGAAATATCATTAGTCAAGATAATACAAATTCACAGTTCCTGATCATAATCATGCACATCAACAGTTCATCTTTGTACTACGGGCCAAAGATATTCAATATAGCACCAACGGTCATGATTATACCAGATTCAGCCTTTGGTCATAATCATACCAAACAACAGTTCATCTTTGCACTACGGGCCAAAGAGAACATTCACTACGTGCCATAAAAGACACCGAACAGATGTATCGCCTTTAACCTATTATATCGCCTTTAACCTATCATCTGTTCAACAAATATATCACATCTGTGCCTCCGGCCACAGATATTCACAACAGCTTGATTTTTGGATGATTAGAATGATATAAATGATGAACAGAAGAAATAGGATAACAATAAGTATCGGAAGTTTACTTTGTACAGATTCAAATAATGTCCAAAATTGTCAACATGATGTGGAGTGAAATTTAAAAATGATATTCAAGATCCACAGTTCAGAATAACGGTTACAATTCAATAGAAAGGTTCACGTAAATAGGAAGGTTCAGTTGAAATAATGAAGTTCAACTATTATGGAACATATAATATTTTCAGGAATTATAGAAGCAATAGTTTCATAATAAATTTTGATTTAGGAGTATGAAAGAAAATAATATCCCTTACCGTAGCAGGTTTGATTAACAAAAGGTGAAGGAAATTAATACAAAGGGTTATTCACCAACAGGCGGCAATCCGCTCCGTAAGGTTATTCCCACAATTTAATAGAATTTGAGTACAAAGAGTTATTCACCAAACAGGCGGCAATCCGCTCCGTAAGGTTATTCTCAGAGATTAATAATGAATGAATACGAAAGGTTATTCACCAACAGGCGGCAATCCGCTCCGTAAGGTTATTCCCACAATTTAATACATGGAAATAAAAGGCACGTCTTATGAGTAAGGAAGAAACAATATTATTATCGAGAATCAAATAATGATAATCCCTTACCATAGTATGTTTGAATAATGGAAGATGAAAAAGATGGTATCCCTTACCTCAACACGTGACTGGATATTGATTTAAATGAGGTTGATTAACTTGAACAGTACACGTATACTTATAGATCTTCACAAATACTCAAGATGACTTAAGCACACTTAGAGAGAACTTTCACAAGAAGTATTTAGAGAGAGAAAGAAAGAACAAGTAAGGAAGTTTATGAAAAATCCTTAAGTTAAGGCTTCTATTTATAGCCAAAAATCTTATCATTCATTTAATCTAAACCATTCATTTAAAGATCATCTTTTAATCTACACCATCCATTTCAAATATTATATTATCTTTAATCTACACAATTCATTTCATATCACCTAATAATCACCTAACTTTATATTATAAACAAATCAATTTAATTATTCAACAATAATTCACACTTTAATCTACACCATTCATTTCATATCACCTAATAATCACCTAACTTTATATTATAAACAAATCAATTCAATTATTCAACAATAATTCACACTTTAATCTACACCATTCATTTCATATCACCTAATAATCACCTAACTTTATATTATAAACAAATCAATTTAATTATTCAACAATAATTCACACTTTAATCTACACCATTCATTTCATATCACCTAATAATCTCCTAACTTTATATTATAAACAAATCAATTCAATTATTCAACAATAATTCACACTTTAATCTACACCATTCATTTCATATCACCTAATAATCACCTAACTTTATATTATAAACAAATAACTTTATCAATTCAATTATTATGACTAATTGTTATAAATACAGTATAGTTAGCTCTTAGATATCAAGTCAATAAATTAATGAAATACAACTGTTTAAATAACATCACAATAGAGATAACAATAATGTAAAATAAAGCATACGTTACTGTGTAATGACAATTATTGATTCAATAATGTGAATTACTGTGCATATGTTACTGTGACAATTATTAGGTTCAATAATTTTAAAAACAGTGCAACAACAATTATTGACTCAATGATATAAAATACAGTGTAATGACAATTATTAAATCAATAATGCAAAATACTGTGTAACAACAATTATTGAATTGATAATATAAAATATTATGCAGTGACAATTATCGATGAAATGATGTGTAACAGTTACGGTGTCAATTATCAGACCAAAAATATGAGACACTATGCAATACCGTGTGTTACTGTAGAGTACCGAGTGCTACAGAAAATATCAATAACTATCGTATGCTACTATTCTTTTATCACCGGTATTTTAACAGTTCCGTTGACTATTTTTATTTAAAAAGGTTATTTCTGTCGTTTTCTATATCCAACAAATATTCCGATGTGGGGTCCACCAATAATTTGTTATTTCGGCGCCGTCGGACCAAACGAATATTCCCCGACCAAACGAATATTCCCCGACAAAGCGAATATTGTCCGACAAAATAAAATTTGCACATAACATCCTTAACTTTTAACTTTATCGATTTAACCACTTACTGTTTCAAAAAAATATATATATGAAGAAAAATTAAATTTTGTATTTCATAAAATTCGGGGTCTTACAAAAGTTGTTCACCAATTTCGATTGAATTCCATCAGAAATAACTTATGTTCGACGAAAATAATGCCTACCGAATATTTCGTCATAAATAAATTATTTTCAACGAAATTAGCTTGGTTAAAAATATTTCTGTCGGAATTAACTTTTTCTGTTGTAGTGTAATATATATAGCTATATAGAGATACAATCAATTCTATTAATATATGTGAAGATAGGTGAAAAAAGAAAAAGAAAATCAGTTATAGAAGAAGAAAATATGAAAAAACTATATGAGATCTCATTGGATCAGCGGTCACAAGGAGGAACGATATAAGCCCTATTACACATTAATTCGTTTTATACTTTTGTAAAAAGTAAGATTTATGAAATTGATTCACCGTGTTACTTATGCTTTTTGTAAAAAGGATAGACTTTAAATTTGATATCAAAGTTTGAATTGCAATTTCAATGCGTTTAAGATTTTAGAGAGAAAGAGGGAGAAAATTATAGTAGTATGGGCGATTGTTTTTCAGATGTTAAGGCAATAAGTTGTTGGAGGTGGTGGATGAGGGCCTTACAACTCATAATGATATTGTTGACTTTTTCTCCAAGACTAAATGATTTATCATTTTTTTTTACTCAAATTGAGATTTATTTAAAATTCTTTACCATTATATATATATATATATATATATATATATATATATATATATATAACTGTCTTTTGTTTTTTTATTGTACCATTAATTTATTAACAGTAAGTAAAACCTTTGTTGTTAATTTATATTACTAAATTTTTAATTTGGTTAAAATTACTTTTGAAACATGGTGAATGAAATTGATAATTAAATTATATTTTAAATTATTGATAAATTTTATTAATTATTTTGTAAATTTGCTTGTGTCTTGTACATGTACCACACTTGTGAATTATAAAACTTCCATCATATACAATTTATCATTGTAGTTGGTATTTAAAAATGTTCATAAATAGTCCTTTATCTTTATCTTTTAATTTTCATTTATTTTCTTTTTCTACGTTTTTCAAGGTCAAACATATGTATAGAAATCATCACTTGCAACGAATTTTTAAAAATTCGGACCTAATTGACAGTTCGATTGGAATCGGTTGACTTTTCGGTCTGTTTGACCAAGAAAACTGATTTGGTAGGTACCTGATCAAAAATCAGTTGACCCACCGATAAAACTAGTTAATTGACCATGTGAACCGGTCGGCTAAGTATTTTTTTGTATAATTTTTTATTTTATTTTTAAAATCAGATATTTTTAGTAATATTGTATTATAATTTCACTATATTTTATCTTTAAAAAAATAGATATTTTAAAAATATATTAATTATTAATAATATATATTTTTATATATTTATGACATCCGGTTCAATAACGGTTCGACCACTGGTTGAATCAGTAATCCATCCACCCGGTACTTTTTTCGGTTTGCTAACCGGTCTGATTTTTAAAACATTGCTTGCAATATTTGTGATTGCCCGAACAAAATCCACTAATAAAAGCACTCAAGTTGATGTTTTCTCATTTTTTAATTGGTGCAATGATTAAAATTTATTATATTTCAATCGTTTTAAATTATAAAATTAATATTAATTTAAAAAAAAATAATTTAAGATATTTTTAAATTTAAATTTGACTTAATTTAATTATTTTAGATTTTGAAAATAATAAATTTTATAACTAGTATACTTTTAAAATAATTTTAATATGCATATTTATATTGATTTAAACTAAATAAATGTATATTAAATTTTAATTTAAAATATTTAAAATTAATTTTAAAAAAATAATAATAACTTCATAATTTTGAAACTAAGTAGCACTATATGATTCCATATGCAAAAGGTAAAGACTTGACATTGTGGGGTTCATGTACTTTTTCTTCTTTTGGCTAAGCAACTTGTCACACTATACAATTCTACGCATAAAGTTGAAGTTTTAAGCACAGGAAAATGAGACCAGCTAGCCATTAACATAATAATTACAATTGTAAACAATTAAATATATAAAAATCAGATCTCAGCATGGAGAAGAATGAAAGAAAAATTAATAACTGTCAACATGGGTTTTTTTTAACAATTATTTCATTTTTTATTATTATTTTCATATATTATGTGGAGGAACCATTAATATAACAGGTCATACATAAATAAAGTCCAGTCAATGAAACTATATTTTTTCCCTCATAAATATAGTGATCTTCCATTGTCCATCTGCATGTGATGTGCTCATATATAGTTCTAGCAGGAAAATATTTATGTATATTATCCCAAAGAAATTATTATAAGAAAAAAGGATTTCACCAAAAAAAACACTATGATGCAGTAATCCTCATACGATATGACAATCAAACAATGGAAAACAACAACAAAAGAATAGAATCGAAGAAAATACAAATAATTAACATGAAAAGTAAAAAAAAAAGAAGCAAATGCTCCTCAAGAAAGCATTCCCATGCAAAACAACCAAAAACCACCCACCAAACCCAAGCCCACATTCATCCTTCCCGACCCGCTCTTGTCTTCAGGCTTATCCTTTGTTGGTTTCGGTGCATCAGCCGCCTCGCCGCCACCTTTTGTGGTGCTCTTCGCAGGCGGAGCCGCCGCTGGGGGCTTTGCTTCATAGAATTCCAAAGGCAACAACACCTTGTCAACTTGGTAAACCGCCAAAGGAGGATCTTGTCTTAACGGATTGTTGACAAAGGTCTCCACAATTCCGGTTGAGACGTTTACTTGGGTTGCCTGACCTGTAAAGTTCAACCCGAAAATCCCATTATCTTGACCACTAGCTTGGGTTCGGACCGGGTTACTGACCGTTAAAAGGCTAGATAAGCTGTAGTATTTGGGCAGTACATGGTATAGAACTAGTTGAACTTGTTGTTGATCGGTCAGATTGTTTAGGGTGCCCGCGGGGAGGTTAGCAAAGGCATTGTCGGTGGGTGCAAAGACGGTCATGCCCTCGGTGGAGCTGTTGACCTGGTTGTTGATTTGTTTGTCTATGCCATTGTCGATGAGTAAGCGAATGAAGTTGGAGTATTGGCTACCTTTTACGAGGATTGCGGTGATGTTTATGGGGCCGGCGGGGGCTGGAGCCGGGGCGGAGGGGGTTTGGGCGTGGAGTTGAGGGGTTAAAAGGAGAAGTTGAGTGAGAGAGAAGAACGAAAGAGAGAGAGAAATGTGAGCCATGGTGGTGGTAGTGAATGGTGAGGGATGAGAAGGGGATTTTATGGGATAAGATGTGGGGCTGAGAGTATGTTGGAATGAGCTGTTTTATTGGCTTGGAAACAATGACATGTTAACAAATCCTGTTTAACAAACTAGCTAGTATAACAATCGATTACAAATCGTATTTACACTTTTTTTAATGAGAAAAACTTGGGCTTTACAAAATAAAATAAAATAAAGAAAAATATAATCTTTGTATATACATACAGAATGTAATAGTAAAACAGGCTCTGATCAATTCTTTTATATATCAGGATTGTTAGTCTCCTGTATTTCTTTTTCTCTAGTAATTACTTTTTTTTTGTGTTTTTATTAATAATTGTTGATTATCGGTAGTACACAAAAAAAACCATAACATTGGTATGAAATCCAGCAACACACCACCAAACCTTCTTAGTTAATATTAGGGATACGTTTGAGAATATTAAATAAAAAATTGTCGCTTTAGTAGTATATGTATTTCTAATTTCTAATTTGGGAATGGATCAAGTAGTAGTAAGAGAAAATTTAAATGCAATTGATTAAGTCGATCGAGTTCATGAAACTGTCTGGGGGTGCTCTACGTAAGGCGTGAGCAAAATCAAGATTTTGACCTGAGGCACCAGATCCAGTTAAAAGTACTCGCATTACCTAATCTGCAACTAAGCATGGAGTATTTTATTTATTCGAGTCAGACAAACAGAAATGTTTAGCAATATTTTGTTCAACTTAGCAGCCTGGCATGCATATTATATATATACTTACAACATGGCATGTGGAATGCCCGCAAACGACGTGGCTACAACGATATAATTTAATACTAACAATATTGTACTAGTAGCCAGCAAGAATTGTTATGATTAGGTTGGTCCATCGTCACATTTTGCAGAAAAATTATTCTATGCACTGAAAATAAATGAATAATTTGTTTTCTCTCTCATATAATAGTAGAGTCTATAAGTGATGGAGCTCTTATGAATCCCACTGCTATATGAAAGAATAGAACAAACGGTTCATTTGCTCCAAATGTATAGAATAATTTCTCCATTTTGTAGCGTGATGCATCTACCTTGAAATCTTATCAAGGATAAGTCTATTCCAATTCGGAGTAGATAGTTTTTTTTTAATAAAAAAAAAAATACCTTTTTCCCCCTTCGCCTTGAGTTCCTCATTCTGACGTAACATGAATTTGGACCAACTTTAGTACGGTATGAGATCCTCTATTATATTTTTTTATAACAAATCTCTGTTATAAGAGATATATAACATATATAGATATATATGTTAACATATACACATGTGTGTGTATATATATATATAGATACGTATGTGTATATATGTGTTAAATGTCTCTTGTAACAATGATCTGTTACATAGACATGTAATAGAGGATTTAAGCTCTTTTAATACTAGCTAGCTTCATTTTCTTGTAGTACTCATGATAGAAGTGGCCAATTAACCAACATTATTTTTAAGGATTATTAAGTGCGAACTTAATATGTATTATGTTTCACATACAGTTTTTTAACAGCTCAATGTTTGATCGTATTTCCTCGGTCAATTTGGGAAATACCAAAATTCAAAATCAATGTGAATTTGATTTTGGTTCATGTAATTAGTTAATATTGTAAACTACTTAAATATATTACTAAGTATAAAATTGTTATTTTAAAAATTAAAATAAATTTATATCATAATTTAAATTTTAAATTTTTATAAATTAACTATAATCAAACTCAAATGTAACTTTTTTTGGGAACCGCGGGGAGTAATTCAAAAAACTGCTAGTACTTAAAGATGGCATATATATGAGACGTATTCTTAAGCTGGCTCTTTATTCTTGACTAGATAAATAATCTGTACAAAGTAAGGATATATACATGCATGTTGATTAAGTTATTGTATATATTTTTATATACATATATGTTGGTAGTTAGAAATAATATATACACAGGATACAAATAATTTAGTAAGATTAAATTATTATTATATATATACTTGTAGGCACGTAGAAATGATACATACATAACCATAAGATATAAAGAGTTTAGTATAAATATATGACATATATTGTATTAACAACACTTTTTGATATCAATAAAAAAACCAATTAACATAATGAAAAATGTTAAATGATTCATTCAGGATTAATTCGTAATTAATTAAAACGACACGGTAAATTTATAATTATTGTGAGCTAACTCAGGATAAAATCGTTTAATGCTTATATTTAGTTATTGATAGACTATTTTGTGGGTGTGCAATGTTCGTAATTCGTAGGTGAATCTTTATTGATTTATTATAGACGGGCCATAGTTTTCGGTTTGAATAAGGAAAAGTGAAGATCTAAATTCCAAGTTGGAGGGCCTGTGGGCTCAACACACACACGTGGGTGTTCATCTACAATATTTGATTATTGAGAGTATTTGATTATTGAGAGTATTGTTATAACAATTACATACAGGAGATAATTTGACTTTAAAAATCATATGCCGTTACTTTCTCTTACGACAGATCAATTTTGATTACTCCTAACAACTGATTGCTATGGATGAATTACACACACAAACACCCACATATTTTAAAAGACGATAAGAAGACTAGATTCCTTTTTTATTTTTAACTTTGCTTTCACTTCTTAGCATAAACTCTTTTTCTTCCCCAACTTTGATGACAAAAACTTATTTTCACTCGTCGGCAAAGCACCATCTCAGTTATAACCAACTTGAAGAAATCATCCTACCCCCACCCCCATCAATAATGATCTCCAAGCCACTTAGAAAAATAAAAAAATGTTTTTTCTTTTGGCAAACAAACAAAATTCATAATACTAAAATAAAACTATTTATTACTCCTACCTACTATTCAGTATGCTGGGAGGAACACAAGATTTCACTGCTAAAGTCCCCTCCTCTTATGCCTAAAAGAACAGTTTCCCATCAACAAGTAGGAATTTTGTTTTTGCTAAATGTGTGTAAAGGGTTTCAGTTAAGATGATTGCCAAGCTTGGTAATGGGGCCAGGCAGTGGCCCATTGGGTTTCTGATTTTTTGTGGGCTTTTCCTTTACTGTGTCTGCAATGAAATGCTCCTATATGCCGTGGACGAGTCTATATAGAACTAGACATGTATTTTTGGTAGACTGCAAGTTTGATTGCTGATTTTGTGGGCGGGCTGGGCTTTACATTTTGGGCTTTATATTATGAAAGGAGAGTATTCCAAATCCCGCCCTCTTATAGTTGGCACATTTTGTCTTATCAAAGTTTGAAAGTTTTCGTTAACTTACTTTATGATGACTAATGAGATTTGAACTTTAATTTGTTGGGCTGGAGGCCTGATTAAAGAAATTGAGCAGACCATTCTTTCCCTAAAGACTTTGAATATGAGATTAAATATCAATTGAGATTGTTGGAATAAAATGAAAATGATTTAGATTCACTTATTCGACAAGGCATCAAGGCTTGAAAACATTTTAGATTAAGCTTATTTGAGTCACTTTTGTACTAAAAAGACAAAAAGGAAATTACTTGAATTATACAAACGGGAAGAATCAACTCTCCCCTACCAACTTTGTTAAAATATATAATTTGGAGCAAATAAGCAACTCTAAAAAGTATAAAATTCACTTTTCCACGGATAAAAAGAGAAGAGCAATAATAAAAGATATGCTATTGGACTGAACAGGGGATATAAACCGTGAAAATAAATACTTTCTAGTTTTTAAATTATACAGTTATTATTAATTCTTGAAAAGTTAATTTTAAATGTTTTTAAACTCAAAATTGAGATAAATTTATTTAATTTATATCAATACAATTATGAATATTATAAACTATTTATAAAATATTATTAGTTATGAAATTTATTATTTTAAAAATTGAAATAAATTATATTAATTTTAAATTTAAAAATATTTTTAAAAATAAATAATAATTTTATAATTCGAAAGGAATGCTTACTATGATTCACGAGAATTAAGAGATTACATTATACCCTCTTTTTTTCTTTCTCAAAAATCATCCTTATAGTTTATGTTTGTTTTCCATTTTAATTCTTCCTCTTTCCAACTAAATTAACACCTCATAATCACGGATATTACTAGTCTGCCACGGACAAAATAAACAAAACAAAACCATTTCTAGTTAAATTTCTCTCTCTTCTCTTTTCTCCTCTTTCTCGTCTCAAATTATTTCTTTAACCTGAGCACGGTGGCGTTGGTGGTGGGAGTCGGTGGATGGCAAAAACTAATAAATATGCGTCTCTCAACTTCAACGACATCTACGAGAAGAAAATCATAAACAACCCAGCCACCAACAAACAAAATCCCCATTCCTCCTCTTCTTCGCTCTCCAATCCCAATAAAACCAAAACAATCCTCTCCAATTCCCGTATCCATGGCAATATGCTTGTTCTGACCCGACCCACACCCAAACCCATCCCTCCTCCGCCTTCCCCGACTCCTACTCCGCAGCTGCAGCAAACCCAGCGTGCCGTCACGCCGGATAAAACCCGGATCGAATCCGACTCCATTTCTCTGCGCCCGCTTGGACGAACCGGATCTGGGCCTTCAATCTCTCCGTCTCCCATAACTTCTCCGCTTCTTAATAAGGAGAGAGAGTTGTTGGTGTCGCCGAAGCCAGACAAGTTCGTGCCGCCGCATCTTCGACCAGGGTACTTGTGCAAGGAGGAGAAGCCTGGACCGGAGTTTCATAAGCAACCAGTCTCGGCCCGTTCCAGGGAGTTTGGTGGGTACCGCCAGGGGCAATTTGTGTACGCGGAAGAAGGGAGGCCGAAATCTGGAGGAGGTGGATATGAGAGGGTGAGGAGAGGAGGAGGCTCCGATCTGGTGGAGATGAACCGGCCCAGTTCGAGCGGTAGCCGCCCGACTTCAAGTGGATGATCATGGTATATGTTGTCTCCAGTCTTCCAATTTTTAGTCTTTCAGCTTTAAAGAATCTGCAAGATTTACTTTTGATGTTATTGTTAGGAATTAATGAATATATGCACTATTAGATTATGTTATTTGGCGTGACTACTTTCGTCCCTAGTTGGCATATGGGTAATAGGAGAAATGTTTTTGTTCCTTTTTAAGTACTGTATTCCTTGACGTTTATCACTTCTGATTTAGGATGAGTCATCACAGTGCACTTGGTGATTCTCAAGTGGTCTGTTGACAAGAGAGTTTCAATAGCTAATATGGAAAGCTAGTGTTTCAATTTATTCTCCTGTTCTATTTGAAGTTTTTTAATGCATCTTGTCTGAAGATTTAGCTAATAATGAAAGCTAGCTGATTCAAGTTGTCTTCCTCTTGTATTTAAAGATATTCAAAACATCTCGTGCTTCTATTTGGATGAAGTGCCTACTGCAGGTATTAGATTTATGTCTTAAAGTGTGGAGCATCCTTTATTTTAGTGCAGGAATGTGTAGGAGGTTTTTCAGTTACATAAATGGGCTTTGGCATGTCGAAAAAGAAAATCTTGGGGATTTGGAGTTTGAACTTGGTGTTTTTGGGTAATGGGTTAGGAAGTTATTAGTATTATGGTTTCGTTGTTAGATACTACTTCATGTTCATTCATCTTGGTCACGAAGCATCAAATCTCATGTTATAAAACCAAAATAACGTATCAATGTAGTATACTGGCAGTTGAGAGAATTTGTTGTGCCAAAAATGTATGTGAAGCTTTTCCGTAGCCAGACTATAAGCTGTTGTAGCTGGAAAATGGGCCGACAACGGAATTGGGATTTTAAGAGTGGTAGATTGTTATGATTCTCGTATAGTTCTGAGATTGTGGTACGTGATTTAGGCGGGGCCTGTTTCAAGTGTGCACCTTTAGTTTCAAAACTTTGTTCTGTATTCTAGACTTTTTCATCAGTTTTAGGGCTTTTGGTGTATTAGTTAAAGATATAGTAACATGTGTATGCATGTTTTAAGTCTTGAATATTTTCCTTGGTCTTAGCTCTTATTATTATGGTATTAAGTAGTGTTATAGTTGAGATATTGGACATTTTGGTATTTGTTTGAAATAAAGTTTATTGGGTTTCCAGAATTGTTTGTACCACACGTGTTGGATTCCTGTTGGCTGATTATGATCTTAGCTCTCCTTTTATGTAAAAATTAACAACTCACATACATCAGGTTAATAATTCGGTACTCAAATCTAGATAAAGAGGTTTTACATTAGGTTGATAGGTTGCTAGAAAAGACATCGTGCCTTGTGTGAGTGACAACAAAATTACCTTTTTTGTTTGGCCGTTACTTGTCCCCTTTGGTATACATTCCTCGACTGTTGTGTTGTTTTTGGCGATAGCGGAGTAAAGACTTGTATGGTTTGGTTCTTCCACGTGACCAACTCATTCAGAATTCCAGATATTTGGTATAAAGTTGGTAATATACTATCGAAAATTCCATATAAAGATCAAGACGTTTCATTTGTCAACTTAATAATATTCCTTAGGGTTTGATGTTGATATGAAGAATCTCGGAATATTTTCATGGACGTGAATGGTTATTGTTTAATTGGGAAGGGGAAACCTAGGGTAGGTAATTTAAGTTGGTGACATGTTTTCCCGTTGTTAATATTGGTTGAAGGTGGTTGTGGTTGACGGTATGGTTGTGGCGTTTGCTGTTTAAGAGCTGATAATATTCATAATAGTTTGATGATGGCGTGAAGAATATAGAAAGATTTTCCACGTTTGTAAATGGTTACTGATAAATGGGAAAAGGGAAACTCAGTGTAGGTGAATGAAGGTGCTACTGTGCTAGACATGTTTTCCCTTTGCAAAGATGCATTGAAATTGGTTGTTTAGGCTAGGCTGTGAAGTGTTTTTGATTAGTTTTAGGGCAGACTCTTCTCCTATAGATGGAGTCTAGAATACTCTTGGTTGTTGGATTTCTCTATTTTAATTTTAGTTTTTGATAAAGGAAGAAGATTTTTTGAGAAATTGAAAAAGATTATTTTGAAAATTAATCAAAATAACAGGAAAGAATTGGTGGAAAGGAAAAAGGTCCCACTGAGATTTGAACTCGGGTTATTGTTAGGCCTGACAATTTCATCCAAACCCCTTGGAGCCCGCCCAATCCCGACCTTAATGAGACTCGAAAATTTTTAAACCCCTATAGGGTTAGGGTCGGGTATGGATCCACCCCGACCCCGACCCCGACCCGATTATATGTGTATACACAAACACATAATTCTATTACTAGCAACACATTATATTACAAATGTTACTAATTTTATGTAATTATTTAGGTTATTACATTATAAATTCATAACATTTATAATATACTGTGTTGCTAGTAATAGAATTATGTGTGTGTGTGTGTGTGTGTATATAAATTTTTTAAAATTAGCATTTTATATATATATAATTATGTGGTTATTTAGGTTATTTCATTATAAATTCATAATATAATGTGTTGTTAGTAATAGAAATGTTGTATGTTGTATGTTGTTTGTTTTTAAATTTAAAATAGTTATACAAAGTAATATAAAAAAAATTAGAGAAATTTAATGCAGGATAAAAGAGAGTAATTGGGTAAATGGGACGAGGACGGGAACGGGGGTTGGGGTGGGGTATGAGGTATTGTTTTCGGGGTCAGGTTGGGTTAAGGGGATAGCTCCATATTAGCAAGGCAGCTCCATATTAGCAAGGCAGGTATAGGGAAGGGTCCCCATACCATACCCGCCCCATTACCAAACCTAATTACTATATTCAGAGTCCAATGTCCTAACCACTAGACCATGGGAGCATTTATTTATTTATTTGTTTCGCGGACATGTATAATATATAAGATTTAATGAGAGATTTTGGTCATGATATTGATTATTGAATGTCGAATTTTAGATAGAAAATATCATTTTACTGCTCAAGTTCTTTGCTTGCTAACCCTATTCTTCTTCTTTCGTCTTAAGTTTTTCTTTTGGGTGTCATCTGCTAACTTCTTGCTTCTTCCTATGTGTGTTTGTGTTTCTATTTTATTTATTTATTTTAATTACTCTTTTCTTGCTTCTTAGTCTCATTTCATTTTTCTCCAATCACCCTATTTCTTTTTTCCTTTCTATATCTTACATTGTCGTTTATACTAATTATATGTATTAAACTATTAAACTGATTCGTTCAAGTTATTTTTCAAATGTGTTTTCGTTGCCGAAGCTGGACCAATGCTAGGGCAGCATGGTTTCGTATCCAAGATTAAATGTGGATTTCACTCAACCTCAAATAGCCCCTGATTTCAATAGGTTGAATTTTATTGCCCAAAGAACACATAATACAAAGAGTTCTCTGGTCTTTGAGTTTTTATATTACTTTCCTTTTCAGTTCATTTGTCCTTCTTCTATACCTACTTGGATCCCACACAAAATCATCAGGATGATCAAATAACTGAATCTTGTTTCTGTTGATTGATTTGTAATGAGGCCCTGAAATTATATGGTTCAGTATCATTTGTTCTTGTTCAGAAAGTAACATTCTTAAAGGAGGAATGGGTAGTTTGGGGCTCCAGCTCCTACAAAAGGAAGTGGTGCCTTCTGTTTGAAACTTTGAATAGAATTGTCCTTGTGTTATTTGCAGCTAAGCATACTCTAGTTCTATTTTACCCCCCCACTCCACACACAAAAAAATAAAAATAAAAGGCGCACTCATAAATGTGGAACAAGTTTGCCTTGTATTGTTTTTTTTTGCTACATGGGCCTTTGATGGAAACATTTCATCTTTTTCCCGAAGTATTCCATAAACTTTATTCTCCTCGTCTATTATCTGCAATATTTATATGAATATTCTTCGCTCTTTAAATGACCTGTGTTGTTTAGTCCTTTAGTTGGGCATGCAAAAGATGGTGCTTGGGAAGATGACTCTTTTAGTCACAGAATAAGATTTGTTTAACTTGTGCAACAGATTTTCCCATCAAGTTGAGCTCCCTTCCAAGGACTATGATGCAAAACTTGTTTTTATGCAAATGAACTCTCACTTTGAACCGCCGCAGCATTGATTTAAGGGACTTCATTGGAGCTTTCAATTTCGGAGGTGGGAATCTGATAGTTAAGTGCCTCTTGTGTCTGCAAATAAACACAGATTTGACGTATTTGTTAGTTAAAGTGGTGTTTTAAAAGAACACATTGAAGAGTACCCTTTTATTTCTCAATGGATGGCTTTGTTTGTATTTGTAAGAGAACCATAATAAAGGGCCAATGGAATGTAGAATTGTATGAATTCTTTTGTTTCTGTATTCACTATAAGTATTCCAAATGTGTGCATTTTGTTTGGCTGCCTCTTTCCATTTCCTTTTATTTCAGTAATTCTGCGGTTTATCTAGGAAATGAATGCATCTGTTAGTGCTATTATTAAGCTACTGATTTCAAATAATTGTATGGGTTTATACAACTTAATAATTTAATTTTTTTTTCATAGCTACAGACTTGGTGTAAACTTGCGCTTTCCGTAGCTGTTCTTCCCTCGTAAAAGGAGGCTACCATGTTACATGGAGTAATAATATAATTGTGAAAGAACAGCTACAGAAAGAGCATGGCATTTGTAACTTTTCTGTTCTGTACCTGCTTTGAAAATTTTAATTCCGACATTTTCTGTTTTAGTTATTATTATTTATTTTTTTGACCTCGTAGAGTTTAGCTGGCTTTTAAGAAGAACAATCAATTGATAAAGGCCATTAAGGTTATTACTTTCATACTTGATATTTACGTAACGCACTTGAATATAATCTTAATTATTTTTTGAATGATAATATATAAATTTAACATTAAAAATATAAAACATAATTATATGGAAGGATTTCTTATAGTAAATCCAGAATTATAAAAACCAGAAAGGCAGGTGGGAAACATATTGGCAGCCTCGGTACTTGAAATATCAGTTGACTCTCAAGTTTGGTGCACTATCACACTCGACATTAAAATAAAGATGCCCTTTCAAAAAATTATATTCATTTGCGTACATAATATTTTCAGATAAAAGAAGAAATAAGTTGTGCGAACAAATTGTTGTTTATAAGTTATGATAGTGGTGCACAAATGATCTGTAATTCGATTTTAATTTGATCTGATTAAAGTTTAGTTTAGTCAAAACTCGATTTAGCTTGATTCAGCCTGAAGACCATGAATATATCATATTTTTTTGGCTTAGATCTGATCTGGCTCCGCCTACCAATAAGTACGGTTTGGCCTGAAACCCGACCTAGTTCACCCAAAATTCAGGTCGGTCTGCCAATTTTCTTTATTTACTATTTCAATTCTTTCACTGTAGATGAAAAATTCTTCTTTGTGACAATTCATTCAATAAATCAAATAAAATTGACGTCTTTCAATACGTTCATTTATGCATGTTTGTTTATATACGAATAAAGAAATTCCTGAAAACACATTGAGTAGTGTAATATATGAAGATTTTTCTTACCTAGCTACTACCTACACTTTTTACAGACCTTTCATTGCATCTTCATTTTAATAAATACTTAACGTAAAAACTATAAAGTCATTTGCAAAATAATAATAATAATAAAAAAGATATTTTTCATTATTATAATTTGAAAGTTGTAACTTATAAGTTGTAATACATTACTTTTAATTAATACATCTATTAAGTTTAAAATTTTAATTGAATTTTTTATAATATTTAAAATTACTAAAAAAAATAAATTGAATAGATCGGATCGGACTGGTCAGGCTTGACCTGCAGGCCTCAACAAGTCTCCTTTTCAAGAGCCAAGTCCAACTTGACCTGATCTGTAAGCCTAAAGTCAAAGACCTGGCCTGTTGTGCATGATTACGCTATGATAGTTGATTTTTTTTTATCTTACGAATACATTTTAATTTCTTATTTTAATGAAATTTATATTTTATAATATAATTATCTTTACATTTTGAGAAATTAATTACCACTAGTTGGGAAGAAAAATTGGTGACAAGAGCTACATTTAGTTATTATTATTACAGCTTTGTAAATGCAATATGAGGTATCCGAATGATTCCCATGCATCATTTCAGATACATACCATATGTTGGTTTTAAACCTAACCTTCTGGAATAACGTGTATCTCCCCCCTTTTCAGTTATACAATAGATGAAATAAATAATTTTTTTTTGTTCAATAGTGAAATTTTATTAGAACTATTTATATCCTGTTCATCATTCGGAGCCATATCACGTCCCGAATATAATAAAATAGGATGAATTGAGACAATAATTTATAAATACATTGAATATATTAATTATTTTTTTCTTTTTCGATCGCCATACAAAGGGGGCAAAAGAAAGATTTTATTTATTTATAACAATTTATAATATCTAATGAACCTCCCATTAAAATTCGAATCTGACCATCTGTTAGAGAAATATTCCTTTTCTTTAATGAAGCCATGGCTAGTTGACTCACCCTCACTGTGAGAGCTCGACTTGGATGGCACTAGAATTACTACAAGAATTTAACTCTTTAGTCTCAACTTTTGTCTCATTTTCCTTCTTATATGGGATGATATCAAATAATATTTATTTATTATAAAGTTAATTGAAAATAAAAAATAAATTACACACGACAACAATACGTGAAATAAGACATAAAATGCTTAATATGTTTTGCCAAACAGCTCATATGTCTAATAATTAATGAAAATACATGAGTTATTGGAAGGCTAACTGATTAATTAGTAGCCATGTGTCTGAATTGTTGCAGGAACGTTGTATCTGTCTTTATTATTTTTTTTGAAAAAAATAACAAACAGGAATCTTGAGACTCTGCTTAATTTGGCAAATTAAGATAATATAAAGACATAATGGTTACATAGATATACAATGCGTGATTGGAAATGAAACTGGTCTATTTGAGTTACTATCAAGTCTCCTTCATTTCATTTGGATTTTTGCTGTAATTAGTACTCATTAGTCTCTCCCTCTCTCATGAAAAAAATAGTACAAAGCAAAATGTTACTATATATATATATATATGACAATAAATTTTGTTGATATTAAATACCTACAAATATATTCAATCCAGAGAAAATTTTACTTAACTAGCTTTCATTATGTTTCGCCATTTGTTGATTTGTCATATGATTCTCCCAACTTCCTCCTTTTTTGGACATGCTTTCTTCCAACTTCTCTCATATTGTAGACCACAAAGACTGATTATAAATGACAATCAATTATTCTAGTTATATGAAATAGAGAAAGACCATTGTTATCCCCTCTAGCAAAACAGAAATTTTAACATCTATCCACAGCTATGCATCCCAAAATTTTATCAGGATTATAAATACAACATTAAAATATTAAAAACCCTAACGTAACTCAAGTTCCTAGTCCCTTCCAAGGTAGCAACCACGTGAGAGATCAAAAACAGTGCATCTCAAGTGGGGATATGCATCGACAATGGCCATAGCCACAGTTCCGGTGCCACCCCCAACATCTACCAGTGAGTTGATGAAGCCAAATTCCAGACTTCAGATTTTCGTGCAGAGAAAGAAAGGGAGGAAAGGAAAAAAGGAAGAGAAGATAGAAGAGAGAGGCAAGGAAGATATTAATTCATTTCATAATTCACTCTGCAGTACAAAGTTGGATATTTGTAATGCATATCTCATCACACGGAGGAGCACACGCCTCAGCACATGACACACTATATAAGATAACAGAATCAATATTATCCCTACAGCTAAGTATGTAACTAACTAATTAATGAGGACCCTTGGATCGAGTAATCTAGCTGACACCTGAATGGATAGTTCATTTCTTGAATTTGCCTTTTCCCTTCTAGCCCTTTACTTAGCTGCTCATCCACACAGGTTCTCTAGTTGTCCTTCTAGATTTCCTCAGTCCACTCAAAGTTCTCAATTCCTCCGGCTCATCTTTTATGTGGTCCTCATATTCAGTCACAACTCTATTATCTTCCATCTCAGCGTAGTCTTGGTCCAACTGACTTTGTTCCATCAGCCCTATTATAATTTAAGATCGAAGTATATCACAATCACACAAAAAAATAGATGAAGAATAAAAAAGTAAAAACACATGATATACCCAGACGTTCACCAATTTGGCTAGTCCTGCTTGTCTGTCGTATGCACAATAATTCACACACCAAACAATTATTTTCATAGCGACTAGAAAACCTTAGCTGCTATAATATCGGTTCAAACCCAATACATTAGTAAACCAAAGACTGAACTACTAACAAATCCCCAAGCTCAATTACACCCTTATGCTTGACTTAGTGACCATTAGTCGAACCCGTAGAAGTATGAGAAAATCCTAATATTCTCCTACTTTGTGAATAATTCTTGACACTTATCTCAGATGTATACCACTTGAACTTTGCCAAAGTAACTGTTTTAGTCAAAAAGTCTGCGATGTTCTTTGATGTGTTAACTTTCTCCAAGAAAATCAGTTTCTCATCAACCTTCTCTCTAATGAAATGATACTGAATATCAATATGCTTTGACTGTGAGTGAAATGTAGGATTCTTTGCTAAATGAATAGCACTCTGACTGTCACATTTTAAATTCAACGTCCTCTGCTTAAAACCAAGCTTGGCACACAACCTGCGAATCCATATTGCTTCCTTACTTGCATGAGTAAGCGTCATGTATTCTGCCTCAGTAGAAGAAAAAACAACAACACTTTGCTTCTTGCTTATCCAACTCACAGAACCACCAAACAAGTTGAATACATAACCATTTGTTAATTTTTCGCTATCAACATCTCCACCCCAATCAGCATTCATCGATCCCACCACTTTAAAGTTTCTCTCATCTCTCTTACCCCCAAAATGTAATGCAAAATTAGAAGTACCTCAAAGATACCTGAAAACTCTTTTGATGGTGGTTCAATGCTCTTTCCTGAGATTAGACATGTACTTGCTTAATACTCTCACTGTTTGGACAATATCTGGCCTCGTACAAACCATTGCATACATTAAACTTTCAATCGCGCTTGCATATGGAACGTGAGTCATCTCATCTTTTTCCTCTCAATCTTAGGACACTGATCTGCTGAAAATTTTCCTGTAGCCATAGGGGTTCCAACCGGTTTACAGTCAATCATATTGAATTTCTTCAACACCCCTTCAATATATTTCTTTTGCCCTACAACCAATTTTCGATTCATACGATCCCTACGTATATGCATACCTAAGATGAAATTTGCTGGCCCAATATCCTT
Organism: Hedera helix; assembly: GCA_947179155.2. NCBI lineage: Eukaryota > Viridiplantae > Streptophyta > Magnoliopsida > Apiales > Araliaceae > Hedera > Hedera helix. The sequence continues at coordinate 44,898,435 of OX359265.1, read as the reverse complement.
CATATCAAACTGTTGTGCCAACAACCCTTTCACATACTTTATCATTTTCTTGTTATTTTCAATCAACAACATATCTTCAACATATAAGGTTAGAATAACAAAATTGTCACCCAACCTTTTCACATAAACATAATGATCAGTTTGACACCGCGTGAATCAAAGTTATGAAATGCAAGAATAAAACTTTTGATACCACATTCTAGGAGATTGCTTAAGTCATACAAGGACTTCTTCAATTTACATACCAAATTCTCTTTACCTTTGATTTCAAAACCATCTAGTTGCTTTATGTAAATCTTCTCCTCCAAGTCACCATGAAGAAATGTTATTTTGACGTCTAGTTGTTCAACCTCTAGATCATAAACAGTTACTACAGATAAAACTGTCCGGATGGATGTTGTAAGACCCCGAATTTATGAAATACAAAATTTAATTTTTCTTCATATATATTTTTCCTGAAACAGTAAATGGTTAAATTGACAAAATTGAAAGTTAAGGATGTTATGTGTAAATTTTATTTTGTCGGACAATATTCTTTTTGTCGGGGAATATTCGTTTTGTCGGGGAATATTCGGGCCGTACGACGGCGCCGAAATAACTAATTATTGGTGGAGCCCACAACGGAATAATTGTCGGATATAGAAAACGACAGAAGTAACCTTTTTAAATAAAAATAGTCAACAGTGTTAACTGTTAAAATACCGGTGATAAAAGAATAGTAGCATACGGTAATTTATGGTATTTTATTGTGGCACACGGTATTCTACAGTAGCACACGGTATTGCACAGTGTCTCATATTATTGACACCGTAACTGTTACGCATCATTTCATCAATAATTGTCACTGCATAATATTTTATATTATCAATTCAATTATTGTTGCCACACAGTATTTTGCATTATTGATTCAATAATTGTCATTACACTGTATTTCATATCATCGAGTCAATAATTGTTGGTGCACTGTAGTTTAAAATTATTGAATCTAATAATTGTCACAGTAGCAAATATACTGTAATTTATATTATTAAATTAATAAAAATATGTAACGTGTTTCTTACATTATTATGGTAACATTATTTTATATGTTGGACTCACAGGAAGAATAAATAAATAAATAAAAAAATAAAATAATTAATTTTACTATTTGAAATAGTAACGTGAATAGTGACGTGAATAGTGACGTGAATAGTAACGTGAATAGTGACGTGAATAGTAACGTGAATAGTAAGTGAATAGTAAGAAACATGTGGGACCCACTGTGGGGCCCACATGAAATGTGAGAAATGTGAATTTGCTGAAGTGGGTTGGTGGAGGCTGCGCAGCAGCCTCTGCTGAATATTTTTCAGCCCACCTACCACGCATAGTAACTTATTTTCTCCTATAAATAGCTTGCTCAGCTGAATAGAAAAATCACACCTAAAACATAAAATTTTTCTATAAGAATTTTATGAGTTTTCTCTGAGAATAGTAAGGTTATTTTGAGAGTTTGAAAGCCAAAAGGAGTGCAGGAATTTTTCAAGTTGATCAACCTCATTTAAATCAATATCCAGTCACGTGTTAAGGTAAGGAATATCATTCTTTTCACACTCTTAAATTATTACGGTAAGGAATGCCATTTTTTTTTGGAATATCATATTCTTTCATATTCTATTATTTAAACTTACCACGGTAAGGGGTATCATTCTTTTCATCATCATAAATGGATATTATTTTCTTTCTTACTTGAAGGGATTATCATTCTTTGATTCTCGAAAATAATATCGTTTCTTTCTTGTGCCATTTACTTCCATGTATTAAATTGTGGGAATAACCTTACGGCGCGGTTTACCGCCTGTTGGTGAATAACCTTTTGTATTCATTCCTTATTAATCTTTGAGAATAACCTTACGGTGCGGATTATCGCCTGTTTGGTGAATAACTCTTTGTATTCAAATTGATGGGAATAACCTTACGGCGCGGATTATCGCCTGTTTGGTGAATAACTCTTCGTATTCAAATTGATGGGAATAACCTTACGGCGCGGATTATCGCCTGTTTGGTGAATAACTATTCGTATTCAAATTGATGGGAATAACCTTACGGTGCGGATTATCGCCTGTTGGTGAATAACCCTTTTTATTTGTCTCGTGTGGAAATAATTTGTCTACACGAATTATCACATGACACTTTTATTCCATATTCGTAAGTGATATCATTTTCCTTTATACTCATAAGGGATACCATCTTTTTCATCTTCCATTATTCAAACTTACTATGGTAAGGGATATTAATTTCCTTCACCGTTTGTTAATCAAACCTGCTACGGTAAGGGATATTATTTTCTTTCATACTCCTAAATCGAAACTTATTATGGAACTATTGCTTCTATAATTCCTGAAAATATTATATGTTCCATAATAGTTGAACTTCATTATTTCAACTGAACCTTCCTATTTACGTGAACCTTTCTATTGAACTGTAACCGTTATTCTGAACTGTGGATCTTGAATATCATTTTTAAATTTCACTCCACATCATGTTGGCAATTTGGACATTATTTGAATCTGCACAAAGTAAACTTCTGATACTTATTGTTTATCCTGTTCTTCTGTTCATCATTTGTATCACTGTTATTTGTTTTAATCATCAAGAATCAAGCTGTTGTGAATATCTGTGGCCGGGGGCACAGATGTGATATAATTGTTGAACAGATGATAGGTTAAAGGCGATATACTAGGTTAAAGGCGATACATCTGTTCGGTGTCTTTTATGGCACGTGGTGAATGTTCTCTTTGGCCCGTAGTGCAAAGATGAACTGTTGGTTGGTATGATTATGACCAAAGGCTGAATCTGGTATAATCATGACCGTTTGTGCTTTATTGAATATCTTTGGCCCGTAGTGCAAAGATGAACTGTTGATTGGTATGATTATTACCAAAGGCTGAATCTGGTATAATCATGACCGTTGGTGTTATATTAAATGTCTTTGGCCCGTAGCGCAAAGATGAACTGTTGATTGGTATGATTATGACCAAAGGCTGAATCTGGTATAATCATGACCGTTGGTGTTATATTGAATGTCTTTGGCCCGTAGTGCAAAGATGAACTGTTGATTGGTATGATTTTGACCAAAGGCTGAATCTGGTATAATCATGACCGTTGGTGTTATATTGAATGTCTTTGGCCCGTAGTGCAAAGATGAACTGTTGATCTGCATGATTATGACCAGGAACTGTGAAGTTGTATTATCTTGACTAATGATATTTCAGATGATAAAAGTTGATGATATTTTTACTAAAAAGAGAAGCGAGTGGACATTATAGTCTGCATTATTCTTCTAATAGATTGCTCATTCCGCTGCTATTATTGATCTGAACATTGTTTAAGAATTTAACTACAGTTTTTGATATAAACCTTGTAGTCTATTGTATTCTATCAAGAACTCAACTGTTGAAGGCTAATGATAATTTATTCGTCATTATCTTAGTCATGATATTTCTTACTGGGCTATTTGAGCTCACCCTTTTTTTTTCGTTCCATTGTTTTTCAACAGGAGATGAGAACGTAACGGGGTCTAGCCGGGGAATGGAGTGAGAGTGCGGGGATAGCTATCATAGTCTTCACGTGTTATAAAATAGTGTGACAATAATAATGAAGACTTAGTTGTGTTGTATTATCCACTGTATTGTTGTACGTTGTATTTTATTGTAATAATTTTGTTGTAGTCTTTTGACGACTCAAGTCTGGGCTGTGTGGGCTCAGATTTGGGGGCGTCACAGTTGGCATCAGAGCTTAGGGATATGGTCTTTAATGGAGATCTGGGGTTAGAACTAGGAGGGGAGAGACGAATAGAATCAGTCACTAGTATGTCCTACCTAAATTAGATTTTATTATCTAATGAGTTGATTTGAATATAGGGACATGAAGTGATGAGTCAGTTTATTTGAACTAACATTTATTTTGTGACCACGGTTTAGTATGGCATCTGGAAATCAAGAGGTTAACTATGGAATACCCGAAGCAAATGTAGCCGAGAATCAGGAGGCCCCAAACAATCCTCCTGCCAACTCAGGAAATAATGTTCCTGATAACATGATGAACGATGGATTCTTTAGGAATTTCATGCAGTTCATACAGAATCAAGCAAGAGGAAATCCAGTCAATAATAACGGTAGAAATGCTGGTAATTTGAGGATGGTCACTGTCAAGCAATTTAAAGAATTGGGACCACCTGAATTCCAAGGGAAGCCTGACCCACTCAAAGCGGAGGCATGGCTGAAGCAGACGACAAAAATACTTGATGTCTTACAATGCGCTGATGATCAAAAGGTGCCATTTGCCACTTTTATGTTACGAGGTGAGGCGGACCATTGGTGGGAAGCGGTAAAACGTATCCAACCTTCAGCACTCGAAATGTCTTGGACAGAATTCGAAGAACTGTTTAACGAGAAGTATTTCCCAGAAAGCATCCGCCATATGAAAGAGGTGGAATTCATTAAGCTGGAGCAGGGGAACATGACAGTTTCCCAATATGAAGCTAAGTTCGCCGAGTTATCTCGTTTTGCCACCCATCTAGTGGATGACGAAGCACGAATGAGTCGGATGTTCCTAAGAGGTTTGAGACTCAAAATTCGTCAACAACTTAGCTCTCATAAATTCAGTTTGTATTCAGATGTTGTGGATAGGGCTCAAAGGGTGGAGCAAACAGATGAAACATTGCAGCCAAGACTTAATGATCAGCATAGAGAAAGGAATGACAACAACCACAGGAACGAGAACCATCGAGGAGGTAACCAACACTTCGGTGGTAATTCCACATCAAATAACAGAAGAGGAGAATCCAGTGGGAACAATTTCAAAAGAAAGAGATTCCATAATAATTATGGAAGGGCACCAGCACCAGTACCAGCACCAGCACCAGCACCGACCCCAGTTTCAAGGGGAGAAGATCGACCACCAGTGAGATGCTATAGGTGTGGTCAGGAAGGTCACATCAGCCCAAACTGTACACTGCAGTCCAAAAAGTGCTACAGTTGTGGGAAAGAGGGTCATCTTGCGCGGTTTTGTCCTGCCACAAAATCGAGTCCAGCTGCAATGATGATACCAAAATCTAGTGCGGATAAGGGAAAATCTGTAGTTCAAGGGAGAGCTTTTGTTGTGACATCCCAAATGGCACGAAACTCGAACGAGGTGATAACCGGTAAGCTATTCATAAATTCTCGTGAAGTCTACGCTTTGTTAGATACTGGCTCTACCCATTCTTTTATCTCACCTGCATGTGCTCAGCGTTTAAACTTAACTCCTGAAAATTTGGACTTTGACTTATCAGTTGAAACCCCATTAGGAGAAATGACCATTACATCTACTGTCTATAAATCTTGACTAGTTCAAATCAACAACCTCACATTACCTGTTGACCTTATTTCTTTGGAGATGCATGAATTTTGTAAGACCCCGAATTTTATGAAATATAAAATTTAATTTTTCTTCATATATTTTTTTTCATGAAACAGTAAGTGGTTAAACTGACGAATTTGAAAGTTAAGGATGTTATGTGCAAATTTTATTTTGTCGGACAATATTCGTTTTGTCGGGGAATATTCGTTTGGTCGGGGAATATTCGTGCCGTACGACGGCGCCGAAATAACAAATTATTTGTGGACCCCACAACGGAATATTTGTCTGATATAGAAAACGACAGAAGTAACCTTTTTAAATAAAAATAGTCAACGGTGTTAACTGTTAAAATACCGGTGATAAAAGAATAGTAGCATACGGTAAATTATGGTATTTTCTGTAGCACACGGTACTCTACAGTAGCACACGGTATTGCACAGTGTCTCATATTATTGGTCTGATAATTGACACCGTAACTGTTGCGCATCATTTCATCAATAATTGTCACTGCATAATATTTTATATTTTCAATAATTGTTGTTACACAGTATTTTGCATTATTGATTCAATAATTGTCATTACACTGTATTTCATATCATTGACTCAATAATTGTTGCGGCACTATTTTTAAAATTATTGAACCTAATAATTGTCACAGTAGCAAATATACTGTAATTTATATTATTAAATTAATAATAATCTGTACCGTGTTTATTACATTATTATTGAATTATTGTTGTAGCATTATTTTATTGTTTGATCTACAGGAAGAATAAATAATTAAATTTTAAAAAAAAAAAAAAAAAAAAAAAATAATTAATTTTTACTATTTGGAATAGTAAACATGTGGGCCATCTGTGGGGGCCACATGAGAAACAAATTCAGAATTTGGGGAGTTGGTGGCAGCCGACTGCGCTGCCACTTTTGAAAAATAAGATTGGCATGCGCAAACCTAATGTACTGCTGCCACCTACCACACGCATAGTACCCTTATTTCTCCTATAAATAGCTTGCTCAGCTGAATAGAAAAATCACACCTAAAATATAAAAATTTTCTATAAGAATTTTATGAGTTTTCTCTGAGAATAGTAAGGCTATTTTGAGAGTTTGAAAGCCAAAAGGAGTGCAGAAAATTTTCAAGTAAGTCTTTTATTAAAGAGTAGTAATTTTATAAATTCCTATTTTTCACGGTATTCACAAATCTTCCTTTAGAAGACTCTTCTTTGAGAAGATTCATTTTTAAAAGCTTTCTTTGGAAGATTTATTTTGGAATATTATTTTAAAAACTATTTTAAAGTAGTTATATTATACTACAAAAATTATGTTAAATATATATAATTTTGATAGTTCATATTATACGAGTTATCATACACTTTGAAATTTATATGTGGTAATTACTAATTTTATTATAAATATATAGGTTGATCAACCTCATTTAAATCAATATCCAGTCACGTGTTAAGGTAAGGAATATCAATCTTTTCACACTCTTAAACTTACTACGGTAAGGGGTATCACTCTTTTCATCATCATAAATGGATATTATTTTCTTTCTTACTTGAAGGGATTATCATTCTTTGATTCTCGAGAATAATATCGTTTCTTTCTTGTGCCATTTATTTTCATATATTAAATTGTGGGAATAACCTTACGGCGCGGTTTACCGCCTGTTGGTGAATAACCTTTTGTATTCATTCCTTATTAATCTTTGAGAATAACCTTACGGTGCGGATTATCGCCTGTTTGGTGAATAACTCTTCGTATTCAAATTGATGGGAATAACCTTACGGCGCGGATTATCGCCTGTTTGGTGAATAACTATTCGTATTCAAATTGATGGGAATAACCTTACGGTGCGGATTATCGCCTGTTGGTGAATAACCCTTTTTATTTGTCTCGTGTGGAAATAATTTGTCTACACGAATTATCACATGACACTTTTATTCCATATTCGTAAGTGATATCATTTTCCTTTATACTCATAAGGGATACCATCTTTTTCATCTTCCATTATTCAAACTTACTATGGTAAGGGATATTAATTTTCTTCACCTTCTGTTAATCAAACCTGCTACGGTAAGAGATATTATTTTCTTCCATACACCTAAATCGAAACTTATTATGGAACTATTGCTTCTATAATTCCTGAAAATATTATATGTTCCATAATAGTTGAACTTCATTATTTCAACTGAACCTTCCTATTTTCTGAACCTTTCTGTTGAACTATAATCGTTATTCTGAACTGTGGATCTTGAATATCATTTTTAAATTTCACTCCGCATCATGTTGGCAATTTGGACATTATTTGAATCTGCACAAAGTAAACTTCTGATACTTATTGTTTATCCTGTTCTTCTATTCATCATTTGTATCACTATTATTTGTATTAATCATCAAGAATCAAGCTGTTGTGAATATCTGTGGCCGGGGGCACAGATGTGATATAATTGTTGAACAGATGATAGGTTAAAGGCGATATACTAGGTTAAAGGCGATACATCTGTTCGGTGTCTTTTATGGCACGTGGTGAATGTTCTCTTTGGCCCGTAGTGCAAAGATGAACTGTTGGTTGGTATGATTATGACCAAAGGCTGAATCTGGTATAATCATGACCGTTGGTGCTTTATTGAATATCTTTGGCCCGTAGTGCAAAGATGAACTGTTGATTTGCATGATTATGACCAGGAACTGTGAATTTTTATTATCATGACTAATGGTATTTCAGATGATAAAAGTTGATGATGTTTTTACTAAAAAGAGAAGCGAGTGGACATTATGATCTGCATTATTCTTCTAATAGATTGCTCATTCCGCTGCTATTATTGATCTGAACGTTGTTTAAGAATTTAACTACAGTTTTTGATATAAACCTTGTAGTCTATTGTATTCTATCAAGAACTCAACTGTTGAAGGCTAATGATAATTTATTCGTCATTATCTTAGTCATGATATTTCTTACTGGGCTATTTGAGCTCACCCTTTCTTTTGTTCCATTGTTTTTCAACAGGAGATGAAAACATAACGGGGTCTAGCCGGGGGATGGAGTGAGAGTCCGAGGAATAGCTGTCGTAGTCTTCACGTGTTGTAAAATAGTGTGACAATAATAGTGAAGACTTAGTTGTGTATTATTATTATACACTGTATTGTTGTACGTTGTGCTTTGTTGTAATAATTTTGTTGTAGTCTTTTGACGACTCAAGTTTGGGCTGTGTAGGCCTAGATTTGGGGGCGTCACAGTTGGCATCAGAGCTTAGGGATATGGTCTTTAATGGAGATCTGGGGTAGAACTAGGAGGGGAGAGACGAATATAATCAGTCACTAGTGTGTCCCACCTAAATTAGATTTTATTATCTAATGAGTTGATTTGAATATAGGGATATGAAGTGATGAGTCAGTTTATTTGAACTAACATCTATTTTGTGACCACAGTTAAGTATGGCATCTGGAAATCAGGAGGTTAACCACGGAGTACCCGAAGTGAATGTAGAGGTCACAAACAATTCTTCTACAAACTCAGAGTTGAATAATTTGCCTAAAGCAAAAATTATTTGTATCCGATCTAAAGAAGAAGAAGGTGAAAGTTCTACCGTCGTTCTTCCAAATTCGTTCTTTAAAGGATATCCGGAACTTGCGGAAATTGTTGCCTTTAATTTGCTCGACAGTTGGAAACATATCATCACCTGGTTATGCTCGATAACAAAGGATCAGAATATATGGATGTTTCATATAAGTCTTTGGGATTTATGGTGTTCGAGCTATGATTTTCAAGATTATTTAAAAATGATGTATCTATACTTTTGGGCGTTACAATTTAGAGGAATTCAGGTTAAGTTAGTCACTATCGTGGAAACTGTAGTCTATCGAAAATACTATTTTAATGGAAATCATTGGTACGCTACTACTGATGAAGTTGAAGAATCTGAGAAACAGTTCGTTAGAGAACTATTTCGTGGTATCCCCATGGTTGAAATACGTGAAGATCCGGATGAAGTATATGGGACTCGATTTGATGATGACAGCCTTGATGATCAAGAAATCGAATGAGGTGATGACCGGTAAGCTATTCATCAATTCTCGAGAAGTCTATGCCATGTTAGATATTGGCTCTATCCACTCTTTTATCTCACCTATATGTACTCAACGTTTAAATTTGCCTATTGAAAACTTAAATCTTGTCTTATCAGTTGAAATCTCATTGGGAGAAATACCTATTACATTTACTATCTATAAATCTTGCCTAATTTAAATCAACAACCTCACATTACCTGTTGACCTTATTTCTTTGGAGATGCATGAATTTGATGAGATTTTAGGAATTGATTGGTTGACTACCCATCATGCTAAAATTGATTGTTTTCATAAGATTATTAGTTTTCATATTCCTAATCAACCTGTCATGCAAATTCAAGCAACTAAACCATTGAAATCTATAACTATTATTTCTAGCCATAAAGTCATTCGTTTATTGAAAAACGGATGTCAAGCCTTTTTAGCCCATGTCATTGATTTGAACAAAAACACGTCAAACTTGAATGATATTCCTATTGTTAATGAGTTCCTGACGTTTTTCCTGAGGAACTTCCTGGCTTATCCCCAAACCGAGAAATTGAATTCTGTATCGATCTTGAACCCGATACTAAACCCTTTTCCAAAGCTCAATACCAAATGGCTCCCATAGAACGCCAAGAGATGAAAGTTTGATTATTAGATATCGGTATCATTCGAGCGAGGAATGCGAGAAGAGTTTTCAAGAACTCAAGAGGAGACTTGTTTCAGCTCCTGTTCTGACCATTCCATCAGGATCAGGAGAATTCGTCATATATAGCGATGCTTCAAGCAAAGGTCTAGGTTGTGTCCTTATGCAACATGGAAATGTTATAGCTTATGCCTCTCGACAACTCAAAGATTATGAGAAAAATTATCCTACTCATGATCTAGAGTTGGCAGCAGTCGTTTTCGCGTTGAAGATCTGGAGACACTACTTGTACGGAGAAAAAGTGGATATCTATACGGATCATAAAAGTCTCAAGTATTTCTTCACCCAGAAGGAACTCAACATGCGACAACGACGTTGGCTTGAGCTGTTGAAGGATTACGACCACACAATCCAGTATCACCCGGGAAAGGCGAACGTTGTAGCTGACGCTTTGAGCAGAAAATCTTATGCGAGTACAAGTGCACTGCTGACAACACAAAAACGTATTTTGTACGACTTGCAAAAGATGGAGATAGAGCTAAAGACACTAGGGACCCACTCGAAGATTGCTCACGTGCGAGTAGAACCGGCTTTAATCGATAAAATTAAAGCTGTTCAAGCTACCGATCCGGAACTGATGAAGAAAGTATAAGAAGGTGTCATTCCCGAAGCAAGAATCGACGAGAAAGGAATACTTCGAGTCAACTCTCGACTCTGTGTTCCTAACGATCCTGAATTGAAGCATAAAATCATGATGGAGGCACACAACACGCCATTTGCAATCCACCCAGGAGGTACCAAGATGTATCGAGATCTTCGACATACATTTTGGTGGAACAATATGAAAAGGGAGATTGCAGAGTTTATCTCAAGGTGCCTAACTTGTCAACGTTTCAAGGCAGAGCATCAAGTACCTAAGGGTCCATTACAACCACTTGAGGTTCCCGAATGGAAGTGGGAACACATCAATATGGATTTCGTGACAGGTCTTCCCAAAGTTTCTCAAGGCTTAGATGCAATTTGGGTCATCGTAGATAGATTGACCAAATCCGCTCATTTCTTGCCTATACGAGAAAACTTTTCACTTGAACGTCTTGCCGGTATGTACATAAATGAGATCGTGAGATTGCATGGCATGCCAGTTTCCATAGTTTCTGATCGAGATCCTAGATTCACTTCACGCTTTTGGATCAGTCTACAAAAAGCTATGGGCACTGAGCTACGATTCAGTTCTGCATATCATCCTCAAACGGACGGACAATCGGAAAGGACGATTCAGACCCTCGAAGATCTTTTAAGACTTTGCGTACTAGATTTCAAAGGAAGTTGGGATAAGTACTTGCCATTGGTGGAATTTTCCTACAACAACAGTTACCAAGCAAGTATAGGTATGGCTCCATTCGATGCTTTATATGGACGCAAGTGTCGCTCTACAGTATGTTGGAATGAGGTAGGAGAAGCAAAACTGTTGGGACCCGAGTTGGTACGCTTGACAACAGAAAAGATCCAAATGATCCGACAACGAATACAGACCGCACAAGAACGACAAAAGAGTTATGCTGATCTTCATCGGAGAGACGAAAGTTTCAACGTCGGAGATCATGTATTCTTACGTGTTTCTCCATGGAAAGGGGTTACGAGATTCGGAAAGAGAGGAAAGCTTAACCCTCGATTTATTGGCCCATTTGAAATTCTCGATCGAGTAGGAACTGTAGCCTACAGACTAGCCTTACCACCAAGTATGTCTCGCATCCATAATATTTTTCACATATCTATGTTACGTAAATATGTGAAGGACCCAAACCACGTTATTGAGTTAGAACCGGACGTTATAGCAGAAGATTTAACGTACGAGGAGGTACCTGTCAAAATCTTAGATAAGAAGGAGCAGATCTTACGCTCAAAGGTTATACCTCAAGTTAAGGTTTTATGGAGGAACCAAGATATTGAGGAAATGACATGGGAGCTAGAATCCGAGATGAAATCTAAATATCCTTACCTCTTCGAAATGCCAGGTACGTCAATTTCGGGGACGAAATTTCATAAGGAGGGGAGGTTGTAAGACCCCGAATTTTATGAAATATAAAATTTAATTTTTCTTCATATATTTTTTTTCATGAAACAGTAAGTGGTTAAACTGACGAATTTGAAAGTTAAGGATGTTATGTGCAAATTTTATTTTGTCGGACAATATTCGTTTTGTCGGGGAATATTCGTTTGGTTGGGGAATATTCGTGCCGTACGACGGCGCCGAAATAACAAATTATTTGTGGACCCCACAACGGAATATTTGTCTGATATAGAAAACGACAAAAGTAACATTTTTAAATAAAAATAGTCAACGGTGTTAACTGTTAAAATACCGGTGATAAAAGAATAGTAGCATACGGTAAATTATGGTATTTTCTGTAGCACACGGTACTCTACAGTAGCACACGGTATTGCACAGTGTCTCATATTATTGGTCTGATAATTGACACCGTAACTGTTGCGCATCATTTCATCAATAATTGTCACTGCATAATATTTTATATTTTCAATAATTGTTGTTACACAGTATTTTGCATTATTGATTCAATAATTGTCATTACACTGTATTTCATATCATTGACTCAATAATTGTTGCGGCACTATTTTTAAAATTATTGAACCTAATAATTGTCACAGTAGCAAATATACTGTAATTTATATTATTAAATTAATAATAATCTGTACCGTGTTTATTACATTATTATTGAATTATTGTTGTAGCATTATTTTATTGTTTGATCTACAGGAAGAATAAATAATTAAATTTTAAAAAAAAAAAAAAAAAAAAAAATATTTAATTTTTACTATTTGGAATAGTAAACATGTGGGCCATCTGTGGGGGCCACATGAGAAACAAATTCAGAATTTGGGGAGTTGGTGGCAGCCGACTGCGCTGCCACTTTTGAAAAATAAGATTGGCATGCGCAAACCTAATGTACTGCTGCCACCTACCACACGCATAGTACCCTTATTTCTCCTATAAATAGCTTGCTCAGCTGAATAGAAAAATCACACCTAAAATATAAAAATTTTCTATAAGAATTTTATGAGTTTTCTCTGAGAATAGTAAGGCTATTTTGAGAGTTTGAAAGCCAAAATGAGTGCAGAAAATTTTCAAGTAAGTCTTTTATTAAAGAGTAGTAATTTTATAAATTCCTATTTTTCACGGTATTCACAAATCTTCCTTTAGAAGACTCTTCTTTGAGAAGATTCATTTTTAAAAGCTTTCTTTGGAAGATTTATTTTGGAATATTATTTTAAAAACTATTTTAAAGTAGTTATATTATACTACAAAAATTATGTTAAATATATATAATTTTGATAGTTCATATTATACGAGTTATCATACACTTTGAAATTTATATGTGGTAATTACTAATTTTATTATAAATATATAGGTTGATCAACCTCATTTAAATCAATATCCAGTCACGTGTTAAGGTAAGGAATATCAATCTTTTCACACTCTTAAACTTACTACGGTAAGGGGTATCACTCTTTTCATCATCATAAATGGATATTATTTTCTTTCTTACTTGAAGGGATTATCATTCTTTGATTCTCGAGAATAATATCGTTTCTTTCTTGTGCCATTTATTTTCATATATTAAATTGTGGGAATAACCTTACGGCGCGGTTTACCGCCTGTTGGTGAATAACCTTTTGTATTCATTCCTTATTAATCTTTGAGAATAACCTTACGGTGCGGATTATCGCCTGTTTGGTGAATAACTCTTCGTATTCAAATTGATGGGAATAACCTTACGGCGCGGATTATCGCCTGTTTGGTGAATAACTATTCGTATTCAAATTGATGGGAATAACCTTACGGTGCGGATTATCGCCTGTTGGTGAATAACCCTTTTTATTTGTCTCGTGTGGAAATAATTTGTCTACACGAATTATCACATGACACTTTTATTCCATATTCGTAAGTGATATCATTTTCCTTTATACTCATAAGGGATACCATCTTTTTCATCTTCCATTATTCAAACTTACTATGGTAAGGGATATTAATTTTCTTCACCTTCTGTTAATCAAACCTGCTACGGTAAGGGATATTATTTTCTTCCATACACCTAAATCGAAACTTATTATGGAACTATTGCTTCTATAATTCCTGAAAATATTATATGTTCCATAATAGTTGAACTTCATTATTTCAACTGAACCTTCCTATTTTCTGAACCTTTCTGTTGAACTATAATCGTTATTCTGAACTGTGGATCTTGAATATCATTTTTAAATTTCACTCCGCATCATGTTGGCAATTTGGACATTATTTGAATCTGCACAAAGTAAACTTCTGATACTTATTGTTTATCCTGTTCTTCTATTCATCATTTGTATCACTATTATTTGTATTAATCATCAAGAATCAAGCTGTTGTGAATATCTGTGGCCGGGGGCACAGATGTGATATAATTGTTGAACAGATGATAGGTTAAAGGCGATATACTAGGTTAAAGGCGATACATCTGTTCGGTGTCTTTTATGGCACGTGGTGAATGTTCTCTTTGGCCCGTAGTGCAAAGATGAACTGTTGGTTGGTATGATTATGACCAAAGGCTGAATCTGGTATAATCATGACCGTTGGTGCTTTATTGAATATCTTTGGCCCGTAGTGCAAAGATGAACTGTTGATTTGCATGATTATGACCAGGAACTGTGAATTTTTATTATCATGACTAATGGTATTTCAGATGATAAAAGTTGATGATGTTTTTACTAAAAAGAGAAGCGAGTGGACATTATGATCTGCATTATTCTTCTAATAGATTGCTCATTCCGCTGCTATTATTGATCTGAACGTTGTTTAAGAATTTAACTACAGTTTTTGATATAAACCTTGTAGTCTATTGTATTCTATCAAGAACTCAATTGTTGAAGGCTAATGATAATTTATTCGTCATTATCTTAGTCATGATATTTCTTACTGGGCTATTTGAGCTCACCCTTTCTTTTGTTCCATTGTTTTTCAACAGGAGATGAAAACATAACGGGGTCTAGCCGGGGGATGGAGTGAGAGTCCGAGGAATAGCTGTCGTAGTCTTCACGTGTTGTAAAATAGTGTGACAATAATAGTGAAGACTTAGTTGTGTATTATTATTATACACTGTATTGTTGTACGTTGTGCTTTGTTGTAATAATTTTGTTGTAGTCTTTTGACGACTCAAGTTTGGGCTGTGTAGGCCTAGATTTGGGGGCGTCACAAATTTGATGTGATTTTAGGAATTGATTGGTTGACTACCCATCATGCTAAAATTGATTGTTTTCATAAGATTATTAGTTTTCATATTCCTAATCAACCTGTCATGCAAATTCAAGCAACTAAACCATTGAAATCTATAACTGTTATTTCTAGCCATAAAGTCATTCGTTTATTGAAAAACGGATGTCAAGCCTTTTTAGCTCATGTCACTGATTTGAACAAAAATACGTCAAACTTGAATGATATTCCCAT
The DNA here is from genome assembly GCA_947179155.2 of Hedera helix. NCBI lineage: Eukaryota > Viridiplantae > Streptophyta > Magnoliopsida > Apiales > Araliaceae > Hedera > Hedera helix. Next base: position 44,882,860 of record OX359265.1, on the reverse strand, counting down.
TGTTAATGAGTTTCCTGACGTTTTTCCGGAGGAACTTCCTGGCTTACCCCCAAACCGAGAAATTGAATTCTGTATCGATCTTGAACCCGGTACTAAGCCCATTTCCAAAACTCCATACCGAATGGCTCCCATTGAACTTCAAGAGTTAAAAGTCCAACTACAGGAATTGTTGGATACTGGTTTCATTCGTCCGAGTGCATCACCTTGGGGTGCTCCTGTTCTATTTGTGAAGAAGAAAGACGGGAGTATGAGATTGTGCATTGACTACCGAGAATTGAACCATGTCACCATCAAAAACAGGTATCCGTTACCTCGAATTGATGACATGTTTGATCAATTACAAGGTGCTCAACATTTCTCAAAGATTGATCTCCGTTCTGGATATCATCAGTTAAAGGTTAAAGCTGAGGACATTCCAAAGACTGCTTTCAGAACTCGTTATGGGCATTATGAGTTTTTAGTCATGCCTTTTGGACTAACCAATGCTCCTGCAGCTTTCATGGACATGATGAACCGAATATTCAAGGAATATTTGGATCATTTTGTGGTTGTCTTTATTGATGACATCCTCATATACTCCAAAAGTCGTGAGGATCATGAACAACACCTGAGATTGATACTCCAGAAGCTCCGTGAGAACAAATTATATGCCAAGTTGAAGAAATGTGAGTTCTGGCTTGAGGAGGTCACGTTTCTTGGGCATGTGATTTCTAGTCAAGGAATATCAGTCGATCCTGCGAAGATTGAAACGGTACTAAATTGGGAACAACCCAAGACAGTAACCGAAGTCCGAAGTTTTCTGGGCCTAGCTGGTTATTATCGGAGATTCGTAGAAGGATTTTCTCGAATCGCCACTCCATTAACTCAGCTTACTCGGAAAAGCACAAAATTCATATGGAGCGAGCAATGCGAGAAAAGTTTTCAAGAGCTTAAGAGGAGACTTGTTTCAGCTCCTGTTCTGACCATTCCATCAGGATCGGGAGAATTTGTCATATACAGCGATGCTTCAGGCAAAGGTCTAGGCTGTGTCCTTATGCAACATGGAAAGGTTATAGCCTATGCCTCTCGACAACTCAAAGATTATGAGAAAAATTACCCTACGCATGATCTAGAGTTGGCAGCAGTCGTTTTCGCGTTGAAGATATGGAGACACTACTTGTACGGAGAGAAAGTGGATATCTATACGGATCATAAAAGTCTCAAGTATTTCTTCACCCAGAAGGAACTCAACATGCGACAACGACGTTGGCTTGAGCTGTTGAAGGATTATGATCACACAATCCAGTATCACCCGGGAAAGGCGAACGTTGTAGCTGACGCTTTGAGCAGAAAATCTTATGCGAGTACAAGTGCACTGCTGACAACACAAAAGCGTATTTTGTACGACTTGCAAAAGATGGAGATAGAGCTAAAGACACCAGGGACCCACTCGAAGATTGCTCACGTGCGAGTAGAACCAGCTTTAATCGATAAAATTAAAGCTGCTCAAGCTACCGATCCGGAACTGATAAACATGATAAAAAAAAGTACAAGAAGGTACCATTCCCGAAGCAAGAATCGACGAGAAAGGAATACTTCGAGTCAACTCTCGACTCTGTGTTCCTAACGATCCTGAATTAAAGCATAAAATCATGATGGAGGCACACAACACGCCGTTTGCAATCCACCCAGGAGGTACCAAGATGTATCGAGATCTTCGACATACATTTTGGTGGAACAATATGAAAAGGGAGATTGCAGAGTTTATCTCAAGGTGCCTAACTTGTCAACGTGTCAAGGCAGAGCATCAAGTACCTAAGGGTCCATTACAACCACTTGAGGTTCCCGAATGGAAGTGGGAACACATCAATATGGATTTCGTGACGGGTCTTCCCAAAGTTTCTCAAGGCTTAGATGCAATTTGGGTCATCGTAGATAGATTGACCAAATCCGCTCATTTCTTGCCTATACGAGAAAACTTTTCACTTGAACGTCTTGCCGGTATGTACATAAATGAAATCGTGAGACTGCATGGCATGCCAGTTTCCATAGTTTCTGATCGAGATCCTAGATTCACTTCACGCTTTTGGATCAGTCTACAAAAAGCTATGGGCACTGAACTACGTTTTAGTTCTGCATACCATCCTCAAACGGACGGACAATCGGAAAGGACGATCCAGACCCTCGAAGATCTTTTGAGACTTTGCGTACTAGATTTCAAAGGAAGTTGGGATAAGTACTTGCCATTGGTGGAATTTTCCTACAACAACAGTTACCAAGCAAGTATAGGTATGGCTCAATTCGAGGCTTTATATGGACGCAAGTGTCGCTCTCCAGTATGTTGGAATGAGGTAGGAGAAGCAAAACTGTTGGGACCCGAGTTGGTACGCTTGACGACCGAAAAGAGCCAAATGATCCGACAACGAATACAGACAGCACAAGAACGACAAAAGAGTTATGCCGATCTTCATCGGAGAGATGAGAGATTCAACGTCGGAGATCATGTATTCTTACGTGTTTCTCCATGGAAAGGAGTTACGAGATTCGGAAAGAGAGGAAAGCTCAACCCTCGATTTATTGGTCCATTTGAAATCCTCGATCGAGTAGGATCCGTAGCCTACAGACTAGCCCTACCACCAAGTATGTCTCGCATCCATAACGTTTTTCACATATCTATGTTACGTAAATATGTGAAGGACCCAAACCACGTCATTGAGTTAGAACCAGACGTTATAGCAGAAGATTTAACGTATGAGGAGGTACCTGTTAAGATCCTAGATAAGAAGGAGCAGATCTTACGCTCAAAGGTTATACCTCAAGTTAAGGTTTTATGGAGGAACCAAGATATTGAGGAAATGACCTGGGAGCTAGAATCTGAGATGAAGTCTAGGTATCCATACCTCTTCGAAATGCCAGGTACGTCAATTTCGGGGACGAAATTTCATAAGGAGGGGAGGTTGTAAGACCCCGAATTTATGAAATACAAAATTTAATTTTTCTTCATATATATTTTTCTGAAACAGTAAATGGTTAAATTGACAAAATTGAAAGTTAAGGATGTTATGTGTAAATTTTATTTTGTCGGACAATATTCTTTTTGTCGGGGAATATTCGTTTTGTCGGGGAATATTCGGGCCGTACGACGGCGCCGAAATAACTAATTATTGGTGGAGCCCACAACGGAATAATTGTCGGATATAGAAAACGACAGAAGTAACCTTTTTAAATAAAAATAGTCAACGGTGTTAACTGTTAAAATACCGGTGATAAAAGAATAGTAGCATACGGTAATTTATGGTATTTTATTGTGGCACACGGTATTCTACAGTAGCACACGGTATTGCACAGTGTCTCATATTATTGACACCGTAACTGTTACGCATCATTTCATCAATAATTGTCACTGCATAATATTTTATATTATCAATTCAATTATTGTTGCTACACAGTATTTTGCATTATTGATTCAATAATTGTCATTACACTGTATTTCATATCATCGAGTCAATAATTGTTGGTGCACTGTAGTTTAAAATTATTGAATCTAATAATTGTCACAGTAGCAAATATACTGTAATTTATATTATTAAATTAATAAAAATATGTAACGTGTTTCTTACATTATTATGGTAACATTATTTTATATGTTGGACTCACAGGAAGAATAAATAAATAAATAAATAAATAAAATAATTAATTTTACTATTTGAAATAGTGACGTGAATAGTGACGTGAATAGTAACGTGAATAGTGACGTGAATAGTAAGTGAATAGTAAGAAACATGTGGGACCCACTGTGGGGCCCACATGAAATGTGAGAAATGTGAATTTGCTGAAGTGGGTTGGTGGAGGCTGCGCAGCAGCCTCTGCTGAATATTTTTCAGCCCACCTACCACGCATAGTAACTTATTTTCTTCTATAAATAGCTTGCTCAGCTGAATAGAAAAATCACACCTAAAACATAAAATTTTTCTATAAGAATTTTATGAGTTTTCTCTGAGAATAGTAAGGTTATTTTGAGAGTTTGAAAGCCAAAAGGAGTGCAGGAATTTTTCAAGTTGATCAACCTCATTTAAATCAATATCCAGTCACGTGTTAAGGTAAGGAATATCATTCTTTTCACACTCTTAAATTATTACGGTAAGGAATGCCATTTTTTTTTGGAATATCATATTCTTTCATATTCTATTATTTAAACTTACCACGGTAAGGGGTATCATTCTTTTCATCATCATAAATGGATATTATTTTCTTTCTTACTTGAAGGGATTATCATTCTTTGATTCTCGAAAATAATATCGTTTCTTTCTTGTGCCATTTACTTCCATGTATTAAATTGTGGGAATAACCTTACGGCGCGGTTTACCGCCTGTTGGTGAATAACCTTTTGTATTCATTCCTTATTAATCTTTGAGAATAACCTTACGGTGCGGATTATCGCCTGTTTGGTGAATAACTCTTTGTATTCAAATTGATGGGAATAACCTTACGGCGCGGATTATCGCCTGTTTGGTGAATAACTCTTCGTATTCAAATTGATGGGAATAACCTTACGGCGCGGATTATCGCCTGTTTGGTGAATAACTATTCGTATTCAAATTGATGGGAATAACCTTACGGTGCGGATTATCGCCTGTTGGTGAATAACCCTTTTTATTTGTCTCGTGTGGAAATAATTTGTCTACACGAATTATCACATGACACTTTTATTCCATATTCGTAAGTGATATCATTTTCCTTTATACTCATAAGGGATACCATCTTTTTCATCTTCCATTATTCAAACTTACTATGGTAAGGGATATTAATTTCCTTCACCGTTTGTTAATCAAACCTGCTACGGTAAGGGATATTATTTTCTTTCATACTCCTAAATCGAAACTTATTATGGAACTATTGCTTCTATAATTCCTGAAAATATTATATGTTCCATAATAGTTGAACTTCATTATTTCAACTGAACCTTCCTATTTACGTGAACCTTTCTATTGAACTGTAACCGTTATTCTGAACTGTGGATCTTGAATATCATTTTTAAATTTCACTCCACATCATGTTGGCAATTTGGACATTATTTGAATCTGCACAAAGTAAACTTCTGATACTTATTGTTTATCCTGTTCTTCTGTTCATCATTTGTATCACTGTTATTTGTATTAATCATCAAGAATCAAGCTGTTGTGAATATCTGTGGCCGGGGGCACAGATGTGATATAATTGTTGAACAGATGATAGGTTAAAGGCGATATACTAGGTTAAAGGCGATACATCTGTTCGGTGTCTTTTATGGCACGTGGTGAATGTTCTCTTTGGCCCGTAGTGCAAAGATGAACTGTTGGTTGGTATGATTATGACCAAAGGCTGAATCTGGTATAATCATGACCGTTTGTGCTTTATTGAATATCTTTGGCCCGTAGTGCAAAGATGAACTGTTGATTGGTATGATTATTACCAAAGGCTGAATCTGGTATAATCATGACCGTTGGTGTTATATTAAATGTCTTTGGCCCGTAGTGCAAAGATGAACTGTTGATTGGTATGATTATGACCAAAGGCTGAATCTGGTATAATCATGACCGTTGGTGTTATATTGAATGTCTTTGGCCCGTAGTGCAAAGATGAACTGTTGATTGGTATGATTTTGACCAAAGGCTGAATCTGGTATAATCATGACCGTTGGTGTTATATTGAATGTCTTTGGCCCGTAGTGCAAAGATGAACTGTTGATCTGCATGATTATGACCAGGAACTGTGAAGTTGTATTATCTTGACTAATGATATTTCAGATGATAAAAGTTGATGATATTTTTACTAAAAAGAGAAGCGAGTGGACATTATAGTCTGCATTATTCTTCTAATAGATTGCTCATTCCGCTGCTATTATTGATCTGAACATTGTTTAAGAATTTAACTACAGTTTTTGATATAAACCTTGCAGTCTATTGTATTCTATCAAGAACTCAACTGTTGAAGGCTAATGATAATTTATTCGTCATTATCTTAGTCATGATATTTCTTACTGGGCTATTTGAGCTCACCCTTTTTTTTTCGTTCCATTGTTTTTCAACAGGAGATGAGAACGTAACGGGGTCTAGCCGGGGAATGGAGTGAGAGTGCGGGGATAGCTATCATAGTCTTCACGTGTTATAAAATAGTGTGGCAATAATAATGAAGACTTAGTTGTGTTGTATTATCCACTGTATTGTTGTACGTTGTATTTCATTGTAATAATTTTGTTGTAGTCTTTTGACGACTCAAGTTTGGGCTGTGTGTGCTCAGATTTGGGGGCGTCACAGTTGGCATCAGAGCTTAGGGATATGGTCTTTAATGGAGATCTGGGGTTAGAACTAGGAGGGGAGAGACGAATAGAATCAGTCACTAGTATGTCCTACCTAAATTAGATTTTATTATCTAATGAGTTGATTTGAATATAGGGACATGAAGTGATGAGTCAGTTTATTTGAACTAACATTTATTTTGTGACCACGGTTTAGTATGGCATCTGGAAATCAAGAGGTTAACTATGGAATACCCGAAGCAAATGTAGCCGAGAATCAGGAGGCCCCAAACAATCCTCCTGCCAACTCAGGAAATAATGTTCCTGATAACATGATGAACGATGGATTCTTTAGGAATTTCATGCAGTTCATACAGAATCAAGCAAGAGGAAATCCAGTCAATAATAACGGTAGAAATGCTGGTAATTTGAGGATGGTCACTGTCAAGCAATTTAAAGAATTGGGACCACCTGAATTCCAAGGGAAGCCTGACCCACTCAAAGCGGAGGCATGGCTGAAGCAGACGACAAAAATACTTGATGTCTTACAATGCGCTGATGATCAAAAGGTGCCATTTGCCACTTTTATGTTACGAGGTGAGGCGGACCATTGGTGGGAAGCGGTAAAACGTATCCAACCTTCAGCACTCGAAATGTCTTGGACAGAATTCGAAGAACTGTTTAACGAGAAGTATTTCCCAGAAAGCATCCGCCATATGAAAGAGGTGGAATTCATTAAGCTGGAGCAGGGGAACATGACAGTTTCCCAATATGAAGCTAAGTTCGCCGAGTTATCTCGTTTTGCCACCCATCTAGTGGATGACGAAGCACGAATGAGTCGGATGTTCCTAAGAGGTTTGAGACTCAAAATTCGTCAACAACTTAGCTCTCATAAATTCAGTTTGTATTCAGATGTTGTGGATAGGGCTCAAAGGGTGGAGCAAACAGATGAAACATTGCAGCCAAGACTTAATGATCAGCATAGAGAAAGGAATGACAACAACCACAGGAACGAGAACCATCGAGGAGGTAACCAACACTTCGGTGGTAATTCCACATCAAATAACAGAAGAGGAGAATCCAGTGGGAACAATTTCAAAAGAAAGAGATTCCATAATAATTATGGAAGGGCACCAGCACCAGTACCAGCACCAGCACCGACCCCAGTTTCAAGGGGAGAAGATCGACCACCAGTGAGATGCTATAGGTGTGGTCAGGAAGGTCACATCAGCCCAAACTGTACACTGCAGTCCAAAAAGTGCTACAGTTGTGGGAAAGAGGGTCATCTTGCGCGGTTTTGTCCTGCCACAAAATCGAGTCCAGCTGCAATGATGATACCAAAAGCTAGTGCGGATAAGGGAAAATCTGTAGTTCAAGGGAGAGCTTTTGTTGTGACATCCCAAATGGCACGAAACTCGAACGAGGTGATAACCGGTAAGCTATTCATAAATTCTCGTGAAGTCTACGCTTTGTTAGATACTGGCTCTACCCATTCTTTTATCTCACCTGCATGTGCTCAGCGTTTAAACTTAACTCCTGAAAATTTGGACTTTGACTTATCAGTTGAAACCCCATTAGGAGAAATGACCATTACATCTACTGTCTATAAATCTTGACTAGTTCAAATCAACAACCTCACATTACCTGTTGACCTTATTTCTTTGGAGATGCATGAATTTGATGTGATTTTAGGAATTGATTGGTTGACTACCCATCATGCTAAAATTGATTGTTTTCATAAGATTATTAGTTTTCATATTCCTAATCAACCTGTCATGCAAATTCAAGCAACTAAACCATTGAAATCTATAACTGTTATTTCTAGCCATAAAGTCATTCGTTTATTGAAAAACGGATGTCAAGCCTTTTTAGCTCATGTCACTGATTTGAACAAAAATACGTCAAACTTGAATGATATTCCCATTGTTAATGAGTTTCCTGACGTTTTTCCGGAGGAACTTCCTGGCTTACCCCCAAACCGAGAAATTGAATTCTGTATCGATCTTGAACCCGGTACTAAGCCCATTTCCAAAACTCCATACCGAATGGCTCCCATTGAACTTCAAGAGTTAAAAGTCCAACTACAGGAATTGTTGGATACTGGTTTCATTCGTCCGAGTGCATCACCTTGGGGTGCTCCTGTTCTATTTGTGAAGAAGAAAGACGGGAGTATGAGATTGTGCATTGACTACCGAGAATTGAACCATGTCACCATCAAAAACAGGTATCCGTTACCTCGAATTGATGACATGTTTGATCAATTACAAGGTGCTCAACATTTCTCAAAGATTGATCTCCGTTCTGGATATCATCAGTTAAAGGTTAAAGCTGAGGACATTCCAAAGACTGCTTTCAGAACTCGTTATGGGCATTATGAGTTTTTAGTCATGCCTTTTGGACTAACCAATGCTCCTGCAGCTTTCATGGACATGATGAACCGAATATTCAAGGAATATTTGGATCATTTTGTGGTTGTCTTTATTGATGACATCCTCATATACTCCAAAAGTCGTGAGGATCATGAACAACACCTGAGATTGATACTCCAGAAGCTCCGTGAGAACAAATTATATGCCAAGTTGAAGAAATGTGAGTTCTGGCTTGAGGAGGTCACGTTTCTTGGGCATGTGATTTCTAGTCAAGGAATATCAGTCGATCCTGCGAAGATTGAAACGGTACTAAATTGGGAACAACCCAAGACAGTAACCGAAGTCCGAAGTTTTCTGGGCCTAGCTGGTTATTATCGGAGATTCGTAGAAGGATTTTCTCGAATCGCCACTCCATTAACTCAGCTTACTCGGAAAAGCACAAAATTCATATGGAGCGAGCAATGCGAGAAAAGTTTTCAAGAGCTTAAGAGGAGACTTGTTTCAGCTCCTGTTCTGACCATTCCATCAGGATCGGGAGAATTTGTCATATACAGCGATGCTTCAGGCAAAGGTCTAGGCTGTGTCCTTATGCAACATGGAAAGGTTATAGCCTATGCCTCTCGACAACTCAAAGATTATGAGAAAAATTACCCTACGCATGATCTAGAGTTGGCAGCAGTCGTTTTCGCATTGAAGATATGGAGACACTACTTGTACGGAGAGAAAGTGGATATCTATACGGATCATAAAAGTCTCAAGTATTTCTTCACCCAGAAGGAACTCAACATGCGACAACGACGTTGGCTTGAGCTGTTGAAGGATTATGATCACACAATCCAGTATCACCCGGGAAAGGCGAACGTTGTAGCTGACGCTTTGAGCAGAAAATCTTATGCGAGTACAAGTGCACTGCTGACAATACAAAAGCGTATTTTGTACGACTTGCAAAAGATGGAGATAGAGCTAAAGACACCAGGGACCCACTCGAAGATTGCTCACGTGCGAGTAGAACCAGCTTTAATCGATAAAATTAAAGCTGCTCAAGCTACCGATCCGGAACTGATAAACATGATAAAAAAAAGTACAAGAAGGTACCATTCCCGAAGCAAGAATCGACGAGAAAGGAATACTTCGAGTCAACTCTCGACTCTGTGTTCCTAACGATCCTGAATTAAAGCATAAAATCATGATGGAGGCACACAACACGCCGTTTGCAATCCACCCAAGAGGTACCAAGATGTATCGAGATCTTCGACATACATTTTGGTGGAACAATATGAAAAGGGAGATTGCAGAGTTTATCTCAAGGTGCCTAACTTGTCAACGTGTCAAGGCAGAGCATCAAGTACCTAAGGGTCCATTACAACCACTTGAGGTTCCCGAATGGAAGTGGGAACACATCAATATGGATTTCGTGACGGGTCTTCCCAAAGTTTCTCAAGGCTTAGATGCAATTTGGGTCATCGTAGATAGATTGACCAAATCCGCTCATTTCTTGCCTATACGAGAAAACTTTTCACTTGAACGTCTTGCCGGTATGTACATAAATGAAATCGTGAGACTGCATGGCATGCCAGTTTCCATAGTTTCTGATCGAGATCCTAGATTCACTTCACGCTTTTGGATCAGTCTACAAAAAGCTATGGGCACTGAACTACGTTTTAGTTCTGCATACCATCCTCAAACGGACGGACAATCGGAAAGGACGATCCAGACCCTCGAAGATCTTTTGAGACTTTGCGTACTAGATTTCAAAGGAAGTTGGGATAAGTACTTGCCATTGGTGGAATTTTCCTACAACAACAGTTACCAAGCAAGTATAGGTATGGCTCCATTCGAGGCTTTATATGGACGCAAGTGTCGCTCTCCAGTATGTTGGAATGAGGTAGGAGAAGCAAAACTGTTGGGACCCGAGTTGGTACGCTTGACGACCGAAAAGATCCAAATGATCCGACAACGAATACAGACAGCACAAGAACGACAAAAGAGTTATGCCGATCTTCATCGGAGAGATGAGAGATTCAACGTCGGAGATCATGTATTCTTACGTGTTTCTCCATGGAAAGGAGTTACGAGATTCGGAAAGAGAGGAAAGCTCAACCCTCGATTTATTGGCCCATTTGAAATCCTCGATCGAGTAGGATCCGTAGCCTACAGACTAGCCCTACCACCAAGTATGTCTCGCATCCATAACGTTTTTCACATATCTATGTTACGTAAATATGTGAAGGACCCAAACCACGTCATTGAGTTAGAACCAGACGTTATAGCAGAAGATTTAACGTATAAGGAGGTACCTGTTAAGATCCTAGATAAGAAGGAGCAGATCTTACGCTCAAAGGTTATACCTCAAGTTAAGGTTTTATGGAGGAACCAAGATATTGAGGAAATGACCTGGGAGCTAGAATCTGAGATGAAGTCTAGGTATCCATACCTCTTCGAAATGCCAGGTACGTCAATTTCGGGGACGAAATTTCATAAGGAGGGGAGGTTGTAAGACCCCGAATTTATGAAATACAAAATTTAATTTTTCTTCATATATATTTTTCCTGAAACAGTAAATGGTTAAATTGACAAAATTGAAAGTTAAGGATGTTATGTGTAAATTTTATTTTGTCGGACAATATTCTTTTTGTCGGGGAATATTCCTTTTGTCGGGGAATATTCGGGCCGTACGACGGCGCCGAAATAACTAATTATTGGTGGAGCCCACAACGGAATAATTGTCGGATATAGAAAACGACAGAAGTAACCTTTTTAAATAAAAATAGTCAACGGTGTTAACTGTTAAAATACCGGTGATAAAAGAATAGTAGCATACGGTAATTTATGGTATTTTATTGTGGCACACGGTATTCTACAGTAGCACACGGTATTGCACAGTGTCTCATATTATTGACACCGTAACTGTTACGCATCATTTCATCAATAATTGTCACAACATAATATTTTATATTATCAATTCAATTATTGTTGCTATACAGTATTTTGCATTATTGATTCAATAATTGTCATTACACTGTATTTCATATCATCGAGTCAATAATTGTTGGTGCACTGTAGTTTAAAATTATTGAATCTAATAATTGTCACAGTAGCAAATATACTGTAATTTATATTATTAAATTAATAAAAATATGTAACGTGTTTCTTACATTATTATGGTAACATTATTTTATATGTTGGACTCACAGGAAGAATAAATAAATAAATAAAAAAATAAAATAATTAATTTTACTATTTGAAATAGTAACGTGAATAGTGACGTGAATAGTAACGTGAATAGTGACGTGAATAGTAAGTGAATAGTAAGAAACATGTGGGACCCACTGTGGGGCCCACATGAAATGTGAGAAATGTGAATTTGCTGAAGTGGGTTGGTGGAGGCTGCGCAGCAGCCTCTGCTGAATATTTTTCAGCCCACCTACCACGCATAGTAACTTATTTTCTCCTATAAATAGCTTGCTCAGCTGAATAGAAAAATCACACCTAAAACATAAAATTTTTCTATAAGAATTTTATGAGTTTTCTCTGAGAATAGTAAGGTTATTTTGAGAGTTTGAAAGCCAAAAGGAGTGCAGGAATTTTTCAAGTTGATCAACCTCATTTAAATCAATATCCAGTCACGTGTTAAGGTAAGGAATATCATTTTTTTCACACTCTTAAATTATTACGGTAAGGAATGCCATTTTTTTTTTGGAATATCATCTTCTTTCATATTCTATTATTTAAACTTACCACGGTAAGGGGTATCATTCTTTTCATCATCATAAATGAATATTATTTTCTTTCTTACTTGAAGGGATTATCATTCTTTGATTCTCGAAAATAATATCGTTTCTTTCTTGTGCCATTTACTTCCATGTATTAAATTGTGGGAATAACCTTACGGCGCGGTTTACCGCCTGTTGGTGAATAACCTTTTGTATTCATTCCTTATTAATCTTTGAGAATAACCTTACGGTGCGGATTATCGCCTGTTTGGTGAATAACTCTTTGTATTCAAATTGATGGGAATAACCTTACGGCGCGGATTATCGCCTGTTTGGTGAATAACTCTTCGTATTCAAATTGATGGGAATAACCTTACGGCGCGGATTATCGCCTGTTTGGTGAATAACTATTCGTATTCAAATTGATGGGAATAACCTTACGGTGCGGATTATCGCCTGTTGGTGAATAACCCTTTTTATTTGTCTCGTGTGGAAATAATTTGTCTACACGAATTATCACATGACACTTTTATTCCATATTCGTAAGTGATATCATTTTCCTTTATACTCATAAGGGATACCATCTTTTTCATCTTCCATTATTCAAACTTACTATGGTAAGGGATATTAATTTCCTTCACCGTTTGTTAATCAAACCTGCTACGGTAAGGGATATTATTTTCTTTCATACTCCTAAATCGAAACTTATTATGGAACTATTGCTTCTATAATTCCTGAAAATATTATATGTTCCATAATAGTTGAACTTCATTATTTCAACTGAACCTTCCTATTTACGTGAACCTTTCTATTGAACTGTAACCGTTATTCTGAACTGTGGATCTTGAATATCATTTTTAAATTTCACTCCACATCATGTTGGCAATTTGGACATTATTTGAATCTGCACAAAGTAAACTTCTGATACTTATTGTTTATCCTGTTCTTCTGTTCATCATTTGTATCACTGTTATTTGTATTAATCATCAAGAATCAAGCTGTTGTGAATATCTGTGGCCGGGGGCACAGATGTGATATAATTGTTGAACAGATGATAGGTTAAAGGCGATATACTAGGTTAAAGGCGATACATCTGTTCGGTGTCTTTTATGGCACGTGGTGAATGTTCTCTTTGGCCCGTAGTGCAAAGATGAACTGTTGGTTGGTATGATTATGACCAAAGGCTGAATCTGGTATAATCATGACCGTTTGTGCTTTATTGAATATCTTTGGCCCGTAGTGCAAAGATGAACTGTTGATTGGTATGATTATTACCAAAGGCTGAATCTGGTATAATCATGACCGTTGGTGTTATATTAAATGTCTTTGGCCCGTAGCGCAAAGATGAACCGTTGATTGGTATGATTATGACCAAAGGCTGAATCTGGTATAATCATGACCGTTGGTGTTATATTGAATGTCTTTGGCCCGTAGTGCAAAGATGAACTGTTGATTGGTATGATTATGACCAAAGGCTGAATCTGGTATAATCATGACCGTTGGTGTTATATTGAATGTCTTTGGCCCGTAGTGCAAAGATGAACTGTTGATCTGCATGATTATGACCAGGAACTGTGAAGTTGTATTATCTTGACTAATGATATTTCAGATGATAAAAGTTGATGATATTTTTACTAAAAAGAGAAGCGAGTGGACATTATAGTCTGCATTATTCTTCTAATAGATTGCTCATTCCGCTGCTATTATTGATCTGAACATTGTTTAAGAATTTAACTACAGTTTTTGATATTAACCTTGCAGTCTATTGTATTCTATCAAGAACTCAACTGTTGAAGGCTAATGATAATTTATTCGTCATTATCTTAGTCATGATATTTCTTACTGGGCTATTTGAGCTCACCCTTTTTTTTTCGTTCCATTGTTTTTCAACAGGAGATGAGAACGTAACGGGGTCTAGCCGGGGAATGGAGTGAGAGTGCGGGGATAGCTATCATAGTCTTCACGTGTTATAAAATAGTGTGGCAATAATAATGAAGACTTAGTTGTGTTGTATTATCCACTGTATTGTTGTACGTTGTATTTCATTGTAATAATTTTGTTGTAGTCTTTTGACGACTCAAGTCTGGGCTGTGTGGGCTCAGATTTGGGGGCGTCACAGATGTCAACTTTGCTACTGGAGAAAATATCTCATCATAGTCAATTTGGGCAAACACCATCTTCGCCATTCATTTTAACAACCAACCGTGCTGATTAAAAGGTGTGCTAGAGCCATCCGCTAGAAAGTCTAGCATACCTTTTAGTATGAACTTCTGGACAGCCCTAAATTAGAGGAAACGACGACGCACAACCATTACATGAATTACATGGTCAGATACGTCTGCTAGACATTTTAGCGGACACAGATTAGTATAACATACGATGTCGTCTTCATCAATACCATCATCATTATTCTTGTTCCGGTGCATACGGTGGTGCATAATCCTCACTCCGTCAGTGGGATACAAGGGTACTCTTAGGCGTGTATGTGTGTTTTACTTGTACACCTTCTCGATTAACTCTTACAATTTTAATCATACAACTTTTCAATTTTACTGTCCTGTTGTAATGAACCTCTCTCCTTCCATTATTCTGGAATCAGGGATACCTCTTTTGAAGGCTATCTTCCTTTTGGTGATACTTATCAGAAACAACATAAAAAATCTTCAATTATTCATTTTAAAAATCATCACGTATCTGACCATGTAATTCGTGCAATGGTTGTGCGTCGTCGTTTCCTCTAATTTAAGGGTAAAGTTGTCCAGAAGTTCATACTAAAAGCTCCGCTAGACTTTCTAGCGGATGGCTCCAACAAACCTTTTAATCAGTACGGTTGGTTGTTAAAATGAATAGCGAAGATGGTGATTGCCCAAATTTTTTTCATAGCATCTATTTGCCATGGATCGGCCATATATGTATATATATATAGAGTAAAGTTCAAGAACATACTTCCTTAAAGGACATACCTAACATACCCTCTTTAACGATGAACCCGGCGACGGTTTGGTCAGTCGCTAAATTTTTTAGCAATGGACGAACTTATGGCGACGGACCAAACCGTCGTCGGGTCCGTCGCTAAAAAAGATATGCTTGGTATGCTCTTTAAGGGGGTATGCTCTTGAACCAAGTCATATATATATATATATATATATATATATATATATATTATCTATGAATTATAATTTGATAATATACAAGACTAAATATGTAATTTTATCTATTTGGTCAATTCTAAAAACTTGTAGAGATACTAACTGTTACTTAAAAAATTAAAAGGAAAGTGAGTGTTATTATGTTTGTTTAAAGAGTTTGTTAATATATTTTTTACTCAAGTTGTTAATGTTAGATCATTAAGAGCATCCGGATTCTAAGCCATCTAGAATGGATTTTTTTAATGCGGATTATCTATAGAAATGAGTTGTAACAACACATTGGTTACACATGCATTATACAATTGAATGCAACTATCAACTATAGAAATGCAACTCTTTTGAATTAAAATCTTTAATTGCTAAAGTCGGTTTCTAGGGTTAGCAAACACTAACAATTTAAATTTTAATAAAAAATATTTTTAATCCACAAACACGAATCAAAGTCTTCCAGTAGTTTAGACTTGAAAGTAACTAACGCCAGAGGAAGGGGATGATAGAACATCAAGAGAGGTAGCTTTTAAATCATGGGAATGTGATGCAACTTTTTGGTTATTCTGACTGGACTTTTCCTTTAGTAGGTCGTATAATGAATTATCAAGCTCGGCAACTAATGCAGATTTAGATATATCTGGGCCCTTTTCTACAGTAGTCAAAACCAATTGATCCGATAATATTGTTACGAAGAGAGTGTTTAGAATCGCCTATAAACTGTCAAAATTATTTATAATTAATTTTAAAAAGTAAAAATATTTGATAACTTGATTTTAATATAGATTATAATTATTTTTATGAAAATAATTTGGAACTTTTGATTATTTGTGAAATCTATTTTTTTTTAAACATTCCAGAATGACAAGGAATTTTATTAATAAGAAGCATCGGAAATACCAAGAGAATTAATAATGAAGGCACCTCCTCCGTCTAATAAGTTGGAACAGAAATATTTCTAGAGATGGTCAAACTAGCCCAGTCATGAGCCACCTTATTGCCCTCTCTATTAACATGAGAAAAAAAACTAGAACTAAACAGCTTTCGAGTCTCCCAACAATCAGCAATCACTAGAGCAAGCCCAGATATATATATTTTTTTAATAATGTGGAGTTTCCCGTCGGTAGACTTACGTTTGCATTCCGTGGCCATGTGACCTTTGTAGTCTTAACATTTACAGCAGGTGAGATTCGATTCCAAGACATCAGAATTTACGGCTCGTTCCGAGGTCTCATTTAAACCATTACGGCAAATGCCAGGTTCAAACCCAGATATATTATTGTCTTTGACTCTTTAATCTTGAAATAACTCGTAGACACTCTCCAAAATGGCATTAGCAAAGCCCATCGTCTTCAAAAATATCATAGCCCAAAGGAGAACTCTCGCATCTGCACATTCAATCGTAGGTCTACCTGCAATTTTTCCAATATCTGCTCCTAAAACAGCACCATCACTATTATGAATAACAAAACCAACACCCACATTATCTTGTTCCTTAAAATTAGTTTCACCATTAACCTTCACCATACCCGACGGATGCTTAATCCAAGATGTTAAAGAACCTCCAGGCCTATTATTTATTCTAGGAGCCACGACACTCATGTAGGACTTTAGTAGCATTCCGTACATAGTCCACAACCTGTAAAATGGATCTACTATGGACGACATCATTTCTTCGGTTCCAAATCGACCAAGCTATCATGATAAGAACCTCCATCTGATTCTTGTTCAAGTGGTCCATAATATTAGCTACCCATCCTAAGAAAGATGGCTCAACTAGATTTTGATTCCTCAAACCAAGAGGACTAGAGAACCAGGCTGAAATAGCAGCTGTGCACATTAACCACAGTCTCCGTCTCCTCACCACAAGAAGGATAAATGAATTCTCTTATGTAAATTATCTCAAACCGGAAGTAAGTAATTCCCTACAAGCTCGCCAGAAAAAAGAAATGCTTTACTTTTGGAGGAATTTGTAGAGCCCACATCAGCTTCCAAACTTTAGATTGAGTGCCAATGGAGGAGCTGGACTGCTACTGTAATTATATCCCGATTTAACCGTATATCCACCACCATCATTGAAATGCCAATACTAATTCATCCCGCCAAATCTAATTTAAAGTTTAAGGAATTAATTATTTCAGTATCAAATGTCTATATGCGAAATTAGAAATATTTGGAGTGATAAGTTATCCATATTTGTAAATCAGAACAGCATCTATGAAGAAATCTGTGTCTTTTTTTGGATAAATATTTCTGTCTCTATCTACCGACTATGAAGAAGAGGGATTTTGCAAATTGGATCAGCCACCAACTTCTGGACTAGAAAAGAGGTAGATTTTCCAACGGAGTCTTACAATGGTTCGGCCCAAACCGCAGACCAAACATTTTGTTTCAGATGAAATTAATTATTATATCATTTTTGCTAAATTTTATAATTATAAGCGACTGTTAAAACTATATAAAAGTACTGTGAATATTTTTACAAGATTTTTTGATATTTTTACATGTAAACTGTCGCGACGGTCAAAACTGTCGTTATAGACCTGCGACACTTTTCATTTAAAAATATAAAAAATCTTGTGAAAATATCAGTTTCTTATTCTAATAATATCTCATATTGGACCTTTTGTTGCAACTGAAATTAATTATTCTCGTGATGAGGAATAAACTCATCTCATTATCACTCATGCTTCCTAGAGTATTTTAAGAAGAAGTTGATTAAGGTTTGCTGATTACGCTATTTTTATTTTATTTATTTGAATCGCAAAAGAAAATTTTATTAGAAATTGAAAGTCATACATAATGTGACAAATCCATAAGGTATGGATAAGGCCACAACATAGTTACATAATAACGAAATTTTGTAAAATGAAAACCTTATATCTTGGAGGCCAAAGGTGAGTATTATTGATCTTTTTCTTGGAGTATTGTTAGGATAATACTATACATATAATATTCGGTGATAAAATTAAATATTAAATTTATATTAATTATTAAAAAATAGAACTCAACACAGATTTCCGTATCAAGTTTTACTTTTTAATAGTTAAGATATATTTTATCATCAGATATTGTCCTTAAACCCGTTTCTTGGCACTTCCATCGTCCCAAAGTCACAAATCATTGATTATGTCATTAAGTTATGTCCAGAATGAACCGGCTAATATGAGCAACTTCTCTTGATAACGAACCCAACCAAACATGCATAGCCCCCCCCCTCCCCCCCAAAAAAACACAACTCATTTTTTTATTAATTTTGAGTTAGATTTTTTAACATAATATCATAACATACATTGTAACAATTACTCACATGGTCGGACATACCTAACATATCCCCTTTAGCGATAGATCCGACGACGGTTGGATCCGTCACGATAGGTTCGTCTGTTGCTATATGTTTGTTCGTCGCGATATATTGTCCGTCGCCATAACGGACCAAATCGTCGCCGAATCCATCGCTAAAAGGAATATGCTTGGTATGTTCTTTAAGGAGGTATGCCCTTGAACCAAGTCAATATATATATATATCTTAAAACTTTGGTTAAATTCAAAAGCTACCATTAAAATTGGCCACGAAGGTTAATTTCTAAATCTTAAAATTCAAATTAATAGGTTGAATAATTTCTTTTTTCCTTTTAAAGCTCTAGTGGCAAAGCAAGAGGAAAAGTGATTCTCTTTGACTAATATTTTCTCCTTTTAATATGTGAATTGTCATTTTTACTCCTTGCTCCTCTAATAAATGTTTCTCAATCAACTAATCAATTATGATGGAGATTCACCAACCATTATCCTTAATTAATTCTATCTTCCCCTTATAATCTTTAGCTTAGTGGAATTTTAGTGCTTGCTTATGATTGACAACATATTTTCCCATAAAAATCTATTTACACCTTCAATAAAATACATCTTTTTCTCTCAACCTTTGGAGGATATTGACGGTCCCAAGTCTCACCTTTATAGGCTTATGAGTGTGAGAAAGTGAGTGGAAATTTAAATCACAGTAATTCTTTTATAATCTAAAATTAATCCAGTCCATGTTACAAGGAAGAAAATTGTGGCATCATATTCATCCCAAAATTAGAATTCTTTTTTTTTAAATAGCAAAATATTAAGAAAAAATGTCAGAATCACGCTTGCTCCATCGATCATAATTTAGATAATATTTATGTTAGCATAAAATTAAATTATAGGGATCACTTTTTAACCAATGTGTTTAAATAAGTGGACTATCGTCATTTTAACAATGGAACTCTAATTCTGGTAGTGTACTATTTAGACAAACGTTGCATAGTGATATGAATCCTCCATATTATAAAATTGGACCTACTTTACAGACTCAATATCCATGTGGGACATTTTATTTTCGTTCTTCCAAAACATTACGTTACAGACAGAGTAGTTCATAATTTTAAATTATTAATGGCAATCTAAAAACATGTTCTTTTCAATTTTGACCAAAATACATTGACGACAAACAGAGAGAAATTGGTCCTACTGTGTTGGTCAATCAAAGTATATGAATGGAATCCATTATCATCCGCAATGAACACCTGTAGGCCCCTTATCATTTCATGTTTCTTAAATAAGTGAATAGTATATTTTTTTCTCTTACATATTTATAAGTCCCATTATAAGTGGACCCCACAAATATATGAAAGAAGAGAAACATACTGTTCACCTGCCTCAGAAACATGGAATAATCTTTCCTCTTCGGTCCCTTTATATTTATTAATATTCATGGCACACATTTTGTGTGTGTAATTTTAAAATAAAATAAAATAATATATATATATATATAATGAGATGACTATGTCTCTTTGGCCCTTTATATTTACTAGTATTCTTGGCACATATTTTTGTGAGTAATTTTAAATAAATTTTTTGAGAATAATTAAATTAGAAAAATTATTGGTGATCGATAATAAGGATTGATAAAGAAGTGGAGAGAGAGAAAATGGAGGTTTTTGAGTTTAAAAAGTAACTATTCCTATCTCGGGTAAATTTGAAAGTTAAAAAAGCTTCATAAAATTATACTGTTTAGAAAGCAAAAAAAAAGTTGTCATTTTTCTCCTCTCACCTTATAAATTAGATAAATTATGTGTATTTCTATTTTACTACAAATAAAAAGTTAATGTTATATTTTCATAACTAAAGACGTACACACCTTGTGTCTTCAAATTAGTAAGAACTCATTCTATCTGTAGAGTTTGAGAGACGAGGGGTAAAATATATACTTTATGTAGTTATTATGACTAACAAGGTATTCCAAGAAAGAAAACAAGTACATATTTTCTTTGCAACGGCTACAAATCTTTAAATATAAGAGTGCATATTCTCTCTCTTTCTTTCTTTTTTATCGGCAAAAAGAAATTTCATTAACACTCAATAAATTCCATGATTACACATGACTGGTGAATCTATAAGATTTGGATAAAACCAATATATATAGAATTACAAAACATCAAGCAAAGAAAACCTTATAAGATTAAATCCTCGAACACAATATATATTCAACACCCAAAAGTTTCACCAAGAAAAATTTGATGGAAATTCAGCTTCCTTGTCATGCAAAAGAAGGCTAACATCCATTTCAGCCTCAACCATTAATTCTAAAAACTGGATATCAACGTTCTTTGCAAATCCTTCAAATTTTCTCTCCATAATAATAACCAACACAGTACTTCTGAATGCTTTTATATTTCCACCGGATAGCTATCCATTCCAAGAGAGTAGCAACATTATATTTATAAAATTGACAACTATTACTCTAGTTATCGGTACGATGGAGTTCTTCAAGTTTTTGTTCTGCTTTCCCGTCAACTAGTTCGTTCGTACCAATTAAACCCAACCTTCAGTATTGTTCATACCCCTATCTTCAATCTTGAATATTTCTCTCTCGAACCCTCCTTTTCTCTTTCTAAAACCCTCATTTCTCTCTCTTTTTCTCTTTTTTTTTTATCACAATAAGAGAGATACACATAATTAAAAAAAAAATCTAAATTAAAATCTCGTCTATTATATTTATTTTTTTATTTTCTTAATATACATATTCAACGACACTATTAATCCGCAATCTTAATCCAAGAAAGAGAAGACACAGTAATTTGAAGATTAGATTACTATGTCCTCTAAGCTACTTTTCTCTTCCTCTAAGCTGCTTTTCATTATTCCAATAAATAAATTAAATGATTCGCTCATGTGCCTAATAAAGATCAAGCTGATCAAGCTGCCCTTTATTCTCAGCTGATTTTCAAGCCCAAGTTTCTTTCTTTCTCTCTTCGATGATTTATTGCCAAAGTTAGAATTACTACATCGAATTACCCATGTTCTCACCAATATACGCGTCGGGAACAAACAATTTTATGGCTTTTACCCGGGAAATGACATATGAATAATGCAGAAAAAACCCCGGCTATTGGCGCAGTGGTTTAAGCTTAGCCCTGGGACGAGCCGTAAACCCGGACGTCCTGGGTTCGAGTCCCACTAGCAACAATAGTTATGCCTTAACAGGTAACGGGGCCACGGGTCGCACGTTTCAGGGCGAAGCCATGTCTTAGGCAGAGCCTGTGCGCAAAGCCTGGCCCGGGGTGGGGAGACTTAGTCCGACTGCGGTTGGGATACTCCACATTATTAATAAAAAAAAAAAAAAAAAAAAAGAATAATGCAGAAAATCTCTGATCGTTGAAAAATGACGAGTTGACCATCGTGACATGCCAAATACTCCTAATACTATATACTAAAAATTATGAAAATTAACTTTTTTTCATTAGATATTTTTCTAGAAATAGACAGATATAATTTGTGTAAAAGTTAATTATTTTGAGAACATAGAGAATACTATATTGTTTAATGATGAAAGTTAAGATTTTCTGTAGTTAGAATATTCACAACTCATTGCTTCAATGGTGGGTAATTTCCTATCAAAGTGATTTTAAACCTTTTGCCTTTTATTTTATTACCTTTTGTTAACTTTAATGTTAAGTTTAGTTACATTCGTGTTTGGTGCCTTTTCTCTTTTACATTAATACCAAACAAGGGGAAGGAATCTGAATGAAGAAAAGAAAAGAAGGAATATAAAGGAAGAAAAAGAAAGAAAGGTAAAGAGGCCTTTTGAATTCAAGTTGAGGATGCAGTGTATTGCAACTTTGATTCTATTGGAAGTAGCTTGTCAATTTGAAGAGCGACAATAGATAACAACAATGATATAATTTTTAATTAGCTAGCTACCTGTGACAATCCTTTTGAAACGGAGGGAGCAGTATCTAAGTGACTGCACAAATATCTAGAGGAAGACCGAGGGAGTCAATTTTCTAGATAGTATATATTCTCAACAATTACAAATGAAAAACAAACAAAAAAAGACATGAAAAAAAACACAAAGAGCCACTACATGTACATGATGCCCCTTATGTGTCGATGTACCTCACCATTATTATTAATTCTTGGTTCAATTGAATATTATATATTCTCCATCTTTCCCTTTACATATATACATATATATATATATATATATAAGGGATAGGATTCATAGCCAACCTATCTTAAACCGTCCATTATAAAATTGAATAATCTAAATTAGAAAGGTCTCATTACTATCTACAAGAAGTTCTTGCCGAAATCCACAATAAGTTCATTCGATGAGTAATTAGTATCCACAAGAATTTCTTGCGGATAGTAATAAAACTTGATTTTTCATATTTACCCCTCAATTTTAATTAGCATTTATAATTTTTATATCCATCTGTAAGAACTTCTTGTGATCCGCATACAGAAAACTTTCTAGTATAAAATAAAAACACAACAAATACAAAAGAATTTCACAATTTGCATTATCTATCATAAAATTATATAATCACATAATTTTATAATTTTAAATTTTGTATAAAAAAATAAATCATAAATTAAATTCTAACCTTATTATTTCAAACATCTTCTAAAATATGGTTTTGTTGATCATAAAGAACAGTAGGATTGATTGGGCCAGGATTAAAATCCATATTATTCTGCATTAACAACAAATTACATCAAAATTTAAATTATTTTTTTACCTAACTAAACTATACAAGCTAAAAAGTATTGCAAAACTAGTCTTATAGATGTATTTTTCAACTTCAAAACTTACTAGATTCTTTAAGGGTTGGCTATGAACTCTCCAAATCACCCAAATTGGGTGTAGTTAGTGCGGCTATAGAATTTTAGGGTTTCAGTTCTTCTCGTTCAATTCGATCTACTGGATTTTATATGGGGGGAGATTAACTATCTGCAGGAATTTATTATAAATAGTTAACATAAAGTTTTTTATATACTATCCGCAAAAAATTCTTGCAGATGAGACATAAATGTTAATTCAAATTGAGAGACAAAAATAAAAAATCAAATCTCATTACTATCTGCAAGAAATTCTTGCGAATACAATTACACTCCATAAGAACTTACTGCGGATAGTAATGAGTTCTTTTTAATTTGGGTTATTCAATATTGCATTGGACTGCTCAAGATAGGTTGATTGGGAAATAGTGGCTATGAATCATGCCCCATCAATATGAACCAAAATAAAATGGGAAGCATCCTTTTATGGTCTGCCACGTGTATGACAGAAAGTTTTGCCTGTGTTGATTATAATTTAAAAGATTAAAGAAAAGTGCAGAAATCGTATAATAAGGTATATATTCTCCAACTTTTGATAAGCAAAAGCTTGAGGATTTCAGTAATTGATTCTTAGAGATTCAAATTTACAATTCTATTGGTATATTTATTCAAAAGGTAAAACCAATTTTCCCTCTCCAAAATTGATTAATTCGTCTTCACAGTGATCCCAATTTTGAACCTAACAAATCAGCTTTATCCGGCAGATCAAGTTTAGCTGCTCATCAATAATCTAAAAAGCACGCAATAAACTAATTAATATAAAAATAATGATATATATATATATATATATATATATATATATATATATATATATATATATACTTCTCTAGGTTTTCAAACATTGTTATGCTATACATATATTCCATACCTAATTCTTGAGTATTAGTATTAATTTATGGAGTACATTAAAAACCCAATACTTTTTTATGAGAGTTGGGATATCTCCGCTCCTTGGAATTAGTAAATACTTTTTGAGAGCTTGTTAGGATTATTTACCCCATAACAATTATAAAATAATTAGTCTTCCCTTAAGTTTCCATGGTAAAAAAGACAACCAAAGAAACAAACATACCCTTGGTGACAACACTTTACTTTTCCCCAAACTCTAGATCTAATTTATTATGTATCTGGTCTTCATTAGTAACTTACAAACTAATTAAGTTCCAATTTATAATATATATATATTATAGAGTTTCTATATACCTCAGACCAAGAGATCTATATATGTATTAATTAGGGAGAGAATCTTACAAGGCATTGAAAGTTGAAGTCTTTGAAGTCTTGGGGAAGGAGAGAATATTCTTGTTCACTAAACTTCAACAGCTTAACTCCAAAGTTTATATACTAAACAAAGTTAGAACGAAAAAACATCATTAGATTATGATTAGGGGTTACCAGAAAAAGTCAGCCCACAAGTAGCCGACCTCCCCCACTTCCAAAAATTCACTGCCTTTGCCAGTAGGCTGTCTTTTAACCAGTTGCTTAATAGCACTATATATTTAGGCGCACCCTAGTTTAATCTAATGTGCAATAAAGTAAATGCACTTAATTTTACAGTTTTACCTATCTAGCTCTAAGTTCAAACCATAAATTGTATAAAGTATGAGTATTATTTTGTCGAATTGTTTTGGCAATTTTTCTTTTTAATACCTTTTCTTTTTCACTTATCATTTACAAGTGCTTACTTAAATAAATGATCAAATCTGAAATTTTTCTTGGTTAATTATTTTCTTAAAAAAGAATTATGTCCCCCTGGTACAGGTTGGATACACAAAGTACTTTAAAGGAATATATTACATAACATGATAGGAATATAGTAACGTGGCCATGCTTTTAATTTTGTGATTTGTTACCACTATTTTTGTGTGAATAAGTGGTTAAATTTGATCTCTCAATAACTCAGGTGTCCATGGCTGCATGGTTATACTGTCACAAAAACATATTATATATTCTCCTGTAATTATTCATGTTTAATTTTCGTCATTTCCTTTGTATTTCTCTTCTTAAAAAGTTGGGTCACGTGCATGGCTTTTGCATTTTGACGCCTTTAAAATTAAATAAATTAAAATACAGGAAAGCTTGAACAAAAATCAGTCTCAGATTCAGTAATTAAGCTCATAAATTCATATTCAAGATTTAGATGGTTAGGACTTCGGTCATTGTAGATCTGAATTATCAGCACATAATATTGAAGATGGGACATTAGAGTGCAGCTTCATTATTTAAAAAATGACATAACAAGCTTTTTGGGGAGACAAAATGGACTTAATTGTGACATTATTCCACTTTGACTAATTAGTAAAATGGATGTAAATTCACTTTCGTGGACTATAAGGAGCTGTAAGACAGTGAGAATTTTTCTCGATCATTTGTCTCACTCGAGCACCTAATTATATATATTTATGTGACTATTTCCAAATTCCAATCATTTTATAACGACTTACCTTTCTAATCTTGCTAGTTTCAAATAAAATCGGTCACAAACAATTTACCTTTAACCATTGAGAGAAGTAGTCAGTGTCATAAGCTATTTATTTTTGAAAATTGTAATTAAAAAATCCAAGAAGTTGAGTACAATTAAGAACAAAGTCAAGGTTTTTCACTATTTCTAATACTAAGAATATAAATAAATAAGTATATAGATAACATTATCTATTTTTGGTGCTTCTTTCATATTTATCATCGGCTGTTCTTGAAAAATATTTAGTTGTACAGAACAAGAAAAACTGAAAGAATCTTAATGATTGTACAAGTGACATAAAGTATCTCCATCTTAATTTCTTCCAACTAGCAAGGTTTTGCTCAGTATGTATTGTGACCATTGAAAAAGAGGTTTGGAACATCTAGGATATATTTCGAATAACGATTTAAGATGAAAATTAAAAGAAGTTAATATGAATTAAGGTCACAATTTCCGTCTTAATTATTTTGTAGAAAAGAAGAAGAAGAAGATTTAAATGGCCTATGTGGTGCAGACAAGTAAAAACCAATATATGGCCCCAATATCTTCAACAACGGAATGCAGGATGCAAATAAATAAATATGTACTCCATATATATATCAGCCTCCATATTCCGCTGGCATATCAAACATACCGATATCAGAAACATAAATTAAACTAGATAGTTTCTTTTGACAATATTTAATTATGTGGTGTTCATGCATGCATGTTTCAAGACCAATATTATTTAATTTGAATAAATATATATTTATTTATAAGATGCGTGGAAGAGAGCACAAAAGAAAATAATAAATACATAAAATAAACAAATTATGGGATAATCATTCCAATGGGAAAGGTACGGAGAGTAACTTTTTTTCTAGGGCTCGTGATATGTGTCATGATGCACCTTTGGGGTTCTTGGTACCTCTCCAACTTTTACTTTTCACCACCTCCCATGAAAAATTATTATTTTATTCAAACAAAAGACAGCTAAAAAAGACTACATCAAGAAAGAGGAAAAATTATTCTATACTCTTAGAGCATGATGAATAGTTTGATCTCTCTCTTACATGCATGTGGATCCCTTGTAGATTCCATCACAGAGAACCCTACATACATGTGAGAGAGGGAGCAAACTATTTATCATGCTCCAACCGCATGGAATAATATCTCAAGAAAGGGACGGAGAGAGAACCAACCATTTATTTATCACCTTCTTATTAATTTTCAAGATTTGAACCTTAATTAGGTATTCATTCTATGGTGCTTTCTCTTAGTATCATTCTTAGACTCCCCTAGGGTTAACAATAGAACAAAAAGTATATCTTTCATTGATCAGTTTGTCCCAAAATTCCAGTCTTTTGATACTTGTATGAACTTATCCAATATTAGTAGATTTCTTTTGTGGAGAAGATAACAAGCTTGAGATGTTAGAACAAATGGCAGAGGAATCAATTCCAAATGTTTTCATCCATAACCAAATTGATGGAAGCAATCCTCCCACCATAAAGAAGAAGAGAAACCTCCCAGGAACCCCAGGCAAGCCTCTCCTTTTTTCTTTTTTTCGATTTTTTTTAAATCTTTTTTTTTCTTCATGACTAACTTAATTTTATGATGATGAATTATAGGTATATTCATAGAGATATTCATGTTTATAATTTAATTAATAATTGATGTTAACTTACAGATCCAGAAGCCGAAGTGATTGCCTTATCACCAAAGACTCTGATGGCCACCAATAGATTCCTGTGTGAGATATGTGGGAAGGGGTTTCAAAGGGATCAAAATTTACAACTCCACCGGCGAGGCCATAATTTACCATGGAAGCTGAAGCAAAGGACTAGCAAAGAAATTAGGAAGCGCGTTTACGTGTGCCCTGAGAAGAGCTGTGTCCACAACCATCCTTCTAGGGCTCTGGGAGACCTAACCGGGATCAAGAAGCATTTCTGTCGAAAGCATGGGGAGAAGAAGTGGAAGTGTGACAAGTGCTCTAAGCGATACGCCGTGCAATCAGACTGGAAAGCACACTCCAAAACTTGTGGCACTAGGGAATACAAATGTGACTGTGGCACTATATTTTCAAGGTAAGTTAATTTTTCTTCTTTTTGATCAGCAAAATTAAACATATTTTCAAGGTAATTATATTGCTAAGCATATATGTTAAGACACACGACTAAAAAAAATAAAAAATAAAAAGAATTGAAGCTAATGAATCATGATCATGTGTTAATTTGATTCATTTTTCTTTTTCGTTTTCGTTTTATTTGTCTGTTTGTGATGGACTGATGGTGAGCGAGTGTCTGTGGATGTGAGTAAACTTTAACATGGTCCTAGTGAAGTCGATCATTGTTGATTTTCAAACCCTTGTTTTTGTACATAGGCTTCCTCTTTATCTTGATATATGAGGCACTTAGCAGTAGCTTTTCCCAATGATAATATGATCTTTTATTTGTTGTTCATGACGAAGAGTGCATAGCTAGTCATTATTGCAAACCCAAACTCATTTTGCCTAAAGTAAAGTTCATATTCAGAAAATATACAACGACATTTCTTTTTATGCGTTATGCTAATTAAATTCTCTTATTATTCCTAATTATGTGTCATGATGACTTTTCTTAACTAATAATTAATTTTGGGATATTTTCATTAAGCAGGCGAGATAGCTTCATCACGCACCGGGCATTTTGTGAAGCACTAGCTGAAGAAACAGCTAGAGTCACTGCTGCAGCATCCACCATCACCAATTCAACAAGAAGCAACATGAATTATCATTTCATGGGAGCTTCACTAGACCAAAACATGGCACAACATTTCACTTCTATATTTAAGCCAGTCTCTAGCAACCGTGAAATAATTATGGATCCAATCAGGCAGGGCCTTTCACTGTGGATGGGCCAAGAAATTACCACTCAACAAGCTCATCAACCAGCATCATTTGATGATCCACAATCCAATTATCACTTCAATTGGATTAATTCTGGAAACAATAAGATCGGCCCTAATTCCTGCAATGCAGAAGAACAATTAACGAATGCAAGCAGCACAACAACTTCATTTCCATTAGTCAATGTTAACAAGGATGTTGGAAATCAGCCAGTAAGTATTCCTTCTTTGTTCAGCAGCCAACACATTTCTCATCAAACACTTTCTGCAAATATGTCCGCCACGGCTTTATTGCAGAAAGCTGAACAGATAGGTGCAACTTCTAGTACTGATCATCACCCTTCATTCCTCGAAAGCTTTGGATCAAAGTGCAGTAACAATCAGGTTCAAGATGGGAGAAAGTACTTTGGTTTGTTTGGTAGAAATTTACCAACAACCGGAATTCGAGGTACTAATGAGGACTCAGTACTGAATGATGTCTCCTCTCTGGATCAGATGTATCCTTCGAAACGGCAACACATACACCATGATCAAGATAATGCAGGAGGGGAAACTAGGGATTTCTTGGGTGTTGGTGTACAATCAATCTGCCATCCATCTTCAATCAATGGATGGTTTTGATTACATGGGAATTATTTGAAGCACACATATTTTTTCTCATGGGAAAGAAATTAAATTATGTTGATAATAAAGTTTATTTAATTGCAAGCTTTGCAGAGACGAAAAGGTGACATTGAGTGGTTGATCATGAGACCTGTCCCATAGGCGAAGGAAGAGATTCATGCATATTCTCTTGAACCCTGAAAGCAAGCTGTTTGGCTCACTTTAAAATGGTGGCTTTTTGTTTTTTTATTAAAGCAAGTAGTGGGGCAAAGCAAGAAGCCCTTTTGAGCTCCACTATTGCTATATATGTTTCATATCTGTTTTTTAATTGTTCTCTTTTCAGCTTGGAGTTAAAAAGAAATTTCAGTGTGTAATACATAAAAGCTCAATTCTAGTTTAATAAGTAGGCTTAGGCGCCTTTCAGCTGCTTTTTGTTTTGTAACCTTTCTTAATTTCATTAACCATGCAAGTAGCACTAATGCATGCTGAAGCTCAATTAGAGTTGAACGATGAGGAATAATACGCCAAATGAATTGAACACGTACACCAAATCTTAAAATCTATGAAACCTCAGGCTTTTTGGCAGGAATAATTAGGATCTAAGATTAGTCCAAGGTAAAATGGAAATGACTGTCACATATATATGTATGTGTACTAGCTATATACGGACTTCCTGCAATAAGGACAATGATGATGGTTTAATCTGCTGGCTTTTTATTGAAGAAGATGTTGATGGAACCCCAATATACGTAAATGCATATGACCCCGTAGAATAGATTCACAAACATGTACAGTTGTTGGCTTCCATGTTCATAACTAGTTTATTCGATCAGAAACTCTGTACAAATAGTATGATTTCATTGTATCAAGTCCTTTAAGTAGGCATTTAGTACTTATTATCACCTAGGTTACCCTAGTAGTGATTTTCTTAATTTATAGGTTAAAAACACCACTTCTTCTTCTTCTTCTTCTTCTTTGTTAATTTAGACTGAAATTTAAACACACTCACACACCCTACCTTGACATGTAAGGCTCGATCCTCCAAGTTCATAGTTACCATGAGTTGAACAATACTACTAGGGCCAAAGGCCTTCGGTTTAAATTTAGAAAGTGAATCTCAATTTTTAATGTTTTAGACATTGAATCTTAAATTTTTGTATTTTGAAACCTTATGCTCCCTACAAACAGATGTGGCTAGCTTTACATAAGTCTCGAGGAGTGATGAGCAGTATGAAATTTGAATAAATCATATGGTAGGGTTTTTGCCGAGTAATATTGCAATGTGGCTTTACATGATGCTATCATGTATTATAGTTTCCATTGACGGTAAGATTTTGTCTCAAAACCTAGATGCTTTAAGGCTCAATGTCTTGCCGTCAATGGAAAGGTCAAAAGTGTTTTTAAGCTTAATATTTAAGAAATCATGAACTTTTAGAAGTCGTGTAATAGTAGTTCTAGTATTCAATATGATTCCCGATGTTGAATAATTTTCGTGAACCAAATTAATAGACATCAACAAGAATAATGATAAATAGAAATTGAAAGAAAAACAGTTATACAAACACAACTTACATGGTTCACTAAATATTGACTTGGTAGTCACTCCCTCCTCTTGCCTCCTCTCGGTATCCAATAGATTGGAGTTTCGATTCTTGTTGTGGACGTGTGTGTATGTGTGTGGATTTAAAATTAGCAAAAAAAAAAAAAAAAGACTTATTTAAATTGCCTGGTCTCCTTCATATATGTTGGGAAACTGAATTTACCTAAATGTACAAACGAAATACATATCAAATCTCTTTGCAGCCAGCTGGTAGCTTTAATAAATTAAACTGGATCAAGTACCCATCTATATTATGGATTTGTCCGGTTATTAGCGTTTACAAAATATAACGTTTACAGCGTTTGGTCCTCCAAATGCACCGCACCGCACTAATTTTGTTGTGTTGCGTTTGATGCCCAAACACTATGTTTCTTGGTTAAATAAATTGCATTTAAAATAAAATGTTACTAGATGGACAAAATTTTTCATTCAAACACTCTAAACACTGGGTAAGCTACACTTACTCATTGTTTGCAGCTTACTCAGCGTTTGTAACGTTTGGTGTATTTAGAGCGTTTGAAAGTCCAAACATACATAAAAATCTTATCCGTCTAATAGCAATTTATTTTAAACCCAACTTATTTTAAACTCACCTTATTTTAAATACGACTTATTTAACTTACAAACGTTGAACTTCAAAAGCAATGTACTAAAATTAGTGAGGTGTGTTTGGAATATTGGTAACCAAACAAACCTTATATATAATAAGGAGAATTGAACAAACAAAAAGTTGGCTAATTTAACTGGGGTTTTTTAGTTGGTTATGAGTTCACTCAAAAAATGAATATTATTTTTTGAGTTATTTATGAAAATAAATTGTAAAACTTAATCCAAAAATTAATTAAAGCATACTTATCATATTAAAAACTCGTATTATCTCCTCCAACAAGAATTTCTTTTTCTATTTATTTTCTTTTCTAGTAGATTAATATATTGATTCTCTAAATCTTTAAAGTGAATAATATGTAAGATTTTGTTGTTATGAGATTGTTAGTTAATTTTATATATACTCATTCTGTTCCAAAATAAGATTATTATTGATTTTTTAAAATTTATCTGGACATTTCAAATTCACAATTGATATATCTTTATTTAATTACAATATTTTATTATTCTATAGTCATAATATCATATCAATTTAAAATTTAAAATATCACAAATTATTTTTTTTAAATTAATAATAGTTTTATATTTTGAAACGAGGAAGAGTACCATATATGATATTGATGGTAGGGGTGTTAATTCGGTTAATACCGGACCAGACCAGTACCGAATCGGTTAGCTAGTTCGATACCGGTTGTAACGGATTATATACCGAAAATAATAATAATAATTATTATTACTATTATTATTATTTATTATTTGTTAATAATAATAATAAATAAATAAATAATAAAAAACAATACAACCGGTATGGTTCGGGATATACCGAACCCCCAAATCTTCAAGCCGATTGGACCGGTACCGGTCTATATACCATATATACCAATTATACGAAAAAATTACACACCCCCCCTAATTGATGGAGGTTTGTAACAAAGGTATTTATAATAATTCTTAATTTTTTAAAGTGCATAATAATATAATATCGTATTATTATAAATTATTAATTAATTTTACATATTATATATGATAATTTTTTAATATATTAAAATAAATAACCAATTTATTATTGATAATCACTTGTTATGTTGGTATGAGAAGACGGTTGCAGGTTATTATGAAAATATTAAGTTATTCCCTTCTCGCCTATAGCCTTTCCTAGAATTAATCTAATAGATTAGGATATTAAAAAAAAAAAAAAGCAATCTAATTTATCTCAATTTGTGTACCTTGTATAACTAAGCCAATCTTGATCGCATTTTTTTAATGTAACAAGCTTCGCTTGTTTAATTTATTAATCTTTGCAAAAACAAAATGACTTGGGCTTGTACGAGGAGTATATATCCATATTAACTTTTCAGACGGAAATTTTTCAATCAGTCGGATGGCTTTGTATTGCCTTTTAAGCAGGTGAATCTGTAGAGGCCCAAACTCATATAACTTCTACGCAAAGTAAAGCCCAAAAAAAACACTGAGAAAGGATTGAGGGAAGGGGAAAGTCAGAAAGATGCGATTCACAGACTCACCAGCAATCGATCTCACAGTGCGCGATGCGCACCTCTCAATCCAACAAGACAATGGAACGATGCACGTCGGAACCTCCGTCTGGCCATGCTCACTTGTCCTCGTCAAATTCGCCGAACGGTGGAACGCTCTAACCTGCGCCGCCTCCCCCACCAACCCCAATCCCTACGCCACCCTCCTCGATTTCCGCAACAAGCGCGCCGTAGAGCTCGGCACCGGCTGCGGAGTCGCCGGAATGGGTCTCTATCTACTCGGCCTTAACGACGTCGTCCTCACTGACATTTCCCCTGTCATGCCGGCGCTCAAACATAATCTCAAGCGCAACAAACCCGTGCTGGGCCGAATGCTGAAGACGGCCCAATTGTACTGGACCAACGCTGACCAAATAAAAGCCCTGAATGGCCCGTTTGATTTTGTAATCGCAACTGACGTCGTTTACATAGAGGAGACGGTGGGCCCATTGCTGTCCGCCATGGAAGCGCTAGTGGCGGACACCGGGGTGGTTCTGTTGGGGTACCAATTGCGGTCGCCGGAGGCTGACCGGCTGTTTTGGGAAATGTGCCCCCGTGTTTTCGATGTTGAACAGGTCCCGCACGAGCATTTGCACAGTGAATATGCATATGAGGAGGCCGATGTGTATATACTGCGGAAGAAATTGTAATATATACTGGATTATTACAGGTGAATTTCGAATTTTCATGTTATTTTTTGTTCTGAATATGACTTTATCCTATGCAATGCTAGTATAAGGATTAAGATGAATTTTCTAGTTATTTGATTGTACGTTTTTCCCCTTATGTTTGTTTGAGTATTTTACTTCAATTTCTATTCGAATTCATGTCCAGTGTTACATGTGGCTTGATACTAGTTATTTTGTTTCCGTGATTATGAAATGATTAGGATTGAAGTAGAAGATTAATTTTGTCAACATTGGTAGTTATTGCAAAATGCATAAAAGATCAGTTTCTGCACTAAAGGGATCTCTCTTGACTACTGAGGCGCCTTAAGAGATGTTTGGCTGGCTTAGAATAGATTCTTATATAGAATTCCTTAAACCACATTGTCGTTAGGACTAATAAGGAGGAATGAAGGTGAAAAGATCTATATGTTTGGAACTTGGAAAATGCAGAAGAAAGAAAGGATATGGAACACAAAAGTAATGAGAGAACTATCTTAATGCAAATAATTCAATCATCTACACTTCCAAAAATTCTAATATCGACAACAATGTTCAATTTTGTGTTAGAGATGGTTAATAATGCTCCAGCGAATTTTTATATTTAATTTTTTTTTCTCTTTCCTTTGTTTTCCCTTGTGAAGCAGTGCTACGATTGTTGGCATAGCTTATAAGTGATAATTACTCCCTCTTCTAAATTAATTGAGTTTTAAAAAGTTAATTTCAAACGGATCATTATTTGTTCAAAAAAAATGACTGACTAATAGGAATGCTATTGTTTCGGACTTACGGGTTATCCTTGCCTAGTTGTGAATTCTTAATGACTGCCTCAAAGTATAGGGTTACTTCTCTCAAGTCTTAACCTGCGATTTATTCATATGGTACAACTTATATTCGTAACAACATGATAGTATTTTCTGTACGTAACCACTATTTATCATACTCCTTTTTCAATTAAAGTTCAAGACCAAGTGAGGTGTACTTACAGTCGCACATAAATGGAATTATCAGAAAAGGGTGTCCTATTTTTCTGTTGATTTTTCCTTTACTAATATTAAAGCTCGAGTGGATGTACGTAAAGACTGTTGAATTGTGACTTGTCCTTGGCAATGGCCTGCAAAAGTGTGGACAAGTCTTGAGACCTCTGAACCAGTGATCACCTTCGCTTCATGTGGTGGATACTTTTCAATAATTAACTTCTGTGTCTCCTCTGTTAATATGATGTCTCCATAATTTTCGCCGGTGAGTGCAGCCTCATTTAATGACTTTTGGTCCCTAGTGATAGGAAATGGTCCGTCAATATCATTGCGTGCGAGCCTCAAATCCTGTAGAAGCAATAAATTAGAGACAACAAAACAAAGTATTTAGCAAAAAGAAAAAAAAAAAAGAATAATGTGATTGGTAAGGGGAAGGGAGGGTAAGAATCAAATATAGGCTTAAATAAAAGGAGTTGATATTTTCACAAGTAAAATTTATAGTTTTACAATATCTCTTTCATATAAATAATAGATGAATTACACATTTATGTGAGAGTAATCTTGTGAAAATATCAAATTTTATTTATAAAAATATCATTTTCTTAGAAAGTTGATACATGACGGATGCTAGAAACTTGAGGCAAAAGTGGTCCTGGAGATAAAAGTCGATATTCATTTGATCCGCAAAGAGGCTATTCAATCTCATGCAATCATTATTGCAAGCAAACGGAGCCCTAACATCAACTTGCTCTAAGAAGCTTCGAGTCGCAAGATGAGGAATGACACGTTTGAAACCCGTATCTTATGTCAGGTGTACGATATACATTTATCAAAAAGAAAAAGAAAAACTGTACTATATCCACTACTTTCATACGTTTTTGTTGAAGTTGGAGTTTATAATTTGCCTTTAAAACATTGGACAAGTGCCGAGAAAACAACTGGGGGCACTATATTCAACAAAAAACCTGCAATAAGAACAATGATATGCTGGCTTTTACCATATGTGAATTTATATCTTTCTAGTAGTATATATTTTTGCATGTATCTATGTCTTAAGCATGATTTAGCATATAAAGTGTCTATGGATGAGGAAGTTGGTATTTACTTTCAGATGCGATTATTTTCTATACCTAGAGTTTAAGTACATATCAACTTACACAGTTGTTGGATGCTTGCATTTTAGAACTTGTTAATGATAAAAGCACGACTTGAATTCAATTCTGTCTAATCAACTAAATTTGTAAAAAATCTTAAACAAACATTGTCCTCAGCAATGGACTGCAGAAGTGAGGACAAGAGTTGTGGCTTAGTTAGAGAACATGACCATATGATCCGAACCACTAATGTCCTTCACATCATGCGGTGGATAATAATAATAATAATAATAATAATAATAATAATAATGTCCTCCTCAGTTATAATAATGATGTCCCCCTCGACGAACCCATCTATAATTCTCTTCCGTGAGTGCAGCAGCTTCCTTTAACGAATTTTTGTCTCTATAAATTGGAAATGGTCTAATCAATATATGTGGTCGACTCAAATCCTGTAGAATTAATCGGTCCTACGATCACATGCCTATATAATAAAATGACTTGTATGGTTAGAAAATGGTTTAATCAATAGACGCTTGTTAAATACCACATGGAAAAGTCTACGCAGGGAATTTGGACCGAAATATTGGACAGGTCTATTTTTATTTTTTTTCTGTACAACTTTAATTATTTATATACATTTAAATTACACTTAAATCACTGAATTCTATAAACATTTATGTTTAAATAATTATTATAAAAAATTTGAGAGTCAAAAGAAGAAAAAAAAAAAAAACAAAACAAACAAAATTGGACCTATCCAATTTTCCCGTCCAAATCTCCTGTTCACCTAGAACTACTCATATCACATGCCTGTAACAGATTGGATTCATTGAGTGAACCATTCACCTACCCCAACAAGAAGATTGGAAACACTGTAAAATCAATTCAATAGCAGTAGTATAATCATAATTGAAATTGTGCTTTCCAAATAAAGCTCAAAAACCTAATAGCACTGCATAATCTGGGATTTATTTAATATTTTGTGTATACCAGCATTATTTTAATCATATCTAAATTGAATACCGAGGTATACACACATAGTGACATACAAATGTGGAAATTAAAATTAAAAAAAAAGGACGGAAAATTACAAGTCTTAAATTGTGTTTAATTAACGTTTAAAAGCACAATCACATCAATTGTCAATTGACCTCGGCAATGGCCTGCAGAAGTGAGGACAATTCTTGAGGCTTGGAAAACATGACCATGTGATCTGAACCAATTATCTCCTTCACATCATGCGGGGGATAATTTTCAATAAGTCTCTTTTGCAACTCCTCAGTGATAATGATATCTCCCTTGCTCACTATGTAAATTCGACGGATCGATCCATAATTTTCTTCAGTGAGCGTAGCCTCCTTTAATGACTTTTCGTCTCTATAAATAGGAAATGGCCTTTTCAATAACATTGCAAGAGTCAAATCCTAGAAATGCAATCAATTCAGCACACATAGGTGATAGGACAATAAAAAAAAATGACTTAAAGGACAATATTATAGGCAAATATAATAATGTACGTGTACTAGGTAAGGAAAATAAAATACATTTTTAATTTAAAATAAATAAATACCTCCGGTGGAGAAAGTTGATACAGTGCGAATGATAGGAATTTGGGGCCAAAGAGGACAGAAGTTGCGCTTGGCCCTTGACGGGGTGTAAATTTGCTGTCCTGGTAAGTATCAGGGCTAGTAGAGAATCGTCTGCCCTTGCTATCAGGTTGTAAATCGAAAACCTATCAAGAATTTTTAATTGCAAATCAAATTTCAAAATATAAAATTAATATTGACTTTTTGAGGTGAATTAAGACATTTTTAAATTCTAAATTAGTTTAAATTTATTTAATTTTTGACATTTCATTTATAAATTATTTAAATAGTACTACTGATTACAATAAATTATTTATCGTATTTAAAAGTACTACTAAATAATAGATTTATCGTATTCAAAAGTTCTACAAACACGTTAATTTTGATTCTTAAAAATATATCATATTAAATTTGAAAAGATAAAATTTATCATATATATATCTTAAAGTGGGAAAATGTTTAATTATAAATCATAAGATTTGGGTTTTAAAAGTTGTAAAAAGATTTTTGCAACAAATATAATGTAGTATAT
Organism: Hedera helix; assembly: GCA_947179155.2. Lineage (NCBI taxonomy): Eukaryota > Viridiplantae > Streptophyta > Magnoliopsida > Apiales > Araliaceae > Hedera > Hedera helix. The sequence continues at coordinate 44,844,713 of OX359265.1, read as the reverse complement.
TAGTAGTAATCGTATATAATTACTTATAAACACGTGATCAAACAATATATATAATATATTAACTTTAGCTTTGGGAAAAGTCATATTTCAACAAATCTTATCTGATGTATTGGGTTACTTTTTCTGCCCCGAAAGGATAATTAAATTGATAAAAAAAATTGTCCTCAAAAAGTATAACGAAAATAAATAAGTTCGCCAATTATATAAATTTGTATGTGAATTAATTTATCTTTGAATGAATGATTTGTATTAATTTTCTCTCTCTAAATTCAAAATCAAATTAAGGATAAAGTGAAAAGAAAATTTATAATCTTTCTTACTTTTTTGACAATTTTAATTTATAGAAAAATTATTCTTTTATCATTTTTTGAAGACTCGGAAAATATATTATACCGTGATGACCTATGGCAACATGTTACGGTAGGCTAAGAAGGGCGTATCTATAATCTATCACAATACTGTGTCGTGGTGAGGCAAGAAATTTATTGGTTATTTCTCCATGCACTGTTATATATATATATATATATATATATATATATATATATATATATATATATATATATATATATATATATATTATCAGCAAAAAAAAAGTTTATTGAAATCCATAGAAAATATAATAATGACGAATCGAATAAGGATAGAGCCACAGTAAACTGTTACTTAATTATATTACGTTAGGATCTAAAGCATTGCGGTAGGCATTTTTTATTCCTTCCCTTTGCCGTATTAATCCGATTGAATCGGAGGAGGAAGAAAGACTCGTGATATGAAAAAAATAAAATATATTTTTAATTGAATTCTAAAAATTATTTTTAAAAATTGTTACATATCACAGACAGTCTCCTTACGATCGACAGTAGATGATACATAGTTTGCGACAACTAAACCGACTAGTACATTTTTTTGTTGCTAATTAACCGATTCGTACATTTGTTTCCAAGAAAACTATTTTCATAAACAAATTTTATTTTTCTTTCGTACAAGTTTGTGAGAGATCGAGAATTTTCTTTAATCTGAAATTCTCTTACTTCTATTGTAATCCTTCTTTTATGTTAATTGGAGAATGGAACGTACGTACCTGCTGGTTAAGCTGAATAAGATTAAAGCCCGGAGCGGGCATGAAGGCCGCAACATAAACAGCAGCAAGAACATTTTTAGGGAACCTCTCGGCAGCAACTGAAATAGCAATTCCACCCATGCTGTGCCCCACCAGGACCACCTTTTCCTCCAGTGGTAGCGCCGCCATGAACTCCATCAAAGGCTCTAAATAGCCGGACAAAGTAGGGATATCGTCGAGTTGTTTCGGGTGAATTCCAGAAGCACCAAGGTCCACGGTGGCAACGCGTTGACCGGCGGATCTCAGCAGCGTCACCACCTTATACCAGCACCAACTTCCATGACAGGCACCATGAACAAGCACAAATTGACTACAACTAATATTATCCTTTTCCATTGCGATATATCTAATTATGGATGTGTGTTAATGACCGGCACAGCTTTAGACTCAATTTATACTGCTTTGGTCCAAAAAAATTGAGCTACCAAAACAAAATAGGAAAGTTGGAGCCGTCAACTAAAATTGATTGACATACACTAGTGCTTTTATTTTTTGGTTTTTATTGGTGCAACGGGTTAAATGTGGAATAAGACTGTATTATAAGTCCATTTATAAGTGGATCATTAAATCTTTTTTTATTCATTGAACTGCAGTTTTTTTACACTTCGTTAAATCAAACGAAAATATACATATAAGAGAGAGTAAACTAAAATAGAAAATTTTAAGTTGGCATGTCGCATTATATAAAATGAAATAAAGGGCAAAACAGTAAAATAATAATTAAAAATTTTAAAAATTAAAATTCGCTTCTCCCTCATTCATGAAACCTATACTTGAAAATCATACTTTCCTCTCTCTATCCTCCACATATCTGAAAATGAATGATCTTTGCTTGCACCTGAAAGAGAGACTCATCTCCCTATGAGTTCTTGAGGCTGGAGAATCCACAGAGTATCTCTCTCATGTCCACACGCGATTGTTGTCAAATAGAACGAAGATGCGGGGTGCTAGATGATACTGTTTGAAAATAGATCTTCACTTGAAAATATAGTATAAACTTCATTTGCTTAGAGATACATACTATGCCAAAATTACTAGTTGAGAGAAAGTTACGAGAGATTGAGATGAGAGGGTTTTTACTTTTTAGGTACACATATCTTGTTCTGCTTATCAAATCCTCTTAAAACTCAATATTTCCATTATTGCAGAAACTAGTAATTAGTTAGGCTCGTGCTCTTTCAATTGTGAGCCAGTAATTCTTGGCTTTCTGAATTGGGTCTCAGTTACTTCCTCTGTTTCTTAAGAGGAATCTTGAGCTTTCGCTTTGTCTTATGTGAAGATATAGAGATTTAGCATTTTGCAGAGGGAATTGTGATTTTCTTTGTTAATTTTTTTTTCTTTTTTGATCTGGATTTTTGCTAGCTGCTCATATTCACTATTTCGTCCATACCCAGAATCCAGCTCCGATTTGGGCTACTCACGTCGTAATTGGAAGAAGATGAACATACTTGTATTTTTTTAACGAGAAAATCATTTGATAAGGATTTGTCGTAACAACCGCAACAATAAATACATGGGAATGGGGCGACGAGATCATTGGAGAAGGAATACAACAAATGGAATTCTGCCAATGGATCGGAGCGGAAAATCAGATAAAATTAAAATTGTCTAAATACATATAATTCATTAATTTGAAAGATTCATGTATATAAAGTTAATAAGAATTTATAAATATTCATGTATATAAAGTTAATAATTTATTTTGAAAAGATTTTTAATTTTAACATATTTTTAATTTTTATAATTTTCTAAATAATTATATTTGTTATTAATTACTTAAAAATTTATTTTCTATTAATTACAAAATAATTAAAATTTTATTTTATTTTTTTCATATTTTTTTGCTAAATTTTCTAATTTTATTTTATTTTAAAAAAAATTTAATTACCTTTTTACTTTTTTGCCCTTTATTTCATTTTATATAATGCCACATGTCATCTTAAAATTTTTCATGTCAGTTTTTTCTCTCTTATGTGTATATTTTCGTTTAATTTAAGAACTTTTTTAACATAGTGTAAGGAAGTTACAATTCAATGAGTCGAATGTAAGAAAAAAAAAATTTAATAACCCACTTATAAATTGATATATAATACAATGGCTTATTCTATATTTAACCCTCGGTACAACACATGTACACTATACGACTGCACACAAATCTATCTATACGAGATGTGGTATGCTTGTTGAATTTAAAACTATGTTTCTCAATATTAATATGTATAATTATTTAGACGGATATAAATTTTGAAAGCGTAATTCTCTATTCTACTTGCTCGCTTTGAATTTTTTTTTAGAGTGTTAATAAAATCTTAGCATGATAGTTAAAACTCAGATTCTAAATAATTTAGGTGTCCTATTCAATTCTAATTCGTAACATATTAACTTGTTATTCCAATTTCGTACATAAACTTTCTGTTTATAATTTATATGAGAATTGTAGTATTTATGTTGTAAATTTCTTATTCTAATTTTGAATGAAATTTTTTGTCTTGATTATGATATTCTATATATTTTAAATTTCTCAATGTAAGTAGTGTGAGTTTCAAAAAAATATATCCAATAGTATTTTTCACTTATGTATTAAATTTATTATCGTAGCTATCTCACTTATCTTATTTAATATCTCTATCCCACCTACTCTCATTTCTTATTATATATTTATATTTTCCCACTTTTTTTATTTTAACAATCTCATTTTATTAGGAAATATTCTGTAATTAATTCTATTATGGTAGTGAGATGTTATAGGAATCTGTTAGAAGATAGTCTTGGAGCGCAAGGTTAGGAGGGATTTCTGGAGTGATTTTTGGTTTCCTTTTTCGGATGATATAATTTGTATATAATGGGGTGTTTACAAAGGAATGGAATACAGAAAATTCTAATCAAACTTAGCATGGTATCAGAGCCAGGAGGTTTGATTCTACGAAATTTTTAACCAAGAGATTAGTACGGTGATCGGTCTTTTGCGACATGGCCAGCGGTGAGGTAGCCATAACCAAAAGCTCCGGTGGTGAGAAAAAGGTGGATGTTTTTTTCCTTGGATCCAATGACAATCCCGGAAATCTCATCACTCAGGTGCAACTGAAAGGGGAAAATTATGATGAATGGGCGAGAGCTATTCGCACGGCTTTGAAGGCAAAGAGAAAATTTGGGTTTCTAGAAGGGACGGTCCCGATTCCCACAGACGCAGAGAAACTTGATGATTGGTATACCGTGCATTCCATGTTGGTTGCGTGGTTGATGAACACTCTTGATCCGTCAATTCGATCAACTCTCTCGTACTATGAGGATGCGCAAGAATTGTGGACTGCCTTGAAGGGACGATTTTGCGTGGTGAATGGGACACGGATCTGTCAACTTAAGGCGTCTCTTGCCGAGTGCAAGCAAGGGAAGACGGAGTCCATCACATCATACTTTGGTCGACTTAGCAAGATCCTGGATGATTTGGCCAATTATATTTCCTTACCAATATGTTCTTGTGGTGGGTGTACGTGCAATCTTGCTGCGAAATATCTCCCGTTATTACAGGAAGAACGACTTATGTGGTTCCTCATTGGTCTGGACAGTCCCTATGCCTCTGTTCACTCGCAACTATTGACTCAAGACCCGTTGCCTTCGCTGGACAAGGCGTATCAAACTCTGATTCAAGAGGAGCGATTGCGTGGGAGAGATTTTACTCCTGCGAAAGAAGAACGAGACAATATAATGGCATTCAAGGTTCAGACGAACCTTCGAGGTAAATCTCGTTCTATTGATAATCCTGACAAATTTTGTGTGTATTGCAATCGTGAAGGGCATGATCAAAGTTCGTGCTTTCAACTTCATGGCTTCCCGGACTGGTGGGGGGATAGGCCTCGTGGTGGTCGTGGTCCCGGACGTGGTGGAAGAGGAGGTGCTCGCAGTGGTGCGTCCGCCGAACGTAGTGGCAGGGGTGGAGGCAGTAGTGGTGTGTGGAAGGGAGATGCACTTGTGCGTGCAAACAAAACAACTATTGGTTCTTCAAGACATGCGAGTTCTTCTCAGGCATCGACAACAACTTCAGAGGCAGCGGGCTTGTCTGGCATTACACCTACACAGTGGCAGACCATTCTTGATCTTCTTAATTTGCCTAAGCCTAAAGATCGTTTGACGGGTGAGTATTTATGGATTGTTGATACAGGGGCAACACATCATGTCACAGGTACATTAAAATCATTAATCAATCTGAAGACAATTAGCCATTGTCCTGTGGGATTACCAGACGGTCGGTCCGCCGCAGCTACTCATGAGGGGAGCGTGGTGTTGCCTGGCAATTTGAAAATTAATAATGTGTTATTTGTCCCAAATTTGGATTGTAATTTGATCTGTAATTAATTCTATTATGGTAGTGAGATGTTATAGGAATCTGTTAGAAGATAGTCTTGGAGCGCAAGGTTAGGAGGGATTTCTGGAGTGATTTTTGGTTTCCTTTTTCGGATGATATAATTTGTATATAATGGGGTGTTTACAAAGGAATGGAATACAGAAAATTCTAATCAAACTTAGCACATTTTGTTTCACATTTTAAATTTGTATCATTAATAATTTTTAATTATTTATTATAGACAATGGTACTAGAAAAGCATATTAATTAATAATTATTAATTATCATGTGCTTTGAGTAAAAAAATATACAATGGTAATAGGCATATCACGTTATCATGTTGATGTAATATCACACCAGTCACACACACAAGCAAGATAGATGAATTTTGTAGAACTATTACGAAAAGAAAGATAAAATTCATATAGATAATGATCAATCCATCTACATACTTTTCTTATTTTATATAAATGATGTGATACCGCCATTTAAATATAGATAATAATGATCAATCCATTATTTGGCACATTTTTAAATATAAAACTTAGAAGTTTTTTTATTTGTTTCTTTTTAGTATAATTTACGTTCCTTATTTTTATTTTATTTTTTAATATCAAAAACCCAGAAACGTAAAGTAAAAGTTATTCACCTAACTGTGTCACTCAATTGTCGAACCAAAAATACTGAGGTCCATTAACAAAACTCTACATTTGTAAACGGAAAAAGTAGTCCCGTATTTTAATATATATTTGAAGGACTTTTTGGAGGTGTGCACCCAGATAATGGAGTAATTATTCAATAATTTTAAAATAAAATATCGTTATATATACTTTAAATTAATTATATTTTTTTATTTTAGTAAGTTCAGAATTATAAGTAGTATGAGTTTATTAAAATGAAAAAATATAATTAACTTGAGACACTATATGATAGTATCTTAAAATTACTGAATAATTTTTCCGCGTAATGTTTTACATGTTTTATTTTGTGAAAAGATACTATATGGCATGCAGAAAATGTGAACAATGATCTGTTTGTCACATATATTAACGGAAAAGTATAAATTGACAAAATTAATGATAAAATAAAATATAAAATATATCTTAATTATTTAAAAAAATAGTATAACTCAAAAATTGTGTTAATTTTTATTTTTTAATAACTTAAATAAATATAATACTTAATTTTATATTTAATTTTTGTATATATAATAATGTTCAATAATACCTCCATACTTTTTCAGTACAAAATGAATTTTAGATGTGACGAAATGTAAAAATATGATATGTACGTATAACAGGGAGACCGTGAAAGAACGGAAGATTCGATTATGTAACTTTTAGTCAATTTAATAGATACCTATTATTAAAGTGATTGACAATTTGACAACCTATTTATAGGACCAAATTTTTTGTAATAAAATTTGTTTGTATTTTTATTACGAAATTTATAGTGATATTTTTTTAAAATTTATAGTGACGATTTGTTTTATCATCGTAATTTTATTCTATGATAATGGGACAAACTGTTATTATAGACCTTAAAAATTATCATTATAAGTCTCACAACAAAAATACAAAAAAATTTATTACAAAAAATTTAAAGCCCTATTTATAGGCTTTTTGAATATTGGAATGGAGTTGTACATTTCAAAACTCGCGTGATGAGGACCAAAAATGTTGCTGGCAAACTCTATTATTTGCAGAAAGTGTTGTAATATATTTATAAAATAATATTTTTTTATTTTTTAAAATATATTTTTAATATTAATTAAAAATATACTAATGATAACATAATATTAATTATTTTATTATAATATAAATAATGACATGTTAATTTTTTTATGTTATTTTATAGTTTAAAATTAAAAAATATATGCAATTTTTAAACATAAATTTTGTTGTACTGTATTTAAAGACGTGCACCTTACATCAGCAGAGACGGATCGATTAAATAAGACTATATATATATCATTTTGTAAATATAAGAATAAGATATCAAGTTTAATTACTGACCGACAACATTATACATAATCTGAGATTAACGTTGGTATATATGATATACATGCGCGCATATATACTCTCGCCGAACTGATCCGTATTTCCCGCTCTACATTCTCGAGATGTTTTTTTAGTGTTTTTAGAATATTATCACATGATATTTTAGATTAATTATATATTATTATTTTAATACGTTTAGGGATTATTTATATTTATATTTAAATTTATTATACATGTTAAAATCATAATATATAATTAATATAAAACACCACATAATAATATTCTAAGAACACTGAATAATTTTTCATGATAGCCAATATAATTTTTTAGTGGTGCCAAAATTATTACTAAACTAGGTCAAAATTATTCCTAAGTTATAAATAATGAGATGGGAGTTCGGGGACAGCGTTCTCCTGAGTCAATTTTTTTTAATTCTTTTGTACTTTCAGGTCATATATATATATATATGTATATATATATATATTATATTATATTACAATAACAATATAATAATTAATAATATATGGTACATATAGACTATATTGATTCATTATAGACTTTTTTAATCACAACTGTTTATAATTAATTAATTTATTAATTATTTTGAAAAATAATATACATTAGATTATTATTTAGTTTAAAAATATTATAGAGAAATATATATATATTGAGGGAATATGAATCATATATAGTTAAAATTTGATTGATAAAGTTATAAATTTTCAATTTGACTATGTGTAATAAAAAAATTATAAAATCTAAGTAGGTCAATTTATATATACTACTTAAAAATTTTAAAATGTATCCTATATTATAAAATAATTATTTTTTTCTAGTAAAATCAATTGACCTCACAATATGACATATAACTTCATCCCTGCTCAGTGCAGCTTCCAATTTCGAATCTTAATCCCCGTATATAGGGAATGGTCTCGCCGGTAACAGGCGAAGACTCAAGTCCTGTTCATATATACTTCATCCTTTTTGAATTATAAAATTATTATTGATTTTTTAAAAATTAATTTTAAATATTTTTAAATTTAAAATTCACTTGATTTATTTAAAATTTTAAAATAATAAATCTTATAATTAATAGTATTTTGTAGGTAGTTTATAATTATATTGAAATAAATTAAATAAATTTATATCAATTTTGAATTTAAAATATTTAAAAATTTAATATTAATCTTATAATTTGGAATAGAAAGAGTATTTATTTATAATATCGTATACCCTCCTCCGTTCAAAAATTAAAAAAAATATTTTGAAAATGACAAATTTAAGAATAATTTTATATTTTCAAATTACCCATTTAGTATTAGCCTATTAGGCTATTAGCATGCAAAGAATTTTAGTAGTTATGGTAGTATTGCAATACTAACAAAACAATGGTAAATTAAGAATACTAGTATAATAGTTGGTGCAAAACAGACTTTGTTTATTAATAATTGTTTGTATTAGAAATAATAATATTTAATTAACATATTTATGTAACTAAATAAAATGAATGACATAAAAATTGTTCATATAAAAATATCTTTTAAAGCAAAAGAAAATGGTAAGTACGTATAGCATATAAAAATCTAAAAATGAAATCACAAATATATAAAGGGTACCCGTGAGAGCAGCAGCAGCTCCAATTAAGAGGAGCTGCCCATACGAAAGTCCAACCATTCGTGTGCGATTGTGGAGCAGATTCAAAAGTGACGAATTAGATTAATTCAAATAGCAAGGATTCATGAATCATGTAAAAGGAACGATATAAATTAATCCACATATGGACTCCCAATTTCCAGTTAGAAGGAAATTTATTGTAGAGAGAAGAGATTTCACCTTCTATTGTTGAAGATTGCTATGGTGGTGGTGGTGATTAGATGGCAGTTCACATCAGAGCTTCATGGCGAAGATGGTGGCTAGAAGAGAAACCATCACCTTCTGATGAAGGCACACTAACACCTAAATTAGAGTGTTTTGTTTGTCGAGATCAATAAAATTAAAAAATTAATATTTTTACAAATAAAATTTAATATTTTTATAAAATTTCTCTCACATAAATGTGAGACACATTTATTATCCATGTGAAAGGGAACTTCGAAAGATTTAAAATTTAATGTTTTAACCACAAAGCTTGTGATTGCAGAAGCTGATTGGAAATTCAAAAGATGCAGCAAATTAGTAGAGTGCTTTTTGTTTGCCGAGATTAGTCATGCACAGCAGGTCAGTCTGGTCTGGACTTGTTAGGCCTTGACTTTTGACCGGGTCGGGCCGGGCCTTTGACTTTCGGCCTGTAGGCCAGGCCAGGTCGGGCTTGGCGCTTGAAAATGGGGCCTGTCGAGGCCTGCAGGCCAGGTCAGTCCTATCCGATCCATTCGATTTTTTTTTAATAATTTCAAATATTATAAAAATACCAACTAAAATTTTAAACTTAATTGATGTATTAATTAAAAATAATGTATTATAACTTACAAGTTACAACTTATAAATTACAATAATGAATTAAAATAATGTATAATTTTAAAGATATTGTATTATTTTATACTATCATTAATAAAAAACTTTATTTTTTATGAAAGCTGTCTTTTTTATTATTATTATTATTTTACAAATGATTTTTTAGTTTTTAACCTAAGTATTTATTAAAATGAAGATGTAATGAAAGTTCTGCAAAAAGTGTAGATTGTTAGCTTGGTAAGAAAAATTCTTATATATTACATTACCCAATGTATTTTTATGAATTTATTTATTCGTATATAAACAAACATGCATGAATCAAAAAAATTGATAGGCCGAGCCGGGTTTTGGGTGAATCAGGTCGGGTCTCAAGCCAGGTCAGACCTCAAACCAAGCCAAACCTCAGACCGGACCTCGGGCCAGGTCAGGTCAGACTTTTTGGCAGGTCAGGCCAGGCCAGAACTAAGCCAAAAAAATGTGATCTGTTCAACGCTTTCGGGCCGGGTAAGACCGGACCGGGCCTTGACAAGATCGAGCCCAGACCGAATCAAAGTCGAACCACAAACCACAAATTATTTGTGCACCACTAGTCGAGATCAATAAAAGTACTTTTCTAATTCTTAACCCGCCGGGTCATGCAAGAACATTGAATAACACTTCAACCTATTCTTAGCCGTCTTTTTATAGCCGTCTTTTTATAGGAGTGATGTGCATTATAACATCTAATAATAAGTACTAACATGCGTGCACCTAGTCAAAGAGCTAATAAGTAATCACATGCATGCACTAGTCACACAGCTTAATATGAATGCATGCATAAACAAAAAAAAAACATATTAAATGAATTTAATATTTATTTTAATTAATTAAAAAGACTCCTGTTGAATTTTTCTCAACTAGTTCATACACATAATTAATAATTATAAATATTATTTTGATATCAATAAAATTTATTAAATTAAATATAATAACAACCGTTTGAGTTAACTCATCAATTAAAATGAATTAACTTATTTTAATTGATAAGTTAACTCAAATGATAATTCATTTAATTTATCTCCTTTCTTATTTTTATATATAAGAATTGATCGTGTCACTTTCTTATAATCTATTACATAAATTTATCTCTTAATCTAAAACGGACCAAAACAAAAAATACATATGTAATTTTGCAACACAGAAAACAGTTAATTACCTCTGGCGCGCGGAGAGAGCTGATAAAACCTGGATGCTAGAATCTTGGGGCCGAAGAGGATGGAGGTTGGAGGACCGTCTGGCCCGTCATCAAATGTAAATGTGCTATCCTCATACATCTCCAACTGAGTTAAATACTGTATATGATATACCAAAATAGCTTGGGGAAAAAAATTAAAAAATACTCGTGTAAATGTGTATTGCCAGGGAGATTATATATATATATACACATATATACCGTCTTCCCAAACTAGTTAATTCAGCAACATGCAGGAAGAAATATACATTAGTAATTTATGTTATATCATAAATTAATTATTGAGATTGGTTCATATTTATGCGGGTTCGACTAATGGCCATGACGACAGGGTGGTTGGGGTCTCAAGCGTAAGGGTGTAATTGGACTTGGTGATTTATTAGTAATTCAATCTTTAATTTACTAATGTATTAAGCTTAAGTCCATGTTATAGCATTTAGAATTTTATAATTACTATAAATATAAGTGTTTGGTGTATGAATCATTGTAGAGTGTGTGAGGATCAAATGAATACATCAGACAAGTAAGACTAGCCAAATTGGTGAATTTGGATATATCGCGTGTTCTTACTTTTCTATTTTTCATCTAATATTTTGTGTGATTGTGTTCTATTCCGTTCTTAAATTCTAACATTAATATTGTATATTTTATCTATGCAATTTGCGACAGAGTTATATATTTAGTGGGAAAAATTAATTAATCCACATTCTACATAATTACTAATATATGTGTATACTTAAATAACTTGTTCCTCAAATTTGGTTTAACTTAATATGTTACACGTTATAGTTCATAAAAGGCTGAACTATTTTAACGCAACCTAATTTTGGTTCAACCCATTGTGACCTGGCCCACGGATGGCTAGAAAAATTCTTTAACCCACTTTTTCTATCGCTCTCTAAATTAATGCGCTATTTTTTTGGATCTAACTTTAAATCAATTTTCAATACAATTTTTCTTTATAATAAAAACCCAATCCAAGTGTTATTTTAAGTAGTAAGTTGTCGTTTGTGTGTATAATACGATAATGGGCTTTGCAGTGTCGCGGGTACTTTTTTTCTTTTTTCGGATTCTCTCTTTCTTCTTTTTTCTTCATTTTGCTAATCACAAGCATTATACAGGTGTTGACCCAAAAAAAGTACAATTTGGGAGCCCATACCTCAGTGGACACTAAGTTAGTAAGTGAGTAGGGCTTCAGATTCAGCCATTTTTATCTAATTTTTAATTTTGCTTTAGTGACAATTGTGATTTTTTCATATGATGTATTAAATATTAAATTCCAAAAAATTGTCGCTTTTGAAATTATTATATATATATATATATATATATATATATATATATATATATAATTTGTAGTGTGTGAAAAAAAAAAAATAACTCGGCTAGTCCAATCCAACCCAACTTGAGCTACATGCCTGTTATTTTGAACCAAAAAAAATTGAACCATTTTAATTTGAACCATATTTGATATAACCCAATTATAACTCAACTTATTTGGGTTAACCTGGCTCGTTTGTTAAGTCTAAAAAAAACTATATAAAAGGGTAAACAAGCCCAAGCACCATCATTAAGCCCAAACAACCCCTAGCACCCTCACCAAGCCCAAACTACCTCAAGCCAAAAAAATATTTTTAACATAAGGTTTTATAGAGTACTACAGACGTGTAAAACAAAGCCTAGATAACGTCTTAATAAGATGTAACAAAGCCCATACTTGCGTCACGCAAGATACCTATCCACTCTCCCGCAGATACCCGGGTGCTTGAATTCCCAAAGGAAGACTTTCCTCTGTCCCTCGAAAAATTATTAAATGTTCTTGGACATCAATTACATGATGTCTCACACTATTTATATAATGTCATGTAAATAGAAAAAGTGAATCATTTTACTTACTCACACAGCATCATATGATTGGTGTAGAACATTACGTGACAAATGTGTCAAGACCACTGAATAATCACTACTGTCCCTCTCTCATAAGTCTCAAATAATACGTTGTCTTACTAATGTAAAATAATAATAGTCCAAATTAAATACGAATTTTTAAATCCTAATATCGAGACACAGTACGAGTCTAATAAAAATTTTAAATAATCAAGTCCATAATCACATTAAAATACCAATAAAAAGTTACGGTAATCAATAAAGTATTTGTGAAAACAAATTTCACATAAATGAAGAAACAAATTCACACAAATGTAATAATCGAATTTAAAAAAATGAATTGATAAAAATATTAAAATTAAGAATTAATGCTAATTTATTTAATTCTTAAGTTATGCTGATTCATTAATTGAATAAATTAGCATCACTTTTAGATTTAGAATTTTATAAATTAAAACTAAGAAACTCTTTTTTATGAAATAGAGAATTTTATAAACTAAATAAACAACTTAATATATTTATAGGTAATCATAAAATAAAAATACATTCTTAATACTATGAATTTGCAAATTAAATTTTTTTTTTGGAAAAAGTAGTTGACATTCAAACTAAAACGATCTTAATCGAATTCCCCGGTTCAAAAGAAACTTCGGGCAAGTATACACGTGTAAGCTTTTACTCAATTTGATTGTGTTTTATTCAAAGAGGCGCAAAAGTTTATGACAATGAGAATAGCTAAGTTTGTCATTTTATTGATCTTGACTTCCCACTTTAACCGACTGACACTACAATCTCAGTATTAGTAATGCCACGAGAATGAGGACACAGCATGTCCCAGTTAACTAAATGGAGGACGGCTGAATTCGGAGGACAAGCACTAATTCACTTAACCAACAGCCATTAATTTATTGCACTCACAAGATGGATGGAACGGCAATTGATTAGTGACATCTGCAGAATTTTCAAATAGTAGCGAAAAGTGACATATAATGTGATCTACATTTCAACATCAAATTACCAGGATAGGGCAATTTTCAAATTTTACAAGCTTCTTGTACTACATGTATCAAACTACACTACCTTGATCTGAGGCATCTTCGTAGTAGTAATAAGGGGACAGTCTCCCATCCTTCTTAGAGGCTTTGGGCTGAAGATTTGCCCCTGCTTCTTGTAGCATCTTCACTACCCTTCGCATTGAAGGGCGATTGATTGGAAGTGGGCTAATGCAAAGTAGACCAATGTCAAGAACCTTGCAAATTTGTTCCTTGTAAATGGAATCAAGATTTGGATCGATGACATGATTAAATCCCTTCTGGTCCATGGTGGTACGAACCCATGCCGCCAAGTCTTGCTCCCCAAATTTTTGGTCGATGGGTGGCTTGCCGGATACTAGCTCAAGAATGACAACGCCAAAGCTATAGGTGTCGCTCTTTTCATTGACTCGAAGTGTATAGGCATATTCTGCAAAAGATTTATGATAAAACTCAGAGCCAACTTAATTAATAAGCTGATAAGATGCAATAAAATTCTTTTGCAGGATAAACGCTAATAACCAATATTAAGACAGATGTAAGGTTATTGCCGATATAACTCAAACAGGTTATTTTGAACAAGCAGCTATGGGAAACAAATTTTGAAGCCATACAGCTCTAGAATTCAATACAAATCTATGAGAACTATCTGACTAATGATTCCAATCAACTCTTCAGGATGTACAAGACATTATTAGATTAATCAACCATGCACACATATTTGAAAAGAGCAATGACTAGATATAACTGAGGAAACAACGAATCTCCAGTGTGTTTTGGAACTTTCAGGGCTCAGGCTGTGAAAATGAAACAAAAGGATTAGTAATTCACAGCTACTCACTCACTAAAGATGCATGTATCAATACACAAACTAATTGAATAATGCCCTGCAGTTAAATATTGATTCAAGTTAATTCTAACACATGAATGAGCTATTTGATCAGTTCAACATGTCAAAGAAATTAGTGTTAATAAGGGGGTGATGTTCTATAATCAAGGGTGCCATACCTGGTGCAATGTAACCACAAGAACCAGCAATAACAGACATGGATTCTGCTCCCTTGTTGACGGCATTAATGAATTTAGCAACACCAAAATCAGCAATTCTTGCTCCAAACTCTCCATCCAACAATATATTATTGGATTTAACATCCCTATGAACAACTGGAGGAACACAATCATGATGCAAGTAAGAGAGCCCCTCTGCTGCATCCAAAGCTATCTTAAACCTCGTTGGCCAATCCAACATTCCACCCTTGGTACTATGCAACACATCACCCAAGCTCCCATTTGGCATATATTCATACACCAAAAGCTTATTATTCCCGGCACTGCAACAGCACCATAATCTCACTATATTCTTATGCCTAATGTTTCCCAAAGTTTCAACTTCACTTTCAAACTCATCTTTATTGGATTCAACACTAGTAAAGCCGGTGTCATATCTGTTTGATCTTTCCCACAGCTTCTTCACCGCGACTACTTCACCATTACCAAGCACAGCCTTGTATACTTTCCCAGAAGCCCCTGTTCCAATAACATTATCTTCCTTGAGGCAATCAACAATGTCGAACTCACTGAAACCCAACTTATGAAATGATCTCCACTTCACTACAGTTATGGCTTTTTTAGTTTTCTTTAACTTTTGGTACTTCAATAGGAACCAAGCAACACCCACAATGAAAACTATGCCAGCAATGACGAAAATGGTAGCAAGCATCCAAGAATTGCCTGGATTCTTATCACTGCGGTGTTTAGGACAGAGACCAAGAAGACCATAACCACACAAGCCCGGATTGCCTAAAAAGCTATCCCTATAAACTTCCTTAGCATACATAGAAGGAATAGCACCAGTGATATGATTATTAGACAAATTTAGCTTATTAAGCTTCAAATTCTGCAACCCAACTGGAATTTTCCCAGACAAACTATTGCCAGAAAGATCAAGGTAATTAAGCCCTGGCAAATTTCCAATTTCATCAGGGATTTCCCCAGACAACCTATTGTTTGCCAAATTAAGCTCATTGAGCTCCCTTAAACCCTGAATTCCCATTGGAATTTCGCCAAATATCTCATTGTTATCAAGACCAAGACTTCCTAACATACCCAAATTAACTAAACTCTTTGGAATTCTTCCACTTAATTTATTATCACTACCATTCAAATACATTAACTTGCTTAAATATCCAATTTCATTTGGAATGCTACCAGAAAACCGGTTTTTTGAAATCATAAGCGTAGAAAGATTAAGCGCACCGGATATCATGTGTGATATATTTCCAGAAAATAAATTCTCATGTAGATCAAGCAAGTAAACATGTGGCAAATTCCAGAACTCGGCAGGAACTTCCCCCGAAAGCCGGTTACTCCCGAGGCGCACCCGGCTTAAGCTCTTGCATTTTCCTAGACTAGCCGGAATTTCCCCGGAAAACATATTGTTCATCAAAACCAGCTCTACTAAAACACCCCTTTCGCACAAATTTGACGGGATTCTACCCGAGAACGAATTTCCGGTCACGTCGATAGTCTCTAAAGGCGAGTTCTTTCCGAGTTCACTAGGCAACGACCCAACGAGTCGATTGCCGAATACTCTGAGCTCGTATAAGTTTGGTGACCGAGCTATGCTGTCTGGTAACACACCCACCAGCTGGTTCTCGGAGAGAGCAAGAGACTCCAGTGGTAACTGAGTCAACTCCTCCGGTATCGTCCCAGTGAAGTCGTTCAACGACCCGTCAAATCGCCTCAACTCAGTCAGGTTCGACCAACCAGGAATTAACTCCCCGGTGAACGAGTTGTTAAACAGCTCAATTTGGATGATACCAGTGAGCTGAAAGATCCAACTCGGAATCGGCCCAGCGAGTCGATTATTAGACACGTCCAGATCATTAAGTCGACTGAGTCCGGCAAAACTGTCCGGAATCATACCCACGAGGCTACACCCACTCACCCATAGCCTCTCCAGACTAGAAATGTTACCGAGCTCAGGAGCGAGTCGACCCGGAGAAAACGGGTTGTAAGCGAGTTCAAGCGATTTCAGAGTGGTTACATTGCCAAATGCAGCAGGGATGTTGCCGTTGAGAAGATTACCGGTGAGAACAATTTTCTGAATCCTCTGAAAGTTCCCGAAGGCCGGAGGGATTTGGCCGGAGAGACTGTTGCCGCTGATGTCGAGGTGGAGGAGATTGGGGAGGGAGGAGAGAGAAGGAGGAAGGGGACCCACAAGGTAGTTCTGAGAGAGGTCGAGGCGAGTGAGATTGCGACACGTGGAGATGATGGAGGGCAGGGATGAGTTGATGAGGTTGTCGGCAAGAGAGAGGGTGGAGAGAGAAGGGAGGCGGCAGAGAATGGCGGGAAAAGGGCCGGCGAGATTGCGGGACGGGAGAGAGACCGAGTTGACGGATGAGTGAAGACAGGCGATGCCGGTCCAGTTGCAGGGGGTGTCATGGCGAGGGTTCCAGTCGGAGAGGGAGCCGGTAGGGCCGGAAAGGCCGCGCTTGGCGCGCAAGAGGTAGAGGCCTTCTTGATTGAGAGAGAGAGTGAGAAGAGGCAAATGTAGTAGTAGCATAGAGAGGAAGAGTAAGTGCAGTAGGTGCTGCATATTAATTTGTGTATGGATTTGTTAATTTCTAAAGAGAGAGAATAGAAAAATATGTTTAGAATTATCCTTCCTGCAAAACAGAGCGAGGGAGGGAATTTTTGTATTTAGTTGAGTTCGCAGGAGAGGTGGCTTAGAGAGCGTCTTGTGTTTTTGTACTTCAGTTGAGTGCAGTGCAGGTAGATGAGAAGTTGGCAGCAGAGAGCTGTGTGCATATTTCAGACAATAATTTTTAATTAATTTAATCGATTAATTATATATTTTTAAAGTTTAATACTGTAGTATTAAAAATGTGACAATTACATTGGAATATTTACCCTTTTTGCCATTCAACAAAAGTAGTCTGTCATGTGTGCGCATTATTTTTATTCTTTGAGAGAAACAGGATAGTGTTATATATATATATATATATATATATATAAATGACAAATTATTTATTCTATTAAAATTGACACGATTTATTTAATATATTATTAACTTTTTAATTTTACAAATTATTAATTAAGTTAATTAAAAAAAATAATTGGATCTTCTCGTCAAATTAGATGGATTTAAGAATGAAAGTTAACCTTTTTTCTACTTAACTATTTTTAAAAGAATAAAAAAATAACCAAAAATGATATGAAAATGACAAAGATAATTTCTAAATATATAAAATAAAACTAATGTTAATTTTTAAAAATATAAATAAAATTAAATTAATCTTGAAAAAAATCAAATAAAATTAAAATAAACTTGAAAAATTATAATATAAAATTCAAAAAATAATAATTTTTTTTAAAACAAATGAAATTAAAATTAACTTGAAAATACTACAAAAAATTAAAACCAAAATAATAAAATTTAAAAAATACAAATTAAATTAAAATGAACTTGAAAAATTACAACAAAAAATCTAAAAATAAAATTTTGAAAATATAAAATAAATTTAAAACATTACCAGAAAAAATGAAAAATAAAATAAAATACAAAATAAAATTAAAATAAATAAATAAATAAATGCAAAATAACAAGTTAAAAACTTTTTTGCAAAACTTTTTTTATATATTTGTTTATTTTATTTTTATTCTTACATTTAAACAATTTATCTTTTTTAAAAAAAATTATGGTAATTTTCAATTTTATTAACAATTTTTAATAATTTATTTTATATTTTCAAAATTTTATTATTTTATTTTTGAAAAATTTATTCTAATTTTTCAAGTTCATTTTAATTTAATTTGTATTTTTTTTTAAAAAAATAATGTATTTTTCAAGTGTATTTTAATTTTATTTGTTTTAAAATTTTATTATTTTGTTTTGAATTTTATATTATAAATTTTCAAGTTTATTTTAATTTGATTTGAATCTTTAAAAGTTAATTTTAATTTTATTTCTCATTTTTTATTTATTTAGTATTTTAAAAAATTGATCATTTTTTATTGTAATTTTCAATTTTATTAAGTATTTTTAATAATTTTATTTTATATATTTTCAAAATTTTATTATTTTATTTTTAAATTTTTTATTGTAATTTTTCAATTTCATTTTAATTTCATTTGTATTTTTTTAATTTTATTATTTTGTTTTAAAATTTTTGTTGTATTTTTCAAGTTTATTTTAATTTTATTTGTTATTAAAAAAGTTAATTTTTTTAAAATTCTATATTATAATATTTCAAGTTTATTTTGATTGTTTTTTGAATTTTTTCAAGATTATTTTAATTTTATTTTATATTTTTAAAAATTATCTTTGTCATTTTTGGTAATATTTTGTTATTTTTTTATACAGTGACAAAGAAAAAAAATTAACTTTTATTCATTTAATTTGACGAAATAGTCCAATTAATTTAATATAATAATTTTTAAAATTAAAAATTTAATAATATATTAAATTAAACGCGTCAATTTTCATAAAATAATATTATATTTTGCCGTATATAAAATCATTAAGAATCATTTTGAAAATTTGATACTCCAAGTTTTAAGGAAAATAAATGAGAAAGAAATTTAAAAGAAAATAGTAGGATTTTCAGTGTATTAAATAAAATCAAAGATATACGATGAAGGCTCAATTCACTATTCAGCATTGAGCATAATTAATTAATTAATTGGAAGTATAATAAAATAGAATAGAATGGAATGGATTACTCCACGACACGATCGAATACATTCTCACTCCCTCAAAGTCTACTTGTTAGTCAATATGCAGATGGATCAGTTAGAAAGCTGGTTCAATCAATCAATTAATAAATGGAAGTTGGACTACTCTGATGGCTAGTTGATTGGTGTGGGACCCTTTAGGTAGACTTTGGGAGTATTAATATTCCAGAGTTTTGACCATATAACGACAGGTACGATATGACGGTAGTCTGATCTTTATATATCTAACTACCCGTGAATATGACATCAAAATATTATTATTACTCGATGCTACACGCGTCTTTAAATTATACTAAATTAAATTAAATTTTTATAAATTAAATAAGAATTTTCTTAATATGTGTCTTAAGACTATATGTTAAGCGCGAAAAATAAGAGATGGAACCCACTAAATATTATTTGTTTATGTATTTATACTGAATTCAATGTATAAAAAAATAATACACTAGTGGACCCCATATATTAAATTCAGTGTAAATATATAAATAAATAATATTTAGTGGGTCTCATTTCTTTTTTTTCGTACTTAATATGTGTCTTAAGAGCACATGTTAAGAGGATCCATTAAATAAAATTATAATATATTTAAAATTATAAAAATAAAATAAAAGAGTAAGCGTAACATAATTATATCAAAAACCTCATGGGCGTTTTATAATATGTAGAGATGCACAAAAAGCCTATGGCTTACAGGGCGCTCGGCCTGGACTGAGTCCGGCTTGGTCAAAGCCCAAATTTGGTCGGCCTACAGTCTTTGAAGTAAAAGTCTGGTCTGGCTCCGCCTATGCAAAAGTCCAGCCCAACCTAAGCAGAGGACCAGCCCATCCTACGTAGAGGACCGACCCAGCCTAGCTAATTTATTTTAATTATAAACTATGTTTATGACCTCATGTTGGTGTGGTACATAATCTCTTTGTTTATGACCTCATGTTGATGTGGTACAGAATGAGTTTGAATTTTTCTTTGACAGTCTCATACAAATACTAAGAATATGGATACGTTTTTACTGATGATCAATGTACATACATATTTTTCTTTTTCATGCTTACCAGAAAAATAAAATAAAATAAGGTTACATACAAGTATGCTCTTGCCAATGGGACAACTTTTTATGGTAGTGATTTGTGGGATATTTTTTTTTATCACAATTTGTGGTTACAACTTTTTAAAAAGTTATATTTTTTTGAAGATTTGAATTTTGAAGACAATTTAAAAATATTTTGTAACAAAATATTTGTAATCGACTCATTATTTATTATTGATTAATTACTCATTTTTAATTTTTTGTCAATACATTTAATTAATATAGTAGTTAGTTTATTTAATATTTATATTTCACATTAAAAATTAGTTGATTACATTTTTAGGCTTAGTCTGGCCCGGTCCGGCCTAAGGACTGACCTGGCCCGGCCTGACCTACAGGCCTCAAAAGGCCAGACTTTAATAGAGAAGCCCGGTCTGGTCCGGCTTACAGGCCAAAAAGTCAAAGTCTGGCCTGATCTGATCAACGGCCAAAGCCTACTAAATTCAGGTTAAATCGAATCAGTCCGACTTACTGTGCATGTCTAATAATATGGATATACAATTAGACATATAATCAAAGTGTAACTGTTGATTAGCTACTTTTAAGTTATGGCTAATTCTAAAATTCATTTTGAATTTGCAAATTAATAATCTGAAGTCACGTCCAGTCAATTATGATCCACTGTTTAAAATATTTGAAAAACAGTGGTGGGGAAAAAGACGATACCTTTTCAACAGCTAGACACTTTTTCTTTAGAAATTAAGAAAGTAGGAAATTCTATCCTGAAATTATCTCAACATCTAATCGATGCATGTACCCATTTATATTATTAAAAACAAAAAGTCGAGGGAACCGGCACATTAAATCGGGAGTGGGGTTCAGTCTAATTTTATTTTATTTGTTTATTTATTTTATTCTTAAATTTTTTATAATATTTAGTTTAAATATAATATTTTTAAAATTTAGTGATTTATTTGTAATTTAAAATATATGTAAATAATCAAGATTATACAGTCTAAATCTTGATTATTTAAATACATCCAAATTATATCTAAATCATTTAATTTTATAAATATTTAAGTTAAAATAAATATTATAAAAAAATTAAGAGTCAAGAAAAAAAGAAAATTATTAAACCTATCGCTATTCCCGATCTAATATCTCGGTCTCTCTAAAAGGACTCTATTCAAAATAAAATTGATTCCGGAGTGTTATTCTCGAAACCCCACTAATTTATTTTAATTTCACTATAATTTTGAACTCCATTAATAACAAAAGTTAGTTTCATCACTGAATAATGATATAAAGTATAAGTACAAATGAGTCATAATCGATATTAAATTCTTTTCAAAATATAGTGAAAATAAATTTACATGATAAAGAAGAAAAAAGTTTTATAATAAAAAGAAATATCAAACATAGGACATGCATGGTCCCAAGAGAGCTCATGTTAATTATGTAACAATTTTAAAATAAATAAAAGGATTTAATAATAACAAAAAAATGTAAAAAAAAGAGTTAATTTGCAATTTTTTTCACAGTATTTACTCTTTCCATATCAAAATTCTTTCTTCCTCCCACCCAATTTCACGTATGCCTCTGTACTCTCACAGTGTACAATAAAAAGAAGAATTAGCCGATATATGAAAACGGGGTCGTATAGAGAAAGAAATGCTTAATGGGACGGAGAATGAATACAAATGGAATTAATTAAGAATCATAATTTATCCAACTTTTTTTCCCTCCTCCCTTTTTCATAATCCAGCCAAGGCCCGAGAGAGCACAGAAACATAGGTAAATTTTTTTTAAAAAGAAAGACGTGCCTGAATTGGCATGCAAAGAGAAATTACTAATTGGTGAGGGAAGAAAATACAATTTTATTTTTTCATTGGGTATTTTTATTTATTATTTAATAATTATTTTTAAAAATTATTTTTTTTTATTAAAATAATAAATAAGACATTATTTGTAACAGCTGATCCGAACTCCTAAAAATTATATCGACAACTTTTCTTTTGACCATAAGCATGATTGCCAGAATTATTTCAAAGATAGATTTGACAAATAGGTTATTAAACTACTTGAACAGAATTTCCAAATAGGGTTAAGATGGGCGATTGGGCTACTATTGTTGAGCGTAGATTTCGCCCCTAATTATGCATAATGAATCATAAGGCCTTTAAATTTTTACGAAAATATGATCAATTTAGGATTTAAATATACATCGAATAAAAATAAAACCTTTTTATCAGACACCAAAGAAAAAGGTCACAGCATCAGCCCACGGATTTTGGGAGGGAAATTGCTAAAGTTTCTGGATAATATGAGCAACTGTAATTACATAGTTTGTTTGCATTAATAGTAATAATATTTTATTTCCAAATTTAATACACTTCTTAATTTCGTCTCACAATCAGAGACCATTTTATAAAACTCAATTTCTGAAAAAAGCCAAAAGATCTTGGATATATTTATTGATTGGCATCACAACTTAAATATAATGAATTGGATAGTTAATTTTGTAAGTGAATTCTCAATTTTGAACATTTAAAAAGTAGAAATCTAGCCTTATGTTGTGACAATAAGGGCATATGATTAGAATTATATATACTCCTATTTAAAATGATATGGCATTTATTTTTGGTAAATAAAAGGATATGACATGATATATATCACTTCATAAAAGACGCACTATATTTATGTTTGTACACAAAATGTATATATAAGATAAATTGCACAATTAATAATGTCTTAGTCTAGTGGTTAAAATTATAACTCTTTATTCTTTAGGTACTAATTAATTAAAATTACAAATAATTACAAGCAAAAAAACTAACTAAAACTACAAATAACTACAAGCGACGAGCGCTGCTACCACCAGTATGGGGAGGATCATTTGACAGAGATCGACGCGATTATTCTGATGTATGAAAATTATCGTTATCATCCCCTCTCGTTTGTCATTACCACCTTGTTTAGTATTGTCACCCTATTGTTATAATAAAAAATATAATATATTAGTAAATATGAAAATTAAAGAAATAACTAGATGATAATTAAGTAACAGTTAGAATATATATATACAACTTAAAAACAACACAATACCTAAAGAGTTTGGGTTTGAGTTAGTAGCGACTTAAAAACCTCCATCATGAGGATAACCACCATCCGCACAATATCGTCATGTATCGCGACGAACTACTCCAAAGGGATCCCTATATTCGCGGTTGTCCTGCAATGTCCTGGGTAAGTTGACGCAAACGAGTACAGGTAGACAATTCCTGATCTCGGAATATCGAATCATCCATAGATGTCATCGAAATCCACACCATCACCCTTTGAAATAATTCGTTTTCCAAGCTAGTGGATATGAGATGGTCCAACAAATGCTCTTGGACATTAACGTTGTTTGGAGCTTGCAAAAATAGAAATAATTTTATAAAGTATTTACGTGTCGATATAAATTACAAAATAACGAGAAATATAAAAAAATGAATACCTCAAGGTAATGAGTACGTTGATATCTTAGGTTGACCTGACACTCGATACTTGGTGGTAATGCTGTTTAGGGGATCCTAAGAGTCAACTTGTTACCTTGAGATAACCTAATCTCAGGTAGTAAGACAGTGGAATCTAATGGCTCAAGATCTTTCCTAGCAACCCACAACTCAGCTATACATTGATCTTAGAGCTTCTAAAATTGATATTGTAATTTATTATCTAGATGTTAGTTATTTAAAAATTTTAATTAACTATCTAATATTTAAAATTATTTTTTAAAACAATGATTACCCATATAGCTAAATGCTACAGGGAACATAATAGATAGTGTGCCCTTCTTCGAATAGGTGAATATAGCTAACTCACCACGAGATGGGTGTGACGCCTTCAAATCTGGGCTTGCACAGCCCAATTTAAGACGCCAAAAATATACAATAACTATTATAAAACAATAGATAGTACAAAAATACGAAACTCAATAATACATAACTAAATCTTCACTATTATTGTCACACTATTTTACAACATGTGAAAACTACTACAGCTATCACTCGGACCATCATTTCATCCCCCAGCTAGACCTAGTTTCTCTCTCATTTCTTGAAGAACAATGAAACAAATGAAAGGGTGAACTCAAATAACCTAGTAAGAAATATCATGACTAAGATAACAATGAGTAAATTATCATTAGCCTTCAATAATTTTGTTTTTGATTGAATATAATAAACAATAAGTTTTACATTAATAATAGCAGCGGAATGAATAATCTATTAAAATAATCATGTAGACTATGATGTCTACTAGCTTATCTTTTTAAGAAAAATATCATCAACTTTTATCATCTGAAACACCATTGATCATGATCATACTAACAACAGTTCTTCTTTGCCCCAGGCCAAAGAGAAACTATGGAAACTGGCATGCCATGCAATTTTACAATCTCATTTATGTACATACCGACAAGACTTTCAAGTGAAAATTTTTCTCATATAAGCAAGAAATGAGCGGATTTGGTCAATCTATCTACGATGACCCAAATTGCATCTAAGCCTTGAGAAACTTTGATAAGACCCGTCACAAAATCCATATTGATGTGTTCCTACTTCCATTTGGGAACCTCAAGTGGTTGTAATGGACCATTAGGTACTTAATACTCTGCCTTGACACGTTGATAAGTTAGGCACCTTGAGATAAATTCTGCAATCTCCCTTTTCATATTGTTCCACCAAGATGTATGTTGAAATGTATGTCGAAGATCTCGATACATCTTGGTACCCCCTGGGTGGATTGTAAACGGCGTGTTGTGTGCCTCCATCATGATTTTATACTTCAATTCAGGATCGTTAGTAACATAGAGTCGAGAGTTAACTCGAAGTATTCCTTTCTCGTCGATTCTTGTCTCAGGAATAGCACCTTCTTGTACTTTCTTCATCATATTTATCAGTTCCGGATCAGTAGCTTGAGCAACTTTAATTTTATCAATTAAAGCTGATTCTACTCGTACGTGCCCAATCTTCAAGTTGGTCATTGGTGTTTTTAGCTCTATCTCCATATTTTGCAAGTCGTACAAAATATGTTTTTGTGTTGTCAGCAGTGCACTTGTACTTGCATAAGATCTTCTGCTCAAAGCGTCAGCTACAACGTTCGCCTTTCCCGGGTGATACTGGATTGTGTGGTCGTAATCCTCAAGCCAACGTTGTTGTCGCATACTGAGTTTCTTCTGGGTGAAGAAATACTTGAGACTTTTATGATCCGTATAGATATCTATTTTCTCTCCGTACAAGTTGTGTCTCCAGATTTTTAACGCGAAAACGACTGTTGCCAACTCTAGATCATGAGTAGGATAATTTTTCTCATAATCTTTGAGTTGTCGAGATGCATATGCTATAACCTTTCCATGTTGCATAAGAACGCAACCTAGACATTTGCCTAAAACATCGTTATAATGAATTCTCCTGATCCTGATGGAATGGTCAGAACAGGAGCTGAAACAAGTCTCCTCTTGAGTTCTTGAAATCTCTTCTCGCATTCCTCGCTCGATATAAGTTTTGTACTAAAATGAATGATACCGATATCTAATAATTAAACTTTCAACTCTTGGCGTTCTATGGGAGCCATTCGGTACGGGACTTTGGAAATGGGCTTGGTACCGGGTTCAAGATCAATACAAAATTCAATTTCACGGTTTGGGGGTAAGCCAGGAAGTTCCTCAGGAAAAACGTCAGGAAACTCATTAACAATGGGAGTATCATTCAAGTTTGACGTGTTTTTGTTCAAATCAATGACATGAGCTAAAAAGGCTTGACATCCGTTTTTCAATAAACGAATGGCTTTATGGCTAGAAATAACAGTTATAGATTTCAATGGTTTAGTTGCTTGAATTTGCATGACAGGTTGATTAGGAATATGAAAACTAATAATCTTATGAGAACAATCAATTTTAGCATGATGGGTAGTCAACCAATCAAATCCTAAAATCACCTCAAATTCATGCATCTCCAAAGAAATAAGGTCAACAGGTAATGTGAGATTGTTGATTTGAACTAGGCAAGATTTATAGATAGTAGATGTGATAGATATTTCTCCCAATAGGGTTTCAACTGATAAGTCAAAGTCTATATTTTCCGAAGTCAAATTTAAACATTGAGCACATGTATGTGAGATAAAAGAATGGGTAGAGCAAGTATCTAACATTGTATAAACTTCACAAGAATTTATAAATAGCTTACCGGTTATCACTTCATTCGGTTCTTGACTATTATCATTCGGATCTTCGCGTATTTCAACCATGGGAATACCACTGAATAATTTTCTAGCAAATTGTTTCTCGGAATCATTAACTTCATCAGTAGTAACGTACCAGTGATTTTCATTAAAATAGTATTTTTGATAGACTGCAGTTTCCACGATAGCGATTAGCTTAACCTGAATTCCTCTAAATTGTAATGCCCAAAAGTATAGAAACATCATTTTTAAACAATCTTGAAAATCATAGCTGGAACACCATAAATCCCAAAGACTAATATGAAAAGTCCATATATTCTGATCCTTTGTTATCGAGCATAACCAAGTGATATGATTCTTCCAATTAGTGAGCAGATTAAAGGCAATAATTTCTGCAAGTTCATTACATCATTTAATTGCTTTTAAGAAAGGATCTGGAACGACTGTAGTAGAGCTCTCACCTTCATCCTTCCTAGATAGAACACAAATAAATTTTGCCTTAGGCAAAAGAATTAACTCTGAGTTTGTAGAAGAATTATTTGTGGCCTCTTGATTCTCAGTTACATTGGCTTCAGGCACTCCATTGTTAACTTTCTGATTTTCATATGCCATATTTATCTGTGTCACAAAATAATTGTTAGTTTAAACAAACTGACTCATCACTTCTTGTTCCTATATTCAAATTGATTCGTTTATATAAAAAAAATCTAATTTATGTAGGACACACTAGTGACTGATTCTATTCGTCTCTCCACTCCTATTTCTAACCCCAGATCTCCATTAAAGACCATATCTCTAAGCTCTGATGTCAACTGTGACGCCCCCAAATCTGGGCCCACACAGCCCAAACTTGAGTTGTCAAAAGACTACAACAAAATTATTACAAGGTAGAACAACGTTCAACAATACAGTGTATAATAATACACAACTAAGTCTTCACTATTATTATCACACTATTTTACAATACTTGAAGACTACGATAGCTATCCCTCGGACTCTCACTCCATTCCCCGGCTAGACCCAGCTACGTTCTCATCCCCTGTTGAAAAGTAATTGAACAAAAGAAAGGGTGAGCTCAAATAGCCCAGTAAAGAATATCATGACTAAGATAATGACAAGTAAATTATCGTTAGCCTTCAACAGTTGAGTTCATGATAGAATACAATAGACTACAAGGTTCATATCAAAAACTACAGTTAAATTCTTGAACAATGTTCAGATCAATAATAGCAGCGGAATGAGCAATCTATTAGAAGAATAATGCAGACTATAGTGTCCACTCGCTTCTCTTTTTAGGAAAAACATCATCAACTTTTATCATCTGATATACTATTAGTCAAGATAATACAAATTCACAGTTCCTAATCATAATCATGCAGATCAACAGTTCATCTTTGCACTACGGGCCAAAGACATTCAATATAACACCAACGGTCATAATTATATCAGATTCAGCCTTTGGCCATAATCATACCAAACAACAGTTCATCTTTGCACTACGGGCCAAAGAGAACATTCACCACGTGCCATAAAAGACACCGAACATATGTATCGCCTTTAACCTATTATATCGCCTTTAACCTATCATCTGTTCAACAATTATATTGCATCTGTGCCCCCGGCCACAGATATTCACAACAATTTGATTTTTGGATGGTCAGAATGATATAAATGATGAACAGAAGAAAAAGGATAAACAATAAGTATTAGAAGTTTACTTTATGCTGATTCAAATATTGTCCAAATTGTCAACATGACGTGGAGTGAAATTCAAAATGATATTTAAGATCCACAGTTTAGAATAAATGTTACAGTTCAATAGAAAGGTTCACGTAAATAGGAAAGTTCAATTGAAATGATGAAGTGCAACTATTATGGAACATATAATATTTTCAAGAATTATAGAAGTAATAGTTCCATAATAAGTTTCGATTTAGGTGTATGAAAAAAAAATATCACTTACCGTAGCAGGTTTGATTAACAAAAGGTGAAGAAAATTAATATCCCTTACCATAGTAAGTTTGAATAATGGAAGATGAAAAAAATGGTATCCCTTATGAGTATAAAGAAAAATAATATCACTTACGAATATGAAAGAAAATGATATTACAAACAAATATGGAATAAAAGTGTCATGTGATAATTCGTGTAAACAAATTATTTCCACAAGAGACAAATAAGAAATGAATACAAAGAGTAATTCACCAAACATGCGGTAATCCGCGTAGTCAGATTATTCTCAGAGATTAATAAGGAATGAATACGAAAGGTTATTCACCAACAGGCGATAATCCGCGCCGTAAGGTTATTCCCACAATTTAATAAAAATTGAATACGAAGAGTTATTCACCAAATAGGCGGTAATTCGCGCAATAAGGTTATTCTCACAATTAATAAGGAATGAATATGAAAGGTTATTCACTAACAGGCGATAATCCGCACCGTAAGGTTATTCCCACAATTTAATATATGGAAATAAAAGGCACATCTTACGAGTAAGAAATAAACGATATTATTTTCGAGATTCAAATAATGATAATCCCTTACCGTAGTAAGTTTAAATAATAGAATATGAAAGAAGATGATATTCCTTACCTTAACACGTGACTGGATATTGATTTAAATGAGGTTGATTAACTTGAACAGTACACGTACACTTATAGATCTTCACAAATACTCAAGATGATTTAAGCACACTTAGAGAGAACTTTCACAAGAAGTATTTAGAGAGAGAAATAAAGAACAAGTAAGGAAGTTTATGAAAAATCCCTAAGTTAAGGCCTCTATTTATAGCCAAAAATCTTATCATAACCAAGATTTCCTAATTTAATCTAAACCGTTCATTTCAAGATAATGTTTAATCCATACCATTCATTTCATCTTTTAAAATTTCTTTAATCTAAACCATTCATTTAAATATCATCTTTTAATTTACACCATCCATTTCAAATTCTATCTTATCTTTAATCTATACCATTCATTTCATCTTTTAAGATTTTCTTAATCTAAACCATTCATTTAAATATCATCTTTTAATCTACACAATCCATTTCAAATTCTATATTATCTTTAATCTATACCATTCATTTTATATCACCTAACTTTATATTATACACAAATAACTTTATCAATTCAATTATTCAATAATAAATCACATTTATTCATTATTATGACTAATTGTTATAAATACAGTGTAGTTGACACTCTGAGTTAGATATCAAGTCAATTAATTAATGAAATACAACTGTTTAAATAATATCATAATAGATATAACAATAATGCAGAAAGTATGTAAAAGAAAGAATACGTTACTGTGTCATGACAATTATTGATTCAATAATGTGAATTACTGTGCATATGCTACTGTGACAATTATCAATTTAATAATATGAATTATTGTGCATGTGACAATAAAGTCAAATATTATACGATAACCACTTTATCAGTTCAATAATACGAAACACTGTGCAATGCCGTGTGTTACTATGCAATACCGTGTGCTACTGTGCAATACCGTATGTTACTATTATTTTACCACCGGATATTTTAACAATTAGAAGTGATAGTACCATTGACCATTTAAAAATTGTTTATGTCATTTTCTATATCCGACAATTATTCTTTGTGGGGTCCACCAATGATTGGTTCGTACGGCGCCGTCGTACGAATATTCCCCGACAGAACGAATATTCCCCGACCAAACGAATATTGTCCGACATAATATAATTTACACATAACATCCTTAACTTTTAACTTTATTAATTTAACCACTTACTGTTTCATGAAAAAAAAATATATATGAAAAAAAATTAAATTTTATATTTCATAAAATTCGGGGTCTTACAGAAAGTTTTTCAAAATGAATCTTCTAAAGGAAAAGTCTTTTAAATAAAGATTTATAAACATAGTGTGATGTGTGTGGTTACTTAACTAACTATTATGAAAAGACTTACTTGAACAATACTTATTTTCTTATAGATTTTCACAAATACACATGATAGTTTAAGCACACTTAAAGAGAACTTACACAATGTAATACTTAGAGAATGAAAGAATGAATAATCAAGGAAGTTTATGAAAAATTCTTACTTATCATAATCTAAGATTTTTTAATTTAATCTAAACCGTATATTTAAAGATAATGTTTAATTCATACCGCACATTTAATCTTTTAAGTTTTCGTTAATCTAAATTATTCATTTAAATATCATCTTTAATCTACACCGTTCATTTCAAATTCTATAATTATTACATTATCTTTAATCTATGTCATTCATTTCATATTTTCTTTAATCTATACCATTCATTTAATAAAACAATTAACTTTATATATAAAACAACTAATTTTATATATAAATCAATTAACTTTATATATAAAATAAATAACTTTATATATTATATCATAATAAAATAATTTATTTTACATAATTTATATAAAGTAAATAACTTTATATAATTGATTATAATAAAATAAATAACTTTATCAATTCAATTATTCAACAATAATTCACAATTATTCATTATTATGATCAATTGTTGTAAATGCAATATAGTTAACTTTCTGAATTAGATACTCACAATACAAGCAAAAATACCGACTAATAATAGAATACAACAGTTAAATCAACATCATAATAGTGATAAGAATAATGCAAAAAATAAATAAAAATAAAAAACACGTTACTATATAAGGACAATTATTGATTCAGTAATGTGAATTACTGTGCATATAATACTGTGACAATTATCAGTTCAATGATATGAATTATTGTGCATGTGACAATTATGGTTCAATAAAGTCAATATTGTACAATAGTAACTTTATCAGTTCAATAATATAAAATATTATGTAATGCCGTGTGTTACTGTGCCTTATGTTACTGTGCAATACTGTGTTTTACTATTCATTTACTCCTGGATATTTTAATAGTTAAAAGTGATAGTACCGTTGACCATTTTTATATAAAAACGTTACTTATGTCGTTTTCTATATCTGACAATATTTCGTTGTGGGGTACACCAATGTTTGGTAATTTCGGCTCCGTCGTACGAATCGAACATTTCCCAATAAAACGACTATTCTCCGATAAAATGAATATTCTCCGATGAGATAAAATTTACACAAAATATTTTTTTAACTTTAACTTTTGTCAATTTATCCACTTGTCATTTCAGAAAAAAATATATATAAAGAAAAAATTAAATTTATATTTCATAAAAGTCGGAGTCTTACAATGGGAACCACTTCATTCCGACTTAAACTGTTGTGTTTTATTGAGAAAACATCCTCGAAGTATAAGGAGAAAAAGTTGAAAGTTCTTTCTCTATATTTCATTCAACAATAGAACCCTCTACACAAGTTTTATTTTTCGCTTTCTGCTTTAATTGATGTATATACCTTAAATGTGATGCATTGATAAAAATTAAATATAAAGATGAGAATTAAATATCATCAAAATAAAAATATAAATGATATTACCTTTTAAAATGATACATCCACCGATATTGCACCGATCCTCCAAGCTTAAGTTTGTATGCTAGATATGAATAGACAAATGTTTCATTGAGTCAAAAAAACCCTAGAGGGAGGATCATTTCTAGCTTACACATGTAAGGTAAGACCTATGTTTTTTCTCCATCCGTTTCACATTATTATACCTTATGATTGTTTAACATAAATCTCAAAAGAAATTTGAAAGTTCAGTCAAGGCATCTACAACCTTCTTTGGCAACATCTCACAAAATGCATTTGACATCAACTTTTTCATGAATACATGATAATAATGACTCTTGAACCCATTAATTTTTAACTATTCAACCTTACTACGACGAGATATGTTAAAAACATATTCATCTGTTCCACATCATTGTACTTTAAGACCATTAAACCTTAAATACACGAAATAGACCAAAATAACTTAGTCTAAGTATGCACTCGGAGAAGATAAAGAGATATCAGCCAAAAAGTCCTCAAAAGAAGAAAAAGAAGAAAAAAGTACTCAAGTTATTGCCACCGGCCTAAATGAGAGGCATAACATCTAAGAATAGCCTCAAACTGGGGACTATTCGGCATTCATTTCTAATGAGTGAATCTCAAATAGGTTTATAACCCTCCTAAGTA
Source organism: Hedera helix (assembly GCA_947179155.2). Lineage (NCBI taxonomy): Eukaryota > Viridiplantae > Streptophyta > Magnoliopsida > Apiales > Araliaceae > Hedera > Hedera helix. The sequence goes on along the minus strand of OX359265.1, from coordinate 44,811,548 downwards.
AACTACATGCACATGGATTCTGTTTATTTTAATAGTGAAAATTTAAGTAAATGTTACTTAGTTTATTATTTCAATTTATTTTATTATATTATTTTTATTTTATTTAGTAGTGGAAACTAAGTAAATACTACTTAGTTTATTATGTTATTTTATTTTATTTTAATTTATTATATTTTATTTTATATTATATTATTTTACTTTAATATAATTTATTTTAGTTTAGTTTAGTTTAGTTTATTATATTATATTATACTGTATTATTTTTATTTTATTTTATTTCAAAAATACAAAACTAAATAAATGCTAGTTAGTTTATTTTAATAATAGAAAACTAAGTAAATGATACTTAGTTTATTTTGAAATTTTTTTTTTTAAATTTTATTATATTATATTATCATATTTTATTATCTTAGTTAATTCCGTTGAAAATTTCGTCAAAAATAGCTACCACACCCATTTTATTGCAAAATTGTGGTAAAGGCAACTACATACATATAAGTCATCAATTTCTATAATGCACAAGTGATTGTGAATTGTTTCCACAAATAAGTGATTCATCGAGTAGTAGTATTATATATACACAACAAGAGAAGAAATTATATTAGTAGTAGCATCATAGTCCTAAACAAAATTATGAATTGTAGAAAACATGCTGCAATTGAACAAATCATACCCAAATTGATTATGAAGATGATGCATTATATACGCCTCTATACATCAGATTATGAACATACTGCAATTGTACAAATCAAACCCAAATTTGAAGGGTACAATATACCTCAAATTAAACCCAAATTGAAAACTATAGATGGAGACATAAACTAATTTAAGGGTATACAAATCAAATTAAATGTTTAGCCCAGCTCAAACACAAGAACAAATTATATAATAAGCAAGCTAGGGTATACAAATTTGGGGACAAAATAAAATTGGGATTGTGAGAAAGATATCAATTGGAGAAGTACCTTAAAATGGAGGTAGTGAAGAACAAAAATAGACGTTGCCACTGCTACTAGTCTCATCGTTTTGCCAAACTACTTCCTTTTTCCCCAAAATCTAGGGCTTGAGACCTAGGGCTAGCTTGAGAGACTGAGAATTTGAGGCGGGACAGGTAGGAGGTGGCATCGTCGAAGAGAGGAGGTTAGGCGTGCCGCCGCTGCTGGTGAAAGAAAGTTGGGGAAGGAAGAAAATGATTCTACATCTCGTGCTAGCTGATCTAATTAAAACAATATTTTCGACAGAATTTTCATCAAAAATTAACTTAATTCCGACGAAAATTGGGTCGTAATTATTATGATTTCGTCGAAATTAGTGCACAAGCTGGCAAGAAAGATTGGCGCCACGGAATATTCCGTTGAAATTACTCTGTTTCTGACTAAATCAATTTCGGCGGAAATAATTTTGTTGGAATTAAGTTTTTTCCTTGTTACAAATATGCGCAATTTTAACAACAATAGGGTTTGCAGTTTTGCATGGATTTGGATTGGCATCTCCAGGTTGCACATATAGCTTTCAGTTCTTTCCCACATAGTTCTTCATGGAAGCTCTCAGGATTGAGCACCACAATCATTGTGCCTGGGTCCTTTTTCCCCATAGCATGCCGATGGGACATAATTGAATGTACCATATTAATGGATCTGCTAACAAAAACAACTACTAAGATAACAAGGGGAGCAATGTTTTTGATGCTCACTTTTCTCAATTTGTGATCTTTGGGAATGTTTATAGAGATGGAACGAGGGTTTCAACTTTTTTGATGAAATGGAACCTCTAATTTGAAGTAAATTGATAAATCATGTCCGGATAGTAGCAAATCCCTGATATGCATTAAATTTTTAGGGTGTGAATATATATCCGAATCCTTAATTCTTTAATATGTCCTTTTATATATACTACATAAGTTTTATTAAAATAAATTATTATTCTTAACTTTTTAAACACTATTATCTCATATATTAATTAAATAATATAACATAAATTAAAAAGTTTATCTTATCAATAGCTTAAATAATACTACATTATTTTATTTTTTTTATTTGTGCACAATTGTTTTGCATAATTTGTGCACATATATATTCATGGGATAATTATATTTGTTCATAAAGTATTACTCATAAGTTCAGATCTGCCATCTCAAATGATGTTTCATTTGTTATCCAACAAAGTGATTGTAATACCCGGTACTTTTTTTATCTCACATCGTCAAGCACTAAAGCATTCTCCTTCCCTTAACCTATAAATATAACACTATCTTTTGATTTTATTTCATTAAACAATAAAGACCTCTCATTGTGAGAAATGACCTTATTGTGTGAGAGATTTTTAAGTAAGAACCTCCCTAGTTAAATATATATTTTTTTTTTTGGATTTTGGGTATTGATATAAGCCCAAATTTCTTTTGATTTTCTTTGGAGACGGTGGATCTCTTCTTAATTTTGGGTATGTCTCTTTTTCTTTCTTTGTGTAATTATTTAATTTTCTATATTAGTTTTAATTTTGTAACTTTAATTTTTGTATGTTATTTAGTTTGTTAGTGTATATATTTTGGGTATATATCTATGTTAGTAATTAACATTTTAGGATATTAAATTATTATTTTTGTAACTTTAGAGTTTTGACATAATAATAATAATAATAATAATAATAATAATAATAATAATAATATTTGTTTGTAACATAATTAAAAATGGAAAGAATATTTTTTTGTAGATATACTTATATGTATTTCAGAAAGAACAAGAATACTATTATTTATTAATATATGCGTTACCATGATTAAAATATTTATGTATGTATACCTTTAGGTAGAATTTTGTTTAGAACGAAACAATTTCAGACTCGCCTAAAAGAAAGAAAATGTGTAAAACTTAATCAATTGATTAATTATTTATTTATCAATTCTTTTATTTTGTTTTATTAGTTCCAACGGGGGGAATTTATCGAGTCAATTTTGAAGTATAATTTTGGGTATTACATTACTTGTTCCATGTACAAATTTCGTACTCCTTTAGCGATACTTATTTGATTTTAATTTATTTGTTTTGTTCCTCATTAGAATTTGGATATTATCTCAATATATTGTTCATAGTTAAATGCATATGATAGTTTTGTTTGATTTTAGATATTTGTAACTTATTTTGTACTCTTTAGACTTATTAAGCATGTCTAGTATTTATTTTGATTCTGTAGAAATGTACATGCTAGTATATTTGGGAGACTTTGTGTCGATTTGTTTCGGTTTAGCATGTGCGTATTAGAACCCCTTTTGTGATATTGTGTTGCATTCGTTGTGACATACTATTTTTGTTAAAAAGTATCGTAGGGTATACCTGAGCTATAACCACCTGTGGGGGTACCATAGGCATATCTCTAAGCACTAAGGCATGACACTTTCCGTGGCGGTGTGATCAGTCCACGGCGTCTCCATTTTATGTTTAGGTGAACATTTGATGTTTTGTTGTGGGAGGAATATGGGTCGACTTTAACATTTTGTTCTGTTCTGTTCTGTTCTGCAATCTAGTGTTGTTCGTAGTGTCGAACACACCTTTTCGATTTTGTATGTATTTGGATCTGCAATCCAATGTGTGCATGTCTGTGCGGCAGTATTTTGACTTGTCTTTGGGATAAGGTATATTTCTATTTTGTTCTGAGCTCGGTATGAAATAAACACAACTATTCAATTCAGTCTTTTTTGTTGTTTAGTAAATCAGTTCAGTGGATCAGTTTCAGTTCAGTAGATCAGTTCAGTTTAGTAAGATTATGTTATTCAGTTCAGTTGATTTTGTTAATCTCAGTTTAGTTCAGTTTATTTTGTTATTTAATTTCAGTTCTTATTTCTGCACTCTTTATTCGTACTGGGCATTTGGCTCATGCTGTGTTTTTCTTCCGGCAGGATTTGCAAAGGGATTCAAGAGTAAGTGTGAAGAGAGTTCTTTTTTGTTTTGACATTCTGCTTAGAGTTTCTTTATGCATAGCCTCCTTTTTTACTAGTCAGGAATAGGGTGTTACAGTGATTGTGTCTCGTGACTCTTTTTTGAATAATTATTTTACCTTTCCTGAAAAGGTCTCACCTTGAAAATGAAAATGAAAGTTGTTCTAAATTAATTATCAAGTTTTTTTACAAATGTTAGCATACTTAATATGTTCATAAACATATTTTCTCCGTAACTATAGGAATGGAAAAATGGAGAGAAAATAAAAGGAAAAAAAATTATATTTCCTTAATTAGGGTTTTAAAATAAAATATATAAAATGATTTGAATTGATGTAGAACAGAAAGAGGGAGGATTAAAATTTGGGATATTATGTATTTACTGTAATATATTGGAGTTTTTTTTCTTCTTTTTTTTATGTTATTAAAAAAATTATTCAAATAGGTGTCGCGTAACAAAATCTTTTTGTCAAGACAAATGAGACATTATTTAGAACCGTTGAACTCCTTATTCATATGTTTAATTTTTTATGACTATTGATCATTAATGCAACTTCAATGCATAACCTTTTTTTGAGAACAATGCATAACCTTCTACAACAATGCGTTATGCGTTTTTGGACTTATAATTACATACACATACACCATGGCAAAGGCAATGAATTTTGGATATCTCGCTGAGATATTTCTAAATTACAGTGTTCAGTTTTGTAAGTTTAAGCGGATCAAAAGTTATGGAGGTTTTGAATTTGCCGGTCCAAACCGATGCCAATATATATTAAGAATGGACGATGGTACTGACTTCTAAGGTAACATCGATCCAACCAATTTTATATATACATGTAGTTTAGCCAAAAGTAGAAGAAAGAAAAAAATCTCACTATATATAGTATTGCTTTTTATTTTCTCCCCGTAAAAATTCTCAAGCCAACTTCTAGGCATGCATTACTAAAACTTGACTCTTCCTTTACCTTATTTGGATTAAACACAGTTGCCAATTCATAAGACAACCAACTTTGTACCTTAATTATATGAAATCTATTTTGGCCTATATCTTTTTCCATCTACAGCGACCTGTCTTTATATCTTTTTCCATACACTAATAAATACATTGATCCATTTTTCAAGAATTCTTGAATTAAACAAGACTTCAAAAAATTTTAAAAAATAATAACTGAGAGAGGGGGAGAGAGAGAGAGAGAGAGAGAGAGGAGAACTTGGGGCAATTGAAAGATGGACATCAAGGTTGCTATAGAAAATGGAACAAACTATTTGGCAGGGCTTGAAGAAAAACAACAACCATTATTAGAAGATGAACCAACCGGTTCAATCCCGGAAAAACAAAAGAAAACACTAGCACAAAAGACCATACGAAGAACATTTAAGGGGACAGCCCATTTAGCCAATCTCCTCCCCACCGGGTCGGTCCTTAGCTTCAATATTTTATCGCCCGCTTTTACTCATGAAGGAAAATGTCCCACAATTGTTAACCAAACCTTAACATTAGTCCTTTTAGGCGTATGTAGCCTCTCTTGTTTCTTCCTTTGCTTTACGGACAGCTTCAGGGACGAAAGAGGGAAAGTCCGATACGGAGTGGCAACAATTCATGGGTTGTGGATTGTTGATGGGTCGGTTAAGATTCGACCCGAGGAAGGAGAAAAGTATAGGATCCCGTTGATTGATTTTTTTCATGCGTTCATGTCGATACTGGTTTTTGGGGGCAGTGGCATTGTTTGATCAAAATATTGTTAAGTGTTTATATCCAATGCCCTCAGAGGAGGCCAAGGAGCTACTTGCAACGTCACCTATTGGCGTTGGGGTTATTTGCAGCATGTTGTTTGTTTGTTTTCCAAGCAAGCGGCATGGAATCGGATTCCCACTTTCCCGTGATTAGAATTGGTTCATTCTCTTGTATTGTATTTCTATGTTCATTTATAGACATTTTTTGGGATATGAAACCCACTTATTATTGGTCAAGGATGTGTCGAGGATATTATAGGTAATTTAATTCGAATCAAAATTTACCAGGCCTTGAATATTAGACTAATAATTTGTAATTTTTTGAGGTAAGCATGGAACAAAATACAGTACATTTTTAATATTTGTTTTTTCTAGTTTGCCTTTCAACTTCTTTTTTAAATTAAACGTTCATCACTTTATTAGTAATTCCGTTGAGATCAGGGACCATTTAATGATAATAGCATCCCCTCTGCCAGATGAAGAACAAGGAAGCATATTGATCATTTAGGACAACCTTCAGAAATTCTATACTTGCCGGACACCCACCGAATGAAAATACCATATGCTTTTGCACACTAAATACAATGTAACCCAAAGAACTCAAGTTGTTTGTTTCATATAATCGAATACCATAAACTTTCACGGAGCTGAAAGAAAGTTGATTACAAAAGTATTTTCACCAATACTAATTCACTTGTGTTCATGATCCTCAAGGAGGTAACAATTTATTTATTCCAGCTTTCTGATCGGCACTCAGCCTCGTAGGGAACTTGATGTTGAACTTGATTCTCAAATTTCCCCTCTTGGTTGGATCTTTTGGAATGGGCATTCCTTCCCTCAGAACAACCTCCTCATAGGTCGCATGAGTCACATTGTCAATGGGAACTGTTAAACCCCTGCCATCGAGGGTGTTGATGAATACAGTGTAACCTGTTAAAGCTTCGTTCAAAGATATCATCTGTGTGACAACCAAGTCATTTCCATCTCGAATGAACACGCTGTGAGGTTTCTCATCAATAATGTAAACAAGATCTGCAGGTATAATGTTTGGATGCTCATTCCCCTTCTCTGAGAAGGTGATCTTTGTACCTTTCTTCCATCCTGGTCTGATGTTAATAGCTAAAATCTCTTCCACTGGCACCATCTTGCTGTGAAATCAAAAGAATATATAAACAAGATAATCATAAACTGATATGGCAAGGAAATATTCGTATTGAATTCTTTGCAGGATCCACATAAACATGGCAATATAAAAATAAAAAATCACGGATGAAAACATAGAGCAAAGTGTAAAAATGTATTTACGGCATATTCAGATTTATTTTTCCATCATTTGATTCTTGAACGGATATGCTCTCTCCAATGTGCTCGTGCCATTAAACTGCACCTGCTTATATGATTGTTCAGCACCGAATCAATAAGACATTTAAAGCAGGTTTTTAAAAGTCAAAGAAGACGCAAATTCAGGATCACAGATATTCTTACTGTAAGAATCCTTGGATCATCTTTTAAAGATAAAATCAAAGCTAAGTTCATCTGACATCAATTGTTACTCAGTTACAGTTACTCAAGCTGGGAAACAAAGGAACTACAGAAGCTTCCAACTTTCACTAGATTATAAAGGTACCAATTGTTCAATTTTAGGAGCATTGTCAAGCCATAACACAGTTTCCAGATATCAATTCCAACTCTTTGCACCTTTAGGGGCACTACATAACCATAAAAGATACATGTGCATCTACCCCAAGTCATAATAAAGAACGCAATTGCCAATATAAACTGTTTCAACTTAGGAGAGTAGTGGATGCGAGTTCCTCCTTAAACCGAAAAAACCATTTTAACACAAAATATATGTAATCATATAGGTAGGGTATGTTTGATTTGGAAAATGTAGAGGGAAGAAAAGGAAAAGAAAATAAAGATAGTAAATAAGGGAAATATTATCTTTATGAACACAAATCAAATTATCTATACGTCTAAAAATCTAATATCAATAACAATGTTAGAATATAGTGTGATGAATGGTTAATTTTCCTTTCTTTTCCATCGAATTTTTGTTGTTCCACAGCATCCATAGTTTTCCCATTTAATACAGAGAAGTCTAATAAAATTATTCAGAATTCTCAACGGCTATGCATGTACAAAGCATATTAGATTATTATTTATTTTTGAAAGGGTTAATGTTAGGGGTTTCAAATTTATTGTCCCAGATTATGTGTCATCATTAAATTGGTTAGGTACATCTCTTTAATTGGGTATGTCATAAAGTACCAATTGTCTTATTCAATGCCACTTCCTTTGAGACTAAAATTTTCAAACCCCTAGCATTATCCTTTCAAAAACTGGGCTTACAAATGCTCTCCACTATGTGAAGCGGCACCAAAGCATGTACATAAGTCAGAACATCCCAACAAAATAACATAAAAGAGGAAAATACATGCATATAAGCTCCAGTAGTTACTAACTATCAAATACTCATTGATTTATTTTCCTAATGTGACTTTTACTCTATCTCCGTATTTAGGAAGTTCATAAATTCTTTACACAAAAAAATTACAATTTGAAAAAATAAAATTCTCATGCTTCAAATCAAGTCAAATATAACTAAGAAATGCAACTTTGGCCCTAGGCAACCAATAGGTGCATTCCCATTTTAAATTAACCAACAACTCCTTGATGTCATTAACTAGGTGACTAACAAAAAAAATAATGATTAAATTGATCTCATAGCATAAACCTAAATCTTAATAATACTATAGATAAAATATTAATTAAAAAACACACCAAATATAGTACTATCTAAAAAAATTGAAACTAGGCAAGTACTTACCCACTCATATCAAAAATGTCTCTGGATATTTTCATCTTCTTGGTAGTACCATTATAAAGCTCTTCAAGACTGCAAGGCAGACTGTTCTCAATTGGAGGTGCTTTGTGAGGAGCTGTCTGGCTTCCAACTCCAGCTCCTTCCCCAAAGAACAAATCATCACCAAATATACCACTTGAGAAGCTAGACGCTGTCATTCCACCATCCACACCTCCTCCCATTCCTCCAAATGGACTTGAGAACCCAAAAAACTCCGAAAATATGTCATCTGCTTTTCTGGGGTTAAAGTTAAATGTTTGCCCGTTGCCAGTGCAAAAGGTGGCTCCCCCGGTAGAGACAGAATCTGCTGGTGGCACCTGATCATACACAGCTCTCTTTTGGGGATCACTTAGAACCTGGAAAAAAAATAAACACCAAAGCCACGAATTTCAGTACTCAATTTTATGATTAACCATCTCAAAAGACAATTTTGAGAAAGAATTTGAGATAAGCCGATGAACAATAAAAAATTAGATGTTTTAATCAAGATGATGTTACTACAACCAAAAAAAAAGTATCTTAAAACAGGAGAGAGAGAGAGAGAGAGAGAGTTTTCATACGTCATAGGCTTCAGAGATCTGCTTAAACTTAGCTTCAGCTTCTCTCTTGTTATTGGGATTCTTGTCAGGGTGCCACTGCATGGCTAGCTTTCTGTAAGCTTTCTTCAAATCATCATCGTTAGCATTCCTATCTACATGCAAAATCTTGTAGTAATCCGCCACCATCTTTTCTACAGATTGTTGTCCTTGAGTACTTCCTGCTTTTTCTGACAATTAATTTATTATTATAATAGTTATATGGCTTTGAGCTGTTGACAATGTAATATTCCAAGTCTTGATTGCATTACATGACATTAAGAATATTAGAAGTAAGGCCATAATTACTAATATTGTCATATCCACACAGGCACCAGTGACCAGAATAGTGCTGCTATATTTCATAAATTTCAGTAGATCCATTAGGTCGACTTTTGAAAATTTAGGTGGGAGCTATAGGAAGTCTCTGTTTGGAATTCTAATTATGCAGATGAAGACTGATACAGCAAAATGGCAACTCATCTTTGAATTGCATTTTCATAACATTTATCAGTAAACCAATAACAAATTTTCCCCACATAACTCAATAATACTCAAATTACTTCAATATTCCAAAATACAACATATAAATAATGGTTAAACTTAACAACCAAAAAGAAACCCAATGAACTTTGCATATGTTTACAATATAATCAACATGCTAATACAATTTCAGCTATACCACCGAACTCAATGAAATACATAAAAATACCCAAATAATTATGAGAAGACTCAAATCATATAAAGTTCATTAGTTTTGGTTGCTAAACTATAAAGGCTGTATAATGTCCAAAATTGTATAAATTATTCTACATACAAGAAGGACAATGTACTACTTTAAATTCTTATAGTCATAATAGTCACTAGTGTTAATACAATGAATGTTCTACAAAATGCTTAGTATAATACCCATTACCTTGGCAAGCTATCCAGAATCACAAATTATTCTTATCTACACGACTATACCTACGAAGTCCCAAATTCAAAATTTGCCGCTCTGATACGTTTATTCTGTCATCAAAGTAAGAATTTTTGATACTATTGTGAGTTGTAACTAAATATTATATTGTGGCAGATAATACTAGTGTGAACTTGAAATTTTGTTCCTAATGGAGACACCCCATTTGAATCTATGACTAAGTTATGTTGAATTGAAGTTTTTCAAAGACCTACTACATTTATTTTCTAGAATTTTTTTATTCGGAGGTAGGTTAAATTTTGGGAAATAGCAGCTAATTATTCTTACAAAACCTCATTACTTCTTCACAATGTAGCTGGGGTTTTGCATCTCACCACTATGAATAAAGCTGTACATATCAATAAAGATGGGGCTTTGACTAAAAATACCTTGATCAACCAAGGATAAGCATAATTTCACCCTAACAACTTGTTTTTCATCCGCAGAACGACTCTCCGGAGCCTTCAAATACGGCGCGATCGCACCTTCTTTGAGACGTCTATGAATTAACGATTTCGAAGCGTTCAATACCTTGGCTAACGATCGAATATTCATCGGTCTATCCCTATCGGGAATATCCTTAAGCTTACTGAAATCAATTTCAATTCTCTTCCGACCAACCCGACCCCGGAATTTGGTAGAAACATCAACCGGAACTCCACGGGCCCAACATTCCTTAGCTTGCTTCCATATCCGAAGAACCGTTCTTCTAGAAATCGAAAAATTAGAAGCAGCAGCCGTAATCGTACCTTGTTTTAGTTTTCTATCTTTACTCTCCTTCAATAATCTCTCGAATATGAGCTGCCTCCGTTCATTTGTCAATTTCTTACTCGATTTCCGAGAAACCCTATATGCTACTTTTTCCTGTGATTGATTAGAAACCTCCATATCTAAATTGGAATTCTCAGACACTTCTACATCTTCATCTTCATCTCCTTCTTCCTCGATTAATTGGGTAAAATCTTCCACCATATTTTCTGGTTTGGGATTTAACAGAGTGGGAGAATTGGGAGGAGACGAAAGATCACCCATTTGGATTCTTCTGATGAAGAGTTTGAACCCACTTTGATTTCTTTTTATATGTGGAATTTTGGATTGTCAAAACAAGGTGTTATAAACTAATTGGGTATAAAGATGGGCGCCAATGTATTAAGGACAAAATCTCATCTTGTTAAATTGGCGCTTAAATTAGGGATTAGAGAGATTTTTAAGGATTTTTTTTATTTTTTTTTCCTTCCCGTTTTAGGTTCTTGAGTAGTACCTATCCTTTTTAGTTTTTTATTCAATATTTCAGCACCATATTTCTCCCCTTAGTAACTGACGTTTAAGTTTTCATCCTTGTTGGCACGCAAAAATCGCCACTGGCCGTTGGATGTGAAAACAACTTTGAGCTTTGATTATTAAATTAGACGGAAGGAGTTGAAGTTCTAGCGGTTCCGTTAGATATGGGAACTCAAAAAGCCTCGTTATCGAACTTTGGAGCAGATAGATATCCTTTCTTCAGCACGTTTTAAATTTCCTTTTCTTTCATGCTTTATTGCTTTTACTAAACCAGTATTAAATTATCAGCTTAACAATTTGATATCTTTCCCAAAATAAATCAACAATCTTAAACATGTTTGTTGCGTGTCATACAAATAAGAATTTGCCACGTGTGATAAAAATTCGTATTTAATAATTTATATCATGTGGTTGACCTATTAATTGAATAATTTTCAAGCAAACACATCGTCACGTAGAGATAATTCATATCGTCCTAACGAGAAACTATTTTATGTTCTTGAAATATGATAAATAATTTATTCATCTCTTCACATACATGTGGGTCCCGACTCACCATAGAGAGTCTCACATACATGTGAGGGGAGGAACATACTATTCACCATACTCCAAAAGTATGGAATAGTTTTTCCATCCTAACCCTCCCCAGTAGGGCTGGGTATTATACGGTTTGGTGCGGTTTGAAAACTTAAATTGTACATAAAACCATTTAAGTGCAGTTTAGAAAATTCAAAACTACACTTAAAACCGTTTGTGATTGGTGCGATGCGATTTAAAAAAGTGTAGTGTGGTTTCATTTGGTGCGATTTCGGTTCCAAAATCAATTGAACATATGCGTATTGATAAATATCTTTTTTACCATAAAATTATTTCATATAACTCAATAAACCACAATGCATACGAATTGTGCAGTTACAGAGTGGTGGTTCTGCTATCTTGCTAACTACTAAATCCTTGAATTCTCTTTATTTTCAAGTTTACGATATTTTTCTAGGAAAATATTTTGTACTGAAATGCTCAAATTTAATAAAGATCGAAAATAGATAATAGGAAGTGAAGGTTACCAACAAGCAACACAAATAAACATTATTAAATGAAAGGGATGGGGAAGGAGACGAGGAGTAAACTGGTCTATCATAAAATATTGCAGATCAGTGTCATTATATTGTAAAAACTATGAAGTTCATCAGTTTAATGTTCCTTACTCGTTATAAAAGTGCTCTTCTGGTTTTAGATCCAACAAGTTACTAGAGATATTCCAGCATAGTAGATAAAATCATATACTATTAGTTGTCAAAATCCATAAAAGCCTTCAAGCACATTTTCAAGCCAGAATGAACTGTCTAAAAATATCTGCCTTAGCAATGTATTGAGAATGAGAAATTGTGTTTGCATAGCAAGTATGCAGCCATATGCTTCAACATGAACTAGAATTAGTTTTTTTTTTATAAAAAAAAAAGGCCATGGTGTTGTGGTTTTCTAAATGTAATTTGGGTCAGAACCCAAACTTAAACCTTAAATTCGATTTTTCAACTATTCTAAAACTCTTATATACGTCGGAACCGTTGATGCAGTTTTAATTAGTGCGATTTATGGGACAAATTAGTTTATTGCTCACCCCTACTCCCTAGTCAATCTAGAGTCCAAGTTTTAGAAGATGAAGATTAAGGTGGAGTCTATTGCTTCGGCCCAAAATAAATTAAACTGTTATATAGATAGAAGTCAAAAGTTACAAGTCATATATAATTTTAACACTTCAAATACTATATAATTGGGTTTTTATGCAAAATTTATTACATGTTATGCACATGAATTTTTTTTATATGAATTTGATATTTCAACTGATTGTGATCGATCTAGCGATAATGAATATCATAAAAAGTAATTCAATAAAGAGAATTGATATTTTCTCAAGTAAAAATGATAGTTCTACAAACTCCCTCTCACATGAATAGTAAATGAGTCACACACTCATATGAGATGAGAGCTTGTGGAACTATCATTTTTATTTATAAAAATATCAATTCTCTTCAATAAATTATAGGTCATGAATTCAAAATTTATAGACGCGTTTTAAGTTGTGGAATAAAGAAATTTTAGTAATACAAACGTAGAATAATGAATGTGGATTAATCCATTAAACAAAAATAGTTCGAACAAATTTAGTCATATCTCTAATTCTCAGTCTTTTTATGTCTTAGGCATCCTAATAGTTTAAGGAAAATAATACATTTTACAACTTTATGTATGATTTTTTTTATTATCAATTATATAGGTAATTAGTAGTGATAGTTTTTTTAATTACATAATATAATGTGATGGACTAACTTATACGAGCTTATCTAATCTCATAGAGTATTGATATGCTACACTTAAAAAAAAACTCTTACAAAAAATACATTACAAAAATAATGTGTCATAATATAATTAGTAGATGAGTTTAATAATTACAACTAACCACAAACATACAGAATCTTTTTATTTGTAACTACTATAATATTATTAAATCTCATATATTAATATACGCTCAAGACAGAAAAAGTCTTTATTACTCTTATTTTCTATGATTAGTGAGACTTACTTCGAAGTCTTTATATTCCTTGATCATTTACAAACAAATCGATTCAAGTTCAGTTGATTGCTAATACTCCATTTGATTGTTGTAGGAGTGATTCGGTGCAAAATATGATTTTGAGTATTGAAGATTAAATAAGAATCAACTAACCTTTAATCTTTATAAAGATTCAGCAGATGCAAATATATACTTAACCCAATGGCAAAAATATAAATTTAAATCAAGATCATAATATAATGGGTGGTGGGCTCTAATAATCAAACACATAACAAATAAAACTCTAATAATCCCTATACAATCTCAAATAAGAAAATAAAACATTTTCTATGCATCAAACTAGTTTCCAAGAATTCTGAGGTAAAAGCTCACCAACAAAAAAGAAGAAAAAAACATGGAAAGAAAGAATTTTTGAAGGTTAGAACGAATCAAAACAGAGGTAATAATTTGGTGTAATTGAGTCTTCATGTAGAGATCTGAACACAGCAAGAGGTATTAACAAAGGATCTACTTGGTGAACCATTTAAGTACTTTAACAGGAAGCTTTATAAGATCCAGAGCCAGATTTGCAAGTCCTGCACAACAGTAACAACATGGACACAAGCAACTCACCACAGACCTACAATTACAGAACAAGAACAACAGTAAGATTAGGAAAAACATAGCACAAAAAAGAAAAGAAAAGCAATATCTAATTTCTGCAAAATCAAAATCCATTCTTTTATAGTTCCAATCAATTTGATTTGCAGAAAAATCAATACCCACATTATACAGAAAGGAAATTACTCCTGAATTAAACAAGAATCATGTAATTATTATAATGATAATGGGGATAAAAAAAATAATTAAAAAAAGAAAGAAAGAAGTCAAGAACATTATTACTTATCCAATGGCCCCGATAATAGCGCCCAAAAGAGAAAATAAAAGCAAAAGGCAATCCCAGCAAGAAACCCAATGGCCTGCAATATGTTATTTCTTCAAATTTTTCAAAAACCCAGAACTATCAAGAAATCAAGGTATGTTATGAATGCCTATGTGAACTTGTCATATGGAGGGCAGATTCCACATCAGTAGTATGGGGTACCAATGTGGGGTTGATATAGGCTTGAACCTCTCTTCTTGAACAGCTGGCTTTTCAGGAGAAAATAAAGGGTTATGGCCTATATCGTAACAAGTGGTATCAGAGCAACCCTTGGGCCACCAAAAATGATTGATCCCACCTCGAAAATCAGCCTTCAAAAACATGAGAAAGACCTCAAAACCCTAGAGAGCAGATTAGATCAATTGCAGGCTCTCGAGGAGAGGTACTTCGAGCAAACTAAGGGCAAATTTAGAGCAGTGATAATTTCTTATATTTAGGTTATATTAATGAAGTGGAACTCCCAGCCTACTACGTTGGAAGAGAGAAAAAAGAGAGAGGATTACTATAAAGGACTTCCAAAAGAGATTTACTTAAAGGTGCAGAGAAATCATCACTTCAAGAAAACTGTGTTTGGTTTGTTTTCATTTACTGCTGATGGAATCAACTATTCCTTTATATGGGATGAAGAAAGGGCACTTGATCTACTTAGATCTGCAGAGATTTCAATTGGAATAAGTGTGAGCCATGATGTAACAGTATATACAGTCGCCCTGTGAGAATTTGTGATGTTAGGTTTATATTTGTTCCTTCTTTTGGCTAAATGTTTCATGAGCCTACACACTGACGTCTTTAAGAAATATGTGAAGAATTGGATAGCATTGGTTGCACCGTTTCAAGGTGCACTTAGGTATGTTACATCTTCATTTTTGAATGGGATGACATTAGTGGAAGGGTGGCAACAGAATTTTTTCGTTTTGAAATGGCATCTGCACTAATTGTTAATTGAATGTCCATCATTAAATGAATTGATGGTTTGTTCCAATTTTAATTGGGAACACATTCCACTCTTAGAATTATGGAAGCAGAATAAGGAAAGTGAACACCGTGCCCTGATGGATATACATATATTCAACATTAGCCGTGGACAGCGTACCCTGATGGGATCCACCTTATGTGTAGTACTTAGTGTGCATTTTAGTATGAAGCTACTCTCAGCACATCTTTTATCCTGGAAGAAGCCAAAGGAGCAAAAAGTTATACTTGTTATCATCCTGATGGCTCCATTCTATGTTGTTGACTCATATGTTGGTTTACTGGACTTTCGTGGGTCCGAATCATTTTCTAAGTCTTTGGACTCGATCAAAGAATGCTATGAACCTCTGGAGATGGCTAAGTTCTTGGCTTTGTTGTCTACATACTTGAACATTTCGATTAGCAAATACATAATGCTAGATGAAAGCAAAGGAAGAGAGATCCACCACTCATTTTCGATGACTCTCTTTCAGCCGCACTATATTTGTACTGTAAGACCTCGAATATTATGAAATATAAAATTTAATTTTTCTTCATATATATATATTTTTTTTCCTGAAACAGTAAGTGGTTAAATTAACGAAATTGAAAGTTAAGGATGTTATGTGTAAATTTTATTTTGTCGGACAATATTCGTTTTGTCGGGGAATATTCGTTTTGTCGAGGAAAATATTCGGGCCGTACGACGGCGCCGAAATAACTAATTATTGGTGGACCCCACAACGGAATATTTGTCGGATATAGAAAACGACAGAAGTAACCTTTTTAAATAAAAATAGTCAACGGTGTTAACTGTTAAAATACCGGTGATAAAAGAATAGTAACATACGGTAGTTTATGGTATTTTTTGTAGTACACGGTACTCTATAGTAGCACACGATATTGCACAGTATCTCATATTATTGGTCTGATAATTGACACCGTAACTGTTGCACATAATTTCATCAATAATTGTCACTGCATAATATTTTATGTTATCAATTCAATAATTGTTGCTACACAGTATTTTGCATTATTGATTCAATAATTGTCATTACACTGTACTTCATATCATTAACTCAATAATTGTTGATGCACCGTAGTTTAAAATTATTAAACCTAATAATTGTCACAGTAGCAAATACACTGTAATTTATATTATTAAATTAATATTTATCTATAACGTGTTTATTATTGTTGAATTATTGTTGTAACATTATTTTATTTTATATGTTGGACCCACAGGAAGAATAAATAAATAAATTAATTAATTATTATTTTAATGTGAATAGTAACGTGAATAGTAAGAAACATGTGGACCCATTGGGGGGGCCCACATGAAGAATGAAAATTTTGATTTTGGTTGGTGAGGCTGCGTGCTGAAAATTTTTCAGCACTGGCGTACAGCACGCCAATGCTCACCTACCGCGCATAGTGTCCTTATTTCTCCTATAAATAGCTTGCTCAACTGAATAGAAAAATCACACCTAAAACATAAAAAAAATTTATAAGAATTTTATGAGTTTTCTCTGAGAATAGTAAGGCTATTTTGAGTATTTGAAAGCCAAAAGGAGTGCAGAAATTTTTCAAGTAAGTCTTTTATTAAAGAGTAGTAATTTCATAAATTCCTATTTTTCACGGTATTCACAAATCTTCCTTTATAAGACTCTTCTTTAAGAAGATTCATTTTTAAAAGCTTTCTTTGGAAGATTTATTTTGAAATATTATTTTAAAAACTATTTTAAAGTAGTTATATTATACTACAAAAATTATGTTAAACATATATAATTTTGATAGTTCATAATAGATGAATTATCATACACCTTGAAATTTATATGTAGTAATTACTAATTTTATTAAAAATATATAGGTTGATCAACCTCATTTAAATCAATATCCAGTCACGTGTTAAGGTAAGGAATATCATATTCTTTCATCTTCTATTATTTAAACTTACTACGGTAAGGGGTATCATTCTTTTCATCACCATAAATGGATATTATTTTCTTTCTTACTGGAAGGGATTATCATTATTTGATTCTCGAAAATAATATCGTTTATTTCTTACTTATGTGCCATTTATTTCCATGTATTAATTTGTGGGAATAACTTTACGGCGCGGATTACCGTCTGTTGGCGAATAACCTTTTGTATTCATTCCTTATTAATCTTTGAGAATAACCTTACGGTGTGGATTACCGCATGTTTGGTGAATAACTCTTCGTATTCAAATTAATGGGAATAACCTTACGGCGCGGATTACCGTCTGTTTGGTGAATAACTCTTCGTATTCAAATTGATGGGAATAACCTTACGGCGCGAATTACCGCATGTTGGTGAATAACCCTTTTTATTTGTCTCGTGTGAAAATAATTTGTCTACACGAATTATCACATGACACTTTTATTCTATATTCGTAAGTGATATCATTTTCCTTTATACTCATAAGGGATACCATCTTTTTCATCTTCCATTATTCAAACTTACTATGGTAAGGGATATTAATTTTCTTCACCTTTTGTTAATCAAACCTGCTACGGTAAGAGATATTATTTTCTTTCATACACCTAAATCGAAACTTATTATGAAACTATTGCTTCTATAATTCCTGAAAATATTATATGTTCCATAATAGTTGAACTTCATTATTTCAACTGAACCTTCCTATTTTCTTAACCTTTCTATTGAACTATAATCGTTATTCTGAACTGTGGATCTTGAATATCATTTTTAAATTTCACTCCACATCATGTTGGCAATTTGGACATTGTTTGAATCTGCACAAAGTAAACTTCTGATACTTATTGTTTATCCTGTTCTTTTGTTCATCATTTGTATCACTGTTATTTGTATTAATCATCAAGAATCAAGCTGTTGTAAATATATGTGGCCGGAGGCACAGATGTGATATAATTGTTGAACAGATGATAGGTTAACGGCGATATACTAGGTTAAAGGCGATACATCTGTTCGGTGTCTTTTATGACACGTGGTGAATGTTCTCTTTGGCCCGTAGTGCAAAGATGAACTGTTGGTTGGTATGATTATGACCAAAGGCTGAATCTGGTATAATCATGACCGTTGGTGTTATATTGAATGTCTTTGGCCCGTAGTGCAAAGATGAACTGTTGATTTACATGATTATGACCAGGAACTGTGAATTTTTATTATCATGACTAATGGTATTTCAGATGATAAAAGTTGATGATGTTTTTACTAAAAAGAGAAGCGAGTGGACATTATAGTCTGCATTATTTTTCTAATAGATTGCTCATTCCGCTGCTATTATTGATCTAAACATTGTTCAAGAATTTAACTGCAGTTTTTGATATAAACATTGTAGTCTATTGTATTCTATCAAGAACTCAACTGTTGAAGGTTAATGATAATTTATTCGTCATTATCTTAGTCATGATATTTTTTACTGGGCTATTTGAGCTCACCATTTCTTTTGTTCCATTGTTTTTCAACAGGAGATGAGAATGTAGCTGGGTCTAGCCGGGGAATGGAGTGAGAGTCCGAGGGATAGTTATTACCGTTTTCACGTGTTGTAAAATAGTGTGATAATAATAGTGAAGACTTAGTTGTGTATTATTATACGCTGTAATGTTGAACGTTGTTCTACTTTGTAATAATCTTGTTGTAGTCTTTTGACAACTCAAGTTTGGGTTGTGTGGGCCTAAATTTGGGGATGTCACATGTACAGTGAAGCAACTCAAGTACTGGACATGGCAATTCATAATGATTCAGCCTGTGTGCTCCACCTTGATGATAGCTCATCAACTTTTTGATATGTATCACACTTGGGGAAGTGTGTTTGAGAAACTAGTCTGGGTGCAATTGGCTAACAGTTGAGCTTCGGATGCAATATGGGAAGATTGGGAGTAGCTACCCGAGAAGTTCCCTCAGTTATGTCCTTGAGGACAAGGACCCTTTAAGGGGGAATGAATGTAATGAACTAGGGAGGAGTACTCAGAAATAAGTGGGCAGTTATGCTAGTTAACATTTAGGGGTACTTCAAGTCTTTTTATTACTGTTAATGAGGGCCAGAGTTGTCTTTCTTTCTTTTTCCTTTTTTGTTGTTAAACTCTATTCGTAAGCATGAGAATGGCATTGTCAGGCACATGGGTCCAGTTGCTTCTAGAGACGATGTAAGAGACTATTAGTATAGGATATATGACTTGTAATTGGTATCGATTGAATGGATATCATTTTCTGTTTGTCATTTTGTTTTCTGCAATTTTTCTTATTCTTCTGCAATTTCATTTTTCTCCAGCAAATTCTGTTTAATTTCTAACATTTGATATCAGAGCAAACTATCCGTGGAACTACCGACTAAGTGGAAAGGGTTACCTAGAGGCTGAATTAAGTGAAAAGGGCTACCTAGAGACCAGATTAAAATACTGATAGATGCAAAAGCATTGGGTCAGTGTCGCTAAAGTGAAGCCGCCGTGAATATTGATAGATGCAAGGCACCATGTCAGTCTCGTTAGAGTGAAAGTCGTCGTGAACGTCAGTAAGGAAGCGTGATGGAATGTTATGAATATTTATGTGAACTTGTCATATGAGGGACAAATCCCACATCGGTAATATGGGATATTAATGTGGGTTTGAGATAGGCTTAAACCTCTCCTCTTGAACAGCTAATTTTTCAGGAGAAAAGAAAAGACTAGGGCATATTTCGTAATAAAGTACCTCTATTTTCTCTCTCCTCTGTATCTCTCACTCATTTCAATACTTGAATCTAATTGGGAACTAGAAGTTGAAGTTCAACAATGTATGGTAGGACTTTTAGTAGAAATTCGGGTTGGAGGCGGACGGGGAATGGAGAAAGTTAACTACCGCCCACGGATATTCTTTACTTGACGAAAGTGCCCCTCGAAAAGTTGGCAATTTCTCTCTCGGTGAGGAGGAGATTTCTTTTTGGCTTGGTGAAGTCAAATGGGTGATTTTGGTATCAAGTTTGCAAAAGGTTTGGAAACTTCAGTTACTTTCCTCCCACGACTATTCACATCTTGCACTGTGGTCTGTGTAGGTTGTATAGCAAGGCAATTGCTTACAGCTTACTGAGATTTTATTATTTATTTTTTTCCAAATATATTATGTAAAATAAAACTAGTTCTGAGTTTTAATGTATCTATGTACACGGGATTTATGTATCTACATAAATGGATAATTTGCTTTTATTCACATCTTGCACACCTGTGAGTGTGGCGATCTACGATAATATTGGGATAAAATTCTTTTATATCATATAATTATATACATCAGTATTTATGATCAACCTATATTTATTCTTACATGTTGCAAGATTCTTTAAAAAATTTAATTGTCAGTCTCTCTTTCTAAAAGGCTAAAAAAAAAAAAATTGATAATAATTTTGGAAAATATTAAAAATAAATTCGTGAAAAATTAAGTGTTCATTTGACAAAGTGGTGCTTTGTGATGCAACGAGTAAAAAAACTTTTATTTTTAAATTTTTTACATTAGTGGTTTTATAAAATTAAAAAAAATAGTGTTTGATTACTCGATTGTAAAAATGTTTTTCAATAAATAAAAGATAAAATTATAAATTACCAAAATGTATGGCATAGACTAAAATATACTTCGAGTTGTAAGTATCCATAATATTTAGGGTCCTTTACAGTTATATACAACTTTTACCAAATAATTATAAGAATAGTGCACAAGTAAAATAATTACAAAAAAAATGTCATATGGACAAATTAATTACAAAACATATCATCATCAAAGCCCTGAAAAAGAGGAAAAAATATATACGGTTACAAGGCAGTTACCATTTTTTCCAAACCCAAACAAAACAATCGTCGTAAACAACTCTCCCAATAAAGCACGATTCCTCCATTATCGATAATTAGTCAAATTATACAGGTTCCTCCATTGCCGAATACAAATCAAGGTAAACAAATCTTTCAATTTTTTGGCAACGTTCGAACTCTGTTAACCAACGTAATACGGTAGTGTAATACGACTCTGTTAACCAACAGATTACGCTGGTGTAATACGATTCCAACAAGAATTCTGCCGTTTTCACCCAACTGAAGGCAAGTAATTGAAGTTCTGCATTAGCCAATCCGTATGTTTCAATTTTAGGTTTTTTTTAATTTAGTGTTGCTTGAAGGTTGAGTAGTTGTTTATTAATTATTTAAGCCAGTTGTTAATTGGTAACCAGATCATGAAACGCATTGATTTGGTTATGAGCTGGATGCAAGCAATGTGATTTATAAAAATGGTTACCTATTATACAAATTTTAGTTACTTGAATATAAGTATTTGGATACTTACGGTTACTAATTAAATATTTTAATATTCCCCATGGTATGACACGCCGGCAATTGGCTATTTGGATATTTATGGTTAACAAAAATGAATATGTTTGTTACTATATATATTTGATTAGGTTACCAGGAACATTATATTTTGGTTACCAGTTAACTATATTTTGGTTACTACATATTATTAATTTGGTTACCAATTAGCAATATTACTAAATGGTATTGGTTACTATCGAGTATTTTGGTTAATGAATGACTTTTTCATTTTTATATATATACATTATTTGATTACTGACGTATGACTAATAGGCTATTTAGTTTTACTTGTTAAGCATTTAAATAGTCCCCAGTTCATGACATACATTGATTTGATTACTGAGGTGAGGAACACAAATTAGTTTCATTTTGTTCATTACCAGTTTTATATATGTTGTTTGCTGTGTACTTTAGTATGGTTACCATTCACATTTAGTATGTTACCATTCATATTTGATTGTAAGCTAAATGTTAAAAATTTGTTCCATATTTATGTTAACCAATAAACTATAATTTAGTTACCACAAACTTTTCCTTTGGTTAAAATTTTAGATACAAAATACTGTTGATATGGTTACCATCCACAATAATGTGTTTTGACTTCTGCTACAAATATTTTCTGGTTTTAATACATATATTTAGGTTACTGTCATATAAGTACTTAGTTACTTAGTTTTACTTGTTTAGTATTTATATGGTCCACATGTCATGATACATATTGAATTTGATAATGAGCTGACTGCAAACAATTTGGTTCATATTCTTGGTTAATAAAGTAGCTATATTTTAGTTACCACATACTATTGATATGGTTTCCATTCACATTATTTATAAAATATATTTTGGTAACTGTTGTATAAAATATATTTTGGTAACTGTTGTATAAAAAATTGGTTATTTATGTTTACTAGTTATGTTTTTAAATGGTCTCCATGTCATTATACACACTGTTCTGAATATAAGCTGAATTCAAACAATGTGTCTCATATTTGTGGTTACCAATCAGCTATGTTTTGGTTACTATAATTAACTGGTTTGGTTACCATTAAGGCAGTGTATTTTTTAAATTAACACAGTTACCAGACGATGGAGATGATTCCAGTTGTACTTTATTTCAACGGAACGTGGTCTGACAGCAACCAATACAACAATTTTGAAGTTACAGGCCTAATAGTCCCATCAACTTGTTCATTTTTAGAAATGAAGAACTTGGTATGCAGTTCAATAATGGTAGACACCAACACAACAAATTTGTCATTCAAATTCCAGCTGAGATCCGACATTCCCCCAATCAGTATCTCAAATGAAGCAACCTTCAGATTCTATATGGAAGTGAGTAGAAAATCAGATGAACAAGGCGAGTATCCACTAATTATAGAGGATACATACAGCAATGAAGGCAATACAATCTTACAAAACTTGAGAAATGTGGAAGAAAATGTAAGGCCAATCAGCTCAACAAACTGGAATTCAGATCTTATACCACTAGCAACACAAGATTACCACATTGGAACACAATATGCTGAGCAGCTTGCCATTGAAGCTATTAAACAAGAAAAAGACAACGCATACACGAAAGGACAACATGATGATGTCATATCAAATCCGAATGAATATGAAGTAAAAGTACATCAAACTTACAAAGAAAAAAAAGTCCTAACACAAGCAATAAGACTACATTCAATCAGGCAACAACGACAACACAAGGTTCAAAGAGCGAGTGGTAGAGACTTTGTGCTAGTATGCTTAGAGGATGGAAAATGCAGTTGGAAGTTGAGAGCGTCAAAATTTCGAAAAACCACTATGTTCAAGGTGAGAGAATTCAATAATATCCACACATGTTCATATGACATAATGCTGGGAGATCACAGACAAGCAAATAGTGAGTTGGTTAGTGAGTGCATAATGCATAGATTAACAAATCTGAAGAAAATATACACACCAACAGATATTGTGGAGGACATGATGACAGAATATAATGTTTCCATCTCTTACCAAAAAGCATGGAGATCAAAGCAGAAGGCATTGGAAAAAGTAAGAGGAAATCCACACGATTACTCGCTGATCCCTTCATGGATGCACGTGTTGAAGAAAACAAATCCAGGTAACGGTTGCAAATTGTCCTTAAAGTTCTAATAAATAATTGGTAACCAATTTTACTAATACTGGTTACTTCTGTATGAAGGTTTGACATTACTAAAATTTCATATCAGGTACAATCACAGCCCTGGAGTTAGAAACAAATGGACGTTTCAAGTATCTATTCTTTGCAATAGGAGCCTCAATTGAAGCATGGCATCATTGTTTCCCAATCATTGTAATTGATGGCACATTCATACAATCAACGTACGGGGGGACACTCCTAATAGCAAGCACCCAGGACGCAAACAGAAACATTGTTCCAATTGCTTTTGCAGTGGTTGACAGTGAAAATAAACTATCTTGGAAATAGTTTTTCGTCAATTTGAGAAAGGCTTGTGGAGTAAGAGAAGGACAATGCATTGTTTTAGATAAACATGAAGCCATTGTGCAGGGACTGAACCTTGTGTTCCCTGAAGTCATGCATGGTTCATGCACATATCATGTTTTGAAAAACATAAAAACAAGATTCAAAAAGAAAGGAGAAGAAGTCAAAAAAGCATACAACGGGGCTTGTAGAGCTTATACTATTGAAGAATTCGACAGACACATGGCTGTACTTGATGCAATTGATGCTCGAATAAGGACATATTTGGAGGAAGAGGTTAAGTTAGAGAAGTGCACAAGGCTCTATGGGACTATAAGCAGGTACTCAACCATGACTTCAAACACAGCCGAATCTATAAACAATGCAATCAAAGGAATCAGGGAACTTCCAGTTACAGCAATGGTTGAATGCCTCCGTTGTATGGTTCAAAAATGGTATTTCAGAAACCAACAAGCAGTTATATCAACATTCACTACCCTTTCCACAACAGCTGAGAAAACACTGCAATCTAATATCATTGAATCAAAGAAGCTTAAGGTCAGTAATGTACCTTTTAAATTATTAAATGCATGTATGCAATAATTTGCATTTGGATTTTATGGGAAACACTACAGTCAAATGTATTGTTACGTGTAGATGCTGGAAAAGTAAACAACATTTGAAATTATGATTGTACATCCTAACTACATCCTTAAATTGTGTGCCAGGTTGAGACATCAAACCTAGTGATTTTTACTGTTTACGATGTCAACAAAAACTTTATTGTGGACATAGAACAAAGGACATGCACGTGCCATAAATTTCAGTACCACGAGATGCCTTGTCCACACACGGCAACTGTTATCAGCAAAAGGAATTTGAGCTGTTATGATTTTTGCTCGAAAAACTACTCAAAAACAACTTTGGTAAACACTTATTCAGCTTCCATCCTGCCATTAGACGACAAAGAGAATTGGGATGTGCCAGAAGAAATAAGAAACATATGCATAAAACCACCAAATACAAGAAGACCAGCGGGAAGACCAAAGATAGGGAGGTATAAGCGTGGATCTGAAAACAAAATTCAAAACAAATGCAGCAGATGCCAAGAAAAAGGACACAACAAGAAAACATGCAGAAATCCACCAATTTTACGATCAAAGAATGTTTGATATAGTACAACTGTAAAGAATTTTTTTAGTTAAAACACCTATTGTTTACTGTTAGTACCTAATTAACAGTTATATGGTAACTTTTTAACTGTTATTAGGTAACCAATTTGCTGTACACCATTTTGAATAATAAAATTTGAATTTTTTTCAAATTCCCACAACTTAATAACTTATTACAATATTATTCCAGAATATAGTAGTCATAATATTAAATATATATATGTAGTGGCATAATTATAAAATCACATTCCATTACAGTTTTCCACTATTGGTTACCTTCATATAATTGTTTGGTCACCTAGGTGTACTTGTTCAGTATTAAATTTACAACCAGAGCATTAGAAATATCGATGTGATTATCAGCGGAATATAGAAAATATGTTACACATGACTGGTAACCAAATACCTATATATTGGTTACTGCCATATAACTATTTGGTTACTCCTGTTACTTGTTAATTACTTAAATGGTTACCAATCATATATATATATACGATCAAAGAATGTTTGATATAGTACAACTATAAAGAATTTTTTTAGTTAAAACACCTATTGTTTACTGTTAGTACCTAATTAACAGTTATATGGTAACTTTTTTACTGTTGTTAGGTAACCAATTTGCTGTACACCATTTTGAATAATAAAATTTGAATTTTTTTCAAATTCCCACAACTTAATAACTTATTACAATATTATTCCAGAATATAGTAGTCATAATATTAAATATATATATGTATTGGAATAATTATAAAATCACATTCCATTACAGTTTTTCACTATTGGTTACCTTCATATAATTGTTTGGTCACCTAGGTGTACGTGTTCAGTATTAAATTTACAACCAGCGCATTAGAAATATCGATGTGATTATCAGCGGAATGTAGAAAATATGTTACACATGACTAGTAACCAAATACCTATATATTGGTTACTGACATATAACTATTTGGTTACTCCTGGTACTTGTTAATTACTTAAATGGGTACCAATTAGATATATTTGGTTGCCAATCATACATATATATATATATATATATATATATATATATATATATATATATATATATATATTGTCAAATTATAATGGTTATAAATTACATATATTCTGGTTACCTCTAAACAAAATAACCCAAAAAACACAATATAAAACAAACAATTGGTAATAGACACAAATACGTAATTACATTAACATAAGAATTCAGTACCCAATAACAAGTCAGTAACCATAAACACATGTTTATGAATTCCAAAATACAACCATCTTAAAAGTAAAAAATCTATATACAACCAAACCACTATTGTGGAACAAATCTGCCTGGATATTCTCTATCAGAATCATATCCCTCTATTTGCTTGTTCCTCGCATGCATGAATAGGTTAACGCATAATTTCTTCCTATACTGGATGATGGAAAATGGTTTAGGAATTTCATCAAACTTTTGATGAAGAAGATGTTCAGCAAAACAAACCGAAACATCCCGCAATCACTGCAAAAACAAACAAAACATAAAACAAATCAAACAAAACATCATGCTAGATTGAATACTACAATAAATTAAAAAATGGAAAACTTACCCCTCAATTTGTTCAGGCACCCCTTCTGCAAACTCAAGTTCAATTAGATCCTCCTCCCCCTTATGAATATATGGTTGACTTTGAAAATCAATATCTGACCTACACTTCCAAAACCCACACTTGGACAATATTATAGGTAAAATAAAAATGTAAGCCTCACAAATGTCAATTATGTTTGTTCGCATTAATGTTTTGGTAGGTCGTAGGGAATTGTAAACTACTAGAACTCGACGATGCACATCAAATACCAATAAAAACCAATGATCTGGAGCTGTCATGTGAATGGAAAACATTATAAAATCAACATCAATCCAAGGTGTGTTTATATCCAATGAATATCCACGAATGTATAGAGCGACATCACCATCCCCCGACAATAGAGTCGTGTCTGCATTTTTAACACAATATTGACCATATAAAGCAGACAACTTGGCATGAAACCAACAATCTGTAGTAGTAACCCTGATCTTAATATTGGCAGAGTGTCTAGCCAATTTCCTGAAGTAGTAGAAAGCAATGTTGATATGCTGGACCAACAAACAAACAAAAATCTATCAGCCGACAAAAAAAAAATTCTGATATAGGTAACCAAAACTGTCTACTCTAGTGACCAAATCATATATATCAGGTAACCAAAAGATAATTTAACTTAATATCAGATTGTCTAACCAATTTGCATAAGTAATACAAGAATATTTTTGATATGCAACAAATAAACAAAAAAACATAAGCTAAAAATAAAAATAAAAATTAATACAGGTAACCAATATTGTCTAGCCTAGTGACCAAAACACATATATAAGGTAACCAACTATAATTTATTGAAATATCAGACGATCTAGCCAATTTCATAAGGTACTACAAGGAAATGTTCATATACTGGACAAAAAAACAAACAAAAATTCTTAAGATATAAAAAAAAAAATTGAAAAAGGTAACCAATATTGTCTAAACTGGTGACCAAAGCACATACATAAGGTAACCAACCATAATTTATTGAAATATAACACTGTATGGCCAATTTCTTGAAGTAGTACAAGGAAATGTTGATATACTGGACCAAAAAATAAACAGAAATTCTTAACCTATAAAAAAAATAAAAAAAAATACAAGTAACCAATACTATGTAACCTGGTGACCAAAGAACATATATAAGGTAACCAACTATAATTTATTTAAATATCAGACTGTCTAGCCAATTTCCTGAAATAGTACAATGAAATGTTGATATACTGGAACAAAAAAAAAACAAAAATTCTAAATCTATTAAAAACAAAATTATGATACAGGTAACCAATATTGCATAACCAAGTGACCAAATAACATATATAAGGTACCAAAATATAATTTAATGAAATATCACTTTAGAAAATACAGTCTATAAAAAAAACAAAATGAAATGAAGAGTAACAAACAGAGTTTCACAAACAAGATACTTACATCATGGTTAAGCCACTGTCCAGGAGTCTTTAAATTGTAAAACCACATTTTCGAAGATATTATAACAGACCCAAAACTGAATGCAGGTTCAATCTTATCATGACGTCCAGAGAATTTTTCAGTCCTTCAATATAACATAATATAAGTTACAACCCAATTTTTTTTAAAATTAAACGTATATATAATTGCGTAACGTTAAATAACATACATTTTCCTGTTATTTAACCCAATCTTGTACCATTGATCAAATAATACATCTTCAAATTGAGATGGCATACCCATGCAAACATCCGGGAAAGTAGAAACACCAGTTCGTATTTTGGAAGGAACTACATCAGAACCAGATGAAGCAGCAGAACCAAACCTCGTTGTATATGGACTCCTCAAAGCCACACTCTTCGAAGAAGCACGATGCGGTCTCGCACAAGGTTTGGAAGCAATTCTCTCCACTTCAGCACAATGAATTATATCCTGAGTAGTTAAAATCATTTCATCGAGTGCAGAACTGTTTTGATCCTCAGTTTTAACCACCTTTATAAGTTTAGAAAAAAGACAGAAAAACAATTAAAATTTCAAATACAAATTGACTGAGCATTAACGGAAAAAATATAAAAAAATAACCAATCAAATGTATAAACGTAACTAAGTTTGAAAAAAATACAAACCTCAATAGGGTTGTAAACAATAATCTCTTTCCCAAAAGACGGGTTTAAAATATCAGAACTTGGATTGTCATGCTTCATGCCAACCTGTTAAAAAAACAAAATAATAAATAATCGCAGAAAAAAAAACATAAAAAAAATATAAAAAAAACAAATATGTTTAACCTTATCATACTCTCCACCACTGTTATCGCCACCAGTATCACCAACATCATCGCCTGTTTTTAAATCAAATTGTTCTGCATTGTCCGAACCATTCCCTACTTCATCAGCCTCGTCAGATTTAGCATCATCATTGCCACCATCATTCCCACCATAACTAACATCAGGGCGTCCACCAAACTGCATTCGCAACATATTACTAATATCCCTGCAAATCTCTATACGGAAAACACGTAACTCTTCCTTCAAATCAGCTCCCAACTCCTCAATGCCTTTTTTGATTTCAACCAAGTTCTTCTCCAAAGGGTTAACACGTGCATCAATAATATTTTTTACATCAGACAATGAAAACCCCATATCTCCACCAGTTGTGTTTTTATCATCTTTTATGTAATCAACATTGGACCCACCATCATGTCCATGCGAAAACTTAAAATTCCCCAAATCCAACCGATCATTCTCATCACCGGTAGGAATGAGCAATTTAATCTTCAGCTGAAACAAAGTGTGCACAGTAAATATCGAACCTTTAAAATAATGAACAATAAATATAAACAAAACATTACAGCAACAAACAAAAACTTTATACTAGTAACCAACTGCAGACATAAAGGTAACCAAATATAACATGAAAGGTAACCAACATACCTGTCCAGAGCCAAAAACTAGATCATTCAACTTGTCAAATGTAGGAGCCTTCCCTAATTCCTTCCACCTAAATAATCTAATTTCTGACTGAAGATCATCAATGCATAAAAACTGCTCCTTCAGAGTAAGAATTGTTTCAAATAAGAATACTTGAAAAACATAGGGCAATCCATTCAACTTATAATATCTACAATAATTGTCCTTGTAAAAATTGTAAATAAGACACCCATTCCTGGCCTTCTTTAACTGTCCCTTCACAGCAACGGATAACGACCTTTTAGTCTGTTCAAAGGCAAATTTTCCCCAAGGATAAAGATCAAAGTCACCATAAGATAAAAAATTAAGCAATACCTCATCCACGTGATTTTCTAAAACAATCGCTAGTATAAAATTGAATACCAGGAATATAACAGACATCCTTAAAGCCTCCTCATCATTATCGAATACAGCCCCACGATATATCTTCCGGATACTAGAACGGGTAACAACCTCGTCACCAAAAAACTTTGCCATTAACTGATTTTCTATTCCCTTGAATGCAGAAATGTCATCATCTCCTTGCCAACGCAAACCAGAAATTAAACAAAATTCGGGCAACCCAAACCTTACCCTATTCTCACCAAACAAAAACCACATCTCCCCCTTCTCTATTTGATACACTTCTCTAACCAAAGCTTGATGGATTAACTGTGAAAACATTTGCCTCTCACCAACATTTATAAATTTCCCAAAACAAGTCAACTCAAGCCGTTCCAATTGATTTACATTCAATTTCTTCGTGATGACACTCGGCACTTCCATATCACACCAATAAATGATTTTGGCAGTGAAATTACGTTGGCGCTCCTTGTAATATAGATCCCAAAACTGCATATACAACACATTACAAAAAAAAAACACGTTACGTCATTATACATGTGTATATAATATTTAGTAACCAAAACAAAATCACCAGGTATCCAAACACAATTTAAATAACCCCAAAAGTTAAACCAAACAACATAGTAACCAAATAATAATATAACAGTAACTAAAAGTGATATTGGATAGAATGTAACCATTTTAATAAATTTTCATTCAACACTAACCAAATATAACATGACCATTTCCCCAAACAGATTCCGAAGTTTACAAAAACAATTAAGTATTCAATGTTTTTAGAAACAGTTTAAATAACACACCTTGAGAAGCTTTTGCCGAGGAATAATATTCGCACTATGAAATTTATCCGCTTCTTCGGCTTCATTAGCATCTTTGCGTGGTGGAGCTTCAAAATCAGATTCCGAATCTAGCAATTCATCGCGCTCCTTTAAAACACGTTTCCCCGATTTTTTTTCCTTCAAAAAAGATTCAGAAATTACCTTCTTACCCTGGTTAGGGGACTTGACCACACCCCCCTCCACATTT
Organism: Hedera helix; assembly: GCA_947179155.2. Taxonomy (NCBI): domain Eukaryota; kingdom Viridiplantae; phylum Streptophyta; class Magnoliopsida; order Apiales; family Araliaceae; genus Hedera; species Hedera helix. Next base: position 44,779,909 of record OX359265.1, on the reverse strand, counting down.
TTCTTCCCATCACTGCTATCATCATCATCCCTGCTTCTTTTCCTCTTCCCATCATTTTTCTTAACAACAATCCCCCCAACGTTCTTCCTCGTATTAACCATCATATACAAAACCACAATAACAGAATATAATTTGTCAAAAACAGCTTAGGTTGTCCAAGATTATAAGGATAAAAAGGCATGCAATATTTGCCAAAAACAGAATGTATGACAAACTTCATCATGCTACTAGTAATGAAATTGAGCAAATAATTAATTACTCCCATAATGATTCTGATGCCATCACTTGATGCAATCTACAAAGTATATATGTAATGCCATTTGTTTCAAACTTGGAAGTAAGAATACATGCATACACCTGTACGTAACTAGTAGACAAAAGAATGCACAAAAAAGCCATAAATTTCATAAAGAGAATGATAATCGAGAGCCTAAAATTTTTGGGTAAAACAATGATATCACATCTCAGATTACATGGCTATAGATCAAAACGTAAGCAGGAACAAATGTATCAACATGCATATTCATCTACAAATATATAAAAAAACAGTACAATGATGTTGACAAATGCATATTCATCAAATAAATATTCATCAAATACATATTCATATAAATGCATATTTATTTGATGAATATTCATTTTGTATGTATATAAATGCATATTCATATAAATGCATAGTATTGATTTTGATTACTATATTTTGGTTACTACATAGTATTGATTTGGTTACTAAATGCATATTCAGCAAATAAATGTAAAATGCTTGCCATCAAATGAATGTATGTAATGGAGGTTTACATGTTTCTCTTCTTATTGGTATTCTATCGAACACGTAATATGCACAATACCATTATTCACATTTACAATAGTACACTGTATAAGAAAATCCTTTTTTACAGAAACTATATTTACCTTGACAGATGGAGTTCTGTTCACGCCTAATTAAATGCCAAACGAAAATATAGAAGAAAAGACTGAGATTTGAAAACTAAGAAATCACTAAAAAAATATTGGAACTATACATACAGCTAATTGATATAACCAAAGAAAAATACCGTAAATTGAATAACAAATGATAAAATTTCTAACTCAACTAAGGCAAACAAAATGCAACAAATGTATATGAAAATTACTTCAGACTTACTCAAAAGATAAGTATTATCTTTTAATTTTGTCTCAATTGCAGCAACTCAACGTACAGAGGAAGATAACAATGTATAGCTTGACAGAGGTGTAGGGGAAGAGAAGCAACAACACTGATAAGAAAGGTTGAGATGATCATAAAGGAGAGTGAGAGCCTGAAAGAGGTAAATGAATACTCCGAGAAATAACGAAACAACTCCGGCAGAGGTCAAAACAAGAAGAAGCAAAATAAGGGTTTCCAGGTTCCCAAAATGCGAAAATAAGGGTTTCCAACTAAATAAGCTTCACTCCAGAGGATATCGACACGCACGGCAGTTACAAATTCAAAAAATGCAATCACCTATAAACATGGGACATGTCAACAACTCATTAAATCAGTTACTAAATAAAAGGGATAAGAATGCATAGTTTTATAAATTAAACATTACAAATGCACTATTTTTATAAATAATTAATTTATGCACTTTTTTAATAATATTTTATTAAAAGGTACTAATAAATGTAAATGTTCCTAATATTTAAGTCGTACGTATTTAGCTGGCCTAAAGTTGAAAATTGAATTTAGTAGGCTTACGAATATATCCAAGCCTCATAGATAGCACAATGCATGTGAAGAAATTGATGTTCTACTTCTGGCCCAAAAAGATTTCAAGAACGAACATTCATCAAAATGAAAAGTCATCAAATTCTTCTCATTTTTTTTTTTTCTGTAAATACTTATACTATTAGTAATAAAGCTACGTTTGGATTGGTGGAATAGGAGGGACAATAAAATTAATTATTCCTTTGAAATGATTAATAAGCTGTTTGGCTTATTTATTCCTATAGGAATGCTGTATTTTTGCCAGAATGTTATCAACTTAGAATTTGATTTTTCATTCTTGGAGGGGAGGGTCTAAATAAATCATTTCGTTCACTAATTTAGTCAATTGACAATAATATTCCTGTAAAGATATAGAGTAATACATTTGGATTAAAGAAATAAAATAAGTAAATGAATGAAATAAATAAATGAATAAAATTCATTTCATTTCAACTGAGATGAGTCATTATATATATTTTCTCGAGACATAAAATTCATAAAATAAGAATGATTCATTTCATTCTAACAGAACAAGCAAAAATAACTTTTTTTCATTCTATATCTATATTCGAATCAATGGATTATTTTGTCTACTAGGAACGCCAAGAGGAGGAGAACGGCGAGAAAAGGAGAATGCCTATAGGAGGAGATCGATCCATGATTGAGATCAGTACATAATCAACAATCTATGGCTAGGGCCGGTCCTAAGAGCACAATTTATATTGAGGGCTCTGTGCAAAAAAAAAAATGGGGGTCCTCTCTCACATATAAAATAACAGATATTAATATATAAAGCACAATTTGTGGGCCCTCCGAATTTGGGAGCCCTGTGCGATCGCCCCTTCTGCACCCCCTCTCAGGGCCGCCCCTTTCTATGGCTGAAATCGGTACATAATCAACACAAATCTCCAATCGATTTCAACAAAAATTTATTGCTCCACATTGGCATCTCTAAATCGTATTTTCTTTCTTTCTATTTCTCAGATAATTTCAAAATCCTTTCAAAACTTTGAATTGAATCAAATAGCTTCCAAGTCTCTCTATATTTCTGGTATGATTTTAGATACTTTATATGTATACATATATAAATGGACACGAGGATGAGTTATGTTGGTTTGCAGTGTTAAAATTTTGCATCTGTCCTGTGTCTGGATGAGTTCTGTTACTTCGTATAAATGTTTTGATTCACATATTTGTTTAAATTGTCAAAACTATCTCCTCTGTTCTTTCTCTTTTTACAAGATAATACTTACAAAAATATATAGATATGCAAAAGTTTTTGATAGAATTTGTGTTTGTATTTAAGATATGTAAAAGTTTTTAGATAGAATTCGTGATGATGATGAATTTTTTATGTGGCTAGGTGCTATTGGGATTTTTAGATTAAGGGGAATGTTAGTAGTTCTCATCTTTTTGCAGAAGAAAGTGTTTTCATGTTCTTGTTCGGGGTGGACAGAGAATCAATATATATATATATAGATATAGATATATAGGGTGATTTGATTGAAGATAAAAGAGAAAAGGTGAATAACTTTGTAAAATGGACAGTTTGTGTTTGTCATGTGGAATTGTATGGGCAGTGCTGATTGTTGTCCATTTCTTTACCCTCTTGTCGATTTTTGTCAGATTTAAAACTTTCAATTGTATTAATATATTTGAACGACATTTCAATTGCTGCTACTCATTACTTGAACGACACAGAGTTGCATAAAGTTGATTCCATTAAGTTTTAGCGGTATTTGAAAACTTGAAATTAGATTGCCACTGCTCATTATTATTATATACATTGAACAAGTGCTGGAAAGTTAATGAACTTATCTTGATTACAATTACTTCTTCTCTTGGACAAAAGGCACTTTTGTATATAATAATCGCATTGTAGTTAGTATAATTTAGTGGTAAAAGTGGTATTTGAAACCCTTAAAGTCAATTGTGTTCTTTAAAAAGATGAAGAAATTAGCTTGGACATGATTTTATGTTTAAAGTGAGAGGAACTATACAATTATAGATTGTTTAGCCCTTTGAAGGTATGTTGCATTCCATGCATGTAAAAATAGATTATTTTTACATTTTTGCTAGGAGAGTGTTTTTAAGAATAAATCTTCGGTTACAAATCTTCATTATTAGTGGCTACTGACTGTAATCTGTAAGTCGATATGCCCTGTCAGTATATTTGGTGTTCTTAGCCTGAAACATTACGTGGTAATGTCCCAGAATTACTGAATAATTTTCCTCCATATGACCAAAATTTAAAAAAAACTGAAAGATGTAAAAGCCACAATCCTTAAAACTTTATTAGTTGTGTAAAAACAATAAAAAGATGAAAGAATTCAATACTCCTAATACAAGATGGAAGAGCGTTTGAGAATTAAAATAATATTTTAAACAACAATGTAAAAAAAATTTATATAAAAACTAAAATAAAATTAAATTATGAGTATTAGGACCAAATGAATAGTTTTATTCTCCGAAAACAAGATGAAAAGGCTGAGGCAGATTTATACTCTGTGTTCCTCCAAGATATGAAGCTTGTCTTCTAATGTTCTAACTTCTAAGTTCTGCAAATTGACAAGACCTAAAAATTTTAGGAATTGGTATTTCCAGTTAGAAAATAGCAGTGGTAGTTAAAATTGAAATGAGATTGACAATGACTGTAACTCTACAAAAATATAGCTGGAAGTTTGCAGGAGTAAAAAATGAGTTGAGATCTAAGTAATCTAACTTGATCAATTATTGAGAAATGGGGTCAAGTTCAGAATTTTGGATTTTTTGAAGGGGACCTCTTTGGGAAAAGGTCCAAGTGATAGAGAAACTTGGATTACTATATATATATATATATATATATATAGAGAGAGAGAGAGAGAGAGAGAGAGAGAGAGAGAGAGAGAGAGAGAGATAACACAATATATAGTTATATATTATATATACAAACACACTCCTACCTAATTATCACCATGCAATAACAATTATTGATCCATTTTTCAGGTCCCATCTTTGTACATGCACGTCATTTTCTATCATAACTTAGACTTCGTATGTTTTTTTGCAATCATTTATGGTGCAGCGGAATATTGATCGAAAGTTAGACAAATCTTTTAAATACAAGAAAAGATTACAATTCTATAAAAGAAAACACAACAATATATATTAATAATAATTATTAAGAAAATAGTTTAATAATTCTAAGATAGCATATTTATAGTCTGAAACACCTTTTAACCCTAACTAGAAAATATAATAAAATAACAAAATAATAAAATTAAAAATTAAAAAAAATTATAGTCTGACCAACGAATAGACTCATTTAAACATTTTTTTTGTTTGGCTTAAAATGATGTCATATAGCACAATTAGGTGCTGATATTTGTACGGTGAGAGTTTCGATTTTAAATATTATAAATTTTATAACTTTTTGTGTATTGAAAGTCGTGCCTGACTAAAATTTATTTGACAAAAACTCCCATTTGATGTTATTTACTCAACTTTCCAGTTTGTCCCGGCATCTACATAAATTTAAATGCATAAATGTAGTTCATGCTGCCGTAAGGCATAGGCTTAACCTCCAAGTACAATACAATACAATCAAATTGGTCCATCTAATTCAATTTATTTTTATTTTAACTTGAAATCAATTCACAAATTTTAAGATTCAAAGTAAACAGATAATTATTTAGTCAATAAAATTTCAAATATTGTAAAGTATAAAAAGAATTGCCAATTATTTTTTTAATTTTAAAATTTAAATATATGTATATATGTCCAAAATTTAAAATTTTGCAAATTTATTACTACCGTGAGTGATGAAATATATTGACATAATTTACATTTTATTAACATAATTGATAGAGATTTTAAAAAAAAAATTGAGTTTTGAGTATAATAAGCTTAAGGTTAAACTAGACAAGTGTTGAATAATTTGATTGATTTTTTATTAATTAAGAATAATATTGTCTCTTTAACACAAAAAAGTGTGCAATAATTAATTTAAATGATATGATAAACAATGCTTTAAAAACCTAAAACCAACTAATGACTCATTGATCTTAAATGCAACGTGTTGATTGTCAACCACCTTGATCTAATTCTTCATTTAATAATCATTATATAAACGTCTTTAATTTTATATAAATTTATGTATAGAGTAGAGTGTAAACGGATATTTTTTAATATGAATGTAAGTATATTTATATCTTTATTATATATATTTTTAAATATTTATTTTTGTCGGATATATAATATAAAATATTCGTATTTGTTTAAAATTAAAAAATATATTTTATTTTTAAATTTTACACAATGTTAAATTAATAACCAAAATATTCACTTAATCAGCTGATAATTAAAAATAACGTATAATCAACTAAATAAAATAATAAAATTAAATATACTATTCATATATATATATATACACGCTTTTGTCAAATAATAAGAGTTATAAACATCAATATATTTGCACCACATGCACTCAGATCAAGCTAGGTTGTCTCTTGAAATTAAGAAGGGGCCTTACTGCTTATATGTAAGTTTGAGCATGACCTCTTTGATTAGTCACGATATTTGTTGAGGTCACCCAAATATATTTTATTATAATACGTATCTTAGTGTACTTGATTCGTGAAATATTAAATACATCCTATAATGGTCTTCGCACTTCAATTTCAAACAAATACCGTACAATTCAACTCGTTAAATTTACTTGCACATTCAAAATTATTCATACATTACAATATATAACAAAAAATTAAATTAAAATTTTAAAAATAAAAATATTATTATTATCTGTATTATTATTAAAAAATTATAAAATATAAATATTACTATTATCGGTATTATTATTTTTATTATCATTATTCTTATTATTATTATTATTACTATTATTATTATTATTATTATTATTACTATTATTATTATTATTATTATTATTATTATTATTATTATTATTATTATTATTATTGCTATTATTGTTATTATTATTATTACTACTACTATTATTATTATTATTATTATTACTATTATTGTAATTACTATTATTATTATTATTATTATTATTATTATTATTATTATTATAGTGTAGGGGTGAATTTAATTTGGGCGATAATTTTTTTATAAGATGAAATGTGAGTCATTAGATTAAGTTGGAAGAATCTAAACCTTCTTTGTGCTTTTAAATTTAAAATGGGTTCTGTTTTATTTTATAGATAATCTTATTTCTTTTCTGATAATATAAATAATATAATATCTTCAATTTTACTATCATAATTTTATTATTACCTCATCTTCATTAAGTCAAATACAAAATAAATTTGGGAATAAAAATAGATAAAAATATATCTTTAAAATTTATAAATAATACTTTTTGGATAAAGATAGGATAAAAACATATCTTTAAATTTTATAAATAATTTTTTTTTATAAAACGAAAAGAATATTATTATTCTTTCATTTATCGATATTTGTGCACATTAGATTAGCGAGAATCGACGAAAGCTCTTTATCCATCTCAGTCTTGTTGATTTAGTCAATAAGTCTCATTACTAATAATACTACTTCCCTTTCATATTACCTAGCGCTAAAAGAATATACATATTTATTAATGATAGCAATTAATAATTTTATTTTAAAAAAATTGATATAATTATTTTTTATTAAAAAGAAAAAATAGTTATTTGATTTTATTAAATATCGTTGGAAAAAATATATAATTATTATTATTATAAAAAATATTTAAGATTCTTTTAAATATGTATAAATAATAATTATTTTAAAATATATAAAATAAGCTAATGGAATAGAAGGAGTACCGCAACTGAAATGTCAAACCATTTTAGTTTGCTTCAAGTCGGACAGCCCATAAGCCCGAGAAGCAGTAGACAAAGCGTGTTAAGCATTAAATGAAATGGGGTAAAGTTTGGCAATAAAATTTGTCAAGCAAAATGATGATTATTAAATTATATAAATTTAAAATTTAATAATATTTTATAATTGTTATTTTTTTCTGCTCATATCAATAGTATAAATTTCAAGTTTACTGACATATATATATATATATATATAGAGAGAGAGAGAGAAATTATTCGGTATTTCAAGAGTAAATGAACAGTTTACTCATTTTTTTCATATAATAGAGTAAAATTTATAAGTGATGGAACTTTTATGGATTTAACTGTTATGTAAAAAGGAGGAGTAAATTATTTATTTGTTTTCAATACATTGAATAATTTTTTTATATATAAAGTATATATTTACAGTAACCAATGTATTATTGTAATAATTAAATACAAGGCTCAAATTAATTTTTAAAATTATTGGTCGTTTGAGACTTTAGCAACAAGACAAAAAAGCGTTCGCAGAAAGAATAAAATACTTGTTTACGTTAAAACTTAAATTGTCCCTCATGGCACCAAGTATTTTTTTTTTTTTTTCATTTTACAAAATTTACAAGTTAGATATCAACTTCTGGAGTTGACTAGATTTTATTTCTTGGCAAATAAATAATTTGAATGGAAATAAGTGGGCTGCAAAGAGACAGACAGTACGAAAGCGACTTGACTTCCACCATAGAGAAGAGACAAGTAGAGGGGACTCATTAGAAAATGTTAAAATAGACTTTTTTTCCTCATTAAGTATCAGTTAATTTTGGATTTAATTTTAATTCATTAATTAATTAAATTTAAATAAAATTAATTTATTTTTTTATAATCTATCACATGAAAATTTAAAAAATATATTATAAAATTCAAATAAAAATTATATATTATGTTTTAATTATACTCAAAATAAAGTATATAAAAAAGTGCATTATTATTTGTAAAACTAATTTTTTTTAAGTCTCATATTAATTACAAATAAAATTATTTAATATTTTATAAATATAAATAAAATAATTTAATTTACTTGTAATACTAAAAAAAAAATCTAAAAAAATGATCATCATGACTATTGGTGGACATCCACCACTCTTTACCGATTAGAAAAACCCTCTAGCTTTAATACATTAAGAAAAAATGTTTGCAAGGACTAGAAAGACTCGATCATAGAAACTAAAATCGTATGCACGGAGCCAGCAACGAAAACCTCTGTTGTGACCTAACTTCTGTGGCTCACATGCTGAGGCTAGCTCTTGTGCATCAATCAATTGGCTTACTTTGTTAAACAGTCTGAACAACTGACTGGTCTAAAAGAAAATCAATCTGTCTTATGACATAATGCAAACTCTTTGATGCTCTACGTACTCTATCATATTTAATTTGCAGGTCATTTATTTTTTTTGGCCTTTTGTGTGTGTGTTCATTCTCTTTTAAATATATGGTAGGAGTAATATTTTCATTAGAACTCGTGACAAAAATGTTCCTCAATGTTTGGCCCTTTTCATTCTCCCCAAATATGAGAATTATATAATTCATATTATACCATTTTGTGTTCATTTTGGATTAATAAATAGTTTTATACAAGTTAGAGATTAAGAATTAATTAATGAACCAACATAGAACATTTTCAGAACTTTAAAGAATCTCGATCGTCACTTCAGATTAGTTAAGAATTAATTAATAAACCAATTTGAAACGTTTTCAGAATTTTAGGGAGTCTCCTCGTTCCATATTGGTTAATTCATTAATTATTTGGGGAGAATTTAATCCAAAATGAACACAAAATTGTATATGAATTATGTACACACAAAAATGCAGACGAATTATGGATAGAATTGAGACTTCTACTTTACTTGTAAGACCGTCCCACATCAAAAAATAATTAAATATTTATGCGGAGTCGGTTAGTTGAGTAACTATTTATGTATATTTAGTACTCAAGAATCAAAACACGGCATAACTTCAAAAAGTATAACGCGTATACATGCGTCTATCTTACTATCTCCATCATATTCTTAATATGCCATGTTTTAATATATATATATATATATATATATATATATATATATATATAAAAGATATCTATTTATAATAATTAATTGTTAGATACTATTTTAACAATTAATACAAAAGAATATTTTTATTGTCGATTGATTTTGTCGTTCATCTTTTTTGCAATAAATCAAAAATTAACCTGTCAAAATTATCGTTTATCCTTCTTACAACAAGTCAAAATTACGCGTAATTAACCTTTCTGTTTATTCTCTAACAACGATCAATTTTAATTATTCTCAATAACCAATTATCATAAATAATTTTCCATATATACATATAACATGCACAGTCAATATAATCATGTGAATATACATTCGTTAAAGAAAACACAAGTACATAAACATAATTAATGCATGTGGTGAAGTGGCGATATCTATGATCTATCCATCTATATGTCTATTTATCTATCAAGTTTAAATTAATCCAACTATATTAATTATAACATCTGTACATTGACAATCCTATTAATTACTTATGTTATTGACATACACGAGCTCATATGTAACGATACATTTCTTAAAGGGTAAATTTATACATATATTAAATTTATATAAAAATTTATACTTTTATTTATTTATAATAAAAAAATATATAAGTTTTTGTGCTAAATTAAAAATATATATATTTTTACTAAAAATAAATAAAAATATAAATTTATATGTAAATTGAATGTATATATAAATTTATCTTTTTCAAAACAAGCTAGTCAATCTATCTGACTTGGATATATGTCCCTTCTTCTCTCTCCGTATATGAAATTTTAAGACGAATCACGGGCAATAGCTTACAAATATTTTGAAAATTCAAAGAAAGGATATCCACAAACCCGAAACACATTGTGAAATTAATATTATAATTAAGTACTCCCTCCTCCTTTCATACTCGAAAAAAATTATTTACAAAATTTTCAGATATTAAGATTTTATATTTGTCTTATGTTTACCCTTAATTAATTTAATGGTAGCGGCAGTACTAATGAAATTATAATAAAATTAAAATAATAAATTAATTTGCATATATCGTACGTATAAATAATCATATACTATTATGAATAAAAAAGAATATTATATTCTTAAAAATGAACACACAAAAAAACTGACAAATGTGACTTTTTTTTTTTTAGAATGAGAGATTATATGGAAGAGAGAGCAAGCCAAAACAAAAAACATAAATACATTGAGCCCCAAACACAAGTTGTGGTGGAGATCCATTCTCTCCACACTAGCTCCCACTTAAACTCCAAATAACCAACAAAACCAGATCCCCAAATTCCATTTGACACATAAACACTGGTTGTCCCCCCCTCATTCAATTCCCTGCAGTATCCTTCACCGGAGAAATTAAAGCCTCTGCCGGATTATCAAAATATTCTCTTCATAGCATAATTTTTGTGATTTTTGCATGCAACACACACACACACACACACACACACATATTAGACGTAGCTGCACCAAGTAGCTAGTGTATATATATTTGGCAGTTTGGATATATTATGCTTGCTGTGGCACCTTTGAGGAATACTAGAGATGAAAGAGGAGGAGAGAAGATTGAGAGTTTTATGATCGGAGGAGGAGATGATTTCCTTAACTTTTCCGGTGATAATAATTTGCTGGAAAGTATTAATTTTGATGACCTTTTTGAGGGTATGGAAGATGAAGATCACTTCCTTCCGGATTTAAAGATGGACCCAAAGATTCATGCTGAATTCTCCGTTAGTGGAGGCGAGGAATCGGTGATGAATACAACGTCGGGAATAACCGGCAGTTTAAAAATTGATGAAAATTCAAGAATTAATCAAGAGGAAGAAGAAGACAAAGTTTCAGGGTCAAGCTGCTTGATTAATCATAGTCAAGGAGATGAATCCGTTATAGCAAATCCATCAGTAAATAAGGGAGCTGGTAAAGGAAGAAAATCATCTAAGAATCTTCAAGGCAAGAGAAAAGTGAAGGTAATTATTTAGCAACAAAAAAAAAGTGAAGGTAATTAATTAGAATAATTAATTTTTCAAGCTAACATGGGCTACATGTATTTTTAGGACTATTTCTTTTTTATGTTCGTGTACTAAACTGTAAATCCATATTTTCACTAGTAGAAGAAATTCTCTCTCCCTCCCTCCTTTATCACTCATATTTATGGATCTTCACAGCCTTCATGGGTCAACAAGAAGCTGAAACCTCGCTGATTTTTCACGAGAATTATGAGTGTCGTATATCCCAATCCTACATATAATTAAAATTTTCTGAGAAACAAAATTTAATGTATATTAGGCTCTTTTATTTATTGTCAATTAGTTTTGAGTTAGATGATTGGTCAGTTATGCTCAGATCTATCATCTCAATAAATATTGGTTAATTAGGATTTTAGGGAGAGAACGAAGAGAAAGAAATTAATATGATTATTTGATTTTCGTTAGAATATTGGGGTGATGAATGTATATGATGATTAAACAGGAATTAATTCTTAAATCGTGTGTATATAGGTTGATTGGACACCAGAACTGCACAGAAGATTTGTGCAAGCAGTGGAGCAGCTAGGGGTGGATAAGGCAGTTCCTTCAAGAATTTTAGAGCTCATGGGAATAGATTGTCTCACTCGCCATAACATTGCCAGCCATCTACAAGTACATCGCATTCTATTATCTCTTTCTATTTTTACTTTTCCCTTTTTGTTTTTGCTTGTGTACAATTGGACTTGCTATTTTTTTCAATATATGTATAGAAATTCCATTAATTATTGCGGGATTCATTTGCCTTGGCAGAATATTATATTTGTCTCACATAGCTGCTGTTTCTTCTCATTTCAGAAATAAGAAAATTATATGATATGGACTGGTCTTTAAAATATCTGTATCCACCTGTTGTCCTGAAGAATTAATTGACACACGAAAATATTAGCATATGTGATGGTTTAGGGTTTTCAAAATTTGCTTGCTTTCCAAAAGTTTTTCTTAATCAATTTCTGTTTTGTTTGATTGCTAAGAAATTAATCTGTATATATTTCATAAAAAGAAATTAATTTATTTCAGAATTAAATTTTATATTTGGAAACATTTAAATATATACGTTCTTGGAGTTACCATTAATCATGCTCAACAATTGTATAACTAATTGAAGTGAAAATATAAATAATGCTAAGTAATTAGACAAAATTTTTAGTTTACCTAGATAAATATTGATGAATTCTATAATACCAACTCATTAATATTTTATTTAAGTAAAGTAGACAATTTTTGTCTAATTATCGAATATTACTCGAAAAGAAAATATTCTTAGATTGAGGAAATATAAATATGTTGAAAAGGCGATTCAAACTTTAGTGGTGAATTTGTGTATTATGCAGAAATATAGATCTCATCGGAAACATTTGTTAGCTAGAGAAGTTGAGGCAGCAAGCTGGAGTCAGAGGCGGCAAGTGTATGGCGCTGCAGCCGCCGGAGGAGGAGGAGGAGGGTGCAAGAGAGAGATGATGATGAGTAGTCCTTGGCTTGTACCCACCATAGGCTTCCTTCCCATGGCACCTATTCCACCTCCTCATCACTTTAGTCGACCTTTGCATGTTTGGGGTCATCCCTCCATGGATCAATCCTTAAAGCATAAACATTTGCCCCCTTATTCATCAAGGTCTCCACCACCACCACCACCATCTACATGGCCACCTGCAGCAGCTCCATCTGCTCACCTTCCGCCACCGCCATCAGAATCTTCTTTCTGGCACTCCCGCCACCAACACGTAAGATATCTTTCTCCACCATAAGTTTTATTATTATTATTATTCTTTTGTACCAAAATATAATATCCTTCTGTACCTTTAGTTTAAAGACAATGTATAATTAATATGATTTATTTAATTTTTTAAAAACAATAATCTTGTAAATAATAAATTTTAATTAGATAACTTATAACATTCATAATTATATCATTTTTAAATTTAAAAATATTTTAAATTGATAATAAAAAATTTATATTGATATTGCATTTTGGAAAGAAAGAAAGTATTACATTGTGTATAGTATATTTTGAACCTAATCTCATGCTAGATCTACAAGAAAATATAATCATATATTCTTTCAATTTTAAAATATAATATACTTATTGATTTTTTGAAATTAATTTAAAATATTTTTAAATTTAAAATTAACATAAATTTATTTTATTTTATAATATCTAAAAAATATTATTGATTATAATATATAATGAATCTTATTAATTTTGAGTTTAAAAATTATAATTCTTTCAAAAGTTAATAATTATCGTATAACCGATGGAGTATGATCAAGCTCAAAACCCAGCCTTCTCTCTATTGTTTTATTGAATTCGTAAAAGCTTAAACCTGGACACCTGAGTTAGAACTCATTGATATATAGATCTTCAATAATCTCTCTCTCTCTCTCTCTCTCTCTCTCTCTCTCTCTCTCTAATTATTTTTGCAACAATCCTCTATATATGTAGGTTCCAAATTCTCTAATACCAGGGACACCTTTCTTTCCACCACCATCATTGGCACGAACGGTAAATACTCGTACCATTTTTAACTTTTTTTTAAGTGTATACAAGTGCCCTTATTTTGGATTTACGTAAAAACACTAGAACCGTATTGGCATATGTTTTGTGGAGTACTTACTTGGCTTATATATATAATTGTTTACTACCGATGATACCGCAGAGATATCCTGCTCCACCGGTCCCCGGCATTCCACCCCATATCATGTACAGAGTAGACCTCACCGCTGCTGCTGCACCTCCGGCCGGACATACATTCCCCCTCCCTCCTTTAGACTTTCATCCGGTACTTGAGCTAGCTACCTACACCTTAATTAATTACCATCTTTTTCTTACTAGTCAAAAATTACCATTAATCTTTTAAGTGACTTTTGTTTACATTAATTAAGCATTAAAATGCAATTGGAAAGCTCTAATTATTCAATGAACATGAATAAAGAGTAGCATACTACATGATTTATGGATAGACATTTATGAAAGTTTACATTTTTAATCAACTATTTAAAATTCTTAAGTAATTGCTAATCCCTCCGTCTCATTAGAAGAAAAAAAAAAAGAGTCCTAAAATTTAAATTGATGTTTTTAAGAACGACAAAATTGTAAGGAGTAATACTTTTTATATCATAACTTACAATATTATTGGGATTGTATTGACTAAAAATCACATGAATAATTAAATCAACTGAATTTTAAAAAATATTGCAAATTAATTTTAAAAGGTTAAGAATATGCGGGTTGTTGTTTTTTTTTCCGGACAGATAGCAATAATCGTATGGAAATGGGTGGATCCAATAGGCCTAATTAATATTTAGCATTTGTTGCAAAACCTAGTTGACCTAAAGTTTGCCACTGAAAATTCCTCTTCAGATCTTGAAATTTATTATTCGTAATATGTTTCCCCTTTGGATTGTGACAGTCCACGGAGAGCATAGATGCAGCAATTGGAGATGTTTTATCAAAGCCGCGGCTGCCACTTCCTCTCGGACTAAAACCTCCATCTACTGATAGCGTTGTGGTGGAGCTCCACCGTCAAGGAATTGAAAAAATTCCACCTACTTGTGCTTGTGCTAGCCTCCTAATTAAACAAATTTAATCGATCCGGTTTCAGTTATTTCGGGGAGTTTTCAAGCCAGAAGAAGCCTAGCCGCCTCAATTAATTCGACGACATTTCCTGAATTTAGATGGATGGATTTATCTGACATGCATGCAACTTTTCTAGTTTAATTTCTCCTTCTATTTGTACTGTTGTAGCATGCAATTTCTTGTTGCATGTATATGTGCAAGAACAATTTTCTTTAGTTAGCCTGTTAATTAACTATGATTATAAATGTTCTAATGGTTCTTATCAATACAAGATAATAAAAATAAGGTGTTAATATATGAACACCTTAAATATATTCTTGAATACTTTTATGTAAAAGAGACTATACCACCTTTAATATATACAAGTTTGATAGCCCGAGGCGCGGTTAGTTTGTATAATTTTTTTTATAAATATTTAATAATTTGATTTAGTATACTAATGAAATTGACTTAGAAAATTAAATTGTGAATCACCTATTGCATTATTTAATCAAGTAATATATATATATATATATATATATATATATATATATATATATATATATATAATACTTATTTCAATATTAATTGTATGGTGATTACCTAGAACTCTGTAGCATCAATGTCTTTAATAACTTGAGCTGAGAGGGGTCTATAAAACTTTATTAGAAATCGGTAGCCAATTGATCTATATATATATTTATAAAAAAAAATCGGACCAGTCCGACAGTTCAACCAGAAAAAATCGAAACTTGTCCGTGCTCTGGTCCGATTTGGACCATCAACCAAATTTCGACAAAAAATCGGTAAAAACCGGTGAACACTTCAAGCTAATTATTAAAAATAAATAAAATAAAAATTACATAAGATATTTATGTTCATTTATGTTTGATTTTAACAATTTTGAGTTATGAGCATGATTTAATATCTTTCTTTTCATATAAATTTAGTATTTATTTGAATTGTATAAAGTAAATATTGTACAAATATGTTTTATTTATTTATTTTTTGTCAATAAATTGATTAATTTTACATATTTGATAGATATTATATATAATATATATTTATATAATAATAATTAATATATTTATTATTTATTACATATATATTAATGACGTCACTGGGTCAATAACGGTTCGACCACTGGTTGAACCAATTATCTATCCACCGGGTAATTTTTTCGGTTCAATAACCAATCCGATTTTTAAAACATTGTATAAAATACTTATTTCAATATTAATGGTATGGTGATTACCTAGTGTTTTGGAATGCTTGTCATAAAACTCTATAGTATATCTTGATCTATATAATTAATATATATATATATATATATTGTAAGACCCCGAATTTTATGAAATACAAAATTTAATTTTTCTTCATATATATATTTTTTGAAACAGTAAGTGGTTAAATCGATAAAGTTAAAAGTTAAGGATGTTATGTGCAAATTTTATTTTGTCGGACAATATTCGCTTTGTCGGGGAATATTCGTTTGGTCGGGGAATATTCGTGCCGTACGACGGCGCCGAAATAATAAATTATTGGTGGACCCCACAACGGAATATTTGTCGGATATAGAAAACGACAGAAGTAACCTTTTTAAATAAAAATAGTCAACGGAACTGTTAAAATACCGGTGATAAAAGAATAGTAGCATACGGTAGTTTATGGTATTTTCTATAGCACTCGGTACTCTACAGTAACACACGGTATTGCATAGTGTCTCATATTATTGGTCTGATAATTGACACCGTAACTGTTACGCATCATTTCATCGATAATTGTCACTGCATAATATTTTATATTATCAATTCAATAATTGTTGTTACACAGTATTTTGCATTATTGATTTAATAATTGTCATTACACTGTATTTTATATCATTGAGTCAATAATTGTTGTTGCACTGTTTTTAAAATTATTGAACCTAATAATTGTCACAGTAACATATGCACAGTAATTCACATTATTGAATCAATAATTGTTATTACACAGTAACGTATGCTTTATTTTACATTATTGTTATCTCTATTATGATGTTATTTAAACAGTTGTATTTCATTAATTTATTGACTTGATATCTAAGAGCTAACTATACTGTATTTATAACAATTAGTCATAATAATTGAATTGATAAAGTTATTTGTTTATAATATAAAGTTAGGTGATTATTAGGTGATATGAAATGAATGGTGTAGATTAAAGTGTGAATTATTGTTGAATAATTGAATTGATTTGTTTATAATATAAAGTTAGGTGATTATTAGGTGATATGAAATGAATGGTGTAGATTAAAGTGTGAATTATTGTTGAATAATTAAATTAATTTGTTTATAATATAAAGTTAGGTGATTATTAGGTGATATGAAATGAATGGTGTAGATTAAAGATAATATAATATTTGAAATGGATGGTGTAGATTAAAAGATGATCTTTAAATGAATGGTTTAGATTAAATGAATGATAAGATTTTTGGCTATAAATAGAAGCCTTAACTTAAGGATTTTTCATAAACTTCCTTACTTGTTCTTTCTTTCTCTCTCTAAATACTTCTTGTGAAAGTTCTCTCTAAGTGTGCTTAAGTCATCTTGAGTATTTGTGAAGATCTATAAGTATACGTGTACTGTTCAAGTTAATCAAACCTGCTACGGTAAGGGATACCATCTTTTTCATCTTCCATTATTCAAACGTACTATGGTAAGGATTATCATTATTTGATTCTCGATAATAATATTGTTTCTTCCTTACTCATAAGACGTGCCTTTTATTTCCATGTATTAAATTGTGGGAATAACCTTACGGAGCGGATTGCCGCCTGTTGGTGAATAACCTTTCGTATTCATTCATTATTAATCTCTGAGAATAACCTTACGGAGCGGATTGCCGCCTGTTTGGTGAATAACTCTTTGTACTCAAATTCTATTAAATTGTGGGAATAACCTTACGGAGCGGATTGCCGCCTGTTGGTGAATAACCCTTTGTATTAATTTCCTTCACCTTTTGTTAATCAAACCTGCTACGGTAAGGGATATTATTTTCTTTCATACTCCTAAATCGAAATATATTATGGAACTATTACTTCTATAATTCCTGAAAATATTATATGTTCCATAATAGTTGAACTTCATTATTTCAACTGAACCTTCCTATTTACGTGAACCTTTCTATTGGATTGTAACCGTTATTCTGAACTGTGGATCTTGAATATCATTTTTAAATTTCACTCCACATCATGTTGACAATTTGGACATTATTTGAATCTGTACAAAGTAAACTTCCGATACTTATTGTTATCCTATTTCTTCTGTTCATCATTTATATCATTCTAATCATCCAAAAATCAAGCTGTTGTGAATATCTGTGGTCGGGGGCACAGATGTGATATATTTGTTGAACAGATGATAGGTTAAAGGTGATATAATAGGTTAAAGGCGATACATCTGTTCGGTGTCTTTTATGGCACGTGGTGAATGTTCTCTTTGGCCCGTAGTGCAAAGATGAACTGTTGTTTGGTATGATTATGACCAAAGGCTGAATCTGGTATAATCATGACTGTTGGTGCTATATTGAATATCTTTGGCCCGTAGTACAAAGATGAACTGTTGATGTGCATGATTATGATCAGGAACTGTGAATTTGTATTATCTTGACTAATGATATTTCAGATGATAAAAGTTGATGATGTTTTTCCTAAAAAGAGAACCGAGTGGACATTATAGTCTGCATTATTCTTCTAATAGATTACTCATTCCGCTGCTATTATTGATCTAAACGTTGTTTAAGAATTTAACTGCAGTTTTTGATATAAACCTTGTAGTCTATTGTATTCTATCAAGAACTCAACTGTTGAAGACTAATGATAATTTATTCGTCATTATCTTAGTCATGATATTCTTTACTGGGCTATTTGAGCTCACCATTTCTTTTGTTCCATTGTTTTTCAACAGGAGATGAAAACATAACAGGGTCTAGCCGGGGAATGGAGTGAGGGTCCGAGGAATAGTTATCATAGTCTTCACGTTTTGTAAAATAGTGTGGCAATAATAGTGAAGACTTAGTTGTGTATTATTATACACTGTATTGTTGTACGTTGTGCTTTGTTGTAATAATTTTGTTGTAGTATTTTGACGACTCAAGTTTGGGCTGTGTGGGCCCAGATTTGGGGGCGTCACATATATAATACTTGTTTCAACATTAATGGCATGGTGATTACTTAGTGTTTTAAGATGTTTGTCATAAAACTCTATAGCATGTCTTGAATAGCTTGGACTGGGAGGGGCCCTTGTTAATAGTAATTTTTTGGGAGAAGAAAAGTTTGAGAATGATTAAGTAGCTTAATGACTCTTTGAAAGAATAATTTTTTTGGGAGAAGAAGAATTAAGGAATGACTATTTGAAATAAGAGTTTTATGGGAGAAAAATAGTTTTGGAAAGACTCTTCTAAAGAAGAGTTTTATGGGAGAAATTTTTTTTGGGAAGGAACGACCCTTTGACCTTAAAATTCAAATTGGGTAAGCCTCAATGAATTGACCGGTGACCAACGAAGTAATTGAATTTGAGATCGCCTCTTGCGTTATTATATGAATTTAGGATTGCCTCTTGCGTTACTATATAGGAATAATTAGATTTGGGATCACCTCTTGCATTATTATATATTAGTATTAATATAAAATGCTTAAATATAAATTAATATCGTAAACTATTCACCTCATATAAATTACTATTGTAAACTATTCGCTTTTTTCCATTTTAATGATCGACTTTTTAATTTTTTCAATCAAATTTTTAATTTTTCTACTTTAATTCAATTGAGATTCTACATCATAAATTGATGACATGGATTACGTATATGGCGTTTTTAGTGCTTATATGTTAAAATGAGTCATTTTATAAATTTTCTCTTATCATTAATGTCAATGAAAAAGTAAAATAGTTATAAATCATAATAAATTATTACTAAAAGTAAAATAATTATTAAATAAATAATTAAACAAATCAAAAAAAATGTAATTAAATAAAACAAAACCAGCCCCTCCCCTAACCTTAATTCCCCTCCCTTTACCCGTCCCTCCTATCCTCTTTCTCAGAGAAATTATTCAGTGTTCTTAGGGTATTGTCACGTGGTACCTTAGGCCAATCACATACTGTCATTTTAGCATGTCTAGTGGGTCCAGATATAAAAAGCCCACTACACATACTAAAATGATAACATGTGATTGGTCTGTGGCACCACGTGACAATGCCCCAGAAGCATTGAATAATTTTTCTCTTTCTCGGCCTGTGCCTAACCGTCGCCATCCCTTGTCAATATCCCCATGCATTCCCATCGTCCCTAATTTTCGCTCCTTGGTTCCTTGTTCCTACCAGATGGTCACAAAAGGGGGGAAAGTAGAAATAACACTATGAACGAATACAAAATAAATCATCAGTAACGGATCAAGACGCCGAACAGATCGACAACTAGTAAAGACGTTAACAAAAAAATCGATAATTGCAATGGTTTGATGCATTTGGACTTCTTGTTGGTGACTAGTTTTTGTGGATTTGGGGGTTAAGGTTTTGCTACTATTTGGAGCCTTTGGATGATTTAAGAATTAGAAAGTAATTGTGGGATTATGATTTTTGATTTTTTTAACGGAGATATGTTTATTTCTGATTTTCAAAGGATGATGGTCATTGTGATGGAGTTTAGTGGCATGAGATATATAGTGATAATGGTATTAGATTGTTGTAAACTTGAATCAGTGATTGATAGATTTTTTTAAAAGGATAAGTTTATACACACAACAATTAAATATTATATTTTTTTATATCATTAAAAATTTGAGTATGACACGAATTTTAATGTTATATCTCACTTTTTAATGATATAAATAAATATAATGTTTAATTATTATGGATTTATACTTACTCTTTTTCAAATTTTGTTTCGTTGGTCTTTGTTCGGGTTCAGCTATAGTAGCTAGGTGGTGGAGATGTGTAAGGATTAGAGGGAGTTATAGTTAATTAATAGCAAATAAAGGTTAGTTAAGTTAGTTTAATAAGGGTGTCTAAGTCTTTTTAATCGCAAAAGTCTGGGCAGTATTATCTTTCCATTTTATTTCTGTTAGAATCCATGTGCTATATATGAAGAGGAAGCATGTGCAGGCACATGCTCTCACCCTTCTCGATTGATGATGTGAGGGTATTTGTTTTGGAACTGAACCATAATTTTGACATGAAATGAATGAATGAAACTTTTCTTCTTTCTCAATTCATCTGTTCTCTCTTCCTTCTCTTTCTAATTCTCCCTCTATTCTCTGTTTCTCCTTCACTTTCCTCTATTTCCTCATCATTTGCTACAGTAAGCCCCATTTTAGCTTGTTAAGTATTGAATCGGTGATAATCAATTCATTACAAGATGGTTGGGTGGTAGGTGGCGGCGATGGCTAAGTTGTAGATAGGAGATTTATGGCTATTTTGGTTGTGTTTTGTACGGTGTATATGTTAGAGGTTGAAGAAGAAGGTTGATAAACAATTAGTTTAATTGGTACATTTTAATTATTTTGGTTTGTTATGTTTACCCTTTTAACTTATTAAAATGTTAAAATATTATTGTCAAATATCTTTGTATTACATATAAGCACTAACTATTTACATAAATGTCTTGATTATATATGTCTTATCATTAATTTATTAATTTATGACGTGACATATTTAATTAAATATAAATAAAAAAATTAAAAATTTAATTATTTAATTAAAAAGTTAATTACCAAAGTAAAAAAGGTGAGTAGTTTATTAACAAATTTACTATATATCTATTTTTTGCTTTAAATTTATTACTCGTCATATTTATAAGACAAAATATATTTACACTTAGTTAGCTATTTCAAAACATGATCTTCAACAATACATGAAACTAAACTACTATATTAAGCTCGTTATTTTCTTAATTAATAGCATTCTTTTTAATTTGAAATATTTTATATTATTCTATATTGTAAAATTAAATAAAACACTGTAATAAATAAAATATTAGAAAAAATAAAATTTATAAATGGTAAACTTTCTTGCTCGTATATTTTAAGACATGATATATAATTTTACTTGATATTATATTAAAGCGATACCCTAAAGTATAGTCATATAGGTTACGCAAAACAAATTTAAAAAAAAAGTTAGTTGAAATCAATTCACAAATTTTAAAATTCAAAGTAAATATTAAATTATTTAGTCAAAAAATTTCAAATATTGTAAAATATTTAAAAAGAATTGTCAGTAACAAATTTATTAATTTTAAAGTTTAAATATACATATAATTTAGAAATTCGTAAATTTATTACTACCGTAATTAATAAAATATATCGTAATAATTTACATTTCATGAGTATGATTGATAGAGATTTTATTTTTATTTTTTGGGTTTTAAGTATAAAAAATTTAAGACTAAAATTGACAAGTATTGAATGAAGTAATTTATTTTCAATTAATTAAGATTAATATTATCTCTTTAACATAAAAGGTGTACAATAATAAATTTAGGGTGTGTAAAAAGTTATTTAGCTCTATTCCTTTTCGCACTTATCTTCCCTCGTTTCTCGCTTAATGGTACTGCCGTATTAGGCTCGACTCGTGAACGTCTATAGATTAGAAATATGGCGGATTAAAGTTTTTAAATGGTCAAAAAATTGAATTTTTTTTATTTACGAAGACAATGCAAAAGATAAAAAAACTTATATGGGATTGCCAACCCGAAGAACTAGGGTGCGTCACTTACCATTGGGTATTAGTCAACATCTAGCTTATTTGTAATTTCACAAATTCGATATAAAACCATAATTAATGTAACATTATCAATCTACCATCTTCTTGTAGTTTTATAATATAACTATGATTTTAAAAATAATAATTTGTTGAATAAACTTTAAGACTATAAAAATCATATATAAATATACACAAATACTAATACATTCTTAAAAGTATATGTAGGCTTGGTTTTTTAATTTTAAAAAGACAAACTTTCATTTGTGTATCTACATGAGTCTTGTACGGGTATAATTAAAACTTATTTTGTACTTTCTCCTCTACTTTATTCTTTTTAATTTGTATGAAGTTTATATTTTCAACATTTTCTGGAGGATGAAAGGCTAATCTATGTATCTATATTATAAAGCGGTATAAAGATTAGACGATTATTTTGGTGTAAACATCAAAGTAATTTTTTTTTGTTTTCTTTCTTGCCCTTTAAAGTTAGTTATCTATGGGAGAGAGGAGGTGAAATGGTAAATCTTGAATTCCTGATGAAGATAAACTAAAAGTGTTGTAACTTGAGCGTGGTGTAAAATTAATGGAAAAAATTGAAAAAATAAAATAGAATAATAGGATAAGTGAAATTTATGTAATAATTTTCTCAATGAAATTTTATAATAACACTTATTTTTTGTGTTTTATATATTTTTTTTGACACACAACGCTTATATTATGATAGTGTACAACTCGTATCCAACTAAAGTTACTCTAGTAAAAGTAATGTCTCTCGCCATCCATAAATATCTAATGGGCTCTATACATAAAGTACATTGGGCTCTATACCAACAGGCCTCTAATTTAGTGTAGCGTTAATTGGCAACCCCACTCCTGTTAACAGGCCCGACTTTAGCCGACCCACAGCCCTACCATTTCTAATGCTCCGATTCTTGAATACCAGGTATTGGACCATATTTGATTTGTATCAGTCTGTCAGGAGAGGGAAAATGTAATATCCCTTATCCTATAAGGTGTTTCACCTGATTTACATGTATTAGCACAACCGTAATGAAAGAATTAAAATAAATAGAAGTCTCATTTATAATATCAAATCTCCAAAAATAAAACTAATAACAAATTAATAAAAATTAGTTATATCTAATAACTTCAATATTAAAGTTGAGGTAATATTTAACTCTTACGACACAATTTTTACGTACAAATTTTAACCTCAACTAAGTTGTGTTATCTATTGCGAAAAATTAAAAAGAATCGACAGTGAGCGAAAAGCTCGTATATGGATAAAAACAAACAGAAAGGAAATGAACAAATGAAAGTAAATACATTATTTGAAAATATAATGAATCGAGTGTAACAACTTACCATATATCCTTATTTGAAAATAAAAGAGAGAGATATTATTTTCACAATTTACTAAAATAAAATATCTTTCATAATATCAATACATAACTTAATCTTTTTATCACATATAAGGTATATAATCTTACCCAAAATATGAAAATGTATGATATTCAAAAATTACTAAATAAAATACTTACGATTATATTTACTCGTCACTTACAACTTACATACTATTAAAATTTTCGTAAAAATAACTTAATGGAAGTAAAATACCTATCAAATCATACTTTACTTATATTAGTTTACTCAAACTTACTTAAATTTACTCATAATCATAAAATTCACAAAATATTCGAAATCATGTATCACACACACACACGTGTATATTTATATATATATTAGAGAACAACTTACATTATAGGCATATTAAAAATATTGATCTCATTTACGCAATATCCTACCTTTTCAGTTATCTAAAAATAGATAGGTTATCAAATAACTTACATGGATTTGCAAGGCACATAACACATTGCTACCTAATGTAGCAAAATTACACGTGTTTTCAAGACACACAACACAATGCTATCCAATATCATAAACTTACACGGACTTGTAAGATACACAACACAATACTACTTAATTTCATAAACTTAAACAAACTTCATACTTTGCATTTATCAGTTATGACTGTCCGTGTCTCATAATATCATTGACACGTTTACACTATCTGCACCATGTAAGGAGTTTCAAGCATGAAATTCAATCCACCCACGTCGAATATCTTATAATGCTCTCAATATATATATATATATATATATATATATATAATAAAAAACTTACATTATATACAAAATCATAAATAAATTTTATACATAACTTAACTCATAATCTTATCGGAATATCTCCGATACATAAAAAAAAAAAACTTACTAGAAAATATAACAAATGATAAATAAAATTATAACTTATAAAATACTAATGTCCCAAAGCATACTAAACATAATATTAAATGTCACAACAACATAATCTCATTTTTATAACTAAAACAGCTCATAAGTAATTCATACACTTACATATTCATAAACTCGTTAAAATAAACCGTAACACTTAAAAAAAATCACAACTTGATAAAATATATGTAATACTTCAATACACTTTGTCATAACACTCTCATTTAGAAGTTGTTTCACAAATATAAAAATATTATGAAAAATTAGACTTCAAGAGCTTTAAATTAGCCTAAAAAACATTAAAATCAGATTTAAAATAATCAAGTTATCAATATTTGAAATACTACTTTTTTGAAAAAACCTATTGCATTAATTTTATACCATTTTTAGAAACGTTATATTTTAACATATCAAACCACATAATTAACAAAAACTCAAAGAACAAACATTTTAGAAGATTTCAAGATCTTTGTAGATTGTTAAAAATCATCCAAATCGGAGTTAAAATGAATTTTATACAAATTTAATAAGATGCTGATCAAATTTTCGCCATAGAAAATAGTGTTTGTACAAAAAATTTGTTTCGACCAATTTTGAGTCAGTATCTCAAAAAACTCAAAGAATAAAAGTTGTATATAATGTTTATACCATTCAAAAAAGGTCAGAATCAAATAGATCATACTAGAAATAAAATTAATATGATTTTTCGAATATTACTGTAAAAGTTTAGATAGATTTTATGATTTTAATTTAAAAAAACGAAAATTCATACCTTAATTAGTTGAAACATCTCATATTCATCTGCAAGTCATATTCCTTTACAATCCTAAATGATGATTGACAAAATCCTAACTTAAAATTATAATCAAATAAATATTTATAATTAAATATATAAAAGCAATTAACAAAAATATTAAATATAAACACTCTTACTTTAAAACCAATAATTCTGATTTGCGTCGACACCATTATCAATGATTCTCCACGTCTTTAACCTTTCACTTCTGTTTTCCTTTTCGTCTTAGTTAATTCTTTTATTTTTTTGCTAATTATAGAATTCTATTTTATATCTTAATTAATTATTTAAATGTATATAAAAATACGGATGTTACAAAAAAGGGTGTGAACATTTCTTTTCTTGGTGAAAACGAAACTCGTATTGTATCTGGAAATCATTTGTAGCTAGCTCTCTCTAGGGTTTTAACATACTTGCACAACTGCTACTGAAGTAACGGCATTTCGAGAAAAGTTTGGATCCCTCAGTTCTATTACTCCCTGATAACTTTCGATCTGTCAGATCTATTACTCCTTTATTCTAGAGTTTTAGCTTGTAGTCGATTTGCCATGGCGCCGGATCCAAACAGTGCCAGCGGCAGCGGAACAAAACGAGATGAGGTATCAGTTAAGATTCCTTCCAAGGACGCTAAGAAGAAGGACGAAAAGAAGGATGAGGATCTAGTAAGTTCGTATTTTTTTTTTGTTGCATCGCTGAATTTGTTCCGTTTTGCTTATTCTTGCTTTGAAATCGTTAATTTGATTGAAACTTATGGGTTTATAGTCGGAGGAGGATTTGGCGTTGAAGCAGCAATTGGAACTGTATGTGGAGAGAGTGCAGGATTCGGATCCTGGGTTACAGAAGGTTGCCCTGGAGAGCATGAGGTGTGTAAAGCTTTCGATAATTTGTGTTTACCAAGTGAAAATTGTTTTAATTTAACTACAAAATTGAACATTCTGGGTCAGTGAAGGCTTTAATGTTCGATTGTTCGTGTGTTGTTGCTGTTCGGAAGAGAAATGAACTTGTGAATTAATGACAAAAATTTGTATCTGCGACTGTTCGGAATTAATTACATATGAATAGTTCAACTTTGTACAAGTGATAGCTTGAAACTTTGAATGGGCACATTGTTTCATGACTGAGATATGCAGGATGCTTTTTGGCGTTGAGTTCTTCTATTGGATGTCATGCTAAAAGTAGCATGGTGTTTGTCATAAATGGTTAGATAAGGTGATTCTTTCGTAACCAGGTTGATATATTATGCAGTGTTGGCAATTCACTCTCTAGTCAGTACATTGGTGTCGTTCTTATAAAGAAGTATTGCCAATTCTCGGCTTAAATTAGGGGACTAGAATTTGAACTGCATTGCTAGAAGCTTTTGCGGAAGAATTTGTTTTAAATAATAAGTTTGATGTGCTTTCAGAGTAAAAGGACGCTTTCATTGTGCAATAATTTAATCATTCATTGAGTTGGGTTTATGCAACTACTTTGCTGTAATTATGAAAAAATACGCAATTAATTTAAACATATATAGAGTAGCCAGGTCAAATAATGTTGAGACTCCCTTTTATGGGCTTTAGTGGAGTATTTTCTTTGGTGGCTAATTGGGATGGAAATCGGAAGTTTGGAAATTAGAAACTCATTTTATTAACTACTTGGTTATAGATTTCATTAGTGTTAAGTTAATGTAAAACATCCAAATGAACACTTCTCCTTGAGACCTTAAGTTGCCCCTCTTAGTTTTCAAAACAGTAGAAGCAATTTACCAGCTAGCTTTAATTGATGCATCTCTGCCATTGCATTGTAAACAATGATATAGTTGATAACTGGGCCAAATTAGGATGATGATGCAATGCTTCGTAGGACAAATTTAGTATCTACATATGCAATGACATGTTTTTTTTATTGTAGGCAGGATCAAAATGTGAATGGCCTTTGTCTTGTAAAATTTTATGTGTACCAGTATAGTTTTTTTATTGTAGGCAGGAAATTCGGACATCAACAAGCTCTATGACTTCAGTTCCAAAGCCATTAAAGTTTTTACGTCCTCATTATGGAACTCTAAAGGCACATTACGAAACACTGACATCTTTAGATATAAAGGTATTGTTTGATTGGACTTTAATATTTTTTTCCCGAAAAGGTTAAGCTTTGTTGGACTTTAATAGTACTTGTATCCCAGTAATGTATAATCTATCTAATTCACATTCTCCTTCCAATGCAGAAATTACTTGCGGACATACTTTCAGTTTTGGCCTTGACCATGTCTGCTGAAGGAGAACGGGTATGTATATTCTTTTTAGGATTTAGGTTTTGTATCGAAGAATCACTCGGTAAAGTTTGGCTTATCTGATTGCCTATAATATCCATTGGCATGCACTATTATTTGGTCCGCTATGTTAGAGTGATATGTTTACGTAGGGCTCATAATTGCACATCCTTAAGCATAATCATTACGTATAAAGTGTAGGGTGTTTAATGTGGTTTGTTCTGCGGCAGTTCTTCCTACTTCAGTTGTATATCTAATTCATAGTCTGATATGTTAATTATTCCAGGAGAGTTTGAAATATAGACTATTGGGTTCTGAAGGCGATATTGGTTCGTGGGGCCATGAGTATGTAAGGTGAGCATCTTCTGACCTTTTGCACAGTTGTATTCATGTATTATCAAGTCATTATATCTCTTACTTTTGTTTATTTCTTTTACGTGCAACTTTATTTGTGGTGTGAAGTACAATCAAAACTAAATTTTTTTGTCACATGCTGTTGATTAGTACTCTACTTACTATTTTAAGGGCTTATAAGGTAGCCTCGACTCTTGTACGGTCTAAATGTTACCCTTAAAAGGCATATTCATCTTGGCTCTTTTTTTTTTTTGGTTGTCTGATATCAAATGTATTCCTGATTTGAAAGCCATACAAAATGTACAGCAAAATGTATTTAATGAAACAGGGTAGATCGTGAATGATAGGAAGTTATACAAAATGTTGAATATAATATATGTGCACATACTTATAAATATACATTATATATACACACACACACACACACATATTGGCCTGCCGCAAGAAGGATGAGCGGCATGACCAATTCACAGCAAAAATGCCCTCTGCACTGGTTGCCAAAACAGTGTCCCAGTAACCGGTTGTCATAGATAGGCACTCATATATATATATATATATATATATATATGAATGTTCCATAGCAAATGGTTGCTATGAGTACTATTTCAGCAAATACATTTTACACTCACCATAAGTTTATGTAACGGCCCAAAATGAGGACCTTTTTCCCCTTCCGCTAAGAGTGGCGGCAAACTTGAGCTGCTAGTTTTCCGCTAATCTTTTTGGCGGCAGGCCTAGCAGGGTCAACCGCTACTCTTTCTAGCGGCATGCATCGGTAGATATCGACAGTTAGCAGTTAACAACGGTAGATGCTTGCATGCATCAGACATCGACTGATGTCTACAGGCATTGGCATGCAACAAACATAGCGGCAGCTGGTAGCTACTGGCAGTTGATGCGTGCATGCATCGGCTAGCGGAAGCCTCCTGCCCTTGCAACAAAGAGGTTTTAAGATACTAGGCGACCAAGTGAAAATGCAGTGGTAGACCTTAGCTGTCACTACTCCTAGCGGCAGGGAAAAAAGGTCTCCATTTTTGGCCGTTACATCTACTTATGGATGGTGTAAGATGTATTTGTTGGAATAGTGTCTATAACAATCATTTACTATAGATCATTTTTCCATATATATATATATATATATACATCTACAGTTCTATTGACAAGAGAGCGCCACTTCTGCATTTGTTAAGTAAGTGACGTTTCAATCAGCTTATCTAACAGGATGGAATTTTTAGTATCGAACTACTAAGAAGTCCTTTTAAGATTTCTTGGTTCTGTTTTTACATTTAAGGCCTACCTATTGGCCACAACATTTATAGAATTATAGGATTTTAGTAGAGTAGTAGTTGAAATTCCATTTTCCCCCTAACTAATGATGATTTCTTTTGATAGGAACTTGGCTGGAGAAATTGCGCAAGAGTATACTAAACGGCAGGTTAGGATCTTTAACTTCTGGATATGTTAGGGAACTACTCTGTTTTTTGTCTCATTTTTTAATATGATCTTTGTGAGTTGAATACTCAAATCAGCTAAAGCGGAAGATTTCTCCTATTCAAATTGTTAACGTTCTTTTGTATATGTTACTTAAGTATTGTAATTTCGGGAATTGTACAATTTTTTGTCGCATTGTTTGGTGTGACATTTGTGACAAATACTCAAATTAACCAAATTGGAATAAACGGTTTTCCTATATTTAAGTCGGCGGCTTTCCCTAACTTTTTTGGTTTGCAGTTTGAATTCTTCTTGTTGTCAACATTTATGACCAGTATAATGTCCTTGATAATGTACCTCTTCCTTTTGTACCGGAATAATTTTTTTTGAGGAAACGTTTGTGACTAATATATTATACTTCAATCCTCCGGTGTTTATATGGTTTAGGTATTAATTTCTTTTAAGTCATTCTAATGTTTTCTTTGTTGGGATAAAATATTTCAGAGTGAAGATGCGGCAATTGATGATTTGATGGATCTTGTAAAACAAATTGTTGCTTTTCACATGAAGGTATGCCTCGATCTAAATAGGCTTTTGGGTGGTTATATCTGCACAAAAAAGATTAGTGAGAGCTGTTCTGTTCAGTTGGGACGGTCTTTTTATGGACAGTCGCTGCATATAATAGTTAAGCTATTTGTGGATTACATATACAAGCAGGTTTTTAGAAAGTAACCCCTGTTTCTGCATCGCAGCATAATGCTGAGCCGGAGGCTGTTGATCTTCTGATGGAGGTATTATTTGCCGTATTCCTTTTGTATCCTTTCTTTCCACTCTTCAACTTATATTTAAGTGATCTTTTGAATCATTTCAGGTTGAAGACATTGATTTATTAATGGAACATGTTGACAAGACAAATTATAAGAGGACATGTTTGTACCTGACAAGTTCAGCGAGGTGGGTGGTGTCCAACAGTTGTACATGGATTTATGAGGGTGACCTGACTTAGTTTTTATTTAATACTTGAATACCTTTGGTATTATGATTTATTTGGCTACCTTTCATGAAGTGCTTTGCTAGTATAAGCCTGAGTCTCTTAATTATTATATCCAACATCATTGTAATGCACAGAAGAATTGTCTTATAGTTGTGCTTTCTAGTAGGCATCTCACATCTGATTAAGGTAATTGGTTAGCATATTCTCAAAGATTTCAACATTGTGGATTATTGCATCTTGATTCAGGTCTAGAATTATTAGAAGAACTTACATTATCTACTGATTTACATGATTCGATTATAATTCTGCTTAGGCAATAGCTTTATTAATCCAGTGTTTATGAAATCATAAAGTTTGATATGGAGCTATTCCCAAGAGCGGCGAAGAAGGCAAAATATGAGAGAGTTGAGGTCGTCTTTTTTCAAGTGATAGAATTTGATTGATGCGGATTAAAGGCCTAATGTTTATAAATGTTGTAGGTCTCTTCAGAATTAGAAACCATGCAAGTTTTTGGCAATTTGGGTCCACAAGGACATTACCTTGAGAAATTGTACTTTTTTTAAAAAAACTATTCAAGGTAAATTTCCTTGTTGACAAAACTGGCAGAAACTAGATTGTTTCAGGAGTATTCTATAATTAAGGAGTTGCAATTTTGGGCCAAATAAGGGGAGATACTTGGAGTAACATATTAAAATGGCCTCCATGGTAGAGATTATTAACTGAGAAGAAAACTGTAGCTAAAATATAAATTAGTGACTAATAATTTTGGTGCTGCAAAAATAACAAATCAGTTGGGTGTTGAAAAATATCTTAAATCAACCATTCACGACAACTCCCTTCAATCCAAAGTCCGATAATTCTTTATCCCAAGTTTATGATTTAGTCAGAGAAGCCTCGTCTAATATTGGAAAGGCTTTGGAAGGAGTGGAGGATAGGCCATTGGAGGAATGGGCTAAAAGATTTGATGAGGTATCTTCCTGGCTTACTGATGAGAAAGGGGATAGCAGTTAATTGAACAAATTAGGGAGGAGAATGCAGAACAATCTATTGGCACGAATATTGCCCCATTTGAAACTGATTTATTTGAGCAAAATGATACTAATATTATGGTGGGCGCGATTAGGAGTGAGGATATTGAGATATATCACCATTACAAGGGGTTAAAGATATGATGAGACCTATTAGCCTAAACTAATCTCAAGGAGAGATGACCAAGATGGTGGACTTCAAATTGCCATAATTCAGAGGATGACCTTGCTCCTTCTTTGGTCCCTTTTGATCATTCTCAGTCTTTACAAATTTCTCATGTAAATGATATTAATGAGTCTTCTCTAATTAAGAATTTTGATGCTTTGGTCAATATTTTGCCAGGATCGGATAAGGTTTGCCGAGAGGGATGTGAGAGGTACACTTGATGTTGTCTTAATTCAGGAATCCAAGTTGGAGGTAGTTGATAGGTGTATTTTTAGGAGGATTTGGGAGTCTAAACATAAAAGACTGGGTGTTTATTCCTTTTGTGGGAGTTTTGGGTGGTATTATTATCTCTTGCACTCTATCTATCCTGTTAGACATTCACGGTCATGGTGTGTGGTGGTTCACTTCAGTTTATGGTCCTAATAAACCTAGGGAGCATTTAGCCTTTTGGGATGAGTTGATAAATGTTGCAGGTTTTTGTAATTTGAGGTGGTGCTTAGGTGGGGATTTTAATGTCATTCGTTTGTCGCAGAAGAAGTTGGAAGGTTCTAGGGTCATAACTAGTATGATGAGGGGGGTTTGATACTTTTATTAGGGATTGTGGTTTGAGGGATATTGCACTCTCTAACGCTCAATTTACTTGATTTAGATCTAAGGGGTAGCGGGTAGCTACGCGCATCAACATGTTTTTTGTTTACCAATGAATGAGAAGATGAATTTATTAATCAGGTTCAGGAGGTGCTTCTTAGGATGACTTTAGATAATTTTCCTTTGGTTCTTGAATATAATCAAATCAGGGGGCTTACTCTCCTTTTTGCTTTAAGTATATGTGGTTTTCTCATTTAAATTTTGAAGGACTGATTAAGGATTGGTGGGATGAGTGCCAATTTGAGGGTTGGTCGGGTTTTGCATTTTTGAAGAAGTTGAGAGCCATCAAAGTTAGGCTGGTTGAAAGAGTGGAATATAGAGATTTTTGGCGACTTGCGGTTAAAGAAAAATACGCTAGTGGGGGGAGGTGAGAGATATTGACAGGTTGGAAGAAAATGGTCCTTTAGTTATGAAGGAAGAAGTTTGTCGGAGACGGAAGATAAAAGTTAAGTGGGTTAGATAGAGGGATTGTAATTCTAAGTTTTTTCATAAAATTATTAGTGGAAAACGCATGGGAATTTTGTCAAAGAAATTGAATTGGAGTTTGGGGAGGTTCATAGGTCTACTTGATAGATGATGAGATTACTAAATTTTTTTAGAACTTTGTACTAGGAGGATAGTTGTACTAAGCCTATGATTGAGGGGTTGCAATGGGATCCTATTGAGGGGATAAGAGTTTGTGGCTAGAGAGACCTTTTGAAGAGGAAATTAGACGGGTCATTTTTGGGTTGGAGGTTGACAAAGCTCCAAGTCCGGAGGGATTTTCCTTAGCTTTTTTCCAACAGTGTTGGAGTACTATCAAGGATGATCTTTTGAGTTTCTTCCAAGAGTTTCATGCTAGTAGAGTTTTGTGTAAAAGCATTAACTTTAGCTTCATTACTTTAGTTCTTCTTAGATCCATCCGAGTTGGACATTATAGACCTATAAGCTTAGTGACTAATGTGCATAAGATTCTCACTAAGGTTCTTTCTAAGTGTATTGGAGATGTCTTTGGTGGTACTATTTCTTCTAACCAGGATGCTTTTGTGGGTGGCATACAAATTCTAGATGCGGCTTTAGTTGCTAATGAGGTGGTGGAAGAAGTGAGACAAAGGGTGTAGGGTTTTGATTTTGAAGTTGGATTTTGAGAAAGCCTATTATAAGGTTAATTGAAACTTTCTAGATAAGGTTTTAACTGGGAAATGTTTTGGGTTTAAATAGAGAATGCTAATTAAGGGTTATTTTTCTTCTTTCCATCTTTCTGTGATTGCTAATGGAGAGCCTAAATCTTGGTTCAAGGCATCTAGAGGTCTTAGACAAGGGGATCCATTTTTTCCATCTCTCTTTACTCTTGTGGTGAATGTTTTGAGTATAATGATTTGAAAAAGTGAGATAGAGGGTCTTGTTAATGGTTGTGTAGTTAGTCGAGAAGAAGTTAGAGTTTCTCATCTTTAGTTTGTGAATGATACCATTCTTTTTCTCACTGAAGGTGTTCTAGGTTTTAAAAATGTCTCGTCGCCCCTTCAAATTTTTGAGTCTATATCGGGTATAAAAATTAATATTTCAAAGTGTAGTCTTACTCGTATTAATGTGAAGGAGGATGTTCTTATTTCTCATGCTTCATTAGTTGTGTGTGAAGTTGAGTCTTTTACCTTTGACTTATTTAGGGGTCTCTTTTAGATGGTAATTTGATATCTCAGTCTTTTTGGGATCCTGTAGTAGAATGAGTGGGTAGGACTGTAGCAAGCTTGATTGTTGGAAAGGTGGTTATTTCTCTTTGGGTGGGAGGATTAATCTTATTAAGGTTTGTTTAGCGAGTATTCCTCTTTATTATATTTCGTTGTTTAAGGTCCTGATAGTGGTAGCCAAATCTCTTGAACGTATTATGTGTAAGTTTTTATGGGCTGGGGATAGTGAGTATCACTTGGTTGATAGGGATTCTGTGTGTCGTCGTCCTGGAGAGAAGGGGGTTTAGTTCTTGAAAACTTGGTGTCTAAGAACAAAGCTCTAGCGGGCAAATGGCTATGACACTTTCCTTTGAAACCTAACTCTCTTTGGCATTAGGTGATTAGAAGCAAGTATGGAATTCATTATAATGGGTGAGATGCAAATCCTTGTCCTTCCTGTGTTACTTATTCCAGTTTTGGAAATTTATCTCTCAAGGTTACGCTACCTTTCATTTTCTTATTCATCTACAAATTGGTAATGACATCAATATTTGATTTTGAGAGGATATTTGGATAGGTGATGTTCCTCTTTTATGATATTTTTCTCGTCCTTTTTACCTCTCATATGAGCATAATTCGCCTATTTCTAATTTCTATACTTGGGAGGGAGATTCAATTTTTTGGGATTTTTATTTTTTCCGCAATTTTAATGATACGGAGACGGAGGAATTCTTTTTATTTATTCAACCTCTTAATTTAGTTTCATTTTCTTAGTCCTTGGATATGCGTGTTTGGTATTTTGATTTTTCGGAAATTTTCTCGTATTGTTCTTTTTTACTTGGTTATCGAGTTATCATCCAGATCATCATTTTCGTATGTGGTCCTCAACTCTTGGTCGGCTTAATACTAATGATATGCGTCAAAGCTTTCAAATCTTATCCGTAGATATGTGTGTAATGTGTTTGAAGAATAGTGAGTCTCTTTCTCATTTATTTATTCACTGTTTGATGGCTTGACAGTTGTGGTGGTGTTTGTTTAGTGTGATGGGTCAAAGTTGGATATGTCCATTTTCGATGGAAGATATTTTACAATGCAAATTTAAGGCTTTTGGTCTAACGAATGATAGAAGGATTCTATGGAAATGTGCTTGTTTTGATATTTTGTGGGGAATTTAATTTGAGAAGAATGCTGGAATTTTTTGCGATTGGATTACAAATATTGAGTTGTTTTGAGATAAAATATAATTCTTTACTTCTCTTTGGGCTCATGTAATGAGAGCTTTTGGAAGAATTTCTTTGTCCGATCTTCAAAGAAATTGGCGAGCGGATCATATCAAGTTATTCTCATTTTGTTTTTTGTTTTTAATTTCTTTTGGGAGGATTTCTTGTCCTCGTTATGCATTGTAATTTTCTCATCTAATCAATAAAAATGATTCTTTTATCAAAAAAAAAAGAGACAGAAACTGTAGCTAAATAGTAAAACTAGTAAAAAATTGACCTAGAGAAATGGGGCTTAACATTTAACACTCAGAATTGGAGGAGATAATATTAACTATTATACTCTAAATTAACTGCTTCAAACCTAATATGTAAGAGAATAATTCTACATTTGTAAGTGAGAATATGCTGCTGTGTAAGTAGGAACTAGTCAAAAGTTAGATTACTAGGAGTAACTTCCAAGTCAAATTAGGTAGGATTTATAAACAACATTCTAAAAATCCTTTAAGGTGCCAGCCTAGGGCTGGAATTGGTCCTCTACTACCTCAATTTGGATGGGTGTTTCGCCTAGGGCCCCACACAGGTGGAATCAGTCCACTACCAATTCACATGACCCTTAAATTTGACAAAATGATCCTGAATTTTGATTATTTTTATTTGGTCATGACCCTTAGATTTTCAAGTTTATATCTAAAAATTGTAGATTCCATCCTAATTTTTCTTTAATTTTTATGATACATTAAGCCTTTTGAGTTTTGAATATTACAACTCTAAAATCTATATCAAAGTTTTTTTAAGTGCTAAATGAACTTTATCTAAAATAACTGATTTGTAACTAAAATCAAAAGAAGTGTCAAGAAATGACTACAAATATGAATTTAAAATAATGATTAATAATGGTATTTAATGAAGGCTTTGAAGTTTTGCAATGCTTGAAATGAGTTTTTCATGCCTTGTTAAGGTTTTTTTTTTTGGGTATTTTATTCATGTACAATTTAGAACATTTTCCATCTAATATGAATTACCATACATACAGACATACACAAAAAACCTATGAAAACGCATAGAAAGCCTCTGCGATAAGCATATTGAGATTTTTAGAACACTGTTTTAAACCTTTATATTACTGAATACTTCCATCAGTTAATTTCGAAGTCCAGCACCTTAAGTTTTCTTTTTTTGAAGCTTTTTTTTTCTTGGGCACTAGAAATAGGGTCTCTGGCTTTAATGGGGTGCCTCTTTCTCATATATGAGCACATGCTTACATATATTGGTGCTCACACTTTAGTTTGTTGCTTTATGTTGCAGATACCTTCCCGGACCAGATGACATGTTAGTCCTTGACATTGCATACATGATCTATATGAAATTTGAAGAATTTCCAAGTGCGCTTCAGATTGCACTATATCTCGACAACATGCAGGTTTGCCCTTCAAAAGTATTCTGGGATAGTTTCTCTTTTGGTCTTGTCCAGTAGATAGTGCCAGTCAGAAAAATTTTATGACCAAAGAAATGTAGTCGTACACTGCAATAAGAATTTCAATTTTCTTTTGAATAAAAGAAATTAAACTATTAATACATGTAAAAAAAAAATATTTCTCCATATCGTTGTCAAGGATTTGTCTGATATTCATCATTTTTCTTGGCAGTATGTAAAGCAGGTTTTTACGTCTTCTGGTGATCTGCTGCGGAAGAAGCAATTTTGTTACATCCTTGCTCGACATGTAAAGAGCATTTTAGTTTTTCGCCATATAGTGTTCCTTTTCCTTTCTTGTTATTGATTCTTCTTTAACCTTCGTCATTTATGTTTCTTGAAAATGTGGAGTCATTATTTTTGGCAGGAATTCAGGTCTTAATTATGTTGTTGACTCCTTTATTCAATTCGATTTTTTTCTCTAGGCTGTATAGAAGGGGCATTATTAATGGTCGCATTCTTCCACAAAATTACCTACTTTATTGCTAGTATGATGTTATTATAAAAATTTATGCTCAGTAGTCATTCTGCTTTGGGATACCAAGTCTAAAGTTACTAACTTTGGAAATAATGGAGATTACACAGATGATTAAAGAGTAGACCTTTGTTTAGGAATCTATAATTGGATACTTGAAATAACGGACAGCACTATTGTATGCATTGCTGCTGAAGTGTATACCATATTTCCATCTATTTATTATTAGTACTTGGACGATTTATAAATTTCTTTTATGCAGGGAATTACTCTTGAGCTCGACGATGAAATGTGTGAAGATGATGAAGACAGAGAGGCATTGCAAGACATTATTTACAATACAAAATTAAGTGAAGGCTATCTTACCCTTGCTCGTGATATAGAAGTTATGGAGCCCAAATCTCCAGAGGACATTTATAAGGTTGGATCTTTCAGCTATCCATTTTTGCCTAATAATATATTTTTTGTCATGCTTAGTGCTCTCAGTATTTCAGTCGTCGTTAATCATTATGATCAATAGTTTTCTCTAGTCTCAGATTGTAGTGCTTGTTAATATATGTTTGATATGCTTTTCTGTGACTTACTTTCTTACTTTGAATGGAGTAATATCAATTATATGGATAGTAGTAAGAGGAGTGCGTTCCAAAAATTTTCATTTTCCTTGTTGTTTTAAATATAAAAAGCTGGGAATTCATTTTCCATTTTTCTTTTTGATGTAAAAGAGCCATTTAATTCCAAGTCGTAGATGATCTGCTTTTTGCTCACAAACAAAGCTATATAATACAGTAAGTTGACTATAGAAGATCGTCAGATGTTCCCCTTACTGTCCCTAAATATATACAATTGAGAAAGATTGAATGAGTTACATTTTTATGTATCGAGGTTCTTGAAAATCATGTTTGTCTCAGTTCCTGATAGTTTTAGGAGTACCCTTCCTGATTTATTTTTTATATTTTCTAACTGAACATGGTTGAATTTGTAAGGCACATTTGCTTGATGGCCGGGCTAGTGCTAGTGCAAGTGTGGATTCAGCCAGACAGAACTTGGCGGCAACATTTGTTAATGCATTTGTGAATGCTGGCTTTGGTCAGGTAAATACTTGTTTTTAGAGCTTCATAGGTGGTGTTTGGCATTGTGCTTTTGTTGCAATCTTTACCCTTTTTATTGCAGGACAAGTTGATGACTATCCCATCAGAGGCCTCAAGTGGTGGGGCCTCAGGAAACTGGCTTTTTAAGAACAAGGAACATGGAAAGGCCAGTGCTGCAGCAAGTCTGGTATGTGCATCTTTACCTTCACCCCTACAGTTGTACTGATTTAATTTTGTTTCAAACATATAATCATTTTTTCCATTGTTTAGGGGATGGTCTTGCTTTGGGATGTTGACTCTGGACTTACCCAAATTGACAAGTATTTCCACAGTAATGACAACCATGTCATTTCAGGCGCATTATTAGGGGTTGGAATTGTAAACTGTGGCATCAAGATTGATTGTGATCCTGTGAGTTTGGCTTAAGATTTCTTTTAGAGCAAGGCATCACCAGGAGTGTTTATTATTTCCCTGAGATCTCACCAAGCTACTTCTTTCAGGCATTGGCACTTCTTGCTGACTATATTGACAAAGAAGATTCTTCTATTAGAATAGGTGCAATAATGGGTCTGGGCCTTGCATATGCAGGTGCTCGGAATGAACAGGTGAAATTTCTTTGCTTTCTATTGTGAGGATTTGGTGGTTTGTGTGAAATGTATTGTATTACACGATTCGAAGTCGCGGCAACGAGCTATGTTTCGGAAAGTCATTTTTGACTCGGTATCGGTTTCGGGTGATACGCACCGTTAGCTAGTTAAGAGCTTCAAATAAAGTTAAAAAGTTATGGAAAAATTCTAGTAATAAGAAGATTGATCAATTAATTTAACAAAAAACCTATCTAATGCACATAGCATTGCCCAAATGATAAAACAGATATCACGTAGATATGTTTAATCAATTTTACATTTTGATAAAGTTGATATTGATGTTCTCTTAGCTCAAATAGTTGAGCACACATGTTTTGTAGAATTTAAGTACAATTTAACTTAAATATTTCAAGTTTTACTTAAATAGAAATTATATAGGTACAAATTAAATATAATACAAGTACAATTTAACTAAACTAATTATATATCAAGTACATTTTTTAATATTTTTTTTAAGTTATACTTAACTTGGTGCATATAGGTAAAATTTAAGTATAATTTAACTTAACTAAGTATAGTTTAGGTACAATATTTTTTCTATTTTTTAAGGTATGCATAACTACGAACTATAATTTAAGTATAACTTATAGAAAAAGGTTCGAAGGTTCGTTGTCTTTTGTCGTCTCCCTTTTATAGTTTTTTGCATATTCGTAATTTTTTCCCTTTTGGTGGCGTTTCTCCCCTTTATGACGTGATTTCTCTTATATTTGGTTCAAAACTATTACGTTACACCTAGTTGCTGAAATTTCAGCGAAAAGTACCCTTTACATGAAAATTTTCTAATTTTGCAATTAGTGTCAAGGTTGCGGTTCGACACTCACTGATACCTAAATGATACGCCGATATTTTGGTGTAACGGCCGATAGTTTGAATATATGGTGGATCTACCTTTCACTTTTGACCTGATAGACTCAAAAGTGGAATTGTCGTCTATTTGAACTATGTAGTGTTTATCAATGTTGAAAATTGACTTTATTTCTTGATGCTAGTTCCTTTTATTCTTATGATATATTTACTTTATGTTGTTTACTATTGAAACTGACTTGTTTTATTATTTGTCAGATCCGTAGTATATTGACTCCTATCCTTGGAGATGCAAAGGCACCTCTTGACGTGATTGCATTCACGGCAATCTCATTGGGTTTGGTATATGTGGGTTCCTGCAACGAAGAGGTAGCACAAGCAATAATATTCGCATTGATGGATCGAAGTGAGTCAGAATTGGGGGAGCCTCTTACCCGGCTTTTGCCTCTTGGCCTTGGTCTCCTTTACCTTGGGAAGCAGGTATCTTAAAATGCAAATTACAAACCATTGTGACTTTCATAGTATTTATACTGTCAGTAATAACTAGGAAATACTCTCTTCCTAAAAAGTATCAAGATCCACTTTGACATTGAATAGGGTCTTCACAAAGCTCAAATCAATGGCTGGAAGGTACAATGTAATATATCTAGAGATGCACAATGCTAAGACATGTAAGGCTAGGGCCAGCCAAGTAATATATTATATATCTAGAGCTGCACGTGTGTCAGGCTTGTCAGGCCAGATCAGGTTTTGAAAGAAGAGAGGGGGAGGGGACGGCCAGGGGCTTATTTTTGAACCTCAAACTATCACTAACCAACTTCTAATTGGGGCTGATATTTTGGGTCATTTAAAACAAAAAAATGTGGACAATAGTTACGGCAAAAGGGAGTTTTACTTTGTAAGTTTAATTTTGTAGCTGTCTTTGGGAAATTGACATGGTCTTAATCTAGAATTGGCAGAATTCATAATTCTCAAATTGTGAATAATGTCGTATATAAAAAATTCTCATATCGTGTTTCATTTATTATATCGCGAATCGTATAGCACGATAGAAAAACGAAATAAAAAAACGTGGTAATATATATTTAAACATATAAAAAACACAATTTATTGAAAAATCAAGCATATTAACTTCTATATATAAAAATAGTCAAATAAATATTATTATAGACTAAAAATAAATTTGTAAGTTAAATAGTAGTCAAAATACTTTAAATTTATTTATTAGATATTATGTTAGTAATCTTTATAGAGTAGTAAGAGAAAACGAAAATTTATATTCACTTTTTTAATAAGTGGAGATTTATGTATTTGTATATATGGAATACCCGAGTGGTATTACTCAATCCATAGTATCCATAAGGTTGAAAGTTCAATTCTTGGCAAAGCCAAGACGGGGATGCAAGTCAAATTAAAAAAAAAAAAAGTGACGTGAGAAAAATAGACCGATATTCAGGAGAAGATATAAAACTCTAAAAAGTTATTAAAGTTTCATCAAGCGATATAGAATATATTTGTGCTAAAAAACTTATTCATTTGAAATGATAGAAGGCTTAAAAGCTTTGCTTTTACTCTTTTTTATGCACATAAAAACCTTTTCAAGTCTGTTGCTAACTTTTAAGAGAATCGTGCATTGTATCATTTCGTAAGAATCATGCATTGTATTGTTTCGTAAGAATCACATCGAATCGTAATTAAATTGTATAATACAGTGTCATTTTTGATTCACTCTGTGATATGTATCGAATTGTTTCCATATCGTACCATACGTATCGTACGATTCTGACAAATATGACAGAAATGATATCATGATTTCAAAATTACTTAGTTGTATGGTTTAAATTGTTTTTGATAATAATTTTTTTGGTATCAAACAGGAAAGCGTAGAGGCCACAGCAGAGGTCTCAAAGACATTCAATGAAAAAATTAGAAAATACTGTGACATGACCCTACTTTCTTGCGCGTATGCTGGAACTGGAAACGTGCTGAAGGTGTAATATTATATTAAGTCAATCAAGCTATAAGTAATTCCTTTAGCCACATGAAATTTCTAACTGTCTTTCTGTCATAGGTTCAACACTTCCTCGGTCAGTGTGCTCAGCATCTTGAAAAGGGTGAAACCTACCAGGGACCAGCAGTACTTGGAATTGCTATGGTAGCTATGGCAGAAGAGCTGGGCCTTGAAATGGCGATTCGATCGTTAGAGCATCTTTTGCAGTATGGAGAACAGAATATTAGAAGGGCAGTTCCATTGGCTCTTGGTCTCCTATGCATATCAAACCCAAAGGTATCATCCTTTGGTATTGGCTAGATTTAGTACTCGAGATTTTAGAACCGAGTTTGACTTGCTAATTTCTAGTATACTAAAGCTAATATACATGTCTAATTTGTTTCCTTGCTGTTTTGGCCAGGTCAATGTTATGGACACACTAAGTCGACTTAGTCATGACACAGATACAGAAGTAGCAATGGTACTGTGATAGTACAGTTTCAACATACATTATAGTTGCTTCTACAAACAAATAAAGAAAATAATACATTGTTCTTGCTATTGTTACTACTAAGAATTCCCATACTACTACTTTTAGCTGAAAGCGAGAAATGCTCTGTTGATCTACAGGCTGCTGTTATCTCCTTGGGGTTGATAGGTGCTGGAACCAACAATGCTAGAATAGCTGGCATGCTTCGGAATCTTTCAAGTTATTACTACAAAGAAGCCAGCCTTCTCTTTTGTGTAAAGATTCTCTAATCTCCTTATGCGTGCACAGAAATACATATCCTGATCCTCATGCACACTTCTGTATTTAATTCTTAGCATATAGATTTCTTGCAGTAATTTAACAATTTGCACTTATGACTTGTTCAGGTGCGAATTGCTCAAGGTCTTGTACATATGGGAAAGGGCTTGTTAACTCTTGCTCCATATCACTCCGAACGGTTCTTATTATCCCCGTATGTATATCTGTTGACTATATTATTTTGAACCAAGATTTACATTGCAAAAATTTTAGTAGATGTAGTTTATCATTATCCTTTTTTTTCTTGCTTTTATCCAGGACGGCTTTGGCTGGAATTATAACTTTACTGCACGCTTGTCTTGATATGAAAGCCATTATCCTTGGCAAATATCATTATGTTCTTTACTTCCTTGTTTTGGCAATGCAGGTTTGTTACCATTCTGTTTTGGTACTTTTTTTTTTTTTTTTTTTCATTTAGGCCCTCCCTCCCTCCAGGTGTTTAATTTTTAGTCCTTTTAATTTCACAGCCAAGAATGCTGTTAACTGTGGACGAAAATCTGAAGCCTCTGTCTGTTCCTGTTCGGGTGGGGCAAGCTGTTGATGTTGTTGGACAGGCAGGTCGACCCAAGACCATCACTGGTTTCCAAACCCATTCAACCCCTGTTCTTTTAGCAGCCGGCGATAGAGCTGAACTTGCAACAGAAAGGTATTAAAATTTTCTCCTCGAGAAATTGTGTTGTCCAGGATGTATATGCTTATTGACAAATTAGTGGCTTGTGCAGATATATACCCTTATCCCCCATTCTAGAAGGATTTGTTATCCTGAAAGAGAATCCAGACTACAAGGAAGAGTAAATGATGCCTTTGATCAGCAATTTACTCCGAAGAGGCCTTCCCCTTCTTGCCCCTGCTTTTTAAAAGTAATCACCAGGATTGAAGGAAATAGCTTGTTTGAATGTGGGGTGTATGAGGAATTTTCTTGTAGCTTATGTTGATTGCCCATTTTCTTTTTATTTATTTTTTCAGCAGCTACTGTATACTTCACCCTTTCCAAAATGAGGGTTAACATGTGAAAGTTTCTATAAAGAATATCAACTGTAACATAATTAATGACCAGTCAATCCACTTGGATGCTATTGATTTTGTGATAGATTATAATGCATCCTTCCTTTCAGTAGAAAAGTCCTTTTCATTTATATTTTCGTCTTCTAAAACCAGGGGGCACAGGGAAGGGCTGGGAGGAAATCGTGAGAAAACTTGACTTTTAATATGTGGCGTTGGTCTTAAGTTTGTTAAAGAGAGACTCGAATTTGTTGTTTAGCTATACTTGTCTGTTTTTAGAAAATGAAAATAGAAAAATTGATTGTTAATTATGTTTACTATAAAAAGAAGCTGTGTCAAAAATATAATTAATAGACTTGTTCAACCTATTCAAATAATCAGAAGGTTAAATAACTTTTTTCCTATTGTAATGAACATTAATTTATATATGTATTATTAAATTGATATTTTATTTTTTATAATCCAATTTTGTTGATGTGACATATCATATTTTATATGTTAAATTGATAACGT
This sequence comes from Hedera helix, assembly GCA_947179155.2. NCBI lineage: Eukaryota > Viridiplantae > Streptophyta > Magnoliopsida > Apiales > Araliaceae > Hedera > Hedera helix. Next base: position 44,735,332 of record OX359265.1, on the reverse strand, counting down.
GATTTGTTATATCAGTAGTTTTTTAATTTTTAATAGACTTGAATTGAAAATTTAATCTTTGTAAGAAAAAATAATATAATGATGTGATTGTAAAAACAATTACTTCAATGATACACATATAAATTAATATTCAGTATATAGTTGGAAAAAAAAATGATTTTAACCCAATAGTCAAATGTGTGTGTGGCAAAGTTGCAATTCCCTATGTTCACCTCCAAATCCTTTTTACCAAGTCCTGACGGCCTTAGAAAATATAACCATTTATATTATTATTTTAAATAATTTTAAGTTAAATATTTATTTATTTTAAATAATTTATTTTTTTATAATAATTTATCTATAATATTTTTAATATTAATTATTATATTTTTATTTTTCAAATATATTTATAGAGCATCACTAGTTGGGAAGAAAATTATGCAATTAGATAAGAATTTAAATATAAATAATTTTATTCTTTTATTCTTTTTTTAATATGCACAAAAATCAACTATAATTTTAATCTGAAGACAGAGGGAGTAATAAATTACAAAGATTTTGAATACAGTTAATGACGCATCGCAAACAACTTAGAAAGAAGTTCTAAGAGGTGATCATTCTTTCCCAAAAAGTAAGTAGATTTTTTATTTTTTTATTTTCTAATAATCGATAAGATCTAATTTTAGTAACAAGTAATTTGTTTATTTACTAAGATAAGCGTAACATTCTTTTTGATCACTGCTAGTATATGCTCCTACATTATTTCTTGTTCATTTCTTTTTACAAGAATTTTTTCTTAATTTTTTTTTTATAAGCAATAAAAACTTCGTTTAATAACTCGTAGTAATTTATTTACCCAGATGTACATAACATTATTTTTCTCTTAAAAAACAATTTTTATTTTTTTGGTGTATTAAAAAATAATTTATTTGGAGATATACTTTTTTTATATTTTTATACAGACTACCAAGTTGGTTTTTGACTAGGTTGTAAAATGCTGGTAAATTAGGAAAAAAAATACTTTTTCTATATCAAAATTAAATATAAATTTTGGTTTTCTAACTTAATTAAAAATAAAGTAAAATTTATATGAATTCATTTAATTTTTTGAAAACATAAATAAAGTACTACTATTTTTAATTTGTACAGTATAGCAGTAGTCTAATTTGTTTGTTTGAGCAAACGTGCTATTTTTTCAGTTAGCCCAAGGAGATGTTTTTTAATGGGCTTCACATCATTCTGGGCTTCTAAATTCAAGCTCCATATATCTCTCGTTTTCCGCTTCCAGTCTCTCTTCTCAGTCCTCGCCCGTGTTTTGGGGTTTTAGGGTTTTGCTATCTCCAGCTCAACACCGTATTCTCTCTTACTCTGAAATAATGAAGGTGAAGGTGATATCACGCTCAACAGATGAATTCACTCGGGAAAGAAGTCAGGACCTTCAGGTAATTTCTTTTTATCTTCTCTCTTTACAATTCTCTCTGTGATTATTTCAACTTTCCCTCTAACAGTCGTAAATGTTTCCTTCCAATTTATTTCTGTCAGAGAGTATTTCGAAACTTCGATCCAAACTTACGAACTCAAGAAAAGGCGGTCGAATACGTTAGAGCTCTTAATGCTGCTAAATTAGAGAAGGTAAATGATTCTCTTGCTGAAGTTATTCCATTTTTAACAACAAATTTCTGTTTTTCTGGGTGAAATGGATTAGTTTATCTTTTTATGAGAAGTAGTTGTTGTCGTTTGGGCTATTAGGTGTTTGCAAGACCATTTATTGGAGCAATGGATGGACATGTAGATGCTGTGTCATGTATGGCAAAGAACCCGAATAATTTGAAAGGGATATTTTCTGGTTCTATGGATGGAGGTAACTTTTTTTTATTTATGTTTATAATGACTTTTAGCCTCTCGTTGGACTGTAATTATTGAGTTTGTTGAGTGTGCTAACTTGGGCAACAAATTCTAATAAGTAATTACTTGCTTACTATTTTGCAATCACTTAAGTTGTTTTTGAGGGAATAGTTTCTATCCTATGATAAGTATATCCTCCAGGAAACTGGTTCTTAACACGTTAGTTCATTGGTTGTATGGGAGGCTCAAAGAGAAACCTACTTTCTGTTACCAGTTAGAACTAGAAATGTTAGTTTTTGGTTTACAAAGTTCTAATTTTGAAGCAAAGGCATTGATGTAATTTTCACTTATATTTGCAGATATTCGTCTCTGGGATCTAGCTTCCAGGTAATTTAACAACAGTTCTACTCATTAAGTTTAAGTAGGAGACTGATTACTCTTTGACAATTTTTCTTTTCATATCTGTGTCATTCTTCCGTTTTCTAAATGGGAATTTGTATTTCAGTCGCTTAATTTTGCAATGAGCCACGACAGCAATTCTCGGTTTCTGTTGCATTGTGCATGAGTGTGATTTATTTGAATGGCTCAGCTATCCGTGCTAACTTGGGAAAAACTAGATGAAATCTTGAAACCAGCCAACCTCAAAATCTGCCATCTTATGTTATGATCCCTGACCCCCAACTTCTTCATGTCCTCTATCATGATTCATTCTAACTTCATCACAGAAACCTGGCTACTTCTCCCATCACTTTAAGTTTGGGCCTCAAGACGATATCCTAACTATTGATATGCACCATATTTAGCATACTAGATACTTCCTTAAGTGATCACATGACCAATTGTCGGTAATGCACCCATTAAACATGAATCTTAAGGTATATCCTGTAAATACTGATGAGCAAGCATCCAATTAATTTCATGTTAAAAACTCCATGTGGTGATATCTTTGCTTAGTGTTCAATCCAGAGTTTCCAAATACTCTTATTGACTAGCAAACTGCTTATTGGATGTGTTAGTTAACTGCGTGTTATGTGTATTTGCCCAACCAAATATGATACTCGTACGTACCAATACTTTAAATTTAGTGTACCGATATTTTTTTTTATTGTTTTATCTGTAGTTGCACAAATATCAAAATTTTAACTTAGTATTGGATAATTAAACATCCTTGTACTAAATTATTTATAAAACAATCAACTTTTTGATTCAACTAAAAACTTCTATAAAATTACTTTTATTACATGTAGATTTTAAGAGAATTCTTAACTATAACACTCATAAAGCTACCCTAGCGTATCGTGTTTTAGCCGATATAGCGTATCACATTCTTGTTTTAGTTTCATGAACCAAAATGAACTGCGTTAGGTAACACTGGACTAAAATTAGAGCTACTAAAACCATAGTTGTCACAGTGCCATGACGAGACACTGCGGTAGCGGAGTGTTAGGATGCCTGGGCGATAAGGCGACTGTCATGACATCCGTATGGTGACAAGTCGTTCACGTAATGCAATTTATACATTATTTATTTACTTTAAAAGTACATTGATGAAATTTTATATACATTTAAACCCAAAATATAATAATTGATACTATGAAATACCATTAGAAACACAATTATATGAATGTATTGCCTATTTTTATTTTTACATTTGAATATATTACTAATTTAGTAAGTAGTAACTATTAAAATATGAGGAAAAAAATTAAATTAGTACCAGAAAGTAAAACACCACCAAATGGAAAAGGAGGAACAATTTATAAAATACTAAAGTAAATATTTTATCATTTGCAATTTTGCATAATCAAAATAGTGTTTACATTTTCTTTTTCCAAGTCTTGGTCACTTTATTCAAACTTTATCATTTATACAGTGTCTGAGAGAATATATTACAATAAATTATTTACACTTTATCAAAAAGTAAACAATAAATTATTTATAGTGTGGGACTCTTTGGGAAAACAATCCAGTGTGTGTGAGACAGAGGGAAAGACTTGAAAGAGAGAAACGAAACTCAAAGAGCTGCTGTCGGCATGACCTTCAATAGGCGACTCGGCATGCTGCTGTTGCGTTCTACTGCTGTGTGTGTCAGCATGCGTGTGCGTGGGTGCTGCTACTGCGTGATGTTGCTAGTTGCTACTGCAAGTCGAAGTCATGGATAGTGGTTAGGGTTTCTTCTCTCCCTCTTTTGATCGCGATTGGCAGATGAAAAAGTCGCAGAAAACTTGGGTTCTCTTCTCTCCTCCTTTTAATTCCATGGGTCATGGGAGGTCATGGGATATGGGTAAACGCCAACTTAAAATCGATCCAGCTACCAAGGCGCTCGCCTTGGCAGTTTGGCGTGCACGGCATCACCTCGGTAACGACTTGTGGACGTCTAGCTACCAAGGCGCCTTGGCAGCCTCCCCCAAGGTGAGCATAACCATGCTTCTTGCTGTTGCCCCAATGCGCCTAGGCAACGCCATGGCAACTATGACAAACAATTACAAGACATTTAAGAGCTTTCCTTTCTACTGTAGACATTGGGTTTTGTTCTTAAAACTTTCCTCAAGTGATTCTTCTAAATGTTTTTTTAAAAGGAAAATAAAAATAAAAAATGTTTGACATTTTGCTTAATTCCTTTGTTTTATTTTTTATATTTAGACAAACAGTTTGTCAGTTTCCTGGTCACCGGGGTGCAGTACGTGGTTTGACAGTATCTTCAGATGGACGCATACTTGTTTCATGCGGAAGCGATTCCAGGTAGGCTAAACTTCTCCAGGACAACTTTAAAGTTGAGGCAGAAAAATTTAAATTTCTTTCATTTATGTATAGACAATATTTTGTAATATTTGTCTTTTTGTGGGGAAATTGGACATTATATTCCAGTGTCAAACTCTGGAGTGTACCTGATGATACTGTTATGGAGACAGAAAGCTCTTCTGGTAACTCTCCCAAGGTTGGTGGTAGTTTATTTGCTCTCCTAATATCTTATATCCAAGTAAAACTTATAGTTCTAGTCTTATTGTCTGAGCAAGTTGCTTTTTTATAATTTCAGCCATTAGCAGATTATGTAAGGACAAATCCGAATTTCCGGTAAGATTTTACAGTGTTTATTTTTGTGGAAGATTTGACTAATATTTCATCATGCCTTTGTATATTTGGAAGTATTGAAAGTTATATCTTTTGTTTTTGTATAAACTTATCTGTTAATGCATTTTTTATATAAAAAAATCAGGGCTGTAGATCATCAATGTGATGGTGTCCTCTTTGCCACAGCTGGTTCTCAAGTGGATATATGGGACCACAATAGGTTTGAACACCAGTTGTTTTCACATCCGTCTAAAATATGAAGGCTTAAATTTATAATTGTCTGCTTCAATTAGGTCCCAGCCGGTGAACAGTTTTGAATGGGGAATAGATACAGTGATATCAGTTCGGTTCAATCCTGGAGAACCAAATATTCTTGCAACATCAGCAAGGTGTGTATGGTCTACCTGTCCACATATAGATTAGTGACTGTTATTATAACTTATCAGTTTATTTTTAATGCAAGAAACATATTAGGCTGTTATGATGCTCCCACTGTTCTATCTAAGTTGTTTAATTGTGTATTTTTTCCCTCACTGGTATTAGGTTGTTATGATGCTCCCACTGTTCTATTGAAGTTGTTTAATTGTGTATTTTATACCTCACTCTGGTTGAATGTAGATTGTAGAATATATAGCATGATAGGATCCTTTGTTCTTCATTAGATATTGTGGCAATTCATCTTTTTTTTTTTCCATTGTGCTCTTTTGACTTAGTAGTTGATATCTTATATATGATAAATAATTTCTGGCACTTTATATATTAAACCCAATTAGAACTTGATTTATGTTTTTAAGTATTCATATAAACCCTGTTGAAGGTGATTAGAGCCGCTCATGCATTCATATTTACATAATTGATCTGCATCCCACCATCCTATTTAAGTTGTTATATCATGAATTTTTTACCTCACTGGTTGAACATAAGATATAATAGTACGCTAGGATCCTCTGTGCCTCATTAGAGATTATGCGATACATTTTAATTTTTTTATTGTGCATTTTTAACTCAGAAGATTGATATTATTATATCTTATTAGTAACTTGTGGCACTTCAATTTTGAAACCCAAGAAGGTTTTTGTTGATAATTTTTAATATTTATAGAAACTCATTCAAAGGCGACTAGTGCTAGTTACGTACTCATAATTACAGAATTGATCTGTATTAGTCTCATAATTTTCACACCAATGGATTTTATGTAAAAGACATTTAGTCATGTTTTGGAAAAATACCATGATAATTTAAAAGATCCCTATTCCCTACAATATGGATACCCCAACAACGTGAGATTACCATCCTCTTCCTTTAACGATATCACTCTCGATTATCATCTCCAACTAACCTCTTCAGCAACATTCAAATCAATGGATGGATTGTGTTGTGTTCGGTGTTTTTGTTTTTATGTTTTTTTTATATGTAGTTTTTGGCCCAAGTATGGGGATCAGAACTAACGACCTTGTGGTTATTCATCATGGCCTCTGCTATTTCTCCCACCCCTTGGGGAAAAAAGAAATGTGGCGTTCAGTGGGTTATTTCGAATTTGGTGGTTGCTCTCTTGCATGTGTGGAAGGGGACTAGAGTGGGGAAGGATACACATTGGTGTTGGGGCCTGAAACAGAATCAATTGTCTAGATATTTGTATGCTTATTTTATCAGAACTGTAAATCTATTACATTATGTGAAGCTGCATCTTTCTTGGTGATTTTTTTTATAACGAACTGACTCTACTTCTAGGTTTAAACCCTAATGATTCATAATTTCTATATGCTACATTCATTAACTCGGTACTCTGTTATCTGTGTAGCGATCGTAGCATAGCAGTATATGATCTGCGGATGTCATCACCTGCAAGGAAGCTTATCATGAGGGTAATTCAATCTTAAAGTCCATTGTACCGTATTTGTTTACTATAATCTAATAAATGCTTGGTGAAAACTGACAAACACTTTCAACATGGGTCATGTGAGAAACTGAAAATCTTAGCCTTTTCTTTTCTTTAGACTACCTGGTGACTTACCAGTGTTCTGTTGCTACCTAAACTGAGATTGTATAATGATAAACACTTAGACAAAACATATTTCCTTGTGCTACGAATTTGCGGAGATGGATTTCAGACAATTATAATTTTTCCATAATCTACAACTTACTCCATCACAACCTCTCTTCTTTAAAAAATGAACAGACGAAGAGAATGTTTGATTTATGATTGATAACAACAATGTTATCAAGAATAGACTCGTATTGGCATTTTAGTTGACCAAAACATAATGAAATGAAAGGCTTCTATTATTGTCGATCTAAAGCCCGGAAACATTTGTACAACTTGAAGCATGCTGGCTACTAAAACATTGGAGTTATTATTGTTTACCAGTCATCAGTAATAAATACCAGAAAATGGGGGTGCGTATGAGTTCTTTGCCTTGTAAAATTAAGGATTATAAATGAAACTAATTTCCGTTTAGTAAATGGTTCTTAAATTTCAGAGACATTTCAGTCTGTCTTGTTTTCTTGTTCCTCTAATTATGCAGAGATATTACCTATTTCTCACAACTTTTCTCTCTCTTGGGAATGGATTAAAATAAGATTCGGGTAGCTTATGATTATTTGTAATATGCTCATTCTTGAGTTTATGGAAATTTTTATGTGTTGGGGTTGTTTTTTTGTTGTTGCTTTTTGCACATTCTAAATTGATTTTTCTTTTGCTGCAGACAAAATCTAATTCCATATCTTGGAATCCCATGGAACCGATGAATTTTACAGCTGTAAGTACAATAACACAAGTTATTTCCCAGCAGCTCTCTCTCTACCCCTTCCCTCTCCCTCTCTCCCCCAGATTGGTGCCATCTCTTCACTAATATGCGGCTCTGTAAAAGCCTTGGTGTGTAAAATTTAATCCACTCAAAATAATCATAAAATTGTGATTTTTTATCTCATTTTTGTGTTCCCCATATACAGCATTTTCTTATTCTTTCTTCCAAGGTATTTAGACTTTATATTCTTATAGGCAAATGAAGATTGCAACTGCTACAGTTATGATGCTAGAAAATTGGATGAAGCCAAGTGTGTGCACAAAGACCATGTGTCTGCAGTGTAAGACGGGAAACTTCTTGAGCCATAGAATTGTTTATTTCTAGAACTCAATGTTACTATCCAATCATGATCTATGCTAATTATTTGCAGGATGGACATTGATTATTCACCAACTGGTCGTGAATTTGTTACTGGTTCTTATGATAGAACAGTAAGTTTCTCTTGTATGTTGAACCTCCAATGTTTCTGCAACTTTCTGGTACAATTGATTTGAGGCATACTGTGCTCTGATAGTCTGATGATAATTTTACTGTGTAGGTGAGAATATTCCAGTATAATGGTGGCCATAGCAGGGAAATCTATCATACTAAGAGAATGCAGAGGTTTGCCCTGTGCTAAAACCTTTAAACTATCTACCATTGTGGTTTCTCCCTCACATGGATGATTGCCTTTTATGTTTTATTTTAAAGCACAACCTACAACCTCAATAATGAGACATGTGTCCTTTATCAAATTCAATTTCGGGTGTTCAGCAGATGATATCTTCGCCAGCTTCTTAATAGCATACTGACTTGATTTTTATGGACCCAGGGTATTTTGTGTCAAGTTCAGCTGTGATGCAAGTTATGTGATTTCAGGGAGTGATGACACCAACCTTCGACTTTGGAAGGCTAAAGCATCTGAACAAATGGGAGTTGTATGACACTCTTCCTCTTTCAATATAGTGTCATTTGAAGCTTGTTGTTTTCCTTACGGAACTGAATCTTTTTCATATTTTTACTTTTATACTTCTGACTTCTGAGACTCCCTGAAAGAACTTGGAGCGGCTAAATGATTTGTTTGGTTTCTAAGTATATCAGTAAATTAATATATTTGTTTGTATTGATTGGGTTTTGGTAGTATAGGAAATGAATGCACAAAAGAGTGCATGATTAATTCATGGCCTTTAAAGACACACTAAATTCATTGAGTTAGTTACTGGTTAATTTTGTCCTTTGATTGTATTCTTTTACTGCCAGCTATTTTTTAGGTAATTTTTTTTCCATCTAATTGGTCTGTAATAAATGCTGCATGTTACATTTTACAGCTTCTGCCTAGGGAACGTAAACAGCATGAGTATCAGGAGGCTGTCAAGAATCGTTACAAGCATCTTCCTGAAGTCAAGCGTATTGTGAGGTATTATTGAGTTCTGTTAAAAACCTACCATTAATGGAATATAGATTTTCTTTAAAATGTCTTGCAAATTATAAATTTGACTCAAAATTGAAAACTTCTCAGAAGAACCATAAGATAGGATTGTAGCACGTAGTAAGTGCCTACTGTGTCAGATAAGAGTTCTATTGCATCCTGATCTTATTCCTCAAGTTTTTTGGGAAACATTTCTACTCTACTGAATTTAAGCTACGGACATGGAAGGAGGCATTATTTCTCTTTGATTTTACACAATCAATCAGTAATGCAGCTGTAGCTTAGATAGTTTTATCAAGTTTTAGCCTTTGCTTGGGTTGCAGGTTTGAGGTATACTCTACATCTCTACCTGATGGATTGCATTTCTTTTATTTGGTATGAGGAAGGTGAGATGGAAGTTAAGGTGAAAGTATCATAAGGGGAAGAGTACTCTTAGGAGAGGGATACCTCCTTTCTACTATTTTGTTTGGTAGAATTAGAAGGGAAGGAGACGGGATGAGTGGGAATGGGTGGCCACTTTTCATTCTTTGGTATGCTGCAAAAGGAAGGGGAAGTGAATTCGTTGTTAAGTATATTACAGTTATATCCCTGAATTGACTAAGGTCTAAAAAGTATGTTCGTTAATAATTTCAAAATGGTACTTCTGTGAAGTGGTAGCAAAGAGCCATTTATTTCTTCCTCTTTATAGCTTATCTAAGTTATCTTTGGGAGGAAAAAGTGTGCGGTTTGAAAAGAAAAAGACACTCGTCGGCTTTTAATTACCTCCTACGTCACATCTCTAACAAGCGCAAGGCTGGCTATTATTCAGTTGTTGGAAAATACTAATTCTTATAGAGAGTAGGCTGTGGGGCATTTCGTTTTATATTCAGTCTATTAATAACAACTTTCGAATTTGTAATTAGGAAGGTTCCTAGAGCATCAGTGCACAAGGCTCATTTAAGATAGCTAGAAAGGCATTACTTCATCATGATTCCTATATTATGTTGCTGATACTTAACATTATTAATTATTTATGGGCCAAAAGGACTTGAATCTCCACTTGTGCAGATATTTCACGCTTTACCTGTTGAGAGTAAAGATGTGAAAAAGATCTGGGTCATATTATCACTGTGCTACCCCTAATTTCTTTCTGATGATGATTGTGCAGGCATAGGCACTTGCCAAAACCAATATACAAGGCATCTGCTCTCAGGCGCATTATGATTGAAGCTGAGAGGAGAAAAGAAGAAAGGAGGAGAGCTCACAGTGCCCCAGGAAGCATGCCGAAAGAATCTGTACGTAAAAGAAGAATTATTAAAGAGGTCGAGTGAATATATTTGCAGCAGCTGCCCGGAGTTGCTGTTTCTGAATAACCTCAGCATCTGTTGGGCTCAAGTGCTTTCCTCTCGGTTCATACAGACACTATAGATGATGCAGTGGGGTTTGGTCTTTTTCGACTGCATTGAATATTAGCTCAAAACGCAGAAATGCAGAGCTCATGTATGGACAGTTTTGGTAGATTATTAGCTCTGTTTTCTGATTGGTATAGCATTATAAAGCTTCAGGTAAGATGATGTTCATCAAGTGATAACTTGTCTTGTATTACAACCATATATTACCCTTTAATAGAATCAACTGGCAGAATGATCTTATGGTCTTCATTTCCATTGTTTTCTGGTCTCGGAGAAGGGAGGGGAAAACTATAAAATTTATAGTGATCATTTCCATTGTACATTAAGGTTTTCTCTCCATCTCTCCCGAGATGAATGGGTTCAAAATCAGATGTTTGTGATTTATTTTGATTGTTGTTTGCTTTTAGGGTTATGCTTTATTCCTCTATCTAGCAGAGTAGTGTTGATTTCTCGTTTACATTAAATATCTACTAATTCTAATAATGCAAATTCCTAGCGGTAATAAGACCATGTTTATACTGTAACTTTATCCCATTCTTTACTCTAGGGATGGTAATTTTTATTCGTGTAAAACCTAGTTCTTTGAATTAATAAAGAGCATGTATAAGGTAAGTTCTATTATCATCGAAATAAAAAATTATAACGAGTTTCGTTATGGGGTATTTCATTACCATAACTTCATCTAATTTATAAAGTCGGAGGTTAATCTGTTTTACGATAAAATTTAAATTGTTATATTTTAACTAAATTATTTCTTTACAACGGTTAACTCATAACAAACTCATTTCACACGCCTACAATTTATCACGAGTTTTTTTTTCTTTCTCCTACTTTCTACCCCACTTTTCTCAATTATCTTTTCTCACCCATAATTTTTAAGTTTTATTCAAATGTTTTAATTTTTTCCTTAATTGAACACATAATGTGTGCACATGGACTAATTACGAATAATGAGGTCTCATTCCTATGTAGTGTGTATTAATGGATAGGTAAAGATCTAAGAAAACATCATCAAAATATCAAATAGGACATGCACTATATGTCTATATGTGGATTATAGTTTTCCCTTTTCAAACACTCCTCAAGAGTTTTCCATTTATTTTCTGGCAACGTTTTCTAACATTGTATTTGTGAGTTTAAGTGGAAAAGAAATAAAGAGGGTTATAATTGTTGAAGGGAAAAGAAAAGTGATTGATAGTAAACTAGCTTTTCTTCTTTTGTTAAAGTTTATGAATAAAAGAGTTCTTTAATTTTTTCCCCCTCTTGTTTGTAATATAAAGAAAAGGGAGAGTAATTTATTACATAATTTTAAAAGTAAATAAATTTTTTTATCTAATAAAACTAGGGAAAATTAATTAAACTAGTTTATTTTCCACCCAAAGAATTTCATTTAAGATAGAAAAGTTTTGGAAAGAAAATAAGGATTACATTTACCGATGGACAAGTCTACATACACAACTTTTAAATACAAAATCAAACAATACATTCATTTTAACCATTAAAAAGTAAAATATGACACGAATTTTAATACCATGTCTTATTTTTTAATGATTAAGATGAATATAGTATTTGAATGTTGTGTACTTATACTTATTTTTTACCAATTTCTATATTTAACCTTAATAATTTTACAAATAAGAGATTTTATACTTTTTTCTACTTCACAAAAATATCAAAGGAAAATATAACAAACTCCGTTTGTTTCAAGTAAACCGTTTTCCGAAAAATATTTTCCTAATTTTATAATGTTTGACATGCTAAAGAAAATATGATTAACAGGAAAATATTTTTCGGTTAATCTTAGAAAAATGATTTACAGATTTGAGATCCGTAAGTCATTTTTCAGAAAAAATGTGCAATTATATCTCCTAACAATAAGTTTTATTTTTATTCTCTTTATTTTTTTTATCGCTCTTTAGTAAACTAATTCATTATTTTCTTCATATATATCTTTTATTTATCTTTAAGCTCCCCAATTTGGTAATATTTCTCTCCTCCTATTTTGTCAATTTTTTTCTCTTAAGAAGAAATTATAAATATGATAATATTTATTTATTATAATGAAAAACAGGAGAAGACAAAGTATATTAAAAAAGTTTCTTTAATTCATTCAAGTAGAGAAAATGATAATATTTTTTATTTTATTTTTAATTTAGCAACCAAACAAGGAAAAACAAACCATTTTCATTAAAAATAATTTTTTAAAAAATTTCCGCCAAACAGACGGAGCATATCACTTGCCTTTCCAGAAATCGCAAGGAGAGTGTCATGAGCCTAGGGTTTTAGCACTCGTCAAACAGCAGTAAAAACCTTAACAGTAAAAATAACAGTAAGAACACATACAGAAAACCTTTTTCCCAAATTAGTAGCATTTTCACGGTCATCAACATGTCCTTCGCCGCCGCTAGATCTGTCTTCCGATCAGCCTCCGTCCGTAACGGTGCGGCTAGGCTAGCTTCCGGAGTGAAAGCCGCTCGATCTCCCTTTCGTTTGTCCACCAGAAAACCACTTTCTCATCGCATCTTCAGGTAACTAATTAAACATTAACATATATAAATACACACAAGCCCAATTATACATGTAAACTGACATTTATCTTCATTTTCTTTTGAAGTTGTCCTGCTGAAATGAGTTCGATGCAACCGTTCCATACTGCGACTGCTTCGGCGTTGATGACTTCGATGCTTACTCTCTCTCGCCGCGGTTACGGTTGGCTTCCTGAAGGTAGTAAACGTTCTAATTTTGGCTTAATTTTGATCGCTAAGTCTATGAATTTTTGATGATTTTTTGATGTTTTTTCTATGGTTCAAATGATGTTATTTAGGATTGCTAATCTATTTTTGTTCCTAAGATAAAATTTTGGAGTACTCAGTTTTGTGCTTGAATGCTGGTATTCTATAAGAGTAGAAATTTTTTAACGTACAAGTGATTGATAATGTGGGGAGGACGTATAGTCATTTTTCAATCCAATTTTGAGTTTTTTTAGTTATTAGCTTGTTGTTTTCCAGTAACTGAAGTGGCCAGTATAAATAATTCTCCCGAACCATTAAAATTGGTGAAGAGACAGTGTTCATCCATCTAGCATATTTAAAACTCTCTTACATGCTTTAATCAGGAAAAGAAAAAGAACAAAACTCACTCTTACAGGAAATCTAAATAATGCTTTGAATTCTTCTTTATTATTTTGTTTTTTCAAGTTATGTTTTTAGTCAAAATACTTCTTCCTAGTCTTTATGGGTTTCAAGTTATTTTCATGTCATGGCAGTCTGAGTCCAATAATCGGTACCTGACTGGGAAGAATTTTGTCTGTTCAAGAATATTTTAAGGAGGTATCAATACAATTCTGTTTAGAGAGTTTTCAAACTCACATTAAGAAAAATTTGGTACCCATGGATGTTACATCTAATCTTTCTATATAGAAAGTTTTTCAAGTTACCCCAAGAAATCTGGTATTAGGATTAGTGCATCTTGTTTTGGGTAATCAAGACCCGTAGTTATAGTTTTTTTATTATCACCTTCATACCTAAACTCCCTTCCTGACAATTGTTACTATTTATTATTGCAAGGTTAATACACTACTAGTTGGAAGGGGCCCTACTAGATAGTATTCACATCAGAGTACTTTAATCATTTCATCTCATGAAATTCTTATTCCGATAAATCACAGGGGGATTAGGAATTTCCATTTATGTCCTGTTTACTAATAGACTTTCCTGTACTTCATAGTTGTAGTTTTTGCTGAATAGGTCACCTAACCATTGGGTTTTGTCTTGATTTAGGTATCTAGCAAAACTTTGTAGACCTTCCTTGATGTCCTGTTTCTCCGTTCAAGTATCTGGTAAGTTAAAATTGCTGGATATTATCTAAAACACCATTAGATATTTAAGGATTTTAAAATCTCCCCTTCAGTCGTCAAACTTTTTAATTTCTGAACCCCTTTACCCTGGATGGACACTTTCTGTCCCCAACCTGGTTGAGTATCATATGATGATGCCCTATTGTTTACTCTTGTTCTTTTTTTCTTGCTGAAGAGTAAGTTTTCTTCCCCATTTCCTATTTTTCTTGTTTTAATAAAATAGCACATGCTTCATTGTTTCCTGTTGTAGGCGTTGACAAGACGAGATGAAGATGGAGATGCAACTATGGAATGATTAGGATTTGTTATGTCTTGAAGCTTTTAAATTCTTAGGTCACTTCTTCAATAGTATGGGCTCATTGGCTATATTTAAAGATTAATAATGAAATATGAATTAATGACGTGTATATTGACAGCCTTAATATACAATCTTCTTAAAGGATACATTGGTTTATATGATTCTGTTCTCTCCTTTGTTTGAATTTGTTTTGTGTCCTTTGTATAATTTGATTGATTTTTCCTATTTTCTTCATATTCTGGAATCATCTTTGGTAGCTTTTGTAATTGGTGGACAGACTGGCACCATGTGCTCTGTTTTCTCCTTGTGTGTTTTTTCTGGGTCAGAATTTTGAATCTTTGATGGATAAAAATAGTGTATATGGCTAATTCTTGACTCATGTTTTAGAGTATCATTTAGTAAACATACTTATTAATTGTTATCTTTATGCAATCAGCTTTCAATGATGACGTGTGATGATTATTCAGACGATTCGAGCACTATTTTACTTGCAAATTCCTACATTCTAAGACCGTGCCAGGGAATAACTTAGGCACTCTGAATGAGCTGCAGAATAGCCAAACTGTTTTCCTGAGCTTCATAAGTTGGATGTTTAACTAATCCTCTTATGTTACATCCAAACGTGCGGATTTAGCTTTATTTGTCTGTTGTTTGATGCAAAACTTGCTTTCAACATTTGGTTATGGTTCTATTGTATTAGTCGATTATTATTAATGGTTATAAGATTTGTCAAAACATAATACTGATTTTCTTGCATATTAATCAGCTTGCTACAATTTAGGATGAATGCTCAAGGGACAAGCAAAGCTTTTGTTTAAAACTCGATGCTCTTCTTGGGTATGAGATGCCTATTTTAAATGACATCCCCCCCTCCCCCTACACGTGAGACGATTGTCAATGAATGCATATTCTTCTCTTCGCAGTCTTATATGATACATGGTGATCATTTGAAATGTTGCTTTGCTTATCTTTTATATTCTGTTTCTTATTAACTTTATGCGGAGAGCTTAATTATTTATTGTATTTTGTGCAATATTGGATTTTTATTTTTTTACATTTGAGAGTTTTATATCCTCCTGTTTATTGTTAAATGAAGTTTGCCTTATGTTTTAAATTTTAAAACAAGAACAAAATACAGGGAAAATCTTTGTTTAGAAAACCTTTAGCATTTTCCCTTTTAGTAAGCAGATAATGACGGCTTGCGTGTGTTATTTCTCCTTTGATTGATCCTTTTTTTAGGATACGACTAGACTAGTCTTTCGGTTGATTATTAGTTGCTAATATAAACCACTCATTCCTCATTCATGGAGACAGCTTTGTTAATATCATCATGATGGATCCATCTTTAAATGGGTGTTGCAAAATTCGATTATAAATTTACGTGTAATACTGTAAAATAGAGAGCCACGTATTACTGTTTTATTTTATTTCTTACAATTTCACATTAAATTGTAATTTAATAAAAAATTAGTCAACATATAGATCATTTTCCTCTTTAAATATAGGGGTAATTCCTTGAAACTTGGGACTAAAAAACTAATGCCTTGGCAGCTTCCTTTAGGCCTAATGCATCCGAAAAAGTCATCCATCCAAGTCACCTACCATCACCCAAGACCCCTTCCAATTTCATTGTCATCACCTTTGCTTGTTGCTTCCTAGAACCAACTCACTCAGCCTCCTATTATATATGCCTTAATGACCACTTCCAGAACTCTCGCAATATGCCAAACTTATTCCGCCTAAAACTCACGTGCCCAGCTCATGTCGTACTATCCTTCTCTCCATCACCCGAAAGTCTTTATATTTGACCTAACTTGCTATTTCTGCATAAATATATGCTATTCTTCCGTTCTATATTAAGCCTCATAGAAACATATCGAAAGAGAGTTGGCCATGAGCGAAACCATGTCAAGTCCCAGCAGTGACTGGGCAAAATTTTACCAACAAAACCTTTCCGGACAAGCTCAGATGAAGCCGGCCGCCTTGTTCAACAGCAATCAAGCCTCAGGTGCTACCACTTTCACCACCAATACTACCACTTCCACTAGCAGTAGCTTGAGTCCGGAAGGTCGCGTATCGAAACCCATCCGGAGGAGGTCCAGGGCTTCCAGGCGAACCCCAACCACCTTATTCAATACAGACACCGCCAACTTTCGAGCCATGGTTCAACAATTCACCGGCGGTCCAGTCGCTCCATTTCCATCAGGGTCAAGCAATAGCCTTTACCCTAGCGGAACAAACTTCAACTTCGGGCTCGGGACCAGTCAACAAATTGTGAACCCTAATGCAGTCACGGTTCCTAGGGCAGGGTACAATATTCTACAGCTCCAACAACAGCAACAACAACAACAACAGTTTCAACAGCAGCAATACATGCTTTCAATGAACAACAATAACAGTAATACTTTTCTTGAGAGGCTTCAAAGCTCTAGAGTGGCTCCAATGGTAGAGGTCTCTGGCGGTAGGTTTGGAATGGAGGGTGTAGCCTCATCTGTGCCTCCAATTAGGTCTTCTTCCTCCAACAAGAATACAAGTGAGGATAATTACATGTTTGTGAGAAGGACATAATGGGAATGGGGTGATCAGTTTGGTGACTGACTTTTGAAAATGAAACCATTGACCAATATAATAATAGTTGGTGTGTGTAAATATGGTTTGCAGCACTCCTTCCCAATTTAAGCCTTAATTACCTATATCTATATATTATTATGTTGTTGGATTTCAAGTGTGTTGTGGATGCCTGTTCATACCTACACCTTATGATTCGAATGCTCTCTTTTTTCTTGGTTTGAACATGTTTCAGTTCTAACGTGGCATATTATGTTTCACGATGTGTGTATAGACTATATCCACTAGACACACTTCAATCAAGTAAAATTAATAAATTGAGTTTTTTTTTTAATCATATTTTGTTTACCATGTTTTGATTTCATTGAAGTAAAATTAATAAATTGAGTTTTTTTTTTAATCATATTTTGTTTACCATGTTTTGATTTCATTGAATTGTTTACCATGTTTTGATTTCATTGAAGTAAAATTAATAAATTGAGTTTTTTTTAATCATATTTTGTTTACCATGTTTTGATTTCATTGAAGTAAAATTAATAAATTGAGTTTTTTTTAATCATATTTTGTTTACCATGTTTTGATTTGAGAAAGGATGTTTGGAGAGAGAGAGAGAGAGGGGTCAGCAAGTACGTAGTGGTTCTGTAAAAAATATTATTAATATTAAAAATAGGGTTCATTTAATGAGACTCATTAAAAATTATTTCTTTATATAGTTGTATTGAATTTAATATATAGAGTCTATTAATATATTATTTTTTTATACATTAAATTCAATACGTCTATATAAATAAATAATATTATATAATATTTTTGGTACTTAATACATGTCACACACATTAAAAAATCCTTAAAAATATAAATAAAATTCCTTTATTTAAGCTGGTGTACTAAACACGTTTTCAACTTAAATTTGAAGAGACGTTTGGATTGGATTGGATTGGGAAATGGAATGGGAAGGGGGGATGAATGTGAGCTATGATCGGGCCCGCTACCATCAAAAGAAGAATATAATAATAACAAAAAGTCAAGTTTCTACCATTATGTATGTTAGTTGAATGAGTGCCTTTGACAGGGGGTAGCACTCGTTTAATTCCCGTGTAAGTTACGGTCAGTTTTAATATGTATTTTTATACTAAAAAATGTTATTAATAATAAATAATAACATTAAATAATTTTTAATAAAATAATTTCTTATTATTTATTATTTAAGCATCTTATTTATTTCAAATTAATTTAAAATACATAATATTTATATAAGAATATAAATAACTTAGTTTCAATCTATAGCGATAAGTAAATTATACTAAACACTATACAATTTTTTGATCTATTTTGAATAGAATATTTGATTGATATGACATTTATAATTAAACATATTTATATGAAATTTTGTGAAATTTATGAAAAATAAAAATTTTAAAAATAATTGTGCATATCTCTTAATATATATATTACCACGAAAAAAGAGAATTTAAGTCATTTCTTAGCGAAATTTAGTTAAGGCTATAAAATAATTTCAATAAAATGGCGTAATTTTGAATAAAATATTATTACATATTATTTTATATACTCTAAAATGTAAAACTTAATTCTAATGGATAAAATTATGTCGTTTTATTAAGTAATCTTACCTAAGTTTAGCTCCTAACTTACAAATTATATTATATTAGAGTTAATTGATATTTTGGTCACGATACTAGAGATTGATTTTCATTGTGATTACTGATTTTTTTTTACAAACGCATTACTATAGTTATAAAAAGTTACAAAATAGTCATTCGTTAAAATTCCGTTCAAAAAATATCACGTCACCAATACCAAACACCTACATCAACAAATAAGTCTCACGTGTCACGCTATAATTTTCGTCACATGTATTGACATTTTTTTTTTTTGTTTCTCAATAATTTCTGTCAGTTGCCCCTATAGTTGCAACTATAGCTACAATTGCCGCTACAAGCTGTAGTTGCAACTGACTAAATGAATTAAGGTTTGGCCTGCCGTTGTAGCTTGTAGTGACAATCGACTAATTTCATGAAAGAATGGGCATATTATGATGGACGCTCTAAAATGCGTTTGATGGAATAGTACTCTCAACAACCGATTGTTATGAATGTACCCACACACACAACATTGAAACTAGCAATTAGTTTTGTTATCCGAAAAACACACATAAAAGCCCATAATAGAAATTGCGATACACCAAGAACAGCAAGGCTGGCACCACCAAATTATCACACACATTCAAGTCAAATCAGAAGCTCCCATCAGATTATCACAATCCAAAACTTATTTTTGGCAAAAAATTAACACCAGAAGTTTACAAACAGCTAATCAGTGCTTCAACGCATTCAGGCTCAGTGAATTCGATCGAAACCTAAACTCAGAACAACTCTCTCCACATGGGCCAATCACAAGAGACAATTACTTACCCCCTTCATAATTGGTCTTTCTTAATGAAAGCTCTATTTGGCTTTTCATGTGCTAGTTTTCCTTTTTTCTAATGTATTAAGGTTACACATGTGACGACATTATTAGTGATTTACTAAAACCAACACTATAATGCGGGTAGCAACCTAGAAGAAAACATTCTGTTTTTATTTTATATATATATATATATATATATATATATATATATATATATATATATATATATATATATAAATTAATTACCTATTTAACCATGAATTAATTATAGTGTAAAATTTTTCCTTAGGATTCATGTTTCCCAGGCATCTTTTGCTTCAACCCGTCTTCAATGTACAGGATACCAACACTATTTGATTTACTGAAGAAAATCATGTCATTAAAATCTATTTAAATTATAAAAAGGACATATAACATTTGGGTATCTAAATAAGCTTTTTTCAAGCACAACTGTAACACTCTAGTCCCACATCGATTAATATGAAATATTTGAATGTGTTTATAAGAATCTAAATTTCTATCATTAATACCTTCAGTCATGACATTTTGGGTAAATTTATGATAGACTAAGATAACCCAAAAAAATATTATTGAGACATCGCATTCTGTTATGATTTGATTCGGACTCGGAATTTAACCAGAGTCATTACACATGGTATCACAGTCGACTCTCAAAAATTCGAGTCGAGTTGTCCGATCGGGTTGCTAGAAGGTGGAAAATAGCTAGAGAGACAATTTCTGGGCCTTGTGTGACTATGTGTTCTGTCTGACGGGATGTCAAATATTTAAGTGGGGATTTTGTAACACCCTAATCCTACATCGATTAATGCGAAATATTTGAATGTGTATATAAAAAATCAAGTTGCTATAATTAATACCTACAGTCATTACCTTTTGAGTGAGTCTGTGATAGACTAAGATGACACAATAAAATATTATTGAGACAACACATTGAGTCTTATTCTGCTATAGTTTGATTCGAACTCGAAATTTGACCTGGGTTGTTATAACAACGTTCTAATTACACTACAACCTATGTTCCTAATGCCATCTACAAGACACTATAGAAAGCCTTAAACCAATAAACCACATACTAATCAGTAACTAACATAACAATTAATATTTCATCATTGGTGTCCAGGGTTGCCAAAATTTAGCTAGATCAATTAGAACAGAACACCTGTTCAAGGTCAGGACAAAATTATAAGAAAATAAGACCACAGAACAAGGCCAATAATTTGTCTCACACAGGCACCTAACAAGCTGAAGGAAATAAAAAGCCGATAGATCAGTTAAGCAAAATTATCACTTTATAAGAACTTGACAGTTGGCAGCCTGAGCTAGGAGTAAAATTGTAGATACACATGTTTATGACCGCATAGAAACAACAACCCAGGAAATTAAAAACAAATGTCACAGCTTATAATAGAGAGCCATAGAGGGAGAGAAACAAAAATTGAAGTAAATATGAGCATCTATGAGTTTTCATAGAGGGTAATTCAAAGTCATAAGCAGTTGGGCCTCTCCCTATTAGACATGTGTACTCTCATTGTTAAATGTTGAAACAAAATGTTATTTTAAAAGTATAGTCCCTTTCACAAAGCCACATATTAATACCAATCAGAATATTGAAAGAAAATTGAATAAAAGGTTGGGGGAGAAATACAGATTACCATCAACACCATAATTCTTTTTACTTTTTTCTGTTAAACGAAGGTGAAGAAAAAGACGAGGGGAACTGAGGAAGGATCTATCCCATCAGAGTTGGTTCAATGGAGCTACAGGAATCAAATGATCCATTGAATCAAAGGAAAGTTAATATGCAAATCACTTCAAAAAACTACAGGAAACATTTTCATTAATTTGCATACATTAACAATTCACGTTTGAAATTAAATCAAACCTATAGTACCTTCAAGCTATTCACCTCAATTAGATACCCCTCACTGATCCACAACATTCACCAATTCATATTCAACTAAAGAAAGATTGTTATCCTCTTTGACGGCAAATTTAGCTGGTTCTGTAACCTCAACACGTCCCCATTTGTCAACTGCTAGCCTCATGGATCCCTTAAACATGTCAATTTTTGCATTACGCAAAATAATCGTAGTGCCTGGTTTCATCAAATCAACTGCATGGAACAGCAACCAGAAAAATTAATCAATCATTCACTTAACAGAGACCATATTTTGAAGTTTCCACTATAACCAGTATAAAAGAGTCAAGGGCATTGTCACAAAGAGACTTCATGTTGTCCTGAAAGACTAGAGCTTTAGTGTCACTCATTGTATGCAGCAGAATAATTACACAAGACGAAGAATTATCAATCCCAAAATAGTTGACATTATAGATACATGAAACTTGTATCAGGCAAGGGGATATTGGGGTAGTTCCTGTCTATTAGAATATTCTAGTTACAACCCACCCCAAAAAAATTGATTCCATCTGTCTAACTCTAATCTACCTCTTTCCTCCCTAAAATTCCTCTATCCTTATCTCTATTTTTTTGTTCTATCTCTGCAGATTCAAGTCAGAGCCAAGGTGTGGCTTGACAACTTGACTGATATCAAATGGGGTACTCCTACACAAGAAGCCAAGGCACTTCTACCAGCAGTAACATTCTCTCACTGTCCGCATATTTTTTTAAGTGTATTCACTAAACGATTCATAAAAAAGTTGCTCATGATATAGAAAACTCAAGACGGCAGATTAAATCTTCTCACTGCAATCATGTAAAGCTACTCACTAAGCAAAAGAAGCCATCAACTTTGAGAGCTCAGATGCATAGCATATCCTGGGTTAATAGTGTTCTCACTAGTTTAGAATATTTGCAAGAGAATTAGCAATTGCTCGTACAGTAAAACTTAATGAACCAAATATTACACTTGCATTTGTCGCAGTCTCATGGATGACATTAACGACACTGCATTGCTGGCATGACAACTTACAAGCACCTATCCATCATCAAATCAATACGACCCATGTTGCAAAGAGATCATTCCATGTGACTGTAGATAAACTAGTATATTCTTCAATACATATTTGAAAGTAGAAAAAAAGGTTGATTTCTAAGGATCTATACAATGAATAGAAATCCAATTAAAAACAGCAATTTCAATAGTAGCAGTTATTAAGCTCAACCTTTGCATATATGACAACACATTTTGCCCTTTTCCTTTCATAATTGAGGTTGATACAACCTTCTAATTGGTTGTGTTTTTTTTTAGTTCTCTCAATTTTCATTCAGGAATTAAACTGATCGAGACACGTTTTTTTTTTTTTATGTATACTGTTCAGAAACCTAAACGGCACAATCAATTTCTAGGGCATTCAAATCAAAAGGTCATAAACATATATATCACGCAAAACAGAGCCCTTGCTCTCTGTAGGCCAATCTGCGAGCACTGACACGCATATACGAACATTTATAAGAATAGATATATACCTTGCTCATTACGAGCAGTAAAGACGATGGTACCAGTCTCATCGCCGACGATACACTCGGCAATGAGATTCCGGCGGAGATTCTGAGACAACGGCAGCGGTCGACTGGCCTTCTGAACCACGGGCTTAGAGCTCACCACCTTTGCCGTCAGCGTGTGCCCGTTGGTTCCGGGCTTCAGGTTATCCACTTTCGTGAACACTGGTTTCCTCTTCTCCGTCGTCGTTGTCGCCGTCTTAGCCGCCGGTGTGGCCATCGCTTTTATTGGTATCGCAAAAACCCTGACCCTTAAATTTGAAGCCTAGAATTTATACAAGTACATATAAATGTAAAAGATTTTAGGGTTTAGAGTTTGTATTCAAAAATATATATATTTATAATTTTTTATTAATATTTTCACAAATTTTTTCTTAAATAAATATTATAATAATACCTGCCATATAAAACGATCAAGGTTTTCTTACAGAATTAACAAGCTCCTTCATATTTGATGTTTTGTTTTGGGGGTTTGTTTATAAAATTCTATGGATTTAATTTATTAATTTATTTAAAAATTAGTTTGATTTTTCTAAATTATTTTAAAATCTGGGAGGGTGAAAAAAAAGAAGTCAGCTGTCCTACATTTTCTTAATATTTATTTACATATTAAATACAAGATTATTGATAATTTAGTTACCAAAAAATAAAGTTGTAGATATATTTCTTTTAACAGTTCTTGTTTTCCCTTTGTTTTATCCAAGAAATGTAGATTTCTAGTGTCTTTCTCTACCATTATCCATTTAGTATTGTAGTTTTGCAAATTATCTTGTTTTGTATGAATATGTACATATTTTTCAATCATAAAATAGGAGAGGGTGGTGGGCGGACATGACACATTAAAATTCTTATTTGAAGATTACTAGTCAGACCAAATATATGGATTTATTTTATATATTTATTTCCTAAATATGTTTAAAAGAGTACTAATCACTAATTAAGGTTTAGACCAAATGTGATAATCCACGCATCTTCTTCTGCTGTGCATGATCGGTTCGAGTCTATCCGTGAGCAAAAAGTCTGAGAAGCTAATTCTTCTACTTGCCCCTTCCCCCTATTCTTTCCTCAAAATTTAGGATTGAAATATACAGTGTAGGTGTAGACTTCTTATTATTCCTTGTGTCAATGAGATTGTTCTTTAGTAAACTAATAGCATGATCTGGTCTTGTGTTCCTTTTAATATTTTTTTCTCAATTATATTTTATATAATTAAATAATTACTGAAGGATAAAAACACTTTATCAACGTGTTTGCTCAAAAATAAGCCACACATGAAGAGTGACCATTTAAAATCTTGAGATTGAATAAGTGATATTGAAAGACTGCTAAGCGTTGTGTTTTAATCAACTGTTTTAGAATTCAAACAGTTTTTATAATTAATACTATTTTTTTAAAATAACTTAAAAAAATATTCACTAATTTAATGATAAAAATAAATGAATTTGCAAGTGGCTATTTGCAATGACAAAGGACGACCCAAAATAATTGTGAATATAGTAAATTATCTAAAAAGATGTTACAATATATGAATTATTTGATTTTAGTCAACACAATCTTAAATGTTGTAAATATAAAAAAACTATTACAAATTTCAAAACTTAATAAAATTCACATTAAATTTGAAAATTTGCAAATGGAATTCTTAATTCAAAACGAGACGACTCTTTAAAGGAAACTGATATTTTTACAGTTATTTTTTATATTTCCTCAGCTAAACCGCCGCTATAAATGTATTATCGACGGTCAAAACCGTCACTATACATCTATAGTGACGGTTTAGCAAAAGTATCATCTTCCCTCTTTAAACTAAGGGAGCATTATACTTATTAAAGAAAATTTTATACAATAACTAATGTAGCAAGTATTACCTGCATATTTGTGGCATCCCTTGATAATTTGTTACTTTTACATGAACGGTTGATAATTCTAAAATAATATTTAGATTGCAAAACAAATATATATTTAACACTTATTATAAAGATATTTTGAATTTTCAGTACCACTTATTAATCTGGTATTATCAATGACCTTTATATGCATCAAAAATATATTCATGCAACAGAAAATTATGATCATATTTATTTATACATGCAATAGTAAGAGAGATACAGAACCTTTTTCTGGTAGCATGTTATATGCACATGCTTAGCAATCTGGTCAATGTTACACTCACAAACACAATATCCATTAATCTAATTGAAATTGAAGAATTATTGTGTCTGAAGATGCCACTACTACTTCTGCGATCCATTTGCTACCAAAACCAATGCCAGTTGCTGCTCTTTTTGGGGTTCTTCTGTTTCCCTTTCTTCCTCTTTCGGTTCTGAATATTGTCTATGGTATCGAACTAAAACCAGAGATATGAATGCTACAAAAAACAGACGGGAACAAAATGTAAACTTGGAAGATTTGTAGATGAATGCACAATCACTGCATGGATCGACATCATTGAGTCAGATGAGAACGTAAATCAAACCAATATTTTTTTTCCTATCCATAATTTAAGCTATGAAGTTGTGTTTTTTGAAAAATATACTGATGGTTGTTCATAGTAATACTTTTTAATTTAGTCTGGGGTGAAACCTTCAAGTTCGGCTTTCATTTTGAGACTCTTTAAATTGTCAGACACACAACATGAGAAAAAGAAAATCAGCACTTACATTTAATAATTCCTATTTGGTACAACAGTCCAACTAATCCATTACTACTTGCCAATACCAAAATATACATTACTGGATGATTATTACTCTAGAAAATGTATTGGATTACATCCATACATAAAATTTCTTTTTAAAGTGACCATCAGTAGAAATTGACATGCTACAATAATTACCTGCGAAAATGCGTGTTCTGAAGGAAGTCAGATTCCAGAAGGCTGTGGCTGCAGATGCAGCAACAATCTTTTTGTGGGAGCAGACTCCCCATGCTTCCAACACCCTACGTCTCAAGTATGCAACTGTTTCATAAAATGGCACACTTCTTTAGCAAGACAGAATATGTAGATTACAACTCACAGAGTTAATTAGAGAGGAAGAGGTTTTCATACATACCTTTTTCGTTTATTTGAACAGAGTAAAAGGAGTACAGTTTTGGACCAGTAAAGCTTATAAAGAACCCTGACAAAACCCATAATTGATTATCGGTTAATATCCTTTAACATGAAAGTTAAGTAATTACCATCATTCTTATAAGATGGTAAGTGAAAATAAAGTAGGTAACAAATTTAGAGTATCCTTACCAAGTGCACAGAGCCTCCACAGAGTTATGAGATGTCCATACTCAGCTCCTACAAGTAAAAATGGTGCTACCTAATAACCATCAGAAAATGCAGCTTGTGAACTCAAATTGAACAATTCTCTACATTACATTGAAGTAAAAAATAAGATCACGTAACAAATACTTTGAGGGTCGTGTATGGATCCCCTGAAAATAACTCTCTTGTTTTACATATTGCAAGATTTGCAGCTGGAAGTATAACTCTAGCTGCTTTCGCTATATCGTCTTCCTTAAGTTTAAAGTCACGCTTAATTTCGGTGTTATCCCTGCAAGTTTTCCATTGTTATCCACTTATCAAATCTGCATAGTGATACCAATATATCATATGAAGAAGGGTTCATACCTTTGACAGATTGAATTTGAGAAGAAAGCAATTCCCAAAACCAAAAGGCCCAATTGAGACATCATCGAGAAAATGCTGTAAATATAATTTTGACAGGTTTTCAGATACCTCAGGAGCTAAACTAAAACTAAATCAGAAGAA
This sequence comes from Hedera helix, assembly GCA_947179155.2. NCBI lineage: Eukaryota > Viridiplantae > Streptophyta > Magnoliopsida > Apiales > Araliaceae > Hedera > Hedera helix. The sequence continues at coordinate 44,708,440 of OX359265.1, read as the reverse complement.
CTGGAGAGAAAGGAAACTAGAACTTTACCTAAAGCTAACTCCTCTTGCAAAACAAGAAGATAGGAAACCGAGTGATCCAAAACCAAACCAAAGGCTGGATTTTGCAACATCATTCCACATAATCAGATCAGTTATCAGCTGCCCAATTCTATCCAGATTATAAGAATCACCATCATTTCCTTTTAAGTCCAAAAACAACAATCAATCACATATCAATAAAGAAAATTTCCATACTCACAAACAAATAAAATAAGAAGTGACATATCAATAATGAATACAATTCAGATCAATTGATCCATACCTGGAGACGGAATTGAAGTTCCCGAAATCAGTTTCTCCTTCTTGGACCGACCACTAGTTCGCCTTTTTCTAGGCTTACCCATTTCTTCCAAGAAGACTAAATCTCTCTCTTCACGAATTTCTTGCTCGAATCGCCTCCGTGACCTTCGGTTATTCCTTGGTGAGGCACAGTTCAACAAACCCACAGCAGAATTTCTGGTCTTACATCGCCTTCGGGATCCATTTGGCTCGGCAGGATCTTGATCAGCCATTTCGAGCCTTTCGGCGAGGCGGGTTCTTGATTTTCGGTGAGGGGAAGGTGAAAGGAGTAGCAGCTCGTGGAGTTTTTGAGGATTTGGAGAAAGGGTATTGGAGGGTGATGTTATCTTTGGTGAAGAAGGGACTAATTCAAGAGAAAGATTGGGCGATTCTTCACCAGTGAATTGACTGATTCTAGCTAGGCGAGAGGCAGATTTGGTTCGGGTTTTGGGGTCGGATTGGAGATAGGGAGGTGTAATTGATTCCATGGATGAGCTTATTTGGTGGTTAGGGTTTGAGTGAAAGAGAACGAGTGTTCTTGGTTCTTGAATTCTGGGGGGTTAAGCAATAATAGATAGCCGTTGAAGTTTGATTATTTTATTTTTGAATTTCAACGGCGGGGGTGTGGGTCTGTGGGAGACTTTTGGACTACTTCCGTTAACTTATTGTCTCGTCATTTTTGTCCACAAAATTGGAAAAATAATAATAGTGTAATGAAACAAACATCCGTACCAAAATATAACAAAATAAAAACCGAATTTGATCTCAATTTGACTCGACCGTTTAAGAAGATAAAGGTTTTTGATTTTTTCGTGTCACATATTCATTTATAATTAATGACTTCTTAAATTCATAAATTAAATGTATTATATTTTTTTCTTTCTTTTTAATTTTATTTTAATAATTTTGTTTAATTGCTCCCGACTCTATTTTCGCAAATCAAACAAGTTGTATTCAAAATATATATACATACTCTTCTTTTTACTAAACTAATCTATTCAAGTTGGTCAAATGCACGAGTTTTTAAAATTCTTTTATTTAATAAATTAATGCATATGAACACCATTATTTGAACGGATTATCAAAATTGTTTTTTTTTAATCTCCATTTTAGAGGGGTATCTACTGCAATAAATGACGCAAAATCTTAGCGATCTCACTTGTGTATTTACTTTTAAAAGTCATTTTGCTCGATCAATATCGTGGAACAAAACTAGAAATCATTTTGCTGTTATATTTTGGATAGAGGGATTATTTCTTTTATGGAATAAAGGTTTGAAATGTTGAGAGTAGAATGACATTACATTCTAAAATAAACCTATACAGGTTAGAAAGGTTGAGAGTAGAATGACATTACATTCTAAAATAAACCTATAGTTTACGGTTGGCATATGAAGCTTCTTGATAAATCAACTAGAATGAGTGAACTATTCAATACAATCTTGTTCAACCTTACAATTTGATCTGATTCAAACATAGAATTATTATCACTTCTTGGCATGCCTCAAATAAAAGGATTTGATCCTCCTAATTAAGGCCATCCTCGAGAGATGCAGGCTCAACTACAATAGTTATGCGGAGCCAATTCTTCAGTCCTACGGCAAATCCTGCAAGAGAGATGCTATTAGTTTAGGCTCTCATTCAGCAACCCACCTTCAACCAACCATGTAACCAATGTTTTTCTCAACGCAAAAGAGAAACTTCTTGTTACAGATTGCATGCTTTAAAAGGGGGAAGAGAATCTAATGAAAAATTCACACAGCTTATAATTCATGTGTTCCTACCTGGGAGAACAATTACAGACTTCTCTTCACCCAACTTGATACAAAAATCCATATCACCATTTATGCCCTCCAATAATGACAGATTTAGCTTTACCTGCAATCAAAAAGAACCATAAACTGATGGATCTCTATATTTTGCTTTTAATACACTGATGTCAATTATCAGCTAAATCCGTACCATACAAGACATAGATCCTTCAGGTTTCTGTGGGCAAGTAACGCAAGGAATCTCCTTGAGTCTATTGTAGCAGATATCTGCATCCTCTCTGAGTAAGTTGATAATCGCTGAAAAGAAGCGTCCTCTCGAGGATTTGAGGTAATGCCGCCGGATACATGAGACAAGTTTCATCTTTTTCCTCCCTTTCATACTTCTCATTTATATAATTGGAAGCCAAAACACATTACATTCACTGATTTAGCATGCATGAGGCATCAATATATATGCTTAAGTAGAGTACCATTTGGCAGCTTAAGCAAATAAATCCAAACAATCCAAAGTACTGAGTATCAAGTTTTAATATCTCTATTATGCTAATTAGCTTTTACATGCACTGAATTGGCCCAAACTATTTAGATTCTAGAACAAAAAAATTGATATGGTATACTTCACAACAACCAAGGAATCGAACTGATGTCAAGGACAGATAATATGATAAGAACACATTTATGAGTTATGCCTCCAAGGTGACATACTATAGGGACGCCAGACGGATACTTCAACATCAAATGGAAAAAAGTAGAATTTGGAAGCTAGTTCTATTCTACATTTACAGGAAAGGTATCATATTCAAAAAGAAACATCTCAAATGGCATACCTGAGTGAAAGTCGCAGGTTCTGCGCTGATACTGATATAGCTCTTGATCGACTCAACAAGCTGAGACAAAGTAGAAAAGAATATTTAAATTATTAAGTCACCGATGAGGGGTATTGACATTTATCTTTATATGCGATTGTCCATTCATGACTAACTGTAGGGTAAGAAAAACTTTTATCTTAGAAAATATGTTTCTCCATTCATTACCTGGCATGTATAAGATAGAGAACTGGTAGCTCATCAATCTACACTGTACTAATGCTCTTACTTGAAAGCAAATTTATATGCATTTGTCTTAGGACTTTAAGCAAGTCCATATCTACTTAATTCTCTCTCTCTCTCTCTCCCTCCTGCTGGCTGTCTGGTTGTTTTAGTTTTTGAAAGAAGATTAGTACAATATAACTATCAGTGATCAGTCTTCGTTGTATGATCAGTTCATGTCACTTTCTTGTTAATTTTGATAAAATCAGTTCATCTCATTTTATTATTAACTTCAATAAATCATTTTATCTCAATATTTGAATTTTGGTTTAAAGAAGCATACAGGACAAGTGGGCTCCAAATGCAATGGCCTGTTCAAGTTTAATGGCGTGTCAACCATCACAAATCACCTCTAGCAAAAGGTCTAGCTTTATATAATTTGCAACAAGGTGCATGAATATAGGTATATCTGCTTTGTCAAAAAACTACTCGAATTCTCTGTCAACATCTAATAAATATCAACCAAACTGCTTAAAAGCTGGAAGTTTGCATCAATTCAAGCAAAATATGGCAGAAAGTGAAGTTACTATTGGTGACGTACTAATATTTGCAAACTTAAGCTGCCAACTGGTGCTAATTAAGTATTTGGCAGAATTCAGTTTGTACACACACCTAACATGGTAGGAAAACCCAAAAAAATTACAGTTTGAAATGCAAGCTTCAATGAGGCTGAAATCCTGATCTCCCAGGGCTGATGCAACCTGTGAACCTACAATCTGGGAGAGATCTACATGGAGTAATGGACTCCAAATCTAGATTGTATACTCAAGGGATTGAGTTAAAAGTTTGACCGAGTTAGAATTCATATTGAGTTAAAAGTTTGACTGAGTTAGAATTCATCTTGAACTTATAGAGTTTTCCTTGTTAAGTTGTAAACAACATTATTCTGCTCTTTTTATAAGTATTCATTGCTTTTGAATGTAATCAACAATGGAAATTTTCGACCTAATTCTAGTAGTCCTTGCCCATAGTTTGTTTTTATATTTTTCCTGTTCCAGTTAATTATGCATGCCAACTTATTAATGCACTGAGCAAAATATTGAAGGAGGACTACTCTTGAAGAAACGTGTTGTGTGTGTGTGCGCGTCTCTCGGAGTGGATGACTGCAGAGTGTGTTTGAGAGAGAGAGAGAGAGAACCCCATATTTCTGTAAAATGCCATTTGGATCATTTATCGCTATCCAACCAAGCCGCCAACCAGGAACAATCCATCTCTTTGATATTGTCCCAAGTGTAAGAACAGGTGTGACTGATCCAAACACTCCTCCTGGCACAAATGGTTTACTTCCAAAACATAGGTGGTTATAAACTTCATCCGCAATTACAAGAATCCCAAGCCTTCTCGCAGTCTCTGCAACCTTTTGAGAGAGAAAAGAAGAAAGAAAAGAGAAATTAGATCAAGAGACCAACAATCACCTTAATAAATTAAAGGACATAATATCGAAACAAAAAAAGGACTTTTATTTCCCGCGCAATGGTATAGCCTACCTTTTGTAAGTGTTCATATGCGAGAACATTCCCGCAGGGATTTCCTGGGTTGATTATAACAATGGCAACAGTATTACCATCTGCAAGTGCTTCCACACCATCAAGATCAACCTCCCAGCCCTTTTCTGAGAGAAGATTAAAGTGCCTAACCTCAATATTGCTAAACCCGGCACGAGCTTCATAGAATGGATACCCTGGTCTAGGAATCAATATATTGGCACCAGGACGAGCAAGAACTGATATTATGACTTCAATTGCATGATGGGCACCAACAGTGAGAAAAATATCAATAGCTGATAATTTATTATGAAAGATCCCGAGAGAGATAATCTGCAACTGACCTGTTTAAATAAATCATGTATAAACATCAATCTCCGGAATCAAGCTGACAAGTGTTAATAATTCCGCTTTAGCATCATTTAAATGAGTTTGTATTTTTTCCATGTTCAAGATAGAAGGCTGTACGTCACTGCACCCAAAGAGAAGGAGAGAAAAGGTTGTCCAGATCATGTAAATGACTGCATGACCTTTGTTTCATAGAGACATGAAGATGCCTTAGTATTTGGTATTCTGATTGCATCGTAGAGGTAGAACTCAATCTACTCAACCACCCCCCCCCCCCCCCCCCCCCCCCCCCCCAGCAACAATGACCAAATTTTTTACTCAGACTTCTGATTGAATGGTGAAGGATTTTGGTAAGGGAAAGGCTGCCCCATTGTACAGTCCAATCAGTTTGAATCAAAAACAAATAATAGGCTAGTCTTATCTTCAACTACCCAATTGGCCAAGTCCAAAGACTAGATACTCCATTTATTTCTTCCACAATTCCAAAATGAGAGCTCCATTTTACTTTAATATATGTGCATATCAAGATTGTTAATGATACTTTTAAACAAAAAACATTTTAATAAGTTTTTCTAATCACAAATTTTACTCTAAAACAATTAATACTACCACATTTCCAAAAAATAAGTCTTTACTTTTTTGTTGAATTTTTTACTTTTCAACTCAGCTATTAAATTTGGATAAGTTTTTCTAAATAACAAATTTCGGATGTTAAAGTTTTACGAACATTAAATGTGTCATACAACATTAATCAAAAGAAAGAAGTTTAACCCAAAAATAAAATTAGAAAATTATTACTCTACAAATGTAACATTCACATCAAATGGGACTGTTAATTTGGGACCTAATTACCTCTTTGCCGCGGGAATTCAGGTGGCAGGGGCAAAACAATTAAACTTAGCAGAGCAAATAGCATCAACAAGGAATCCACAGCAACAGGAGCCGTTTTAAAGGAAGGAAAAGAAGAGGAATCACCAAGGCCCAGATGCATGGTGGATAAAATTGAGTGGATATTGTTTTGAAGCCTGTAGAGGACCCAGATAGATAGCACCAAGCAAAAGTTTCAAACTGAGCAATGTCGAGTCTTTTGGTTTCACCTAACGATACCAGTGCAAGCCCAACTACAACAACAATATGTTTTGGGCCCATATCATTAAAAACTGGGTCATTTACATAAGTATACAATTTTTAGAAAATAATTACAAAAATAATGCACTAACAAAAATAATTAAAAAAAAGTGCACTAACAAAAATAATTACAAAAAGAATGTAAATGAGAGAGAAAGAAAAAACAGAGGAGAGGGAAAAGAGGACACCGGTCCCTCCCTCCCGCCTCCCGCCTCCGCCTGCCTCCTCCCCTCCTCCGTCCCCCATCCCCCTCCCCGCCTGCCCCCGTCTCCCCTCCAGCCTGCCTTCTCCTTCCCCCTCCCTGCCTCCCTCCTCCGTCCGCCTGCCTCTTCCTCCCTCCCCCCTCCCCGCCTACCTCTTCCCTCCTCCGTCTCCCCTCCCCACCTCCCTCCTCTGTCCCCCCTCCTCCGTCCCCGCCTCCCTCCCCCCGTCTCCTCCCTCCTCCGTACCCTCTCACTGCCTGCCTCACCCCTCCCCGCCTCCCTCCCCCCGCCTCGTCCATACAAAGGTAACCAACCCTGTAATACAAAGGTAACCAAACCTTAATAAAGAAGGTAACAAACCTTTAATACAAAGGTAACCAAACTTTAATACAAGGTAACCAATCCTTAGTACACAGGTAACCAATCTTTAATACACAGGTAACCAAACCCCTAATACAAAATGTATCCAACCTTAAAACAAAGAAAACTAACATTTAATACAAAGGTAACCAAACCTTAATACAATGGTAACCAATTTTTAATACAAAGGTAACCAAACTTTAATATAAAGGTAATCAACCCTTAGTACAAAAAGGTAATCAACTCTTAATACAAAAAGGTAACCAAACCTTAATACATATGTAACCAACCTTTAATACAACGGTAACCAAAAAGTAGGCGAAGGAGGCGGGGGGAGAGGGTGGCCACCACGATCAGATCTGGAGCCATCACGAGGGGAGGAGGAGGGGCGGAGTCAGGGGGAGGAGGTGCGGGGGTGGGGAAAGGAAGGGGAAGAGGTGCGGGGGTGGGGAGAGGAAGGGGAGGAGGGACGGGGACGGGGGCGGGGGGTGTCGGAGGAGCTGGGGTGAGGGTGGGGGTGGTGGTGGTGGTCGGGGGGAGGAGAGGTGAGAGCGGGAGGAGGCGGGGGAGAAGGGAGGAGGAGGTGCGGGCGTGGGGACGGGGGGAGGCGGGCGGAGGGGATGGGGTGGGGGTTGGGCGGAGGAGTGGCGAGCGCGGGGTGGAGGAGTGACGTCACTAACAATGGAGAAGAAAGAAGATGGAGGAGATAAAATGGAAGAGAGAGAAAGGAATAAAAATCATCTAATTTGAATTTTGAAATTTGAAACCAACTACTCATTAAATCACTTAACTAAATTAAAGGAATAAAAATGCACTAATTTATAAATTAAATATTAAAAATGTACTAATTTTGTAAATATTTTATGTATGTATTTTTATTATAATATTTTAAAAAAATATATTGATAAATGTAAATCTCCCTTAAAAGCTCACTAATATTCACGGGCCTCTGTAATTATAAGTTTTATTGAGTATCCAACTATCTATCCCACGTACTGTATTATAGTATTACAAGGCAACCTAGTTTCGATTAGTATGTTCTTTGTTCAAGTTTATATAAGTCAATATTAATTTTATATTTTAAAAAAAATAAATATTATATTATCATTATGTGAAGTTGTTAGGTATTAATAAAAAAAATTAAATGCATTTAAGAATCTTAATCATTTATAAATAATTAATTTTTATAAATTATTTGAATTTAACACAAACGTGATTAAATATTAATATTTAATAATTGTAACGTTACCTTTCCCAATATACATAATATAACTTGGTTTTTGTTGTTAGTAATAGTAACATATATAATATGCTACTTGTGTAGATATTACGATTAGCCTATTTTTTAAAATTTGATCTTTTAATTATTTGAAGAGATTATTATTTAATCATTTGTAATCTTTTTATTAATTGTAAGTTGTAACAAATGAGCTTATTACAATGTCCAAACTCCAAAGTACACGATTTTATTCTAAATTTATTATGTTATAAATTTTTTATTGTAAATATATTTTATCAGACGAATATTTTCTTAATTTTCCTAACCAAGTCGTATAGTTAGTGACTTAAATATTTTTTAAACTTATACTTTAATAATAATAAACCCATACTCCCTATGTTACATAATAAATGTTTTAATTTGATTTTTACAGTCAAATTAACAATTTTTAAAATTAATAAAAAATTTAAAAAATTTAAGATATATGTCGAGAAATTATAATCATAATAAATTAAGAAATATGTACTACTAATGTCAAATTACGTTATTTAAAAATTCTATATAAATATTCTTAATTATATATATTAAAAATAATCAATTTAACCATTAGAATTAAATTAGAACGTGTACTATGGACGAATGGAGTAGTATTAAACAAAAAGAAATTTATGATAATAAAAAAAATATAAATGAAAAGAGTTGTAAGCTCGAATTAATTATTTAATACATAGATTTATAAATTTAGTTAACTAGAAACATAGAATTGCAGCATTCTAGAAGGATAGGGTGAGCACGCGATTGAGAAGAAAACAAAACAAGGAATTGCCTAATTGGTATGGAAATAGGAGGAGGCGCCGTCTAAAGTAAGTTGAAGGCGGCCAAGCCGGCCGGCTAGCACATAATAACTGTCTCACCCTCGTCACCGCGTGCCACGTAATACCCCTACACCACACTTAATTAATTATTCCCTGCTCTCAACACGTGGCTTGGGCGGCGCCTCTTTCCCTTTGACCCCCGCTCTCCTAACAATCCCCTATAAAAAAGCTCCTATCCCCTCACTTTCTCAAATATACATAAATACGTAATACACCCACGCACGCCTCACTAGATTTATTCATATATCTATCTATATCTGTATCACTGATATGGCTATGAAGGAAAAGTCTAAAGTGGTTAAGTCCGGTAACGGCGAGCCTACTGGCGTTAAGGAGGAGCATTTCAGAGGAGTCAGAAAGAGGCCGTGGGGCCGCTACGCCGCCGAAATCCGAGATCCCAGCAAGAAAAGCCGGGTCTGGTTAGGCACCTTCGATACCGCTGAGGATGCGGCGCGTGCCTATGATGCCGCCGCCATAGAGTTCCGTGGCCACAAGGCCAAGACCAACTTCCCTCTGCCATCCGACTGCGTTGCCCCCAGCACCAACGACCCTCATAGCCCCAGCCAAAGCAGCACCGTGGAGTCGTCCGGCCGTGGGGACGTGGTACCTCACGCGCCAATTGAGCTAGACTTCACGCGCTGCCTAGGCGGCAGTGCAGACGCCGGTGTTTTTGGAGGGTATACTCCGGTTTATCACCAGCAGGCGGCAGTGGCGGTGATGCCTAACCCCCACGCGGGTCCTTTGATGTTCTATGAGGCTCTTATCCGATCGGGTATGGTGGGCGCGATTCAACCGTACCCGGTTGAATTGGTTGGGTCCGGGTTGAACGGCGGCGTACAGAGTGATTCGGACTCATCCTCAGTTGTCGATGGGACCCAACAACATGAGATGACAAATAGTTGTCGAGCAGAGAAACTTTTGAATCTTGATCTTAATTTAGCTCCTCCCACGGAGTATTAATTAATTAGACGAAAAGAAATAGAGAGAGAGATAGTCGAATCTAATGGTCAAATGTATGTGTAAATATGTCAAGGAGTGGAGCTCTTTTTTTGGCAACTGAGTGAGAAATCTAGTGTAATTTCTCTAGGTTGTTTTTAATTGTAACCACTTATCTGACTCCTCCTGTTTTACCTATTTAATGAAATCTAGCATCATTCAATCATTCCCGCTTAAATTTTTGCTCTTCTTTTCAATTTAACAAATTCAACTGTTGTACGTGTACGTAGTTGTGAATAATCCTAAACACGTTTCAGCCAGTAATTACTTATAATTTTTTTCAGCATTATATTCAATAAAATATAATTTAAAATTTTATCATTCTGTCGACATAATTTCTCTTATTTTATTCTCAGGTTTAAAATATGTAAGACTAAGAGTTAACTAAAAGGATAATTTACAAATTATGTGGTTTGGTTGCTGACCCCTACAATGATTTCCTGGATTATTGGCTTGCTTTCCTTTCAGAATGTATATATGTTCACCCTTCCTCAATTTAAGCATTGTTTTTGACTTACTAGCACATGAAATATGAAGAAAATGTACCAATTGAATTCCCTTTTTGCCCTAAAACAACTCCGATCTGGAATATCTTAGGTAGGTAATATAGAAAATTATGTAATAAATCAACATTTTTATTAATTTTAAATTGTTAACTTCTTTTTTATTCGTGTGTAGAATCATGAAATAAATGTAATATTCTCAGCAAGTTGAAGAGCAATCGAAATTTCCACAATGTTGTTATTGGAAAATTTTAAATAACTTAAGCTTAACAAAAAATAATAATTTAGGTTTGAGCTCAAAATAGAATTAAAATATAAGTGTTGTAGAGACGCTCAAACCCCGCGTTGACTGGGTTGATGTCGTTAGTTAACGTAAGGAGGACGAGGATCGGACACGTTTAAATTTTCGCCGTCCAACACTCCCAACTATTTAAAATAATTAATCAATCGGTGGGTGGCGGGACCTACCAGTGGTTGTTGTCTTGGGTAGTTTCGTGGCAAGGAGAAAAGAAGCTTGTTGGACAGCGGGAGGCGACATAAGAGGGACCCACCTAGACTTAATAAATTCAGCCGTCGCTGCCGCCGTCGGTGGGGCCGCTTTTCTCCCTCTCTCCTCGTCGAATCTTGTGGTAGTCTTTCTTTCTCCCCTCCTCTTCCCTCAGCTACGGGGCAACATCTATCTACTCCGTACGACATGGACTGCGGCATTTATTTCAGGATGATGTGATATTTGGCATATATCATCTGGCTGGCATGCATGCAACCCTCGTACATGTTTCGACAAACTAGTAAATTATTAATAAAAATTAGTATATAAACATATAATTTTTTAATATATATTTAACCTTAAATGTAATAATGTTTAGTTTAATAATATGACATAATATTAACATTATGTTATTAAAATTAATAAAAATTAAATTTTTTTATAAAATAAATTATTTTTGCTTATTGAAAAGATGTTATGGAGTAAAATAAAATAATTATTGGATTAATGTATTTGTATTTTCAGTTGGTAATAATTTTAGCTTTATTTTTTATCATAGGGCTTCATTACAAAGAAAACAAAGTATTGCTTTTTAAACTTTAATCTTGAAACATCACTGGAAGAAGTTATATTAAAGCGTCTTATATGTTTAATATTTGTAAAAAATAAAATAAATAAAGAAGTTTCACATAAAGCATGTTTTTTTATACCCAGAAGTGCTAAGCAAACCATATAACTTTTGTTTGAAGAACTCTTGTTATAATGTAGAACTTTAGTCTGAACCTGGCTAAACTTTGGGCCATTGATAATCCAAAAGTTATTGGACCATATCATATTAGCTCCAAACTGTCTATGTACAGTATCAAAAGTCTATGTAAGTGAGATGCACAACTTTTTGTTGGGCCATTCTTTTCAGTTTACGGACAATGGAAAAGGAAATAAATAGAAATAAAGATTAACATTCTACCTAATTCTACATTCAAAATTCTTTCTTTACAAAGTAAGGATTGCCGATTGACACCACCGCCGCGAATTTGGCGTGATTCTTCACAAACTCTCTTATTGTTTTAATGGATCATAAATTTAATAAATTAATTTTTTTAATTAATATATTATTTTATATGAGTATATATGAATCAAATATTTCTAATTATTGATATTAGAAACATGACTATAAATTTAGGGTCATGAATATGGTATTAGAGTACGTATGATGAACGGAAATAATTCATTAATAACGAGCTAACTATGATTAAAATTCAAGGGAGAGATTGTTGAGATATCGAGTGACAGTAAAGTCTCACATCGAAACACAAAGAGAAAAAGTGAGGACATATATGTTATAATAGACCATAGACCTAATAGGTTAATATTTTAGGCCAAGATGTGATTTCACATAAATATATATAGGTCGAATATTTTAAACACCTTTTAGAAACTACCTAAAATTGGTATGATTTATAAAAGTTTAGAATGAAATAAATTTAAATTGGTATCATTTATAAAAATTTAGAATAAAATAAATTACGTGATAAATTTTTTATATTATATACTATACGATCCAAACGTCAAATTATATCTTTAATTTTAAAAGAAAAAACGTGTTAGGAATATGATTGGCTTCAAATGAAAATACTCCCTCCCTCCTCAAGATTACGATCCAAACATCAAATTATATTCTCTAACTTTAAAAAAAGACACGTGTTAGGAATATGATTCGTTCGAAATGAAAATACTCCCTCCCTCCTCAAGATTACATATTAAGAAAAAGGTAAAGTACAGAAAAGAAAATAAAAAAAAATTAAATTTATTCTTTCTGACTCTATAAGATTATATAAAATAATAAGTATTTTTTTTTTTTTTTATACTAACGGTATCCACTAAATGAAATAGCCCTTTACTTTATGTATCTTAACTCTTTCTTTTGGAGACAAAAAATTACATATTCAGTCATTTTTTCAATGACGGAGGGAGTAAGAATTTTTTCAAATTCCAAAGATAAAACAAAACAAGACAAAAAAATTAAACTTGCAGAATAAAATAAAATTTTCTTCAAACTTGAAGAGAAAAAAGTGAAATGATAAAAAACTATGACAATAAAAATTAACGTTAGTTAAATGAGAGTATACTTTAGAAACAGTTCCACTCCACCATATATAATAGGTTAATTATTCTCAAATGATTTATTACAATTACAAAAAAATGTTGTTTGTTATTTTAGTGAAGAAAATTGTGGGTTATATGGAACGTTTTGTTCCTTCCTATCCAATTATAGCATGAAAACTCTAAAAGTTTTGAAATACCTAATCTTTTATTTTCAATGAAAACACTTGCACCTGTGAAATATCATCCATAAAAGTAACAAAATATATGTTTCACTCAACTTTTAATGGATCACATACATCATAATATACTTTCTCAAGTAACTTAATTTTTCTTTTAACGAAGCTACTAAAAGAAGCCCTATTTTATTTACCAAACAAACAATAATCACAAGGGCTTAGAATAGTACATTTAACAAAAAAAATGAGGGACCTCTTTATTAATATTTGCAACCCTTTCTCACTCATGTGCCTGAACCTTTTATGTTACTGATTCGGTGAATATTCATCTTCAACTGTATTCAACTCACTAGAATACACCTTCACATGAGTATTGTATAATGAACAACAAGTAATACCTCTTGCAATCACCAATTGGTAAGTTTTCACTTTTCGTTGCCAAAGTGATTCTCATAACCTTCCTTATCCAACGCTATACCAGAAATCAAGTTGAGGCGTAAATCTGGAATATGTTTAACATCTCTCAAAATAATAATACAACTAACATCTGTCTGAATGCAAACATTATCAATTCCAATTATCTTAGTGTTACTTATTCTCACATTCTCAAAGTCTCCAATGTTGTACATCGTGAAAAATGTTCTCTTAGGCGTAGCATGATACAAAGCACTTGTATCAGTAACCTAATCGATTTTTTGATTAACAATATATAAGCATTCTTCATTCTCGAATGAAAGAAGTACAACATTCTCAATAACTGTAATTGTAATATTCTTATTCTCAACTTTTTCTTGCTCACCAGTTTTTTATTTCTCTAACCAGATCTTGCAATTTCTTTTATAGTGACCCTCTTGTTACAATGGAAACATCTGTATGCAACGCATTCTCTAGTCTTTGGCTTACTCCTATGATTTTTAGAATTCCTGCTTTAGCAGCAATTCATGTTTCTTTTGTGAGATCTCTTGAAATTACTTGTACCCCTGTTCTTTACCACAAGTGTATGTGTCTCAAAATTCATACACTGGTCCTTTCGACGTTCACCTTGTCTCTTCATTGTATATGTTGTCCTCAACCATCTACATAGAGATGAATTGCTTAGTGACACAACTAATGTTTTTCAGTTGGCAAGAAATGAACAGAAAAGCAACAGCGCATGAATCTCATTATCAAAATTCAACTTCATGGTAGACAATTGGTATCAGAGCTACAGAAGATTGATTTCAGGCTGATGAACCTCTTTAAAAGATACGCGATGACGGTTCGAAAATTAATTTTAAACAGCCTATTCGAAAAGACACGCGATGATAGTGAATTCTCGATGAAATGTTAATACTTCTCTTAAGGTGTTCTCAATGGGTGATGTTGAATTCTCGATCGGTTTAGCCGAGAATTGGTTATCAGATAATTGATGATCCACAGTGATTGAAGATAAGATTTTTAATTCTTGATTAAAGTTTACTTTCGATGGGAAAATCGACAGTGATTAGCCAAGAATTGGTATTATGGTGATTAAAGATTGAAAAGAAAGTGTTCAAGTGAATGGGAGCTATTGATGTGATGAACTCACTTGTGATGGAGAGATTGTTAGAATATCACAAGTGAGTTAGAGTCTCATATCGGATAAATCATGAAAGAGTGAATAATTAATATATATGAATGGACCCGAGATTTAACAGTTTAAACTTTTGGATCAAGTTGAATTCCAAACATGTGCGTTAGCGACTTCATACTACTTTGATACCAGAGTTTAGGGGAGAACCGGAAAACTCACCCGTTGTGTGCTCGAGCATATACAAGATACTAACATATTTTTAGAACCAACTTAAACTCAAAACTTTAAGTTATTAGAATTTAAGTTCATTTATTTATATTAATCTTTCACTCTTTTATTATTTATTCGATATAAATTTATAATTCATTTGCAATATTTTAGCATATATATGTCTTATAAAGGATAACTAGTACGATTATACATGCCTTTTTGGTGATTGGAAGTGGGATATATATATCAAGTCTCATGTAATTCGATGGTAAAATAATTTTAAGAGTGGTATTGGGAGTTGTGGTAACTTGTTCTGGTATTTTTGGGCAGAGAACATATATACGAGCGTTTTCGTTTGCATATATATTGTTTCCATTTTTTAAGTAAAGAGATTGAGATGATCTTTCCTCCTTTATCTTCCTTCTAGTTCATTTATAAAAATATTATTCTCATTACTCTCTAACTATGCGGAGGAATAATAGAGATTTCAGTTCACCTCCTTTCACTTCTTTTTTAACCGTAACAGTTAATTTACAATTTTATTATTTTTTTCTTTAATTACTTTTACAATGATTATTTATCTATCATGGCACTGATGGCTGTAGTTTCTAATTTTAAATTGAAGGTTCTTTTTATCTAACAAAATAGTCTTCTTTTGATTTTAAGAATTCATTAGTATAACTAAAATTAACAATTAATGCAAATTATTTAAGTGTTGATAACAACAAAAGTTTTAAATAATTGTACTCTTTGGTATTTTTCAATTACAAAATTATTAAAATTAAATGAATTTTACCAATTAAAAATTGAAAGATATTGCATATTGATTTTAAATAGTTAAAATGAGACTATGATATTTTAATATATATATATTGTCATAAGTCATAACTGAATGAATCAAATTCCTGAATCCCCTTGCCTACGAACTCACCAAGGCATGCACCACTCATCATCTTAGTTAAAATTTCCCCAGCCCCTAGTAGAAAGGCTTCGTCCGTAATACCAAAGGGACATTTATCAGTGCCCAATAAGCTAATTTAGGTTGTGTTTAATTTTATCTTAATATATCTTAATAGTTCATCTTTTAATGTATTTTAATATTTAAAATTAGGATAAAAAAAAATTATTTGAATATTTCTAAATCATTAAGATACAAAATTAAATTTGAACTATTCAGAGGACTTGTTTAAGATGCATTAAAAAATAAACTGTTAAGATACATTTAGATACAATTAAACACAGCCTTGAGCGTTTAATTAATTGTGACTAAAATTATAAAATATGCTTTATCTAATACTCCATTTGTCTTGTAATAAATGTCATAAATTGATTTTTATGGTCAAATTAAGTATTTTTAAAATTAATAATTAAAAATATTTTTAAATCACTAAACTTGATATTAATAGTAAATTTTTCATAATTTTTTATGATCACAATCTCTTTTGACATATATCTTGAATATTTTAAAAATACAAAATGAGATGAAGTAGGTGTAGGCTTTCGCTGCTGTGCTACTACCTTAGTTTCAACAAAATAAAAAATAAAATTAAAAATCTAAGTTTGGCTTTGAGAAGTTAGTGATGTAAATTTATTTAAATTGAGAAATAATAATATAAAGATGCCGGCCTTGTTGTGAGTAGACAACCTATGTATTTGTATTAATTTACAGACCCCGCTATTTTGTCTATTTGCAATAAGAACTACAAAAAAGGCCTCATTTACATACATCACCAATTAAGTTCAAGCAAATTAAAATGAGATATTTTTTTTGTATTACGAAGATAGTATAATTAAACAGCACCACAAAAGAAGATGATATTGTTTGTCAATTTTCTTTTAATACTCCATCTAAAAATTGTTCTACTTAAACTTTTTAGGTCAAATTAACTATTTTAATAATAAATAGTTATGCATACTTATTTAAATATTAGAACTCAAAAATATATTGGAATTATTAGTAACTTCGATATAATTTCTTGTGTTTATTATCTTATTATCTATTCGCCTATATATATATTTTTTAAAAATAGCTTATCCTTTAATTCTAAAAATTATCAATTTGATAAAAAAATAATCAAATAAAACCATTTTTAACGGGATAATGAACATATCAAAATTTGAGAGTAGATTTTTTTTTTTTATATAAAAAAAAGAATAAATAAATTATGTTAATGTATGTAGTAAACAAATCTTAATACCTAAAAACATAGAGACCAACTTTTCCACACTCACACGGCTGAGAGTGTCTAATTGATTTCATTACAGCCGTTGGTTTCTGATATTCTTCTTAGTTTTGGAAGTAAAGATAATCTGAAATCATGCTTTGATATTGGGCTTAGCAACGGTACTTGCGACACCAAAATTTGGGCTGCCTTATGGGGTATTTAGTCCTATTTTTGTTTGAGAGCCCACGATTTGGGCCTGGGTCTATGTCATTTCTTCTTTGGTCTACCAGTATGCTGCTTGTCCAAGTTGTTTTTTCCATCGGATGTATTTGCATTTTATTGGTATTGCTAAATGACCTTTTTTGGATTTTATTCAATATTAAATTTGAAAGATAAAAATTTATAAGTAGGACAAAAATAGTATCAGTTACACAATTTTCAACCATTTTGTCCCGTGTATTATCCCCAAGTCGTAGTTGTTAATTAAATAGAGGTGGTATGATATTGAAAGAGAATAAATTATATAAATATTGCATGTAAAATTATTATTTTATGCCAATTAATAATAATATGTCATATAGGTAATTTAGAAGAAAATCAAAGAATTTAAATTTATTACAGGTTGTGTAATTATCATTTACATTGACATAATAATTAAATTAATCGTACTAAATGTATTAATATAATTCAAATCTCTTTATTTTCTCTTAACTTACCTATGTATGTCATATATTATCATTAGATGACATAAAGCACTAGTTTTACATGTGTTTAATATTATTAATAAAAAATTAATGTTGACAAAGTAATAAGTATCGTTTAAAATATTAAGCGTTGTTAAATTAATTAAAAAAAATGTTATTAAATGTATATTTAATTTGACAATATCAACGCCTTTTTATATTATGCATTCACGATATATTTATGTGTGTGTGTGTGTGTATATATATATATATATATATAGAGAGAGAGAGAGAGAGAGAGAGAGAGAGAGAGATATAAAGGCAGCCATATCTCAGATGAGGGGTACAATCAAAGCTATTATATAGAGTATGGGGTTCAATTTCATTAAAAAGTATATAGATGTAAATGAGGGAATGGCGGAGGTAAGTGTGGGTCAGTGAGTCATTGCAAAGGCATGTGGATGGTCCTAAAGAAACAAACTAATAACCCCAATCTTTTTTAGCATGGGATGGGTTCTGCTCCCCCCATCCCCACACCATTCCATTCCGTGTGAAACTCTGTGACGATAATCCACCTAATTCTCCCATTGGCTATCATTGCCAACTACTCCCGCGTTTTAAAATTAGACCTACATTTTAAAATCATAATTTTGTTTAAAATAATTTTATATTCTTAAATCTATTTACAATATTAGTTATAATTTTAATAGTAATAGTGTAATATTAAAAATGATAGTACAAGAGTAATGATAATTTTCAAATATTATGTCATAATCTCACACTCTACACAATTGTATATATATATTTTACACACACACAAACACACACACACATATATATATATATTGAATTTTAAAAAGGATATGTAACATAGCCCCACAATATTTTATTAGATTAGTACCAGCCCAGAGACAAGGCAAGGATCCCTGTATCCTCTACCATTGACATATCATATGCTCCCTTTACCCTATCACTGCCATATATCCTAGCTGTCCAACATAAAGAGAGTTCCTCTCCTAGGAAACAACTTCATTTTTTCCATATATTTTGGAATATATATAAATATATAATATTTAAATATTATATTCATCTTAATTATTAAAAAATAAAATATGACATTAAAATTTATATTATGTAATATTTTTTAATAATTAAAATAAATATAATATTTAATTTTATATTTAAATATTATATACGTAAAGTAGTCCTATATTTTGTGCAATCTTATATGGTACTAGGTGCTCTGTATGCCAATTCAAGCAAGCAATTCATCATTCATCCATCACCTTAAATTTGGGAGGGAATATATATATATATATATATAATTTATTGGTTAGAAAATTAAGTTTTATGAAAAGAATAGGGTAAAAGTGCATCATATAGGTATAATCTTGACCATCTTGATTTTAAGGAAACGTATTTTACAGTTATAATATGACCACCCTAATCAATTTTTCAGCCTAGGCCACAGTAGTATACCATCTCAAATATTTTCTGTTTAATGATAAAAGAAATCGCAATCAGTACCTTATGCACACAATATTACTACCGAATAAGTATTAATTCCATGATTAGACCCAAAAAAAAAAAAATTATGCGTCCGCCAACAATCCTAACATGCATGAATTGATCAAGAAAATCATTTATTTGATAACTAACTTTATGTTTGTTAGGATGAGATTTATTGGGTCAGGTCTTTCTTACTCTGGGCTCCGGGTCGTTCCTTATAAGAATTGGGCCAGACAGCTTTTACACATGAACTAGCAGGCCTGGCCCATGCGCGATCCCTTCTTCTCGCCTTACCTCATTGGACCGCGGGAATTAAGTGGATAATGACATCACTCTTCTATTCACGAGGGAACGATGGGACATCTAGCCATCCAGAGATGAATATATTCGGACAATCTCCGAAATATTAGAGGGAGTTTTTTATATTTTCTGAGAGCAATTTGTAAGACAGACACTGATTTTTTAAAGGGTTCTTGGATAACACCCGTGGTTTTTCTCGTTTTGGATTTTCCCGTAAATCTTTGTGTCATTGTTGTTTGTGTTCAAATATCCTTTATTCCAGCATGATTCAGACACTCCATTGATAACGCATTTCGTTTTGGGTTTTATTGATAAATCGGGTGAAACAAAATTAGGCGTTAACAATGTTGATTGTGGATGCGATTAAAGTAGAATTTAAAACGATAAAAAAAAATAAAAAATTAATACTTTTTTTTAAATTTTTCGAAATTCATACTTTTCTTAAATATATAAGGAAAAAATTATTATCCTCTCCGTTTCATAATAAAAAATCATATTTAATTATGAAACTCTAAAATTATTTTACAAGTAGTCCTCGTTTAATTTTTAGACAAAAGTAACGTCATTACTTTCACAAATTATAGAGAGAGAAAACTTTTAACATTTAATGGTTTAAAGTGAAAAAAAGCCTTTTTAATAGAATAATTTATCTATATAAATTAAAATTAGTGACCATTTCCCTCGGGAGATTTAAAGGATCGTTTGGTAATTGGTTCTACTTTCATGTTGTTTTTTCCCGACTTGTAAGGTAATTGATTTTACTTTCATGTTTTTTTTTTATTTGTTTTAAATTTATTAGTAAAAAATGTTGTCTGCTAGCTATTTATATTTTGAAAAAGTTGGAGCAAAACTCGACAACAAGAAAATAAAAATAATAAAAACTTACCTCTTCTATAAATGAACATCTTGTCGCACAATGCATCTCAACTATTAAAAAATAAGGTATGTCATGAAAATCTATGCCAAGTTCTATTTTTTAATAGTTGAGATGAATATAGTATTTAATTTTATCACTAAATATTGTATGTGTAATATTGTCTTTAAAAATAATTATTGAATAGTGTTGTCTAATTTATATTTTAACACGTAATAATAATTGAAAATAAAAGTTTATGAAAACAAAATAGAAAGTAACCAAATTAAGGTTCGCTTGTGTACGAGAAAAGATGAATTCGAATCAACTGTTCTAAATAATGTCTTATTTATTATTCCAATAATAAGATTGTAATATCATATGTTAATTTTTTAAAATAAGTACTTTTTGAGCAATAAATAAAAGAATCTAGTAAAATAAAAATAAAAAAGGAACCCCAATCAAACCTTCTTCCTTTTACGTCAATACTCTATTCATATTCCAATGTAGTGAGTGATTCACACCTCTCCTCTCTACGAAGGATCAAAGAAAAGAAATAAATAATCTTCCACAACTAAACTCGGACAAATTAAAAACTATTTTCCCTGTAAATTTTGATTATCTACTAGACTCAATATATACATTACAAAAGTTTATTATTCTTTTTAATTTTCTAATTATACATGTAATTTAGGACCGTCTTTCCAAATGTTTTGGTATATACTCGAGTTAGAACAGTGATTGTTGGCTCTAAAAGGCTGCCTCCCCTATTAATATGGATTTTTTTAATGTGTGCGTTTAGGACACACACTAAATACGGAAAACGATTTATAATATTATTTATTTATGTAAGTGTACTGAATTCAATATATAAAAAAATAATATATTAGTGAATCTCATGTATTGAATTCAGTACAATTATATAAAGAAATAATTTTTAGCGAGTCTCATCTCTTATTTTTCGCAATTAATGTGTGCCCACGGACCCTATTAATATTAGCAAAGAGAAGGACAAGTCTTTTAAGGATAAGGCTGATGGATGGCTTCATTCTCTATTCCATATCCCCAAAAAAGTCCAAAACAAACTACAAAATACTTAATTCTTCTGCAAAGGATAAAAAGAAAGAAAACGTCAACAGTAATTCTCTTGTAGACGTCTAATTTATAATCTCTCAATTTATATTAGTCTATTTTATAATAAAATTTAAATTTTTATATTTTAATTATATTATCTATTTACAACAATTAACTTATAACTAATTCACTTCATCTACGATTTATTACTAGTTTTTTTCTTCTCATTTTCTATCTATATTTTTTTATCTTATTTTTTTATTAAACATCAATTTATTTGAATCAATAACAATTAACAAATCCCCGAAGAATATGAAGTCGAGACTGCACGTATTTATTAGTAATTAATTTTAATTTTCATTGCATCAAACCAATCTCTCCACACCTCAAATCAAGAAAATTCTATCAACAACTAATTTGTAGATAAACTTGAAATAAAAAAGAGAGGAGATATTGTGTACAAAAATATTGAAGGTACGCCTAAGTAGCACGTCCATAATTACTACCATTAACGTAATAAAATGGGAATGGTGCCAAACAAATTAACCACCATATTTATTCAAAGGTAAGGTGATGATTTTATTTCGATCACAATTCAAATTACAACTTCCATTGAAATCACTCCCTCAACTAAAATTAAAATTCGAAAGCACAACATTCAAGTTTACAAAAATCTAATCAACAATAATAACAATGCAAGCAAAATAATCCCATCCTCTCACATATATATATACACTTTGCATATATATGGACAAAAATCTATATCTTCCCCTTCAATTTTTCATCATCAACAACATTACCACTTCAATCACCGTCGTGATCTATGTAAGAAGATCATTGACCCACCCGAGATCAGGTCCACCTGACCCATTCTCATCAGTGAAACCCATGCTCGAGCAATCTCGGCTGAAAAAATGACCCGACCCGGAAGGTATCGGAGTTGAGGGAGATAGGATGAACTGCTGCTGATCGTCCCCATTGAAATTTGAAAAATCCATCCACGCCATTTCTCTGTTTTTTCCAGCTCCAAGTGGCGAATTTTCACTCACACTCGTCGACTCCAAAGAGCTCATCAGCTCGGTAAGGGCATCTTTATAGCTCAAAACCTGATTCAACTGATCTACACATCCCAACCGATCCCCAAAACGAGAAATCGGCGAAATCCCTCCCATCTGCCCGGATTTCACCGGAGAAACCGGTGGAGACAGCGACGGCGACATGGGCGGAGATAAATGGTACATTCCGATTAGAGTAGTAGTAGGAGAAGCTGTCACACAATGACAATAAACACAACAATGCGGCCCATTATTCTGCTGATATTTTCTCTCCGCGACAACCGGAGAATTAACCGGAGATCGGTAACCATCATTACAATGAGACGGCAAAACTCGGAGCTGTTTCGGAGTATGAGCAAAAAAGCAGACCTTCCTCTTACAATTCTTACCGTCTTTGCAGGCTTCCGTTCGGTAACGCGCTGGGTGAAGCCAACATTCAAACACCCCGTGGGCGAACTCGCAGTTATCGCCCCGGCTGCAACCGCCGCTACGAAACTCGGCGCAAACGATGCCGGAGTAATGGTACCGTCGGGGGTCCCTCCGGCGAGCTATCTCGCCGGGGTGGGTGAAAGGACAGTCGGTCCAGTCGTGGCTGCGGCTGCGAATACAGCGTCGAACCTTGAACTCGTAGATGCGGAAGTGGTCCGAAGAGTAGGGGTCGGCGTCATCTTCGTCGTCGTCGAAGCAGTTGTTGTACGGGAGGAATTTCTGGGGGAGCGTTTCGTCGGCGGATCTGGGAGAATCAACAAACATGTCGGCGGAGGTGCGGCGAGAGAGGAGTTTACGGGGAGGAATGTCGATCTGGCGGAGGGTTTTCTTGGAGAGGAAGAGTTGGTGGGAGGGGGGTTGGAACTTGTGCTGCTCATCCGCACAAACAGTAGTGCCCATTGTTGTTGTTGTTGTTGTTGTGGGTATGGGGAGAGAGAAAATTAAAAAGATAAAAGAGGAGTTATAATCAGGGGATTGAGGTAGACATGAGAAATAATTATATATACAGATGGTGATGAACTGAAGAGAGTTGAGGGAGAGATATATAGGGAGGATTTAGGAGAGAGAGAGAGAGAATTATTTTAAGAGAAGATGACGAGGACGGTGTGAGGGTATGGGGAGGAGGTGCGTGGCCTAATAGTATTAGGCGTTGGCATGCAAGGGGAGATATGTGGCAGCTTCACATTTTGCACTCCATGCAATGCTTTTTGTTTTCCCCCATTATTTTTTTCTTTTCTCACTTGATAAGAGAGAACATTAAGGTGTTGCTCTCACCCGGGGTAGGACGACTGTTATTTTCAGTTACGTTTCCCTTTCTTTTTCAAACTAGTAGTACTTGATGTTGTTAACAGGAAAAAGATAAAATTCATCCTAGTTTTTCTTTCTAAAAAAATAAATAATAGTTTTTGACAATATTCTTTGTCAAGGACCTTAAACTCATAATTTTCATTTACATTGAGTCGAGTTTAATAAATTTAAATTCAACTTATTTTTTAATTACAAAAATAAGAAAGAAATAACTAGTTAAAAGATTAAAAAAAAATAGAATTATTCGTATCGAGTTTAAAAGAGTTAGATTATGTTTGTTTGCAAAAATTATGCTTGAGATTGGATTATTTGTATTAATTTAACACTATTTCAGACTATTTTATCTCATAATAGAGGATTAATAATCTTTTAAATAGTCTTATGGACTATTTTTTATCATTCTTAAGACTATTTATGAGGGATTATATAATCCCATGATAAATTTGAGATTAATAGTTTCTTTCATTTTAAGCTATTAAATAGTTTTATGGGACTAATAGTCCAACATTAAGGGACTAATAATCCCTCATCATTGGATAAAATAACCCGAAATAGTATTAAATTAATACAAATAGTTCAATTCCAAGTATATTTTTTACAAACTGTAAGACCCCGAATTTTATGAAATATAAAATTTATTTTTTTCTTCATATATATTTTCATGAAACAGTAAGTGGTTAAATTGATAAAGTTAAAAGTTAAGGATGTTATGTGTAAATTATATTATGTCGGACAATATTCTTTTGGTCGGGGAATATTTGTTCTGTCGGGGAATATTCGTACGACGGCGCCGTACGAACCAATCATTGGTGGACCCCGCAAAAAATAATTGTCGGATATAGAAAATGACATAAACAATTTTTAAAATGGTCAATGGTACTATTACTTTTAATTGTTAAAATATCCGGTGGTAAAAGAATAGTAATATACGGTATTACAAGTAACATACGGTATTGCACAGTAGCACACGACATTGCACAGTGTTTCGTATTATTAAACTGATAAAGTGCTTATCGTACAATATTTGATTTTATTGTCACATGCACAATAATTCATGTTATTAAATTGATAATTGTCACAGTAGCATATGCACAGTAATTCACATTATTGAATCAATAATTGTCATGACACAGTAACGTAATCTTTCTTTTGCATACTTTATGCATTATTGTTATCTCTATTATGGTGTTATTTAAACAGTTGTATTTCATTAATTAATTGACTTGATATCTAACTCAGAAAGTCAACTACACTGTATTTATAGCAATTAGTCATAATAATGAATAAGTGTGAATTATTGTTGAATAATTGAATTGATAAAGTTATTTGTTTATAATATAAAGTTAGGTGATATAAAATGAATGGTATGGATTAAAGATAATATAAAATTTAAAATGGATGGTGTAGATTAAAAGATGATCTTTAAATGAATGGTTTAGATTAAGAAAATCTTAAAAGATGAAATGAATTGTATAGATTAAAGATAATATAGAATTTGAAATGGATGATGTAGATTAAAAGATGATATTTAAATGAATGGTTTATCTTAAAAGATGAAATGAATGGTATGGATTAAACATTATCTTGAAATGAACGGTTTGGATTAAATTAGGAAATCTTTGTTATGATAAGATTTTTGGCTATAAATAGAAGCCTTAACTTAAGAATTTTTCATAAACTTCCTTACTTGTTTTTTCTTTCTCTCTCTAAATACTTCTTGTGAAAGTTTTCTCTAAGTGTGCTTAAGTCATCTTGAGTATTTGTGAAGATTTATAAGTGTACGTGTACTCTTCAAGTTAATCAACCTCATTTAAATCAATATCCAGTCACGTGTTAAGGTAAGGGATTATCATTATTTGATTCTCGAAAATAATATCGTTTCTTTCTTACTCATAAGATATGCCTTTTATTTCCATGTATTACATTGTGGGAATAACCTTACGGCGCGGATTACCGCCTGTTGGTGAATAACCTTTCGTATTCATTCCTTATTAATCTCTAAAAATAACATGACTACGCGGATTATCGCATGTTTGGTGAATACTCTTTGTATTCATTTCTTATTTGTCTCTTGTGGAAATAATTCATCTACACGAATTATCACATGACACTTTTATTGCATATTCGTTTATAATATCATTTTCTTTCATATTCGTAAGTGATATTATTTTTCTTTATACTCATAAGGGATACCATCTTTTTCATCTTCCATTATTCAAACTTACTATGGTAAGGGATTGTAAAACCCCGAATTTTATGAAATATAAAATTTAATTTTTCTTCATATATTTTTCTTAAACAGTAAGTGGTTAAATCGATAAAGTTAAAAGTTAAGGATGTTATGTGCAAATTTTATTTTGTCGGACAATATTCGCTTTGTCGGAAAATATTCGTTTTGTCGGGGAATATTCGTGTCGTACGACGGCGCCGAAATAACAAATTATTGGTGGACCCCACAACGGAATAGTTGTCGAATATAGAAAACGACAGAAGTAACCTTTTTAATAAAAATAGGCAACGGTGCTAACTGTTAAAATACTGGTGATAAAAGAATAGTAGCATACGGTAATTTATGGTATTTTACTGTAGTATGCGGTACTCTACAGTAGCACACGGTATTGCACAGTGTCTCATATTATTGACACCGTAACTGTTACGCATCATTTCATCGATAATTGTCACTGCATAATATTTTATATTATCAATTCAATTATTGTTGCTACACAGTATTTTGCATTATTGATTCAATAATTGTCATTACACTGTATTTCATATCATTGAGTCAATAATTGGTGGTGCACTGTAGTTTAAAATTATTGAATCTAATAATTGTCACAGTAGCAAATACACTATAATTTATATTATTAAATTAATAAAAATATGTAACGTGTTTATTACATTATTGTGGTAACATTATTTTATATGTTGGACTCACAGGAAGAATAAATAAATAAATAAATAAATAAATAAATAAATAATTTTACTATTTGAAATAGTAACGTGAATAGTGACGTGAATAGTAATGTGAATAGTAAGAAACATGTGGGACCCGCTGTGGGGCCCACATGAAATGTGAGAAATGTGTTTTGCTGGATGGTTGGTGGAGGCTGCTGCGCAGCCTCTGCTAAATTTTTTTTATTTTACCTACCGCGCATAGTAACTTCTTTTCTCCTATAAATAGCTTGTTCAGCTGAATAGAAAAATCACACCTAAAACATAAAAAATTTCTATAAGAATTTTATAAGTTTTCTCTGAGAATAGTAAGGTTGTTTTGAGAGTTTGAAAGCCAAAAGGAGTGCAGGAATTTTTCAAATAAGTTTTTTATTAAAGAGTAGTAATTTCATAAATTTCTATTTTTCACGGTATTCACAAATCTTCCCTTAGAAGACTCTTCTTTGAGAAGATTCATTTTTAAAAGCTTTGTTAGTTCCCAGAGGCACACAAATGATCTAGAAGGGGGGGTGGTTGAATAGATCACTTAGAAAGTTTTTACTTTAAGAGTTCATTACCAAATAATTTATTTGATCAAGATTTGTTTGCACAGCGGAATATTAGTTTGAAAAACACCCCTTAAAGTTTTGTAAAACTTCTCCGTTAAGTTTAAGATTATGTTGAAGAAAGTCACTTGTTAAGTAAACTAATTCACAGTCATATGTATATATATATATGAGGCAAAATGTAAATGACTGAAAGTAAATAACACCAGAGAGTTTAAAGTGGTTCGGAGACTGAAAAACTCCTACTCCACTCTTCTACTACAACGAGTAGGAAATCCACTAAGGTTTAGTCCTCCGGACTAGGACACTCTTGCCCTCATCAAGTCCAGCAGACTTGGCTCTTTTAGTCACATTAAGACTAGGACACTTTTGCCCTCATCAAGGCTAATAGCCTTGGGACTGTAGACTAAGTCCAGCAGACTTAGAATCTCTTGTACCCTTCGGTACTCAACAAGTCCAGCAGACTTGATTTGTTTGTTCGTTGGGTTGTGCTGCTAAGTAGAACATTTGTTTTTCTTCATCTTTAGGTACTTAGCAGCTGCTTGTGATCAATCTTTGAATGCTGCTGATATTTGTCGTTGTTGTTCTTCTTCTTTCTGTATTCAGCAACTGCTCATGATCACCCATTGTGCTGCTAGGCTTTTGCACTTCAGCTCATTTGGTACTTGATAACTTCTCGAGATGAACTCCTGAGATGACTGTGATGCTTCTTCTTTTTGGTACTCAGTTGTTCCTTCTTGTCATAGACAGTTTATAGCTTCTCGAGATGGGCTTCTGAGATGACTGTGATGCTCCTTCCTTTTGGTACTCAGTTGCTACCATGTATGTATCAAGTTGACATTTAAGTTTCTCTCTTCCATGTGCCTAACAGCTCTGAACACTTCTCTTGTAATAGAGTTATACATCTCTATGTCTCTCTCAATTCAGTGTTAGTGTTCTGATGGATCGTAGAGTCCTTTAGCATATTTATTTTCTGTTTCACTCTACGATCGGTTGTTGTCTTCTATCATCTCTCTTGTATATTTGACAACTGCAACAACCTCTTTTCTGTTTTTCATTTTAGGCCTTTATATCTCTGAGCATATCTTACCGTTGAAAGAAATCCCGTTGGTTTCATTTGGCCTTGTGCAGATCCTCAATATCTTCAATGTTGACTTTCTTGCCGCTTGTGTCAGTGCTTTTCTCTTTTCTGACGTGTTCTGATATGTTTACCTGTAGCTCTGCTTTCTCTGAATTTATAACCGTTGCACTCTCAGAGTTGTTCAGCAAAGATTATTATATTCTTTGCTATTTAATCTTCTGATTCATCAATAAATGTTTTCCTTGACTTTTAGAATCAGCTGTTCTGTTGCATTCAGAGATGTCCCATTAGTCTGACCTTATTCACCATTTTCCTGAGCAGTGGGTCCTAACTTGTAGTCGGTTGGGCACAACGTCCACTACGGCTCTGACATGCATCTGTATCTCAACAGCACTTAATCTTTCTTTAATCTGGGCGAGGAGTATTCTCTTTTCTCTTGTACCATATAGCCGTTCTGTTAGTCTACTTGTTCTGACCTGCTTAATGAATTCGTTGAGTGATAGGTTGTCTACTTCGTTTCTGCGAATTCAGCTTCATGAATGTTACTTGAGGTATGTCAAGTGAAACGTTTGAGTTAGAACGATCTTTTCTCTAACTCTGCGACCTTGTTGCTCTGATTAGATCGCAGAGTTTGTGCTTGCAATGCTTTGCTTTGATTTCGTTCTACGATCTTGTTGGTTTGATCAAATCGTAGAGTTAGTTAACTGTAGTGCTTCTTAGTGGAATCGTTGAGTTGCGGTCTGTTGGCACATCCTTTGATTCTACTCAACGATTGTTCCATATGTAGATCAATGTTCTGCATTGCCTCATTATTCTGTTCTACTCTACGACTTCTTCTATCTGTGCAAATTCCAGTTCTTGTAAGCTTGCTCGTTAAGTTTACTCTACGATTTTGCTAGAGAGTGTGTATCGTAGAGTACATTTCTTCTCTGGTTCAGCGTTATCTGCAGGCTAGCTTGACTGTCTGTTCGACGATCGTAGAGTTCAACTCTACGATTTGTATTTGATCAGTTCTTTGATTTTACTTATATATTCTGTAGACTTCTTGCACATCTGTCTCTCTTTGACGATCGTAGAGTTGTCCGGGCTGAGAGTCGTACCTTTCACTCTACGAACATGCCGAATCGTTGAGTCCTCTTTGCTTGGAATCGTAGAGTCCATTCTACGATCATATAGACTGATCAACCTAACAGATTTGATCTTTTCTAACTAAGTCTTTTCTAACTAAGTCATTTCTTACATTATTACATCATTACATATTGAAAGGACTTTTACAGATTCTGACATACAGCAATGATTCATTCTTATGCTACTCTGCTTATATCATACAACTTTTATGCAGATTTACTTCTATTGAAAGATCAACCTAACATTTCTGATCTTTATAATCTAAGTCCTTTGTACACATATCTTTTAAAAGGACTTTACAACATTTGAACCAGATCACTTTCATTCTTTTTAATAAGCAGCAGATAGTTTACAATAAGATGGTATTTGTTTAAACAAGTGTGCAAATCACAGTATTTAAAATGAGTAATATCCATCAAGCACACATGACAATGTAAACCCACAATTAGATTAACATATAATCACTTTGTCAAATAACCACATAAGCACTTACAGAGTATCTAAGCACATAATCAATTAAGCACATAAGCACATTAAACACATATGCACTTTCAGAGTATCTAAGCATATAATCAATTAAGCACATAAGCACATTAATCACATATGCACTTTCATAGTATCTAAGCATATAATCAATTAAGCACATAAGCACATTAACACATATGCACTTTGTCAGATAAATATTGACAATCAACCAAGTAAGCTCATTATAAAATCACTTTGTCAAATAACCACATAAACACATTTAGCCCAGTCCTTTTTGCACAACAGTCATCATCATCAAATCAAACAACATTCAACAAGCTTTCTTTGAAAGATTTATTTTGGAATATTATTTTAAAAACTATTTTAAAGTAGTTATATTATACTACAAAAATTATGTTAAATATATATAATTTTGATAGTTCATATTATACGAATTATCATACACTTTGAAATTTATATGTGGTAATTACTAATTATATTAAAAATATATAGGTTGATCAACCTCATTTAAATCAATATCCAGTCACGTGTTAAGGTAAGGAATATCACTCTTTTCACACTCTTAAATTTATTGCGGTAAAGAATACCATTCATTTCAAACTCTTAAATTTACTGTGGTAAGGAATATCATCTTCTTTCATATTCTATTATTTAAACTTACCACGGTAAGGGATTATCATTCTTTGATTCTCGAAAATAATATCGTTTTTTTCTTGTGCCATTTATTTCCATGTATTAAATTGTGGGAATAACCTTACGGCGCGGATTACCGCCTGTTGGTGAATAACCTTTTATATTCATTCCTTATTAATCTCTGAGAATAACCTTACGGCGCGGATTACCGCCTGTTTGGTGAATAACTCCTCGTATTCAAATTGATGGGAATAACCTTACGGCGCGGATTACCGCCTGTTTGGTGAATAACTCTTTGTATTCAAATTCTATTAAATGATGGGAATAACCTTACGGCGCAGATTACCGCATGTTTGGTGAATAACTCTTTGTATTCAAATTCTATTAAATGATGCGAATAACCTTACGGCGCGGATTACCGCCTGTTGGTGAATAATCCTTTTTATTTGTCTCGTGTGGAAATAATTTGTCTACACGAATTATCACATGACACTTTTATTCCATATTCGTAAGTGATATCATTTTCTTTTATACTCATAAGGGATACCATCTTTTTCATCTTCCATTATTCAAAATTACTATGGTAAGGGATATTAATTTCCTTCACCTTTTGTTAATCAAACCTTCTACGGTAAGGGATATTATTTTCTTTCATACACCTAAATCGAAACTTATTATGGAACTATTGCTTCTATAATTCCTGAAAATATTATATGTTCCATAATAGTTGAATTTCATTATTTCAACTGAACCTTCCTATTTTCTGAACATTTCTATTGAACTGTAACCGTTATTCTGAACTGTGGATCTTGAATATCATTTTTAAATTTCACTCCACATCATGTTGACCATTTGGACATTATTTGAATCTGCACAAAGTAAACTTCCGATACTTATTGTTCTTCTGTTCATCATTTGTATCAATGTTATTTGTATTAATCATCAAGAATCAAGCTGTTGTGAATATCTGTGGCCAGGGGCACATATGTGATATAATTGTTGAACAGATGATAGGTTAAAGGCGATATACTAGGTTAAAGGCGATACATCTGTTCGGTGTCTTTTATGGCACGTGGTGAATGTTCTCTTTGGCCCGTAGTGCAAAGATGAACTGTTGGTTGGTATGATTATGACCAAAGGCTGAATCTGGTATAATCATGACCGTTGGTGTTATATTGAATGTCTTTGGCCCGTAGTGCAAAGATGAATTGTTGATCTGCATGATTATGACCAGGAATTGTGAAGTTGTATTATCTTGACTAATGGTATTTCAGATGATAAAAGTTGATGATATTTTTACAAAAAATAGAAGCGAGTGGACGTTATAGTCTGCATTATTCTTCTAATAGATTGCTCATTCCGCTGCTATTATTGATCTGAACATTGTTCAAGAATTTAACTGCAGTTTTTGATATAAACCTTGTAGTTTATTGTATTCTATCAAGAACTCAACTGTTGAAGGCTAATGATAATTTATTCGTCATTATCTTAGTCATGATATTTCTTACTGGGCTATTTGAGCTCACCCTTTCTTTTCGTTCCATTGTTTTTCAATAGGAGATGAAAACGTAACGGGGTCTAGCCGGGGGATGGAGTGAGAGTCTGAGGAATAGCTATCATAGTCTTCACGTGTTGTAAAATAGTGTGACAATAATAGTGAAGACTTAGTTGTGTATTATTATACACTGTATTGTTGTACGTTGTGCTTTGTTGTAATACTTTTGTTGTAGTCTTTTGACGACTCAAGTTTGGACTGTGTAGGCCTAGATTTGGGGGCGTCACAGGAATAATAATTTCCTTCACCTTTTGTTAATCAAACCTGGTACGGTAAGGGATATTATTTTCTTTCATACACCTAAATTGAAACTTATTATGGAACTATTGCTTCTATAATTCCTGAAAATATTATATGTTCCATAATAGTTGCACTTCATCATTTCAATTGAATCATCCTATTTACGTGAACATTTCTATTGAACTGTAACCGTTATTCTGAACTGTGGATCTTGAATATCATTTTTAAATTTCACTCCACATTATGTTGACAATTTGGACATTATTTGAATCTGTACAAAGTAAACTTCTGATACATATTGTTTATCCTGTTTCTTCTGTTCATCATTTATATCATTCTAATCATCCAAAATCAAGTTGTTGTGAATATCTGTGGCCGGGGGCACATATGCGATATAATTGTTGAACAGATGATAGGTTAAAGGCGATATAATAGGTTAAAGGCGATACATCTGTTCGGTGTCTTTTATGGCACGTGGTGAATGTTCTCTTTGGCCCGTAGTGCAAAAATGAACTGTTGTTTGGTATGATTATGACCAAAGGCTGAATCTGGTATAATCATGACCGTTGGTGTTATATTGAATGTCTTTGGCCCGTAGTGCAAAGATGAACTGTTGATCTGCATGATTATGATCAGGACCTGTGAATTGTATTATCTTCACTAAAGGTATTTCAGATGATAAAAGTTGATGATGTTTTTCCTAA
This sequence comes from Hedera helix, assembly GCA_947179155.2. Classification (NCBI taxonomy): domain Eukaryota; kingdom Viridiplantae; phylum Streptophyta; class Magnoliopsida; order Apiales; family Araliaceae; genus Hedera; species Hedera helix. Next base: position 44,675,357 of record OX359265.1, on the reverse strand, counting down.
AAAGAGAACCGAGTGGACATTATAGTCTGCATTATTCTTCTAATAGATTGCTCATTCCGCTGCTATTATTGATCTGAACATTGTTTAAGAATTTAACTGCAGTTTTTGATATAAACCTTGTAGTCTATTATATTCTATCAAGAACTCAACTGTTGAAGACTAATGATAATTTATTCGTTATTATATTAGTCATGATATTCTTTACTGGGCTATTTGAGCTCACCCTTTCTTTTGTTCCATTGTTTTTCAACAGGAGATGGAAACGTAGCTGGGTCTAGCCGGGGAATAGAGTGAGAGTCTGAGGAATAGCTATCGTAGTTTTCACGCGTTGTAAAATAGTGTGATAATAATAGTGAAGACTTAGTTGTGTATTATTATACATTGTATTGTTGAACGTTGTTCTACCTTATAATAATTTTGTTGTAGTCTTTTGACGACTCAAGTTTGAGCTGTATGGGCTCAGATTTGGGGGCGTCACACAAACAAACATAGCCTTAGAGACTATATTATTCGCTGAACTTTACTCATTTAACCGAGTTTGTTCGAATTTAATTTCTTTAACAATCTCAAGTTTAACTTGAATCTAACTCGAATTGAGTTTTGTCACACGAGTTCTTATGTACTCTCTACTTGTATATAAATATAAATTTTATTTATATAAATTTGTTTAATAAATTATCAACGCTTACAATCTAGATTCTTTTCGACCCATAGGTGCTCTCACGATATTAAGCTACCTATGTTCGATTATTAGTCATACAAACACTAATATGGAGTACATTATACCAACCAACAATTTGAGACGACATTAATTGGAGAGAGAAAAGAATTTTGAAATAATTTAAGAGTGCGATCGAATATTTTGAATAATATAAAGTATCTTAAAAATAATATTAATTATAAAATGAGGGCACGATATTTTTTTATATATAATATAAGAGAGAGTATATTTAATTACATAAAATAACATTATTTTTATTCGATAATTCGCATAATTATATACGGTGTTCTTCACCTTTTTTTTTATTTTATAAAATTTATTAAAATTAAAAATTAAATAAATATTTTTAAAAAAAAAACTCACTGTTTGTTACACTTGTCCTTAGTTGGAGACGGTTTCACGATTTTTATGAAATGTTTTGCAGGTCATTTGTGTCACTCTTAATCCTGATAATAAAGTTGGTGTTAGTTTGTCGTCGTCTATTTTTAAAGTGATGTAAGAAAAATTAAGTATTTTTGGTGATACTCATAAAGTTTTAAGTTATAAAAGCTTGGAATTCGTGCGAGACCGTGTTTTATATATCATTAATGTTTTTTTTATTTTATTATGAAATTTATATATGCATATATATAGATAATAAATTATAATTATATTTATTGAATTTAAACATGTATTATTATAATTATATAATTAATTGATGACCAAATTATCTTTAAAATAATTAATTAAATTAAAACTAAAGTACAAATTGCACCTTAAAACTGTAGAAATTTTAAATTTTCTATCATAATATTTAAAATATATCTAAATACATATTAATTTTTTTTTAACTTAAAAAAGGGTTATTTTATTTAACCAAAAGAACTTGGGATATATTTTCTCTAACAAAAATTTTTGAAGGATACATTTTATCTGACAATTTTTTTAAAAAAATATACTTAAATATATTTTAAATATTAAAGTGTAAAATTTCTATAATTTTAAAGTGTAATCTATATTTTAATTTTAAATTAATTTAAATAAAATCTTCAATTGATTTATTATATATAGATACGGAGGCTTTTGTATTGGACGCTGGTTCCGACACAGCCCATACCAAAGCTTCACTGTTTTCAAGAGTGAGCTGCCAAGGGCTGCTCCAACTTGGCACTACCTTCCACGTGGGTCACTCCGGTGGACTCAAGTGTCAGCATGCATGGCTGCCCTTGTTATATCCAAGTATCTACCCGAAATGATGGACTAATTGGTACGTATAGTTTTACAAATGAGCCCTATAATACAACTAGTAATCACAATGTCGCAATTGAGATCATTTATGAATATTATTAAATAAATAAATAAATTTTGATAGTTGAAGAATCTACGGTCACTGACCTTCATATACATATACATTTGGTAAACAACTATATTCGCGCATGAGTTATATTAACAATTATTTTTATATATAGATACGGAAGCTTTTGTATTGGACCGCAACAGGCGAAGGTAAAATGACCCAAGTTTTCATGAGGTACAAAAATAAAATGCAAAATCCAATTTCTAGTGGACCTGGCCCGCCCACTTCTACCGGATCCAGCTCTGAAGAAGAGAACACACTACCAATTTGATGGAATAATACAAAGGAAACTTGATGATAGTCGATTGATAATATTATATACAACAGCCATCGGGGAATTCAGTTATCCCAATATCCCACAAGATAAACAAATTTATCTCCAATTTACAAAATAGCAAAAATCAGCACAACATAACAAAACGGGGAAAAGCAAAGAGCTTGGATTTTCCAAGGAGAAAGGACTACTGAAACCTTACAACAATGCAGGAAATATCATCCCTGCTTTTCCTAGTACGAGCCTCCATTGCCAAATGCTTCGCTGCTGAATGTGGATCCTTTATGCTTTTGATAGAATCGACTGCTTCTTCGTTTGACATCACCTGCCCGAAGATCAAGAGTAGGACACCCATATAAGAAATAATAAACAACGATAACATACGCTTCACACTCAAGTATGCTATCAATTCTACCTTAACCTATGTACCAGTATATTTGTTAAATCTACCCAAGTGAAAAAAAATTAACAACAGGTAGCCAGTAAGTTTAAGAGAATTACTCACCTTCCATAACCCATCACTCGCCAAAATAATGAACTCCGTGTCATCATCTACCATCTCCACTGCGACATCTGGCTCTGAACTAAGATGTCTCTTCAAGCTTTTGTCACCAAACGCTCTGGCCACTGCCAGCTGCCCATCAACTCGAGGGACATCACCTGTTAGCATCTCAAAGTATCAGAACCATTATAACACTTCAATGGTCTGATCTAAGATTATGATATTCATCCCTACTTTTGTTTGAGCAGCTATTTGTGCAACTGAAGAATAAGATTACTCGTAAATCGCATACAGCGGTAACATATGAATGACTCGTTGAAAAATTGAGACAAAAGGAGAAGCAGAAATACTATTGTTAGAGTGAACTTTATTAACAGGAAAATCAGAAGGAAATGGTCCAGAGTTAGTACTATGAAGATATGGCTGACCATATGGTGTCTCAAGGCCCTTAAATATCTAGGTCTCAAAATACTTTTTGACTGGTCGAGACAAACATGATGTTCAGAAATAATTAGGACATCAACCGCAAATACTCAACGGGCTACTAACTTAAACCCAAAGAATAAACTGTCATCAACAGAATGAACACAATACAACAAAAAATACATTCTTTTAAATATCAATAAATAAGCTACCTGGAAGGTTTGAAACAAACCCGCCCTTGCTCTCGATTGTCTTTTTCTCCTTGCTTGGCTCGTGATCAACTGAGAGTTGTTTGGCCTCTCTTTTCTTGTATATAACTGCCCTAGAATCGCCCACATTTGCAACAACAAGCTTTTGGCCATTGATCAGAATTGCTGTAACTGCAGTTGAACCTCCTTTTCCCAGATGAACTGATTGCTCTAATATATCTTTATCAGTAGTATGATAAGCTCTTCTGATGGCACTCACTGGGTCGATCCAAAAGTCATGCTGCATACCCAAAAAAATAATCCATGTAGAGTCGAGAAACAGATAAAGGAAAAGTTTTTATAACAAAAGAAAGGGTGGGGAAGAAAGAGAGACAGATCTACTGGAAAAGCTGAACACAAAAAGGGAAATAATTGAAGACTCCCTGTGAAAATGCAGGTGATGATTATAAGCAGCCCGTTTCTGAGGGATAAATTCAAATGAATAGATAACAAGGTCACCTCTTTCAATATGTTGGTGAACAGGTGTGTCTGCAAGTAGTGTGCAACATTATGGCCCATGTGCCCATCAAAAATAGCAAATAAACCTAACTCATTATCATCCAATTGCTTCAATTCAGAAACTACGCAATCTTCCATGGCATGGTTTGATTTTCCTTCCACAAGGTGATGACCGTGAGTTACAAGCTTTCGCTTTCCTTTTCCTATGTCTGGACTTGCTGGTGTGGCTATAGAGAAGCAAGCCTTTTCCTGAAAATTGTATAACCAACCAAATAAGTGTTTATATGAAAAGCCTATATTGAGAAGTGCACAAAGATGCTGGAAACAAAAGCAATTGCGGGCAAACATTATTCTTTGAAGTAGAGAAAACACAAACGCGTAGTACTATCAAAACAAAATGAAAATAAAGGCAGGTAGCCAGGTACAACATGTAAATGCTCATACTGATGACATACCTACTTACCAGTTAGTGACAGCAGGTTTTTCAGTTTTCACCATCAACAGTACCAGGTAACTTCTAGTACATATGTGTAACTGTATACCAACTTTTGTTAAATATTATGATTTAAACTATATTTGCACTAAAATTTTGTTTTAGATTACTACTCGTTTTTTACTTTGAGTGTGTCTCTGACCATCATGAATGAGCATTGTTTCTAGGACCATATGAGTAAGATACCTAATTCCAGCACATATAGAACACAATAGAGCTCGGAATCAAAAAGAAAAAGAAATGCAAAAAATTCAGGTCATCAGTTTCTTTGCTTTTATTAGCTAAAAGTAACATAGAGCTACCACCGACGAATAGAGAGGCTTTACCATAATATAAAACCAATTATAAATTTATGAAAATATTAAGTTCAAATTGCTCATATATAGCAAATTTAGAAATGTAAAAGATATGAAGTTACCCGCATAATTTTGAGGATGGAAAAGTGACTGATATTTATCTTTTAGCGCTTTTAATCAGAAATTACAAAACTAATGACTTCCTAGTCAGTATTATGACAGATTACTAAGTTCAGTAGTTATATTTATCATTGTCCACCACGTGGTGCAGAACTGTTTGCAAGCAGAATACCAATCACCAGTTATGTGCATGAGGCAATATTTGCAACTGAAACAACTAGAAGACCATTTCTCTCTGTGGCCTCCGTACTTATCTTGAATATTTAAGAGTTCAATTTAGTGGGCAACCACACTTTATCTGATCTCATAAATTAGAGAATCCATCAAGGCATGATTTGAGGAATCTGGAAGCAATTGGTTAGCATATAGTATTCAGGAAGTCAAATAATCACATGTGGAATAATTTAGCTACATGTTTATTCCCTTGCAATCTATAGTTCTATACATTTATGGTTGTATGTAAATACAGAAACTGTAATTAAAGTAAGTGTGCACTATCTCACATTCTTGACTCTCACACTAAAACTGTTTAGGTAATTATAACTTTATTTCTCCTCTCTCCCCTCACCAATATGCAAAAGTTTAAAGGTTATGCAGACCCAATTATCATAAAGTGTCTGTGAAGGCCAGCACTGGGAAAAACATCCCTGGAATAGATAAAATAACAATAAGCAGCACTTTCCAGCACAAATAATCTGTTGAACAAGAAAACACTAAACCACTTTCCTCCTGTGCCCTGGACTAGAAGCTTTTGACTACGAAAACACATGCAAATCAGCTTCCGCAGAACATAAATCACTCATCTTAAGTCCCAGAGATGTTTTTAAAGAGTTAAACTTGCAGATCATCTGGTGGGAAGCAAGAAAAAATAAATTTGAAGATAAAAGATCTCTCATCCTTTTTTAACAAAATCTTATGTACCTTTTAGTTGCATCTCCACGGTCAGAAACAAAATCCCTGACCCTCGTCAAACACAGAACAAACATCAAACTAAGTTAAACCTCACCGCCTACAATGCGCGCCCTTTTCATTCCAATATGAAAATAACTAATTTTTATAAGTTCAACATCATGCTCATAATTTGCAAGAGTAGCAAATACACACATCCAACAATATCACCAGCTTAGCAACCAGTTGGCTAACTAAGTTAAGGACCACTGCCTCAAATGATAAGTTGACTACATTGCCAGTCAATAGGACTTTTGCTCTATCACTTAAACCTTGAGAATGATTTACTGTCAAGAACGAAGCCTTCGTCACAAGTCATAAGGCATTCAATTCTGAATTTGTTCTCCTTCATCCTCCTTACTGAAGAACTTTAGAAGATCTCACCGCGTCAACTAATTACTTAAGTCATATGCCTTTATTTCTTTTCCTTTGTTCTTCTTTTTGTTCATTCATATCCCCAGGGGGGATCTGTGGGCAGCATAAGCAGTTGCCCCTGCTGAATTTTTTTTATTTTTATTTTATAGGTATAAGAGCAGGGATATATATGTAAATTAATACACCCAAAGGGGCAGATTAATGGAAAAGTTAAACTTAGGAGGGGCAAAAAAAAAATCATAAACTAATTATTAATACAAGTACAAAACTCTTCTTAGTTTTAAGGTTTGGTGAAATCATAGAAGTATACACAATATTTTAGAAGTACACATCTTTCTCCCAAATAACTCAATTAGATACCAACGTGGAGCGAGAGGAGAACCAAACGGAGCAAACATCGCTCCTAATTCAGTCATCTCTTTTCCCTTTGTGGTCTATTTGCATTCATTCAAACTTTTTATAACCTTCTCTCAATCTCTCATCCATCGCAAGTATTTTTGATTCCGATCTAGTTTTTAAATTTTTGGGTTTTGATTATCTCTTTGTATTTTTTGTATAGAGATTGTTTGATTCAAGTTTGAATTTTTTTGTTATTGATTTGGTTGACTGTGGTTACTGTTCGTTTAATTTGGTCTGATTGGGTTTTTGTTTTTGGGTCGTTTAATTTTCAATTAAAAATGGGATCATTTTGGTCGAGTAGTTTCTGTCTTTTATTGTGATAGCTTACAATGATTTTGCCTTATTTCATAATAAAAATTGAAAATTGAAAAATGACTACGAGCCTTTAGCAGCCCCTCATTTCTAGTTGTTACAATCACTTTACTTCCATGCATCTAACTAATGAATCCTGTATAATTTTTTGTGTTCTGAGTATAAATTTTGGATGATTTGTTTCTCTAATTTCAAATAAAGCTTATTTGAAACTTATAAAAAAATACCAAAAATGATTTATCCTTTGAAATTAATTCATAATTTTGTTTAAATATAGAAAGAAAATTTGGCTTGAGACTTTGAGCATTTGGTAAATCATTCAAATTGAACTATGACAACTAACCGAAGTAAATTTCTAAATTGTATCTAAATGTTTTTTATTTGAAATTTATATTTTAGTTTGAATTATGAATATTTTTTGCAATTTGTAAACATTATTATGATTAGCTAATATTATGATTACTTCAAGTTTTCTTTATTTAACTTAAACAAAAAAATTAGTTAAAATCCATCTCTGCTGGAAAAAATTGCTGGATCCGCCTCTGCATATCCCACATCTAAACCAATTTATTTCTAATTGATAACCACTGGAATTGGAATCTATTTATACTTTATACACTTTAGATTTCACAATACTGAAAAAGAATCGATTAAACAGGTTCAACAGACATATTATGCAACCTAAATTCATTAGAACATGATCTAACTGCCAGAAGAAAAAAATAATTTAGCTTTACTTAAATTCTGTAGATCTCTCTCTTCTTTCCCTCACTCTCATAAATACTAAGAACAATAAACACAGTGGAGCATTAAGGAACTTTCCGATTACTAAATTTTTTGGGTTGTATTAAAAATAAAACCTTTATTTCAATTCGAATAGTACAAGTCAAAATTCTCAAGATCATAGCAAAGCAAGAACAAGGAGTTGACTAAAGTAAGATAGTAACTCAGGTCAAATGAACTAGTCTACCCAGATCAAATTTTAGGGGAAAAAACAGCAAACAATATTCTAACCTTCATCTTGTGAAGAATTTCTCTTCCTCCCGTCATGCTCTGTATCTTTTTTGACTAAGTGATCTTCTTCACCTACTTTTACACCCAAAAAAAAAAAAACTCTACAGAAAGAGAGAGATAAAGGAAGAATGACCTAGAAGAAAATAGAAAGGACTGAATTGTATATAAATATGTCTACAAATTATGAACATAAATTGTGTATATTGTATACATATATCTATAGAGAGGGAAAAAGAGAAAGGGGTTGACTCTTGCTTGCATCGGGGTGACCTTCAAATTAACTCGGATATGCCGTGTTCTGTTTTCTTATATTAATTTTTTATTTTGCACCAAAAATAACGCGTTTTTGACCGGCGACCTTTCTCTTTCTGATACAATAATAGTGACATTTATTTCTTTGCCATGGAAGTTACTAAACTGCACCTCTATTATTGTAGCCTAATAATTCCTACCTCTTGGTTATTACCGATATTATGGTTCAAAAATTGTAAGTTATTTTGTTTAGCGTCCAGTAATTGTTTTGGTTAGTGGAGTTATAAAACTTTACAAGAATACATGATTTAATTTATTTTTTTAGACAGGTTGATTTTTGGAGATTATGATCATTGCATAATGGGTTGCCAATAGCATTAAGGATCATTTTAAGTAATTTTTACACTATGTTTATGAGTTTAGAGAGATAAGAAAATAAATGAGTTTAAAACTTATAATAGAAAAAGAGAGCGAAAGAAATGAAATTTATTTATTTTATATTTGTGAGTTTTGAAAGAAAATTTTAACTTAAATTAATATATTATTATTTTACCTTTATAAGATTAAATTTGAAAACTATTATAGGGATAATTGTGCGGTATTTTAGTATGTCACCCAATTTTTAATAAATTTTCTTATAAAAATTTTCAAATTTGGGAGAAAATTTTTGGAAGAAGAATTTCAAAAAATTTCTCTCCTTCTCATTTTTTTTTCTCTTCAAAAACTCACAAATAAAGGACTTTTACTAGTAAATTAATTAACAATTTTGGTTGGTTATGAGTTAGTCATGAGTTTATCGTTTGTACTGATACAATATATGTCATGTTTATATTATACTTTTTTTTTTTGTATATTGTGTTGTATTATCTCGAAAGTGTTGTATATATATATATATATATATATATATATATATATATATATATATATTTATATATATAAATTCATGTTCAATATATTACTACTATCCATAATATACTATTTATACTTAAATTATAACATTAAATGACAAATACTACAATTTTCGATTGTATTATCAACACTTACTCGTACCTTTGAACATGTTATCAATCTAGTTTCTCTTTAACGATAAAACTAATGAGATAATGGTATCTTAATTCATGTAAATCAAAATTTTCGATCACTCTTTTTAGTTTTGGTCTTTAATGTCAACCTTGATCAAATTATAGTTAATAAAAAACAGGAGTTCAGCCCAAAAAAAATATTAAAAGAAATGTACATGCAGAGTTATATAAAATTGTAAGAAAAAATGCAATTATATTTAAGCAAAGCATATTACTAATCGCTTTTTGGCTAGAGACCATGGTTATTAAATCTAGCCTGGGCACGCTGGTGCGATTTGGTCAAAGAAATCGGTTTTCACTGACCCGGTCAAAACCCGCTTAACCATCGGTTAAACCAGTGATTCAATCGGTAAAACCGGTTGGTTGATCCGGTTTAAAAGTATTTTTTAATATTTTTTTGTACAAAATTATTTTTATTTTTCAAATTAGATATTTTTACTAATAATATTATTTCATTATATTTTAGCTTACAAAAAGTTAGATATTTTAAAATTTTATTAATTATTAATAATATATTTTTTATGTATTTATGACGTCACCGGTTTAATAACGGTTTGACCACTAATTGGACCAATAATTCATTCACTTAAATTTTTTTATGACTCCATAATCGGTTCAAGTCTGAAAGAGACTTTGGACTCTTGCGCACCCAAAAGTTAATTGATCAGAATATCGGATTCTAATTTCACTTTAAACGTCATTAAAATCATAAATTTTGAAAAATTATTTATTTCTTTTCCCTTTTGCCCTTTTAGGACAAAGGAAGTGTTATTTTCATTTTCCTCCCAACTTGTCATCTCTGACTCTTCTAACTATCAGACTTGCAAGTTGCAATTGCATTAAAGCAAATATTGATGTAGGTAGGTAATACAACAACTACCACTACTTGATGGGTATGGTATGTGCATAAATTAAATGGGTAGCCACATTATGGCTCACTGAGACAACCGCTCGAAATAAATTAATTTAAAAAATTTGCCAATGAGACAAGAAGTGATGATCCACACTGTTGAGTGTTGACACGTTATCAAAGTGACGCCAATATGTTGGAATATTCAAGTTTAATAATATCCAAACAAACTTAAATAAAATAATAATCTATAACTAGAATTGTAAATGATAATTAAAAATTTTGTATTCGTCTGTATCTGTATTAAAAAAAAAGACATTATTCGCAAAATCACATTCGAAAAAAAATAAATATATCTGTATTCGGTTTAAAGGTATCTGCAAATAAACGGATACGAATACGGATATAGGCATATTCGTATTCGTTTAACATCCGACCGTAAATATATATGGCGGACAACAGATATTTGGAATTCAATATCCGAATTCGGATCCGTATCCAAAATTCGTATCCGAATAACTTGTAAGTTTCTTATATAATAATTAGTTTTCACTATCATATGAAAATTATTTTTAAAATATGTCATTTCACTTCTAAAAAATAGGAAATAACACTTTTATTATAATATTAATAAACTAAAATAAATTGATTTAAGTATAGTTAATAGATTTTTACTATTATAAAGTTAAAATATCTAAAATGTATCATTTAACAAGTGTTATAAATGTTATAAATATCATTTAACAAGTGTTACAATATAACTTTTGGATCATTTAACAATTGTTATAAATATTATAAATATCATTTAAATATTATAATTATAGATTATATGTGACGACCCCAAATCCGGGTTCCATAACCTCGAGTTTGGTTATCACTATTCAACACATTACTAACAATTAAATACATACATTGCATTTAAATATCGCGGAATAATACATATTGGTTCCCTTACAAAAAAGGTTACAATACCAGGGTCTATCAACCTTAACATAATAACAGTTCCTATCACAAGGAATTACAAAAAAGTTTAACAACCGTAAATACATAATTAAAGATCTAATTAGCATGCATAAGCTAACTTAAGCTATGACTTTTCCTTTTCCCTTATCCTTCTTTGAGCAATCAGGATTATCTGAAAAATGGTTCATGATATAGCAAGAATGAGCAACTAGTTTGCTCAGCAAGTTTAGAACAATCATATAGATTTATTATATCATGAATGAATGAGAAATATCATCAATGATTCAACAATAGATATAACAATTGTGAATGAAACAGGATTCAAATTTTAATAAACAGAATATTTGAATCTTAAAATGTTGAGTGGTCACTAAGGACCCTGAACTAACTAGGGTATAATAGAGTTTCCTCTGACCCTTTGAGTTGTTTGGTTTTCAAGGGGATCAGCCTATTCAACCCGCTGTATATGCATTACATTTAGTCACTGGCGCCCAAAGTCGGTTTCCCGACACAAAATCCCCTAATTTAGGGTTGTTCAATTCTCAGACTTAATATAAGAAATCCGCACCCAACAATGGTTTGGATAAGCTTTTAAAAGTATTCAAGTTATTGAATTTAGAAACGCAATGTGTAAGACCCCGAATTTTATGAAATACAAAATTTAATTTTTCTTCATATATATTTTTTTTGAAACAGTAAGTGGTTAAATTAACAAAATTGAAAGTTAAGGATGTTATGTGCAAATTTTATTTTGTCAGACAATATTCGCTTTGTCGGGGAATATTCGTTTGGTCGGGGAATATTCGTGCCGTACGACGGCGCCGAAATAATAAATTATTGGTGGACCCCACAACGGAATATTTGTCGGATATAGAAAACGATAGAAGTAACATTTTTAAATAAAAATAGTCAACGGAACTGTTAAAATACCGGTGATAAAAGAATAGTAGCATACGGTAGTTTATGGTATTTTCTGTAGCACACGGTACTCTACAGTAACACACGGTATTGCATAGTGTCTCATATTATTGGTCTGATAATTGACACCGTAACTGTTACGCATCATTTCATCGATAATTGTCACTGCATAATATTTTATATTATCAATTCAATAATTGTTGTTACACAGTATTTTGCATTATTGATTTAATAATTGTCATTACACTGTATTTTATATCATTGAGTCAATAATTGTTGTTGCACTGTTTTTAAAATTATTGAACCTAATAATTGTCACAGTAACATATGCACAGTAATTCACATTATTGAATCAATAATTGTCATTACACAGTAACGTATGCTTTATTTTACATTATTGTTATCTCTATTATGATGTTATTTAAACAGTTGTATTTCATTAATTTATTGACTTGATATCTAAGAGCTAACTATACTGTATTTATAACAATTAGTCATAATAATTGAATTGATAAAGTTATTTGTTTATAATATAAAGTTAGGTGATTATTAGGTGATATGAAATGAATGGTGTAGATTAAAGTGTGAATTATTGTTGAATAATTGAATTGATTTGTTTATAATATAAAGTTAGGTGATTATTAGGTGATATGAAATGAATGGTGTAGATTAAAGTGTGAATTATTGTTGAATAATTAAATTGATTTGTTTATAATATAAAGTTAGGTGATTATTAGGTGATATGAAATGAATGGTGTAGATTAAAGATAATATAATATTTGAAATGGATGGTGTAGATTAAAAGATGATCTTTAAATGAATGGTTTAGATTAAATGAATGATAAGATTTTTGGCTATAAATAGAAGCCTTAACTTAAGGATTTTTCAAAAACTTTCTTACTTGTTCTTTCTTTCTCTCTCTAAATACTTCTTGTGAAAGTTCTCTCTAAGTGTGCTTAAGTCATCTTGAGTATTTGTGAAGATCTATAAGTATACGTGTACTGTTCAAGTTAATCAACCTCATTTAAATCAATATCCAGTCACGTGTTGAGGTAAGGGATACCATCTTTTTTATCTTCCATTATTCAAACATACTATGGTAAGGGATTATCATTATTTGATTCTCGATAATAATATTGTTTCTTCCTTACTCATAAGACGTGCCTTTTATTTCCATGTATTAAATTGTGGGAATAACCTTACGGAGCGGATTGCCGCCTGTTGGTGAATAACCCTTTGTATTAATTTCCTTCACCTTTTGTTAATCAAACCTGCTACGGTAAGGAATATCATTCTTTTCACACTCTTAAATTTATTACGGTAAGGAATGTCATCTTCTTTCATCTTCTATTATTAAAACTTACTACGGTAAGGGATACCATCTTTTTTATCTTCCATTATTCAAACATACTATGGTAAGGGATTATCATTATTTGATTCTCGATAATAATATTGTTTCTTCCTTACTCATAAGACGTGCCTTTTATTTCCATGTATTAAATTGTGGGAATAACCTTACGGAGCGGATTGCTGCCTGTTGGTGAATAACCTTTCGTATTCATTCATTATTAATCTCTGAGAATAACCTTACGGAGCGGATTGCCGCCTGTTTGGTGAATAACTCTTTGTACTCAAATTCTATTAAATTGTGGGAATAACCTTACGGAGCGGATTGCCGCCTGTTGGTGAATAACCCTTTGTATTAATTTCCTTCACCTTTTGTTAATCAAACCTGCTACGGTAAGGGATATTATTTTCTTTCATACTCCTGAATCGAAATTTATTATGGAACTATTGCTTCTATAATTCCTGAAAATATTATATGTTCCATAATAGTTGAACTTCATTATTTCAACTGAACCTTCCTATTTACGTGAACCTTTCTATTGAATTGTAACCGTTATTCTGAACTGTGGATCTTGAATATCATTTTTAAATTTCACTCCACATCATGTTGACAATTTGGACATTATTTGAATCTGTACAAAGTAAACTTCCGATACTTATTGTTATCCTATTTCTTCTGTTCATCATTTATATCATTCTAATCATCCAAAAATCAAGCTGTTGTGAATATCTGTGGCCGGGGGCACAGATGTGATATATTTGTTGAACAGATGATAGGTTAAAGGCGATATAATAGGTTAAAGGCGATACATCTGTTCGGTGTCTTTTATGACACGTGGTGAATGTTCTCTTTGGCCCGTAGTGCAAAGATGAACTGTTGTTTGGTATGATTATGACCAAAGGCTGAATCTGGTATAATCATGACCGTTGGTGTTATATTGAATGTCTTTGGCCCGTAGTGCAAAGATGAACTGTTGATCTGCATGATTATGATCAGGAACTGTGAATTTGTATTATCTTGACTAATGATATTTTAGATGATAAAAGTTGATGATGTTTTTCCTACAAAGAGAACCGAGTGGACATTATAGTCTGCATTATTCTTCTAATAGATTACTCATTCCGCTGCTATTATTGATCTGAACGTTGTTTAAGAATTTAACTGCAGTTTTTGATATAAACCTTGTAGTCTATTGTATTCTATCAAGAACTCAACTGTTGAAGACTAATGATAATTTATTCGTCATTATCTTAGTCATGATATTCTTTACTGGGCTATTTGAGCTCACCCTTTCTTTTGTTCCATTGTTTTTCAACAGGAGATGAAAACATAACAGGGTCTAGCCGGGGAATGGAGTGAGGGTCCGAGGAATAGTTATCATAGTTTTCACGTTTTGTAAAATAGTGTGGCAATAATAGTGAAGACTTAGTTGTGTATTATTATACACTGTATTGTTGTACGTTGTGCTTTGTTGTAATAATTTTGTTGTAGTATTTTGACGACTCAAGTTTGGGCTGTGTGGGCCCAGATTTGGGGGCGTCACAGTTGGCATCAGAGCTTAGGGATATGGTCTTTAATGGAGATCTGGGGTAGAACTAGGAGGGGAGAGACGAATAGAATCAGTCACTAGTGTGTCCTACCTAAAATAGATTTTATTATCTAATGAGTCGATTTGAATGTAGGAACATGAAGTGATGAGTCAGTTTATTTGAACTAACATTTATTTTGTGACCACAGTTTAGTATGGCATCTGGAAATCAAGAGGTTAACTATGGAATGTCTGAAGCAAATGTAGCCGAGAATCAAGATGCCCCAAACAATCCTCCTGCCAACTCAGAAAATAATGTTCCTGATAACATGATGAACGATGGATTCTTTAGGAATTTCATGCAGTTCATACAGAATCAAGGAAGAGGAAATCCAGTCAATAATAACGGTAGAAACGCTGGCAATTTGAGGATGGTCACTGTTAAGCAATTTAAAGAATTAGGACCACCTGAATTCCACGGGAAGCCTGACCCACTCAAAGCGGAGGCATGGCTAAAGCAGACGACAAAAATACTTGATGTCTTACAATGCGCTGATGATCAGAAGGTGCCATTTGCCACTTTTATGTTACGAGGTGAGGCGGACCATTGGTGGGAAGCGGTAAAACGTATCCAACCTTCAGCACTCGAAATGTCTTGGACAGAATTCGAAGAACTGTTTAACGAGAAGTATTTCCCAGAAAGCATTCGCCATATGAAAGAGGTGGAATTCATTAAGCTGGAGCAGGGAAACATGACAGTCTCCCAATATGAAGCCAAGTTTGCCGAGTTATCTCGCTTTGCCACCCATCTTGTGGATGACGAAGCACGAATGAGTCGGATGTTCCTAAGAGGTTTGAGATTCAAAATTCGTCAACAACTTAGCTCTCATAAATTTAGTTTGTATTCAGATGTTGTAGATAGGGCTCAAAGGGTGGAACAAACAGATGAAACATTGCAGCCAAGAGTTAATGATCAGCATAGAGAAAGGAGTGACAACAACCACAGGAACGAGAACCATCGAGGAGGTAACCAACACTTCGGTGGTAATTCCATACCAAATAACAGAAGAGGAGAATCTAGTGGGAACAATTTCAAAAGAAAGAGATTCCATAATAATTATGGAAGGGCACCAGCACCAGTACCAACACCAGCACCGACCCCAGTTTCAAGGGGAGAAGATCGACCACCAGTGAGATGCTATAGGTGTGGTCAGGAAGGTCACATCAGCCCAAACTGTACACTGCAGTCCAAAAAGTGCTACAGTTGTGGGAAAGAGGGTCATCTTGCGCGGTTTTGTCCTGCCACAAAATCAAGTCCAGCTGCAATGATGATACCAAAAGCTAGCGCGGATAAGGGAAAATCTGTAGTTCAAGGGAGATCTTTTGTTGTGACATCCCAAATGGCGCGAAACTCGAACGAGGTGATAACCGGTAAGCTATTCATAAATTCTCGTGAAGTCTACGCTTTGTTAGATACTGGCTCTACCCATTCTTTTATCTCACCTGCATGTGCTCAGCGTTTAAACTTAACTCCTGAAAATTTGGACTTTGACTTATCAGTTGAAACCCCATTAGGAGAAATGACCATTACATCTACTGTCTATAAATCTTGCCTAGTTCAAATCAACAACCTCACATTACCTGTTGACCTTATTTCTTTGGAGATGCATGAATTTGATGTGATTTTAGGAATTGATTGGTTGACTACCCATCATGCTAAAATTGATTGTTTTCATAAGATTATTAGTTTTCATATTCCTAATCAACCTGTCATGCAAATTCAAGCAACTAAACCATTGAAATCTATAACTGTTATTTCTAGCCATAAAGCCATTCGTTTATTGAAAAACGGATGTCACGCCTTTTTAGCTCATGTCACTGATTTGAACAAAAATACGTCAAACTTGAATGATATTCCCATTGTTAATGAGTTTCCTGACGTTTTTCCTGAAGAACTTCCTGGCTTACCCCCAAACCGTGAAATTGATTTTTATATTGATCTTGAACCCGGTACCAAGCCCATTTCCAAAGCTCCCTACCGAATGGCTCCCATTGAACTTCAAGAGTTAAAAGTCCAACTACAGGAATTGTTGGATACCGGTTTCATTCGTCCGAGTGCATCACCTTGGGGTGCTCCTGTTCTATTTGTGAAGAAGAAAGACGGGAGTATGAGATTGTGCATTGACTACCGAGAATTGAACCATGTCACCATCAAGAACAGGTACCCGTTACCTCGGATTGATGACATGTTTGATCAATTGCAAGGCGCTCAACATTTCTCAAAGATTGATCTCCGTTCTGGATATCATCAGTTAAAGGTTAAAGCTGAGGACATTCCAAAGACTGCTTTCAGAACTCGTTATGGGCATTATGAGTTCTTAGTCATGCCTTTTGGACTAACTAATGCTCCTGCAGCTTTCATGGACATGATGAACCGGATATTCAAGGAACATTTGGATCATTTTGTGGTTGTCTTTATTGATGACATCCTCATATACTCCAAGAGTCGCGAGGATCATGAACAACACCTGAGATTGATACTACAAAAGCTCCGTGAAAACAAATTATATGCCAAGTTGAAGAAATGTGAGTTCTGGCTTGAGGAGGTCGCGTTTCTTGGGCATGTGATTTCTAGTCAAGGAATATCAGTCGATCCTGCGAAGATTGAAACGGTACTAAATTGGGAACAACCCAAAACAGTAACCGAAGTCCGAAGTTTTCTGGGTCTAGCTGGTTATTATCGGAGATTCGTAGAAGGATTTTCTCGAATCGCCACTCCATTAACGCAGCTTACTCGGAAAAGCACAAAATTCATATGGAGCGAGGAATGCGAGAAAAGTTTCCAAGAACTCAAGAAGAGACTGGTTTCAGCTCCTGTTCTGACCATACCATCAGGATCAGGAGAATTTGTTATCTACAGCGATGCTTCTGGCAAAGGTCTAGGCTGTGTCCTTATGCAACATGGAAAGGTTATAGCCTACGCCTCTCGACAACTCAAAGATTATGAGAAAAATTATCCTACTCATGATCTAGAGTTGGCAGCAGTCGTTTTCGCGTTGAAGATCTGGAGACACTACTTGTACGGAGAAAAAGTGGATATCTATACGGATCATAAAAGTCTCAAGTATTTCTTCACCCAGAAGGAACTCAACATGCGACAACGACGTTGGCTTGAGCTGTTAAAGGATTATGACCACACAATCCAGTATCACCCGGGAAAGGCGAACGTTGTAGCTGACGCTTTGAGCAGAAAATCTTATGCAAGTACAAGTGCACTGCTGACAACACAAAAGTGTATTTTGTACGACTTGCAAAAGATGGAGATAGAGCTAAAGACACCAGGGACCCACTCGAAGATTGCTCACGTGCGAGTAGAACCAACTTTAATCGATAAAATTAAAGCTGCTCAAGCTACCGATCCGGAACTGATAAACATGATAAAGAAAGTACAAGAAGGTGTCATTCCCGAAGCAAGAATCGACGAGAAAAGAATACTTCGAGTCAACTCTCGACTCTGTGTTCCTAACGATCCTGAATTAAAGCATAAAATCATGATGGAGGCACACAACACGCCGTTTGCAATCCACCCAGGAGGTACCAAGATGTATCGAGATCTTCGACATACATTTTGGTGGAACAATATGAAAAGAGAGATTGCGGAGTTTATCTCAAGGTGCCTAACTTGTCAACGTGTCAAGGCAGAGCATCAAGTTCCTAAAGGTCCATTACAATCACTTGAAGTTCCCGAATGGAAGTGGGAACACATCAATATGGACTTCGTGACGGGTCTTCCAAAAGTTTCTCAAGGCTTAGATGCAATTTGGGTGATCGTAGATAGATTGACCAAATCTGCTCATTTCTTGCCTATACGAGAAAACTTTTCACTTGAACGTCTTGCCGGTATGTACATAAATGAGATCGTGAGATTGCATGGCATGCCAGTTTCCATAGTTTCTGATCGAGATCCTAGATTCACTTCACGCTTTTGGATCAGTCTACAAAAAGCTATGGGCACTGAACTACGTTTTAGTTCTGCATACCATCCTCAAACGGACGGACAATCGGAAAGGACGATCCAGACCCTCGAAGATCTTTTGAGACTTTGTGTATTAGACTTCAAAGGAAGTTGGGATAAGTACTTGCCGTTGGTGGAATTTTCTTACAACAACAGTTACCAAGCAAGCATAGGCATGGCTCCATTCGAGGCATTGTATGGAAGGAAGTGTCGCTCTCCAATATGTTGGAATGAGGTAGGAGAAGCAAAATTGTTGGGACCCGAGTTGGTACGCTTGACGACCGAAAAATCCAAATGATCCGACAACGAATACAGACCGCACAAGAACGACAAAAGAGTTATGCTGATCTTCATCGGAGAGACGAAAGTTTCAACGTCGGAGATCATGTATTCTTACGTGTTTCTCCATGGAAAGGGGTTACGAGATTCGGAAAGAGAGGAAAGCTCAACCCTCGATTTATTGGCCCATTTGAAATCCTCGATCGAATAGGAACCGTAGCCTACAGACTAGCCCTACCACCAAGTATGTCTCGCATCCATAACGTTTTTCACATATCTATGTTACGTAAATATGTGAAGGACCCAAACCACGTCATTGAGTTAGAACCAAACGTTATAGCAGAGGATTTAACATACGAGGAGGTACCTGTTAAGATCCTGGATAAGAAGGAGCAGATCCTACGCTCAAAGGTTATACCTCAAGTTAAGGTTTTATGGAGGAACCAAGATACTGAGGAAATGAACTGGGAGCTAGAATCTGAGATGAAATCTAAGTATCCTTACCTCTTCGATATGTCAGGTACGTCAATTTCGGGGACGAAATTTCATAAGGAGGGGAGGTTGTAAGACCCCGAATTTTATGAAATACAAAATTTAATTTTTCTTCATATATATTTTTTTTGAAACAGTAAGTGGTTAAATTAACAAAATTGAAAGTTAAGGATGTTATATGCAAATTTTATTTTGTCGGACAATATTCGCTTTGTCGGGGAATATTCGTTTGGTCGGGGAATATTCGTGCCGTACGACGGCGCCGAAATAATAAATTATTGGTGGACCCCACAACGGAATATTTGTCGGATATAGAAAACGATAGAAGTAACATTTTTAAATAAAAATAGTCAACGGAACTGTTAAAATACCGGTGATAAAAGAATAGTAGCATACGGTAGTTTATGGTATTTTCTGTAGCACACGTTACTCTACAGTAACACACGGTATTGCATAGTGTCTCATATTATTGGTCTGATAATTGACACCGTAACTGTTACGCATCATTTCATCGATAATTGTCACTGCATAATATTTTATATTATCAATTCAATAATTGTTGTTACACAGTATTTTGCATTATTGATTTAATAATTGTCATTACACTGTATTTTATATCATTGAGTCAATAATTGTTGTTGCACTGTTTTTAAAATTATTGAACCTAATAATTGTCACAGTAACATATGCACAGTAATTCACATTATTGAATCAATAATTGTCATTACACAGTAACGTATGCTTTATTTTACATTATTGTTATCTCTATTATGATGTTATTTAAACAGTTGTATTTCATTAATTTATTGACTTGATATCTAAGAGCTAACTATACTGTATTTATAACAATTAGTCATAATAATTGAATTGATAAAGTTATTTGTTTATAATATAAAGTTAGGTGATTATTAGGTGATATGAAATGAATGGTGTAGATTAAAGTGTGAATTATTGTTGAATAATTGAATTGATTTGTTTATAATATAAAGTTAGGTGATTATTAGGTGATATGAAATGAATGGTGTAGATTAAAGTGTGAATTATTGTTGAATAATTAAATTGATTTGTTTATAATATAAAGTTAGGTGATTATTAGGTGATATGAAATGAATGGTGTAGATTAAAGATAATATAATATTTGAAATGGATGGTGTAGATTAAAAGATGATCTTTAAATGAATGGTTTAGATTAAATGAATGATAAGATTTTTGGCTATAAATAGAAGCCTTAACTTAAGGATTTTTCAAAAACTTTCTTACTTGTTCTTTCTTTCTCTCTCTAAATACTTCTTGTGAAAGTTCTCTCTAAGTGTGCTTAAGTCATCTTGAGTATTTGTGAAGATCTATAAGTATACGTGTACTGTTCAAGTTAATCAACCTCATTTAAATCAATATCCAGTCACGTGTTGAGGTAAGGGATACCATCTTTTTTATCTTCCATTATTCAAACATACTATGGTAAGGGATTATCATTATTTGATTCTCGATAATAATATTGTTTCTTCCTTACTCATAAGACGTGCCTTTTATTTCCATGTATTAAATTGTGGGAATAACCTTACGGAGCGGATTGCCGCCTGTTGGTGAATAACCCTTTGTATTAATTTCCTTCACCTTTTGTTAATCAAACCTGCTACGGTAAGGAATATCATTCTTTTCACACTCTTAAATTTATTACGGTAAGGAATGTCATCTTCTTTCATCTTCTATTATTAAAACTTACTACGGTAAGGGATACCATCTTTTTTATCTTCCATTATTCAAACATACTATGGTAAGGGATTATCATTATTTGATTCTCGATAATAATATTGTTTCTTCCTTACTCATAAGACGTGCCTTTTATTTCCATGTATTAAATTGTGGGAATAACCTTACGGAGCGGATTGCTGCCTGTTGGTGAATAACCTTTCGTATTCATTCATTATTAATCTCTGAGAATAACCTTACGGAGCGGATTGCCGCCTGTTTGGTGAATAACTCTTTGTACTCAAATTCTATTAAATTGTGGGAATAACCTTACGGAGCGGATTGCCGCCTGTTGGTGAATAACCCTTTGTATTAATTTCCTTCACCTTTTGTTAATCAAACCTGCTACGGTAAGGGATATTATTTTCTTTCATACTCCTGAATCGAAATTTATTATGGAACTATTGCTTCTATAATTCCTGAAAATATTATATGTTCCATAATAGTTGAACTTCATTATTTCAACTGAACCTTCCTATTTACGTGAACCTTTCTATTGAATTGTAACCGTTATTCTGAACTGTGGATCTTGAATATCATTTTTAAATTTCACTCCACATCATGTTGACAATTTGGACATTATTTGAATCTGTACAAAGTAAACTTCCGATACTTATTGTTATCCTATTTCTTCTGTTCATCATTTATATCATTCTAATCATCCAAAAATCAAGCTGTTGTGAATATCTGTGGCCGGGGGCACAGATGTGATATATTTGTTGAACAGATGATAGGTTAAAGGCGATATAATAGGTTAAAGGCGATACATCTGTTCGGTGTCTTTTATGGCACGTGGTGAATGTTCTCTTTGGCCCGTAGTGCAAAGATGAACTGTTGTTTGGTATGATTATGACCAAAGGCTGAATCTGGTATAATCATGACCGTTGGTGTTATATTGAATGTCTTTGGCCCGTAGTGCAAAGATGAACTGTTGATCTGCATGATTATGATCAGGAACTGTGAATTTGTATTATCTTGACTAATGATATTTTAGATGATAAAAGTTGATGATGTTTTTCCTACAAAGAGAACCGAGTGGACATTATAGTCTGCATTATTCTTCTAATAGATTACTCATTCCGCTGCTATTATTGATCTGAACGTTGTTTAAGAATTTAACTGCAGTTTTTGATATAAACCTTGTAGTCTATTGTATTCTATCAAGAACTCAACTGTTGAAGACTAATGATAATTTATTCGTCATTATCTTAGTCATGATATTCTTTACTGGGCTATTTGAGCTCACCCTTTCTTTTGTTCCATTGTTTTTCAACAGGAGATGAAAACATAACAGGGTCTAGCCGGGGAATGGAGTGAGGGTCCGAGGAATAGTTATCATAGTTTTCACGTTTTGTAAAATAGTGTGGCAATAATAGTGAAGACTTAGTTGTGTATTATTATACACTGTATTGTTGTACGTTGTGCTTTGTTGTAATAATTTTGTTGTAGTATTTTGACGACTCAAGTTTGGGCTGTGTGGGCCCAGATTTGGGGGCGTCACACAATGTCTAGCTGAACTATTAGCTTCAAACATTTTTAATACAATTCATGAATCAAGAACTAACAAGCTTCAAATGCACTAAGTGCGATTGTATAAACAATATGGATGTGGAATAATTTTAAATAATTAAACCACTTCAAGCTTTAACAATAAATACAAGTATGGAAACTTGTTCAACGATAATAATTGAGTAGGGTTAGAGAACTTGCCTGTTTGCTCAGCTACAATAATTGTCTAGCTTTAACTAACTTGCTTTGAAAGACCTAACATTAATAAAGTCGGTCTAATAATTAGTACGGCGTATTTGCATAATTATACGCTTAATAATGAACTTATTTACCACGCATAAGTACTAACACATAATTTACATTAGTCAAAACAATATTATTAACCTTATGGACACTTAATCATTTTAGGTTAATAATTTAATAAGTTAGAAAATATTTTTCTTAAGTGTTGGACACTTATTAAACCCTTAAACAACTTATTATAATTGTTTAATTAAATCATAATTAAGTTTAATTTATTTTATTAACTCAATCTATATTTAATTACTATTTAATATCGATTAAATAGAAATTAATTAATTAACTCTAGTTATTATTTAAAATAAATAATAACTAATTGTACTTACTTATTATTTAATTATAATTAAATAATAAATAATTATTAACTTAGTTTTAACCTTCTTTAATTTAATGTTAACCAACCAATAATTAACTAAGTAATTAACCTTACTTATTATTTAATTAAGGAAATTAAATAATAGTTTACTAATCTTAATCCTCTTTAATTATTATTTAATGTCAATTAAATAATAATTAATTATTTAATTAATTTTAATTATTATTTAAGGTTAAATAATAATCAAATCATTCTTATTTATTATTTAAATTAAATAATAAATTATTACTCTAATAACTTAATTTCTATTAATCGTTATTTAATGCTAATTAAATAATAATTAATTACTTAATTATCCTTATTTATTATTTAATAATTTTTAAATAATAAATAATTAATTTATAAATTTTATCTCTCTTTAAGTATTATTTAATAGGCATTAAATAATAATTGCTAATTTATCATCTTTATTTATTATTAACATTTAAAATAATAAATAAATAATAAATTTATTTAACTTAACCATGGTTTAGCTAACTAGATTAATATTTAAAATATTTAAATATTAAACTTAATGAAAAATATCCTCCCCAATATTATTTTTGTATTATTATTATTTTTGTTATAATTTTAAATTAATTTTTAAATATTTAAATTAATTAAAATTTACCCGAATGGCATTTTCGTAAATAAGTTGAAAAATCGGACCGATGGCAATGTTGTAAATAATTCGAAAACTGATCGGAGGGCAAAATGGTAATTCTGCCAAGAAAAACACGGAGGGGCAAACTGGTAATTTCTCAGAAAACCGGTTCTCGCGCATTGCGCGCGGCTTCAGTAACAACGGCCCAAAACGGTGCCGTTTTGAGAAGCCGTAAACGGCTTCCGCGCATTGCGCGGAGTAAAGTCTTACAGAGGCCAAACGACGTCGTTTGGCTCCGCGTTCTTTAGCCTATAACCTTCCGCGCATTGCGCGGAAAATCTTTTTTTTATTTTATTTTTTTCCGACAGAACGTGAACAGTACCCATTTTAATTAAAAATATACCATCAAGTAAGTTTTAAATCCTCAATAAAAATCCAAAAAAATTACCAATCACCTTATATTAATTTATAACATGAAAAATTATTTTTTCATGATTTAATATCATTATTTTTGTATAAAAAATTTTACATCACATAAACTACCACAAATCATAACTTTTTGTATATAACTCCAATTTGAGTGATTCAAACTTTATTTTTCTCATGATTTAATGTTCTATAATATTAGAGCATTAAATCTAAATATTATCAAAAATTATCGTTAATCATTATTTTGAGATTTATTTTCACACCACCAAATACATGTTTTTCATTCAATAAAACTCATAACACATAAGTTAAACACATGATCAACTATATAAACATGATATTAACCATAGAAATTATTACACTAATATTTATACCATAACTTGAAAGAAAAGCAAGATTAGGGTTTAAAAATAACTACCTTGTTTTGATAGCTATTCTCCTCTTCTTTCCAAAATATGTTGTGAAGGAGGATGGCATGAACTAACTTAGGATTTCTTCTTCTTACTTGATCTCTCAAATATTATGCTCTCACTTAAAGTTTTCTCTCAACTCTCTCTAGCTCTCTTTTGCTTGAAAAATAAAATGAAGTATATCTCACATTTCAAGTATACTTGAAATATTACTAGATACACAAATTATATCTAATAATTTTAGCCCATCATGCACCTATTGGATACTTACACAAGTTAACCACATTAGGTGAAAAGAAGCATGATGCATGTACTACAAAAAGAAAACAAGCAACCCTTTTATTAATTAAATGAAAAATCAAATAATAATAATAATAATAATAATAATACACTCTCTCTCCTCCTCCCCACATGATGTCGGCTGATGGCTTCCAAAAAGTCCCAAAATCAAGTCACTTTACTTATTTTAATTAATTAATAAGTTATTTAATTGTTTTTTTTCAAGTAGGCCAATCATTGGGCTTTAATTTAAAATACCAATTGGGCTTCTATTAAATTGTTTGGGCTACTAAATTATCAAAGTTTATTATTCTCCACTTGGGCTACTAATTGACCCATGTTGGGCTAATTTAATAATTTACACATTAATTATTCAATCCATGATTAAATAAATAATTAGATTGAATAAATAATTAAATATTTTAACCCATAAGTATTAAATTACTAAATGGACTAATAAATATTATTATTAATATTTCACATTATTTACATTAATTAATAATCATATTAATTAATTTATTATATTTAATTCACCCATTATATTCAATTTAATTGAATATTTAATTAATAGGAAACTTGTCAATTATTTTGATATTAAAACTTTAGGGTTTGTTCACTAATTTAATAACATATTAGTGACCTCCTTTAATTAATTTTAGTAATTAATTACATAATTATTTAATCACATAATTAATTAATCATATAAAAAGATTTAAATAATCTCGTAAAAATAACTCGTTGGAAATTAAATTAATAATTTAATTAATAAAGATGTGGAAATTCTAGGACATTACATTCTCCCCTCCTTATAAAAATTCCGTCCTCGGAATTGTAAAAATAAGGTTACTCAAATAAAAACGGGTAATTTGCCCTCATTTCCTCCTCTAATTCCCACGTAGCTTCTTCAATGGCGTGATTCCTCCAAAGTACTTTGACAGAATGAATTATCTTATTTCTCAGTTTCTGTTCCTTCCTATCGAGTATCTGAACAGGAACTTCTTCATATGATAAATCCTTCCCGACTTGAATTGGCTCATAGGAGATAACGTGCTTGTAGTCTGGTTTGTATGGCCGCAATACCGACACGTGAAACACATTGTGAATATGTTCCAATTCAGGAGGTAAAGCTACCTCGTATGCTACTTCACCCACTCTCCTCAATATTTCGAACGGTCCTATGAACCTTGGACTCAGTTTCCCCTTCTTTCCAAACCTGATCTTCCCTTTCCAGGGAGATACCTTAATGAACACAAAACTCCCCACCTCGAAGTCTCGTTTCTGTCGATGTAAATCGGCGTATTTCTTTTGACGGTCTTGAGCTGCTACTAGCCGAACTCTTATTACCTTAATAATTTCTACCGTCTGTTGAACCAATTCTGGCCCCAACAGTCGGCGTTCTCCTACCTCATCCCAACATAGAGGTGTTCTACATTTTCTGCCATATAAAGCTTCGTAAGGCGGCATACCTATGCTCACATGATAACTGTTGTTATATGCAAACTCAACTAGTGGTAGATGGATTTCTCAACTGCCCTTGAAATCCATCACGCAGGCCCTGAGCATATCTTCCAATGTCTGAATTGTTCTTTCACTTTGCCCATCAGTCTGCGGATGATACGCTGTACTCATTCTCAACTGTGTCCCCAATCTCTCCTGAAGACTTCTCCAAAATTTTGACGTGAAGCGCGGATCTCTGTCTCATTGAACAAGTGTTATAAATATCATAATTATATATTATAAATATTCATACACACTACAGTATTATTTCAAAGTAACACGTAAAATAGACATCTACTTATTAGTGGACGTTTAAACATTAATAAATAGAGCATTCATTTTGAATTTAAGATTTCAAAAATAATAAAAATTTATTTGAATTGTAATTTAGAGTATTGATTATTGTATTTATTAAAAATAAATAAATTAATAATTATTTATTAATATGTATTCAATTTATTTATTTATTTATTATAAATAATTTGAATGAATTTTATATTAAGCGACTGGTAAACGACTTCAGATACCCGAATATTCGAATAATCTGTTTATTCGAATAAAATAAACGGAAACAGATATTATCCGTATTCAGATATTATTTCGAATATCGGATACGGATAGCATTTTTAAAATCCGCTGAATATCAGATATGAATACGAATAGCAAATTAATTTTTCGAATACGAATACTATTCGTTTATATCCGTTAATACCCCTATCTATAACTATATATAAAGACATTATCGGACTACGTATTTTACTAACATAGGTGAGCTGTTGATTTTGGGCTCGACCCTATAATCCATCAGGCTTAATACGCCCCTAAAAGGACTTTTATGTTCGATAGGCTTGGTTAGATTCCTTATCACTTTCGAATTAATGACGAGTTATTATATCCAATACTAATTAATATGAGAGTTAGCTATCTAACAATGATTACGATGGTAGTTATCTTTTTCAACTATATCTCTGATATATAATTCCCAATAAAAATATTAACCCTAAGGAGTCAAGTGAGTACTATAAATACACGGTTAACAACAGAGGTATGATCATCTCATAATACACGATATTCTACCATACTAAATACTTTTTGCCTCTAGTGTTAACACATCTTGAAATACGTATTTACTCTCATACTGAAGGTATCCTTCGGCGGTCCAAGTCGTCAAGTACTTTCTGGTTGCTTCCCTTGTACAAGTTCACGTTCAAGCTAGTGATTGAATGTACAAACAAACTTGAGCGATAACAAACATAAACCGAGGGTAATCATTGATTGGGTAGTCCTTTTAGGACTATAATAAATTTCTTTCTATGAATGTTACAAATCATAATAAATTTCTTCATGTGAAAATTAATAAATAGAGTTATATACACGTTAACATAAATTTAAGTTTAATTTCCCCCCTACGTTATGAACTCTTCCAACTTTGTTTATATAATATAATAATTATACATTTAATGTCATAATATTAATGTAATTATGACACTATAATAACATACATTAATTATAAAAAAAATAAAACTCTTTCAAATTTGTCTATACATTAAATCACATAATAATAACAAATATATACATATAATACAATATTTAATCACACATTTAGTGTCCTAATATTAATCCATTTATGACACAATAATACCATACATTACTTAGAATAAACAAAAATGATTGGACAAATAATAGATTAGACGCATGTCCTCCACAATATAAGTTGAAACATTCAAATCCCTTTCTAAAAACTTTCCATAATTCTCAAAGTGTATCACTTGTAAATTTTCTACCAAATTAAACAGGGCAGTGTTTGATAAAAACAGTGTAGTGAATTAAGTCCAACACACAAGTAAAACTAACATTATGCCAACAGATTGCCATCACGAATCATGATGTCGATAGATTATACGAGTAGTTTATCTACTTTTGCTTTGTAAGACGTGGATACGATTTCGCGAAATAAGTCAAATATTTGTTAATTTTTATTATTATTGGGATGTGGCCCCGATGGGTTTACAGCCATAGTTAGCACTCAGCAACCATTATTAATCCTTAGCATTTTTTTAACTATAGCATAATGTTGATAGAAGCCATCATCCTTTTGATTTAAAAGAAATGGGGATAACTATGACCAAACCCTTTAATTATTTGAACTTCTTGTTTTTCTATTTTTGGTTTATGTATATGCAATTTTCGAACTTATTGCTCATGAAACGTTTTTTTATGCACATTTTTTTTGGGTATAAATGATACATTGTATTTCCTCTCACTCATGCTACATTTTAGTACTCCCTCGTGTAAATATACTTTTATCCAAAATCTCTTATAATATTTTTATTAATACTATCAGTTTGGCCACTTAAAATCGCAACCCGATTGTTTGGCCCATTTAAATCTCGTTTAAATTTTACTTGAAAATTAATCGTGTTGAGCTTGAATAAAAATTTAAACCCGATACTCGAGCCGAGATTGATCAATAGATCCTTCAACTATTACAGGCCGGACCAAATTATAGTATTAAAATATATAGACTATTTATATTAATCACTCTCAATTTATATTTATATATAGTATATTTAATTAAAAAATAAGTACCATATTTTCTTTAAAGTGGTCACTTGTATCAATTTTATAACAAAATATAGTAATTACATGAAAAAAAAATTAAGATGAAATATTTTTTAAATAATAGAGTATTTATAAAATAACTCATTAATATTAATTTAAACTTCAATTTTTGTTAGTATGATGAATGACGTATGTCAAATATTTTAAGTTATTTTAAATTATATTTTTATGAAACTAACAGTCAATCTTAATAATATTATACTTTAATATGGATTTAATTGAATAAGTCTGAAGCTGATGATTTTATTTCGATCGAATTTAGACGAATTTATTATAGTTTAAATGAACTAAATCCAAACTCGAACCCAATAATTTTAAATTGAGCTGAGCTTAAAGAACCTTAAACTCGAATCTCACAAAGCCCGATTGACAAGCCTACACATTATGAACCAATTTATAGGCATTCAAGACTAATCCTTTTACTAAGTGCAGCCAATACAATTGCATAGTTTCTAAAGAATCATATCATTAAGACTAACAAATAAGAATTGCAAATGTAGAAAATAATCTAAAGATACGAGGCAAATCTTATGGATGTATCACAGAGATGTGTGAATTCAAAATGCACCATTTATTATTATATTATTTATTATTTGGTTTAAATTGATTATAATTTGTAATGTTTAATGATAAAAAGTTCCTTTATTTTTTATTCGTGAATTACATGCCAAAGTGAACGAGGTGAAAAATTAAATTGATAGTTGGGGGTTCCTGATTTGTGGAATACTACCTATTATTTAAAATTTGTGAAGTACTATGTATTATTTAAATTTGGTGATTAATTACTTATTAATAACACTCGAATGAATAGTTATTTCAAAATTTTAAGTTCTTAAAATAAACAATAATAATTTACAAGTAAAAATAATTTTTTCATAAAGTTTTTCTCACTTAAATAATAACTAGTCGTGAGAAATGACCTAGTAAATAAATCAATTTTACATGTGAAAATTATGATTTCCCATTAAAAATTTAAAAAAAATATAGCACGTTGGGTGAAACGTCGTCGTCCCATTGGGGAACAGAAGCATCAATGGTCACATGGACTGATGGACGTTTAGGCCTGTTTCAAAATTTCGACCGTTAGATATCCGAACGTTAGTTCTGAATTTTCTCACACAACTGCGCTTTCTCATCAACACATTCTTGTGTAATAACCAAATCAGACTATAATCGTTTTCTCTATAGTATTCTTTTTCTCTCTCTTCATTTCTCCAATTTGCAATTGCCCTACAACAAAAACTAACTACCCACATAATGGCAATAGTTGACGATTCAAGTATATTCGTGATCGATGAAGCGTATGAGTTTTCAGCGCCCCGATTCTTCGATTTCATCGAGGGGGAGACTGAGGAGGAAATGCACAGAGCAGAGCTTTGGTTTGATACTGCTCTTAGCCACGCCCCTTCTCGTATGTCAATTCTTCCCATACTTTTCATTTTCCTTTGTTGCAGCACTATATTTTCCCCAAATTCATCGTTGTTTAAGGATTTGATCATTTGGAAGAGTAACTTGTATGATATTATTTTGTCTCTTCCACAAAAAGAGTCCATTTGTAAAATAATTACACAAAAAGGGTTTTATTTTTATTGATAAGTGGTAGAAAATGCCACACTATCCTCAAGTTTACCATCACAATTTCATTATCATGTCACCACTTGCTAAACTATCAAGTTATTATTTCACTTAAAAAAATATTTATCCTTAATATTTGCAAATGGGACTTTTTAATGGAATGGAGGGAGTATAATTTATTTTTCTTGGTTGCAATTGGGTGATGTTATGATCATAAGTATGTTTTGATACTCCTTCTTGTTTGAATATGGAACTTAAGTTGGGATTTTCACTTTCTTAAATCTTGATTTGTTTGTAGGCAGTATAATGTTCTTTAGGGTTTTAGAGTTTAGAACATTGACCTTTTGCTGTCAATCTTCACTATCAGTTTTGATGGTAGCTTTCTTGCTCCTTAGACTCAAATTTGATGGAATTTGCAAAAAGAAACAAGTAATTTACTTTATTAAAACCAACCAAACCTATTTCGTTTAACAAATTTCAGAGCATTACTAGGATTTAAGGAAATGAATAAATTTCCTGTTTTATTGCTAAGATGAATGAGATAAGAGTAGTTCTTAATGATGATACTCGTTCTTTGAAAATAAACTGAAGCCAAACATAATTCAAGGATTTTTTAGTACTATTTGGATGGATGAGAAAAACATCTAGAAATGAGACTTGCAGAAGATGGGGATATTTCATTCTTTTCTCCTTAAGATGAGACTTGCAGAAAATCTTGTGAGAATTAAACTTCATCACTATTCTATTATAGTTTTCTTGATTAATAGGAAGATATCCTTATTTTAGAATGAAACTTTCAGAGAATTAACCTCACCACTATTCTATGGGAAAAACCTTCTTGATTAATGGCAAATCTCCTTATTTTTATAAGACCTCCAGGGAAGCTTGTGAGCCTGTTAGATTGTAATAAATAGAATCTATGCTTCTGAGGAGTATTTAAAGTGGTTATGTGTCTTTGGGATCCACAGCATAATGGCATAGACAAGTTTTGGTTATATATGTGTCTGACTTACAATGCTGTCAGTCTGTCCAAATTTTTATATCAATATGCAATAAATAAACAATGATGATAATTTTTGTAGGTATAGTGTTTTTTCTTGTATAGATGATAAATGAACAATGATGTTGTTGTTAGTATTTGGTAATTATCTGTTGAATTGGGTGCAGCTTTTATACCAAAAATTAAGACCAGCAGAACTGTTCAGCTTGAGAGCCTCTGTGACTTCAGTGAAGCTGAACAACCGCACAAGGTAACTTGAAACTTTCAAGTTCTCATACATTGTTTTGCAGCACTTGATTCATATTGCATTTTATTGATTAACTACCTTGTTGCAGGCACTAGAATCATCAGAATCCACAACTATATCAGGATCAACGACTGCATCAAATTCTACTTTTGAAACAGAGAAGAAACTAACAATGTCAGTAGATTGCTAAATCTTAAACTTTTCAAAAAAAAAATCTGTTAAGTTTATCGGTAGTCCTACTTTCATATAGTAAGTTTATTGATATTTTCATTTATAAAACAGA
The DNA here is from genome assembly GCA_947179155.2 of Hedera helix. Classification (NCBI taxonomy): domain Eukaryota; kingdom Viridiplantae; phylum Streptophyta; class Magnoliopsida; order Apiales; family Araliaceae; genus Hedera; species Hedera helix. The sequence goes on along the minus strand of OX359265.1, from coordinate 44,642,851 downwards.
CCTCAGCCTGTGCTCAACCCTGCGGAAGTCGTAGAAGTAGTGACTCCAGATGAGAACAAGGAAGTAGAAAGTAGAAATCTTCTCAACTCGGTATGCTAGTGTAGATGAGACTTCTTTTTATGTTTAGTTCATTATAAGTTTCCCTTGTTAGAAAATGAATCTTCTAGGTCTAAGGTTCTTATCATTGCCATCCTTTTATTTTGAACCTTTCAGGTAACTGCTAATGAGAAGACTTTTGAAGTTAAGGAAGGTGGTGAATCTCAAGAAAATGAAAGGTTTGTTCTCTCTCTCTCTTTTTGAGGCCTTTTCTAGACTAATACTAAAACTAAAAAATGCTAATAAATAAAGAAATTCTTTGTGATATTTGAATTGCGTATTCTTTTTTATATTGACTTTTCAGTGTCGTGGCTGGAGGTGCTTCCTCGTCTGTGAAAGTTGAACCAGTAACTGGTGACGCTACATCCAGTGCCCAAGGTTGTCATCTCTGTGATTATCAGGCGTGTTTTGTTCATTTTACTTGTTTTACGATTTATCAATTGCATGTCTAATATTCTTTATTGGGCGGATTATCATAGGAGTAGAAGCTTGCACCCCTAGACTGAGAAGTCATTTGCGAAAGGGTAATAACCCACTACAGACTGAGTCCAAAAAGCAACAGACAGCCAAGAAGATAGCCAGTATGGTTAGGAATCCATCAGCATTAAAGTCAAAATATCAGTCAAAATTATCACACGCCAAAAGCATCAAACCTGAAAGTGTGAGAAGGTTAGCTTACATTACATCCTCAGTTTATGTAGATTTCTTTCTTGAGACGGTTGTGAGTCAGTTTATGTAAATCTCTTTTCTTTTCCATTGTTTTCTTGGTTTGGGGTTTCTGGTTAAAATGTGGCTCAAATTCTGAATTACAGAAACACAAGTTTGATAAACAAAGTAGGGACTCCTAACTTTATTCAAGAAAACCAACCCATAAAGAGGCAAAAACTGGACGGAGGAAAAACTAGACAGGTGCGTGATATTATTTTTCTTTTATCTCTCAGTTGTGGGCTGCATCACATGTAAGTGTTCTGAATGCCTTTTTCTTGGCTTTACATTTTAGATTCTTAATATTAAAACACATACGTTGCCCCACAAAACAAGACCTGGTCTAATCAGTGGCAGTTCGGCAACTGCTAAAGCCCGTAAAGAAGACAGAAAGGTTTGTTTGCCTCAAAATGAAAATTTGTTTTTTCCCTATTGTTTTACGAATTTTTTGATGCTGACTTTGGATCTCTTTAATCAAAAGATTTACACTCGGGAGCCAGCAGCAGCACCATTTGTTTCAATGGCAGAAATGATGAATAAGTTTCAATCCAACACTAGGGAGATGTCACTATCTTGTGTGGCCAGTTCACTTTCGCACGTAAGTAATCTCATTATGAAAGAAGTTTGGCATCAGACTACGTCCATGTAATATTTTCCTCAAGTTGTTCATGTCTTATTTTCAGGATGCTGCTGGTCCAGTAATTCAGAGGAAGCCTAAACTTACGTTGACAAGGCCAAAGGAACCTGAACTTGAAACATCTCAGAGAGTTCGTTCAGTAAGGATTAAGAGTTCTGCCGAACTTGAGGAAGAAATGATGGCGAAAATTCCCAAGTTTAAGGCTCGTCCAATCAATAAAAAGGTATTCATATTTGGAACCTCTTTCTTGAGTTTGTGCAAGGGATATTTAATTAATTGGCCTTTCTGATTGTTGCAGATTCTAGAAGCTCCAACATTACCAACATTGCCAAGAAGTACCCCACAGCTTCCAGAATTTCAGGTAAATTTTAGTTTGGGTAGATATTATTGAGAAAAATATACAATAGTTAAGAAAACATAAAATTAATAATTGAACCTTGTGCAGGAATTTCACTTGGAAACAATGGCAAGGGCCAATCATAATAATGTTGAAACATCTACTGTAGCCTCAACGGAAACTGTTCCTCAGGTACCGAAAGACTGAATGTTAATAAAATTTTGGTAGTGTTCTTGAACTAAGTTTTACCGTCTCGAAATTGGTTCATTGCTATATGACAGGACCAACAATGGAAACCTCATCTTACAGCACCGAAGACGCCCACACTCCAAACATCACTGAGGGCGCGTCCTCCCAGGATCAAAAGTTCTCAAGAGCTTGAGAAGGAAGAACTTGAGAAAATTCCAAAGTTCAAAGCCAGGCCTTTGAACAAGAAGGTTTATCACCTTGGTGTTCAATTATGTTTAACTATTTCTATAATATCTTTTATTCGTCACTAAGTTCTTTTTGCCCTTACTCCTGTAGATATTTGAAAGTAAGGGGGAATTAGGGGTATTCTGTAACACAAAGAGGCAAGTTACTGTACCTCAAGAATTCCACTTTGCAATAGATGAAAGGATTCCACCACCAGCAACTGTCAGTGATTTGATTGACAAGGTAATTAATTTGATTGGAGAAGTGTCCACTTCATTTTACTCTTTTCTTGACTTTAATATAAGAAACTTTGACATAGCAGTTGCCAATTGCTCATCCTCTCAATTAGCAAAAATAAAAATTAAAAAATTGCTCGTACTCTTTGTTTTTTGTCAGCTTTCACTGAATTCAGAACCTCAACAAAACAAGCTTCCCAGGAACACCGCACCAAATCCCTTCCATCTGCACACAGAGGTATCTCAAGCCGCTCTGAACTTAATTGAGAGATTTTCACGGTTATCTTATTAGTTTTGCTTACTTGTATTTATGTGCTCGTACACATGTGACATCAGGAAAGAGGATTGAAGAAAGAAACAAAATTTGTTACGGAAGTAATACAGAAGCAGTTGGAAGAGGAGAGGGCTAGGGTTCCAAAGGCCAATCCATATCCTTATACTACTGATTATCCTGTGGTATGCATGTCTTATAACTTAAATGTAACCCTTGATAAATGTTTGTTTGATGAGCATTCTTAACGTATACTACCACTCATTTTGCAGGTTCCACCAAAACCAGAGCCAAAGCCATGCACGAAACCAGAACCTTTTCAATTGGAGAGTTTGGTGAGGCATGAAGAGGAAATACAGCGGGAAATGGAAGAAAGGCAGAGGATGGAGAGGCAAGAAGCTCAGAAGAGGCTGTTTAAAGCGCAGCCGATCTTGAAAGAGTAAGAATTTATGGTGTATATATATAGAGATAGGCATGACTGGTACATACTTGGTTGATTTATCATACATAATGCCTATATATATATTTATGATGTATATTACAATAAATGCCTAAATATGTACTAAGTGTTCAATATGAATAGAGATAGGAATGACTGGTACATACTTGATTGATTTATCATAATGCCTATATATATTTATGATGTATATTACAATAAATGCCTAAATATGTACTATAAGTGTTCAATATGAACGACAAGTGAAAATCAGATTCATTTAGTCACCTTTGATAAAGTTTTGGTACAAATCTTTGATGTCCCTTATGCTATACATTTTAGTCACCTTTGATACTGAATATAGGAGAAAATTTCATAGTAGAACCAACTAGAATCCGATAGTCTGTTTTAATTCAAGAAGTCATGTTTGCCATCAATTTGTGCAGGGATCCTATTCCAGTTCCTGAGAAAGTACGAAAACCTCTCACAGAGGTTCAGGGATATGATCTTCATGTGGAACATCGAGCAGCTGATAGAGCAGACTTTGACAAAAAGGTAACATGTTCTCTCTTTCTCCTTAATCTGTTTGGCAATAAAACCTAGTTATGCTAAAATGCAATTTGCACTTAACAATACTTGCATAAAATTGTTCACAGATTAAGGAGAAAGAGATGATTTATAAAAGATACCGAGAAGAATCGGAGTCTGAAAAGATGGTAAAGAAAGAATCATCATCTATATACATTTTTTTTTTCTCAGTGAGGAAAATTTGGAAGTAAAGAAATTTAACATTTTGAACAATCTTGTTATGTCTGCAGATGGAGGAAGAGAAGGCCTTAAAACAACTAAGAAGGACATTGGTACCTCATGCAAGACCAGTACCTAATTTCAACCATCCCTTCTTGCCACAAAAGTATGTGTTATTATAATTCTATACTCCCTCCGTCCCAAATTAAATGACTATTTAAAGTCAAATTGTGACCATTTTTAAATCTAGTTTTTGAACCATTTTTTCCAAAATATATTTATAATTTTATAATTTTAAAAATATATTTTCACATATGCTTAATTATTAATTCTAGAAATAGCCAAATTGATTTTAAAAAGGTAAAACTAGGCATTTAATTTGGGACGGACCAATGAAACCAAAACTACCGATGGGTTCAGTCTTTTCCTAATTTTGCTTGTGGGGTGAGCACAGGTCTACCAAAGAAGCTACAAAACCAAAGTCCCCAAAATTGAAAATTATGGAAAGAAAGCAAAGACGGATGATGATATCTTCTACTGCAGCAGCAACTTCAAGTTCAGCCTCTAACATGAGGTGATTGCTTCTTGTGCTGATGATGAGGTCGTTCAAGAAATTTTGAATCTTGTAGTTTAGGGTTGGCTGGTCGGTCGGCTGGCAGTCTCGATACTCCAAGGATATTATTGTTCGTTCATTTCTAACGTGTTTGTTTCAAGAAATTCTTTGTATCTGTGTCTCAAGAACAAAATTTTACTAACCATGGGGTAAAATGAAAATGAATATTCGAATTGAACAAACAAAGAAGAAGTCTATGAAAATTCTCATGTCAAACAAAATAATAGCCTTGACAAAGTAAAATGATAACATCTGAAAAAAACAAGACAGAATCTATGCTTCTTGTTTGTTCAATCACCATCCAAAGTCTCTCATAATACTTGTGAATGAAGGAATTCTTAGGGTAATATTTTCATTAAATTAATAAAAAGATAAATTGATTTATAGATGATAATAGGTTATAGGAAGTATGTTTTGTAGGCATTCAAAACTCATCCAATTACCAATTGCATAGTTGGTAAAGAATCGTGTCACTAAGACTAGCAAATAATAATTCTAAATATAGAAAATAATCTAAGGATATGTGGCAAATCTAATGTTGATAACTGATAGATTCATTAGATGGATGTATCATTGATATTTGTGAAATTGTAGTGTTTATGATACATTTTTTTTTCTTGAGAAATTGCACTTCTCGCTTTCTTTCTTTGTTTTTGTTATTGTTTTTTTTAAGGAAATTTGATATTTTCACAAACAAGTTAATTTGATATTTTTACAAGTATATTAATTAATTGATCAAGATTTTAATAATATTTAAAATTAGTGATTTATTTATCAAACACTTTGAATAAAAAAATAGTGGTTGCAAAATTTCAAGTTATAAAATAAAAAAATAATTAAAATCAATATTTTTACAAATAAAAATATTTTTTTTCATAAAATCGTGAAAAGAATGTCTTCCCATTTATAAAAAAACAAAAAATTGCAGCTTGGGTGGAACGTCGTCGTTCCATTGGTGTAACATAAGCGTCCATGTCTTTTTAAAAAATTCGACCGTTAGATATCCGAACGTCATCACATTCTTGTGTAATAACCAAATCAGACTACAATTCCTTCTTTCTTTCGTTCTCTCTTTTCTCTCTCTCCATTTTCCCAATTTGCAATTTCCCTACTAGAAATAACTAAATAGCCAGGTAATGGCAATGGTTGATGATTCAAGTATATTCATGATCGATGAAGCGTATGAGTTTTCTGCGCCTCGATTCTTCGATTTCATCATGGGGGAGACTGAGGAGGAAATGCAAAGGGAAGAACTTTGGCTTGATACTGCTCTTAGCTACGCCCCTTCTCGTATGTCAATTCCCATTTTCCTTTCTTGCAGCACTTTCTTGAATTGGATTTCTTAAATTTGGTTTGGATTTGGTTGTTAGGGATTAGGGGTTTGGTGTTTAGGTTTCGGTGATTGCTTAGTTAAATTCATCGATTTCTTGGGAGGTAAAGCCATAAAGGGTTAGTTTGATTAACTTGTATGATATCATTTTGTCTCCGTTCCAAAAAAAATAGTTTTTTTTTTAATTTATTGATAAGTAGTACAAATTGGCACACTATCCTCAAGTTTACTGTTAAAATTTCATTATCATGCATGGAAGATATTCATCCTTAATAAATCAAATTTTGTAAATGTGATTTTTTAATGGAATAGAGGGAGTATAATTTATTTTTCTTTCAATCTTGATTTGCTGTTAGGAAGTATACCGTTCTTTAAGGTTTTAGAGTTTAGAGCATTGACCTTTAGCTGTCAATCTTCACTGTTAATTCAGTTTACATATTCGCTTTCTTGCTCCTGAGACCCAAATTTTATTGAATTTGCAAAAACAAGCAAGTAATTTACTTTTTTAAAACTGACCGAACTGATTTCCTTTAACAAATTTCGGTGCAATACTGGGATTTAAGGAAACAAATAAATTTCTTGTTCTACTGCTAAGATGAATGAGATAAATAAGAGAGATAGTTCTTAATAATGATACTCTCATACTCAGTTCCGGAAAATAAACGGAAGCCAAACATAATACACGGTTTTTGAGTATTCTGCAGTCTATTTGGATGGATTAGGGAAGCATCTAGAGATGAGACTTGCAGAAAATGGGGGATACTTCATTCTTTTCTCCTTAACATGAGACTTGCAGAAAATCTTGTGAGAATTAAACTTCGTCACTATTCTATTTTAGTTTTCTTGATTAATAGGAAGATATCCTTATTTCAGAATGTAACTTCCAGGGAATTTTATACCTCACCAGTATTTTTCTTGATTAATGGCAAATCTCCTTGTTTTTATAAGACCTCCAGGGAGAAGCTCGTGAGCCTACTAGATTGTAATAAATAGAATCTGTGCTTCTGAGGAGTATTTGAAGAACATTTTGTGTCTTTGGGGGGTTCACATCATAATGGCATAGACAAAAGAGAGTTTTGCCCTACTGGTCCTACAAAGCGGCAGTCTGTCCAAGTGCTTATATCAAATATTCAATAAATAAACAATGATGAGTTTTGCCCTACTGGTCCTACAAAGCGACAGTCTGTCCAAGTGCTTATATCAAATATTCAATAAATAAACAATGATGATGATGTTTGTAGATATAGTGATTTTTCTTGTATTGATGATAAATGAACAATGATGATGATGTTCCTCGTAATTTGTTATTTCTCTGTTAAATTGGGTGCAGCTTTTATGCCAAAAATTAAGACCAGCAGAACTGTTCAGCTCAGCCTCTGTGACTTCAGTGAAGTTGAGCAACTGCATAAGGTAACTTGAAACTTTCAGCTTCTCATACATTGTTTCACAGCACTTGAATCATAGATTTAATCAATGACCTATACTTCAACTAAAGGCACAAGGGAATCATATTGCATTTTATTGATTAACTACCTTGTTGCAGGCACTAGAATCAGCAGAATCCACGATTATATCTGCATCAATGACTAAATCAAATTCTACTTGTGAAACAGAGAAGAAACTAACAATGTCAGTAGATTGCTTTGTATATTGCTAAACCTTGAACTTTTAAAAGTTTTCTCTGTTTAATTTGTTGGTAGTAATATTACTTTCGTACAGTGAAATTTATTGATATTTTTATTTATAAATCAGACCTCAGCCTGCACTCTGCTCTGCGGAAGTCGTAGACGAAGTGACTGGGGATGGGAACAAGGAACTAGAAAGTAGAAATCTTCTCAACCTGGTATGCTAGTGTAGCTGTTGTTTTATGTTTTGTTCATTATAATTCAGAAGTTTATTGTTAGAAAAATGATCCTTCAGGTCTAAGGGTTCTTATCATTAACGTCTTTTTATTTTGAACCTTTCAGGTAACTGCTAATGAGAAGAGTTTTGAAGTTAAGGAAGGTGCATCTCAAGAAAATGAAAGGTCTGTTCTCTGAGACTCTTTTGAGGCCTTGACAAGGCTAATACTGAAACTAAAGAATCATAAGAACATAAAATCTTCGAGATATTTGAATTGCCTATTCGTTTTTCTACCGACTTCAGTGTCATGACTGGAGGTGCTTCCTCATCTGTGAAAGTTGAACCAGTAACTGGTGAAGCTACATCCAGTGCCCAAGGTTGTTATCTCTGTGATTATCAGTTGTTTTTTGTACATTTTACTTCTTCTACAATTTATCTGTTGCATGTCTAAATTACTTTACTTGGGCTATCATTGGAGTTGAAGCTTGTACCCCTAAACCGAGAAGTCATTCGCGAAAGGGTAATAACCTACTACAGACCGAGTCCAAGAAGCAACAGACAGCCAAGAAGATAGCCAGTATGGTTAGGAATCCATCAGTACTAAAGTCAAAATATCAGTCCAAATTATCACAAGCCAAAAGCGTCAAACCTGAAAGTGTGAGAAGGTTAGCTTACATTGCATTCTCAGAATATGTAAATTTCTTTCTTGTGTCGCTTGTGAGTCTGTTTATGTAAATTTCTCTCTTTTCTTTTCCGTTGTTTTCTTGGTTTAGAGTTTCTTCTTGTTTTCTATTTAATGTGGCTCAAATTCTGTATTACAGAAACACAAGTTTGATAAACAAAGTAGGGACTCCTAACTTGGCTCAAGAAAACCAACCCATAAAGAGGCAAAAACTGGACGGAGGAAAAACTAGACAGGTGCGTGCTGTTATTGTTGTTTTATCTCTCAGTTGGGTTGCATCACATGGATAAGTATTCTGAATGTCTTTTTCTTGGCTTTACATTTTAGATTCTTAATATTAAAACACATGCATTACCCCACAAAACAAGACCTGGTCTAATCAGCGGCAGTTCCAACTTATGCTCGTCAACTGCTAAAGCCGGTAAAGAGGACAGAAAGGTTTGTCGTCTCAAAATGTATACTTTTGTTTATTCACTATTGTTTTGTCGATTTTGTGATGCCTGACTTTTAACCTCTCATTAATGAAAAGATTTATGCTTGGGAGCCAGCAGAAGCACCATTTGTTTCAATGGCAGAAATGATGAATAAGTTTCAATCCAACACTAGGGAGATGTCACTACCTTGTGCCAGCAGTTCTCTTCCGCATGTAAGTAATCTCATTATGAAAGAAGTTTGGCATCAGATTTGTAGGTCCATGTATTATTTTCCTCAAGTTGTTCATGTCTTATTTTCAGGATGCTTCAGTAATTCGGAGGAAGCCTAAACTTGCATTGACAAGGCCAAAGGAACCTGAACTTGAAACATCTCAGAGAGTTCGTTCAGTTAGGGTTAAGAGTTCTGCCGAACTTGAGGAAGAAATGATGGCAAAAATTCCCAAGTTTAAGGCTCATCCAATCAATAAAAAGGTATTCATATTTTTGTTTTTCATTTAGAATCTCTTTCTTAATTTATGCAAGTTCCTATATTGTAAGTACTTGGCCTTTCTGATTGTTAAAGATACTGGAAGCCCCAACGTTACCAACATTGTGGAGAAGTACTCCACAGCTTCCAGAATTTCAGGTAAAATTTAGTTTGGGTAGATATTACTGAGAAAAATATACAATAGTTAAGAAAACATAAAAAATCATAGCTGAACCTTGTGCAGGAATTTCACTTGGAAACAATGGCAAGGGCCAATCATAATATTGAAACATCTACTATTGCCTCAACCGAAGCTGTTCCTCAGGTACTGGAAACCCCAACTGTTATTCAAATTTTGGTACTTTTCTTGAACTAACTTGGTATATACTGACTCGAAATTGGATCATTGATATATGGGGCAGGACCAACAATGGAAACCTCATCTTACAGCACCAAAGATGCCCATTCTCCAAACATCACTGAGGGCTCGTCCTCCCAAGATCAAAAGTTCTCAAGAGCTTGAGAAGGAAGAACTTGAAAAAAATCCGAAGTTCAAAGCTAGACCTTTGAATAAGAAGGTTTGTCACCTTTGGTGTTCAGTTACGTTAACTATTTCTTTCACTTGTCACTAAGTTTTTTTTTCTCCTTTACTCCTGTAGATATTTGAAAGTAAAGGGGAATTAGGGAGGGGTATTCTGTAACACAAAGAGACAAGTTACTGTACCTCAAGAATTCCACTTTGCAATAGATGAAAGGATTCCACCACCAGCAGCTGTCTATGATTTGTTTGACAAGGTAATTAATTTGATTGGAGAAGTATCCACTTCATTTTACTCTTTTCTTGACTTTACTATAAGAAACTTTGCCTTGGCGCAATTGGCTATACTTCTCAATTAGCAAAAAAAATAAAAATTGCTCATACTTTGTTTTTTTTTTTTGTCAGCTTTCATTGAATTCAGAACCTCAACAAAACAAACTTCCCAGGAACACCGCACCAAATCCCTTCCATCTGCACACAGAGGTTCCAAATGTGAAGCCACTCTGACATTAACTGAGATTTTTGCAGTTGTTAGTTTTGCTTACTTGTATCTATGTCTGCGTAAATGTGACATCAGGAAAGAGGATTGAAGAAAGAAACAAAATTTGTTATGGAAGTAATACAGAAGCAGTTGGAAGAGGAGAGGGCTAGGGTTCCAAAGGCCAATCCATATCCTTATACTACTGACTATCCTGTGGTATGAATATCTTATTAACCTACATGTAACAATTGAAAATATTTTTTTATGAGCATTCTTAATGTATATCACTCATTGTGCAGCTTCCACCAATACCAGAGCCAAAGCCATGCACTAAACCAGAACCTTTTCAATTGGAGAGTCTGGTGAGGCATGAAGAGGAAATGCAGCGGGAAATGGAAGAAAGGCAGAGGATAGAGAGGGAAGAAGCCCAAATGAGGTTGTTTAAAGCACAGCCGATCTTGAAAGAGTAAGAATTTATGGTGTATATAAATAGACAGAAGACATACTTAATTGCTTTAACATACATAATGCCTATATTATATGTACTATAGTTCAATTTCAATATGAATCACTCAGATTCAAAACTTATCTTTGATGCCCCTTTTGTTTGTCCCTTATATTAAGCTATACATTTAGTCACCTTGAGGTTGAGTATAGGAGAATTTCTTGGTAGATCCAACTACTAACTAGAATCCGATAGTGTTGATTCAAGAAGTCATATTTGCTATTAATTTGTGCAGGGATCCCATTCCAGTTCCTGAGAAAGTACGAAAACCTCTCACAGAGGTTCAGGGATTTGATCTTCATGTAGCGCATCGAGCAGTTGATAGAGCAGAATTTGACAAAAAGGTAACATTTTCTCTCTTTCTCCTTTATTGTTTCGCAATAAAACCTAGTTACGCTAATATACAATTTGCACTTAACAATACTTGCATAAATTTGTTAACAGACTAAGGAGAAAGCGATTATTTATAAAAGATACAGAGAAGAAGCAGAGTCTGAAAAGATGGTAATTAAATATAAGATATGTACATTTTTTAGTTCTTTGCACGGTGAAGAAAATTGGAAGTAAAGAAATTTAACATTTGAACAATCTTGTTATGTCTGCAGATGGAGGAAGAGAAGGCCTTGAAACAACTAAGAAGGACATTGGTATCTCATGCAAGACCAGTACCTAATTTCAACCATCCCTTCTTGCCACAAAAGTATGTATTTTACAAATGAAACTACCACATTTTTCAATCTTCTCCTAATTTTACTAGTGGTGCTGCACACAGGTCTACTAAAGAAGCTACTAAACCGAAGTCCCCAAAATTGAAAATTCTCGAAAGAAAGCAAAGTGGAAAGATGATGATAATATCTACTGCAGCAGCAACTTCAAGTTCAGCCTCTAACATGAGGTGATTGCTTCTTGTGCTGATGATGAGCTTGTTTATGAGGAGGGACTGACTTGACTGTTCAAAAACTTTTGAACCCTTTCGTTTAGGGCCAGCCGGCAGTTTCAATAGTCCGACGTCAATCTGTGTGATGAAAATGAGGGAATTTTTTTTTACAGGCCATTGAATAAAATGGGCCTATCTCTGTGGTCACATAAAATAGTGTTCTCTTGTAAACAACGATAACCGTGAGAACTTTCAGTTGAATATGACTGATTGCCAAAGAGTACCAAAGCTGCAAATAGAAAATGAATGAATTGAATAAACATAATAGCCTTGACAAGTAAAATGATAATATCTTTGCTTCGTATATGAAAACACAGATGTTTCTAACTGGGGAGAGTTTGATTAGATAGAAAGAATAAATGGCTGACTGTTTTTTTCTTGCAAAAGATAAAATAAATGCGTTATATATATATAGAAATGATCCATAGCAAGTATTTGTAATAGAGAAAGATAGGACAAATAACGTCCATACCATTCATTATAGAGATTAGCGGCTGAGATTAAAAAATTAAAATCCGCCCTTCGTTATTATTATTAACGGATTACTAAACCGTCCGCTACTAACGGACGATGATGGTCATCATATGGTTTACGTTTGTTAGTAATAATAGCGGGTGTCTGCTAATATTACTAGCGGACACCGTATTCCTCAGTTTAATCTCGACTGTTGATATTTGGAATGGATGTTATATATGATGTATGCCAATTTTTTATCCATAGTGAATAAATGTTATAAATTATTACCATATATATGTGTGTGTGTGTGTGTGTGTGGACCGATGTATTGACAACGTAATAAAAGTACCTTACAACAGATCTCAGCCATCTAGGCTGTGATCTGACCGTTTAAATAGTCATCGTCCGCAGTATAATATTCAGATATCCGTAGTATTATACTGCGGATGAGAGATATTGTCCAAAATACTCCCAACATTTAAATGAACAAACTCACGGTCTTCAGTATTATAATGCGGACGATGAAAATTGTGAAAATGTCGTCCACAATATTAAACAGCTAATGACATTTTTGCAATTTCTACCGTTTGCAGAGGATAGAAACCGTCCGCAGTATTATACTGCGAACGATAGAAATAGTATACGTCGACGTTTTTGGATTTGGCTTTCTTCAGTTTAATAGATATACATTGAACATGAGAATAGATTCATCAATTTAATCCACTGTCAAAACTGACTGATACATCTTCTTAATCATCGTATTTTGCTGAGTGTATATTTTGGTCCTATAGGAGAAGAAAATAACGTAGACAGTACAGAAGGAAAATATAGAATAAAATAATTGAAAAAACTTATTTTCTTATAATATTATCATAATCCATATGAGATTTTATTATGTAATTACTTTAGTAGATGTTTTTGGCCTCTTTAATCTGTCATCTTACTTAATTCAAACCATAAAGTTCATCAGATGATAAATGAAGGAAATATATTCAATGTGAAGCTACTACCTATTATTGGGAAGTGCCAGAGCTAAAAAACGTCGTATATTATTTCTAACTTCATTTTTCCTCTATAGATTCTAGTGTTATTCTATATTTTTTTTCCTCTAAGATATGTTTTCCTCCCCTGTTTCCATATTATAGATTCATATTTCTAGTATTTATTTTTTATGTTTGGGAAGGACTGATCCTTCGACCTTAGAATCCAATTTAGCTTAACCCAATTTGAATTCTAAGGTCGAAGGATCGTTCCTTCCCAAACACAAGAAAGATTCACATTGAACATCTACACAAACACAATTACATAATAAATTTTCATATGGATTATGATAATATTATTTAGAAAATAAGTTTTTTCAATTATTTTGTTCTAGCTTTTCATTTTATAGTCTACGTTATTTCCTTCTCCTATGGGAACAAAATATACACTAAACAAAATACGATGATGAAGAAGATGTATCATCCAGTTTTGACAGAGAATTAAATTGATGAAGTTATTCTCATGTTCAATGTGAATCTACCTATTAAACTGGAGAAAGCCAAAAACGTCGACGTATACTATTTTTATCATGTAGAAATTGCGAATTAGGGAAAAATCAAAGCAAAAAATGATTTTTATCGTCCATAATATAATACTGCGGACGGTAAAAATTGTAAAAATGTCATAAGCTGTTTAATGAATGTCCAATCAGCTGCAATTCCAACAGCTATAATTAGAAATAACAGTATGCCACAACATGCAAACAGTAGCCTGACACAGTTGACAAATATAGGTGGCTACAACAAATTACAAAGTGAGAAGATGTCAATGTTATACTCAACTGGTAAAAATGGAAACTTCCAACGAGAATTATCCTTAGTGGATCATCCCTGCTCAGAGGAGTGGAAGAGAAGACTAACAATAGTTTAGACTCCGAATCATTGATTGGCCGGTTTGAATCATTCCTTGATTGGCAAATGGTGGACAACTATGTTAATGGATAATCCGATCATAACTTCATGTCACTAGGTAGAGACATCTTCATACAGGGCTAAGAATTTGGTTATTTTGGCTTTTTATTAAGAGGCTAGGCCTATTCCTATTTGTAATTCTTTTGATTTGTATGTGGTTCCAATATTGATGGTGTTAGTATATTTATGTAATAGCCTATTTGGATTTAATGATGACAATATGGTGCTGTAATAATTTATTGTGATTAATGTATATTTGTGTTAAAAAAATTAAATGATTTTGCTTGATGAAATCATTAATGAGCTTTCTATGCTTATCTGAAAACTTAACAAAAGCCATGTGTTTTTCATATACTTTTAGAACAGGACCTGAAGTTTTCTGCTAACTATCAGAAGTGATGACTTCTTCAACGTCAAAAACTGTAGCAACACCAAGATCCTGTCTTGCACTTGACTGCACAGGATGTAACTTCTCACACATTACAAAGAAGGATTCTATGTATGGAAAGATATTCCGAGTACTCGCAGGGAGTAGAGGCATTGCACCAGATGGTTTGGACAATATCCATTGTCCGCAATATATAATATTATGGATACCTGAATATTATATTGTTGATGAGGGCTATTTAAACCGTTAGTCTATACGACTAAGATCTGTTGTAAGGATAAATCTACTTTTACTACGTTGTCAATGAATTTTAGATTTTTGCATCTGTATTACATTTATATAGTTGATAAATAGATTTTATACATATTTATTAGATATTTTTAGATTTAATTATTTGTGAGTTTTTAACTATTTTTTTTTATCATTTTAAGTATTATATGTGTTATTATGATTTTTTGTATTTTTATTTAATTTTAATCTTAATTTGTAGGAAAGATGAAAGGATTGCATAGTCGTAATTAAGGGAGCAGGTTGGTCTGGCGCGCCTGGTGCACAAGCATGGATCAGGGCAGCAGCAGAAACGGTGTCACCTGGTGTTGCTGTGGAAAGGAAAGAAGGGAGTCGCGCATGGCACAGTCGGTTGGAAAAAGAAAAGAAAAGTTTTTTGTGCATTCTTTTATTAATTGGGTCCCACCATTTCAGCCATGATTTCGAAAATTATTTTAGCATGATCCTTGTTGGTTTTTTTAATGGGTATCACCTATAATTGTTCCAACAGAGATTTGCGCCTTGATGTATTTTTGTGTGGATTCTATCAAATAAATTAAAAAGAAAGGCTTTTAATTAAAAAAATAAAATCCTATTAAGGTTTAGAAGATTTGGTGGGCTATAGATACATTACAAAGGAGAGCCAAATAAAATAGGGCAATAACCTAGAGGCACAAGAAGGAGAAGTATTGAAGCAAATGAGGAGACACCAAGGGTTCAATGATTGGAGATTGAAGAAGTGTTACACAGATTTTATCATATATTCTTTTATCTTTAATTCTTATTATTCTAAGATGTTGTTTAAATTGTGGATTTCTTTTTATTTAATTATGAACTAATTTTTATTTTAAGACTATAATAGAATCCGATGTTTAGTATAAATTAATTCACTCTTAATTTTAATTATTACTTTTTATGGTTCATTTATCATATTTTATGCTTATATGTTATAATTGTTTGGCCATGCAATTATTTGATTTCCTAGATGAATTTGGAAGATGAAATTTATGGTTTAATCTGAATATGATAACATGTATTGTGTATAAATAAACTTGGCAAAAGAGACCCGGGCCAACGGGTCGGCCCAGCTCACCCGTAAAAAATTAGGTCACCCTTTATTATTTTAGACCATGAAAGGTTTAGCCGTTTTGGCCCGGGATATCTTGGAGAGTTGAACTCAAGACCTTAAGTTAGTACGCAAATTAAGTACTCAAACCAACTGAGCTAGGATACCTTTTGTTTTATCAAATTAAAGTCAAAGCATTAACCATTAAATTGCGCCTATTCATAACCATCAGATCAACTTCAAATGATCTTATCCATTCATTCAACATTCGATGCATGTAGTCATCCAAATGAATAATGATCTGATAGATTCAATAAAGAACATTAATATAAGAATTAAGAGCTGAAAAATACAAAGAAAAATCATTTTCAACTATCACTTTCTCTTTCATCCTTGGCTGTTCATATTTTTTCTCATTATTTCTCTCTCTAAAAAGCCTTTAAAATCTTGTTTTTAACCTATAAAATTATAATTTTTATAGAAGTTTTGGTAAAATCACACTGATCAAAGTGTTTTTATCCTCCATATATAGATTATTTTTCTCAAAAACTATTTTCAAAAAAGTATAAAGGTCCAATCGTGTACTTTTACCAATTATTCTTAATGATAATCTTTCGAAACCTACTGATCTAACACAACCATCCTCCAAAGAAGCTTTGTAAGTTGTTTTAAAAAGTGATTTTAAATCTATAGTATGATATACACACACACACACACACTTATCACTTATGTGGTTATGTACTGTTGTTGGTATGAGTAATCTTATGTTGGTGAACTGATGTGCCTACTGGGTGTTTATGATGTGCTATAGTGACTGTGATGTTGAGAAGTTATGGCCGCTGTTTAGCCACCGTTGAATTTTGGATCGATTGTAGGTTATGCTAGTGTAGAGTTTTTTTTTGTTTTAGCCGGTGGGTTGGTCTGGCCTGGCTGAGCCACAAGCCTCCTAATCTAAACCTAAAAGAAACTGGGCCGTTTTGACCCAACCCATCTATAGTCCAACCCAACTATCGCCCCGGACCGTTTGTCAGGTCTATGTATATAGGGGTGAGCAAGGAACCGAATTATCTCTGAAACCGCACTAAAAATCGCACAAACCCCACCAATTAAAACCATACCAACGGTTCTGGCGTATGTGACGATTTTAGGTTAATTGAAAAATCTCAAATGCCGTTTAGGTTTGGTTTCTAGGCAAAACTGCACCGCACTATGCACTGTCCAAATGGAGCATATCAAGAAGCATTATTATAATGTACAAATATTTGGAATTATCCCAAAATATAATTATTTTTGTTTAGAATTTTCATATGTAAGGAGATAACATCATTCATGTTTTCAGGTTCTATTTTGCTTTTGTTTATACAAAATATTATAAGTAAAATTGTGTGTGCTTGTGTGTTATCAAAATGACATTTAATATTGTGTGATGCTAAATTGTTAATTTAAATTGCGTAAAATTTAATTATTTCAATTTGTTTTGGAACTGAAACTGCGCCAAATGAAATCGCACCGCACGGTTCAAAATCTCACAGCACCAATTACAAGCAATTTCATGTGCGGTTTTAAATTTATCAAACCACACCTAAGCGGTTTCATGTGCGGCTTGAGTTTTAAATCGCACCATGCTCACCCCTATATGTATAGAATAAAAATATATTTATACGTTGCATGTAACTGTTTTTGGAATTTAAACTTAATGAATCTATTCTTAATTATTTTACATAAGAATATAGTAGATTAATTGAAATAGATATTTTTATCAAACTATTGAAAAAAGGTTAATAAATATTTATGAATTCTCAATTAATGAATTGTATTGATTAAATAATTGTCAAGAGAGTGAAAATATTTATGCAAAACATTGAAAAAAATTGTAGTCTTAGTCTTAAATAAACTATAAAATGAGATTTAAAAATAAAATATATTATTTCTAGATTAAGTTGACTAAACACTTATCTAAATCACGAAATTTATTCTTAAATTAAATTCATAATGAAATTGTGACTAATTTAACTTTAATATACAACATCATAAATATTTATTTATTTTTAAAATGTATAAAGATCACAATACAATAATTTTTATTTTTTATGTTATACCTTAAAAAAATGATAAAAAGTGTCAAACTTAGACCTCTATAAGAAAACTTATTCAATCATAGACTCACCATTAGAAATTGTATTAAAACAAAATAAATAATTGTAAAGACCTAATATATGATTTTGAATGTATATTTTAGAATCCTAATTAATTTTTTATATTTTCGCGAGAGATACGGTAACAAAAATATCAATTAACACAAAAAATTCATAAACTCAAGCAATAATATATTTATCACATTTCTTAGCTTCAAAGATAAATTAAGTAAAATTAGCACTAAGCTAGAGTGGCGAAAAGGGAATCCACAGTGAAAATAATGCGTGGTACATAAAAATTTGAAAAAAAATATATAAATAAGACTAAACATTTAAAACAAATTTAAGACTAATTGAGTGTTTGAAAGTTAAAAAATAAATGTCCGACTATATAATAATTTAAAAAATTAAAAATTCGAGTGGGGCCATGACTCGACTATGTGATCCTGGCCCCACCTCAATGTAGTGTCACTACTCTAACCATTGGACCTACTTATGTATAGTGATTGACGAAACATTCACTATTAATTATAATCTCTATTAATTATAATCTGACACATTATTTTGTATCTACTTTTTAATTTATTAGATTATGCCACGTGTAAAAAACTAGATGTAAAAAGCAATATTATGTATAATGATTTAGTTAATGACTTTTATTAAAAATGGTGAGATCCACCACTTACACGGTGGGTCCTACTATTTTTAACAAAGGTCATTAACTAAATCATTATAAAACATCATTATACATAGCATTTTTCAAAATTAATAAAGTTTCAATACTGCATGGGATTAGCGTAACGTATTTTCCAGCCAACCCTTTCCCAACGGTCATCTCATCAACTTGGACACTATATATACCATTGCTAATCTGCCCCTAAATTTCCACAACAAATACATACATACATACATACATACATACATACATACATACATACATACATACATACATATATATATACATACATACATATATATATATATAGCTACCTATATACTCTTTCTATATATAATCTATCGCTAGATCTCTCTCATCTCTCTCTCTATCGATTTATATTTATATTAATATATAGAGATGACGTCCTTGATGAGGTTTGTTCATGTAATGATATTATTCTTAATGAACTTTGTGATCTTCTCATCTCAAGCTTCTTTAATATTCTTTGTGGGTGGCAAACATGGCAGATGGGCCGTCAAGCCTTCTAAGAATTACGACCACTGGTCTCAAATAAACCGATTTCAACTCAATGATTCTCTCAGTAATATAATTAACCTTCATTTAATTTTTCTCTCTCATCTTCTTAATTGATGGAGTATGCACACATACACTAATTTAATTAGGAGTTCAGATAAAAAAAAAATTGTGATTTTTTTGTTTTCGTGTGTGTACAGATATAATAGATAATAGATTATATGTGACAGTATATCTACTCAGCAACAAAAATTGCAATTTTAATTTTAATTTTAATTTTTGTTGCAAGATATCTTTTTTTTTTTTAATTTCATCAAGAGTGACATAAATTTTAATTAATTAATTTGGGTATTCCTTTTTGCAGTTTTTAGGTACAAAAAAGGGCACGACTCAGTTCTTCCGGTGGATGAAAGTGATTACTTGACATGCAGCAAAACAAAACCCCTAATGAGCTTAGACAACCAAGCCCACTACTCGAAATTCACGTTTGATCATTCAGGCCCATTTTTCTTCATTAGTGGCCGCGCCCACCACTGCGAGAAGGGACAAAAGATTCGCATCGTAGTCATGGCACCAAGACCAACCTACACTCGCACGGCTCCATCACCGGCACCCTCTCCCTTTCCGGTAGCCGGAAGTACTCCGACGACTCCTGCACCGTCACCGTCACCATTACCAAATAGTCCATCTCCATCTCCGGCTGGCATTCGGTCGGACAAAGCTACGTCGGCTGCGCCAGCTTTTGGTGGTGGCGGTTCAGTCAAGTTGTTGTTTTGTGTATTAAGTACTGGTGTTGTTTTGGGTGGCTTTAATTTGTTGGTAATTAATTAATTTCTACGTTGACGAATTTTATTTGTTTGACTATATTGAAGAGTATTAGTGGTCTTTGTGTTTGACTTAATTAGGTTGATATGTAGCTGTTTGTGTTAATTGTCTCCCTCTAAATCTTAAATTTCAACCACAACAAAAAGTTTTGTTAATTTTTGGATTGAGTAGATGATGATAAATTTTAGGAAATTAATGTTATTTCCACCATTGTCACTTTCGCATAGTAAGTCGTAAGTGAATTTAATAAATGAAAAACAAAGAATTGGTTAAAAATATTTTTGAACCTTTTGACATCATCCTAAGCCCTTAAATGACTAAGATTCTTGTGTTAATTAAATTTTGATAATAGAATCATGGTAATCAAATTATTTTAGAACAAAATATTACCGGTTTTAATAAATTTATCTAAAGGTACTCTTAGTTTTAAAAATTATAAAATTAAATATTTACGTAGTCCATACGTATTTTTTTACACTTTAATTTAATTATGGGTTAATGATCAGAATGGGACACGGCATCTTGTCCAATAGACATGTTGCAGGTTATCTTTGTACATATAACATTATACTTTTTAATATTTTATGCAATTATAGATAGGATACATATATATATATACTTGGACAACTAAGATTTCTTTGAGGAATTACTATTTTTACAAATAAATTTTTATTTAAATTGTAATATTAGAATGATCGTTGCTGTATATGAATTTGAAAACATGGTGGAATTGTTCGGATAGAAACAAATTCTTTTGGGAATCATATTCATAATTCATGTCCCCTAATTCATGCCTTCTCTCTCTTAATTGTATACTTTCACTACAATTAATACTAAATTGGCACAACGATCATATATACACAAAACGCGATGCCAATTAAACATCCTAAATAAGAAAATAACACTACCTAGTAAAGTAAACTGGCTAAAAGATAAAATGCAATGACATAAATAAAATAATTGTTGGGATATAATTATTTGGGTCTAATCAAGATGTAGCCCAACTTATTTAATGACCCAAATTCGGTGTTGGCCCACTTCACTTTATTTATGACGGTTTATTCAAAAGTGACAGGAGTCCTTATTAAAATAAAATTATGTTTCTTTATTTGGGGGAGATAAAGAGTTTTCATTTAAAAAGCACTCAATCAACAATTAATTACAGTTATAAAAGGATTGTAAAAATAACTCACTCCTATTTAGTCTTGGACGGACATAAACACCTATCAATACAGTCATAAGCAATCACGATGATAATTGATAAGGCCAGACTGCAACACAATTGTACTAGGACGGACGACTACATGGTACACTGCCCTTCCCCAGTGCACCATAGCTAATATATTCATCTCCTTGATCATCTAGCATTCTTCGGGACAACTCCATCATCATCATTTCTTCATGATTCTCCCTTATGCAATCATCAACTTTATTCCCCATGCACGTGATTCGTACTGAATTCATGATTCATGCGTGAGATGCCGCCGTGGCCATGACTACATCTGGGATAAATATCAAGGTATATAAGGTTAATTTCCATGAATAGATTATATGAGATGAATTAAAATGGTGAGCTAGCTCAAGGGGTGAGAGTGAGAGAGGGATTGGAAATGAATGTAAGTGTAATAATATAGAGCATACATGCAGCGGAAATGAATCGAAAAAATAATTACATATTTCCGATTACCTTTGAAGCGTATGCCCACAACAACGAACGGCTAGAATCTCGTGCACAACGAACAATAATTCTCAGCGATAATTTAGACTACTAACGAGTGCTAAATTATTTCCCACAATTCTAGAAGCTACAAACTTTCAAGCTTTAGAATGACTATTCTAATGGCTTATATGAAGCTCTCTATATTGCTCTCAAAATAACTTTTGTTGCTTGGTTTCTTGGTGTCTACAATGATCAGCATTGCTCTCCTTTTATACTACTCTAAGAAGAGTAGCTCATGTAACTCCCAAATAGGTTTAAGAGCAATATAACTCTCATCCATGTAACTCATGAAACCCCCAATAGCTTCAATGGAGAGGTTATAATCACATGTTCATTGTATCTAGACAATGAACAATGTAGGTTATACCCATCGGGTCATCCGCTCCATGGGCGCTCCGATTTGGGTCCATAACCCAACATCTCCCACTCGCCCATGGCGAGGACGACGTTGTTATCATATAAGCCAATAAAGTCCAAACGTGTAAGTTGAAAATTTGTTTAGCCACCGAATCGTGCGACCGCTGAGTTTACCTGCAATGCGGGAGCTCTAAATCAAACCTGTTAGGGCCAAAATAGAGACATCAACCCTTTTAACAAAATATGCAATGTGGGAGCCGTCATGCTAAACTGGTTAAGGTTTGCATTAAGGCTACAACCTCTCAAACTCAGAGTACCCCAGATTAACTTTAATTTTCACCTTGTTAAGTATCTCTGATCCCTCAGAAAACCGTACTTAACCCCTTTAGGCCTTTTATGTTTTGCATCTCACTTATTACTATATCGTTTTCAAAAACGTTATAGTTGTCGACAATAAGTGCAGAGCAGGGTGAAATTAAGTTATCTTCCCTTTGCCCTAATGTTACTCAAATCTGAATCAACTGCTTTCCCAGAATCACCCCATATAGTCTCATAGTCCAGACTTTAGGAAATGAAACCAAAGTAGCAACATTAATTCATCTCTTTGTAACATAGTCAAAGATCACAAAGAGTACTTAATAAAAGGATCAAGGAATGTCTTATCCTTTATAAGAAAAAAGAACAACACACAGTGAGAAAGTAGGGATTATTTTTCTCACCTCCTTTATTTTGTCGCTAAAACACATGTTATATTCTCACAACCTACTAATTAAATAGTCTTGTTGTGTGAACTCAAGTCTAGTCACTCCCTGAGTGTCTAACTTAAAACCTTCAAATTGCTCGCTTCTTGAAGCGCCAATTTTGAAATTTTACGTTCGCTTAACATGTCACGGTAGACAATCTCACAACTGTGAGTATATGTCATACAGTCATACCGTGCGGATCTTAGTTCAGTCACTCCTCGAGTGCCTAACTCGAATTCTTGAATTGCTCGCTTCTTTAAGCGCCAACTCTGATATTTCGCATCCGGTTAATTACCAGGTTAATATGGATAGTGGGACTTACCATATTCGGTCAAATATACTTGACCTCATCTTGGTTCTAACCAAGGCGATATATTAACATATCATTTTTCTCACTACTAAGCGCCGATTGACCACAATCCGAAGCGTCAATAGCTCGCTATCCAAAGTGAAAATAAATGAAATATCTCATCTTTGCTCGCTTTTCAGCGCCAACTGATTGTTTACTTTAAACATCAATTGCTCGCTATCTAAAGCGCCAAAAGCGATTGCTCGTGTGAGAGAGCCAATCAACCTGTTAGACATACAATTATAAAATACATATATAATATGTAGCTATAGTTAATAACTGTGTGAACTCAATTTATCATATACCAATAAAGACAATGTGGGAAATAGAAAGTCTTTTGCATTGAATGATAAATAACTCCAATATTATATCCAATGATATTAATTTCTAATATAAGCCAAATAATAAGTGATACACTGAAACGACATAAGTACATCAAACCCTACGAAGTCCTAATGAACGAACATGTCTTTGAAATGCATCCCTAGGAATCGGTTTCGTTAGGGGATCAGCAATCATCTGATCGGTAGGTAAGTACTTTAGTACCACTTCATTATTTGCTACGTTCTCTCGAATAAAGCATGTCCTCAAATCAATATGCTTTGTCCTGCCGTGATACTTGGGATCCTTGATAAAATCAAGTGCCGATGTGCTATCACAGAAAACTGTCACAGGATCCGAAGCACGAGGTACAAGATTAAGATCCTCAAAGAACCTCTTTAGCCATAAAGATTCTTGGACGGCAGATGTACATGCTACAAACTCTGACTCCATCGTGGATAAAGTCACACAAGTTTGTTTCTTGCTTAGCCAGGTGATAGCACCTCCATTTAGCAAGAATGCATATCCTGAGGTAGATCTTTGGTTCCCACGATCGCCTCTATAACTAGCATCGGAGTATCCAACTAAGTGAAGATCAGGTCCTCCATAGCATAACATGTAATCTAATGTGCCTCTCAAGTATCGCAAGATCCTCTTAATTGCTCTCCAATGTGCATATCCAGGGTTTGACTGGTATCGACCAAGAACATGAACTGCAAATGCAATGTCTGGTCGTGTACACTGAACTGCATACATCAATTTTCCAATAGCTGTAGCGTATGGAACACGGGACATCTTTTCAATTTCCTCGGGAGAGGTAGGACAATGCTCAGGGCCAATAGCATCACCTTTTGCAATAGGAGTGTCTATAGGTTTGCAGTTGTTCATCTGGAATAATTCAAGAACCTTCTTAAGGTAAGTCTCTTGGGACAAACCAATGAGCTTTCTTGATCGATCTCTAAAGATCTTTACTCCAAGAACATAAGCTGCTTCTCCCATGTCCTTCATTTCAAAATTAGAGGACAACCACCTTTTAGTGGCGACAATCATCTCCTTATTATTCCCAGCAAGTAGAATGTCATCAACATACATTGAAAGGATAAGAAACTTTCCATTGGACCTTTTGAGATACACGCAATGGTCCTCTTCGATCATCGTAAACCCATCATCAATGACTGCTCGATGAAACCGAAGATACCATTGTCTAGATGCTTGTTTCAAGCCATAAATGGAACGTTTGAGCTTGCAAACTTTGCGCTCAAAACCTTTTTCAATATAACCTTCTGGTTGTTCCATGTATATCTCTTCGGCAAGTTCTCCATTGAGAAACGCCGTTTTTACGTCCATTTGGTATAGTTCTAGATCCAAATGTGCGACAATAGCTAATAAAAGACGGATCGAGGCAAATCTCACAACAGGTGAGAAAGTTTCCTCATAATCAATCCCTTCTTGCTGTGTGTAACCCTTGGCTACTAAGCGAGCTTTATGTCTTTCAATGGAACCATCAGCCTTGCGTTTAACTTTGAGAACCCATTTGTTCCCAACAGCTTTTCGCCCAGTTGGAAGATCAACCAAGTCCCAGACTTGATTAGTCCTCATAGATTCCATTTCTTCATCCATTGCAACTTTCCACTTTTCACTTAATGCAGATGATATAGCTTTTCGATAAGATCGAGGTTCATCATGATCTTGCGTATTAGCCATAAAAGCATTCCCCTCAATCTCAAAATGACGACGTGGAATATTGCCTCTTTGACTTCTTCGCATTTGAAGAACAGGTGACTCTTCATTTGATGGAAGAGTACTTGAAAGTATGTCACTCCCACTATCTATAGGAGCCAAAGGAATAGGTTCCTCAGTCTCAACCATCTGATTAGGTGCGCCATTTTCTTCCTCCATCTCATAAAAGTCTTTATCCTTGCTAACATCACCTCTACTCGGAAAATCCATTTTTAGAAATTCTGCATCTCGTGATTCAATTTCAGATATAGTCCCATCAGGCTGCTCTCCAATGAACACATAGCCTTTGGAGTGTTCAGAGTACCTTATAAAGATACACTTCTTACCCCTTGGGCCCAACTTCCCATACTTATGAGAAGTGTTGTGAACATAAGCTGCCGAACCCCACGGCCGCAAATTGCCTAAATCAGGATTTCTGCCGGTCCACAATTCATATGGGGTGGACTGTACTGATTTTGAAGGAACTTGGTTAAGTATACGTGTCGCAGTTAACAATGCGTCTCCCCAAAAAGAGATAGGCAAATTAGCTTGCGCCATCATAGACCTTACCATGTCAAGTAGTGTTCTATTTCTTCTTTCCGCCACACCATTTTGTTGCGGAGTACCAGGAATTGTCAGTTGCCTGATAATTCCTTTTTCCTTACAAAGTTCTTTAAACTGATCGGATAAATACTCGCGGCCTCGGTCAGTTCGGAGTGCTTTAACATTTTTCTCCAACTGATTCTCAACCTCAATCAAATAACGTCTAAAGCAGTCAAGTGCTTCTGACTTATGAGAGATTAAGAACGTGTGCCCGAAGCGCGTGAAGTCATCTATCATAGTAAGGAAATAAGAATGACCACGTCTATCCTTCACATTCATTGGACCACATATATCCGAATGAATAAGCTGCAATGGTGTATCTGCCCTTGTGGCTTTACCAAATGGTTTTCTTGTAGACTTACCTGCTAAGCAGTGTTCACAAGTAGGCAAGTTGACCTTAGCGAGTGGGCCTAGAAGACCTTCTCGAGCTAACATGGTCATCCTGTCTTGTCCAATATGGCCCAATCTAGTATGCCATTTAATTGAACTATTATGTTCACTCTCAACAGAAGTAAGATAAGTATATGAATCATCAATATTACAACTAGAATTAATGATATCCAAAACCATCAAACCATTATTAATAAAACCAAAACCAGAAATATTTGTCCCATGAGAAATAATAACTCGTTCTTTCTCAAAAACCACAGAAAAACCATATTTAAGACTAGCAAGAACAGAAAATAAATTCTGCCGGACATCCGGTGCATAAAGTACATCATGCAGAATTAATGCTGAGCATCCTCGCATTTCTAGTTTGTAAGTGCCAATTCCTAGCACGTCCACACTAGAGTCATTCCCCATGTATACTTTTCTGCCAGCTGGAATGCGGCGATACTCTTCGAACCCAGCTCGATCTCTGGCTATGTGGTCCGTTGCTCCGGAATCTACAATCCACATATGGAGAGATTGAGCAACAAAAGTACTAGAAGTAACATTACACATAGTTTGATCAAAACTAGGAAGTACCTTCTTCGGCTCAGTGCATTCACGAGCGAAGTGCCCCATCTTGCCACAGTTGTAGCAGGCCATCTTAGCCTTGTCCTTCTTGCCACCTCTTTTTCCTCTTTTTCTCTTGTCACCTGCATTTGCTGCCTTGTTAGGCGCCGGAGCAGGAGTAGCAGCAGCTTTCTTTCCATTATTCTTTCGCTTGGGTTTCCCTTTGCGAGAACTTGACTCAGCAACATATGCCTTGGATGGCCTAGCAGCTTCTAAGCGCTCAGCCTCAAGCTCCAAGTGACGCCGAATATCGTCAAAGTTTCTGATATTCGGGTTGTGAGTCATATTAACCCGCATATGTTCCCAACTATCTGGGAGTGAGCGAACCACAGCTGATATCTGCTGCTCATCAGATAAGTCATTGCCAGCAGCCTTTAACTCTCGAATCATGTTTGACATTATTCGAAGGTGCTTTTTCATTGAATGATCAGCCTCCTTCTTATAACCATCAAACCTGATAGTTAAGCCGCGCAACCTAGTCAGCGAGGTGCCTCCAAATTTGGTTTTGAGAGCTTCCCACATCTCATAAGCAGTTGAGTACTCTTCGTATTCAAACAAGAATTCATTGTTCATACTGCTTAAGAGAGTGATGCGAGCAATTCTATCTTTCTTGCGCCAATTTTCAAAGGCAGCAAGCTTATCAGCATTCTCAGCATCATTTTCAGTGGGTTTCGTTTCTTTTGTTATTAAAGTCTCTTCCACTTCCAACTCCTCAAGGACCATGCGGACCTTACGATGCCAAACATCATAATTATCCCCATCGAATTTGTTACCCTTATTAAGATCGGCAATAATTTGTTTTGAAGCCATCTAAATAATCGAGAGAACTTTATTAGAAAACATTTAAGAGTTCACCACAATATTAACTTATCTTTGCTGCATAACATAAACTTCTTAAAATAATCAAAGTATAAACACAAAAAGGAAACCTTGCTAAGCTTGGGAATCACAATTTGTGTGTATATTTAACTATTTTATTATAGTTTATTTAGCGCAAAAATATACATTGAATTTAAGATTTAAACAAAAGTTTTATTTTCTTAAATTCCTCCCACTAAGTTCAAGCATATATATATGTGTTTCTAGCATATATTTAATCTCTAGTATGCTTTTACAAACTTGAAAAAACATTTAAATATTCCAAATATTTTGTAAAGATTAAATAATTACACATATTATTCCAAATAATATGTAATAGCATGCAAACCACATAATATAGCTACCAAAAAATTTCTAACAGCATAATAACAGCTTATTAACATTCTGTAAATTTTTTGGATTTTTCTGAAAAATACACAATTTATACAAATAAATTGTTCATGCATATTTTGACTAGAAAATAAGTTTAGGCCACTTTATCAAAACATTTTTCAACACCCTTGGTGGATAAATGATAAAATAAGTTTCTGCTGTTTAAAAAAATTTTTGGACAGAAAACTAACTTCCCAATATTTTTAAAACAATTTTTAAAGCAATTTTTAACTATAAAACTAATTTCTGAAAATTCCAAGTATATCAAAAAAATAATTTTTATATACAGAAAACCCAGAAATTAGACATAAAAGTTACTGTAAAAATTTTGTTGGCTGGAAAAATCGGGAAGGCGGCGCGTGTATAACACGCGCCACTACCGCGCGTGGGGGTCAGCGTAAAGTCCGCGCAATGCGCGGCTGACTGCCAGCTCGTCGCTGACGTGGCACTCCTGCCACGTGTCACCATCTGATTGGTCCACGTGGCAGTCAATCCGTGACCACGGATGACGTGGCAGCTGACGTGTCTGCCACGTGGCGTCGACAGAGCTGCCACGCAGTGCTGACGTGTCTGACACGTGGCGCTGACGTGGCTGCCTCGTCATCATCTTCAACCTTCGGCTAGGGTTTTCAGATGGCAAATTACAGTTTAGTACCCTTTTTTAAAATGGCCATAACTTTCTCATTTTAAGTCGAAAAAATGCGATCCACATATCCACGGAATCGTATCGAAAAGTTCTACGCAACCATGTTATCAGAATTTTCATACAGTGTCCGTGGAAAAACAGTTTTTGAAAAAACAAATGCTTCAAAAACAACTAGGGTTTGATTTTTCTCCCAAAATACAAAGCCATTTTGCACGAAATTTTCGCACGCATCTGCTCTGATACCAATGTAATAATATAGAGCATACATGCAGCGGAAATGAATCGAAAAAATAATTACATATTTCCGATTACCTTTGAAGCGTATGCCCACAACAACGAACGGCTAGAATCTCGTGCACAACGAACAATAATTCTCAGCGATAATTTAGACTACTAACGAGTGCTAAATTATTTCCCACAATTCTAGAAGCTACAAACTTTCAAGCTTTAGAATGACTATTCTAATGGCTTATATGAAGCTCTCTATATTGCTCTCAAAATAACTTTTGTTGCTTGGTTTCTTGGTGTCTACAATGATCAGCATTGCTCTCCTTTTATACTACTCTAAGAAGAGTAGCTCATGTAACTCCCAAAGGAATTAAGAGCAATGTAACCTATGTAACTCCCAAATAGGTTTAAGAGCAATATAACTCTCATCCATGTAACTCATGAAACCCCCAATAGCTTCAATGGAGAGGTTATAATCACATGTTCATTGTATCTAGACAATGAACAATGTGGGTTATACCCATCGGGTCATCCGCTCCATGGGCGCTCCGATTTGGGTCCATAACCCAACAGTAAGAGTCTTGGGAGATCTATGGAGTAGACATTTGTTATGAAGACAAAAAAATAAAAGAGAAAAAGAAAGTGTCGTTGCATGAATTTAAAGAGTGTTATGAAGACACTAAAAATAAAATTAAAATAATAGTTTGTTGTGCAATTTTAAGGAGTTTTACGCTAGCTTGGTGTAACGGCTGCATCTATAAGGCCGGATATCTTGTTTCTCTTAATTTGGTTAAAATAACTACTCTACCTTTTATGAGGAAGTCAAACCCTTAATTTTCTTGAGGCAATGAGTAATCAAACATCAGTATTTTATTTTTCTGATAGAAAAACATAAGTATTTACTCCTTAAAATCACATAGCAAACTATAGAGAGAGAGAGAGTAAAAACTAATTTAAATCGACCTAAAATAAGATATCTTAGACAATTTCTAATATAATATCATTTGATTATTAATTTAATAATTTAATCATACGGATGTAAAGAGCAAGTAAAAATATAAAATTATGTAAAATTTTGTTTGATTTAAAGCATTGAAAATATATATATTTCGACAACTTAAATTTTAGTAATTTCTATTGTGATAAAATTGTTCTACGTGGCATAATTAACTTCAAATTAAATATTATTTGACATAATCTCAAATTTTTACATGCTCTTTACATCCGTGCGACCATATTATTAAGTTGATCAAATAATATTGTATTAAGTGACTTAATATAACTTATTTTAAATCGATTTAAGATATATTTTACGTACACATATACATATATATATATATATATATATATATATATATATATATATATATATATATATATATATATAGAGAGAGAGAGAGAGGTGTGAATGCATTTTAGAGAATTTCTATTCCGTTGAATTAAAATAATTAAGCAAAATATGACATGCCTGCATGTTCCATGCCATGAAAATATCGGTCCAATTTAGCAAAAGTAAAGTCGATACATTGATTTCAAAATGGTTTTTCTTTTATACATTTTCAGAAGGTGATCGAGTTGTGGAGAAATGCAGTTTAGTTTTATTTTTAAAACTTATATATTCTTCTAGAAGTTCTGTGAAGAATAATTAAGATGACCTAGTGTTAAAAAATGGACCCAGCAAATCTGCAACAAATAATTAGAAGTTTCTTCATGGTGAATAATTAAATTAACTACATTTTCCCCCTTTTGAATTAAGGAGAATAATTGAGGTGTCTCAAAACTTACATTAAACCCTCGTCTCTATAAACCATTGCTTAAGCTTTTTAGGAAAATAAAGATCGACTAGTTCATATATACTGAGCTATTCATGAACTCCAATGCATCATATTCACAGTACTTTTGCGTGTATGAACTCGATCACATTATATATATATATATATATATATATATATTGTTAGGATGTATATTTAACCAAGCCTGATCCAGGAATTCACATTGGGCTAGGCCCAATAAACCGTCAGCCTGGTAATTTTCCTATTGGCCTTACAGCACGTGGGTAGAAGATGAACCAGACATACATCATAACTACCTAGTGTAATGGACAAAACCGTTACACTAGGTAACCGTTATTCAGGTATGCAAAATAAATATTCAGTTGATAATGGAGAGACGGGTAACGCACTATTTTGCAATACTAGACACTCAGACCTCCATTGTTGACTATTCCGATACCTTCACTAACACTCACACCGGAGGAGTCCACCAACGGCCCAAGCCGTTCGGACTTTTGTGCAGGTATTCTCACCGGACGGCCAGCAGCACTGCCCAACAGAATCAGGCGTCTACATTGGCGCTATAAGGAGGGCTAGTAAAATTTCCATTAACTGTCATTAACATGGAAACATCGCAGTCGCATAGTCATCCACGGCGACCACCTCCCTTTCGGTCTTACCAGGAGACGGCGGCAGATAAAGACCGTCGCCTCCAGATAATCCTCGATAGGAAAAAAGCTCTGGACCTCCAGCAGAAGGAGCTTGATAAACAGTACGAGGAGTTAACCGAGGCGAGTAATGAACTTTTGAGCTAGAGAGGCTCGACCTCCCGCTTAACCCGTCATACCAGACGGGATGATAATCACACCGAACTCCGAGGGGAAGGAAACCGAAACCGCGGGAAGGAACCGGCTCGCTCCAAGTCGATTTAGACAGCAGATTTGAGAAAACGAATCAGATCGCCGACGAGGAAAGATCGGGAAGACCGACATAGTCATGGGAGCCACACTGGCGAATCTTCCCCCAACAAGGCTTCGGATAAATATTATGGGTCTAAAAAGGCCCGATTCTCACCATTCTCGAAGGATCTGGAAGAAACCAAGATCGATCGATCCCGCAAAGTCCCTACTTTGGAAATGTATGACGAGACGGGAGATCCACATGATCACACTTATTCCTTCGAGCAGGCCATGCGCTTTCATGGTCACGATGCAGTGGCGATGTGCCACTTGTTTTTATCCACTCTGAAGAAAACTGTCCGAGAATGGGTCATCTCCCTTCCATCCAGATCCATCAAATCATGGGAAGAGCTACAAGAACAATTCCATAACCGCTTTGGGAGCAACAAGCGGCGAGCCAGAATGATGACATCCCTCCTACAAGTAAAACAGAGGCCGAATGAAACTCTTCGACAGTATGTCAAAAGATTCAGGGAGGCTGTGTCAGAAATCAACGGGATTGACCCGAATTAGGTAATCCAGTTTTTAACCATGGGTTTAAATGTTGATAAATCCAGCAGGTTAATTGAAGAGCTTATCTCGAAGTCTCCCGAGACTTTATCGGAGACTTACGAGAAGGTGGACAAGTTCGTAGAGTTGGAAGAGGCTCTCGCCAATCTTCGGGGATCCTCGAAAAACACAGGTGATTTTCACCAGAGAGACCCCGGAGGCGTTAGTGCCGAAAAGAAATCCAACGGCAATGGAAAAAAGGGGAATGAACGAAGAGATTCCAACAAGGATCGGCAACAAAAGAACGATCCCCCAAGAGATCGAAGAGGTGCCGACAAGGATTATACACCCCTAAACACCAGCAAGAGCAATATCGTGAAAGCGATAAAAAATAAACCCTTCTACGAGAAGCCCCTGAAGATCCGGGTTTTTGCAAGACAAAAGGAAGGAGATCGGTACTGCACTTACCATGAAGCCAAAGGGCGTGATACTGAGGAGTGCTAACATCTCAAAGACTTCCTCGAAAAACAGGTACGGAGTGGCAACCTGGACTGTTATGTCGCCGATTCCTACCGACCATCGGCATTTGATCGCCTCGAGCCACCTCCACCCATTACTGAAGCAAGAGGTGTGGTTGATGTTATTTCCGGAGGATCAATCTCCGCTCTGTCCAACCGCAAGAGAAAAGCTTTCGGCAGAGAAGTCCAACAAGTGTCTGAAAAACCGCAGAGCACCAAAACCGACCCCATCACTTTCTCCGATGATGATTACCCATCGGGGATGGTTACTCCCCATCAGGATGCACTGGTCATAACCGCTCAAGTCGGTACTATGGATATGAAGAGGATGCTTGTTGATAATGGGAGTTCAGTCGACGTACTCTATAGCCAAGCATACAATCGGCTGGACTTGGGGGGAAGGAAGCTGGAAATCTGCAACGAGTCCCCTTTATATGGGTTCGGGAATAACCCAGTTCGTATAGCGGGGACGATTGAGTTGCCTGTGATCTTCGGGACTGCCCCGAAACAAGCTTCCATCATGGTCCGCTTCTACGTGGTCCAAGTGGAAAGCAACTACAATGTCATCTTGGGAAGAACAACTATATCGGCATTGAAAGCAATTACCTCCATCCCACATTTAAAAATAAAATTTTCAACCAAAAATGGGATCGGGGAATCTGTTGGAGATCAGGATCTTTCCCGAAGATGTTATTTGCAGACCATACAGACATCCTCTACCAGTGATATCAAACAGAAAGCTACAATGAAGATCGAGCTTGAACATTTCACTGAGGGATGTACTGAACCATTAGCAACACCAGCAGAAGATACGGTTGAGGTGCCACTGTTTCAAAATGATGATCAGAAAACTGTACAGATTGGCACAAACCTTCAAGATGAAACCAAAACTCAGTTGGTCACCCTTCTTCGGGAATATGCCGTCATCTTTGCATGGGTCCCAGCCGATGTGCCTGGCATTGACAAAACTGTGGCCGTACATCAGCTGAGCGTTAACCCAAACTCCAAACCCGTAAAACAAAAACGGAGGAACATAGCTCCCGAGAGGCAACAGGTAATTGATAATGAAATTGATAAACTTTTGGCTGCTGACTTCATCTTTGAAATCAATTACCCAGAATGGCTCGCCACTGTGGTGTTGGTCAAAAAACACAATGGGAGGTGGAGGATGTGCGTGGATTACACAGATCTCAACAAAGCATGTCCGAAAGACTACTACCCGCTCCCGAGCATAGACCAATTGATCGATTCAACCTCGGGACATACCATAATGAGCTTCTTAGATGCTTTCTCGGGGTATAATCAAATAGCCATGCTTGAAAGCGATATACTGAAGACGACTTTCATCACCCATTGAGCCATATATGCCTACAAGGTCATGTCTTTCGGGTTAATTAATGCGGGGGCTACTTATCAGAGGATGATGAACAAGGTGTTCAGTAGCCAGATCGGGAGAAACATGGAAGTCTATGTTGATGACATGATCGTTCGAAGCATGAAGGAAGATAATCACTTGTCCGATCTAAAAGAATGCTTCGAGAATGTCAGAACGAACAACATGAGACTTAACCCAACTAAATGCACATTTGGCCTCGGGTCAGGCAAATTTTTGGGATATATGGTTAGCCGAAGAGGGATTGAGGCAAATCCCGAAAAGATATCGGCTATCCTTGAAATGCAATCGCCGAAGAACTTCAAAGAAATTCAACGGCTGACTGGGAGGCTGGCAGCTCTTCGGCGATTTGTGGCACGTCTGACCGAGAAATGTCTCCCATTCTTCGGGACTTTGAAGGGAGCCCAGAATCAGAAAACTTTTCAATGGACCGAAGATTGCCAGGAGGCTTTTGAACAAATTAAGAGATATATCTCTTCACCTCTGATTTTGAGCAAAGCAATGCCCGAAGAGGATCTACAAATATACTTATCTGCCACATCCTTGGCAATCGGGTCAGCTTTGATCAGAGGAGATTCACAAGGGCAAAAGTCAGTCTACTACGTAAGCCATGCTCTTCGGGATGCTGAAACAAGGTACCCAAATCTAGAGAAGTTGGCTTACGCACTGGTTATCTCCAGTCGGAAACTGAGGCATTACTTCCAGGGGCGGACTATTATCGTCCTCACTGACCAGTCATTACGGAAAGTCCTTTACAGACCGGAGTCCTCGGGAAGGTTGGCAGCATGGGCCATCGAGCTAAGTCAGTTTAATATCGAGTTCCGTCCTCGGACGGCTATAAAAGCTCAGGCTCTCATCGATTTTATCATCGAATGTTCATTCCCCGAGGATACCAAAGAGAAAGAATCTGAGTCCGAGGAAGTGACAATAACCCCCGAGGAGACTGCATGGATTTTATACGTCGATGGATCCTCTACCGGGACAAGAAGCGGTGCAGGGGTAATCCTCACTTCTCCGGAAGATTTCAAAGTACAACAATCTATCCGGTTTGGGTTCATGGCCACTAACAACATAGCCGAATACGAAGCATTAGTGGCAGGATTGAAATTGGCCCGAGGTCTAGAAGTAAAAAGCTTAACAATTTACAGCGATTCCCAACTGGTTGTGAAACAAGTGCTGGGAGAATATGAAGCAAGGGAAGTTCATTTACAAGCCTATCTTCATCTGGTTCGGTCATTGTTGACATTTTTCCCGAAATATCAGATATTAGGCGTGGTCAGATCTAAAAACACCATGGCCGATGCTCTTTCCAAATTGGCGACCACCGATCAAGGGGAGTTAGATGGAGCAGTATACTTAGAAAATCTTCAACATCCGAGCACCCTCGTTTAGACAGTAATTGATATTGAACAGGGGGATTCGTGGATGACCCCCATCTTCAAATTTCTTTTGACTGGTGAATTGCCCGACGATAAGTCTCAAGCCCGAAGAATAAAGTACAAATCCACCAAGTATTGTATCCATAATGACCACCTATACCGAAGATCTTATTCTTCCCCGCTGCTCCGATGTCTCGACCCTAGGGAATCTGATTATGCTCTTCGGGAAGTTCATGAAGGTATCTGCGGTGACCATGTGGGAGCAAAGGCACTGGCCCATAAAATTTTGCGACAAGGATATTTTTGGCCGACAATGCTTGAAGATGCCAAAGACTTCGTCAAAAAATATTATAAGTGTCAGATATTTGCATCCGTACCACACCAACCTCCCGAGGAGTTATCTCCGATACTCTCTCCGATCCCTTTTTCTATATGGGGAATAGACATATTGGGCCCTCTTCTACAGGGTAAGGGACAAGTGAAATTTGTGATCGTCGCCATCGATTATTTCACCAAGTGGGTAGAAGCCAAACCACTTGCCAAGATCACCGAGCATACATGTCTCCAATTCTTCAAAGAACAAGTAGTCTACCGGTTCGGCATCCTGATGATCTTAGTTTCTGACAACGGGCTTCAATTTGTTGGTAAAACTTTCGAAGGGTTCTTATCAGAACTTAATATCCAGCATTGTCGGACTTCAGTAGCCCATCCACAAGCAAATGGTCAAGTAGAAGTTACAAACATGACACTTCTTCATGGCATTAAAAGAAGATTGAAAGAGGCGAAGGGTGCTTGGCCCGAGGAGCTTTTGCATGTTCTTTGGGCCTACCGAACAACTCCTCGGACTACTACTGGGGAGACGCCTTTTAAGATAGCCTATGGTTCCGAAGCCCTGATACCTATTGAGATCGGAGTACTTTCACCAAGGGTCTTAAACTTTGATGAAGTACTCAATAGCGAAGGACTTCGGGTAAACCTCGACTTATTAGAAGAGGAACACGATTCAGTGGTCCTCAGATTAGCTGCTTATCAACAACGAACTGCTCGGCACTTCAACAAAAATGTCAAAAGCAGGTCATTCAATGTGGGCGATTTGGTCCTTCGGTAAGCCGAGGCGTCCACACCTCGGGAAACTGGCAAACTGTTGTCAACATGGGAAGGTCCATATTTAGTAGTCGAAGTATTGAGGGCTGGAACTTACAAGCTTCAGGGCATGGATGGAAAAAATATTCCAAATACTTGGTATGCTTTTCGGCTTCGTAGGTATTATCAGTAGTTCACACTTTGTACTAAGTCAAATTTTGAGGTTATCATTGAAACCGATAGACTTTTATACTTAGCCAAATTTTGAGGTTATCATTGAAACCGATAAGCTTTTGTACTTAGTCAAATTTTGAGACTATCTTTTTAGCCGATAACTTGTTATCTTTTCGATATTAATGAGAATGTTTTTTATCATCTGGTTCTTGTATTACTGTTTTGATACATACTTTAAAATTCATCTACTAGCCTGATAGGATTTATATCCGATCAGGCTAGTGGGGGGCGAAGCAGTATAAGTAAACAGTTGTACATACAGATGATAGAATAAAACTCATGAGAAAAGATAAATTATATTGATTAATTGGCCGAAGGGTTACAAAATGTAAAATAAAAAACAAAAATCTTTACATTTCAATCCTCGGGAAACACAATTCCCAGCTGATCGGGATCATGACCCTTCTCCTTGACAAGCTCCCGAGCATATTCAAACCCCTCGCTGAATTCATTCACAACGGAGGCCAAGATGTCAGCCTGGAAAACATTCGAGGCTTTGTATTCATCTATCACCTTCTGTTTGAGTTTGGAAATTAGAACGCTCGGGGAAGCAGAGGCAATCGGTCCTTTCAACCAATCGGCTTCTTTGGCACCCCAGCCTTCGACGATCAGTTCAACGTTGTCTTTAAGATTCTTCATCTGATCAGTCTGAAGTTGGATGATATTTTCCGATTGGGTCAAGAGAATCTTCTGACTTTGGATTTAGGCCTCGAGCTCGTTCTTATTATTCTCAAGCTGGATCTTCTTGAGCTCTTTGGCCTGCACCAAATCCATAGCATGGGCATTCGCCTTCTCCAGATCGATCACCCGGGCCTTCAGGCGATCGATCTCCTTGTCTTTCTCAAGATGAGCCTCCCGGGCCTATTCATACTCCTGTTTCATGATCTGGAAGGAGTCATGCATGATCTTAAGTTGGTCTTTGGTCTTCTGGTGGTTCTTCAGAGCCTCAGTATGCCCTTTGCTGCTTTCCTCGGCTCTTCTCTCCAGAACCTTCTGCTCATCAGAAACCCTAAGGAGAATTGCATTTCCCTGAAAAGAAACGGTTGAACGATGAATGAGTCAGAAAGTTAACCAATTCAAATAAGAAAATTTTGCAGGCAGATCCTTACCTTTGCATGGCAGGAGAACAGTATCTCCATAAGCGTCTTCAGATCGGCCCCCTCGGTACCATCTTCGGCAAACGGGATCATCGAGGTACCCAAGGCCTACATATTGATCCCCTCCTCGGGTCTTGAACCCCCGGTCGGCATTGGGGGATCCATCGGCCCGCCTTGGGTGCTTGGGGGCTCTTGACCTTTAGCGGGTCTTTTCCCTTTATTCTGAGGAGGGGGAGCAAGGCATTCCTCTGACTGCCTGGTGACGCTTCGCTCGGCGGGAGGAGTAGATGAACTCCCTTGAGGAGCGGAAGTTTGCTTGGTTCTTGCCTCCAGAACTGATGTTAGAACCAGCCTTCTCCTCTTTATTTTCGGTATGCCGGCCCCCGAGTCTTCGGCAGCAGACTTCTCTCCTTCGGTGGGCTTGATAATATATTACCCACCTGAGAAGATCCCGTGGCCATCTCGGGATTGGCAGCGGCCTGGGTGGAGTCCTTGGGCTTTGCAGCCCTCAAGCTTCGGCTCGCCTTTAGTTTATCGGCGGCACTCATCTTGGTCCTCGGGGCCCCAGCCGCCTCCAAAATGGCTTCATTGGTAGGATGTTTACCTTGATCAACCACTGCAATACAAAAAAAAAGGGGGGGGTAAGAATATTAAAAGGGTTTTAGAACGAAGGAGCAAGCACAGAAACAGACTTACGGCTAAAAGAATACAATCAGTCTTGGTCGTTAATGAGATTCCGATCCCACTTCACAGATGGTCTCTTGGAATATAAGACATCGAACTCTTCTAACCTTGCCCGAGAGATTTTCTTCGGATTTAGCTGGTCTTTGTTCGGGTCTGACCAAGGTCCGCCCATCTCAGTGTCCGGACCCTTGATGAAAAACCAATCCCCGTGCCACCCTTTGTTACTTGAGGGGGTCTTCATTAAGGTATCCCTTCCCGGGGTCTTTATTACCGTGTAAAACCTCTTTTCCTTATTATTAGTGATAGAAAAGAATTGAAAAAAGAAATCTATGGCCGGGAGGGTCGACTCAGAAGAACAGAAGGCAATAAAACTATTTATATAGATGAAAGAATTGGGGGATAGTTGGTTCAGACTGAGCCCCGTCGTATGCAGTAACTCCAATACGAAGGGGCGAAGAGGGAATCGGACCCCATATATCAGCGTTTGCCTATGGATTGGGATCCATCCATCCTCGAGTAGGTAGTACGTCCTCTCCCCAGCCCCAGGCCTTTTGATTTCATATGTTTCGGGGATATAGAATTTCGTGGGGGCTAAATCGAAGTAATGGTTCCGGATTGAAGAAGGGATGTTGGCTACTCTATACAGGATATTAAAATACTTCTTCCTATTGTACTCCTCTACATCCCTTATCCTGGTGATTACCACGGGTTTCCATGGTTGGCCCTCTGGGATCCCCGTTTCGGCAACAGTAACTTCGTCTTCAACCCGGGAAGACGAAGCTTGTGCCCTTGTATCTTGAGTGCTCCTAGCCATTATGAGATATTGAGGAAAAGAGGGTAAAGAACTTACTTGATTTCAGAAAGGAGATCGATTGAAAAACAACGAAGCAGGAACGATGGAATCTGATCTGGGAATGAAATTATTCTCTCTCAAACGTCCTTTCTCTCGTGATAAGTTGCTTCTGATAAAAAAACGATTTCTTGGAAGTGACCCCTTTTATCTTGATTCAAGTGTGGCAACGGTTCAGATGGAAACGATCTGACGGATGGGGCGCACGCGCAGTATTTACTGCAGCGTAATAAATGCTCTTTCCCGCGCACGCTTCGCTAACTAATTGGACGCAGATTTCGAAATTCAAAAATAAATTGTTATACGAAACGGCCGTGTAAGCTATTGGGCCAGATTTGTTGGGTTGAGAAAGTAAAACTTTGGGCTTGATTGGCACAAAGGATCCAAAACTTGAAGCCCAGATTATAAAGGCCCAAGGCCTTATCCAAAACTTGAAGCCCAGATTACAAAGGCCAAAGGTCTTATCCCAAAAAAGCTCTCCCATCTGTCTGATGCCTCTGGGCTCCCAATGAAGTTTCTCTTCGGTCTGATACCTCCGGGTTTCCGAATGACATTTCCCATCGGTCTGATGCCTACGAGCTCCCGATGGAGCTTTTCCCATCGGTCTGATTCCTCCGGTATCCCAATGGAGTTTCTCTTCGGTCTGATACCTTCGGGTTCCCGAATGACATTTCCCATAGGTCTGATGCCTACGGCTCCCGATGGAGCTTTTCCCATCGGTCTGATTCCTCCGGTATCCCGATGGAGTTTTTCTTCGGTCTAATACCTCCGGATTCTCGAATGACATTTACCATCGGTCCCGAATGACATTTTCCATCAGTCCGATGCCTCCGGGCTCCCGATGGAGCTTTTCCTATCGGTCTAATTCCTCCAGTATCCCAATGGAGTTTCTCTTCGGTCTGATACCTCCTGGTTCCCGAATGACATTTCCCATTGGTCTGATGCCTTTGGGCTCCCGATGGGGTTTTTCTCTTTGGAAAGTTTCATTCTACTCCCCCAGCACATCCATATACTGGAGGAGTGGGGGGCAATGTTAGGATGTATATTTAACCAGACCTGATCCGGGAATTCACATTGGGCTAGGCCCAATAGACCGTCAACCTGGTAACTTTCTTATTGGGCTTACAGCACGTGGGTGAAAGATGAACCGGACATACATCATAACTACCTAGTGTAATGGACAAAACCGTTACACTAGGTAACCGTTATTCAGGTATGCAGTATAAATATTCAGTTGATAATAGAGAGATGGGTAACGCACTATTTTGCAATACTAGACACTCAGACCTCCATTGTTGACTATTCCGATATCTTCACTAACACTCACACCGGAGGAGTCCACCAACGGCTCAAGCCGTTCGGACTTTTGTGCAGGTATTCTCACCGGACGGCCAGCAGGACTGCCCAACAGAATCAGGCGTCAACACACAGATATATATATATATATATATATATATATATATATATATATATAAATTCATGTATGATCAATTAAATTGTTAAATTACAGAGGTACATCATGAACCTGTTTAATGCTCCGTTTAGAATGTTGAAGGGGAAGAGGGAAAGTAAATGAATTATGTTATTTGGACAATTATAGATCAATAGGGGCGACAAAATGAAGTTAATATTTTACAGTTTTATTATAATACCTATAAAATTGTAATTATAAGCAATCTAAAAGAAAATTTTTATGACTAGCCAGCCTAGCATGTTTATAGCTCAGCTCTTTGATTTTTTTTAACTCCTTTCTTTGGGATAGAAAATGAGAGGTTAAAATGGTATAATTTATTGTTGAAATGGTGAAAACATCCTTAATAAGAATTATGATGCACAATCCTACACCTCCCAGTTTCCCTCTCTTTTATTATCCCCTTAAATCCCTATCTTTTATGTCCTTAATTGATTGTTGCAATCTTTTATAAGGAAAATAAAAGTACTTCATCCCTCTTCAAAAATAAATTAAAGAAGAGTGTTAATTATTATATATTTTAAAATATTAAAATCTGTATAAAACAATTAAACATTTATAATTTTTTGGACAATCTTTTTATATATCAACATTAGAGCATCTCCAACAGTCTTTTCAACACTTTAAAATACTCAAACATGTGAACCACATCAAAAAAAGTATCTCCAATAGCCTCTCCAACCTTAGTCATCAAATCTTCAATCTCATTCTCTTTTTTCAGAACTGGTAAGTTAATTTTATTTCTTCAAAATAGTTAATTTGTTTTGGAAGAATCAAAATTATATGAAAAAGGCTAAAAATATTTATTTTGCTTGATGGGTTTGATGTACAACTCATTTTAAAATTTAATATCATTCTTTTTTATTTATTTTGCCTTAATTAAATTAAAGAGACCGATGAAACACAAAATATTAAAATAGCAAATAATACTCTTCAAATTATCACGTAGGTTAACAAACTTCGATTTGAATAATTTTTTTTACTAATACTATTGAAAGTGCTCTTGGTTTGATTTTTTGAAGCTTCGATTTGGGGATGTAGTACAAGTAAAAAATTCTCACAATCAAGCACACAACCGGAATTAAATTCTCATAATTAAGTACGTACATAATTATAAATACAATATCAATGAATTCACACTGATGGTAAAAAATTATAATAATTAATCAAGTCTTATATAAGGACTAAACAAATTCACTCAAATCTAACAATCGGAACGAAAAATTAAACCCTATAATAAAAAAAACTAACCCTAAAGAATAAAATTATTTTATTTTATTAATTAATCTTAGTCAATCTTGACTGAGACTATGCCCTATATAACATTTTTCCAATAATATATGTATGGGGTATTTGTAAATGGCCCAAGTCTGAAGAATTTAGTGCAAGTACAAAAACAATATCTCTAGAAAAAAAAATCAAGTTTACAAAGATTACTATGCCCTTGCAAGCATAAAGGAGTAAGGCTGTAAATCAAATCAAACCAAACGGTTTGACTACGATTCAGTCTTCATTTGAAAAAATGTAGACGAAATTCAAATTTGTTAATAATATGATTCAAATTTAAGTAAAAAAATAGTTTGAATAAAAATATGAGTAAAATATGTATAAGGTTATACTTGACTACTCAAATTTTTAATCATGATTTGATTCATACTCGATTGATACATATTTAAATATATACTCGATACATTCCTTTATAATATATACATAATTAAACAAAATTATAATAATTAGTTATTATTTTTTTATTTTGTTTGTAAATTTAATTATAATTTTATATTTGTAAAGTGTAATTATAATTATATTTTTTCATTTTTAAGTAAAATAATAAATTTAATTAATAATTATATATATTATAAAGGTAGTTACTATGTGGAGATTTGAATTCAAAGGTCGCTAGTAGTTTAAATATAATTTGATTTGAGTCGAATTAAATTTAAATAATAAAAATTTGAATTAAATCGAATTTGAATAATTTAAAAAAAATATAATTATAATTTAAAAATCTAACATTACGAGTGTGGAAATCGAATAAGTTTCTTTTTGGAATAAGTTCTACTCATTTGCAGCTTGCTTGGAGTTCTCGGGAACACTCCTTGGCAAATAAGTCCCTTTCCTTGGAAATCCCTAAAAACTGAGTCTTCCCAACTTCCATTTTCCCTCTAAAAACTCTCTTCTACCTGAAACTTCTGCACTTCTTTCCTCTTCTTAGTTTTCCCTTCAACCACAATTACTATTTTGCCCTTTAAACTTCGCTCTAACAGAACTGTGAGGCCCATTAAGCAGGCTCTGAGCTCTTCTTTGAAGGTATCTTTTCATCAATTAAGTTGAAGCTTTAAGATCTCTCTTGAATTTTGCTCAAAATGTTTAAAGAAGGATTCATGAAATACCAGATGTTTTTTAGCGTATCATATCTGAATTTATTTGGAAAATATTCGTGCAAGTATAACTATACTTTATTTTCATTTTAAAAAAAAAAATTGGGATCTTTTGGTGACAACCCAATTTGTATGCATTCTTTAT
Organism: Hedera helix; assembly: GCA_947179155.2. Taxonomy (NCBI): domain Eukaryota; kingdom Viridiplantae; phylum Streptophyta; class Magnoliopsida; order Apiales; family Araliaceae; genus Hedera; species Hedera helix. The sequence continues at coordinate 44,599,472 of OX359265.1, read as the reverse complement.
AAGCTGAATGTAAAGCGGTTATTACTGTAATTTGAGTATGGTCCATGAGTTTTTTGTTTAATCCAAACTTAATGTACTTCATTATGTTTTAGATGAGGAAGACGGTTAAGCTGGAAATTGTACTTGCTGCATTTCTTTGTAGTGATTGAGCTTGATTAGGAGATGATTTAGGTATAATTTATAAGTATTTTTGTCTTGCTTATTAATGTTGTATGGAGTTTTTGGCTCTATTTAGTAGTTAATATTCGATTGTAATCATCGCCATAAGAAGTCTAGTCACTTTGCACTGTTATTCGCCAGTACACGTGGTTTCAACTGAATGAAAATATGAGAGGTATCTATGATAAATCCTATCTCTTTGTCAAGAATTATTGATTTACTTTGTGATATCTTTATAAGGTTTTTGAGGCTTATGCCTTGATGTTAGATGGGATTTGCCTACATGGTGGAAAATTTACTCTTACTTCTTGGTTCCAGCTTTTGTTGAGAGACAGTACCATCTCACTCTAGGTTAATATGGTTCCAAGGGCACCAAATACTAGCAATGCAATGCCCTTGATGGTTTTGTCTATGGGATTGTTGTTTCAGAGTTAACATGTTGAAACACATTGGAAGACGTGAGCTCAAAATCTAGCACGAATTCTTGGAGACTTAATCGATAAGAAGCTGACAAATTCCTTAGCGTGGATACTTTTTCATGGAAGGGTCTCCTTTATATGCTTAGGAATTGATGGCACCATGGATATCAGCACCATTTTGTGTTTAGGAGAGAAAGTTAATTTCTCTCTTGTTACTTTTCCCATAATAACATAAAAGTTGGATGAAATCAAAGACAAAAGAGAAGAGGGAGACTGAAATTGGAAGTAGAAAAGATTTCATCAACAATTCCTTTTCTTTCCAATTTGGAAAAAAGATAATTGAGGAAAGTAGGAAACTATATTCTCTTCCTTTTTCTCTTCATTAAAACTCTCAAGAAAGATAAATGGAAAGAAAGTGAGGCACTTTCTTCCCATTTATCTTCTTTATCTCCAAATTTAAACTCCCAAGCATAGTGTTACTCATTCATAATGCTAAATACTAGATTTATGTGTTTGTTCTGGACTGCACTTGTGTACTCTGATCAAACTGGCAAAAATAATAATCCTGATTCATGCATTAAGTTGTTTTGAGTCCATTCAATTTGATTTCTTCGCCTGCCCTCTAAAATCATTGGTTTTATACAGCTTATAGATCCAGTAAATCACATTCATATGTTCTCTTCTCATAGGTTTCATTTCGAACATCTCATGATGGAAGTTCATCATCCAGACAACCACACCTAACAGAGTAAAAGATGCTTCCACCACCAGTTGGAATATTTCAGAGTCATGAAGAGCTTCTTAAAAATGTACGAGAGTTTTCTCTGACTCATGGATACATGGTATCCGTTAAGGATTCTTCCAAGGATAGGTATGTAACCATTTCTTGTGACCGTGGTGGTATATATCGTAAGAGACTTAAGAATGGAGAAAATTTGCGTCAAAGGAAAGCACTTCTCGCCTTCCAAATTGTCCTTTTGAAGCTGTGGGCAAAAAGGATAACGAGTTATGGACTCTGATCATTAAACATGCAAATCACAATCATGACCCTTCAAGAGATATATCCGACTATTCCTCTTTCCGCTGTTTCATAGATGAAGAATTCCTTATAATAAGAGAAATGACAGCAGCTAGAAGACGACCTCGTCAAATTCTCAGGGTACCGAGACAAAGGAACCCAAATCTTATAACAGATTCGAGGAATGTTTACGATTTCAAAGCCAAAATTCGCAAAGAAATATTAGCAGGTCAGGTTCTTTTCTGTTATTCACTCGTTATTGTCTGCTGCTCAATTGATTTCAACTAGATAGCATACAAATAATTCTAGTTGCTTACTGATAACATGATCATGAATTCATGATAAATATCGTTTCAACTTTTATGTCAACTGTACCTTTTGGTCATCATCTTTTGCTTCTCAATTATGATATGGGTAGAAGCATACTTGTCAGTTATACTGTGTATCAGTTACCGGAAAAACATATCAAATATGCTCTAGAAGTATATATAATGATAAGCTTCCTTCCCTTGATAACATGTATTCAATATTACTCATTCCTTCTCATGATTTTATGTATTCGATATTACTCAAGCTTTATGTTCTGCTTTGCATTGCTGTCATCCCAACTAACAATAAGGGATTGATAAATTTGAAAAAACCATATCATAGGATGTATATATGAAATGTGCATGTGTATAAAAGCTATGCCCTGAATATCAGGGATTTAGTTGATCAGGTTCTATCTGAACAGTCAACTATGAATGTATGGCTTCCAGTTCACGTCTGTTTGGAATTGCAATGAATCCAAGTTACCGCCTCATTCATTTTCCTTCTTCTTCTTTTTTTGTAGAATAAGTTTGTTGTCCCATTGCCTTCCTTTTATTCATTTATTTTTGTCCGTCTTGGCTTAGCCAAATTTTACGTTAGATGAGTAACAATGTCCCTGGACTATGGGTAACACGAGGTTGGTTCTTCTTTCTTTCTATCACAACATTGGTGCTCAGTTTTTTCACCTGAACTGAATCTCTAACTGTATTAATTTTCCAACATAAAGGCAATTCATTGGAGTCACCATCAGTTTCATCATCAGGGACTGTAGCATCTAAGCCAGTGGTTCTTAATGGTGTGACAGTGATGGACCTGGCGCATGCTTATCTGGAGACCAATTTTGTGAGGGAAACAAAGGTCTTGGTTTCTGAACTCTGTCGACACTTCTACACGCTTGGTTGGGTATCAGATACTGGAGACAGCATTACCATCAAAGTCCATGATGATTCTATACCCAGGACCCGTCAACTCATCGTCATCCCTTCAGGTTCTCTCTCTGCTTGTTTATATCCAACTATGCTGAGCACTGTCTGTGCGCTTCTGTTTATGCTGAAATATGTTTTATCTGTAGGTGTTCAGAAGGAGAAAATGATCCCTAGGACATGTATGTGCTTTCTCCTGATGGGTGTATGTTGTCAACACCTCTTCTCAGACCTTATCCTCATAACCCTCCCAATTGTACTGATTGTGCTCCTCTTTTCTTGAAGGTATGCCATCAACTATTCCAACTTTTTTTTTTAAAAAAACTTTTAGGCCTTCGATGATTATCTAGTGACTTTTATATTTTATCAATTCAAAAGTCACTGGAATCTAAGTTGCAGATAGTATACTATGTGAAGTAAAGTAATAACTCTTCTTGATTGAATAACATTTCCGTTTTCATGTGGTTGATGTTCTTTGAAGAAAAAGATCTCAGGCAAATCTGTGTTTATATATCATATATGTAATCATTCAATATGGTATGCTATCGTTCTTTGAGCCCTGATGACCCTGCTTCTTGCTTTTCTATAGGCCTATGAGATGCAGTATTCTGGGGCTGTGATTCATAGTCATGGAATGGAGGCTTGTCTTGTAACAATGATCCATCTTTTGTAAAAGGAGTTTCATGTAAATTTTTGAACTTCTTGTTACTCGCTGATATTTCAATGCTTTATACTGCATTAATATGTGTATTATATCAATTATAAGTTGTGCCTTACGTCTATTATCCTTTTTGGACTATAACACCTTACTGATTGTCTAAGTATCTGTGTTTTTTTTTGCCAACATAAACATGGACATGATTCAATATGTTGAATTCTGGTTTAATTTTTCTCTCTTTTAGTGAAAAGATTTTGTGGATATTATTAACTGAAGCATGATTAAACCACCAGAATAAAGTATGATTTTAGTTATGTTTTAAACATATAAATCTTTCAACTTTAGATTGTTATTATACATGACTGTATTATTTTTTGATACGCTTTCTGCTGTTATCTCTGCTTCTGTTGAATTCTTTCCTTTGGTACGCTGTGCATGTCAAATTAGCTGATATACTTCTACTAAATGCATGTGGAGGTAGAATTAGGCCACGTGTTTGTTGAGCTTTCTTTTTTTTACTTAGTTTGCTGATTTATTTGCTTCCTGCACCAGGCTGAGGATGGGGTTTTATATCTTTGTCTTGATTTTGTGGACATTTTCCAAAAACTCTGCAGATAACTCATACGGAGATGATAAAAGGAATTCAAGGCCATGGTTACCGTGATGAGCTTGTGGTTCCTATAGTTGAGAACACTGCACATGAAGGGCAGCTCATGGAATCTCTTACTGAAGTGGTATATTGATGTACATGCTTGAGTGTGCTAATAAAAATTCTTAATTTCGGTTTAAGATTTGCAACTGTTGGATGAATATATGAATATGATTATACATAATTTCACATATATTAAATTTTTTGTATATCTTTATTTCTTATTTTCTATTTCAGCTTCCGAATTATGGTTAATTTCTGTTTAGCTTTTTTTTTTATATAAAAATGTTGTTCTTTTATGAATTTAACTTTTTATTTTTCAGATTAGTGCTTATTCAAAGACAACAGCTATGCTTGTACGCAACCATGGGGTGTTTATTTGGGGAGACTCATGGATCAGTGCCAAGACACATGGTAATATTGTTTCCATTGTTTGGTTATGAGATTATAATAATTCGACAAATTATATTTGAAGGAAGTTTCTATTATCCACAACTCCTTTTGGTGTTTGATGCTTTCAGAAAGTGTTTAGGCGAACCAAATGATTTATAGCATTTACTATTTATTTATATATCTACAAACGTTTTCTTGAAAGTTGTAAAATATGGAGCTGTAAATGGTTCATCTTACATTTTTTGTTTCACAGACATTATGTGTTATGAATGCCTGTGTGAGCTTGTCATATGGGGGACAGATCCCACATTGGTAGTATGGGATACTAATGTGAGATTGATATAGGCTTGAACCTCTTCTCTTAGACAGCTAGCTTTTCAGGAGGAAATAAGGGGTTAGAGCCTATATCGTAACATTTGGCATCAAAGCAGACGATCCGTAGAACTAACGGCTAAGCGAAAAGGGTTACCTAGAGGCTGGATTAAGCGGAAAGGGCTACCTAAAGGACGGATTAAAATACTGATAAGTGCAAAATCATTAGGTCAATGTCTCTAGAGTGAAGTCGCCGTGAATACTGATAGATGCAAGGCACTGGGTCAGTGCCGTGATACTGATAGATGTAAGGAAGCGTGGTGGAATGTTATGAATGCTTATGTGAGCTTGTCATATGGGAGACAGATCCCACATTGATAGTATGGGATACCAATGTGGGGTTGATACAGGCTTGAACCTTTTTTTTTGGACAACTAGCTTTTCAGGAGGAAATAAGGGGCTAGAGCTTATATCGTAACATCATGTTTTGTAGATAATCTAAGTTATAACTTGAATTTGGTTGAAAGAGATCCTCAACACTAAGATTTATTGAACAGAGTTCTCATGCACTTCTTCAGCCAGAATTTCGGAATTATTTAATAATGGCTACCAAAGAATAAAGAAAAACTTTTCTTTCTGTATTCTCCCTTCGACATTTTCAGTAACCATTAGTTGCCATTTGGTTCCTAGGAAGCATTATAAGAGTAGATAATAATCAGGTAGAATGGTTGTTTTCTGGAGGGAAAAGCTAATTTCTTTTTTACTACTTATGAATCTGCCCATCTCTTTCGTTTTTTCTAATGGTTGAATTGTGTTTTTTTCAAAAAAAAAAAAAACATGCTTCTTTAGCATAAGTGAAACTAACTTCTCTTCGCATAATTTCGTAAAGAAAAATAATTTAAATGAATTGACTTGTTATATTATCCCATTAACTATCAAGTTGCTTTAACAGGCTGAATGTTATCACTACCTATTCGATGCTGCCGTCAAGCTGCATCAGTTGGGATTGGATTGTTCTACTCCTGGTCATGGTCCCATTTGCAATAATGGAGTTTGTGGATGTGATGAGAATATGAGCAGGACTCTAAAGAGGGGAACTTCTGGTTTAGATTATGTGATTGAACCTTCTCAGGTAGGTAAGTTCTTGGTGTCCTTTTCCTTCTTAAAGAAGTGTAATTGTTGAAAGCTTGTCAATGCCCATGCTTGGAGAGTTGCTAATGTTTTCACCATTCTCTGCAGACTTAAGCACCATTTATGTTTAGTTGTTATATTGAAGTTGGTTGATTTCTTTTGTGATAGTCGAAGTTGCAGTTATGCAGTATCTTCTTATCTTATGCTATTTGTGGCGCTGCATTCTATTCTCCTTGACATAGAAGGAACAACAACTCCTTTATCATTTGTTACTGATATTCTTTTCCCTTGCATCAGCAATAATGTGGTAAAACATTTTGCTGGTTCATATGATAGTGAGAGGTAACTCAAGAAGATATCAGTCTCCTGCAATCCCAAGTAAGCACATCATGAGCAATCTATTGCTACCCATACGATTGATATGTTTGTTTCATCATTTTTCTATGAACTTTGTATTATGAGTTACTGCCATCGCTTGAATGGTAAGCACTGTCTGCATTTGGTATTACCTACTGCAAGTCTACAATATTTTGACACATATTTATTATGCCATATAACATGTATACAGTGATTACTATGCATATTTATCAGGCCTCTAAATAATGAATGTCCCCTTTTGAACCAGTTCCAAAATTTGTTTTGTAACATAAAAGATGATTATTAAATGAAGATTTGAATAATTATCTTTTACTATTTTTTGGTACAGTTTCTGCTGTTTAGTTATACATGTAGTATAAAATTTTTGCATTTGGTTAGTAATAGAGAAGAAACAATGAAAAGACAATATAATATTTATCAGAATTTAGCCTCAGGTGAAAACAATGTATGACTACATAGTGATGTGTGGTATGGTGATGTTTGATGTCTAATGGTTTTGGTTTAGGAGGAGGATGTTGAGTAATAATATAGAAATGATGAGGAAGATGGCTGAATGTCTGGCAGTGGTGGATGGTTTAAATTGTTACTAATGAGCACTTTCCAGCAATATGTGCCCAATTCTTCTCCATTTAGATTGAGCAAGATGAACCCAATTACTGCATCAATATCCAGCAATTAGAGCCCAACCTTGAGTCCTTGGCCTTCTATCAATGTTTGGTGTTTCATATGTATGTGAGTTGAAGAAAATAAGAACCAGGTCCTGGCTTCGCATTCCTTGGAAGAATGCAGTGAATCTTTCTGTTACTTCTTTCCATATTCTCTATCTGCAGTGCTTCGTTAATGAGTGGAAAAGAAGCGATTAAAAGTGAAATAGAATTCATTCTGTTGTTACTGAAATTAATCGAAGTTTTTGATTATGTGAAATTGGCTGAGAGGTTGTCCATTTTTCTGTATGTTGGTGGGGATCTCTTGTGGAGGTAGAGAGGTTCCAGACTTCAGGATCTAATGAGGTCAATGAAGTGAGACGGATTTCAAATTGTCAAATTTGGGGTGTATTGTGTATGGTACTTGGTACCCCTTGTTTTCAAAAATTTCATAAAACTGTTTCTTGGATGGCCGAAAAGCTTTAAAAGGTTGTTCTAGAGAACAGACCTGTTTGTGATTTAGATTTTTCACAAACCTGCTTCCTAGTACTCCATGCCAAATCTAATAGTGTTGAAAGTTTCCAAGAAAAAAAAGGAAACCACCACAACAAATGAAAATTAGAACTCCATACTCAGATCTAATACTCAGCGATTAAAGTGTTGTGATGCACTGTTATCTAAATACCTATAGCTTGAATAAGCTGTTAAAGTTTGAGATCAAAGAGTTAAATAGTTGAATATTAAGAACTAAATCACCTATTACAAGCCTTCGAGATTTAATTTGACATGGGGCTGTATTAACATGCAAAGTTTTGAATTTGTTTCCTTTTCCAGTAATGCAAAGTTTTGTATGTTGAAAAGCATATTGTTTGAAATATTGTATATTCTTTGGTGCACTTTGATGGTGGTGAAAAATGCAATGTGCTTTGTGCATCTTTGTTAAAATCTTTCTTCCAGCAATATCAATGAATATTTCAACCTATCATTTTCGATTACATTAACATTTTATATTTTGACAGATTCAAAGTGATCTAGAACAAGGTGTCATTGGTGCCATTCCCGTACCTCCTGATTACATGGGAAAAGATACGGTCATTGCTTCTTTGGCTGCTAATGTGGAAGCAATGATTAGGACTGATAGGAAAGCTATAGCTCTCAAGGGACTGCAAGTATGTTAGCGTTAGATGTAATTCTCTGAGATAAAGATTTTTTTTTCAATGTCTATGCTATCCTATTGACCCAACCCTCAATCTATATGGCAAGCTATATCATATTTCAAATAACACTTGAAAAAATACAAATTTTCATACTACTCAGTTGTTGAATTATTATGCAAATTTTTATTTGATTTCAAGACAAGTTATGGTTGCCGCTTTTTTCTCAACAATCTTTTGGGGCCTGTTTACTCAAGTTAAGAAGTTTCCTTTAGTAACTACTTATTTGTTCTAAGAAATTATTATATATCGACGAATACGCTCATTTTGTAAGTCACCCATCAAGTGTTATATTGGATGCAGGATCACATATGGAGATCTGGATGTCAAAGTAATAAGTTGGTTGGTGTCGTATTTGATGATGTACCAGAAGTTCTTGAAAGGTGGTATGCTTTGGGTATCAAGGTATATATTTATGCATATGTAATATCATTTGCTTTCTGTCGTCTTTTACGGTTCTGTTCTGTGTTTCTTGGTTATCTTGTTTGATCTCATCACTTCTTCCATGTGTGTGGTATCAGTAATTTTTATACTTACTAAGATCTTTTGCACCTTCAAACTTCATTTCATTGTCCCTTTTTTGGTGTTGATAGTCATACTTGTTCACTTGTGTTATTTTCTTGATTTAGCAAAAAAGGTTACTTGGCACCTCCTGGGGTCTATAATTTTAGACAAGAACCTACTGTGATGTTTTATTTATCTGATTAGAAGCTTTATATCATTCTGGGTGGTTGCTGAGGCATCAAGGCAGTTTCTTGGATGACATATTATTAAGACAACTTTTTAGGCATGAACTGAATCATAGTATATGTATTATTCATCTGGGATATAACATTACAAATGGTTTGTCTGGTAACTGGTTCTGCTTCTTATTTTTTGTTTTCATATGTTTCTGTTTTTCCTTGTTCTCACTAGTGAAAGCAGGAATCAAGCAACACTGTTTGGTATTGATACACACAATAAATTCCTGGTCAACATACGTATTACAAAAAGGATCAGCGTCTTGATGAAGTACGGGCATTGACAATTCTTTAAGGTTTTTGTGGGATTAATGAATTTTGAATTAACAATTGAAACTTGAAAGAATGAGTTGCAAATGGAGTTGCACCGAGTGACCCAGGGAAAGAGAATAGAAGTAGGGGAAAGATATTTTGGTAGGATACTGGGTGAAAGTAGAATTCTTATAGTGTCCCTAAAATCCAATACTTCATCTCACTGAAAGCCATGTTTGTGTTAGTGTACAACTTCCACATGTGCTTGTTTCACATTTTTTAATACAAATTCAATTTATGAGATCTGGTACTCCTGGAAAATTAATCATTCATACTATCAACCTCAAAGTTCATTATGTTATTCCAGAATAAAAGTTCCCATCTCAGGTCCTTCATTGCTGTTAATTTGTTACTGCTCGACTGATTTCAGGTTTACATATATTCCAGTGGTAGCAGAGAAACACAACAGCTTCTCTTTGGCAATTCAAGTTATGTGTATTTGAGAAAGTATATATGTGGATATTTTGATACCACAGTGGGTTATGTATTATTGAGGCTCTCCTGCTTTCGGTTGTTAATTATGGCATATATATTACCTTTGTTCTAACAAAATGTTGTGCCTTTTAAAACTTTTTTTTCAGAAGCAAAACTGAAGCTCAAAGTTACCTCGAGGTTTTGCAAATGGTAGGAGTTGATAGACCTGAAGAGATGTTAGTAGTTACAAGTGTATTTCAAGAAGCTGTGGCTGCAAGGACTGTGGGTGAAGTGCTAACATGGTTTCAGTTTGATTGCTAAATTTTAAGGCTGCATTATTTACTCCACTTATATAATGTTACGTTTGGATTGCAGGAATCAAGGTTGGAATGAAATGATTCATTCTTATAGAATGAAAAATTTGTGTTTGGTTGTTCTATTTGAATGGAATGAACTATTTTCATTCTTGCCAAATTTATGAATTTTATTCCTAGAGGGAGGATATGGAATGACTCGTTCCATTTAGGAATTGAACATTTCCTTTTCTATTTTATACCCATACTAATTTCATTCCTTCAATCCAAAAGTTATTACTACGACTAAATAATATTAAGTACTTTCGGTTACTAGCCATAGCCAAACTTGAGGTTTGTGATCAATTTGTTTGCTGAAACTGAGCTTGTTCTGGACCTGTCGTAACCAAGTAAATTCTCCACACTTGTTTCGGGTTTGGAAGTGGCAATCTCCATCCGACCAGGAAATGGACCTCTACCAATCATGGGTTTAGAACTATTGAATCCTTGTTGGAACTATGGTATATTATACCAAATATTATTATGTAATGATCCATTTAAATTTGTTAGTATTGCATTGAACTTGTAGATATAGAAAGTTTTATCTGCCTTGTTACAGGAAGATTAAAATACATAACCGGACCAGTTAGTTACATATGGTGAAATGTCAAAAACTGTTATTAATCAAATACTTCTTCCGTTTTAACTTATAAATTATATGATTATTGTTGACTTTTAAAAGTCACTTTGAGATATTTTTAAAATTAAATTTAAGATAATTTATTAAAAATTATTGAATAATAAATCTTATAATGAGTAGTATTTAATATACATCAATTACAATTAATGGAATTTATATTAATTTAAAATTTAAAAATATCTAAAATTGAGTTATAGAGTCAATTATGAATGTACATTTTGGAATATAGAAATAGAACACACACACAGTAGCTTGCGGGAACGAACATGAAAATGGAAAGTGAAAGATAAATTTACCGTTTAACATTCTATAGGCAGGCAGGAGGATCTGTCGGGGTAAATATGGGATGAAATTACACACAAAAGAACAAATCGTCTGTTATATATATGAAATATGAAATATATATATATATATATATATAAAAAGTTTTTATCTATTTATAATATGCAATAATTACTAACAACTTTATAATAAATTTTATTTATTATTTTTCACTAGATAAATTATCAGCCTTTGTTAGAACACATCTTTTGGGAAATAACTACCATTATTTTTACCATATTAATCCATCACTTTTTTTGTTACAAAATTTTCAAAAATATACTTTACCAGAAAGTAAGTGCGCTGCACTTATATTATTTTACTACACCCATCTAGAAAATTTTAAGTTTTTTTTTCTTGTCATATTTATTTTGTCAACTTAAAAAGTACTACCTACTTTGTTTTATATCTCTTATAACAAAAACATAAAATAGAGAATAATAACAGAAAATCTCACGCCTAAAAAGACAGGAAGCCACGCGAATGAAATTATTATTAGGTGGGTCCCAAGAATTAACTGAGCTTATCGGTTTCCTTTCGGAGCTATTGCCCCCTCGTTGCCCATAACACAATTAATACGACCAGTTGTATATTATTATTTTTATTATTAATTCAAAGGGATGGATGGATGTATGCATGGCCACGTATTACTAGTATTTATAATATAAAATTAAACGACTCAAATTTTAAAACTTTAATATTTAAAGGCCTCAAATCAATTTAAGTTTTAACATTTAACAATTTAAAATTATTTTGGACTTCAATATCTAACGATCACTAATCTATCTCTCATTTTTCTCTCCAATTCAACATCTTTTTTTAAAAAAAATCTATTCACTCATATTTCTCTCCCAATTCAAATTTACCACTACATTATATTATTATTATTATTATTATTATTATTATTATAGTAGTAGTAGTAGTAATAATAATAATAATAGTAGTAGTACTAGTAGTAATAATAATAATAATAACAATAATAATTATAATAATAATAATAATAATAATTATTATTATTATTATTATTATTATTATTATAATTATTATTATTATTATAATAATAAATAAATGCACGTAAATAACATGGATTACCCTTTTAGCATTGACGTCATTTTTCTGTTTTTCGAGTATTGCGGTCGTTATGTTTCCACATGCAAATTGATTTGGTTGAAAAATCACATGGACGGTTCAAATTCATTCTAATTGATTTGTAAGTTATTTTATGTTGTAAAAGAGTCTTTAGGTAATAGAGTATTTTTAAAATTTTACTCTACGTTGTGCCTTTAGACACAGACAATTACGTGTCATCTCTTTGGTATTTTTGCGGGCTATATCGAGAGCAACTATTGTAGTAGACTCTGACTCATGATATGAATTTTTTTTATCCAATTTCAAGAAAAAATATAGAGGAAAAAATGTTATGGTGATACAATTTAGTTGATGTTATGACAATACTTTTTTGTTTGGACTTAGAGAGCTCATTTTATACATTTGGGTATATATGCAAAAGTCTTTCTTTTGAATTCTTACATATTTTTTTCCTCATTAGATCCTACCAAATGACTTACAGTACTACCATTTTTTCACATAAAATAATGTTCATGGATCATATTAATCGATGGTTAGAGATATTGGAGGCAAATAATTGTTACCAAATTTTTCATTCTGTTCTGTCAATAAAAGAAATGTGTGTGAGATATTCGAAAATATTATATTACGCAAATTTAAGTTCACTATCGTCAATCAATTAATTTCTTAAACCTGACAAGAACTAATTTTAAGTTGGGAATGAGTAGCACACTAATGTTTGTCTCAAAAAGAAACTATGACTGAATTGAGTATCAGTCTTTTTGTATTAATAGTTGGACTCTCAGTTCTATTATGAAATTGAAAATTCACAACAGTTTTAATTTTTTTAATCTAAAAATATTGAATATAATATTTAATTATTATATTAATTATACCATATTTTCAAATATAAATGTATTTAATTATTATATTAATTATATTATATTTTTAAGTACGAATTATCCCTAGTAATTGAGTAATTTAAGGCAAGCGAAAGTGGGTTGGGCATTTGACAAATTTGATTATTGACATAATGAATCAACTACCATACCACAAAGTGATATGACAATTGACAGATTTGTCAAAATTTTAAAGATAAAATTAGGAGATGGTATCATGGTATTTCCCCCACTTTTAATTGGCTCACGCGTATCTCACGCTTAAGTCACGTGCAACAACAATCTACCAGCTCAGCTCCTTGGTGAAAAAGTGGTGTATGAAATCTACCTTCTATATATGTTCAATAATTTGATGTGTTGAATCAATTAATTTTGTTCTTATTGGTATGCAAGGCAAATAATATCCCTAATTGAAGTCCAAATTCTTATATTGTCTTTCTTTTAAAATTAAAGATACATTTAATTTTTTAAACTAATTTATATAAATTTATTTGGTTTTAATACATAACATAATAATTATTAAGTAAGTAACAAAAAAAATACTACTAGTTATCATATTTATACATTTCAAAACTTAATAAATACATATCGAGAAGTTAAAATGTATCTCTAATTTTAAAATAAAGATTAGTTATAATCTTATAAAACGGTAATCAAAATTTTAAAGATAAAGCTAAATATCAAAATTTAAGTCATCCATCTCGAGGGCTAGTTGCTAGTTAGTTTAAAATAGTGATGACAATAATTTGAAGGTGAAAAAAGAGTGCCTAAAAAAATTGATGAATATTGATTAATTACAAGGAGAGCGCAAATCATCTATAAATATATATACAATTTTATTTGGAAATATACGATTTTCATGCACGTTAAATTTGAGAAAAATTGGTAAATATTTTTTTAATTATATAAAGTCACATATTTCAACTTATCTCTCGATATATGATTTTTATACACGTCAAATTTGAGAAAAATTGGTAAATATTTCTTTTTATACTGTATAAAATTACATATTTTAATTTATCTCTCAACACGAAGTTAAAATTCAACACTGATACATAAAATTAGAAGTAAGTTTTCTCTAAATTTCTTCCAAATTCTTCTCTTTTCTCTTGGCATGTTTCTAAGACTTCTCCCCAAGTTTTAGGATATAAATTATAATAGAACATGTTCTTAAAAAATTAACTATCTAAATTTGGTAACTATATAAATTACTTGGGCGGTTTTCTTGAAAAAGAAATCTGCTAAACCGCCTTTCACATTACTAAATACTATCACGGTATCAAATGAGCCCATATGGCGGTGAATTGTGGTTGGATTTTTTAACGACATTCAGGCGCGAGTGCTGGCTGGCTGGCTACCAAATTATTTGCTTTCCTAATATGGAAGCCAATCTAACAGACATTTAAGGACTATTTAACAATTAGGTACAATTAATTCTAATACTGTGGCATGGAAAGCTATACACACAATAATGATGCCCAACTGTTTTGAGTTATATTTGACTAATTTTCCATCCGTTTCAAATTACATCATTAGTATAAATTTTTTAAAATTAATATAAAATATTTTGACTCATAAAGTTAAATTCTTACTCGAATTCGAATTATATTAGAAAAACTTTCCTTAAATTCTACTCTACTAGAATTTTCGTTACTCGAATTCGATCCGACTCAGATAGAATTATATTTAAATTACTTGCGAACTTTAAATTCAAACTCGAATTCGAGTATAACATTACCCAGATTCTACTTGTATTTTTATTCAAACTATTTTTTTACTCAGATTTGAATTATATTATTAACAAATTTGAGTTTCGTTCACATTTTTTTCGAGTCGAGCCTGATTCGAGTCTGAATCGTTTGGTTCAATTTACAGCTTTACTAGTTAAAAGTTATGAAATAATAAAATTTACCATGAGTAATATTTTTTAGATAATTTATATTATTTATTATTGTATTAATTAAAATTAAAAGAATCAATGTAACTTTTGTATTTAATAATCTTTTAAATTAATTTTAAAAAATTAATAATACTCAAATAATATAAAACGGAGAGAGTACTAAATAAATAGGGCGGCAACCGGCAGCCTAACTTGGCAATATATATCCAATTCTAGAATTTTACATGGTTTTAACTTTTAAAATAAATTTCAATTTCTTTATACGTTTATTATACTTATTTTTATAATTATTATAGTGTTTCTTATTTCTCCCCCCATATTTACTAAACATATATAGAGTTTATTCAACGACTAATGTTTGTAGTGTTTAAGTCTCAAACGTTACATTTATGAATTAAATAAGTATGTTTAAACTTTCAAATACTCTAAATGCGCCAAACACTGTAATTACTGAGTAACCAAATATACACATAATGTAATTATCGCATCTCTCTATATTTATTGTAATTATTTTATTTTAAAACTCAAGAATACAACAAATGTGGCTATCTAGCTTAGATATCGGAAACTATTCCAATTCTATCATATTAATAAAAAAAAAACATTAGTAGTATTATGGACAAGATTACTTATGCAATTGTCATACAAGAAGATATTAATGAAAAGAAATTTATTTTAATTTGTTCCTAATTAAACAATAAATGTTTTGGAGGAGACAACAGGAGAAGTATAATAATCCTTGTACACTTGGACCTTACCACAATAGCTCGGAAGTTGGGAAGCATTAAGAAGTACTTATAATGGAAGGGGTTTAGATTGGGAAGTTTGGACTTTGGATTGGATCCGCAACCACGTTACATTTGCAAAAAAAATATCGCATTTTTGTGTGTTCGGTTATGGATACAAGCAGCTGCATGCATTTGTGAATGTGGATGCAACTGCTTGTTAATTTTAAAAAATGTGAATGTGAATGAGAATGCTCCCTCCATATATATTTTTTAGTCTTTCACTCTCTAGATAGACTGAACTAACATTATATTATTTGAAGAGTGATTTTTAAACATAATTGAGATTGATTCATATTTCTATGGATTCGATTAATGATCAGTACGACAGAGTGATCGGGAGTCTCGTTCCTCGTTGAGCGAGCGACTGTCCAACTCGTTGGTGAGCTGGCGGGAGTTGAGAGAGGGCAATGCTCTCTGAAAGCCAAGCACAAGAGTATAATTGAGCTTGAAGTTTATTAGTAGTTCAGTCTTTGGTTTACTAATGTATTGGGTTTGAGCACATGTTATAGTAGTTAGAATTTTTTAGTTACTATAAAACAATTGTTTGATGTGTGAATCATTGTAGAGCGTGTGAGGTATTTAATGAATACGTCAGATAAACAGGACTAACCAAATTGGTGAATTTGGGTATATTGCATGTTCTTTATTTTTTTATTCTTCATCTAATATTTTATGTAATTGTTCTATTATTCGATCTTAAATTCTAACAAACCCCAACGGTATCTAAATAAAATAGGTAAAATACAATTTATCACTTATAATTTATACCATTTTGTACTTGGCTAATTGTGGGGGGAAAAAGTCGCCAATTCAACGCGTTATCTCAATTTCATTCAACTTAACGGATAATAGTGATGTTCAGTTCCTGAAAAGTGAGTGGATGCTGTCCTCAAATTCTATATTCCGTAAGCAATTGACATTAATGCCTTCTTTTACTCATACACGACTTATTTTTGTTATTTTGCTTCTTTCTTCTTATTTTTCAACAGCTTTCTACCAAAATCAGTTTTGTAAAAAAAAATAAAAAATTTCAAATTTCATGTGAAACTTTTATAAAGGCTGTTAACAATCTTCATAGCTCATCTCCAATACCATCCTAATCCCAAAATAAAATCTTGATCCCTTTTGAAGGTAACACCCTCCTCTCTACATGGGTCTCACGGGATACAATTCAGATGGCTTTTCTCTTCGTTGGGACAATTTCATGTTCTTTTAACAATGAAAGTGATAAAATACATTATTTATTTATTAAGGTAAATGAATTTTAACTTTTGTTGTTTAATCAGTGTAAAGTCTTTATTTATTTAAGAAAATGTGATACAATTAATTATGTTGCAAATACAACTAAAAGTAAAAAATTCTGAACAAGTTCCGATGTTTCTTTTTAATATTGTAGCTCAAATATAAATATTCACAATCAACCAACCATCAAACAAGAAAATAATGCCCCCAGCAACATCAAACTTCAAAGTAATAAAGTGAAATTAAACCGGCACCACCAAAGCCGGTGGAAAAGGAGTAATGATTCACTTTTTGGTCTCGCTCGATCTCTCTGTTTTTCTAATAAATAACGCAGAAGCCACCTTGTAGGACCAACTATCCTCAAATCAGGATCACTGTACTTATACTCGCATTTGACAACACAAAGTGAATACTACTAATTGGTTGTTGGAAACTTAAGCTCACAACCATTAACAATGGATCTTCATCGTAATAGTAATTTTCAAGATGAAGAAGATGCCCAGCCAGTGAGCCCTACTGGGCAGTACTTCAACAGCTCGGTGCTCTCGGTTTGTGTTCTTTCCGTCTTGGAATTCGAAATTCCAATTGATGATTCCCCCGCTTGGACTCTCCTCAAGGATGTTTTCCTCCCCATCAACCCACGTTTCTCCTCTGTCATGGTACTGATCTCTCTCTCCTCCCCTGTGTGTGTTTTGCTTATATTTGGTGGAATTAATTCACATTTTTGGAGGTCTGGAGTGTGCATGCCATCTTGAATGTACATACCAAATGCTTAGTTAGTTAGTTAGAGGAATATTTTGGTCGTTACATTCTATTTTATTCGATTCTAATATAACTTTTAAATAAGATACTAACCGCATGAATAAAGTGTTGGATTCCAATTCTATTAAGATCTGATTTCGATTCCAACCATTATTTCATTCCCTTCAAAACGATTCCATCTAACCAGTGTTGTACAATTGGTTCTCTTTAATGTTCCCAACACAATTTCTCCTAATTTATAGGTGAAGAACATAATTTGTCTTTTCAATTCGATTAAGTTTATTTTATTGCATTTTTCTTGTTTTTCGGTTGGACCAATAGCCAAAATGAAAAATACTTCATACCAAATAATTCTTTTAAAACAGATTAAAGACAAAGATGGAGTGAAACAATGGAAAAGGGTTGATGTGAAGCTCAAAGAACATATCAATGTCCCAAGTTTTCCAGAAGGAAAGTCCCCGGAATTTTACGACGCTTGCCTAAATGATTATTTATCAAAAATAGCCATGGAATCATTTCCACAGAGCCGGCCATTATGGGAGATTCATATTATTAGGTACCCTACTAGCAATGCAGCCGGAAGTCTGGTGTTCAAGCTTCACCATGCACTCGGTGATGGTTTTTCGCTTATGGGAGCTCTTCTTTCATGTTTACAAAGAGCTGATGATCCATCTCTCCCCTTGACATTTCCAAATTTTATGAACACAAACTTGGATAGTGAAAAAAAGGCTAGTATTTTTAACAGTGTGCCTCAAATATTTTCTAATATAGTCAACACGGCCTCGGATTTTGGATGGAGCCTTCTAAAAAGCAGCTTTCTCCAAGATGATCGGACACCAATAAGATCCGGGGATGAAGGAGTGGAGTTTCGACCGATCAATTTGATTACAATGGCATTCTCTCTTGATCACATCAAGCAAGTTAAGGTCAACCTTGGAGTGGTACGTCTAGCATTTCTTCAGTTAATTATAATAATCTTTTTTACTCGATAATGATAAAATTCACTTGTATACTTAAGTATCATTTATGCTAAAAGTAAAAAAGAAAAACAGGAAATCTAGTACCGCAAGGACTAAATTTATTTTACCAACTTACAGCCGGAAACAAAATAGAGTAAATGCTGTCAAAAACAAACAATTACACATTCAAATATCTATATATACACACACACACTATATTATCACAATTATATGTAGATATATAAAATTCCAATTTTAGAATTAGAAGAATAGAAATAAGCAGACAACCGGAAGCAAATCCTAACAGGCTCAAATCGTATGCCAATTTATTAGTGATAACTGACAGATCTGAACACGCATGTAATGCAAATGGCGCCATTCAGATGAAACCATTTATTGGATATATAAATTTAAGACCATTTATGTAATGCATTCAGTCAAGTGACGAGGGGTTGTGGGGTCAATTAAATGTTATATACAAATTGAAATTGACCCCACTGAAATTTTATAAAATTTCTAATATATGGGGTTAAATTGAAAATTTATAACTTTCTCACTTAAATCTCAATCTCATATCATTTTTACCTCATCTGTATATAATATATGTATATTTATATATTCTTCATAAACTAATTAATAATTTATTTAATATTATTTTTTGAAAGAATTAATTATTTATAAATAATTTGTCTTGAGAAAAGTTTATTAGGGGTCAATAGGGTATATATATATACATGCATATAAATATATATAGAGTTAACAATTATTATATTATCATTGTAATCAAATATATGTTTTATATATGCAACTTGAAAATATAAAATTATTTAAAAAAATTAGCTCCGGACGCAACTCCCGTTAAATTATTTATATTCTCATAATAATTTTGATCCCACTAAATATAAATTTCGGCTTTGTCACTGGGATTCAAGTGTACATATGCCCAGACCCCATAAGTTATATTCACATAAATTCTTCTTCAGGTATCAACATCTCAACAGGTAGCTTCAGATGATACATAGCTTTAATTTGGATCCCAACGGTTCAAAACAAATGGTCCTACATTTTAAGTCCATATCTACCACTCAATAATATAATGTCACATCGTCTGGCAAAAATACATCGAATTCATCCATGTTTACGAGACATGTCATAAAGAATAGCAGTACTATATATTCTGGTTTAACTTTTTGTTAAGCCCTGTATTTTTACAGAAACTGCATATTATTGTTAGTGTAAATTACTAATATATCTGCGTTGTGTTTATATGTTTATACTTTTTTCTGGTGCAGACGATAAATGATGTAATTACCGGAGTAATTTTTCTTGGAACTCGATTATACATGGAAACAACAAGCCAAGGGTCAAAAAATTCACAATCTACTGCACTGGTCTTGCTCAATACTAGGAATATTGGTGGTTACAAATCATTGGCTGAGATGGTTGATGCCCATCAAGCTGAGAAGCAATGGGGAAACCAGTTTGGTTTCTTGCACGTATCTGTCCCAGAATTTGATGGGACCGAGTATTCTAATCCAATCGAGTTTGTCTACAAGGCACAGAAAATCATCAAGAGAAAGAGAAACTCTGCAGCTGTTTTTCTCACTGGCAGATTACTAGAGGCAGTGAGGAAATATAGAGGTCCTGAGGTATATACATAATAAAAGCAAATATTATTGTTACATAAAATATGCAATAAACTTTTTTGCAGCCCAAACTTTCAAGGGTCTGAAGCTCAACAGTTACTTTTAAGGGTTTGTGGGAGTTCAACAGTTTTGACCAAAAAATGTGAGCTGTCCTGTATGGGGATATACTTTGTGCATACACAGTTGTATCCAACTATGAATGCACGAAATATAAGGTTGTCAAGACTTTTTGTCAAGAACTGCTGAGGCCCATTTTCTCAGGGATGAGATCCTCTGTTACCACTATCTGTTGTAAGAGAGTGGCAACAGATATGTATGTATCTTTTGCCACTCTCTTGCAACATAGAGTTGCCACAGAGAGTGGCAACAAAGGATCTGAAGCCATTTTCTCAATGCTCAAAGTTAAAACTTGTTGGAACATTGAAGTTTTTTTGCCCCTCTTTTTATCCCGACAATTCTAAAAATGCTGAAATTGGTGATTTAGGCAACGGCTCAGTACATTCATAGCACGCTTAAGAACTCAAGCATGACAATCTCAAATATGATCGGACCAGTGGAGCGAATGGTTTTGGATAATCATCCGGTTAAAGGCCTTTACTTCATGGTAGTTGGTGTACCACAGGTAATTTAAGATACTGTAGTGTGGTAATTAATCTTTTTATGCTGAAAGAGGAATTTTAACTGTTTATTAGTGTAATTTTTTGGTTGAATTAATTTGCAGAGTCTTACTATAACAATGGTGAGTTATATGAAAGAGTTGAGGATTGCAGTGGGAATGGAGAAAGGCCTCATGGATCCCCAAAAATACAAGTCTTGTGTTGAGAGTGCTTTTGATATGATGTTCAAAGCTGCAGTCAAGTCTTAAATCGGTTTCTTTACCTTCATTTCATTTAAAGGTATACTTCCTCCATTCTCAAATATAATAATAGCAGAATGATATATAAAAAGCGAAAGAAAATGCTTTTATGTTTCAGAACGGATCAAAACCAAAATAACGAAGAAGAAAAAGGATTATATTTCAGGTTCAATACCAATTTTGGTTTGATGATCACAAAATTTCAGTTATTTTCGTTTGCATGCTACGTACATTGTAATTTGTTACACTCTAAAACTGCAATGCTTTGTGCAGCATGATTATGTATTGTGATGTTTGTTGTTAAGATTTCAGACAATTAAATGAAGTAATTTATGGGATTTGATCAACTGTTGTGTCGTCTTACTTAATACATTTGAGATCACCTTAATAATATTACCTACCATTAGTATAGTGTTTTTGGTTTTAAGGAGGCCGAGAAATTTAAAACTTTTAATTTCAAATTTATAATGAAATAAGATCATATTGATTACATTATTATAAGATCAAATAAGACTCGAAATACGACCACCTTTGCTTTGATATCACTTGACTTGGAGCTCGATTTAGCCGCTTACAATTTATTACGTGATTCATGAATTTGCTTTAGCAAACTTAGTTACAAAACTATACCTATTACTCTAAATATGACTTTAATACGTAAAACTATTATAAATTCCATTTTAATAACTTCATAAAAAAATAAAATTTTAACAAGTCGGAAATACTCAATAATCTATTCAAATGGGCTATAGAAAATAAATAATCTCCCTCTATTCACTTTCTAAAATTCAATTTAAAATATTTTAAAATTTAAAATTAACATAATTTATTTAAATTTTTAAAACTATAAATCATATAACTAATAGTACTTTATAGATATTTTATGATATCTATAATTATATTGACATAAACTAAATAAATTCATCTTAATTTTGAGTTTGAAAATATTTGAAATTGACTATTCAAAAATTAATATTAATCTTATAATTTAAAACTGATGGAGTATATTATAAATAATTTGTATCAATTTAATTTGTTGAAAATTTATAAATTTCATCCCAATGAGTTAAAAAAAAAATTCAATATATTTTACTCCTTATAAAGTGCCATTACCAATGAACTACTTAATTTAAATTTAAAGGTGTTTTAAATTGACCTTTAAAAAATCAAAGTTAATCTAATACTATCTCCATTTCAGATTATAAGAGATCAATATTAATTTTTTTAAAATATCAAGACTAGTTCACGTTACACATCTTTTAAGTATTCGTAACGTTGAGATACTTGTTGATAAAATGGAAGTCAAATTATGGAAATGATGTAAAACAAAAGTTGCAACATAGTTGTATTTTGATAGGTACGAATCTATAATGGCTTCTCCCAAAATAGAAATTTTAATAAAAATTTAAGCGTTCAAATTAAAAATCGAAATGTTCTTATACAAAGAAAATGCTTTTTTATATATGTTTTGTCGGCAATGTTAATAAGAATCGCAAAGCATAAATAAAATCACACCAAGACGGCAAGAAGCATCAATTAACATTATAAAATGTCAACAACCATACATGCAAATAAAATCAAAATTTTATAACAGGAAAGTGCAAATCTTTGTCTCTTCTTGTATTATATTCCTAAGCTAACTGCAAAAGGAACCTTCAAAATTTAACAAAATTTTATTTTTAGTCTCAAAATATCAACTTTCTCAATTGTGTTTCTTAAGTTTAAAATTTTACAATTTTTTTTTTTTTTAACATATTAGTGAAATTATAGGTCGGAGTTCTTCACATACATTTTCGAAGTCATTGATAGTTATGTTATTTATATTTTATATAATGTATATATTATTATATTTATATGTTTGGATAATATGTTCAAATATGTATTCAACTAAGTAAAACATGAATTTTGACCTATAATTTTATTAATATGTTAAAAGAGAACAATTTTACATAAAAAATTAATCTTCAAATAATACAATTAAAAAAATTGATACTTCAAGACTAAAAATAAAATTTTATTTAACTTTGAAAAATATTTTTACAATTAACCCTATATTCTTGCCTCCTCATGGAGGTTAAACTCCCCTTTACTCTCTTATCTCCTTTCCCGCTATTATTGCTCTATAAAACATATGAAGAGGACTTCAAAACTAGTGGTCCCATCACAAAACTGCCATCGGGGCCAAAAAAATTACTTAAAAAATTATTAAATATTTATGGGACACTTGTTATGTGATATCATGTGAGCACTTTAAGTACTGACATGACAATACTTGAATTGTGTAAAACACCACATGACAGATGTCATAAGACGACTAAATAATTACTCCTACAATTAAGGGTTTAATCCAAGAAAAAATGGTGAAATAAATAACAAAGTTGGCTAAAGTCTCAACCCAAATTAGAGTTCTCACGTATATCTAACATACTGCGTTTTTGATACTTGCGTACTCAAAAAGGATATTTTTACATATCAAAATTCTAAATTTAGCGCACCAAAAAATTTATTTTTTTTAACTATAATTGCACAAATATCAATATTATAACTTAGTATTAGTTGTTCAAATATTACATTTATACTAAAATATTTATAAAGCAATCAATTTGTTTATTCAATTAAATTTTTTTTTATAAACCTTTGGTTTATTATATTTAGATTTTAAAAAAATTATTAGCTATAAGAACTTATATAAATATACTTTAGCGTATCACATTTTAACTATATAGTATATCGCATATTTGTATTTGTATACCATATCAAAATGTATCACGTTTAAGGTAAAACAAACCTAAATGCCTATCTGAGCTTAAATGTAGGAGACTAGAATAAGGTGATAATTGCTCACAATAATATTGTCGACTGGAAAAAACAATTAAAATTTTGAGAAAGAAAGAACAAAAATCTCGTCCCATGTAGTAACTAAACTAATTATTAAGTGCACCAATGAACATGGCCAGGCCTCTACGTGATCGTATTAAACCTACTCATGTCAAATCAGAAACATTCAAAATTTTTGGTTAGACCCGATAAGCTTAATGGAATTTGACAATTTGTAATCTAGCAAGCATATTATAGCCTCGAGTATCAAGTCTCCACATGATTAAAGAACAAAAGATCACCAAAACTGTACGACAATAAATAAAAAATAAAAAAAAAGAGAGGCTAATTTGGTACCAATAAATTAATAGTACTAGGTAAACGCAAATAAACACTAGTCTACATTCCCGTGACAAAAGAAAATCATATTGAGACGGGAGTTACAGACCTAAAAGTGCAGCCCAAAAGAATAATTCGGTAGACCAATGACGAAACCTGTTCGACTACCAGATCAGATGCCAAAAATATGCAGCTAAAGCAGCTGTAGTTTTTGCCATTGTGTCAATAAAAGGCCAACTCCATTGCACATTACAATTGCAAGCTTTATATTAGCAACATTCAAAAATAAAAGACCCAGTTGAATCAGAAAAAGGCACAACTTGTTTCAAATCCTAAGATATCGCTGAAATCAATATATATTCCTTACCTTACTGAAAACTCCCAACTCATTCCCCTTGTCAAGTTTGGAGAAGTATGAACAGAAAAAATATGGGGAAACACTTCTGACGAGACTTTCATTCAATCAAATGAGCTCCTATGATAGAGATAAATCTATTAATATACAAGACCTTAAGCTAACTACTGGAATCAACCAATCAGGTTCTTGCTTACATCATTCACTAAACTTATAACGAATAACATAATGCAGTTAGACTTGGACTAACTACAGCCATCAAACAACAATTTGGACATGAGATCAGCTGTAAGCTTTGATCCTTTGTGACAAAGCGGCAATGCTGTGAACACAAACCATTTCTGAAGTTTTCTGAATTGCAGCAACACTTGACTAGCTGCAGCTACTGTGGCATGAATTGCTGCAGTTGCTGTGGCTGCTGCAATCTCTAACACACCTCAAACTACATCTCTATTCCTAGCCAACTTTACATTGTTTATACCAATAGCAGTATACAAAATTGTCTTTTAAAAGATGTGGGCTGCAAAGGATATAAAACTTGATATAATCTTTCTTTCCTTATTTGCTTTTTGTTTTTTTTGTTTTTTTTGATAAGTAGAAGTATATTATTTTTCTTCAATAGCATACAGGCACAATCTTTAAGGAATGTGATTCCAATATAAATAAATGAATAAATGGACGCACAAAAAGCAAACCAAAAGGTTGGCTAAGGAGAAATCATGCAGTTCCAAAGAATTTTTCCACTTGCTCATTTCTATCTGCCGTCTCTAAGGATATCTGACTCCCCTAGAGACAAAGAAGAAAAACACTCCTGAATATCATGATATGTAGGAAATCCTACTCCAGCATTATTCCAACGGTAATTAGACCACATGGCAGCTGAGTTCACTCCGTCAAGAACATTCAATTCCACAACCTCCCCCTCATGCTGGTTCCCTTCACTTGTTCCCTCCAACATCTTCAAGATATCCCTCATCTTAGGCCGACAATTTGGGTCAGGATTTACACATAACAATCCCAAACGAAGAATTTTCTCAACTACCTCTTCAGTATAACCCCCCTTGTCCTTTAAACTCTCATCCAGAGCACTACTCAAGCTTCCTCTCTCCATTAGCCTACATACCCAATCAGTTAACCCTGGTTTCCCTTCTTCAATGGCTCTTCTGCCACACACAACCTCTAGAACCAGTACCCCAAAACTGAAAACATCAGTTTGGGCTGAGGCACGTCCTGTTCTTACAACTTCTGGCGGCATGTACCCCACGGTTCCAAACAATCTAGTTGTGCCGGTCAAATCACCAAGAGTCTGCATCTGAGCTAATCCAAAATCCCCTAATTTTGCAGTCATATCCTTTTCTAGTAACACATTGTTTGCTTTAATATCTCTATGTAAGACCCTATTTTCCCATCCATCATGCAAGTAGAAGACACCACAAGTTACATCTTTTAAGACCTTAACCCTCTCCTCCCAATTTAAAACCATTCTCTCTTCACACTCAAAAAGCCTCTTATCCAAACTTCCATTCTCCATATAATCATATATCAGAGTCAAGCTACTTTTGTCTCCCTTGCACCAACCTCTAAATCCTACCAAGTTCTTATGCTTTAACCTGCCTAAAGTTGACACCTCAGCCAAAAACTCTTTCATTCCATGCTCACTTCCATGTGAAATATGCTTAACTGCTACTTCAACTCCTCCTCTCAGAACCCCTCTATAGACCTTCCCATTCCCACCATACCCAATTACATTTCCCTCAGAAAACCCATTTGTTGCATCATAAATCTCTTGATAATGCATTCGATGGGGCCAATACTCCAATTCCCAATCTGCCAATTCTTCTTCTACTCCTTTCTGCCTTCTCTTCCACTGAACCAAGACCATGTATATCATAATTCCACACCCAATTGCACACACAAAACCAACACTAACTCCAGCAACGAACCATTTGAAACGAAACCTTAAGCCCTTTGTACTCACAAATGAAGGCAAATTCTTCGTAATCAAACCATCCCCAATTGAAAAATTCGAATTACTAAAACCCCATGACAAAATTCTATGGCTTTCAACCAACTGTCCTGTGGCAGCACAAAACCCAATATGCATTTCATCCAAGAAAACACTATCAAGATCAACAGAAGCGTTAATCAATGACCTATTAGGCCTTCTCATACCTGCCCGAGCCATTGTAACATTGATTTGTGAATCCAAATAATCAACCCAAACTTGATAATTATCCCCATTATTCAACTTAACTTCTCGAAACTCAGCCTTATCATCATCTCCAACCCAGTACCCAGCCCCATGGTATATCAAAGAAGAGAAAGAATTCACATTTAAACCAACATGATTGTAATTAGTATCATTAAATTCTTGATTCTTAAACAAATCAAACTCGATTGAAAAAACATGATTACTTGCGTTACCATCAGTTGTGAAATTGAGGAGACCCAAGTGCTGAGCCGAGCTGGTGTCATTGATTCCGGTACTGGGTGTAAAAATGAAGGCGAAGCCATGGCCTGGGAGGCGATTGGGATATGAGGAGATGGAGAAAATGAAGGAAGTAGAGAAGGGTAGAAGGAGAGAAGAGTTTAGAGGTTTAGTGATTACTGGGTTTTTGTAAAGAGCTAGGCCCATAGAGAAAGTGGTGTCATCTGTAAGGGTAAGAATTGATGATCGAATTGTGGCGTTGTCATAAATGAGGAGAGAGGAAGAGTTGAATCCATTAAAGGTGAAGTCTAAGGGTGAGATTGGTTGGATCTGGAAGAGGAAGACAACAATTATCGTGAAGAGGAGAGAGAAAATTTGGGGAACCATCGGAGCTTAGAGGAGCAGCAGCTAGCAGGGATAATTGGTAAATTATAAGGTTTCATATGTGAAACGAAGAAATGTTTCTTTCTAATTTCAGAAAGTAATTTAGTTATAAATGAAAATTCAGGCGTATTGTGATTGAATTTTTACGGATCCTCATAATGAAATTAATTTTATAATAAATTAAATAATAAATTAATACAATATTAACATACAAATTAAAAATATTTATTATCTAATTTATAGACTCCCTTGACACTGACATAAAGCTAATTAAGTCATCGTTATTGAGTAATAGTCTTCCTTCATTGTAAATTAGTCTAAGTATAAGCGCTGATTGTTGCCTGTGTAATTATTTTAAAGATATAATAATAATTTTATTAAATTAAAAAAAATAAAATTATAAAATAATCGAACTTGCAAATAATTTCGTACTTAACATGTATCTTTAAGATCCATGTTAAGAGAACTCATATAAATGTAATAGACTCTCTGATGACGATTATATAATTAGATAATAGATATTTAAAGGAAAGGAGAAGTTCAGATAAAATTTAGTAAGGGTCAACATCAAGTGGAAAAAATCTGAACATTGATAATGAAAAATTAATTAAATATAAAAAAAAAGAGAAAATAGAACTTAGCGTAAAAAAAAAAAAGATACATGCTTGTACAAATACACAAAATGTAAGAATTATTAATAATTCCTCATTATTACAGATTAATTTAGAAAATTCTTAAATATGAGTAATACAAAAGAATATCAACTTTTTAAGTTTAAAATTTTACAATTTAATTTAATATTTAAAATAAATTTTAGTCTATTGATACAGAGGAGAGGAGAGGAGAGGAGGAGGGAGTAGTGTACTTGATAGACTTATAGTGTGATGTTGTTATTATATACTAAAAAGTCAAAGATAACCAACCAACCAACCGTTTTTCTTAACCTCCCTGCATAAAATAAACAAAGAATAAATACTTTTTGGTCATTTTTGTCCTCGATCTTATTCATGTATCGTCAATTCTTATGAATTTCTATAGCAAGTGAAGCAACTTGTTTTTCTTTCTTTTTTTGTCACTTTCGGTGATAATTTAAACCTCGGGAGAGGAGATTGTTCTCTTTCCTTGTTTCGGCATAATTATAAATATTATCTAAAATTTATTATTAATTATAAAATAAATTCTTTAAAAAATTTAAATGAATTATATTACTTTTAAATTTAAAAATATTTTAAATTAATTTTTAAAAAATTAATAATAATAACGGAGGGAGTATTACTTAGTTGTAAAGTTTGTAAATTGTGGGAGATGATAGTTTAGACTTGGCACCTTGTAAATGTTACTACTATTAAGTTAATGCTTCCACTGTACACGATAAATACTAATTTTATAAAGTTAATTTTGGACAATTTTAAATTGACATAAATTCACTTTATTTTATTTAATACAATGATGTGAACATAATAAATAATATTAATTATAAGATTTTTTGTATTGTAATTTTTTTAATCAATTTTTAAGTTAAAAAATATTTTAATTAACTTTTAAAAATTAATAATGAAAGTAGTATTATTACATTTTCAACTAAAGTTTATTGGTAAGAAAATTTGTCGTTGAAAAATTAATGCCAAGTGTTCTTTATACAAACTTACTATAGCTCATAAGAAAATTAGTGTTGTCTTTTCTAGTGGAGGTAGTATTACCTGGCCAAAAATTATTAATGCTGGCATATTAGAAACTTCCGGTAACTTTATAATTTAAAATTTAAAATATATCTTTAATTTTAAAATGGTTTAAAAGTCGATGTATCCCTAATTTTTTAATAGAAAGATAAATCCTGTTGATGACTAATTGCCAAGACTGCCCCATGAAAACTGAGTGGTAAGTTTGATGAAATTGAAAACAGAGAGAGAGAGAGAGAGAGAGAGAGAGAGAGAGCTTCCACGTTAAATAAGATGGTGGCTTGGACCCTTTGACATTGACATTGACATTGACAAAAATCATAATCCGTTGCCCCTTGATCAAGCATAAGAACAACAAAAGACTATCAAATATACACAAGTATATATATTGATGAGTAAGGCAATCAAGTATATTATCTACACTACATTTCCAATGAGTAAACATAGTTGTGGTACTCCAAATTATTGAATTTCTCTCATATACTTATTTTCTGGATTTCGGTGTCATAGTAAGCTTCTGCTGAATTTGGATAGACTTGATCTACTTACAATATACTAACTATACAAAAACTAGAACTTTACAGGGGGAGAGCTTACTCACTCTCTCTCCTTGGTCATAGTTGGCTTACCTTGCTCCGCGACTAGAGACGTACATTCGATTATCTGTTATTTGCACTCCTCGAGTCTGAACATTACTGACTCTTGTCTTGTCAATTCGTGCTCGCCGAGCTGCTTCTTGAATCTGGCGGTCATGATCTTTAAGCATCTGATCTACATTGTTCGAGGGAACAAGCAAAGGACCAGAGAAATGGATTTTGTTTCCCTTGAACCCATGACCATTCTAAAGACCATCAAAAGAGAAACCAAAAAAATACTGTCAGATAACATTTCAGACCCTCTGTACAAGTTAGAGATCAAGAATCACGATGCTCTATAATTAGAGCAACTAATGAGTGAAGGTAATCACACACACAATACACACACACACACATTTGTGAGTATAAAAGGTGGTATTATGAAGGAATTATAGTGTCCGTAAAGATTTGATATTACCAAAATTGCTCTAGAAATAAAGTTCTCGATGTTGATCTTGACCATTGATGATATTAAAGTCAAATTTCTCTAGGAAAGACTGAATTTCTTTTAGAAAGATCAACTTTTAAAAGAGAATTATTTAACTTGGGATTGAGAAATTATTAGAGTAACACTAACTTTTGGAAAACTTAAATTCAATAATATGTTCTAGTTGATGTTTACTCATCTGTCTTAGGAAAGTTCTGGATAGCCAATTATATTGTAGCCTTTTCACAGAAATTCATTTGGACAACCAAGTAGCATCCACATGGTAATTACTTAATATCTATTCATGATTTAATCACATTCAACAAAAGAGCCCAAAAATGGTTAATATAACTTGTGACCATAAAGTTTATGAGTTTTTTTTTTTTTTTTTGCTAAATAAGTTTACGAGTTTTGTCATGAAACTCACCAGAACTGATTCCTTAGTACTCGCACTTAAATTATCCATATGCCGAGAACCAGTAATTCCCCGAGTTTGATGCTTCCTATCCTGCTTCCTTGAGTTTCCCAATTCGTCAAATGATCCTGAAAGCCTACTCACTTGATCTGTTGCCTCTGGATGCGAGGGAGCAAACTTATCTCTGGATTCTTCAGTCAATGAAGTCCTAGATGCTACTAAACCAGATACCGATGACAAGTTGGTAATGGCTGAAACAATGGAAATATCATCATATTTCTTCCCAGCATTTGTCCATCCAACACCCGGAACCAATGGTCCTGAATACGAAGCTCTGCTTGGAGGATGTTCCATTTGATCTTTAATCACTTCTTTTAGAGCTTGTGTTGGTTTAGGTGGATCAATAGGAAAACCGGAAGCAACTTCATCCTTATGGGGGTTGAAAAGCTCACTCCGGGTCTTTGGATTAGAACGTCCTCTTCTCTGTTATAAAATGAAATATTTAATTGACAGGATACTAGTATACATAGACAAAATAAAAATTTAAGTGAAGATATTGGCCTGCTTCTCATATGTGGTGAGAGGAAGGAATGGATTAAAAAGGATAAACAGTGCAACTTCCATCGATTATTTTAAACTCAGACTTAGACTTGGGCAGATAACCTGATTGGTGGGGAATTAAAGTCGTTTATATGGAACTCAAGCAAGCAGCAGTCACAGTAAATTACTGCCGAAGCTAGATGTAAGCTCTTTCTTCTAACGTGAACATATTTTGGACTGAAGGTTCTATATCTCAGGAGTAAAGTTTCTGTAGACACCACATGTTCTTTTCACTTATTATGTGTATTCTCCTTCGACTTCTACCACATCCTGTTAAACTGCTGAAGAAATGAAACAGAATAGAACTTCAAACTATGCTTCATGTACCTGCATTGACGTGACTAACTCAGCATTAGCATCAGGTGCTGGAACAGCCCGAGATTCTTTTGATCCTCTAATTTCCCCGTCAATTGTTTGGCCCTTGACTCCTGCTGCTCCTTGCCTAAGAGAAAGACTTGCATTTAACATTACAACACTACCTTGGATGGCAAGACATACATGTGACTAAGAAAATGGGATGATCATAATAATGTCCTAGAAACCTTTACTGCAACGGATAGCGACAAAAAGAAACAAGTATGAAGCAAAAGTGAAGTTTCTCAAACCCAAGCTAAAAGAAGTATGAAGCAAAGTCAGTCTGTAAACATACACGGCATATGTCATTCATAGGCATCAAAATGAATACATAACCTCTGCCATTTTAACTCGCAGTAAACATAATCGGTATATGTTGTTCAAAGTCACATGAATGATGATTAATTCTAGAGTAAATACCTTCTAGCTTCTTCATCCCGTAGTTTTGCATCAATCTCTTTACTGGGAGGATATTTAGGTAAACTTGAGGGATCACAAGCATGTGGTTTTATAGTAAAGAACTGCCAGAAAAGAAACTGATGGTTAGCCACTGTACAAACACTTGCATAAATCTCACTTTCCAAAGAATGTAATTAAGTAGAATAATTATAACTACATGAAAGCCAACTGCGAGGGCAATTTATATACTACCACAAAAATTCCTTAGTAGGCTAGAAAGACGGAGTATTCTTATTTGATGGCAATGGCCAAAAACTCAGAGGAAGCTAAAAGAAAAGGAATAAAATAAAGTTGCAACAGACATTAATCTCCCCCATCCCAGATTTTGGTCTCTTCAACAGAAAATCCAGGATGAAACCTCAATAGATTATCTATAAGGTGCTTTGCAACGTGCCTGAACTAACTAACCTGGCCTCTGTAGCTACATATCAACATTCACAGGCTGGTTGCCCAGTTAAAGGTGGCAGCTTTTCTCAACAGCTAGAGACGCATATATTTTAGGGGGATGGAATAGCTAATCCAGCACCCTTACATAAACCTTAGTGATTTGTACCTGCTACTTTTATTTTGTGAGTGAGATAGTACCTAAAGCTGCAGATTATCATTATATAGACATGAAATGCTTATCTCATAGTTCATATATGATATATCAAATTCTTCTTATGATGCCATTAGAATGAAGAAGTTGACTATATACATTTATTGTCTCATTCAATTTAAGAAGCACATTCAAAAACTAGGGATCAGACACAAGGAGACATGGATATTCCCACGTGTTAACAAAAGTACGAAACTGATTGGCGGGGTTACACTAATAGTACTCCCTCTATTCCTAAATATAGTACTTCAAGTTTGCCTTTTTGAAGCCAAGATGAGATCTTTTCAAATTCAAAAATGATATGAATTCATTTAATTTTAGGCAATACAATTATGAAAATCTAAACATCTAAAAACCTGCTACTAATTAATTACAAGATTCATTTTACAAAAGTTAAATGAACATCAATTTTGGAATGGAGAATATCTCAATTGACTTTAAAAAGTCAATACTAATATTATGATTCGGAACAGAGGGAGTACATCACTTTTTTGATAAACTATTAAGACTCTCATACTTAATTTTGTTTACAAGTGCGATAATATTCGCATCCATAGTCAGGATTATTAATCTTCCCCCGTTATGCATGTTCATTTTTATTTCTTCTTCTTTTTTCTGGGAAAGTGTAAGACATTCCTTTTATAAAGTCTTTCCTATGACATACTTAACATTTCATATAAGAACATTCATTTATTTATTTTAACAACTATACTTAATTTAGAAGGGGGAGAAAAGAAGAAGAAAAAGTCATGTACCACGGTTTGGTGAGTTTCCAAGATACTCATTTTCAAGAGTGTATATCAAAAATTGATATATAATACGAGATTCATGTGAATATGTTGCTGCATTATAAGTACCCTTTCCATAGCAATTCATAAGATTAAAGTATCTTCAGAATCAAATTGTTCGAATCAGGACAGAAACAATAAAACAAGTTATCCTTATGGAAGGTTGATCTGAGGCTTCCAAATAGAAGGTTATACTCATAATGCTTAAAATTTAGGAAATGACTCAAGGAACAGCCTGTCTTAAGATGTTGGTGGTCTCGGAGTGTAAGGTGATACCGACGGAAATCGCATATTTTGTCACTATATTGTACTTCATCATTGATCCTCCAAAGAGAGTTCTTTATCAGTACCACTGAAAATTATAATTATGTATCATCTACAATAACAAACATTGGCAATAATAAGATTAAACCAACACATAACCTTAAATGCGTTCGTTTAAGACCCAGAAAAAAATGAGATCAAGAAAAAAAACAAGTTTTCACATCATTTTTTCCTTTTCTGAAATAAAAAAGGTACTTGCCTCGCTCTCAAGTGCAAAAGCTGCAGTTCCTCTATGAGCAGGGTCTATTGAAAGTAAGGTCTCCATAAGCCCCACAGCAGCATCAGGAAAATCTTTAAACGTTTCTGCCAGACGCCTTCTATAAGGTTGTAGAGGCTTGAACACCGTTGACTTATGTAGTTTTGATTTTATCCAATAATCCTCAGATGGTGAGCCACAAAGTTTAAAAATTTTATGCAATTGCTCAACCTACAAAGGTGCAAAAAATAAGCTTCTGGTTTCATAATTTGAAATGCTACTACTGTGGATTGAAAACGAAAGTATGCATGAATGCATGTGTACGCATATCCAGGTAGCAAAAATAACAAGCTTAGTATAGATCAAAACAGAGGACAATAGGAGACGAAGCTTGGTTCACTTAAACACTGTAAGGTCTTATCATAAACGAGATGAATAAGGTCTTACATATGGGGTCCATTTTCAGCCCAACCCAACTAGTTTGGGATAAAAGGCGTTATTGAGTTGAGTAGATTGTATCTCTGTTCTTTACTCCCTCAGTTCCACAAAAAAGGTTCCATTGCAAAATTTGCAAATATTAAGGATATGTTTTTATTCTATGTTTACCCCTATAAATGAATCTAGTGTTGTTTGGTTACTAGTAATGGCACATTATGTCATTTAATACTACCATCGAAAGAAATGAGACACTTTTTTTTGGAACAATCTTTTTGCAAACGGACTCTTTTTGTGAGGCAGAGGGAGTATTATTTATGCTCCAGCTGGAGTCTGCAGTTTGTGACTTTTCCTTGAAATTTAAGAATGCCATACACTTCATTTTGCTCACATGGTGTAAATTAGATTGCAAAAATGGTAAAAAGTAGAAATAAACAAACCTCAGTTCTTCCAGGCATGATAGGCTTGCCAGCATATAGTTCTCCAAGAATGCAACCACTACTCCAGAGATCCACTCCAACTCCATAATAGGTGGCTCCAAGTAAAAGTTCTGGTGGCCGATACCAAAGAGTCACAACACGGCTTGTTAATGGCACACTTTGCTGATGCTCAAAAGACGTTGCTAAGCCAAAGTCAGCAATTTTCAAGATGCCATTATTGTCAATTAAAAGATTTGAACCCTTTATGTCACGATGCAGAACACCACGACTATGACAATGTTCGAGCCCACTTAGGAGTTGCTGCATGTAACATTTAACCTAACAAAAAAATTTACAACATCAGAAGTTCAACAGTAAACAGTGATATACTATGGAATTGATTAAGGGGTGATATAATAGAGGGGCTTTTGTATTGCTCCAACATCATCTAGTCAATTGACTGACACAGAAAAGTAATACCATAACCAATTCGCTTCTACAATAATCGCTTTAAATGAAGATCAAAACCAACAAACAATATGAACAACAGCCGAGCTATAGAAGAATTGTAAGAAAAATACCTGTGGTTCCGTGAACTTGACACCTGGAAGTGATGCAAGTCCTGTAAGATCGTGTTCCATATACTCCAAAACAAGGTATAAACTGGATGATGTTCGTGATGTGACCAAGCCTTCCAATTTAATTATATTTGGATGATCAAGTCTACGCAAAATAAGGATTTCCCTTGCCATAAACTTGACACTCTCACGATCTATACTATCAAACCGCACTCTTTTTAGAGCAACAACTTTCTTTTGAGTTAGGTCACGAGCCTTGTATACACTACTATAAGTTCCTTGACCAATCTGCAAGAATAAAATCTCAACATAAGAGAATATCTACATACATGACTTTCAAATTCAAAAAGTACACTATATCACTAAATCACTGAAAACTAAGGACAAAGTTAAAGCATTTAATATCAACTCAACGACTAAAGATATTTTTTTATCAAACTATTCTGTCTTTCGTATGATAGTTTGCCTTCCATAGTTGACATCGAATTGAGACTTGTAGCCTTCAGAATTTGCAGTTATAAGCCCCTTCCAGCCATTGACCACCATTGCCATTAACTTAAAGGAAAAACAAGCTTTTATTAAACACACAGGAACTCGTCAAATTTATGGAAATTGTGTCGATCTTTTAACGAGCAGAAGCCTGAAAAATCATGGGATTCAGCTTTTATTGAGAAAGATAACCGAAGTTTCATTAATTGGAATACCTAGTACGGGCAAGCATCCTAGTTAGATTCCAGTCAATGGGAAAATACAGCCAACTTTTAAAATATAGACCCACATATAGGAAGGCCAAAAACTAGAGCTTTCTGATTCACCTTATATTTGTTTAATTTAATATGAACCCACTAATGTAACAAAACTATTTGACACTGAATGCTTATCAGGTAACTAAAGTTAGATGATGATAGAAATATTTTTTCCATAATGCTAAGTTCCATAACTTTCTAGCTAATTGAACAGCTAGGTAATAACAGTATCTTAAAAACTATCAAACAAACTAAGTACTCCAAAAAATAATAAAATAAAAAAGCATACCTTATCAAGCTTCTCAAAAGTATCTGCTCGACGGGGTATCCATCCCTTGATAGATTCACCAGCAACTCCAGCAAGCCAAGAGGGCCAACCTGCTGCAACCTGTTCACCTTCCGTGGCATTAGGAAGACTTCTTATAACTGGATAACTATCGACAACTTCAGACTTCACCGTCTTTTTATCAAGCTGTTCATCACGCACCCGTCTTGAAGTATTAGTTTTCTTATCAACATAACTAATCTTCACATCACCAAATTCCTTCCTATTTTTCACTCTAAAACTCTCCTCTCTCTTCCCAGAATTTCCTCGAGACACCACAGATGCTCCCTTATTCACTTGTCTTTCCTTAGGGCTCTCATGGCTATCTTCTAAAGCTGAAGCCTTGCCAAAAGCGCAGCCCATATTAATCACCAAAAAACCTAACAAAAATCCTGCTTTACAAATTACAAATAAGTATCACCAACCAAAACTATAAAACTTGACAACAACAAAAAAAACTCCTTTTACAAAAACTATTGAAATAAATCATCAAAAATAGTCAATCCAAATTCCAAAAAACAAACTCAAGCTTAGCCAGCAAACTATATTAAATTCTCTCATGCATCGCCATCAAATTCAACGTCACAGAGAATTACTTAAAACCCAGAAATCGAATCCTTCTTGGGCCCAAAAGCTCCAAAATAGCATATAACTAAATAAAAATCAATACCCAGTACCTCAAACTTGAACCAGATCAAAACCCAATAACCTCAAATTACCGAATTAGGGATTTGAGATCTTCAAAGCAATCTGCTTTATTGCTTTTGACTCTTTCACGCGCTTACAGAGCTATAAATACATAAAATTCGCACATAAACGGCTAGCCGGCAAGGCTCAGTCAATGAACTGTCCCACTTAACACATTCTTATCTCTCTAATTCAATATCTAAAACGGCTTTAGAATCAAAAGGGAATGAAAAAGTGGGAGGGTGGATTCTTTCTCTCTCTCTAAAAAATGTTACAGTTGTTCGTTTGGGTTTCTGCGGATCCCTGTTTTGAGGGGTTTGATTTTTGATTACTTTTTTTTCTTTTTTCCCCTCAACAACAATAAGAACAACACGACCACGGACCACTCACGATTGCGAATGTTGTTTTGTACTGCAAATATAATACACTACTAGTGGGTGGTGTTCGACTTTGACTTCTATTTAATTTTTGAGTAAAGATTTGAATTAATTATTTCTATAGAGAGAATAATTTCCATTTTATTGCAAAAAAATTTGCCTGGTATATAATGTTTTTTGTCTTAATGCTTTGTATCTTATATATTTCTTAATCAGCAGGCAAATCTTGATTAAATACTATACTTTCAGCTTGAATAATAAAAGATTCACGAGTGGTTATTTTTAGTGTAAAATTGTCACATTATATAACGTTTTTTCTCCAAAAGTTAACAAAGGAATTATACTAACTAAATGATATATACAAAACCAAATTTTAAAAATAATTGTTGAATGAAAGTGATCATTTCATAATAAATGTTTTTCTAAAATTTCGTAGTTTTGAATTCCAAAAGTACAATAAATAAGAATTCAAATCGATCACAAATGAAAACCTCAATGCTCTTCGATTCTAAAATAAGAAATGTATAGCTTAATTCATTCCAAAGTCAGAGATATATTTTTTTATTTTTAAATTATAATAGAGTGATTTAAATTTTTTAACATATTGTTATTTTTGTTCTCAGTTGATTGAAATTATCATGCCATTAGTATTATAATTTTATCCGATGTTGAGATTTATTTTTTTAAAATTTATCATTTCATAAATGTATTTTTAGTTTTACATGCAGACTTATCTATGTTTTTTAGATAAAGAAATCGCGAAAGACATAAACATTTGGGCATGAAAATTGATAAGTTTATAGTTAACTTGATTCTTTTTTACCTGTAGTATATTTGTTTACTTACTTTTTGATTTTACAAAAATAAATCATTTGAACATAAAAAATATAATTATCTTGCCGACTTATATTTTAATGGACACTTGGGCATATTGACCGACATCTCTTTTTCTTAAGTTGGATATATATATATATATTATTCCAATCTTAAAAAAATGAAAAATAATTTAAGATTTTTGGGTATTAAAGCCGTAAAATGAATAGTACCAAACGATTGGTTGATATCATTAAGTTGAGGCCACCATTTGATTCTATCTCTTACTTGATTGGCTATACAATAGAGTCTGGCAGTGTTGAATCAAACAAATCCTAGATCTCAAAGTTTAGCATTTTTCTTCATCGTATTATTTTAATTAAATCCCAATAGTTTAACACTTTCTAAAACATCAATTAAGAAGATTTAATCATTTTTCTAATCCAAATTTATATAAATATATTAAAATCTACTGCAACTATCCCTCTCGGGGCTATGATGTTGTCCACACTCTTATGGGTCGGTCCAAATGTGGATATGCAATCGGCTAATTATTCGTATCTAATTTAATGATTTATAATGTCGGAATTTTTTAAAAAAATCAATCTTTATTGTTCAACTTATAATAATAAACATACATTAAAATGTGGGACAAATTCGTACATGGTTGATACCTATAGATAAAGATACCCGCATGAGTTTTACTCAGCCATGGACAACCATAGTCGTCCCCGATGAGCCATTAAATTACTTATAAACATGTATTTGCATGCACCCGCATTTGTTATATTCATTCATTGTATTTTTTTAACAGAATTATGATAACCGGATTTTTTTTCTTCCTCTTTATAACGGTGTATAATGAGTCAACCATCGGATGTATACAAATTAGATACATCGACTAAGACTAAAAAAATATTATACTCCTTTCGTTTTATATTATTTGTTTATTGTTGATTTTTTAAAATTAACTTAAGAGATTTTTAAACTCAATATTGACATGATTCTTTTTAATTTTAATTAACACAATGATAAATATTGTAAACTATTTAAAAAATATTATTTATTATAAATTTTATTGTTTCATAATTTTTAACGAGTTATCTCTATTTTGAGTTTAACAATATTTTAAATTAATTTTCAAAAGTTAATACGGTCAAAGGACAAAAAAATAAATACACACATTCTATCAATCTTGCCTTTGCAAGGTTGAAACTCCCGACCTTACGATTATCATGAGGATGGTCAAATAATTTCATTTGCGGTTATCCAATAGTAGTATTAAAGTCATGATTGTTATATTTTCATGCCCCTATCACTAAGCTACATTCTTCACTACATAATTGTTTAATTGGAGAAATTGATTAATGTGACAATAATCACGTGTAAAGTCTAATAATTGATTGAATATTATGGTGATCTTTTGATGGTCCGTAACTGTTAAAAAAATTGTACTGAGGAAATAGAAGACTATAAATCCAAGTTTCTTTCCTTGAGATTTTACTGGGTTTCTTTATTTATTGGGTCACTTGTCCAGGCCACACTTTTAGCCGGTCTTTTGGAACTTGGAAGAAAAATAACTACAACCTAATCTTTTCACGATTTTTTTCAGGCTTAGTAAGGCAGGGCTTTCGGGCACGGGCTCAGATTTCATTGGGCTGCTCTTTCCTCCTCAGAAAAGTGGGCGCAGGAAAATTGCAAGTTGCAGCTAGCGAGTGAAATGTTACCGACAAACCCCGCCAGACCAACTACCATCTTCACGCTTACCAATGCACTCCTCCTTCCAATTATCACCGATGATCTCCCCCGTGAACCTAGGGTTAGGGTTTCAATAATCTCCAATCCCAATTCCAGATCACTGCCACTCCTCCATCCTTCCCTCTCTCCCTCTGCATCGAAACTCTCAATCAATTTAGGGGTTTATCAACATGCAAATGGCTGTTTGTATATATTAACTTGTTGAAACTTTCAGGGCTTACAAATGGAAAGGGATTCTTCTTGTCTGTCTAAGGTTAGGTTATAAATCTCGATTTCAGTTTTTTGGATAATCATTGGTTGCTAGTTGAGATTGTTTTTAGTGAGTACTTGAAGTTTAGTCAACTGAAAAAGTGATTCATTTTATGGATAGTTGAACTCTTTGGGTTAAAGGTGAGAGAAGTATTTCAAAGCCTTGAGCTAGGCTGGGTTTCTTTTCTTATGTTTTCATCATTATCTTGAGTCATCATTATCAGGACTGTAAATTTACTTGGGATTTTTCTTGTAAGGCAAAGGTTCAAGTGTAAAGTTGTTGAACTGAAGGGAATTTTAAGCTAAATATTTGGTGTAATCACGAATGTAAATTTTCTTATAATTCTTAGAAAGCTTGTTTGATTTACAGGGTTTTGGGCAGGGAATTGGGATAGTTTTAAATTTTTGATTAATGGGATCATCTGGGTTCTTTGTAATCTGCCTTCTTCATTCAGTGATAGCTGTAACTTGTGGCGCTCTGATAATCTTTTATCTTAATGAAATCTCTGTGTTTGGTCACGGCTTTGAAACTGCTACAAAGCTATTGGGATCATCACCACATGATCAGTTGTTGGTACAAACTTCCAATTCATTTGCCGGTTTGCTTCTGGTTGTTATTGGATTCTTATTGTCGATGATTTCATTTGTTAAGGACAGAGAGTTTCAGAGCTTCTTTGCTAAAGGTTGTGTTCTTGTTCATATGTCAATGGCTCTTTGGAGGATTTCCTTTGAGAGAAGGCTTGAAGACTTGGCTTATGCCTGGCCGCGACAGCTAGTTGGTGATTTTCTATTGGCACTTTCTTGGGTTTTCTTTCTTGTTTACTCATGGAGGGAGAAGTATGATTAGATCAAATATGAAGTGTAAATATATGATCAGTTTGAACTGTGCTGTTGTATAAGTCATGGATTACACATTTGAGGAATAGCCGTGATTTTGAAGATCTCTCCTGATGAATTGTTTGAAGGCATTTATGGGTTTTCTTCTTTGCTTGTACTATAAACGGTTCAATGATGGTCTACATATTGGAAATTGGAGGAAGACCTTAATATCGGAGGAACACTGCAACTTGGATATTTGAGTTAGTATCTTGAGTATGCTTGTAATCAATTTTGGAGTCGGACTCCTTTGAAAGAATTTTCTTACTTGAATTAAAGTGCATTGCTTACTGAAAAAAGTTTGGAGCACACTGTGTTTTGTTGTTGGTGTGTGGGTGTATATATATCTATATA
The DNA here is from genome assembly GCA_947179155.2 of Hedera helix. Lineage (NCBI taxonomy): Eukaryota > Viridiplantae > Streptophyta > Magnoliopsida > Apiales > Araliaceae > Hedera > Hedera helix. Next base: position 44,557,950 of record OX359265.1, on the reverse strand, counting down.
TGTAAAGTTTTGAATGAATACAGACATCCTTGATGTGAATAAGTAATGTGATCTTGTGCAAACAGAGATGTTTTTGCATTATACTTATAATTGCTTTGACTTCATGTAGTTTATAATTATATTTTTACTAGATATCAAGCTTCTTGACATTCAAATGCAAAGACAGAGGTACTTTACCTTGAAAACGCCCATTAGTGTGCGGTATTACTCCATAATAATTGGAAACTCTGCTTGCTGTACTGTTTTCATACAGAAAACAGTTAATTGGTTTTCTTTTGTTTGGGCAGGTGCATTAATCTCCTCAGTGCTTAGATATTCCCCGATTGCTGAGCTCTTCGTGGTTGATTTATGTAGAAATGATCCCTGATTGTAATTTAACGAAGGAAATCCTAATTTATTAATTTGGAATAAAAAGCTTTAGTTTCTTATATTACAAAGTTAACTTTACAATCACGCCTCTAATATGCAATGGATGCAATGGGCTTCCGTAGGATTTTCCCATTCTTTAATGGACGTGTGTATCAACTATTCTCTCTGTTCTAAAATATAAAATTAATAATTTATGTTTTAAAAATTAATTTGAAATATTTTCAAATTTAAAATTAACATAATTCATTTAAATTATGAAAACAATAAATCTCTTAATTAGTAGTATTTTTTAGTTATTTTATAGTATTCATACTTGTATTGACAAAAATTAGAGGGAATTGTTATTTTCACAAATAAATATTGATATTTTAACAAGTTCTCTCTCACCCACTTACTACGCATGTGAGGAGTATCTTATGCAAATACTATTTTTACTTGCGAAAATATCGATTCTTAAATTAAATAGATTAATCTCAATTTTGATTTTAAAAATATTTTAAAATGACTTTTAAAAACTTAATATTGATCCTATATTGTGGAATGGAGGGAGTATTTTAGTTGGTCTCATACTGGAGTTACCTAGAATCAAGGTTGTGGTGAGTATGTTTGTATTAGTATGTGCCTCGCCTGTTATACACAGGTTTTGGGAGAGCACTAAAGGGATTAATCTCGGTCTTGTTTATTTTCTTTTTTCCCACTTTATTCAACTGTTTCAAACGTTCTTATTAAAGTAGGCAGGCTATACAATATACTAAAATCTTATGATTAAAAGAATAAAAGATAACTTTTGCCATCTAGTATTTGAAAGAAATATGTCTGAAGCTCTTGTATGTTTTGGTTACTGCAATAGAAGCTGCATTGCAGATATTAGCAACGTTAACAATTTATTTATTTTTGTTTAAGAATGATATATGCGGACATTGCCATCATCATCATCTAGAGGTCTTCATCTTTGTAGTCATCATTGTAATTGTTATCATCTTCATTTGTCTGTGTGAATGTTTTGGATGAAGTTAACTATGTGGTCTAACTGATGTTGCAAACTTGGATATGTAAGCTCATACCCCTTGGTCTAACTGATGTTGCAAACTTGGATATGTAAGCTCATACCCCTTGAACCTTTCTTTCACATTATAGTTTGAATATGGTAATTTGTAACCCTCCTTTTCTGCTAAGCTGATCAGTCATGCTTTTGACAAAGATTTGTATGTAGTTACTACGTTTTAAATCAATATGAATGGATGGATAAAGTATTAACTGGTGTTCTTGATTAAGATAAAGTCAGAGAGAGGAGGAGACCATAAGCAGCGAATGTTGGTGCTTTAAGGTGGTAAATTTTTTCTTTTTCAATAACACGTCAGAATTCAGATATGGGTCCCCTTCCGAACCATCTTTTGCTTTCTCTTTATCTTTTTTTTCTGTACAGGAGACGGGAGTATGTATTTGCATATGCAGGTATGGGATAAAAGTGTATAATAACAAGAATGTGCAGTGTGAAAAAGAAAGGGTTTGGCAAAAGGAGAGTAAAAGCCATTCACTCAACTCTTCCAACACGAGTGTTGGTTTGGTCCAAAATCCAAACAGACGTGCTTGGGTCATATCCCAAATATCCTATGGACCCATGACTCGTCCAACTGCTCCTCTTACATTACAACCCCTTGCTTCCATAAAAGAAATGTAGCAGTACCCTTTTTTCATCCTATTCATGGAGAAAGGTTCTCCTTTGTACTTCCTCGAGAGTGTGTGAAACTCACACTCCATAAAGCTTATCATTAATTCATTCCATTTCATATCTAAATCTCACCCCAAAATTTAACCCTAGGTCAATAAACCCAATGTACTTCCTAAAGAATAATTAGGTCCACTCTGTCTATAGGAGGTCAGAGAAAGTTGTGCATTATATGCTTACATTCATACCAAGAAAAGTATATCAAATGGAGAAATCCACCACAATTACCACCCTAGGTATTAGATGCTTCCTTTTGCAGACTTGACATTTTAAATATTTTTAATACTCCTACTCTATTAGAAAAAGAATTATATGCTAACGTAATTTTCATTGAAAATATAACTCTTTACGGAAAGAATGTTTTTTGTTAAGCATGTTATCAAAGTATTAAATCCTAAAGGCTATTTCTTGCGGACCACCTTGCTGGTGGCGCGTGATTTTTAGAATTTAGCCTTGACCATCTACTAATATACACTGCTCACCAACCAATCCCCAAACACATAAAATAAATGAAGTAACCACAGGACAGAGGGAGAGCAAGAAAAGAAAGTACTCAAGAGAGAAAACGAACCCATCTCCTTTACTTTTTCAAGCAGCCATGGCAGGTTATGTAGAAGAAGAATTAACCCCATCTCCATCTCCATCTCCATCTCCATCCCCCAAGTTACTGATAAGAATCATGAACAAAAGAAGAACATGGGTATTTCTATTTATTGCTGTATACGCCATTCTATTAACTTCCTCTTGGAATCTCCTGAAATCTGTACTTTTTTGGTACGAATCCACCGTCTCAAGCTCATCAAACTCATCTGGGTGGCCGGCAATTTACGCCTCGGTGGCGCTGGGGGTCATTTTTGGGCTGCTTTCAATGGCCGCCGCCCTGGCCGTGGCGGTTCCGACCACCTTGGTGACATGGATCACTGTGCTGGTTTTACTGACTTTTTCTGGGAAGCACAGAAAAACTTTGGTGGTGGAAGGGAAACAATTGACGGCTGAGATTACTGGGTTTGTGCTGAAAGTGTTGATCAAGGAAGGGAATTTTGTGGCTGCTGTTTGTGCTGTTTTGGGGTATTTTGCTCTTGTTAGGAAGAACAGAGAAGAAGGGTTGTGATAAATCTTTGTTTTCATGTTAATTTTGACTAAACAACTTGTGCAATAGGTGGGATGGATTGATTGATCAGAATGCGGAAAGATCTTTGAGGTGGAGAAGGAGGAGCTGCTATGTAAGATTATTATTAACTTATATTTTTGTTTATTCAATATTAATAGGTGGTGGTATTAAATAAATACTCCTACATTAATGTTGTTCACTCTTCTTTGTGACCGTAACACCAGAATCAGTGGTTTTAATTTCTTTCTAAAACAATGACCAAAATGATTTTCAAAATTTTCATTTCTCAAGAGATAACCTCTTACTTGAACTAATTATTGGAATTTTTAAGTAGCTAACTTGGCAGTTACAATGATGTGTGATCAATAATTTTGGGGCTTAGTCAAATTTATTAGCACATCAATGATTGTGATTGTAAGAAACACATTCATTCTTCTTCTTCTTCTTTAAATTTTATAAATTTCATTACATTGAAGTTTCTTGAGTCTTATCACCAATGAATTAAATTGGTGAGATATTGTATAATTTTTATGGGCTCACCTTGATAATAGTCAATAATAAATCAATATCCGGCCACTTTGAGGCCAATCTTCAATGGCCCATTTTGTGAAGAGAATCGATAGTTTTACAAAAATAAAAAATAATAGTTTCGTAAGATTTTATTTATATGAATAGATAAATGAGATTTATTTTCATGTGAGTAATATCTTACAAAATTATTAATTTTTTTTGTAAAAATATCAATTCTTTTTTTAAAAAATATTATATTAGCCTTGGGCTTGTAAAAACATATCCTCCATTTCCAGTACATATTTGACATAAAAATGATTATTTTTCGCTTTTGATTTAGATTAAAAATTAAAAATGCTGTCTTTATGTCCTCTCTATTCTTCAGAGAAAGGTAATATGCCACGTCTAGTACTCTTTCCCTTCTAAAATATACAATTATTATTAATTTTTTAAAATTAATTTAAAATATTTATAAATTCAAAATTAACATGAATTTTATTAATTTTAGTCAAGATTGACGGTTACAAATTATCTAAAAAGTACTATTTATTATAAAATTTATTATTTCATAAATTTTAATAAATTTTCTCAATTTTAAATTTTAAAAAAAAAATCATTGAAAACATTAGAAACTTTTTGAGACGCTCGAAAGTTAAGAAAGCGTTTACCCAATTAAATTCCAGACCGAGGGGAATACTAGTAATCAGTAGTAGCTCTTTTTATGATTGGCGTTAACTGCATTTACTAATAAATTCATTTCAAATTATTATCTTTTGAAATATACAACTATTATAAAAATTATTAGTACATCATAAGTAGGTTGAATTATTATTTTTTTTGTCGAGATTGTATTGATGTTTTTAATGTTTTAGTGGCCAAGTATATTTAGGGAAGTGATATTTTCAGGGAATTTTTTGATATTTTCAGATATAAATTATTATAGACTTATAACAACAGTTAAAATTATCGTTATAGACTTATAGTGTCACTTTTCATATAAAAATATCAAAAAATTATGTAAAAATATTAATTTTCTATATTTAATAAAAATAACTCCATTAGGAATATTATAATAATGAGCTTTCGTCACTTTGGATATAAATCAATTAACGGTATTAAACTAAAATGAGCAACAACAAAGCATATCCCAATTTGTTTAGGCTTTTGCTTTTGAGAAATATTACTATTATTATTAGAATACTCAATACTGATAATTTATCTATATATATATATATATATATATATATATAGATGCATTATTTCCTTTTTTATTAGTAATAACAGTAATTAGTAAACTTATGGTAAGCACTGTCGGTGGCTATTGGGGTAATACTTTTAAGGTGGACCCATTTCTACTTTAACTTCTGTCTTTTATTCATGAATAAGTCTATATATATAATAATTAAATATTATATCAAATATTATATTCATATACACTATTAAAAAGTAGAGTATAGTATTAAAATTCATATCATGTCTTACTTTTTAATGGTGTAAATGAATGTAATATTTAATTGTTGTGTGTGCAGACTTAGTTAGAATCGATCAGTTCTCTTATTTTAAAAGCTAGGGCTAAGGTCAAGCAAGTCTACCTCCATTCGTTTATTCCAATAGCCTATTGAGCCAAGCCAGATTTGCAGCCAATGACGATAACTAAGTAGTTAGTAGTTGTAGTACTTTACTAGGACGATCCACAAGCTCGTAACAGAAAATAGTCTTTCTTTCTCGTTCGATCCCGAATTGTTGGAGAGAATTTACTTACAACTTCTTCAATTCAATTACGTTACGTATAAAAGTGAAAAATGCATGTTTGAACCGAATCTAAACAAAGATTATTAATGGTGGATTCTCTCTATTCTGGAACGAGAGATGATCGGATTGAAACAGGAGGGAGGAGTTGTTCCTCTTCTTACAAGCAAGGTCGCCTCGAATTTTTCATATTAAATTTAAATTTATATATTAAAGATATTATTAAAAATTTTCATAGGCAACCTCTGTCATTTTGTTTTGTATCAACATTTTCTTCAAGTTTGAATGAAAGTTGCAAAAATTATTTATTTATTTAAAATTAAAATATAACAAATATAGAAATATTAAAAATGTAGATGATGAAGAAATATCATGGAAGAAGAAAGCATTCCGAGCATGCCAACGTTCTTCTCTCCCCACTTATGAGCCATATAAATATCCATTATCCGATTAACTAGGACATTATTATCATTATTATTATTATTATTATTATTATTATTATTATTATTATTATTATTATTTTAAATAAGTTAGCTGCAGGTGCCAGAAATATGATTTTCGTGTTTTCCTACTAAGGTGGGTCTGCATAGGAACACTAAATAATTACAAAATTGGAAAAATATATATATATATATATATATATATATATATATATATATATATATATATATATATATATATATTGCTCCTTTAATTTTAAAATTAAATATATATTTTAATTTTAAGGGCCATTTAAAAATTTGTTCATAACTTGACTCGCAAATTCGCAAATAATGAAACAGATATAAGTCAAATAAAATAAGAAAATGTTTGAAACATATTTGATACAAAAAAAAATTTGAGACCTCTATTATTTCATGTTCTCTTTTTTATTTTTAGTTTCAAAAACTTATATTTATATTGTTACACTTCAATTCCTAATAAGGAGCATAGGGAGAATAAGGAGAAAATAATAAATAAATAAAAAAAACTTAAATTTTATCTTCTTGTCACATCATAAGTAAGAAAGCTAGTCCGTGTCTAGCACGCTTGGAAGCTTCTAAAATATTATTAATAATACAAGAGAGGTAAGTAAATCACTTATTGACCCTTTGAGGAAATGCTCTTATAATAAAGTAAAATTGAAGAAAATCTAAGAAAATAAAAGTTTCAGATCTAATTAGCCAACACGTTTGATACCAACATTCCACCATACACCAGATACACGCTCCTTTACTCCCCAAGCACTGCAATTAAATTTTGTTGGCTTTTTTGACACTTGGAGGAACACGTTAGGTTGAGTTTTTCTCCCATTTGGTCTCCCCCTGCCTCAGAAGTCTCATTTCTAAAATTGAAAAATCCCTTTGATTCACATCTCTTTAATTATTTTTAGGCCAGCAAAATACAAATCTCCCTTCTAGTCCTGCTTTTTCTCTCTTTTCACAAAAAAATTAATTATACATATGATGCAGGTGTAACCGGGTGACTGGTTTTGTGAGCTTTATTGATGATTTTTGGAGTTTAATTGTCTTTCTAGTTATTTTTGGATCTTGGTTTGCTCACCAATTTTGTATCTATCTGCGTATCCAAGATTTGGGAATTGAAGAGATGCAAAGTAAACTCAAGAAAACCTCATCTTCGTCTCTGTGATTTTAACTAATTCTTGAGTTTTAGCTCAAAGGGTATTCAATTTTCACGCACTTCTAATCTGAGACGGTGTTGTTTATTCAATTCATCACCAATAGCAAAAATGGTACCTGGAAGTAACCTGTTTTACCCAATTGTTGGTTTTGCATTATGTGTTGCTTTCATATATATGTCTTTTGGGGACTTGTGGGCTGATCTTCATTATCATCCGGAACAAAAACTGAGTTTTGTGGAGAGAAATGGGACTCATTTCATGGTAGATGGTAGAATCTTCTACATTAATGGGTGGAATTCATACTGGATGATGGACCATGCTGTGAATGAATATAGCAAACCCAGGATCAAACAAATGCTGCAAGCCGGTGCAAAGATGGGTCTCACCGTATGCCGAACTTGGGCTTTTAATGATGGTGCCTACAATGCCCTCCAGATTTCACCTGGTCAATTTGATGAGCAAGTATTCAGGGTACAGAAATTCTGTAATTCTTAGTATATTGTTCTATTTTAATTATGTAGATCTTCTTTATGTGTTTCAGTTAACTAGTGTATACTTAAGTTTATCGCTGAAATATATGTGATATGTTTGCAGTTTCTAATTATGTAAGATCCCCTTCTATGTATATCAGGTAATATAATGGAGTTAGGATTAACATTCCAATTCTCGTCTGAATGAAACTGTCAAAATTAATCCAGGAATGATGTTTTAACAATAATTTTATGGCTTTCTGTTTGTTTATCTACCGATGAACCAATGTGTAATATTAGTATCAATCAGCGTTCATTACCAATGGTCCATTCATTTTACAATTCTTTTGGGTTCATTTTTTATCCTTAACAGCTGTAGAAGTTATCGAGTCCATTACCTCTCATTGCGTAAAGTTCCCACATGCCTGGAAGAATAGAAGATATTGGTTCCAAATCATTTCACCTGATATATGTTTCCACTTTGTTTTTTACATTTTGAACCAGTTAATTGATATGTTCCATTAAATGTTAAACTTCTTCCTTCTTCATTATGAATTTCTTCCATGGTAAATCACAGTATATATAGTTATATACTTATGTATTATTCATACTGTCAATTTTCACTTTATGGCTGAATACTATGGCAGGCCTTGGACCATGTCATTGCAGAAGCCAAGCAACAAGGAATAAGGCTTTTGCTTGCTTTAGTCAATAACTTACAAGCTTATGGTGGTAAGACTCAGTATGTCAAATGGGCATGGGAAGAGGGCCTTGGTTTAAGTGCTTCTAATGATTCATTCTTTTATGATCCATCCATTCGTCGTTATTTCAAACACTATATCAAGGTAATCTATTTATCATGTTCAGTCATAACTCACTTGGTATTAAGTTTCTGGTTTTCTCATCACATTCGAGTGACACTCTTCGCTTGGCATATACTTTAAGAAAGAGTAGTACCTAACTTTGCATCGCATTACTATCCTGAGTATACTCTTATATTTGGATTCAAAGTTTAACATACATGAGGTTTAGGGGTTAAGAGGCATTCATTATACCCGTGCTACTACTGTAACTCTTAAAAGCTAGGGTTTCAATAACTTATCTCAGTTATTTGTAGTCCTGGTGCAGAAAATTGCCAAATTAATGGGCATGGCTTGCTGAAATCAAAAACTAAAGTGGCGAACTCTCGATTGACAAGATATTGAAATCAAATTGATCCAAGCCTGTTACATTTTCAAAAACAGCTTCCAAACACACAATGACGTAGTACATTGATATATGGAATGTGGTCTACAAAGTTTTAAACTCTCACTTTTAAGTTTTTAACATTTTAAACATAAGGCTATTATAATTAAATTGAACAATTTATTGATAGATGGCATAGGACTACTTAATTGGATCTCTCATGTCGAAAGATGGCTGGAACAGATATACTCTTTAGAATTTGTGAAGTCAAATTAGGAATTTGTAGCAATAGACTTGGTAGACAGGCTACGAAAATAATTACATCATATCCATGAAAATATAACAATCAATGAACATATCAATTTCTTTTCCATGCATTAGAAATATTGTGTGTTATGAAATCTTCTTCTGTTAGACTCTAAAGTTGTCTGGAAACGTAAATTTTGACTAGTACTAGGAATTTCGTTCATTTAACTTTAGAAATCTCATTAAACAAAAACAGAGTGCGGAAAATCTGAGACCAGAAGACGTGAAGCAGCTTGCTGTTTTCTAGACACTCTTGGAACCAATTCCTCCTCATCTTAAGTTCTAGAGCTAAATCGCTTATCCCTCGAGTTGAACTGACGTGTAAACCCTTACTTAATAAACTGTTCCACATGACATGGAAAATGAAGCAAGTAACCTTGCTATAGCAATGTAGCAATGTGAGTAGGTGAATATGGAGAAAAGTAGCACGAAGAAGAGAGGGATTAGGTGATGGGGGGAGACCAATGGCAGTAGTCAAGGAGTAGGGTTACGACAGTGAAAGTGGATATGTACATTAAAGAGAGAGGCATGTGGAAACCTAAATTGATGGGTTAAGAGAGAGAAGAGATATTTGACTATTTTTCTTTTTCTTTTTTAAATTTTATTATTTTCAGTATTTTTGTTACTTTCTATTTCCTACTTTTAGTTTTAACATTATTCTATTGAAATTCCTATTTCACCCGTAAAATTATGAGAAACTGATGCTTCCGGTCACTTTTGACAAGATAAATATTAGGATTGCCATTTAACAAGTAAACCATAAAGAGAGGGTGCACATAGAAGCAATTTGAAGATTGGGGTGCAAAATTGCTCTAACATGTAAACGTTGGGGTGCAAACTGTCATTCAGTTTAAAGTAACTGGACTTGGTTTAATTGTCATGTAAATATAAACAGAATTGTAAGTTTCCACTGAATGTCCAAATGAACATTAATTATTAATTTAAGCCTCTTCTTTAAAACATTTATTATTGGACAGACTGCAGCAGAATTACCATAACAAGTAAAATTATGATTCTGTATAGGGTGCACTAGTCGGGGATCAGGATGAGGACTCGAGAAAATTTTTGAATATCGTGCAAAACGTTGGAAATTTATTTTTTGAAAGAATGAATTTACTAGGAATGCATTCTGGTAGAAGACGTATGTAGATAGAGAAAATTGACATTGTAGTCCGTAGCCAGTTTAGACTTTTTGGAAATGAGAAATTTTATAAATATGGCAAGCTTGCTGACTTGGTCTGATACACTCACATATTAATCTTCGATTGGGGGAAAGGGGGATCCTGATTGAGGAGGTAAGAGTTAGTGGCAAAGGGTGAGATCATGGCCTGTTTGAGAGAGGGAGAATCTGAGGAATCGGTTTGGTATCAGTTGTTAATCTTCTGTATTCTTTAAGTTCCTGGGGTTCATTTCCTGTTTATGGAGACCTAGTGTGTGAAGATAGGTGGTAATCACATCCTGGTGTATATTATAAACTGGTTGACAAACAAGGTAATAAAAGTGGTTTCTTTATGTCGCAGAAGGATGTGACATATCTCTGTCTTTCTTGAGTAAGATAAGGATTATTTCATAACAGGACTGTACCCTGGCTGAATGTATTTAGCTTCAAGGTCACATCACCCTAGAATCCCTGGTTGGACCATAACATGCATGTTGGTGGTGTGTGTCCACACCCAAAATCTCACTTTCAGCACTGAATTTTCGAGAGAGACACAGAATTAGTCGTCGTCGGTAGAGGATTCAAATGACTTGGCAAACACCTTCAGACTGAGTAATTCTTTCTCTTATCATTTTTCCCTAAACAAGTTTGTCATTATATCCAATTTAGTATCTCTTGATAAATCAATGAACAAAAAAAAAAAGAAGAAGGAAAAAGTGGAAGGATTCGGAGTTATGGGAAAATTAACTTAAATGAAAATTTCATAATACCAAGGTTAATCCTTAAGAGTAAACGACATTTATTTTACATTAAGGGTAATATTGGAAGTGTATTTTAAATATTAATAAGATAAAGCATGCTAACTTTTGCTTCCTTTCTTAAGCTCACAAACATGACAAGGGAAAGTTATGAACTCTTCCCACACCTTCCCCACTTATACTTTCCCTTCCCTCCCATTTCCTCCAAACTCAAAAATGAAGTACATGGATTCAGCAGTACAACCCATTATACTAGTTTAATTTTCCCTAGTTTGCTGCGTATGTTGTAATTTTTGATACAGTATTGAGATGGATAGATGATGATAGTATTTTGAAATATTTTACCAATTCTAGTAACTTTCACTTCTGCAGACTGTTCTGACAAGGAAGAACGCAATTACTGGAATTGAGTACAGGGATGATCCCACCATTTTCGGATGGGAGTTAATTAATGAGCCCGGGTGCATGACTGATGCTTCAGGCGACACTCTCCAAGTAAGTCAGACTCCTAAATACGCTTGAATCGTGACAAAGTATATTCTAAAGAACTGTAGAAAGTTAGAAACTATCTAATATGCTGTCAAACTTCCCATCAATTTCAACAAGTCCTGTTCATTGTATGTTGATTCTTATCTTTTGAAATACATCTCATATGATGTTTACTTTAAGATTTTGGTTGAGATTTGTAAATATGCCCAATAAATGACAATATCTTGGCGTGTTTGTGTTTATGATTGTAATGAGAAAATATCAATATTCTGCGGGGGGTGATGCCAGGATGTTAGTCCTTCTCATGGACCATGCGTTTTAGGTCAGAGATACCATTTTAGTGGTGTTGCTTAGTTCTGTTAAGGTTTTATGGTGAATACCCATTTCTTGGCCACTCTTTCAGTATTAAATTTGAGTTTTGACCTGTACAAAATTAGTGTTCTTGCTTAAGTTATTTTAACTTAACTGAGATATTTCTAGGTTGTGCCGCTAACTTCTGGCATGTAACCTTCTTCAATCTACATTTTGTGTTCTGTTAACATTTCAATGTACCTTTTCCACTCTGGAGAATTAAATCATAGTTATAAACTAGCGAGCTGTACTCGTACTTTTATCATTCAGGCATTTCAGTCTTTCTATATGGTGTCTGTGTGTTTGGACTTGTATAAAATTTGCTCTCTCAATCACACAAAAATGATGCATTAAAGCGAGAATCACTTTCCTGGCTGTTCATTATTCCATTTTATTAATTAACTTAATGTCCTAGATTTCATTCTTGTCCGAGTATGAGTTAATTGTATGTCATAGAATTGCAGGACTGGATAGAAGAGATGTCAAACTTTGTGAAAGCAATTGACAGGAAGCATCTACTAACTGTGGGCCTTGAAGGATTCTATGGTCCTACAAGTCCCAAAAGATTAACTGAGAATCCAGAATTTTGGGCCGCGAACCTTGGAACTGATTTTATTCGCAATTCAATGCTCTCTACGATCGACTTTGCTTCTGTTCACATATATCCGGACCACTGGTAGGTTCTTTTTTATTGTAATGTGCAACTCTACAGATGCCAAACCTAAGACCAAGTTGCTAATGCTACTTCTAAACCTTAGCCAGAAAAGGAAAAAAAAAAGAAAAAAGGAAGGAAGGAAGGAAAAAAGAAATAGGCCATATATGATGATGAAAAATCAAGGCCTTCATCATTTTGCTTTTACCTACAACAACCTTTCATCCTTTAAAAGGAAAAGAAGTGTTGTAAGCCCACTTGGACATATCCAAGTTAAGCTTAAAGTTTAAACTTGCTGTATATGATCTTTTTCTAACCTAACCTTACACCAATTTGATCTGTTTCTTTCTTGGTAGGACTCACGTGGAAGACCTCGAGTACAAACTAAAATTTGTCTCTAAATGGATGCAATCCCACATTGAAGATGGTGACAAAGAACTCAAGAAACCTATCATGTTCACTGAATTTGGATTATCTAGTCAGAACAAGGGTTTTAACCCAGCTCAGCGAGATAGATTCTTCAAAATTGTTTTCGACGTCATATATAAATCTGCAAAGAAGAAAGGGTCTGGAGCCGGATCTTTTGCTTGGCAGTTCTTTGTTGGAGGGATGGAAGAGTACAATGATGAATTTGGAATTGTCCCATGGCACAGGCCCTCGACATATAAGCTGATAACTGAACAATCGTGTAGACTGGCAAGAATTCAAGGAGTATTCCCTTGGCAAAGTGGACATATGAAAGAACTGTGTTCGCATTGATGGTAAAAATATATAGTTATTATCGATCAAGATACTAAACCTTATAGGATAGCTTGTGGTTTGAGATTACTTAAAGGGGGGAGAGATGCGGGTCATAGTTTTGAACCACATTCTTCTCATATGTAGATTATATATTTAACAATTTATGTTTTTAATGGAACAGAAAAAAAATATAAATTTTCTTAAAATTTTCAGGTAATCGTATCTCGACTTGAGAAGAATATACAAAATACATGCTCACGTCTTTAATTTCATATTCATGAAGAGTTAACATGTCAAATTAACTCATCCTTAAAATGAACTTTAACCTTAAAATGGTTGAAGATATACTGGACTCTATTAATTGATCATAATATGCATTTTCATGTAGTAGGATATTCCCACATTCTCCAGATGATCGGATAAAAGCTTAAAACAGAAGCTAAGCAGAGGAGACTGGACCCTTTTTGATTTCATGGTTAGCCCTATTTTGCCTGCAGCATATCACGGAATTTTGAGTATTGAGATCTAGTTAATGCAGAGGATTAACTAGACAACTTGGCTTTGGAATTCTTACTCACATACTCGGTCTGGCACAATGTAGTGCTTAGAAGTTTAATGCAGTGAAGAACAAAAGCGAACCCATCTTAATTCTTTTCACCTTCTCTACTTCGCAGTTTTCCACTTTAACATCCCTCACCCTAGAGGGTCTGCTACGTGACTCACACGTACTAACATTATCGCAAAAAATGAATTTGAACAAATTAAAACCTCATTTACAATATCAAATATTCAAAATAAGGATTCAAAACTGACAACAAATTAATTAAAATTAGTTTTATCTATTAACTCCAAAATTAAAGTTGAGGTAGTGCTAACTCTTGCAGCGTATTCCTCACGTACAAACTTCAATCCCTTTTACATTACATGTCGGGAGAAGTAGAAAGGGATCGGCATTGACCGAAAACCTCATACCCGGATGCAAACAAACAAAAAAGAAAAGAACAAATGAGAGTAAATATACTATTTGGGAATATGATAAATCAAATGCAATAATTTATCATATATCCTTATTTAAAAAGAAGATATATGTATATGTGTGTGTGTGTGTATATATATATATATATATTATTTTTACATCTAACTAAAATAAAATGGCATTCATAATATTAGTACATAATCTTCTTATCACATACAAGATATATAATCTTATCTTAAATATAAAAATATAAGATATTCAAAAATTACTAAAAAGAAATATTTTTTGAATATATTTAGTCACCACTTACAACTTATATATTATCAAAATTCTAGCAAAAACAACTTAATGAAAGTAACATACCTATTAAATCATACTTTACTTACATCAGCTTAGTCACACTTGCTCATAATATTACAACTCACAAAACATACGAATTCATATCTTCCACATATATAAGAGAGCAACTTACACTAGAACCATATTATAGGTCCCGCCTACAATGTCTCACCTTTTCGACTATTCAAAAATAGGTACTGATCAAATAATTTACATGAACTTATAAGGCACATAATATAATACTACACAATATTATAAACTTATATGGGCTTGCAAGATACACAATATAATGTTACATAATATCATAAACTTACATGGGTTTATAAGGCACACAACATAATACTACCCAATATCATAAATTTACACAAACTCTATATCTTATACTCACCAGTCAAGATCGTACGTGTCCCATAACATCGGTGATACGTCTATATTATCTGTATCACGTAAGGAGTGCCAAGCATAAGATTTAATCCACTCACGTTGAATATCTTTTAGTGCTCTCAAATATATATCAAAATATAACAAAAAACTTGCATCATACAAAATCATACATAAATCTAATGCATAAGTTAAAACAATAGAAAATATTACAAGTGATAAATAAAATTATAACTTACAAAATACTAATACCCCAAAACATACTAAATATAATATTAAATGTTACAGTAATATAATCTCATTTTTATAATTAAAATAACTCATAAGTAACTCATACATTTACATATTCATAAATTTTTTAAATAAACTATAAAAGTTAAGAAAATCTTAAAAATCACAACTTGACAAAATATACGTAAGATGTCAATCAACTATCTTGGTCATGACGCTTTCATTTAGAATTTGTTTCTCAAATATAAAAATAGTATGAAAAACTAGACTTCAAGAGCTCTAAATTAGCCTCAAGAAACACTTAAACCGGATTTAAAATTATCAAGTTGTAGATATTTAAAAATACAAATTTGTTGTAAAAAATCTGTTGCATTAATTTCATACCAATTTTAGAAACACTTTATTTTGACATAACTTAAGTAGTGAAAGTTTTAGAAGACCTTTCCAAATTGACAAGAATCACTTAAATCGGAGTTAAAATAAATTTCATACAATTTTTATAAAATACTGATCAAATTTTTGTACAAAATATAGTATTCGTATAAAAAGGCTGTTTTGACCAACTTTGAGTCAAAATATCAGGAAACTCAAAGAACAAAAGTTCTAAATAACATTTATACCTTTCGAGTCTAAAATCAAATAAATCAAACTAAAATAGAATTTATTACAATTTTTCGAACAATGATAAAAATTCTAAGTAAATTTTGCACGAATTTAAATTTAAGAATGCAAAGATCATACCTTAATTAGTTGAAATATTTCAAATTCATCTCCAAATTATATTTCTCTAGAATCCTAATTGACGATTCACAAAACTTTAACTTAAAATTAATCAAATGGATATTTACATTGAGTAGAAGAAACAATTAACATTAAAACTAAGAATCTTAATTGATTTGTCATTAATATAAATGATTCTCCATATTTTTAACTTCTTTTTTTCTCTTTCTCATTTATCTTAGTTAAGGAAAAAAACAAACAAGGTAAACTGTTTTTATCTTACCTATCAACCTAAACTGTACCAGGCTAAGCTCAATAATAATTTTATTAAACAATTTTTTTTATTAAATAACATTAAAAAATCAATCAAGTCCACAACACTTAACTTATATAAAATATTAATTGAATTACATTTTATATTTTAATTAATTATTTAGGAGAAAAGAAAATGTATATAAAAAATACGGAATGTTCCTTAATGATCTGGGGCTCAAAGTACTTGAAATCAATAATATTTAGATTGGAAAACGGTCTACGTTTCTGCCTTCAAAATGCATTTAACTGAAGGGTTTTGGGAAAAGAAAGCCAAGGCCTAGATACATGAACAAGTAATAAAGACCATAACTTACTAGGAAGAATGATCAACTGCAAGTGGTAAAAGGCAATTTGAGGCACCAACAAGAAGCAAAAGCCCGATTAGTTGAGTACACACATTACCCAAACCTGTCAATGAATCTCCATGTAGAATCAACAATAATAATAATAATAATCACTACACAACACGCAGACAGTAGAATTGAGAAACTGCATTTTCACGAGTTCAAAAAAACATTGATCTTCACTCTAACCAAATATTACAGCAAATTTAAGATCTCCCCCAACAACGCTGTTTGTGAGTTTGAGAGGAGAAGAAAATAAAATTAAAATTAAAATTTTTGAGAGATAAGAGTGTGAAGGGCCCTTGTGTTTATAATTCTTTTCCCTCGTCTAAAAATCTATCTCCATTTTGAAACTGACAAACACAGTATAATGCAACACCCGGCTTCAAATTCAAACACCATAAAGATTATAAACACATGAAAATTAACCATATATTCCAAATCTATATCTAGCATTAACATAAACAATGATTCCAGCCCACTTTCATTCAGGCGAATCATCGAACACCTATAAGACTAACCACGTTTAGCCAATCTAGGCGAAACCCTGACACCATTTTCTCCACTTCCTTTTACTTTATCCTTCATCTTCAACTTCTTGCCCTTGGAATTAGATTCCCGATTCACCTCCACGTTCACAGATCTCTGACTTCTAGTCCTCGCCCCCACTCCTTCAGATTCACCACTTTCCCTCTTCAGCCCACTCTCCTCAGCCACCCTATCAAAATCATCCCAAAGCTTCCTAGCTGGGCCCCGCTTAACCGATTCTCTCCCCTCTTCTTCGCTCTCATCATCTTCATCCAATAAAAACCTCCTCCGCTTAACCACCACAGGGGCAGGCGGTGGTGATGGAGACACCGACGGCAAAGGCGAGGGGCTTGATCTCTTAAAGGACTTGGACTGGATCCGATTAATTTCAGCCTGCTTATTTCTCTCCTTGATGGACTTCTTGTGCTCCGACCGGAGTTTCTTGATGCTGCCTTCAATGCGGCCTTGGAGGCGGAGGCGCTTGAAGTTCAAGCCGCCCATGGACCAGTGGACCTCTTCTGCCCAAGACCTCAGTGCGTCAAGCACCGGAACCGGTGGATCGACCCGCTTGTCGTTCAGCTTGACGTCGGTGTAGATTCGAGGCCTTGGAAGGCTGCTGCCGTAGAATTTGCCGGGACCTAGAGGTACAACCATGGCTGCTTATAGTTCAATTTTTTAAAGCTATTTTATCTCTCTCCCTCCCTCCAATGAACGTTGAACTTAGATGGTTTTCTAGTTTATGGCGATGAAAGTTCCCGCGCGATTTTGAAGAATAGTGCAGCACAACTGGCTCCTGCTGTTTGTCCTTAAGCAATAGAAAGCTGACACGTTAAATATACGTCTTGTTACAATTCTACTCCTTTGTTTTTGCCCTTTCGGGTCAATGATAGCCCAATCAGTGGCTGGGCCTGGGTCATCTTAATTATGTCAAAAGAATACTTTTAAATATCTTATTACATACATAGCGATACATGGATAAAAAGCTAGGGAAAACTAGATCCATAGCCAAATTTAAAAACAACACTATGGTTGTATTAAATACAGATAAGTTATGAACTACTAAAAATAATTGAAGTAAACAAACATAATAAGATATTTCCACAAAATTAAATAAAATAGGAATTAAAAAAAAAAGATTAGTGCAGGGTTAGAAAAAGAGATGTTATATTGAGGTTAAAAATTCTCCAAATTTCTTATACACCTGAGGGACACACAGCTATTTGGAATGGATTTTCTTGTCGTTCGCTAATTGCGCATAACATTAAATTGCATAAAATAAATAATTCTAATAATTCTAACACACAAAATCAATTTTCATAGACTCGATGTCAAATTTTTAGTATAATTTTTATTTTTTAACAAAACAGAAGAAGTAGTTCAAATAAACTTTTCTCGGTGGTTAATTATATATGCGATTCCGAAATATATATTCTTTTATGTTTAGTATTCCGAAATTTAAAAGTTCTCATTATATTATTTAAGGTACTATTAAGTAAGTTCCTATTTAGAATTCTGACCATTTTTTTCATTGGAAAGTAGTCACGAATTTTTATTTAATATTTAAATATGCTTAACCATATAAATATTATAGTTAACTTATTTAATTAATACAAATACGTAGAAATTACAAAATCAATACAAACATTCACGTAATAATAGTTTCAAATCGTTAATTCCACGAATAATTAATGCTAAAACCTCATTAAAACCAAATAACTAACCGCAAATATATAATTAACTAAAAAAAATCAATAATTAATTACTCAACTAATCAGGCAAACTAATTGATTAAAAATCAATAATATAAACAAAAAAATAGCGAATTACAAAATAAAAGTATTATCAATATTAGAACTTACAAATTAGAAACTAAAAATAGAAAAATTTTAAAGAAAATTTACTGTAACTGGAACCTTTTTTATCTTAGTTTAGAGAAACTTAAAAATCAATTAAATGAATTACCATTTAAAGTGAATTAGAAGAAGAAGAAAAATACATTAAAAATATTAAACATTAAACATCAATTAGACTTTAGACTTTTGATCTAATTGAATACAAAGATCAAAAATTCCAATCCATCGTAATTTCAGGAACTCTAATCACGTCATGGTATAATGATCACTTTATCAAACTCTTTATATGTTTAAAATAAAAAAAATCAATACTAATTTGATTAAAAAATTGAGAAAATCCAATTGAAAGGCAATGACATTTTACAAGCAGAAGCTGACAATGGCTGAATACGTAGCAAAAGTTGACCCAAAATACCAATTTGATTGAAAATTGACCCAAAAATATCATTTGTTTAAAAATGATGAAAATACCAGTTGTTAATTTTGGCAAAAAAATGGCTTAAACCCAGATGCTAGGGGTGGAATCAAATGATTTTTAAACAAAAATTATACCTGAATGGCACGGTGGTCCTTGTGATGTGAGAGGCAGAGTAAACAGAAAGGTCCATTAATGCAATCTAAACACTACATATTACATTCACTCTTGTGCAAATTTGCAATTTTCAATTGTTTGACATTAAATGAGGGTTTTAGAGGGAGAAAATGTGGCTTTTTAGAGAGAGAAATGAGTTAGGATATTTTGTGATCCCAAATTTAAAGATGATAAATGAGTTAGGGTTTTTGGTTTGAAAATTTCAAATTTCATGAATAATTTGTAAGGGCAAATGATGAATGATTTTAATATTTTGAATTTTGAAAATTTTCAGTTTTTTGGTGGAAGAGAAAGATGACGAAGAAAAGAAAAAAAAATTGTTCGGTATTAGAAGATGATGAATATTTTATTTTCATAAGGTTGATAACTAAATTAGTTTTAAATTAATTTTATACGGTTAAATATATAAAAATAAGGTCGAATCATATTTATACTGCCGTTGACAGATCATGATAATTCTGACCACTTTTTTTTGTTGGAAATGACATGAGGGTGTGTTTTGAATAAATTAAATTACTTTAAATAACGGAATAAAAAATTTTAAACTTCAAAATATTAAATATAAATATATATATATATATATATATATTTCAGAGTCATACATACATTTAACCCTTTTTCAATTACAAAAAGTCACAGGTTACTCTTAAAAAAAAAATTATACGGTAACCATCCACCATGCATCTATTTATTTTTAATATGGCACCAATGTCAAATGTTCATAACACTTTAAGGTCATTTAATAATCTCGAGCTAATTAGAGAAAGATAAACAATATTAAAATCACGTATATTAGAAACTTTATTAGTTAGGTCTTGGCTCTGCATTGCGTGGAAACAACTGGTCCGTTTCCTACTGCTTTACCATGGGCCAATCTATTGTTTTTCCACCAAACGCTGTGGATGGTCCCACCAAAAGTCCAAAATTAATCTTCTAACTAAGAGTCAACAAATCAGACGGTCCCAAGTATGTTATCTCTCTCAAGCCTACAATAACATGAATGAACCCTCGGTGCGAGTAACATGCAGTAGTGTACCGCAGCTCGATTTCTTTGTCAAAACAGTACAAACTTAGAAAATGATCCACAGTATAGTTTGGGAAAAAGCAGGGGTGTTTTAGTAACTTCAATAGTCAACTGCAGTATGCAGCCCTTATCTACAATTTTTTGACAAATTAGGTATAGACACGTTGACAATCATAATACTTGTGTATCGTAGGGTATCAAAACTATCTTCCCTTCCTGCGTACGATAGAGAACTCTCCTAATAATGCGCGAATTGAGCTACCTCTCTCTCTCCGCAATTGCCAGTTGCTGTTGCTATCTTTCTCTCTCTAAAAAATTGTATACAATTCCGTACCTATTGGATACCCTCTCTCTTTATAGCTTGCTGTATACATAGTTAGTTACATACAAGTGGGGAGAATTTGAGTGGAGAGGGTTTTGATCGGCGTGGAAATGGAGAATTCTACAGCGATGGAACTAGAAGTCTCAGTAGCTAATTTGGAGTCTGAATCTTCGGCTTCTAAGAAAGTTAATCACAATGAGGTATCAGGAACACATCGACTATAAACCCTAAATTTTCTGGACAGATGAATATAGTGGATTGTGGTTAATTAATTAGTGAATTCCTTATGATCGGTGGCGTAAAACCTAAATTTTAAAGCTTTTGATTGTTAGGATTTGCTTTTTAAATTTATTGATTTAGTTTTGCTTCTTGTTGTCCTTAAAAACATGGTTCGATTGTTCTGATTTCTTAAAAAGTGTGATCTAAAACTCATTTGTCTCCCTCTGTGGGGAAGTACCTTATGTGTTTACATGTATGATATAAGGGCTAATATATCTTACTTTTGGGATTGTACTTATTTTAGCCTGGGTTTGCATGGAATAGGCAATTTGTCATGAACTTTAAAAATAGGAACAAAGTTGGAATTTGAGTAACATGCTTGTGTATATGCTCACAATCTCTTCCATAACAACGCACACTCTTTTCAGTGTTATTAAACACCTTCACACACCCTGCCCGGAGAAGGTGAAGAACAATTTTTTTGATGGTACTCTAACAGCAAACATCAATTCACCTGTTGAGGGCATAGATCTAATAGGTTAGCTATAAATTATTTGCTCTCTGTCCCTTTCCAACAAAATTGATGGCTATAAAAATGAATACTACTCTTTTATTCTCCTTTGGTAATATTTTCCAATTTCCTTCATAAGTTTGTTGTTTCTGTTTTTTCGTTTCGGACTTAACTGTAGAGATGTATTGAGAAAATATAAGAACATGCTTCTGTATTCTTATTGTTCCCCAATTATAATGTCCGCTCATTATGCTTGACATATAACTAATTTTTTTTGGTGCAACTGTTGAACATTTACTGACAAAAAACAAAATTTATATGTGGACATGTTAGTTACCTTTTCTTCTTTATGCTCCTTAACATTACTCCAGGTAATAATTATTTCCATTTTCTGCATGCTTTGACATTACAGTTTCAATTCTCTTTCTTAGGAGGTCATTGCTATGGAACTCGGGAATTCTACTAGCATAGTAGGATCAACATCTGGCTCTCCTAATTCAGTTAATATTCATGGTTCGAACTCAGATATGTCATATCATGGCAATGATAAGAATGATGATAACAATGGTGATGATGCTGGTGACGACGGGAGTTATATTTTCGATTACGATGACAATGATGACTATATGTTTGACAATGATGTTGATTATGATTATTTGAATATGCAAGCACAGTTTGACAACGTGGATTTGCCTCCTGGGGTAGAGGCTTCAGTTTCTTGGATGAAGCATACGACCCCTGGCATTAATGTTACAAGCAACAATGTTGTGGTTCTCCCTACAGGCTCAGGTTCAGGGACAGAGACATCTGTTGCTATAGTTCCAGATCTTGCAAATTCCAATAATAACGCTTCTGCTTCAAGCAGTTCAACATTCCCGGCTGGATTGAGTTCTGATGGAAAGGAGGAAGCAGAAAAAGAACATGATATTATGAAAAATTATCACTGTTTTAAAAGATTTGATACTGTAAATGATTTCTCGGATCATCACTATAGCAGAGTGGGCTTTCAAGGGCAACAGGTAACTTTTATTTTAATTACCCTTTCTCATAATGAATGTATATAACCCTATTCCTGTCTGGTCCGGTATGGAATGAACTTATAAAACAGTATTTGGTGTATAGAGCACCCATTTATTATTGTATGTATATTTCTTCTTTTTAATGATATTCTCTTTGTAGCCTCCCAAGACCTGGACAAAGAAAATTCATGATGAATGGAAAATTTTGGAGAAGGACTTACCTGGTAAGTTCTTTCTGTATGTTCGTTAAGCTTTTAAGTTTGGCATGGGTTGTTGCGGAATTCATCTAAGCACTTTAGTGTTATTAAATTGGAGGTGAAAAACTTAGTCTAAAGTACTTCATTTGTTTGAAGTGGACTGCTGTGCAATTCATCAAAAGATTTTAGCTTGTATGTGCAATTGAAAATGGAAAAAAACTTGGTTTAAAAGTATCTTTAAATATTTTCTAGTATTAAAGATTGAAATTTCACATGAAACTTGAAGGCGTTTGAAGGCGAAGGAGTAGTTTTTGATACCCTGAGATTTTCCTCCTCTCACTCCCGCCACAAACATGTCACATGCACAGATAGATGTTCATTTCTTGATTATAATTTAAATAAAGAAAAAGATTATGTGGATATGGTTTGTAGAATGTATGCTGTTCTTTTTTTATTCTTTAATATGAAAATCTTTTTCTTTTCCATGCCAAATAATTAAATTTCTTGGTTTCTTACTAGTCTCATTTTTTATACTTCTGCAGATAAGATATATGTTAGAGTGTACGAATCAAGGATGGATCTCTTGAGGGCTGTCATTGTAGGACCAACAGGCACCCCCTACCATGATGGGCTTTTTGTCTTTGACGTTCTCTTCCCCCCTAACTATCCTGATATACCACCGGTCTGTGTTGTTATTGTATATATATATATTTGAGATTGGTTTATCAACTTTATTTGCCACTCTAAATAACGGGCATTACTTTTCTCAACTTCCTCAGATGGTTTACTACTATTCTGGTGGTCTTCGACTAAATCCAAACTTGTATGATTGTGGAAAAGTCTGTCTCAGCCTTCTCAACACATGGAGTGGTAAAGGGAATGAGAAATGGATGCCAAAGACTTCCACGATGCTACAAGTTTTGGTGTCTATACAAGCTCTGATACTAAATGCAAAGCCCTTCTTTAATGAGCCTGGATATGATGGTATGTATCCTGGGGATGAGGGAGAGAAGAGATCCAAAGAGTACAATGAAAATACCTTCATTCTGTCCCTAAAAACAATGATGTACACACTTAGGAGGCCGCCAAAGGTATTTGATGTACTTCTTTCAACATTTTCTGTTTAGCCACTCATATGTTTTTATGAAGATTTTGCCAGCATTTAAACTTTTATTCATCTAGATTATATAGGCCCTTTTTTGCTTCGTTGTTGGCTTGTGATTCATTATTTTGCCTCCAAATAAAGTTTTACGTGAATATTGTTAATAAGCACAAAATAACTTGGTTATTATGAGGTGAACTTTTGATAGAAAGATTCATTTAGTAGTCTTGCTCTGGTTATAAACAAACACTAGTGTACATCTCTCTTCAAGCTCTAGCTAATTATTTTTCTCAGGCCTGCAATTGATAAGAAGAAAAGGAAATATAGTGGATTGCTTTTTTGTAGTTCTCTTTGGAATCTACAAATGATTTAAATTCATATTAATGAATTAATAATTGATGTTTAACACTTATAACTAACTTGGAGCATTGGTGGGAAAAACAAAAAGTCGACGTCGTTAATGTTGGCTGGAGAATGTTTGTTTAACTATATTTCCTTATCTGAGTAAATTTGGATATCCTGTTCTACCTCATATTTTGGCAAGCTGAAAGGCAGTCAGGTTTGTCATTGGATCATGTCCTAGCCTAAGTTCCATGAATCAAGTTCGAGCAGAGCTGTACAATTCTCGATTCATCATAACCTGAACCTGTCACGGCTGCAGAGTTTAAGCCAACAATGCAAGGCTTTATCGCACTTTTTAGGGGATAAAATTTTGCACCTAGTTGATACGCACTTACCCTAGCTAGGAGCCTTTGCTTGATGGACTGGTAAAGATTCAGGCTGCCAAAGCATAATGAGTCACGATCAAATACGAGATTTAATTATTGTAGCATGTGATGGTCCCTAGGCTCCTACTCTATGACACTATTGTACATGTAAAATAGTTTGAAAGGCCACTAATAAAATAAATTTCTGTCATGGGGATCTTGACAACCGAAATGATTTTTGGTCTTGAAAACATACTGGGAAAATTTTAGTCACGGAGCTTCTTAAAATCAAAGTGACTTTTGGGGCGTTTTATCAAATGACTTTTTTGGAGCCTCTTCTGTGCTAATTGAGATAGAGTATTTGATTGTTTTTGTAGTCGATTCTGATTTGAGTGACTAACTTGAACAGTGGCTGGCTCTCTGTTCTATGGTTTACAATAGCTTGTTAATATCCTCTGTAACTTGAAAACCACAAAACCTGTAGGAGCTAATCTCCAATAATTTGAGAGGGCTAACAAAAAATCTGTTTAAAATAATGATCTTGGACACTACATTTTTCAGTAAGAACCGCCTATTCATCATTTTGAATGATGCTGACTAAGTCTAATTTCAAATCCCCCCAGTTGTGATGCTTACATGCATATGCATCTTCCTAGGTTCGTAGACTTTCAGCAAACCGTAAAATTTGTCATATCCAGTTTAGCCACCCCCCCAAAAAATGTAAACTTTGTCAATCTTTTTTTGATGTTCTCTTTAATCATTATATTTATGGTTTAATATATGATTTATGATTTTTCATGCAGCATTATGAGGACTTTGTTGCTGGTCATTTTCGTACCTGTGCACGTGATATTTTATTGGCTTGTAGAGCTTACATGGAGGGGGCTGAAGTAGGTTTGCATGGCGACGATAAAGTTCAGGATGACAGCAGTAGGGAAGCAAGCAGCTCGCAAGAATTTAAGGCAGCTATAGCTAAAATGATGAATGGTCTTGTTTCAAACTTCACAAGAAATGGGTCGATTGACTGTGAAGAGTTTCGTATTACAGGCTAACGGAGATTAAACTAGTACCTGTTATTGCGAAGCTGACATTGTGACTAATGCCCTTGAAGTTTAGGCGTTTGAAAATCTTTTTACTGGCGAATGTAAGACAATACTGCACAGTGCAGAGTAAGCAGTTTAATGTGTAGAGGTGAGTGTAAATAGTCAAGGATTAGAATTGGATATAGTTCATTGTATAACATCTCTAAGAAAGACTATGAGACTATCATGCTGATGTTCTCAGGTGCATTAGTCGACTTTCATCATGGATTAAGGCAGAAATGCTCTTTAGCTTTTTATTATATATCTTATCTGTGTATGAATCGCTAAACATTTCCATGATGTATATAAAGTATCAAGAAAAGCACGCATTGCACCCTTGATAATTTACACCCCCCACTCCCCCTGAAATGTTATGCAGAACAAAGGGAAGGGGCCTTCATTCAGAGGGTTTGTTTGGCATGCCTTCCAAGTTGCATATCTGCTTCTTGCTTTCTCTTCTCAGTTCTAAGTTGCACATGCTACTTTTATGTGCTTTGTTACTAGATGTTTATTGTCAGATTATTAAGATTTTACATTGCACCATCCAGAAGGGTCGATGTAGGAGTTTCTCAGGTTTTAGGCCTAATTCTCATGTTGATTATTTAATAAATTGAGGCTAGCATGATGGGGTGGATATCTTGATGTAGAAAAGATGCGGAGGATTTTCTTACTAGGTGAGAAACATAAAAGGGGCAACATTATGAGCACAAAGGCTTTGGTGGTGATTAAATCCTTGTAATGTGCATGATAGTTGTAGATTCAAATGTTTCCAAGAACAGCCCAAAATATGCTCTTTATGAAGATTCTTTGGCTTGATTAGTCAACTATTTTTGGAGCTTAAAAAAGGGCTTTGAAACATAAGAGGTATCATATTAGATTAACATAATTTTTCTGTAGAATTGGCAAGTGAAAGATGCAGCATCTTATTTTCTACACAAAAGTATCATGCTGGAAACCATCTGATACGTCATTTATGCATAATCACATGCAAGTGTGCTTTCTTCTATTAGTAGACCAGTTACACGAGACAATTTAGCTATAGATTACACTCCATAGGCCAAGAAAACAGGCCATAATGATGGCCAGTTAGCATAGACAAAGGCATTCAGAATATCCTTATGTATTCAGCTGGAACGTGCTTGTACCATAGTCGCGTAAAAAGTAAATGATCCTTCTACAATACTTTTAAAAGTGCGACTACTATTTAAGGGTAAATGCTACTAGTATCAATATTTTTTTTCTGGTTCGGTACCTCTTATGTGATTGACCACGTTATAAAGTATCATTCATTGTTACATCAAATAGACTAATTTTTTAGATAAACGATTTTAGACTCCTAACATTACCCATTATTTAGGACAAAAATAAGGCTTTAACCCATCCGTGGACGACCCAGGGAGCTTGATTCATGTCAACAAGTTTATACTAGACTTGTAAACTTAAGCATTGAGACTGATTATGGTTCTCTTACTTCAGAACCATAATTATAAAAATGAAGATAACGACGAAAGATTCCTTCCTCTGTTCGCTTTTGCTGATTATCAAAAGCTACAGCGTATCGTTGTTCTGGGTGCGACTCTATTATAAGCATTCTGGTTTGAAAAGGGTAAAACACAACGAACAGAATACCCACGATCCAGGAGGATAATAGATAGATAGGTAGATGCATTACCTTGGCTTTGGAATCTACTTGAGCTCTTAACAATACTCCCTCGGTTCTCAAAATAGTTCCATTTTATGGATTGTAGTATAAAATGACTATATTTGTATATGAGACTCTTTTTCCGAACCGCGAAGTAGTAAAGAATATAGTACTCCTACAAAAGTTACATTTTGGCACACACTAACAAACTAGTACTAGATGCACTTTTGGGTACTCAGCATGAAATTAGTTTTCTGGGGACTGTTAAACAGAAACTATAATTAACAGGTTGTCCACAAATTTCAGATCCAAATGCTTCGTAAAAGATGTTGGCAGATAACATTCTCCACTGGTGACTGTTCATTTGTAACAAGATGCTAATACAAACATTATTTACATAACAAGTTTAACAGTCAAACTGGTAATTAATAGTAGTAGAAGAGCATGGAGTTAGAAATGTGGCAACAAAGGCACTATAACGACGAACATGCATCAAGAGCCTTATTAAGCATAGCATCCTTGCAATAAGAAGATGGCGAATCAATTCTTCATTTGAATGAAAAGTTAGTCCCTTGGGAGACACAAAACTTGCCGTTTCTCCAATAACTATAACCCAAATGATAATGAAGTTGAAACGATTTTGGCCATCCTTCCAATAGTTCTCAAATCCATATGCTTAGACTTTTAGTGCCATTTCCAGGACATAAAACCATCCAAAGCCAAACTCTAGGTTTTGCCAAAACTTCTGACCATAGTTATTTTGTATGTCTAGAGTTGTTTCAATAGCAACCGCAGCAAGATTCAAGATGAGAACGAAAATTACAATGTATTCGAATTTGTGACGTTGAACAAATTCTTTCAACTTCTCGGATAAGGGGTAGAATTTTGTTCTTTCAACTTCTCAGATAAGGGGTAGAATGTTGGGAATCTTTCTAACCAAGGTAGTGAATCCTCCTTTTTGAAACCTTAACGCGATGGTCTTGCAAAGATCAGCAAATTCATCTAAATTAATTTTGAAGTCATGACTATCATCTAACTCATCAAATATTAACTCAAAATCCGCTCCTGATATATCTGGCAGTGTCCTGTATCTATTGAGTTCTTCAAACAAATGAATGCATTGATCTTTTTTAAGAACCCGTGATTATTGTTATCTATAAGATTAAATGCTTTCTTTAATATCCTTGATCTCATACGGTACTTCTTCCCAACTTGTTTGGCTAGCTGACCCTTAAAGCTATCATATACAACAGCAAGGATCAAGTTGGTGACAAAGAAAACACCCAGGAGCACATAGAGAATGAAAAACAGGCAATACCAACGTGATGCTTTGTATGCAGGAATCCAGACATCAGGATTGTTGGACGTGGTAAAAAGGATGAGCATATGATATGTTGTTGCACCATACGAAGTAAATATTTTCCCTTGTTCGGTATCTTCAAACATGACATGCGCTAACCAACTGGAGAACAGGAGAAATAGAAATCCCAGGAGCTGCAATAAACATAAATTAGACTGATTTGATCCATATGGAGGAAAATGAAGTTCTTACTGACGTGTCAACTCAAAATATAAACGCAAATAAAAGGACATTTTTCCTACAAATCTGTTGCACTGAAGAAAACTTGTAGCTGTCCACATAAAATAACAATCTTTACTGGTTAAACTAAAATTTCAAGCAAAACAGCGAAACAAAGAAATGCAATGATATAGTGGAAGACATACCAAGACATTAAGGTATGTGCCAATCATTCCAGCCAAGACAACTATGCTCTCTCGTAAGTCCCTAAAGGAAAGAATTAAAATGAACAATTATTTCCCTCATAAAAATTTGTGCACCAAGAACAACCAGGAATGCATGTGCACCATGACAAGAAGCTGGTACAAAGTCTAATATATTAATTGAATAGGTTTTTTCCCATTTAATCTCTCAAACTAACAGGTTCAGCACTTTCTTTAGCAAATTACTACTATAACCTGGGTGAATAACTGTGTTGGTAATCTCTTGATAGGCCAAATATCAAGCATGTTCAAGATCTTCATACATTGAGAAAATCAACAAAAGTCGAGGACAAGCAATATAAATGTCTGAAAACTATGTCCAACCACCTGCCATCTCATGCCAATGTTCAAATATTGAGATGTCTTGGCCAAACATATGGTTTGTACCAGCACAATGGCAGCTTCAAACTAGATAAGCACTTGGTAAACATAATTAAAATGACATCATAAAGTCCGCAGTATTGTGATGCCTAATTTTTCCCTTCGTTTAAATAATTATGCTCGAGGAGACATCTTGCAGTGTATTACTGAACATTCAAGATAACAGATAAGAAAATCATAAGCTTTTACCAGACACTCCCTTTTATATGATTCATTGCTACTACCAGTAAGGAAGACGGAATCTTCGGAAGAATAAATATAGAAGAAAGCTTGCAAGATATTTACATCTTTAAGTGACACGAACCTGAAAACTGTCTAATGATTTTAAGACAAAAACTGGAAGATTTCATTATACTGTACCTGATATTCAAAATGAAAAAAACAACCCGTATGTAAGGCACAATCCTGAATGGGAGAGAATAGAAGGCCACTGGAGACAGATAAAGTACATAAACTAAAACATCAGGGACCAGAGCTAATAGTAAAATGACCTGAAAATCAATAAAAAGGTACAATTATTATCAGTCTGTGGCGAAATTTTACAAAGGAAAAGCAGTATAACATATAAATGGAACACAGTGAAATAGACAAAATCTTTAAGGCAACAATCAGGAAAGCAATCTCTTAAAAGAAAATTAGGGTTTGAAAGTTAAGTAACTATTGTACCTTCATTCTATTAAGACGACTTCTCCAGTAGAGATTAAACCCTTCATGTGAAATTGGAAAGAACCGATGTGCCATGAGAATTACAAGAGTTACACCCTGCATAAGAATCTAGAAACTCAATACCTTACTGAAGAAGAAACTCAACATTATGAAAACGAGATAAAAGAGACTGGCATGCAACTCTTTCTAGTAGCTAAAAAAAATTACATTGATAAATCTAGCATGTACACGTATCCAGAACATTACATCTGAAATTCAACCTCAAGTTAAAGTCCAGATCGATAAGTTCATACTTCAGTTGTAAATTGTGAGCCATCATAACTTTCTAGTAGACGCATTTAGTACTTGAATCTTATTGATCCACATTGACAATATAAACCGTGAATAAGTTATATGAGTAGAGGACTATCAAAAGATCCTTTAGCATTGGTAGGTGGTGAGAACAGAAAACTAAGTAAGATGGATTCTTGGGTTTAACCATTATATGCGGCAGACATACTTGTTGAAATGAGTATTCAAAAACACAAATAAATATGGAGATGCAAGGAGATCATAACCCCAGTTTTTCCCATTGGTCCTGAAACTTTTGGCTACTGTTACATTCACTATCATACCAAACTATGCTTAAAAAAGTTATTTATGTTCAAATATACGTCTAAATCCCAACGTTTTTTTTGGATAACTTACATATAAATCTCAACTTCTTGAAGACTAACTTAAAAACTAAAAGGGCTAACTTTTATCATATGGTGGAGACCATAGATCCAAATGGGGTAGACACACAATAGTTCTTGAGGTTCCTTGCATAACTGTAGTATAATCTATGGGTTCTCAAGTGGGAGACAATTATGTTTCATTTGGCGTCATTCAAATTTGCATTCAATTTTTTTTGTTTCCTGCCAACTTAAAAATGAGGCAGTAATGCCATTTTTAAACACAAAGGGAGTCTGATGTATTTTGCCTATCAGGACTCCCTTTTACAGTTGGTATGCCCTTATCACTACAAATTAGGTATGAACAGACTACGTTAGTTTTACATTTTGGGTAAGATATGTATCAACTGTCACTTCAAACCCCTACTGTAATACTAAATGCATAAGCATACCTGGTCATCTGCCATGAAGTTGTATAAACAATCCCTTTTGAAGGTTAAGGCGTACAGCTAACTGCATTGTCTTTCTCTAGTTCTGGTGGCACTACTTATCTATCTTTTGCAAAACTGACCACACCCAAATAATATATTTTTTTACACATTTAATGACACCTACCTCATATATAAGACACTCAACCCCAGTTAAATATGGCAGCTGTCCAAGAAAGTAGTATTCCCTGTTATTGCACGAGATTGCAGAATCCTGGGTGCACCACAACGGTTTCTGTGGAGATTTAGACAAATTAAATATAACTTGGTCATCTTGATGGAAAATATGAAAATGGAAGTCAATACAGCACCATATACAAAAAATTAACACTCAAAAAACTTTACTAGCCTCAAAGAAGTTCAGAAGTACCAAAGCAAAATAATTAAGGGACAAGAGGAAATCAAATAGAATGAAAATGAAGTAGAACTTTGCCTCCTCTTCAAAGCTTGACTGATCATCGAGAATTTCCTCTGGTAGACCAATGCCATCTTCAGCCTGAAAGGGTATTTACAACTCAACTAATTAGCGCCTTTTATTCCAATCTAGTTGAGACATAGTAAATTTTATTCTGGAGGAAGTGTATCCTATGATAGTTTTGGTCAAGTATTCAATACTAACAAATATAAGGACATTGTGTCATTTTATACTACAATCGATAAAAAGAAAACTCTATTTTAGATGTATTAGTGTATTAGAGTATAGGAAGATACAAGATCAACAAGTGCAGCAGCCTTCTGATAACGAGAACCGTGGGCAATAGCGTCGGACCTCGAGCGTACATGGCTAACCCATCTCTCCACCTTCCTCTTCTTCTCCCACCACAACTCCTTTCTCCGCCCACTAATATTGGTGTATCCATATTCTCTTCTGTTCTGTTCTTCTGAAGAGAGAGAAATTAAGAGCAAGACAGATAAACTACATGTATATATCTATCTATATATATATATATATAGAGAGAGAGAGAGAGAGAGAGATTGGGAGGTACAGGCAGTACTGGAGCAGCAAGTGTAGAATGAATATTGAATGAGAAGGGAGTGAGAGAGGCATCTGGAAGTGATACTGAATTTGGGACAAAAACTGTCCATTTATTAATGTCAGTGCTACCATTTTGAAGGCATGGCGAAATTTGGAAGGTTAGTTACTGGTGGTTAGTTGAATATTCAAATTGTGATTAGTTTGGATGTAATTAATGTGATGTTGGACGTATTATAGTGACGGCAATGTAAAATGACGTTAGAATCCACTTTCCATTTACTATTTGAATGAAATGTTTTCACTTTGAAGAAAGAATTAGTAATCTCACAAAATTTAACTCACCAAGAATATCAAAATCTATTTAGAATACACTTAGCTTTAATAACAAAATTTAATCTCACAACTTTATTATTATTATTATTATTATTATTTTGTTTTCACTTTCCTTTGGCTCGATCATGTCTACCTGTGCTTTTTCATCATCTTCAGTCACGTCTCACAATTAGCCGCGGCTTGTGCAACTGCTAGTGAACAATTAATTTACATGCACACTACTTATTCTAGTAAAGAAACTGAAGAAACTATATTAATATTTGGAAATAAATAAAGTAGAAACTACTTTAAAAAAAAGGGAGGAGGATCAAACTTGTAGCATATTACAATATAAGCTTAAATTTCAATAAACAAATTGTCAAAATAAAATTGGTTAACAAAACCTCGCCCCTGTACAAATCTGGAAACTCTACAAATTAAAATTGAAATCCGGCCTCTCAAGCTGTACCAAAGCACTGCCAACTTTGAACCTGCACAACATAATGCAATCCGCTAATAAGCTAAAAGCATCAATGGGGGAAAAAATAGTAAAAATACTGTTAAAAGAAAGTGCATGTAAAACAAGAAGTTTACTACAGAGTAATAATAAGGCGTGCTTAGTCTTATATATGGATAACAGACTTGGGTATATACAGTGTTCCAATTGCAAACA
Organism: Hedera helix; assembly: GCA_947179155.2. NCBI lineage: Eukaryota > Viridiplantae > Streptophyta > Magnoliopsida > Apiales > Araliaceae > Hedera > Hedera helix. Next base: position 44,524,715 of record OX359265.1, on the reverse strand, counting down.
AGAATAAAAAATATATTCTTTTCAAACCAACTCCGATGGTGGATTTTCCTTTCATTTCTTTTCCCCTGTTTAAATAGAATAAGAACACTTGCACTTATAGGCCAAGAGCATAGAGAGACAACATAAAGCACATACAGGTAATTTTAGTCAGTTCCCATTTTCAAAGGCCACATTTTGTAATTGTGAATTATTTTCATCAATCAGTCGACACTAAAGAGTTCACACTTTACATGCAGACCTCAAAAAAAGGCTCTTTACACTAAAGAGTTGCCCGCAAATACTTGCATTTCTTATTCTTGCAAATAACTCGGAAACCTTTCCAGCAAATAATTCAGCAGCCAACCTCAAAAAAAGGCTCTTTGAAAATTAAACAAGGTTTGGAATTGAACTTCATAAAGGCCCAACTGATTCTAATAGGACGCGAGAGATGATCAAAGGAGTACAATCCTATAAAGCAATTTCAGCAAACCCAGAATATCTTAAATTATTCATTAAAAAAGTTCTCAACTTAAAAATAAATTATTTGAAATAAGTGAAAAGAGGTAGAGGTGAAAATACGTACATAATATCTTTAAAATATGTAAGAGAACTGACAAGTTTGCAAAGAGAGAGGCGATGAAAATTTACCTCTGATCACAAGTCACGGGTAGATTTTTTTCCTGTCACAATCTTGGTTATCTGGAGACCCCTACTAAATGCTTCATTGAATAAAATCCTCGTTTGCATGGACTGGAACCCAGGCATCCAAGATAGTAGTGCCACAGGGGTCATGATAATCACTCCAAAGATTATATCATACAAGCGAGCCACAGAAACAACAGTTCCCCAAATCTTAGTGTTCTGCAGAAAGGGCCGCAGTACTTGGGCTATCAAAATGAAACCCCAACCAGTGGGGACGAATGCCAATAGACTTGTGAAAACATCCAGAAATTGAAATTCTGTGAACTGGAGCAAGGCAATGATCACAAGCACGACAATAATTATAAGGAGGAACTGAACCAATCGATAATAGATATGTTCTTTTGCAGCATATCTGTCCCGAGCATATGCTACTGTAGAAAAAACTGCAAGAGCCACCACCACATAGATCCAGGAAAGCAAGTAAACAAAAATACTATTGCTCCCATCAGCAATACCTAGCTGGTATACAATTCCATACTGGAAAAAGAAAAACCGGAGGTCCAAAATAATTTCTAAAACCTTCCCCCAAAGACCCGTCATCCTTAGGTGATCCTGCTCCTCGTACCACCATCTTTCCCAGCTCTGCTCAGCTTTTGCAAACACACTACCGTGGAACCATATCCAGTTCATAAAATCATCGAAGTCGTACACAGTTTTCAACCAATCAAAACCAGAAGGATTGAACACAAAAGGGGCCATGATCCATGAAAATACCAGAAACCAACTTGAGATGGTCAACGCTATGTAAACAAAAGTGCCTTTTGCTACAGCACTGTAAGAAGCGTAGACTACAAGTATCAGCCCAAGCTCAATTGCCTTCACAAAGTGGCTACGCGCATAGAGTCTATAATTCTCAGCAAAACTCTTGTGCTCCACAACAAAACCACGGCCAGTTGCCCTATACTTTGCACCACCATGGAGAATAGTTCGACCAAAATAGTGGGCACGAGTTCCCATGGAGAATGTGAAGAATACTGATGAAAGCTGGAGTTGCATTGTAATGAAATCCCAAATGGCTGCAAGGAAACCAAGCTCGAGAGAATTTTCCACCACCATTGGCAAGGCAGTGAACAGTCCAAGTTGGATTATGAACTGCTGGTTCAAGATAGTACCCAGTGCTTTATTGTCGGAAGCATTATCTGCCAAAGCAGAACCCTCGATCCCACTAAGAGCCAGATAAAGCCGACCCCATAAAAATGCATAAACAGTAAGAATGATCATTGTTGTATTCAGAAAAAAACCCACTGTGGTGTAAAAGAATGACAGCATCCGAAAGAAATCCAGCCTATGCCCCAACCTATAAACGTCTCTGCTGAGAACTTGCTCTCCATTTCCACTTGCAACCTTGGCTTCAAACATGGATATTTGATTCAGTCCAACATCCCTTCCCTTGCCAACCTGAATGTACTCGTGGTGAGTAACGTTCCCACCTCGCAATGTGCAGTTGAAGCCTGCAAAAATGTCTTCGCTTATATTAATCACCCTAGAAGCTTTGCTTATCCCTCCCCGTGTTAAGAACCAAAATCTGTCGAATACATCTGGGTGGCCATAATGCATGCGAATTTTCAGAGGGTTTGCCAAAACTCGTTGTCCCAATGTGACAAAACTGGTCTCCTGAGCTGACATGAACCAAGCAAGTGATGAGACGGAACCGGTAAAAATGTGTTCCCGAACTCCCAGGATAGTAGGCTTCCTGATACCATAATAGTGTCTGTATTCCTCCAGTAGATTTCGCATTTTAAGTGCCTCCTCGAAATAGTTGTCTTGGTTCATATCAATAGTTTGAACAGCGTCTCCCCTAGTGAAGATAAGAGCGTGGTTCTGATTCTCTGGCTTTCCCTCCCCAAGCTTCAAGGGACCAGGCAACCTAACTCGATATATCTCCACTTCTTTCTCTAACTGCTGATCATACTTCACTAGAACAGAATAATACTCCTTATCATCCCTCCCCGTGGAAACCTCATCAACATATGCAACTCGAAGAGCCTCATTGTTTTTCATCAAATACAATATATCTTCTGCATGGGGGTCCTTTTTGGCCTTTTGAGCCCCATATATCTGGCAAGCAACCACATAAGTGTATTTCATCAAAGAAGTTCCATGTTCATGGCCCTTATACAACAAACTGACTGTACTATCTGCTCTACTCAAAGTCCTTGCAGATGGTGACCTTTCTGAATTGAAACTATCCAAGCTACCGCTATGCCTCATCGAGGCCAGTTCACGTGATCCTTCCCTAATATCCATCTCAGATGCAGAATCAAGAAAAGCCAGCATCTTGAGAGCTCGATAGTAATACATCATTCCCCTCACGGTGCGGGCCAGTGTCTGCCCTCTGTACGATGCCCATAGACGAAGATCTCTCAGTTTGTTTGTCCACAATTCATCTTTTTTCACCAACCCTTCTCGGCGCATTCTCTGCAAGAAATTTTCCCATTCATCAGCATAAATCGTCTGCAAGTAATATAGAGTGGAAATCCCATCTTCATTCTCAGTTCGAAGGTTTTCCCTGCTGTACAGTACTTCTTCATTGTAATAAGGGGTCAAAACACTGAAAGCCATCATTTTCTCGACTTGGGGAGCATGAGGCATGTTCATAAACAGGGAGTTGCTGAAGAAGGCAATTCGGCGCCTGGCCTCGAGATTTTTTGGGATATTGTGCATCGAGTCCCGAGACGTAAGAATGGTGTGCAAGCGTCGAGCCTGGCGGTAGAAAGTCTCATTATCTGTATCTGGCAACTCAACAGCATTCTCGAAAAGCAATCCTTCACTAGAAACTGGCCTACTTGGGGCCAAACCATCCTCCCTCAGTTGATCTGTGCTCCTCTTCTCTTTGAAAAAATCTCGAATAGCAACCTCATACAGGGCCTGTAGAGTGTTCACTATCATGTTAAGGTCTTTATCAGGCTTGATTATCAGGTCGAGCAGAGTGATCAACTTGGCATGAATCAGGGGAAGTGCAGTCATTTTGAATGTTTTAGTGAATTTCTCAATCTGCACCGAGTGATCAATCTCTTGAAACAAGACCGTAACAATTGAATGCTCCTCTGTGTTGTATTTGACAATTTGCAGCAGCAAGTGCTTAGCACAGTCATACGCTTCAATAACAGCACAACGCCTGTACTCATTTTTGCGTATTTTATACCAAAGCCACTTGTCAGGAGCATCTACTAACTCCTTTGCCTGACTAAGGGCAAGCAGCAGCTCATTACAGAGGAGCAAACACGGCCAGCGGATGACCCTGACATTCCAGGTATTCTGAGGCAGCTCCAACAGCTCAACTTCTTGATCACTGAGGATATCTTCTTCCCTAAACGTCAAGATTATCTCATTCCATATTAAGGCAAATTTGTTTGCTTCTACCTGGTTCGATTCAAGCTTCTTAAAGGGTCGGCCGAGCCCGTACCTTAGCTTCAACCGGTTAATTGCATCCTGAAACTTGCTTTTTAGAGTTCCCCTGGCATTCAATAGCTGCTCCTCCGGCATGAGATTGAACTGAATTGCACTAGCAAAGAACTGAAATCTCAACCTCAACTGCTGCATATTTCGAATCTCCCCCAAGTGCTGGAACAACCCAACTCCTGCCCCAACAAATGAGGAGTAAATTGAGTACCAAATCTGTAAATCCATGAGGTAAATTAAAACCACCGGAAGCCACAGTAACCCAACCGCAAACCGGTTACTGTCGCCAAAGAATTGATGCCACTCATAATTCACATTCTTCATATGTAAGAGGGCCTGCGTCGGGTTAACCATGGGTTTGATCTGTAAAAAGTAACTGAAGCAAAATTTTGTAGCAAGGACAACGATCCAGAACACAGTATACTTTACATTATCCACAAGACCTTCCCTAAGGCCACGACCCACAAAAGTCCGGCTCTGAAACCACCATGACAGCAAGTAAAAGATCCTCCAATTCCTATTCTCAATGAAATTCCTAATCCACGGCAATATAAAAAGCGCCAATGCCAGAAGCTCAGGGATAAGATAAACCAGTACAACCTCAAGGAAATTTACCACCTGCCTATTCACCCCAGCGGACGTCCACGACCTGTCATTATTCTTCTTGTTCAAAATCCTCCCGTAAAAAACACCAAAAACAATAATCCAAATCGCGGCAACAACACTCTTCAACACCATCCTCACCCCAGGCCATAAAGTCTCCCTTGAAACCAAACTATACTGCATCCCGGCATCAAGAATTGACTGAAGAAATCTTAACCCACTCCACGTGATGAACACAGTCAAAACCTTAACTTGAACCTTCCTAAGCTTCAATGCTTGCCACGGATACTCTCTCTCCTCCCACGCAACAATAATCGCCGCCTGGAGAAACAAAATAAGCATAATCCAGAGCTTATCAAAGCTCCGAAACAGGTTCCAAAAAGACCTCTGCTCCACAAACCCAGTCTTCCCCACTCTCCTTCCTCCTTTAGCGTTTGTCACAAAAAAATTACTCCCCCGATCAACAGGCCACTTCAATTTGTCAAAACACCTCCGACTCCAGAAATACTCATTTATATCGTCATAATTCCTCCAGGCCGAATGAGGGGCTGTCCCATTCTTACTATTATCCACTTCGGCCTTAATTGTTTCGTAAATGGGTTTCACAATTCTATTTAAGAATGCATTCTCCCCCGATACAGATGGGAGAATGGGCCGACCCGTATTTTCATCAATGTAATCCTCCAGAATTTTATTAAGTTCCATGGCTAGATGGTGAAAAATAAAACAAATACATTCGGGAACGAAACGAAGATTAGCTGACTCACCCCAGATGAGGAGATAGAGAGAGACGTAGAGGAGCTCCCGGCGGTGATCAGAGTTGGAGCGGGAGGAGTCGGAGATCCAGATGTTGGGTTTGCGGCCTAGGAAAGAGCACCAGTTGGAGTAGTTGCTGAGGAGCTTGCGACGGAAGCGGCGGAGGACGGCGGGGTCGAGGGAGTCAATGTTGTCAGGAGGAGGATTGAGACGCATCTGGGCGTTAGCCAGGTGGAGGACTAGGTGTTCCCGCTGATTCCGGACGTTGTCGGCTTGGAAGCCGAAGAATGAGCCGAGCCAGTCGAGGATGTCCATGTGGGGCAGCCATGGGGTGAAGGGTGGCTTACGGAGGTCCCCGACGGTGCGGAGGGCGGCAGCGGCGGCTCTGACTTCTGGGAAGCGGAGGGAAGGGTGGTCGGCTAGTAGGTCATGGACGGGGATTATGTTGTAGGGTTGTTGTCCTGATGGTTCGGGTCGGGTTTGATGAGATGGCAGCGGCTGCCGTTGCCGGAGGCTCATGGCATGCGGAGTTAGATCTGGGGTGGCACCGGCGGGGGTTTTGGGGGTTGATTAGAGAGAGATAACGTGCAAATAGATGATTAGCAGTCAAGAGAGAACGAGAGAGAAGAGGAAAGTGGGCGCGTGGAACGCGTGGTCTATTTCAAACTAGTCAAGCATTGGATTGGGATGGCAACAAGATGGATTGGGTCATACACTGTTCGAATCCGTATATATCTTATTATGGAGTATAAATAATAGTACATTTTTATGATATTTTTAAATTTAAAATTAATATAATTTATTAATAAAAATTTAATTAATAATATTTTTTAATTAATTTATAATATTTAATAAATTGAATGAATTTATGTAATTTTGAATTTTAAATTAATTTTTGAAAAGTTAATATTAATCTTATAATTTATAGCAGAATAATTATTTCTTAAATTTTATATATTTATTTATGAATAAATAATTTTTAAATTTGTATACTTAATTATTAATACAATGCAATCTCTAATTAACTTTTAATAATGAATATATATAAATATGAAAATATAGAAATATATAAAAATACAAGTATTTATATTACTTACAAATATGTATAATTATTAAAATATGGGTGAATATTACATGTAACCCAACTCTATGGAGTTCAGATAATGATAGTCTCAAAGTGATAAAATAAAATAATAATGATATAGATTATTTTTAAAAAAAAATTAATCACACATATAAATATTTTTAAAATATAATATTAATATAAATTCGTTACAACATGGCTCATAACATAATGTAGGGGTACGTACATCTATGAGACTATGAAAGAAAGAAATATAGAAGGTGTTCGCAACATTGAAGATTCCACTAAACCAAATGAATAAGTATTAGGGGTGGGTTTAAATTAGTAAACGTTTGTATCTTTTTTCTTACGAAGTTTCCAACTTTTTCAAAAGCAGAGGAATGGAAAAATACTAGAATGAATAATAAATAATCAGTCATCGTCCCAGTTGCGTCCTTAACCAAGTAATCGTGCCTGTAGATCTGGTTTCCCGCCTACAAGTCAAACGCGCCATTCTTAAACAATTGGAAGATGCACCGACTTTGAAAACTTATTCTACGGTCCTGAGAGATGATCATCTGGTATTTTAAAATTACTCATATACTATTATTTTAATATATAAAATAAAAACTCACAGTTCATGATAAAATAACAGCATATTAATAACATAAAATATCACGTAATAGTATCTCAAAATCACTGAATAACTTCTCCATCAACTGACATTTTCAAAATTTAAAAGCTTCTCAAAATTTAACATTTGAATTTTTAAATATACAACTAGTACATATAAATGTTAACTTTATAACCTCTTTATTTATTTAACCTATATCATTATTTATACAATATATATATACATACATATATATATATATATATATATATATATGTGTGTGTGTGTGTGTGTGTGTGTGTGTGTGTGTGTGTGTGTGTGTTAACGTCAAAATATGTACGCATGTTAAAATCACTTGAATAACGAGTCAACCCGTACAATAAATAGTCACACGAAGTCTGACTATTTCTACGATTAGAGATGGCTCGGGTGTGAATATTTGTACAAGCTAAGAAGTATTAATCTTGCTGGAACAGTAAATTATATTGTTGTGAAACAAATCCAAAAGGTATATTCATATGAACACACATTCTATTGTAAAAAAGAGACATAAGAATTTTACGTGAAAATTCAATTGAAAAAAAAAATCACATAGAGAGATATTAGAAATCTACTAAAATGATATGGAGAATACAAAATGATTCACCAAGAATTAAACCAAGCTCCTTTCGAGCTACGTATGGTTACCGCATCGACGTATACCGACGTGTATTGATATATATCGATATATATTGATTTGTAACGTGGGACAACAATATTTCTCAATATATATCAATGTATATCACTCTCTTTCGATGTTTACCGACGTATATTGATGATCATTGATGCCTATCATTGTATATCAATATAACTCAGTACATATCGATATGCATCAACGCATATCAAGATGATGAATTTTGGAGTTCAATATTAGAGTTCTTGATAGAATATAATAAACTAGAATGTTTATATCAAAAACTATAGTTAAATTCTTGAACAACGTTCAGATCAATAATAACAGCGAAATGAACAATCTATTAGAAGAATAATGCAGACTATAATGTCCACTCGCTTCTCTTTTTAGGAAAAACATCATCAACTTTTATCATCTGAAATACCAATAGTCATGATAATACAAATTCACAGTTTCTAGTCATAATCTTGCAAATCAACAGTTCATCTTTGCACTACGGGCCAAAGATATTCAATATAACACCAACGATCATGATTATACCAATATTCAGCTTTTGGTCATAATCATATCAAACAACAGTTCATCTTTGCACTACGGGCCAAACATATTCAATATAACACCAACGGTCATGATTATACCAGTATTCAGCCTTTGATCATAATCATACTAAACAACAGTTCATCTTTGCACTACGGGCCAAAGAGAACTTTCACCACGTGTCATAAAAGACACCGAATAGATGTATCGCCTTTAACCTATTATATCGCCTTTAACCTATCATCTGTTCAACAATTATCTCGTATATGTGCCCCCGGCCACAGATATTCACAATAGCTTGATTCTTGATGATTAGTACAAATAACTGTGATACAAATGATAAACAGAAGAAACAAGATAAACAATAAGTATTGGAATTTTACTTTGTACAAATTCAAATAATGTCCAAATTGTCAACATGATGTGGACTAAAATTCAAAATTATATTCAAGATCCACAGTTCAGAATAACAGTTACAGTTCAATAGAAATGTTTAGAAAAATAAGAAGGTTCAATTAAAATGATATTAGATGAAGCACAAACTATTAAAGAACATATAATCATTTTAGAAAATTTTACCAAATGGTACTTACCATAGTAAGTTAAGAGTATAAAAGAAATAATATCCCTTACTATAGTAAGTTTGAATAATGAAAGATGAAAAAGATGGTATCCCTTATGAGTATAAAGGAAAATAATATCATTTACGAATATGAAAGAAAATGATATTACAAACGAATATGGAATAAAAATGTCATAGGATAATTCGTGTAGACAAATTATTTTCACAAGAGATAAATAAGAAATAAATACAAATGGTTATTTACCAAACATGCGGTAATCCGCGCAGTAAGGTTATTCCCACAATTTAATAAATTTTGAATACGAAGAGTTATTCACCAAACAAGTGGTAATCCGCGCCGTAAGATTATTCTCAGAGATTAATAAGGAATGAATACGAAAGGTTATTCACCAACAGGCGGTAATACGCGCCGTAAAGTTATTCCCACAATTTAATACATGGAAATAAATGACACATTTTATGAGTAAGAAAGAAACGATATTATTTTCGAGAATTAAAGAATGATAATCCCTTACAAGTAAGAAAATAATACCATTTATGATGATTAAAAGAATGATACCCCTTACCTTAACACGTGACTGAATATTGATTTAAATGAGGTTGATCAACCTATATATTTATAATATAATTAGTAATTACCAAATATAAATTTCAAAGTGTATGATAACTCGTATAATATGAACTATCAAAATTATATATATTTAACATAATTTTTGTAGTATAATATAATAACTTTAAAATAGTTTTTAAAATAATATTCCAAAAGAAAGCTTTTAAAAATGAATCTTCTTAAAAAAGAGTCTTCTAAAGGAAGATTTGTGAATACTGTGAAAAATAGGAATTTATGAAATTACTACTATTTAATAAAAGACTTGCTTAAAAAAAATTTGCACTTCTTTTGGCTTTCAAACACTCAAGATAACCTTACTATTCTCAGAGAAAACTCATAAAATTCTTATAGAAATTTTTTATGTTTTAGGTGTGATTTTTCTATTCAGCTGAGCAAGCTATTTATAGGAGAAAATAAGTTACTACGCGCGGTAGGTGAACTGATTTTTTTTTTAGCAGAGGCTGCTGCGCAGCCTCTACCAACCATCCAGTAAAACACATTTCTCACATCTCATGTGGGCCCCACAGTGGGTCCACGTTACTATTCACATAATATATATATATATATATATATATATATATATATATATATATATATATTTTCATCCTTTGGGTCCTATATATATAATAAAATAATGTTACAACAATAATTCAACAATAATGTAAGAAACACGTTACAGATCATTATTAATTTAATAATATAAATTACAGTGTATTTGTTACTGTGATAATTATTAGGTTCAATAAGTTTAAACTACAGTGCACCAACAATTATTGAGTCAATGATATGAAATATAATGTAATGACAATTATTAAATAAAAAATAGCGTGCAACAACAATTATTGATGAATAATGTGCAATAACCACGTTATCAGATCAATAATATGAGATATTGTGCAATACTGTGTGCTACAGTAAAATATCATAAATTACTGTATATTACTATTTTTTTATCACTGGTATTTTAACAGTTAAAAGTGATAACGCCGTTGACTATTTTTATTTAAAAAGGTTACCTCTGTTGTTTTTTATATCCGACAAATATTCTGTTGTGGGGTTCACCAATAATTAGTTATTTCGGCGCCGTCGTACGACCCGAATATTTTCCGACAAAATGAATATTTTCCGACCAAACGAATATTATCCGACATAATAAAATTTGCACATAACATCCTTAACTTTTAATTTTATCAGTTTAACCACTTACTATTTCAGAAAAAATATATATGAAGAAAAATTAAATTTGTATTTCATAACTTTGGGGTCTTACAACCTCCTCTCCTTATGAAATTTCGTCCCCGAAATTGACGTACCTGTCATTTCAAAAAGGTAAGGATATTTAGATTTCATCTCAGATTCCAGCTCCCAGGTCATTTCCTCAGTATCTTGGTTCCTCCATAAAACCTTAACTTGAGGTATAACATTTGAGCATAGGATCTGCTCCTTCTTATCTAGGATCTTAACAGGTACCTCCTTGTACGTTAAATCCCCTGCTATGACGTGGTTTGGGTCCTTCACATATTTACGTAACATAGATATGTGAAAAACGTTATGGATGCGAGACATACTTGGTGGTAGGGCTAGTCTGTAAGCTACGGTTCCTACTCGATCGAGGATTTCAAATGGGCCAATAAATCGAGGGTTGAGCTTTCCTCTCTTTCCGAATCTCGTAACTCCTTTCCATGGAGAAACACGTAAGAATACATAATCTCCGATGTTGAATCTCTCATCTCTCCGATGAAGATCAACATAACTCTTTTGTCGTTCTTATGTAGTCTGTATTCGTTGTTGGATTATTTGGATCTTTTCAGTCGTCAAGCGTACCAACTCGGATCCCAACAGTTTTGCTTCTCCTACCTCATTCCAACATACTGGAGAGCGACACTTACGTCCATATAAAGCCTCGAATGGAGCCATACCTATACTTGCTTGGTAAATGTTGTTGTAGGAAAATTTAACCAATGTCAAGTACTTATCCCAACTTCCTTTAAAGTCTAGTACGCAAAGTTTCAAAAGATCTTTGAGGGTCTGGATCGTCCTTTCCGATTGTCCGTCCGTTTGAGGATGGTATGCAGAACTAAAACGTAGTTCAGTGCCCATAGCTTTTTGTGGATTGATCCAAATGCGTGAAGTGAATCTAGGATCTCGATCAGAAACTATGAAAACTGGCATGCTATGCAATCTTACAATCTCATTTATGTACATACCGGCAAGACGCCCAAGTGAAAAGTTTTCTCATATAGGAAAGAAATGAGCGAATTTGGTCAATCTATCTACGATGACCCAAATTGCATCTAAGCCTTGAGAAACTTTGGGTAGACCCATCACAAAGTCCATATTGATGTGTTCCCACTTCCATTCAGGAACCTCAAGTGATTGCAATGGACCTTTAGGCACTTGATGCTTTGTCTTGACACGTTGACAAGTTAGGTACTTTGAGATAAACTCTGCAATTTCCCTTTTCATATTGTTCCACCAAAATGTATGTCGAAGATGTCGAAGATCTCGATACATCTTGGTATGTCCTGTGTGGATTACAAATGGCGTGTTGTGTGTCTCCATCATAATTTTATACTTCAATTCAGGATCGTTAGGAACACAGAGTCGAGAGTTGACTCGAAGTATTCCTTTCTCGTCGATTCTTGCTTCGGGAATAACACCTTCTTGTACTTTCTTCATCATGTTCATCAGTTCTGGATCAGTAGATTGAGTAACTTTAATTTTATCGATTAAAGTCGGTTCTACTCACACGTGCGCAATCTTCAAGTGGGTTCTCGGTGTCTTTAGCTCTATCTTCATCTTTTGTAAGTCGTACAAAATACGCTTTTGCGTTGTCAACAGTACACTTGTACTTGCATAAGCTCTTCTGCTCAAAGCGTCAGCTACAATATTCACCTTTCCCGGGTGATACTGAATCGTGTGATCATAATCCTTCAATAGCTTAAGCCAACGTCGTTGTCACATATTGAGTTCCTTTTGAGTGAAGAAATACTTGAGACTTTTATGATTAGTATAGATATCCATATTTTCTCCGTACAAGTGTGTCTCCAGATCTTCAACGCGAAAACGACCGCTGCCAACTCTAGATCACGAGTAGGGTAATTTATCTCATAATCTTTGAGTTGTCGAGAGGCATAGGTTATAACCTTTCCATGTTGCATAAGAACGCAACCTAGACCTTTTCCTGAAGCATCGCTGTAAATAAAAAATTCTCATGATCCTAATGGTATGGTCAGAACAAGAGCTGAAACAAGTCTCCTCTTGAGTTCTTGAAAACTTTTCTCGTATTCCTCGCTCCATACGAATTTTGTGCTTTTCCGAGTAAGCTGAGTTAATAGAGTGGCGATTCAAGAAAATTCTTCTACGAATCTCCGATAATAATCAACTAGGCCCAGAAAGCTTCAGACTTCGGTTACTGTCCTGGGTTGTTCCCAATTTAGTATTGCTTCAATCTTCGCAAGGTCAACCGATATTCCCTGTTTTGAAATTACATGCCCAAGAAACATAACTTCCTCAAGCGAGAACTCACATTTCTTCAACTTAGCATATAATTTATTCTCACGGAGCTTTTAGAGTATCAATCTCAGGTGTTGTTCATGATCCTCACGACTCTTGGAGTATATGAGGATGTCATCAATAAAGACAACCACAAAATGATCCAAATATTTCTTGAATATTCAGTTCATCATGTCCATGAAAGCTGCAGGAGTATTGATTAGTCCAAAAGGCATGACTAAGAACTCATAATGTCCATAACGAGTTCTGAAAGCAGTCTTTGGAATGTCTTCAGCTTTAACCTTTAACTGATGATATCCAGAACGGAGATCAATCTTCAAAAAATATTGAGCACCTTGTAATTGATCAAACATGTCATCAATCTGAGGTAACGGGTATTTATTTTTTATGGTGACATGGTTCAATTCTTGGTAGTCAATGCAGGGTCTCATACTCCCGTCTTTCTTATTCACAAATAGAACAGGAGCACCCCAAGGTGATGCACTCGAACGAATAAAACCGGTATCCAACAATTCTTGTAGTTGAACTTTTAACTCTTGAAGGTCAATGGGAGTCATTCGGTATGGAGCTTTGGAAACGGGCTTTGTACCGGGTTCAAGATCAATACAAAATTCAATTTTGCAGTTTGGGAGTAAGCCAGGAAGTTCCTCAGGAAAAACGTAAGGAAACTTATTAACAATGGGAATATCATTCAAGGAAAAACGTAAGGAAACTTATTAACAATGGGAATATCATTCAAGTTTGACGTGTTTTTGTTCAAATCAGTGACATGAGCTAAAAAGGCTTGACATCCGTTTTTTAATAAACGAATGACTTTATGGCTAGAAATAACAATTATAGATTTCAATGGTTTAGTTGCTTGAATTTGCATGATAGGTTGATTAGGAATATGAAAATTAATAATCTTATGAAAACAATCAATTTTAGCATGATGGGTAGTCAATCAATCAATTCTTAAAATTACATCAAATTCATGCATTTCCAAAGACATAAGGTCAACAGGTAATGTGAGATTGTTAATTTGAACTAGGCAAGATTTACAGACAGTAGATGTGATAGATATTTCTCCCAATGAGGTTTCAACTGATAAGACAATGTCTAAGTTTTCAACAGTCAAATTTAAACGTTAAGTACATATAGGTGAGATAAAAGAATGGATAGAGCAAGTATCTAACAGGGCATAAACTTCACAAGAATTTATGAATAGCTTATCAGTTATCACCTCATTCGGTTTCTTGACTGTTATCGTCAAATCGAATCCCGAATACTTCATTCAGATCTTCACGTATTTCAACCATGGAAATACCACTGAATAATTTTCTAGCAAACTGTTTCTCAAGTTCATCAACTTCATCAGTAGTAACGTACCAATGATTTTCATTAAAATAGTTTTTTCGATAGACTGTAGTTTCCACAATGGTGACTAACTTAACCTGAATTCCTCTAAATTGTAACGCCCAAAAGTATAAAAACATAATTTTTAAATAATCTTGAAAATCATAGCTGGAACACCATAAATCCAAAGACTAATATGAAAAGTCCATATATTCTGATCTTTTGTTATAGAGCATAACCAGGTGATATGACTCTCCCAATTAGTGAGTAGATTAAATGCAATAATTTCCGCAAGTTCATTACATCCTTTAATTGCTTCTAAGAATGGATCTGGAACTACTATAGTAGAGATTTCACCTTCATCCTTCTTGGATAGAACACGAATAAATTTTGCCTTAGGCAAAAGATTCAACTCTGAGTTTGTAGAAGAATTGTTTGTGGCCTCTTGATTCTCAGCTACATTTGGTTTCAAGCACTCCATAGTTAACTTCCTGATTTTCAGATGCCATACTTAACTGTGGTCACAAAATAAATGTTAGTTTAAACAAACTGACTCATCACTTCATGTCCCTACATTCAAATCGACTCGTTAGATAACAAAATCTGATTTAGGTAGGACACACTAATGACTGATTCTATTCGTTTCTCCCCTCCTAGTTCTTGAAAGTAATATGCCCTCAAGCCAATCACATTTGATGTGATAATCATATACTTTGTAATCTTGTTCATTTATTAATAAAAGTATCAAGGCATTTCTTTATTTATGATTAATTACTTGAATTAATCAAATGGATAAACTCATAGTTTTTGAGCAATGCTTTTAGAACCATGATGAGGATCATGCTAATGAGATCTAAATTCAAGATAGCTCAAAACTAAAATTGTTCTTAATCGTTGGATCACTAAAAAGGGGATTAGTAGATCCGGATAGATTGGTACATACTATGCTTGCTCTTATGAAGAGGATGATTAATCTCATAATCATTTGTGTAGAGACACTAAAACAAGTATGTAGGTGCTTATTAGAGAATAAATCTGAACGTGACTCGCTCAAGGAACACCTAATGGAGTTTTACTCGTCTGTCAATAGGAGTTCCTTATGTGATAGTCGTACAAGTGATCCTTAGACTTGAGATCATCTTAGTATTTTGTGTGTACTAAGTTATACTTTGACATATTCCTTAAGACCTATTGGTATATCAAAGGATGTGCTTGGGTATAATAAGGTACACATGGAGATAGATGAATGGTCAACAAAGGATCTACCACTTGCAGTAAAGGGAGAGAATGTCCAATGCGATTCAATAAGTGACAACTCAGAAATCCCTGGCCAGGGTTGAATGGAATTAGAAAGGAGTTTCTAATTTACATTAACTAGAGTTGTGTATGTGACAACCCCAAATCCGGGTTCTTTAACCTCGGGTTTGGTTCTCACTGTACAATACATAACAACAATGAAATACATATATTGTATTCAAACTACGCGGAATAATACAAAAGGTTCCTTATATAAAGGCTACACTTCCCAAGGTCTATTAACCTTAAATTGTAACATTACATATCTTAAGGGAAATAAAAAAATATTTACAACAGTAATTACATAACAGTAATTTAAACTAGCATGCAATTACTAAAACTAAGCATTTGCTTTCCCCTTGCCTTTGTCCGATTTAGAGCTTTCGGGATTGGCTGAAATATAGTCATGATATAGCAAGAATGAGCAACTAAATGGCTCAGCAAGTTTATAAACAACAGGCATACGATATATCATGATGAAGGAAAATAACTTCAAAGTTTTCAACAATAACAATTGTGAAAGATGTCAAGAATCAATGTTCAATAAAAGAATGGATTGACTCTTTACTGCTGAGTGGTCTTTAATGACCGTGAACTGCTACTAAGGTAAAACAGACATACAATGTCTGACTCCTTGTTAAAAATAATGGGACATTTGAGGGGATCAGTCCTCTCATGTCCTATGTATATGCATCACATTTAGATTTCTTGCGCGCTTTCGATTTCCCGACAAATAAAAATCCCCCTTTAACTAGGGTTGTTCTTTCTCAGTATTACTGTAAGAATCCGCACCAGCCAATGGTTTGGATAAGCTTTTATAATATTCAATTGATGAATTTAAACATGCATTTGTCTAGCCGAAACAATTAGCTTAGACATTCTTAAACAATTGTAAAAGCACTATGTGCGAATACAATAATCAATAACGATATGAAGTAATTTTTGATAATTAATTCACTCAAAGGTCTGTCAAATAACTACGAATGTAGATACTTGCTCAACAATAATTGAAATGTAAATACGGTTGAAGAATAACTGCAACAATAAATACAAGTTCAGGGGTAGAAAACTTGCCTCGTGCGTCGTCTACGGCTAACCAACTTAATTTAATAATCCTTGAACGGACCTAACAATTAAATCAGTTTGATCTTAAATTAGTATCATATACACATTAGTATAATGACCTTTATAACTCTTACGAATCACATAATTATATAATTATGGGTATATAAATACATAGGAAACATTATCATTAATTATTTGATAATATTTCAAACACAAAGAACCTATATTAATTATTTAATATAGTTCATACACTTATATAATATTATTAACAATTTAATAATATTTTATTAGTCTTGTAGTATTATTAATCGTTTAATAATACATTATTAGTCTTCTAATATTATTAATCTTTTAATAATATTCTATCAATCACTTAACATTATTAATCCATTAATAACATTTTATTGTCCTTATAATATTATTAATTATTTAATAATATTTTATCATCCTTATAATATTATTAATCATTTAATAATATTTTATTCACCTCATAATATTATTAATCATTTAATAATATTTTATTTATTATTTAATATTATTAACTATTTAATAATATTTTAAATCATTATCTAATATTATTAATTATTTAATAATATTTTATTAATTATCTAATATTATTAATCATTTAATAATATTTTATTACCTCATTAATATTATTAACCATTTAATAATATTTTAAACATTATCTAATATTATTAATTATTTAATAATATTTTATTTAATATCCAATATTATTAATCATTTAATAATATTTTATTATCTTATTAATATTATTAATCATCTAATAATATTTTAAATCATTATCTAATATTATTAATCATTTAGTAATATTTTATTTAGTATCTAATATTATTAATCATTTAATAATATTTTATTCATTATCTAATATTATTAATCATTAAATAATATTTTAATCATTTACTAATATTATTATTTATTTAATAATATTTTATTGACTTATTAATGTTATTACTCATTTAATAATATTTTAATCTCTTACTAATATTATCAATCATTTCATAATATTTAATTACTTATTAATATTATTAACCATGTAGTAATATTTTAATACTCTTTAAATAATACCAAAAGTTAACTTTTAAATTAGGTTAACCTTAGTATTTAATTTAAACATTTAGATAGCATTGATTTACAAATAGACTCCATATAAATTTGTTTAATACCCAAATATATTCATTTTACACCAATTTCAACTTAATTTTTCAAAGAAAACTCGACCCGGATCGACCCGACTCGACTCGACCCGACCCGACCCCGAGCACCAAAAATCTGCTTAGTAGATTGTTATGACGCGGCTGCGTCAGCCCTGACGCGGCTGCGTCAGCCATTTTGTCCGAAAGTCAACTGTTTGACTGCTCGACCCTCCGACGCTCCGACATCCATAACTTCTTCATACGAAAATATTTTGGGGTGATTCTTGAGTCCATTCTCATCATAATTTTGCCCTCTACAATTTCTCTTTAGATCACAAATCCAAATTCAAACATAACTAGACTCAAAATGGCTCACAATGCAACATAGGGTTTTAAAATCAACATCCTTTGCGGTAAAAGCAATAACTTCTTTGTTATTCATTATTTTTGAAAAGTTCAAAAAGGTTTTATCTTTAAAACTCATAGATCTAGCTTTCTAGCCATAAAAATCAACTTTTCGATTTGTACATTTCAAAATACAACCATAAACCTAGCATGCATAGTTAGGGTTTACCGGTAAAATTGTGTTATGAACTTTTCTACCATTTTTATGTATTTCTAACATACCAAAACATGTTATAAACACGTAGATCTATGAATATACCGATCAAAAGCTTTCTAGACTACAAAAATGAAATAAGATGAAGTTGAGAGCACTTTTAAACCTTGAGGTCTTGGATGCTCTTCTTCTCCTTCTACCAAAGTAAGTTGTGTAGCTAGTGGACATACACCAAGGCTTCCTCTAGCTTTTCCTCACACAAACACAAGTGTATCTCTCTTTTAACTCACAAAAGCTCTCTTTTTTCTCTAGAAAATGTCTAGCAAATGACTAACAAACTTGAACCAAGTGTGGAACATTCTATTTATAGCCATCAACTAACTACTCATTAGCTTGCTAATTCACCCATGTTGGTGAAATTAGTGCTTAATTACAATTACTATTGCATGAAATGACTAGGTGATTGACTAGGGTGGTTGGCCAACCTTGTCATAGAGTGAATTAGAAGCAACATGGAAATCAAGCTATCCAAGTGGGGCCCTCCAAAAATTCAGCAAAATGGCTTTTCCAAGCCATTTTTCCTTTATTTTTAATGCTAAAATGTGCATATATACATACATATATATATATATATATATATATATATATATATATATTGACCAAAGTTTTGACTTGTATTGGACTTTACATTGGGCTTGGGAATAACTTCTATTGGGCTCATTCAATTAAATTGTTTGGGCTCAATTTAAATAACACATTGAGCTTATATTAAATAGTCTAGGTTACATTTAATTAAATCAAGCATTGGGCTTGTTTAATTAATTACATGGGCTAGTAATCAAATTAATTACATGAGCTACTAGGTTAATATCTTTAACCTAGTTTATCAACTTATTTGGATTTAAAATATAATCCAATTAGATTTGCTTTAATTAATTATACACTTTGCTTTAATCCTTTAAATAAATATACAAGCACATAAGTACATTTATTTAATTATCTAATTCACAATTAATTAATGCGAAAAGTTTAAATTCATTGCTAAATATTTCTTAAGTATATTTACAATGATTAATGAAATTCGTGGTCATTACAGTGTATTTGTGAATTGAAATGCATATAATCAAATAAATAAGACTTGACAGAAATTCCGTGTCTTATATTTAATTGGGACATTGTTTGGTAGAATAATTGAATTGTACGGTAACTATTTGCTGAAAGGTTCTTTTACGATTAAATGTTGAAATTTATATTATCTAGAAAGTCGACTAATCGCTAAGGGGGCTTACCCTTATTGTGGAATAATTATTTATTCTGAATTAAAGAGTTAATTCGGAATAAATGAATTAGAATTGTTCTAATTTATTTATTATACAACCGGTTTAATATGGAGAACCTAAAGGGTCACACCGCAAAAGAGTAATATTTATTTTAGAAGTGGATGTCATAATTGTAATAATAAATTAAGTATATTTAATTTATACTATGATGATAGAATAAATTAAATAGCTTAATATTTATAATTTAGTATTTTAGAAATACTAATTATAAATTAATAAGAGGAGTCTTATTATTATTACTATTATTTTTATTATTATTATTATTACTGCTAGTATTATTATTTAGTTCCTAAATGGTTTAGGAATTAATTAATAAGTAGTAATATTATTATTAAATAATTAAGTTCCTAAATAGTTTACGGAATTATAATTATAATAATTAATTAAGTTACTAAATGGTTTAGTAATTAATTAATAAGAAGTACTCTCATTATTAAATAATTAAGTTCCTAAATAGTTTAGGAATTGTAATTAATTAATTTATTTCCTAATTAAATTGGGAATTAAATTAAAACCCTAATCTTAAATAGTTTAGGAGGGTTGACTAGATCTATAAATAAGA
Source organism: Hedera helix (assembly GCA_947179155.2). NCBI lineage: Eukaryota > Viridiplantae > Streptophyta > Magnoliopsida > Apiales > Araliaceae > Hedera > Hedera helix. Next base: position 44,504,367 of record OX359265.1, on the reverse strand, counting down.
GGAGTCTTATCATAGATCAAGGTTACACACTCTTTCATTAGATTAGAGAAAGTACTCCATAATTCTCTAGATCTAAGAGTTAGAGAGAGAGAGAGATAGAATTAGGGCTAGCCACTCATGGTTTAGAGAAACCAAAAATCTACTTCTTTAATTCATAGATCTCTTGGTGGCTCACCTCTAGAGGCTCAACACTTGGGGAGCTAACATTGATTCGTGGAATCTAATCGGTGAATTTGAAGAAGAACGTGAAGGATCAAAGGGAGATGAACTTGTACCCGTGGAAGCTTGGTTCTACAAAGGTATAAATTCTTTTATCTTTCCTCAATTAATAATAGTCGCATAAGAAAGATCCGGGTTATTGGTTTGTACAAAAGATTTTAAAATCTGATTTTTATTGCTTCCGTTGCGCTTATATAATTTGATTATATGTATGCCATAATTTTTGCAAACCAACAGTTCTAACCCCAGACCTCCATTAAAACCATATCCCTAAGCTCTGATACCAACTATGACACCCTAAAATCTGAGTCCACACATACAAAACTTGAGTTGTCGAAAGACTACAACAAAATTATTACAACGTTTTAACAATACAGTGTAATAATACACAACTAAGTCTTCACTATTATTGTCACACTATTTCACAACACGTGAAGACTACGATAGCTATCCCTTGGACTCTCACTCCATCCCCCGGCTAGACCCAGTTACGTTTTCATCTCCTGTTGAAAAATAATGGAACAAAAAGAAAGGGTGAGCTCAAATAACCCAATAAGAAATATCATGACTAAGATAATGATGAATAAATTATCATTAGCCTTCAACATTAGAGTTCTTGATATAATACAATAGACTACAAGGTTTATATCAAAAACTACAGTTAAATTCTTGAACAACGTTCAGATCAATAATAGCAGCGAAATGAGCAATCTATTAGAAGAATAATATTTATTTGCTTCCAGTATATCTAACCATCGATCAATATGATCCATGAATAATATTTTCTATGGAAAAATGGTAGTATTGCAAGCCATTTGGTAGAATTCAATGAGTGAAAAAAAGATGTAAAAATCTAAAAGAAATATTTTTGCATATACCCAAAAGTATTAAATAAGCCATCTAAGTTCAAAGAAAAAACTATTGTCATAACACCAACTAAATTGCATCACCATAACATTTTTTCCTTTATATTTTTTCTTGAAATTGGATAAAAGATTATCATACCATGAGTCAGAGCCTACTACAATAGTTACTCTCAATATAGCCCGCAAAAACACCAAAGAGAAGACACGTAATTACCCGTCCCTAAAGGCACGACGAAGATTAAAATTCCAAAAATACTCTATTACCTAAAGACTCTTTGCAACCTAAAATAACTTAGAAATCAATTAGAATGAATCTGAACCGTCCCTGAGATTTTCCATTCAAATCAATTTGAATGTGGAAACATAACGACCGCAATACTCGAAAAACAGTAAAAATGCGTCAATGCTAAAAGTGTGACCCATGTTGTTTACATGTAATTTTTATTTATTTATTTATTTATTTTATTATTATTATTATTATTATTATTATTATTATTATTATTACTACTACTATAATTATTATTATTATTATTATGTTTATTATTACCATTATTATTATTATTATTATTATTATTATTATTATTATTATTATTATTATTATTGTGACGACCCAAAATCCGGGTTCCTTGAACCTCGGATCCGGTTCAACACGAGTACTACATTTTCCTTATTGTTCATGAATTACAACAATATTATAATTGCTAAATAATCATTTATTTACAATTTTACAACATCTCTTTCTATTCCAGAATCGAAATCTTTATACATTCCTAGTATGTCTTAATATCATACATGATACGACATTCTATTACAATCAATTTGAGTATCTAAGACTCATAGTACATACCAACCAATTCTTATACTACACAATCATTTTACCTGTTCAATTCGGACTGATATCTACAATGGTCGTGCTAGACCTTTAGTGAATGTAATATGCATTCCTGTTTCTTGATCATTATCAAGACTTCAAATACTTGTACTATCTGAAAAATGTTGGTTTAAGCAAGAGTGAGCACGACGGCTCAACAAGTTTAACAGTTACACATAACACATTGCATGCTTCACATTTTAAACATACTATGCATTTTATACTTACATCATGCTCCTCAGGCATTTCATACAATAACCAACTAGCATTTAGCAAATCCTGCTTTATTCTTGTACATATTTTTCATGTAATCATACTTCATGCGTTTCACATATCACAAAATCATCATTAGATTATCTTATCAACAATTAAATATCACATGGCAGCATGTTAATACACATAGGAGCAAGTTCTGAAAAACTTGCCTGGTCGCTTCTACCATTTACGCTTATTTGCGTCATTTGCTCAACCTACAATTTATATAACAAATTGACATAATCATTAGCTACCAGGACTTTTAATTAGTCTTAACTTAAGACTTTAACTTCAAACTATTAACTCTTTAGTTGTCCGATAAACGAACCCTTAAGTTCCGGACAAAAATCCTAGCCCAACAAAACTAGTTGGACATGTCGGTAAACTTAACCAACTTATTAATATTATTAATTATTTAATAATATTTTAATTCCTTATTAATATTATTAACCATTTAATAATATTTTAATCACTTATTAATATTATTAACCATTTAATAATATTTTAATCACTCGTTAATATTATTAACCATTTAATAATATTTTAATCACTCGTTAATATTATTAACCATTTAATAATATTTTAATCACTCATTAATATTATTAACCATTTAATAATATTTTAATCTCTCATTAATATTATTAATTATTTAATAATATTTTAATCACTTATTAATATTATTAATCATTTAATAATATTTTAATCACGTATTAATATTATTAACCATTTAATAATATTTTAATCACTCATTAATATTATTAATCATTTAATAATATTTTAATCACTCTTTAATATTATTAACCATTTAATAATATTTTAATCACTCATTAATATTATTAACCATTTAATAATATTTTACTCACTCATTAATATTATTAATCATTTAATAATATTTTACTCACATATTAATATTATTAATCATTTAATAATATTTTAATCACTCATTAATATTATTAACCATTTAATAATATTTTAATCACTCATTAATATTATTAACCATTTAATAATATTTTAATCACTCATTAATATTATTAATCATTTAATAATATTTTAATCACTCGTTAATATTATTAACCATTTAATAATATTTTAATCACTTGTTAATATTATTAACCATTTAATAATATTTTAATCACTTGTTAATATTATTAACCATTTAATAATATTTTAATCACATATTAATATTACTAACCATTTAATAATATTTTAATCACACATTAATATTATTAACCATTTAATAATATTTTAATCACGCATTAATATTATTAACCATTTAATAATATTTTAATCACTTACTAATGTTATTAATTATTTAATAATATTTTAAATACACATCAAATAATACCAATAGTTAACTTCTTAATTGTGTTAACTTTAGTCTTTATTTTAAACATTTAGTTACCAATTAATCATTAATGGATTTCATATATATTGGTTTAATAACCAAACACATTCATTTTACACTTATTTCAACTTAATTTTTCAAAGAAAACTCGACCCGGACCGACCCGACCCGACCCGGAGCATAAAAATCTGCTTTGGCAGATTGCTTGGGCGCAGCTGCGCCCACACCGAGCGCAGGTGCGCTCGGCCAGTCTGTCCGAAAGTCAACTTTTTGACTGCTCGACCCTCCGACGCTCCGATAGCCATAACTTCTTCATTGTAAAACATTTTGAGGTGATTCTTGAGTCCATTCTCATCAGAATTTCCCGCTCTACAATTTCTCTTTAGATTACAAATCCAAATTCCAAACGTAAGTGGACTCAAAACTGCTCACAAGGACAAAGTGAAAACTAAAATCACAAATCCTTGGTTTTAATGGTTCAAACTTGAATAAAATAAACTCTTCAAATCCAAATGACACCAACTAAGTGTTGTTGTCTTTCTAACTTCTTGTTTTACAATATTTCATGGTTCAATCACATTTTTGAAAACGTTTGACACGAAATTTAAAGATCAAACCACTTAGGGTTTTACCGGTAATCACAATATGGAATTTTCTTCCATTTATTTGCATACCACTCATACCAATACATGATTTAAACCTATCAAATCATGAATCTTCCTATATATCATAGATTTAGACTTCTAGACCATCAAAATAACTTTTGATCGGTTAAAACTATATTTTAACCGTTTAAAACTTATATAGATTATAAAAATGAACTTAGGAAGGTTTAGAGTACTTTTTAACCTTAATGACTTGTGTGCTCTTCTTCTTCTCCTTCCCAAGTATGTTATGAAGCTATGTGACATCCACCAAGCTCCTTCTCTAGCACTTTCCTTCAACTCACAAATGCTCTCTCTATTTCTCTCTTTGAATGCTCTCACTTTTTCTCTCTAGAAATGCTTACAAATGAACTAACCAACACAAACCATTGGTGTAACACTCTATATATAGCACTCCCTTAATCATCATCAACATCCACTAATCAACTAGCATTGGTCAAATTAGAGGTTAATTGGGATTACTATTTGATGGATTGATTGGTTGATTGACATGGTGAATGACTAGGGTGGTTGAACCACCAACACCAAGTGTGTGATTTAAGCAACATGAAAGAAACAAGCTACCCATGTGGGGCCCCTAAAAATCTCAGCAAAATGGTCTTTTATTCTCCATTTTTGCTTTATTTTTTCTTCATTTAATATACATATATACATCTATATATATATATACACATATGATCAATTGTTGACCAATTTTGACTACCATTTGGGCTCCACATTGGACTCTAGGATTTAATATATTGGGCTCATCAATTAAATTAGTTGGGCTCAATTTAATTATTACATTGGGCTAATATTAAATACCCTATGTTACATTTAATTAAAACAAGCATTGGGCTTGATTAATTATTACATGGATTAATGTTAAATTAATTATATGAACTACTAGGTAAATTTATTTGACCTAGATTAATACCTCAATTGGACTTATATTATAGTCCAATTAAACTTGATTTAATTTATTCTACCACCTTGGGTTACATAATTAACTCATCCATAGTTAATTCTTAACACTACATTCCTTCCTCTATCAATTAACCAATGTTTGGTTAATTCTCTATCTTGCCTACCAACTAGGGTTATTCAATTAACCCTACATTAGTTAATTCTCTACACTCAACAATATCTCCCAACACTTTGACCAACATTGGACTTTTAAGTGTTTGGGCTACATAGCTTACCTTGCATTGGGCTTTCTTATTTAAGTACTTGGGCTACCCAACACAATTCACATATCATTTATAACTTGAGCTTGGTAATTAATTTAATTGGACTATCACAATACTTGCCAACATAATTTAATTGGACTTATATTAATTACCTCTTGGACTATAATCAACACAACATTTGGGCTTATTATTTAATTACTCACCTTTAAGCAAATATTCTCATATTGGGCTTGTTTCAATCTCACCTTTGAATTCTATACCTCAACTTAATAATTAAGTTAATTTCTTAATTAATTACTTCTTATTATTGCCATCATCGGCAATAATTCTAGCTCCTCTATAACTTTAACTCATAGCTAATATAATTAACATAATTAATTATATTTCATGACTTTTATTCTTATTTCATATTTAAACTAATTAATTTATTAATTTTATTGAGTATTAATTTACTCATCTCTTTGTTTGGCTAACAAACACAACTCTAGAAATATATAACTATGTATATATATCCTTATAACCGTCTTCACTTCTCAAATGAATTTATTTCCTTAATAAATTCTCTATATGCATCATAAAATATTTCCACATTTAATTTCTAACAAATACATTATGTTAAAAAAAAAAATGTTTACCCATTTTCTACGCATCTTACTTCTCACATTCTAGGTTTTAAACATTAACCTTTAATAAAATCAATTAAGATATTATTTAAAATCTTGAAAATATCTGGGATATTACAATTATTATTATTATTATTATTATTAAGATTATTATTATTACTATTATTATTATTATTAGTATTAGTATTATAATAATAATAATTATTATTATTACTATTACTATTACTATTACTATTATTATAATAATAATAATAATAATAATAATAATAATAATAATAATAATTATTATTATTATTATTATTATTATTATTATTATTATTATTATTATGATTATAGTGTAGTGGTAAATTTGATTTGAGAGAGAAATGTGAGTGGATAGATTTTTAAAAAAAAGATGTTGAATTTGGGGGGAAAATGAGTGATAGATTAATGACCGTTTGATGTTGAAGTCTTAAATAATTTTAGACTGTTGGATATTGAAACCTAAATTAATTTGAGGCTGTTAGATGTTAAAATCTTAGGATTTGAGCCGCTCTGTTTTATTATATAAATTTAAGAGTGAGTCATCACTCCAACATCACTCCAAATATTTTATCCCAATATATATATATATATATATATATATATATATATATATATATATATATATATACACGCGCGCGCATGTGTACGCGAATGCGTATAATTGCAGAAAGAAAAATTTATAAGCGCGCGCGTGTGTACGTGAATGCATATAATTGCAGGAAGAGAAATTTATGAGTATGTGAATCTCCAATAACATTTTAATAATTAGATCCACCAATTTATTGCTAACAACCTAACTTATCAATTATTAGTTAACAATTAAACCATTTTTACTATAAGAAAAGTATTACTCTAATATCTTCAACAGTCAAAATAAAATATCTACAATAATAAAAATGGGACTTTACACTAGTATACAACATTTAGAAAGTAATTACAATATTAGTGCATTCATAAAATAATTTTAAAAATAGTGCAAAACAATGAACACATCAGATCATTCAGTTTCAAAAAAAATAAAGAAACTTGAAATTAAGGAGAACTAACTGCCATATTCGGCAGTTACCAAATCTTTGCGATCCAGCAACCAAAACAAATCGAAGAAGAAGAAGAAGCCGAAGATACCAAACTAAAGAGCATTCAAGATCAAGAACAACGGAGTAGCCGAAGTTCGAATAGATCGAAATCTGCAAATAACAAATCACGAACAAAGAAGAAGACAGAGTAGCCGACTTCGGCAAAGAGGACATCCAAAATTGGCATGCACGATTAGGTCGAAGAAGAACCGAATCTAAAACAGAATTATAAAGGTAAGTAAACCATAATCTGAATCTAGAAATTGAAATCGAATAATATAACTTAGAATCAGATTTGGTGTAAAGAGCCCTTTCGATTTTCAATTGGTAAGTAATATAAGGATTATTAGTTGTTTATTAATGGATTCCGTATTGGTATAAAGTAGAATTGTAGACTGAAAATTTGGTATGGATCTTTCAAGGTTTAATTCATGAATTTACCCATAGTTACTACACAATCATAAATTAGTTACATGTATATCAGTGTTTGGTTACTTAGTTTTAATTGTTCAGTCTTCAATTGGTCACCACGTCATGATACTCAGTGATTTGATTATAAAGTAGATGCAAACAATGTGTTTCAGATTTTTGGTTACTAATTAGAATAATTTTGTTTACTATATAATGTTGGGTTACCTGTATATCAGTGTTTGATTATTTAGTTTTAATTGTTCAGTCTTTAATTGGTCACCACGTCATGATACTCAGTGATTTGATTATAAACTGGATGCAAACAATATGTTTCAGATTTGTGGTTACTAATTAGAATAGTTTTGGTTACTGTAAAATGTTGATTTGGTAACCATTCACAATATTGTATTATTTTAAATGCTTCAGTTGCCATACAACGAAAATGATTCCAGTTGTCCTTTATTTCAATGGAACGTGGTCTGACAGTAACCAATACCTCAATTTTGAAGTGACTAGCCTATTAGTCCCATCAACTTGTTCATTCACCAAAATGCATAACTTGGTATGCAGTGCAATAAGACTAGACACCAACACAACAAAATTGTCAATCAAATTTTAGAGTAGAAACAACATTCCACCGATAAGTATGTCAGATGAAGCAATGTTCAAATTCTTTATGGAAGTCGATAAAAACTCAGATGAACATAGCAAGTTTCCACAAATTATAGAGAATGTATGCAGCAATGGAGGCACTAAAATCTTACAGAACTTGAGAAATGAAGAAGAAAATAGGATTAATGATGTAACGCCAATCAAATCGGCACAATGGAATTCAGAACTTGTACCTCTGGCAACACAAGATTACCAAATTGGAACACAATATGCTGATCAGCTTACCATCGAAGCTATTAATCGAGTACAAGACAAACAACAAGACAGAACATACACGGAAGAACAATCTGATGAGGTCATATCAAATTCGAATGAATATGAAGTTAAAATACATCAAACTTACAAAGACAAAAAATCCTAGCACAAGCAATAAGACTACATTCAATCAGACAAAATCGATAACACAAGGTTAAAAGAACAAGTGGTAGAGACTTTGTGCTAGTATGCATAGATAATGAAAATTGTAAATGGAAATTGAGAGCATCAAAGTTTTGAAAAACCAGTATTTCAAGGTGAGAAAATTCAATGATATACACACATGTTCATCCGACATACTTCTGGGAGATCACAGACAAGCAAATAATGAGTTGGTTAGTGAATGCATAATTCACAGATTAACAAATCTGAAGAAAATATACACACCTACAGATATTGTGGAAGACATGATAACAGAGTATAATGTGTTAATATCTTACCAAAAAACATGGAGATCAAAGAAGAAAGCATTGAAAAAAGTAAGAGGCAATTCACACGACTACTCTTTGATCCCATCATTGTTGCACATGTTGAAGAAAACAAATCCAGGTATTCACTTGGAAACTGTTTATAATTTTTTTATAATTTATTGATAACCCAGTAAAACTAAATTTGTTGCCTGTGTATGAAGTTTTGGCTACCAATTGGACTATGATTATTTTTCTTCATAAAAATGGGTTTTTGTCCGTAAACCTCGACTACAAGTTTAACCACTAACTACAGCATATATTTATATTGACATTAATGAAATTTCATATCAGGTTCAATCACAGCCCTGGATTTAGAAATAAATGGTTGTTTCAAGTATATATTCTTTGTCACGGGAGCATCCATTCAAGCATGGCATCATTGCTTCCCAATCATTGTAATTGATGACACATTTATACAATCAACCTACAGGGGGACACTCCTCATAGCAAGCACCCAGGATGCAAACAAAAACATTATTTTGATTACTTTTGCAGTGGTTGAAAGTGAAAATGAATTGTCTTGGAGATGGTTTTTCGTCCATTTGAGAAAAGCTTGTAGAGTTAGGGAAGACCAATGCATTATTTTAGATAGACATGAAGCCATTGTACAGGGTCTGAACTTTGTGTTCCCCGATCTCATGCATGGTTCATGTACATATCATGTATTGAAATATATAAAAAACAAATTCAAAAAGAAAGGAGAATAACTAAAAAAAGTATATAACAGGGCTTGTTGAGCTTACACTATTGAACAATTCAACATACACATGGCTGAACTAGATGTTAGAGTTTATGCCCTAGAGGCTAATTATTTGATGTAATTGCTTAACATTTTTGATATTATATTTGATTGAATAAATGGATTATTTTATTATGATTTCATTTACTGCATTAAATAAATGTTAACGTAATAAAAGCCCTTAGAATAATGATACGAATTATATAGCTTTAAGTATGTGACTTGAACATGAGATTATATAATTATAATTAGTATCATTACTCTTAAATGTCCCTAGTCGAGTATCATTGTTAATGGGACAACAATGATGCATTGAGACTAGTATGTGGATTGACTGATGGCCAAATCTCATTGGTCATAAATATATGAGATATTTGAGTCAATGCATAGGTACATGTTAGAGAACAATGTACTGGACTGACCCACCATAAGAATTCTACATGGAGCATTATGCAAAGTGTCATAAGAAATTCTTATAGTGACAATGATGTAATGATCCTCCGACCTGAAGTCACTATATTATTACACGAGAATTTATGTACTTTGATATCATCAAATGTCACCTTTAATAGGGTGGACAATAAAGGTGATCATTGGGTACATCATGAATCGTGTGAGGAATATGAGTGATCTAGATGGAATTTAACCCTCCTATATATTAGGAGTGATATCCATAGGCCTCTTGATTGAGTAGGACTATGAAATGCATGGCCATGCTCAAATATTGATTTGTTTCATATAGTCTACTCATTGATCAAGAAAACTCAGATTAAATTATGAAGAGTATGACACATTCCATGCCTCGAGTTTAATCTAGGATATAAGGTTAAAAGGATTAAATTACATTGAAACATTGGTCACGAAAAGGTTGTATCGAATCACCGATCTTATTATTATTTGGGTAGCAGTGATGCATTGCTAGATGCCGCTCACTGTTTATAATTTTATAATATGATTTTAAAATTATTGCCAACATAATAATAACCTATAGGGTCACACACTTAGAACGTAATTAAAAGGGAATTAATTTAAATTGTAAGTATTTTAAATATGTCAATATGATTGATAGTATTTAGAAATTACGAATTTAAATTAATAGGATAATTTGTATATATGTATATTAATTAAGTAAGACTTAATTAAAATATAATATATATAAATTCGGATTTTATTTTTCTATTTATTTTAGGTTTTAGTTAATTCCTATTAACTACTATATATATGATATATCAGTAGTCTAAAAGTCACGTAAGGAAAAACTAAAACCCTAGCCGCTTTCAGAAAGAGGTTAGAGAGAAAAATAGGTTAGAAATCCTGATCTTGGTGGCTAGTACCGCAGATCCCTTTCGCTGCAGATCGTGTGACGGTTCGCGGATCGTTCGTGTGGATACCGTAGAGACGTAGTCGCTGGATTGCGTTGAAGATTCGAAGCCGTTCCAGAATTCCATCGTCTTCTCAACATCTCAGATAATCGGTAAAATAATCTAAACCTCTGATTAATCTGTTTTCGCATGGATCCTGTCTTAGGGTTTCAAAAAAAATTTTAAATTCCGTTGCTTTCACTGTGTCGAAACCCTAACACTAGATGCAATTGATGCTCGAATAAAGACATATTTGGAGGAAGAGGTTAAGTTAGAGAAGTGCACAAGGATCCATGGGACTGTAAGCAAATACTCAACAATTACTTCAAATGCAGTCCAATCTGTCTACAATGCAATCAAGGAAAGCAGGGAACTTCCGGTTTCATCAATGATTGAATGCCTCTGCTGTATAGTTCAATGATGGTATTTCACAAACAAACAAGCAGTCATATCAACATTCACTATCATTTTCACAACAGCTGAGAGAAGACTACAATCTAATATCATTGAATCAAAGAAACTTAAGGTCAGTAATACAAGTTTTAAATTATTACATGCACGTATATTGGTTACTTGTATATAACCTTTAGACTGCATTTGCATTTTATAAAAATCGCATTAGTCATTATTAGTTACCAGTATATGCTGCAAAAGTTACCAACAGTACATATGCCTGCCATTTTACCGAATTTTAAAAACTAAATAATTATACATACTAACTGTCGACGCCGGGATTTTCGTCGTTTCATTTTTTAATATTAAAAGCCCTTTCCAATTTTAGCCTTTAGATTAAGATGTGATTTTTGAAAAGGGTCGGCTTAGTGTCGACGGGGTTTCGAAATGTCGCTTTTTTATGAGCCGATTGACCAGAGTCGCCAGTTGGTATATTTAAAATGGATGTACCAACTCATCCGAATTTTGTTTTCGCAATCGCAATGGCTCATATGTGACTCCGAGTTAATTGGTCCGCAAACCGAGATTCACAAAGTTCGGGGGCTTGCTTAAGCGAGGGGAAGGTGTTAGGCACCCCCCGACTTCCGTGAAAACACGGTTACCGCAATCTTGATGTTTTTCCTATCCTTTTAAATCCTAAAACATGTGTGTGTGTGTGTGTGTGTGTGTGTGTGTGTGTGTGTGTGCGTGTGCCTAAATGAATGTTGTTGGAATACTTTATTTTGAAAGTGCTTCAGAAATCTCGTTGACCCTATGCACGAAGGATTTGATTTAATCGAAGAGTTCATTTTATTGTTTTTTGTTTCGATAATAAAACCGATGATATTTTATAAAACATATTTTTTCAAATCCTTCCCCAAATAGGAATAGAGCTCATCCGACACTTACAATTTTATTTTAGCCTACGGATGATCTAATATCCTAGTTTGATTGATTTTATGAAAATCTTCATCTTTTCATTCCAAAATTCATTTTCCGTGTCGAAAGGGAAGATCAAGCATCAAAATAACGTTGGAGCTATTTGTGCGCATGTAAGCCGTCTAAATAGCCTCAAACGCTCACAATCACATATTTCACTATCACGGGGCCTTAAACCCGATTCTCGACTCGATGTCGTTTTAAGGCCCAAAAATTTACATATTTACATACAGGCGCATTGCAATCGCTACACACGTAAAAGTTATATAAAATAAACTAAAAGGATATCATCGGGAGGTTAGGAGGAGATTTCATCCGCAATAAATCCTCTCTAACCATCCCTAATCCATAAATCCAAAAATATTTATCGACTACATCGGATCTAACTTTCACATACACAAAATCAAAATATTTAAATCGAAATGCACCAAATATCTTCGGATCTACAGTAGATCCACCCAATGAAGCACAAAAATTGAATATTCATCGATTTAACAACTAAAGCAAAATAAACGGATTAAATCTAATAGATCTACAAAATCAAGAAATCACAAGAAAAAGTAAGATAAAACTTCAATAAAAGCTCCTTTTCACCTTGCAATGCTTCAAAAATCGTTATATATTTCACTATTGAGCAAGGACACGAGAAAACCTCACTATTTGGGCAAGGTAAATGCAAATCTTGCTATGTTTAAGCTACACCCGAGCTTTTCTCTCTCTAAAACCTCACTTTCTCTCTCTATTTTTCGCCATTTTCTTCCTCTCTTTTTCTCTCGGACGCAGAAATGGCCGCTGTATAGTGTCCTGGAGGCAGCCGCAGGTGCATCTGCGGCTGCCTGCTGTGGCCGTTCGCGCCGAATCCTCGGCTGCCGGGTTATCTCCTCGAGCCGCGCACTGTCCCTTTTGTCGATGGTCGCAGGTGCATCCGCGGCTGTCCGGGTTGTTTTTCCCGATTTTCGTGCCATGCGGTCTTAATTCGTCAATTTATGCGGTATTATTTTAGAAGGCTGTTCCCTGATGCATAAATTGCTCTTTGTGCTTGGCTTCCAAGGGGCGCTGCCCCCTTCCACCCCCGCCAGCTCACCGGCGAGCTGGGCAGCCGCTCGTTCACCGGGGAGCGAGACCCCCGAACATCGTAAGCGTAGTGGCCATTAGTTGCCTTTTGTGATCAAACCAGGTTCTTCTGGATCAACTGTTTGCCTTGACTCAAGTAACCTGATGCTCGTTGTTCGTTGTGGCGGCTTTGACCGTAAGTCGTTGGGGTGGCTTCGTGTTGGGGTCCACCTTCCTTTTCGCATGTCGGGTCAAGTGACGACTTTGCCCTCCTGCCAGGGTTAGTAGAGAAGTGCAAAATTTGGGTGTCTACACTAACTACACCATTTAATTGTGTGGTAGGTTGAGACATCAAACCTAGTGATTTTCACTGTTTACGATGTCACCAAATAGTTTATTCTGGACATGGAACAAAAGACATGTACATGCTATAAATTTCAGTACCACAAGATGCCTTGTCGACACGCTGCTGCTGTTATCAGCAAAAGGAATTTGAGTTGTTATGAATTTTACTTAAAAACAACTTTGGTAGACACTTATTAAACTTTCATCCTGCCATTAGATGACAAAGAGAATTGGAATATGCCAGAAGAAATAAGAAACATATATGTAAAACCACCAAATATAAGAAGACCGACTGGAAGACCAAAGATATGGAGGTACAAGTATGGATCTGAAAACAAAATTCCAAACAAATGCAGCAGGTGCCAAGAAAAAGGACATAATAGAAAAACATGCAATAATCCACCAATTTTACGACCAAAAAAGGTCTGATATAGTACATCATCAAAAAAAGTGTAACTACAAAATAATATTGTTGTTTACTGTTAGTAACCAATAAACAGATATATGGTAACTTTTTTATTGATGTAAGGTAACCTAGATTATGTTACATAATATTGAATAATATTTTGAATTCTTTTCTTCTTACATTAAGTAAGAGGGAAATCACACGACCAATCTCTGATTCAATCATGATTTAACAAGATAAATAGAGCAAATACATGGAACATTTGGCAACTGTTTTGAATATTTTTAATGACTATTTGATTACCCAATAAAACTAAAATAGTTACCTCTATATAAAGGTTTGGCTACCAATTATAACATATTACTAGGGGTGAGCATGGTGCGGTTTAGTGCGGTTTGAAACCCAAACTGCACATGAAACCGCTTAGGTGCAATTTGACAAATTCAAAACCGCACATGAAATCGCTTGTGATTGGTGCGATGCAGTTTTGAATTGTGCTGTGTGGTTTTATGTGGTGCAGTTTCAGTTTCAAAATTAATTAAAATAATTAAATTTTATGTAATTTAAATTAACAATTTAGCATCACACAATATTAAATATCACTTTGATAACACACAATCACACACAACTTTACTTATAATGACAATATTTTATATAAACAAAAGCAAAATAGAACTTAAAAACATGAATGATGTTATCTCCTTACATATGAAAATTCTAAACAGAGATAATTATAATTTGAGATAATTCTAAATATTTGTACATTATAATAATGCTTTTTGATATGCTTTATTTTAACAGTGAATGGTGCGGTTTATTGCATGTGGTTTTGACTAGAACCCAAACCCAAATCGCTTTTGCGATTTTTCAACCCACCTAAAATCGCCACATACGCTGTAACCGTTGGTGCGGTTTTAATTGATGCGATTTGTGCGATTTCGGGAGTAATTCGGTTCCTTCCTCACCCCTATATATTACAAATAATATAATTTGCAAAGGTTATTTACAAGTAACCAACAGCTACATAAATGGGTATTTGGTTACCCACAAAAACTAAAATACATAGAACATTTAGTAACTGTTTTGAAATTTTTTAATGATTATTTGGCTACCCATAAAAACTAAGATGATTACCTTTGTTTAAAAGTTTAGCTACCAACTGTACCATATTCCAAATAATATAATTTTTAAAAGGTTATTTATAAGTAACCAGCAGCTAATACGCATTTGGTTAAAAAAATAAAAAAGGTAAATAGTAACCAACATGTTGAAGTTCTATCACTCACTAATATGCATTTGGTAACCTCTAAAGGAACGAGTCCAGAACCCCAAATATGAATAAACAAACAATGTCAAAGTACTGGTAATACAATCAAAGACTTAATTCCATTAACATAAATATTCACTAAACAGTAATAATTCAGTAACTTTAACAAATAGTTATGAATGTCGAGAAAAAAAAAACAAGATTAAAAAAAAATGACAAAGAAAATACATATACAACCAAACTATTTTTCTAGGACAAATCTGTCTGGATATTCTGTATCAGAATCGTATCCTCCTATTTGTTTGTTCCTAGCATGCATTAAGAGGTTAACACATAATTTCTTCCAGTATTGGATAATGAGGAATGGATTAGGCATTTCAACAAACTTTTGGTGAAGAAAATATTCAGCAAAAGAAGAAATAGTGAACATACCGCAATTACTGCAAAAACAAAGAAAAATAGAAAATAAATCAAACAAAACATCATACTAGATAGAAGTTTTAAAAAAATGAAAAAAAAGTATAAACTTTACCCCTCAATTTGTTCAGGCATCTTTTCTGCAAATTTAAGTTCAATGATATCATGTTCCAACTTTTGAAGATATGATTCACTATTAAAATCAATATCTGAGCTACATTTCCAAAACCCACACTTAGACAAGATTATGGGTAGAATGAAAATGTAAGGCTCACAAACACCTATTATATATGTTTGCATGACTGTCCTGGTAGGTTGAAAAGAATTGAAAACTACTAGATGTCTACGATGCACATAAAAAATCAACAGAAACCAATGATCTGGATTTGTCATGTGAATTGGAAATAAAACATAATCAACATCAACCCAAGGTGTGTTCACATCCATCAAATATCCACGAATGTATTCAGCGACATCACCCTCCCCTGACAATAGAGTCGTATTTGTATTTTTTTGACAATATTAATCATATAAAGCAGACAATTTCACATGAAACCAATAATCTGTAGTAGTGATCCTGATTTGAATATTGACAGAGTGCCTAGCCAATTTCTAGAAGCAATAAAAGGAAATGTTAATATGATGGACCAAAAAACAAATCAAAATTCATAAGATATAAACAATTGCCAAACATTAAAACTTTCGGATAAAGATAACTAACACTGTCAAAACTAGTAACCAAAATAATTAAATGAAGTAACCATAAATCATTTTCGCAATATCACAGAAGTAAATAACTTTACTAAAAATTATAAAGAAATAAAAAGTAACACAACAGAATTTCAAAAATAAATAAATTCACATCATCGTCAAGCCACTCTCCAGGAGTCTTTAATTTGTAAAACCACATTTTAGATGATATTGGGACATACCCAAATCTGAATGCAAGTTTAATCTTATCATTCACTCCAGAGAATTTTTCAGTCCTTCAATATAAAAGCATATAAGAAAAAGAAAACAAAATTCATTTTTTTTATAAAAAAAATATATCATTTATAAAAATAACATACATTTTTCTGTTATTTATGTCAATCTTAAACCATCGATCAAACAATACATCTTCAAATTTGGATGACATACGTATGCAAACATTAGGAAATGCAGAAAGACCTCTGCGTAATTGTGTAGGAACAACATCAGAGGAAGATGAATTAGCATAACCAAACTTAGACATATATGGACTCCTCAAAGACGCATTCTTCGCAGGAGCACGAACCGGTCTACCACAAGGTTTGAATCCACTTCTCTCCACTTTAACACAATGATCTATATCTTGAGTAGTTAAAATCATTGCATCAAGTACCGAACTGCTTTCTGCCTCGATTTTACCCCTCTTTAATGCATTAACAAAACAGGTCACAAATACAATTAGAATTTCAAATACAAACTCCAAACTAACTCAGCAATAACATAAATACGATGGAGAAGTAACCAATCCAATTTATGAAAGTAACTAAAATTGTAAAAAACACGAACCTCAGTAGGAGTAAAAACAACAATCTCCTTCTAAGAAAATTGATTTAAAATATCAAAAGATGATTTGTCATTGTCCTTGCCAATCGGTAAAGATAAAAAACACTAAATAATCAATAAAACAACAACATATAACACAGAAAAAATAAACAAATGTGTTTAAGCTTGTCATCATCTCCATCAATGTGAACCCCACCCATACCACCAACATTATCAGCAGTTTTTCCATCAAACTAGTTGGCATCATCCGAACCACTGCTTACATCATCCGAACTACTTTCTGCCTCGATTTTACCCATCTTTAATGTATTAACAAAACATGTCACAAATACAATTAGAATTTCAAATACAAGCTCTAAATTGACTGAGCAGTATCAGAAATACTATGCAGAAGTAACCACAATGTATAAAGGTAACTAAAATTGTGAAAAACACGAACCTCATTAGGGGTAAAAACAACAGTCTCTTTCCCAGAAGATTGACTTAAAATATCAAAAGATGGTTTGTCATTGTCCTTGCCAATCTGTAAAGATAAAAAACACTAAATAATCACTAAAATAGCAACATATAACACAGAAAAAACAAACAAATTTGTTTAACCTTATCATCATCTCCATCAATATGAACCCCACACATACTACCTACATTATCATCAGTTTTCCCATCAAACTGGTTGGCATCATCCGAACCATTGCCTACATCATGAGACTCATCAGGTATATTATCATCATCGAACTCATCACCACTATTGCGGTCTTCCGAACCATCATCATAATCATCATCACCTTCATTCCCACCTTCACTAACATTAGGGCCGCCACTTAAATGATTTCTCATAATCTTCCTTATATCCCTGCAAATATCAATATAGAAAGCATGCAATTCAAGCTTCAAATCAGCCCCCAAAATTTTAATTTCTTCCTTAGCTTCATTCACCTTCTTTTTCAAAGGGCTCACCCATGCATCAACAATCTTTTTGACATCAAAAAGTGAAAACCCCAAATCTCTACCCTTACTGGTTTCATCAACTTTCATATCAACAACATTAGACCCACCATCATGTCCATGCAAAAAGTGAAAACCACCTAAATTCAAACCATCCTTCTCATCATCCGTAGGAATAAGCATTTGTATCCTCAACTGAAACATAGTGATAACAATAAATATAACATCTATAAAATATTGAATAATTAAAAGAAACAAAACAGTACACGAAAAATAAATAAATAAAATTCAGTAACCAAATATATTGTTAATGGTAACCAACCATAATGTTATTGGTAACCGACATACCCGTCCAGAACCAAACACTAAATCATTCAACTGGTCAGTTTTGGGAGCCTTCCCTAATTCATTTCATTTAAATAATCTAAGTTCTGACGTATTCTCATCAATACAGAAACCCCTAACTTTAAGAGTATGAATGGTTTCAAACAAGAAAACTTAGAAAACATATGGCAAATCATTCAACTTATAAGATTTACAATAATTGTCCTTGTAAAAATTATATATAACACCCCCATTAATCAAACACATTAAAAAAATAACCAAATCGAAACTGCATTACTAAAAAACAATAATGAACATCTGCATTAACATAACGTATATAATAACTAAATCAAAATCTAACAGTCACCACAACACAACTATTGTGTAACAAAATTCATTTCAATTTCTACACAATCAGTAGTATCCAATTATATCAAAACTAGTAACCAAAACATAATCACCAGGTTTTCAAAAATAATTTTATCAAACTCTATATTGTCAAAAAATAACTAGTAACCAAATCAGACTATAATAGTAACCAACCCTACACTTAGAGGTTAAATAACCATTTTAACAAACATACATTACTCATTTACCAAATAAGACAACACCAGTTCCCAAAATAAATTCATAACTAGCCAAAAACAACTAAGTATTTCAAATTCTTAAAAATAATTTAAAAAGCACACCTTAAGATGTTAAATACTCTTAACCTTAAATTTAACCAAATTAATCAAACACATTAAAAAAAGTAACCAAATCGAAACTACATTACTAAAAAATAATAATGAGCATCTGTATTAACATAACGTATGCAGTAACCAAATTAAAATCTAACAATCACCACAACACAACTATTGTGTAACAAAATTCATTTCAACATCTACACAATCAGTAATATCCAAATATATCAAAACTAGTAACCAAAACATAATCAGCATGTTTCCAAAAATAATTTTATCAAACTCTATATTGTCAAAAAGTAACTAGTAACCAAATCAGACTATAATAGTAACCAATGCTGCACTTGGAGGTTACATAATCATTTTAACAAATATACATTACTCAGTTACCAAATAAGATAACACCAGTTCCTAAAACAAATTCACAAGTAGCCAAAAACAACTAAGTATTCCAAATTCTTAAAAACAATTAAAAAAACACACCTTAAGATGTTAAATACTCCCAACCTCAAATTAAACCAAATTAATCAAACACATTAAAAAAAGTAACCAAATCAAAACTGCATTACTAAAAAACAATAATGAGCATCTGCATTAACATAATGTATATAGTAACCAAATCAAAATCTAACAGTCATCACAACACAACTATTGTGTAACAAAATTCATTTCAACATCTACACAATCAATAGTATCCAAATATATCAAAACTAGTAACCAAAACATAAACAATAGGTTTTCAAAAATAATTTTATCAAACTCTGTATTGTCAAAAAGTAACTAGTAACTAAATCAGATTATAATAGTAACCAACCTTGCACTTGGAGGTTACATAACCATTTTAACAAATATACATTACTGAGTTACCAAATAAAACAACATCAGTTCCCAAAACAAATTCACAAGTAGCCAAAAACAACTAAGTATTCCAAATTCTTAAAAATAATTAAAAAAGCACACTTTAAGATATTTTTGGCGGGAGATAATATTGCGGCTATAAATATCATCTTCGACTTCATTCACAACTTTGTTTAGCTGTTCTTCAAAATCAGACTCCAAATCAAGCGATTACTTAAGCTTCTTAGAAACATGTCTTCCCGATTTCTTATCTTTAACATTGGATTTGACTACTCCATTCTTCCCTTGTTTTGGGGACAACACCACCCTTCCCATCTTTATTCACATGAGGAGAATAATCATCTTCCTTAACTCCTTTGCTCTTTCCATCATTCTTTTTATCATCTATCGCCCTAATCATCTTCCTCGTAGAAACCATGCTTTAACAACTCCAAAGAAATGAAAAACGACAACAATAAGAAAGATGAACACCACCACTGGCGACAACCAGAGAAGAAGAAATTGAAATATGTAACTCGTTGACGAAGAAGAGAAATAAAGAATATAAGTTTGGTTTCCAATTTTTTAAATTATAAAATAAGGGTTTCCAATTGAAATAGATATAAACGACAAATGGGAAGGAAATGCATTCAATTCAAATTGCTCCATTATGCACAAAAATCGGTAACAGTTCCTAAATTTAAAAATTTATTTGCTATATCAGTAACTCATTAAAATACTGAACTAAATTAAAGGGATACTAAATACACTAAATATGTAAATAAAATATAAAAAATGTATTAATTATGTAAATATTTTTCAGATAAACTTTTGTAATAATTTTTTTTTAAAATATACTGGGAAGTGTAAATTTGCCTAATAAAAATGAGGGTGGACTTTAAAAGTAGACTCTTGTTTCAGACCTAGGCACGTAGCAGGAAAAATTGGGAAATTGAAAATGACAAGTTGATACAATGAGGCTGGAACCACAGGTCCACCACACACCTATCAACCCCAACTCCAAAGTTCATTGAAAAGGATTGGGTCAAACAGATGAAATAATATTTTCATGTCTCTAATTTGAAAACCAAAATGGGAATATGGGATTATACTACAAACTGATAAAAAAAAAAAAAAACATTGTATGAGAATTATCTCTACCTCTTCTAGCACCCGTGGCACACGTGATGCATATATAAATTATGTGGAGTAAAATAAAATTTTTATAAAATTTGGAAGACTAAATAAAAAAATTATATAAAAAAACAAAAATAGTAATATAATTAAATTTGTAAGGGTAAAAGTAGAAAAAAAATAGTGTAACACAACTTCACCGCTAACATCAACAGTTCAAGAAAGCTGTTTTATAATTTTGTGAAGCTGTTTTGGTTTTCTTTTTTATCCTTTATATTCCTATTTATTCTCTCGAACGGACACTTTTTATTTCACACTCTCTATCCTTTATTAAAAAAAAAAAAATTACTTGGTTTTTATTCGACGTATAGCGTAGCTAGTTCAAGATAAAGCCTTACCAGCAGTTGTGAATCGTTTCACACGTCCTGCGTGTATATATATGCTAGCAGCTACAACATAAATTTCCACATATCTAGACTGACTTGTTCTAAAAGTTTATAAAGACTTGACAATTATGAAGATAATAAGCTACTTGCGTGTAGAATATTTAATCTGACGACATATCTATATTCTGAAAATGGTTTCAGCATCTAATAGTGTCATGGGATCTCGTGTAGTATCCAATTAATCAAGAATAAAAACTTCGATCAACACTCTCACATTACCAGAAGAACTTTCGCCTTTTGGACTTTCTTTAACGAGAAAAAAATAAGCAAAGCCGCGCAAAACCGTGTTTCGTGTGTTCCAAATTCCAAATATTGAAGTTTCAAGCAATCCTTTTCATACTTCTGTGCCTCGATTGGTGACCTAACCCAAAGGAACTCATCTGGCAGTTTCAATCAATCCTTTTCATACTTCTGTGCCTCGATTGGTGACCTACCCCAAAGGAGCTCATCTGGGCTCATTATACAAAACCAAGATGTGAAAATTTCAGGCATTTTTTTTATGTAGCATATTTAAGAGTTCTTCTGTATGGCGAAGCATGCTAGATAGCAATAAACAGCTGAAGGAAAGAGCGGGGGGGGGGGGGGGGGGGGGGGGGGGGGGGGGGGGGGAGGGGTAAAAGGAGGAATAAATGAAAGCAAGACTTAATAAATTAATAACAATTATAGCCCATAAAGAACTACAATAATGTTCATCAAACAAAAAAAAAAAGACCTCTGACAGAACTACAAACAATACCATCAAAACATGGAACATAACAACCCATACAGGTTTAGGAAGAGAGAGAGCAAATATACAATGCATCTCTTATATGTACCGAATAACATGCCAATAACATAACCTTTATTCGACACAATATAGACTAAAAATATGTCATGATTGTCGCTGCAATTGGCTGAATTAGAAGATAGAATAGATGCTTTACCCAGACCATCCTCTCTGAGAACCCCCAGAAGAGTTTGTATTCAACCTGTCAAGCACAGCATTGAAATCAACAGGTTGGCCACTTTCTTCCAGCCACTGGATTACACTCGCAACATGTTCTCCCCTATAACCCATGCTCACCAATTTCTCTACCAGTTCATTATAGGGATGGTTGCGCATGAACTGTGGAGGGCGAACCATAAGATTACTGCTAGTTGGTTGCTGACTCTGAGAATAACCACTTTGTTGCAAGTGAGGCCGGGGTAGATGCTGTGCCCTTCCCCCTTCACCATCATACATCATGTAAGTATTTCCTTGGGGGAGTGTAAGGTGAGATCCAGAAGCAATATACCCATCCCCTGGCTGTGCTCCAAAATTGGCCTTCAGATGCTGAGGTGGAGGCTGTGGCTGAACTGGTCTACTAAACCCACCATACCCATAAGACATAGCTTCTGCACGGCTAGGAATGGGTTGAGAAATCCCTGAAAATGGCATTTGCATCGGCATGCTGTTTGGAAGGGTTTCTTGCGGAGAAGGGTTTGCTGCTTGACTAGAGATATAAGGAGGATAAACAGCAGGTGATGTGGGCCTAACCTGAGGCTGCAAAGATGTCTGTTGCGGTGGTTGACCCTGCTGAGGCAACTGCTGGGACCACTGAGGCTTATACTGAGGTAACAAGTGATTTTGCGGTGTCTGATTCACTTGAGATTGTGTAGGCTGCGGTGGAGATGGGTACTGAGAATCAGATGGTAGATAATGACCCTGAGATGGTTGCGTCGGAGGTGGTACATTTGATAACTGCACTGAAGGTAAATAATAACCCTGTGATGGGGTCAGACTCTGAGGTGGCATTGGTTGCTGCTGTGCCATGGGTTGCTGGTGGTGCTCCAGAGGTCTGGAGGGAATAGAAGGTTGTGTGAGCACTTGACTCGGCAAAGCAAGAGCTAGTTGTTGACCATGCACATCTGATGTGTTGTCATTCTTTTTTAGGTCAGAAGCAGGTGGGGAAGCTCTTTCCTCACCCTGTTGGGAATGGGTAGCAGAATTAGACTCTTTCTGTGCAAGCTGAATCTTGGCTAGTTCTTTTTGGGTTTCAGCAAGCTCCTGCTTGTCTCTTAGGATCTGCACGGACCTGTGGACCTGCAGTGCACAACATATACAAGTATTACATCAGAATTTGAAGAAGTTGAGCTACTTCAAAAAATCAAAATCAAAGCAACTTCAAAATAGAGTGTTAAACAATAGCTTAGAAATTGTACACAAGTACAGGCCAATAAATCAGAGCTAAAGCAGATTAATTCTAGTAGAATAGTGATGCACCTAAGTCAAAATATGTCAATATCTTGATACGCTTGTATCAGACACAGGAGATGTCAACTGATCTTGTTTTCCACTATATAGAAGAACGAAACACTCAATAAATTTAACAAAATCACCTCTTGGAGATGCTTCTCTAGAAATTTGAGCTTTGAATCTGCCTCACCATGATCACGAGCTAACTCAGAGTGCATTTCACCAATAGATTTATCAAGATTGTAGCAGTATAATTCAAGCTGGGATAGTCTCGAACTAATCCCCTCCAGGAAACGCATCAGATTGTCAGCATATTTCTTCATGGTCCTTTCAATAATAGTAACAACATCCTGGCTAATAGATTCTTCTGGTGGACTATAAGAGGAAGCTGGAAATGCTGATGATTTTGCCATTCTACTTTTGTGGAATTCCTGCTCAACATAGGAAAACCACTTATTTAAAACTAATACAATTGGCAATCCACTACTAGTGAGATAACACAAAGGGATCATTAAAAAAGGCACTCATAATAACTGAAAGAAAATAGTGTTAACTTGATTCCCACAATAACTGAAGATGGTAATCAACAAATAATAGAAGTGACCATCTGACTACATAACAGCAACACAAATTAAAACTAAATGACAAGTAGGAACCTTCTCAGGAAGGAAAAAATGACAGGCAATATGACACCAGGATTACTATTCAGTATTTCGACAAAGTAGAAAGAAACCATAAAGTCTATTGGGCACCTAGTTAATGAAGGAAATAGTAGCAAAACACAATATAAGATGTTCCACCACAATCTTGAAACTTAGGTTTCAAAAACAGGTGTCAAAGGAACCATAATTAGTGGCTTTATAATAAGAGATATCCATGTACAATGCATGCAAAAATAGATCAGGAATTACCAACAAAACCAGTTATCGTGACAGATTACAAACCAAAATATCACAAGGCAGGAAGGCCAGCCAATTTTACGCAAAAAATAATAACAACTAAAGCCATGTGTTTGTGTTTATGTAAATATATATAATATTTTCCTTTTCAATGTCTTAACTACCACAGCAAGAATCTAAAACAATATACGTCCAATACAAAAGAAAAGGAAAACATTAAACAGGCATAATCTAATAACTCTTAACCTCGTGAATTTCATCCTAGCTTCCCCTTTTTTTTGGGTAAGCCATCAATCTCAGCCTACTTAGGTTTATACGTCAATTGAAGGTTACATTTCCATAGTTAATGCTAGGAACTCAACTACCACCAAGTAAATATTCTCCCTGCCTCATCCGAGTAACACCCTAAATATATCCCTGATCTAAATCAGGTAAACTTCCATAGCACCGACAAAGAGAGTAAACCCACTATATTATCTGTTTTAGTCAAAACCACAAACTCCAATCAATCAAAACATTTTTTTTTTACATTGTTTGACATTTAACACACGCACACACAAAAAAATAACAAAAACCCTAACAAAAATAATCCCATACATAAAACCCCAATTCATCATCGAAATCAAAATTTCATAAGACTAGGGTCAATTAACCTTAGCAGAATTGGTTCCAACCCCAGGATCGGAGTTAGTCCCGTTAGAATTCTCTTGATTTGCGTAATCATCATACGAGCAAAGAATGTCGTCCGTAGCGAAATCATACCCTTTGGAACCCGAATTATTGCGACCCCCAGAGGCCATAGCTAAGAGCACTAATCGAAGAACAGACTACTACGAGGATTCGCAGAAAGTAAACAGGGAGAATCCAATAGTTGGAGATTTTAGAGAGCGCAAAAGTTTGGGGACGAGACACTATAATGAATTGTAGACAGAGAAAATAGGTCGCTTAGCTTGTCCGTCAAAAAAATAAGAGAGTAGAAATTTGTAGCCATTTAGCCAAAAAAAAATTGTAATTGATTTATAAATATATTGACGTTAAAGATAAAGTATCTTTTTATAATAATAACAATATTTTAAAAATATATAAAAATATTATATATATATATATATAAAATAAGAAAAAATATTTTTAATTATATAAAATAACGTTGTTTTGAGAATTATTTTATATAAAAATAAAAAATAACTCTCATCTCTCTTAAAAAATCATTTATGTTTTAATTTAATGAATAATATATTTGTATGCAACTGTATTTAGATTTATATTTAATAGTCAATATAGAGAGTCAATAATATAAATTATTTTTTTTACTTTTGTATGTGGATATTATTCTTAAATTATATTTTTATTATTATGCTGCTGTTTATAAATTATAATCTAATTATTTCTAAAAATATATATAAGATAAAAATATTTTTAATCTTTACAAATTTATGAATACATTTTTTCTTTGGTGAAAGGAGGGAATAATTGAAAATGAACATTTATGTAGTACAATAAGGATCATGAGGTTAATCATTTATTTCCACAAAAAGGGAAAAAGGAAAACAATAGCAAATGAATGGAAACAATAGCAAAACAAGGAGAATAATAACAATTAAGCGTCTCATTTTTTTCCAATGTAATTTAAGTCCAATAGTTATATTTAAAAATTGATATTTTTATAAACAAAAATAATAGTTTTATAAGTTATTTCTTATAAATGAGCCTCACTTGAGAGCACCTGTGAAAAATATCAATTCCCTACATTTACAACTTGACATTTTCTTAATGTAAACCCGATTTGTATTCATAAATAATTATACAAGATAAAATAAATATTATTGATAGGTGAATTAAATTTGAGAATTTATATTTTTACAAGTTAATTTGATATTTTTACAAGATTAAATATGACTCACTAATGAAAATATCAAATTAACTTGTGAAAATATCAATTCTCATATGAAATTAATATTCTCACAAACTAATTTTATATTTCTACCGTATCAAATGGAACCCACTTGTAGAAATGTCAAATTAACTTGTGGAAATATTATTTTTCTTAAATTTTTGCATGAGTTGTACTCGTATTTCCATTTGATCTTAGAATTAGTCCAAGGAATCCATGGACTATTTTCAATTCCTAAAGTCATTTGTTAAACAAGGGGCATTCGCAATTTTGCACTATTGTATAAACTAGCTCAGACCCACTGCAAATGTGCTCAACTTGCTCACGACAATAGCTGAACAATGAAGCTAACACATCATATATTTAATTTGAAGAAGCACATAAATAGAAAAGGAACCATAACAAGATCTGAAATCCTTGATGCAAGAAAAAGAGAAAAAGATAGTCACTAATTTTGGCTTATGATCACACCTTTATATATCTTTATTCAACTTAATGGTGCACCATAATATACATGAAACTGAACAAGTAGAGGGTATCTACTCATGAGCTGTGCTAACTAGCTAGCATGGTTTCTATCTAGCGAATGGTCTAGGGTGCGGGATTCTGTAGTACATCCCAAACTGGTTCTGGATTTGTCCAGTGTCCTGCTGTGACATTGTAAAATAGTTGGTGCAGCTTTTGTGTGGTCACCGAGTCTTCCTGCAAATGCCGCAACAAATCTTTATCAGAAAATATGCCATGCCCCAAAGAGAAAACAGCGTGCGCAGAAACTCTTGGAAAAATATGCACTAGGCCAAATACAACAAATTAATGAAGAGAAGGAAAAAGTTTTGAATTGATCCCCATTAATTACCCCGAGAAGCTGCAAGGGCAACTGAACTTATATTATTATTATGCTGTTAGGTTTTACTCTATAGAATGGAAATCAAAGATTTTTTATTGCTAAACTTTCCTAGGAGAGGGAAAAAAATAAGTCAGTCCTAGAAATCAAGGATGTTGGGAACTCGCTATATAATAGCCACATCGGTATATATACCGGAAATTGTATTGTGTATTAATGCGAGTGTGTACAGAAGGTACGTGTAAGTTGAACTTACAGTCAATTGACAAAATTATGCACTTGAGTTGCGATAAAAACTTGGTGAAGATACGTTGACTTACACGAAGGGCATTGATGAAGGGGGTATTCCATAATTTTGACGGAAGGTGGCGTCTTAGTGCATCACAGGCCCTGCATAGCCCAAATCACATCAAGACATGCTTGACAAGGACTTAAAATACCAAACCAGCAGTCCCCAAAGACACTCTTTGACACCTCAGTTGTTTGTTTTTAAGTCCTCCCAGCTCAAGTTCCTCGTATGGAACCAAAGGGAATAAAAATAACAAACCAACATTAAAAAAATAAAAATAAAATTTACGACAGTGCCAAACTTAGTCCGACTAACCTTGGTGCTACTGACATCCTAAGATAACATGGAACTAGATTTTTCAATAGTTCTGGAGAAGGTTCATCATCCATCCTATCGACCACGCCTGAAAAGACATACACCACTGCAAAGAACCGCTCTGAATAACCACAGCAGTAGCGTAGGCCCTCCTCTTGCATCAGTATTTTTGACAGTATAAAAGTTGCAGCCTGCGTAGCAAAAAATATATACAATATTCCATTAATGAGATCTTAAGGAAATGTATTCTGAGAGGACCAAGCTAAATAGTATTTTACGGCATGGAATTTTAATACGAGTACATGAATGTTAATTTTTTTCAAGGCCAATACATTTCTATCATACATCAAGTTATAGTTAAACATGGAGTTATGATTATATGCCACATGGAAGAACAAGGAATTGTCATTTATCAACTAAAATCAATCCAAGTCCATTAGCACAATTATTTGGAAAACAAGTGCGATATGCGTCTGTTAGCAGCAACCAAGATTTCCAGGCTTAAAAATAAAATACCTAGTGCTGTAAATAAACTGTACACAACAGTCTGCAGCAGAAATCAGGTTAGAAGAAAATGATGCTAACACTTGCATAAGATAAAGTTATAATGCAAACTTACTGTTTGGGTAAGCACATCGCCCAATTCAATGCAGCGTAGGCACATAAAAAGCAATTCTGATTCAATAAAATAATGAACTGCCTCTGGTACAATGAGATCATCATCATTCTGCATAACAGATAAGATTCAGAGCCTAATGTTGTCAGTCAAAACTCATGGACAAAATGGAAGGTATCCAAATGATGAAGATAATTATTATACAGTAGCTGGAATCATTTGAGGAATATATACTGTTTTGAGCATGATTACTCAATAAATCAGCATACTGGCTAGGTAAAGATACACCAACAATCTGAGATAAGCAGAACAGTTGAATGCAATAAGGTTCTTTCACAGTTTCCGAACATGTGTTAGAAATTGTTTTACGATAAACCCCACGTACTCTTCACTGCAATTCACTTTAGAGCAGAATGTGAATCAGGAGGCTAGAACTTGAGGTGTTATCATGCATACTCTCCGGTGCTAAATTCATGTTCTATATTCATACTATGTATATTTACATGTATAAATAAGTATATATTTGTATTTATGTTTAGATAAATATTGGCTTTGACAAAATAAGACACAAACTTTACAAATAAAGACTTTATGAAACAGTCCGCTTCACTACATAGTTACTGCAACCAGCACTTATTGTGGGTACAGTGAAAAAGAAGTCTCATGCATTTAGGTTAACTACTCAAAAATATTAGTATTTTTTTTGAAGAGTAGGTTGACTACTCGTATACACATGCCTTTACTAAAGATGAATGAGAAACTCAAGCTTCAATAAGGTTCTAATAATTTTAAGAGCTTTAAGGAATGAAACATAAAAGATGGGAAATATAAAGAGTATTATATGAGACATGAATTTAGAAAGGAAGCTCCACCTCCACTAGGGCAGCAAGAGTCCTCAAGCTGGCAAGCCTTAAAATTTGGAAAGGCCTTCCGTTCTCTGTGGTCTGGAGTAAAGGGTACACATATTCTGGTACCAAAGCTGCAATGGATAAATTCCAGTTAATAGTCAACGACAACATCTGCACGTAAAGGCCATATATAGCTCTACAATACTAACTCTGTGAAAGTCAGCTAGAAATGAAAATTACAGCAGCAAAGATGAATCCTCATATAGTAATCAATTCCACACCAATAAGAAGCCTTTTATCCTTTATATATTGCTTGAACTGGAAACATGATTATAATGTCATAAATTGCTTCTCTGATTCGTAGATTTTACTTACAGTATGCTAGGAGGAAAAAAAGTGAATGTATCAGAGTAAGCTCAAAGCGACGACCTTAGGGGGATACTACAAGTCATAGAAATAAAATCTCAATTACAGAGAAAGAAATATTTATAGATATACTTTCTAAAACATACTGAGTTTCTTGAGAAAATAACTCAAATGGTAATATGTCCAATCACCACTAGAAAATTTTCACATTCAACATCTCTATTCGGAATGAGTTGAAAAGAAACGGTTTATGAACCTACAAATCTTTGTATCTAGAAGTTCTGGTCAAAAATTTTTGGTAATTTTAAAAACATCACTACATTAATTTTTTAAACATTCAATGCTTAATTCCTAACAAAAAAATAGCATCAATATCAAATCACAGGAAGTAGTCTTAATTGAAGCAAATCCATCACCTATATACTGTTGCAAGAAACAATTATGAAACTGAGATAGGAAGACATGCAACTTGGATTGATTTTATACTTATTTAACGTGAAGATATGAATGCTATAACCCTGAAAAGATAGAATACATTGACGTAGGTATTCTAAAGTTAATGGATTCACGTATGTATATAAATCATAAGAAGCAAGCACATATGTTTTGCTGAGTTTTCTTGTAAACAGAAAGCAATGTCAAACCAGAAATTTCCAGAAGAGTCGAGGACAATACCATTTAAGAATGCCTTCTTTGTTTCTCGGTGAGATGCCAGGCACTATATATGAGAAGAAGGCACAAAAATGGTGTAAGAATCTGATTTCAGAGTGGCACATAGTAAATCTCTTTCTACGTGCTTGGTAAAAATTGTAAATTTGTAAGAGTACAGATGATTTATGAGTAGCTTATAGTATGGTAGATAAGCACCTATATGATTCCATTTACCGTGTGTAATAGATTAAACTTCCTCGGGGTGAGGTATGTTTGAACCAATTTTTTTTTTGGTTCAGTACTTTATCTTGAATTATCGGGTAGTTATCAACAAAAAATAGCTACAAGGCTTCAAAGAAATAAAACCTGAAGAAGTTAAAATCATAGGGTAATAAAACAAGTATATACACATTGTTCCTAAAAATTAATGTTTTTATAAAGTTACCATCTGCAGAGTTCAGCCAAGTTCTCCTTGATAGGCTACTAGTGCAATAATCAACCGAACAAGAGGAAATTAGAAATTAGGCGCAGCTTAAATCAACTTTAGAGGCAAAAGAACAAAGTTGCCTCCATTCCTCAGAAAAAGTTGGACAACAGGAAGGGCCAAAGGGGACTAAAAGAAGGAAATCGATATTATTTTCTCCATCATAATACTATTATGTTCCTCAAGTAAGCAGATATTTCTCTGAAACAAATTGAGACTTCGAAAAATGAAACAATTTATGTTGTTAATATGACAAGCAACAAGAGCTTAGGTAGTGTCAAACTCTTAGATGGGACTTATCAAGGGTTTGAGCAAGGCCCTATATATGGACTTGACATAAGTTATGGCATTATTTACTACAATTGAATTGAAAAATATACCAAATCTAGAAGTAATTGCTCAAGTCTTACAAGAGTATTTTAATAATCCATGCATTTAGACAATTCAGTGATGCTGATTTTAATTGGAAATTTTCTTAGTGAATTTTACTTGATATTGCAAGAGACAGATCAAACAACACCTGAACTTAGATCAAACAACACCTGAACTTCATCGATAAGCAGTAGTTGTATGGGAGGGGGTAACTTAAAAGTTTTCCTACCGAGTTCTCAGAGATTATCTCTATCATATCGTTAAGTAAGCCTCTCTTTCCTAAACAAGTTGGCCCCACCTAGCTTCACTTTCCTATAAGATTGCTACGCTCCATGTACTTATATTCATTTCTATGTTATTTATGATAGAGAAATAATGAAATGTAGATAGGATACAACAATATCTACATTTGAAAGGACTAATACCTTAGCTCAAGGAAATGATCTAATTACCCCACGGAGACGTAATGAACAATATTTCAGCTTATGAAAATGTCAAGGCGAATACTTATTGCAATTTCTTACCAAGCAGTACGAAACAACAGGGTTAATTCCAACCAGCAGTCCTAAATGACCAGAGTGTGATTGATAACTCATGATATAAACTTATCTAAATGTTCTTGCAAGCCCTACCATGACCAGAAACATGTTTGTCTTTTTTTTCGTTCTTCCTTTGATAGGTAAGTTTTGTCCCCAAGTTTGTCTATTTCCCTATTGTTCCCTTATTAGTTATAACTGCTGCAAGCCTTGGGATCTTTTAGGAGTTCTACTTAAGTAAAAATGGAAAAGGGATTTTAAATATCTAGCCTAAAGAACCCTGTTGTTCCCTCGTTATTCATAACCGCTGCAAGAGTTGGAATCTTTTAGGCGTTAATCTAAGAAAGGAATAAATGAGGTATAAATTTTTGTTTGTTGCATGAGAGATGTATCTCTTTGAATCGCTATGAAGAAAGTGCGGCGTTGCTGTTAGGCCCCTTATACTTCAATAAAACCAAGGATCATAGTAATGATTGAAAAGGATAATTAATCAGAACATTATAAAAGGAGTAACGATGACCTGAAGCAAAGCAAGAGCTTCACAAGCTCCAACAGAGTATCTGGTTGTAAGCTTTTCAGGTGACAACACCCTGTAAACTGATGTTAGTTCCTGAAATAGAGAAGATATTAGTATTAACCCATTAGTTGAAAAACCAAGTATTCAATTTTCGGATCGATGAAGATACAATTGGTGTTAACTCATCAATACAACTGATGGATACACACACACACACATACACATACATACATATGATGAACATGTACCGTGTCAAATGCTAATTTGAATGATATGTACAAAACAAACAGATGGAATATAATACCAGGGGTGGGTGGGGGTATTCAATATTTAAGCAAAAAAAAATGCACATTAGTTGTATATTCGACAATGTAGCTAGAGTGTAGTGGATTGTAGTTACAACAAAAAGAGCATAGGAAGAAAAGGCACATCAAAGTAGAGACTGAATTTGAGTTATTAGGTTTTATAACTTAAACACAAGAATTGACAAAACATTCGGTCTTAAAATATAAAAAATGACCAAATTTTTTTCATGTAGTTAATGCATTATGGACTCTATCTAGAAATGCTTGTATAGTTTTAGAAATGTAAATCTATTTAAAACCAGGCCTTTTTCCCCTATTTCAGTTATCCGAATAACACCACACATGATTAACCAGATAAAATTAAGCATCATTTCAATGACAAAATTTTGGAAGAGTCAACTGACAAGGGCATGCCTGTAAGAGTAGGTTAACTGTATTGAAAGAACGCCATAATAGGGGAGCCAATTCTTCAACCGTTTCTCGTTTCTGTATTAACAATACCGCACATGTTAGAATTGGTATAGAATATATCACAAGTAGCAGACAAAATATGAGGGACATAACATAAAGATCTTGACTTATGCACATTAAGAAAAAGCAAGCTTTAAAACACAAAATGTTGTACAAGTCATAGATAGGAATTAGGATGTTTAACCTCTACTAGGCAAACTAAATGAAAAATAAATACAGACATGATTAATCTTAGACAATATGGCTAGTCCAAATACTTATGTCTTGTTTGTCACTGACCAACAATAATGTAGATACTACTATAAAAAGGGAACTTACTCTTAAGATATGAAAGAATGTTTTATGGGTACCTCATTCACATACAGCTAATTATTCGAACTCCGTTAACCTTCGCTGCAAAGCTGATAATCTTAAATTGGATACCTCTGGTTCCCAAATCCTTGGAAGATTTTTATTCCAAGTCTAATTACTTGAAAACTGACAGCTGCCCTTTTATTTTATTTTTAACTCCAGTCAAGATCAAAGGATAGCTGTGCTACGGAGACAAGTTCAATGATCTTGATTTACTTTTAGACTTTTCATTTTGATTCAGTTAAATATTTCCTACGATTAACCTTCCATTAAGATCAATAGTTCATTCTTAACAGCATCAAATCTTGAAATTATTGTTCTTTTTCTTTTCTTCTCAAAATTGCAAAAACTAATCGAGGGAAAGTTCAAATGTAGATTCTTTCAACTATATGTTGTAGTTGAAAACAAAATTTCTGTACGTTTGCTATTATAGAACTTCTCAAACTATACGCCACGGACACTTCTTCAGTCAATCTCTTCCACAACATTCAACTCAATTTAATGCTGGTGTCGTCATCTCCCGCCACAACTTTCCAATTTCAAATGCAAGATAGCATGCTCAATCATAATTTTTTGTTCAATTATGTAATTTAATATCTAATATGTATAATGCTTAAATTTTTAGAATTAGCTAAGATTGGTCTCAAGTGTGGGGGAAAAAACCCAAGACTTTGAGGTTATTCCATCAAAGTTTAAGGTCAACTCTATGTCATATTCTTCTTCTTTTTTGTTTTTCCCTTTTCATCCTCTATGGTTCACCTTTTCATGTTAAGTATACGTATTGGTATCAATATATGTCTTATACTCTTATCTATTACATAGAATCTTACAAATGAATCTAGATAAACATTAACAAATCCATAACAAATGGAAACTTTAATTTAATCAAGAATCGCATAGTAATCAAATGTACTATGTGAGTCTTCGTAGGTAGCTATTGATATCAAGAACTTATGTTATGTTTGGATTGAAGGAATGAAATGAGTGAAGGAATGGAATAGAGAATGGAATGAAATAGGGAGTGGAATGATTCATTTCATAATGAATCATTCCATACTCTCCCCCAAGGAATAAAATTCATAAATTTGGGAGGAATGTGAATGGTCAATTCCATTCCAAAGAGCAGTCAAACACAATTTTTTCATTTTATAGGAATGAGTCATTCCATTCTCACCTCCATTCCTCCAATCCAAATGGAACATTAGGATTTAAAATTGATATATACGAATTACCAATATAAGCTCACTATCATTTAGTGTCAGTACTTCATTCCATTTCAATAAAGGAATGACCTTCACAGCATTTTATGTCTCCCAATTTTCTTACTTTTTACAAGTAGCTAGGTTAGAGATCAAAGAATCCACGTTCCAAGTGGCTTAATTATCAAAGTATATATAGCAGATTTCTTTTATATAGATTATTTGGGGTATATACTGTAAGCCTACTTGCTAGAATCTGTACAAGATGTAAATTAATGGCTTCGAAATTTGGAAAAATTAAACAACCCTTAACTCCTAATTTTTTCGCAGATGCGACTATAGATGAATTAATATGCTTTCTTGCTAATAATCTAGGGCTAACTAATTAATCACCATCATTAATTAAAGCCAAGGTGATACAAAATCCCCAATCTGCTCCAAAATATAATATCAGTTTTGACCTTATGATAGCAATTTGAGATATTTCAAAGTCAAATTTGATAAGAATTCAATAAATTCAGGGAATAAAACAATTACAAAAATTGTAAACTATCTTAAATACTACTTTCAAAAGTTAAATAAATCACATCAATTTTAAATGTAAAAATATCACTTATTGATTTTGATCTTATATTTTAAAACAGCGAGGGCAAACATGTTACCACATCAATCAACCCCTATGTACATCAAATTATTTCGAATTCCTTATAACTATGTATGAGAAGCTAAAAATAATTAACATGCAAATTAAGCATGATCAACTACCAAAGATTAGTTCAAGACTAAATAAATTCATTGAAGAATTATAAACACCAAATCAAGAATCAAATACATTGAAATATACATATACATATACACACACACGTTGATGGATATATTTGTGTGTATATAGACCTTGTTGAGAAATGATAGAGCCGGCTGTCGGCACTGAGGGTCATGAAGCAAGTGAATCAACTCTTCCGCGGTGGCCGACGGCCAGTCAATGCTTCTAGAGGAAGCAAAAGCACCACACATTGTGGGGTCTACGAAGAATGATTCCGGCAGATTGGCCATTCCTCTACCGTAGAAACCTAGAAAATTCTCTGTCTTTCTCTCTCCAGAAATAAACAAACAAACATACACTGACTTTGAGAACAGCAGTAGTGTAGTCGTAGTACAAGTGAGTAGGAAATCTTTGCGTCCCTCGCTCTTTATAGGGGCCCTGTGGCTGTGGGATTGGAATTGTGATGGAGTTTCGTTCGTGCTACCGGGTATATAAATTGACGTGTTGCATGATTATATGGTTACACGTGGGTTTCTAACATTGGACAGAAAAGTTTAAGGCAGTGATATTTTCACATAATTTTTTCTTACTGAGATATAAAATGAGTCTTATTTTTATATAAAAATAAAAAAAATATAAATATTAAAAATATATATAAAAGTAGTGATTACTGTGATCTAAATAATGATGCGTAGCGTTGACTAATGACGTGGCACAAGTGGAGTTTATTACAAAGGGTATTCTATTTACCTGATCATGTTTCTCGTGCTTTTACTTCGGGAAGAAGAAGAACAGATGTGTAAAAAATGGATTTATCATTATGTTTTATTTATTCACCCATTTCCCCTTGTTGCTTATTTATTTATTTATGGGATACCTAGTTTTAATTAAAAGTAAATTTAGGATTGATATAATCTTATTTTAGAAATAATCCTCCCCTTCTAAATTTGAAGATACATTATTATTATTTTTTTGAGTCAATTTGCAAATAAATTTAAAATTCAAAATTGATATAAATATTTAAAATTTTAAAACATTAAATATGATTATTAATTGTTCATTTTTAGTTCGTTATAAAAAGTATACTTATTTGTACAAAAGTCTTATGAATTTGCATTGATTTTGAATATTAAGATATCATATATTCACTCTTATTTATCTTTTACCCATTTTGCCTTTGTTTTTTATTTTTTTTAAGTGCAAGTAAATTTATGATAGATTTTTACTTTTAATTTTTTTTTTTCTAAAATTAAAGATACATTTTTTGTTTGAGTTAATTTTCGAGATTTAAGTTTTGAGAACGCTACATGGTAATTAATAACACTTTTTAACTACTTTACAATAAATATAAGAAATTGATATTTTTACAAATTAATTTAATATTTTTGTAAGTAGATCTCATTTGATCTTGTAAAAATATTAAATTAACTTGTGAAAATATTAATTTTTTAAATATATTGTTTGTGTTAAAATAAAATATATTGCAGATTTTAAATCACACCATTTCTTTAAAAAGTGGAAAAGGTATATCTAGTAAAAAATAGTATTAATCCAGCTTTTAAATTATTTTTAATATAAAGAACACTTATAATGAACATAATTGATTTATACCAGCTACAATTTAAAAAAAATAAAATCATACGTATTTTTATATTTTCACATAATTTTCTTACGTGAGAACATAAAACGGATCCCACTTTCACGGGAAGATCGGGTGATTGACAAATATAAAAAAAAATGTAAAAAAACTAATTTTATTTTTTTTTAGTTGAGAAGCCGGAGTCACCATTCTTTTTGGCGTGTATTAAATTTTTTTAACCTCAAAGCGTCTTAAAAGTTTTGAATTCATGACCTAATATGTGTTAAAATTAATAATCAATAATCAGTGGTCTTTTTAAAAGATATATGTTGCCGAATCAGCCTAATAACATTTAATACTTTCTCTTCCAAAATATTATATCAAATTTTACATTTTTAAAAGTCAATTAGAGCAATGTTTAGTTCGAAAATTTTAATTCATAATGTCAATTATAAATTCGAAAATGTCATAAATACACTCTTCATTTTAAAATATAAAATCAAGATTCACATTTTAAAATGTTTTTAAATTTAAAATTAATATAAATTCATTTATTACTTGTTAATACAATTATGAATATTATAAACTACTTCATCTGTTATTTTTTATTTATCTTTTTAGATATTAAAATTTGTTACGTTTTATTTATCGTTTATAAATTTTAAGGAAGCATTAGTCACTTAATTTATTATATTATCCCTACATTAAATATTAATTTGTTTATCTTTCATCTTTTTCAATGAATTTTGACATGTAATATTGAGATTTTATATTCATATTAATTAATCAGATAAAACATTAATTGTATTTCTTAATCTTTATCTTTTCTCATAAAACGTCAATTAAAACAGAACAAAGGGAGCACCTAATAAGTACTATTAATTACAAAATTTATTATTTTCAAAACATAAATGAATCACGTCAGTTTTAAATTTGAAGAAAGTCTTAAATTAACTTTTAAAAAATTAATATTAATTTTCTAATTTAAGAAAGCAGGAATAAGAAACATGATTTGTTATTTTGATATTGCTAATTAATTTTGCATGAAACACATGATAGTTAGAAAAAAATTATAATGTTGAAAAAAATTAATTTAAAATAATTAATTTTTAAAAAACAATATAAATTTTCTAATTTTAGAAAGTGGGAGTAAGAAACATGATTTGTAATTTTGATATAGTTAATTAATTTTGCATGATACAGATGATAGTTAAACCAAAAAAAGTAAAATTATAATGTTGAAAACAATTGATTAAAATAATAAATGTGACCTGTTTGAGAGTGGATTTGAATACAAGACCTTTCGGACCAACCATCTGAATTTTGTTTAGAATCCAGACATATTTTAAACTAATTTCATTCCAAGAAAATAAATAAATGAAAAAATTAAGAAGTGGATAACACAAACTTGCCTAGAACAAAATATAATAAACTTAAAAAAAAAATTCAAAAATTACATTTTACCTATATAGAAATTTTTTTTTTTTTTTAGACAAATAGAGGGTAAAGGAGGGAGGAGAAAGAATAGAATAGGAGCACCAAATACAAAATGATGCCTATGAAACCAGCAGCTAAAGCTCCAGTGACTTGGTGACAATAATGATTGAACAGGCCACATATGGGCAACCAACCTGCATGAGAGTTCCCTTTCTTCCCCACCTGGGCTATTGCCAAAGCTGCTGATATGCTTGAAGTAAGTAACAATATCACAACCTAGATGTATAAATCAAAGACACAACATTAGCACAAACTGTACAAGTAATAAATAAATAAAATCAAAGTATTTTTTCTCAAATTTTCTACCCTCCTTAACAAATCCATAACTGAAATTTCTTAAACCAAATATCGTAACGGGGTGTAAACTTTTAAAATCCTTTATTTTTCCTCTGATTTTAACAGTAACAGAATTAGGGATAATATGAAAGTATTCTTTAGGCTTACCAAATCTGGGACTATAACAAATCGCCAGAACAACTTCTTTGCAGGAATAAATACAATTACAAACCCATAGATGCTTGCAATAACATTTGTAATCACAAAGTACCTGCATATATATATATTAGACAACGACAATTAATTATTTAAAAAAAAAAAAAAAACTATGAAAAAATGAGAGAGAAGAACTGGGACAGGGCACAAGCTTACTTCAATGCCGGTGTGTAACTGTACTTTGCTTCGAAAGAAATAGAGAATATGTTAGCTTTCTCATGGCTTGTACCCATGACAATGGCTGCCAAAAAGGTTGAAGTCAAGGCTAGAAGCCTTAGCAAAATGATGCAAATCCTCTTAATATTCTTCTTCATCTCCATGAATTATATAAATGTTTTTCTAGTGCACAAGGAAAATTAAGAGAAGGGAATCAAGTATATCTGTCGAAATGTTACTTGGGAATAAAGGGCATGCAGTTGTGGATGGTGCACTAGTGATATTTGTGCCTGTTCTAAAAACTCTTTTGTTCTATTATATGTTAGTTGAAACTCTCACCTGTTTCTGCCAACAAATTTTCTACCTTCCATCTACAATCAAGACTTTAATAATTGACTATGATGACCCTTTTAAATAATAATATTGTCGAGCTAAGAATTAGCATTTTCATGTCCATTTCCATCAATGGGACCATGTATATATAAATTTGATGATTGTTCTACTTGGAAGAAGTTCAAAAACACAATTTGCAGTAAGAGTTGCGAAAATACCATATTGTGATAATAAAACATAATTATATTTCGATAACAAGTTGGCAAAGGGGATTGAAACATAAACAATCCTATTAAACCTCTCCAATAATAATATTGAAACTTAGGCGTCTAGAATGGCATTCAGATCATCCATAATTATAAGAAACAGCTCTTTCATATTATCTGCAATTGAGAGTCCAGTTTCAACCACCTCTTTAATTCGATTCAGCTGGAGACCAATAACAGGGCTTACCATCTCTGTATAAGTTTCATCACCACAAGAAACATCTAGTATTGGAACTTGTTTGTCCGTTCCCATAGCAACCATATCCTCATTTGAGTTTTTCCTCTCCACCTCAGAACTAGCCAACAAATTTCCCTCATATTGGTTCAAATTCTGTTCTGCAAATAGAAAACTGTCTCGTGTCGCTAGATTAGCAGACTGATCAACCTTTTTGTTTAAAAGAACTTGTGTAATCTCTTTTGATATAACAGCTTCTTCAAATTGATCCACCCTATCTCTAGCCACAAGAGCTTGTGTCATCTCTACTGCTACAACAGCTTCTTCAAATGGATCCGCGATATCTGCAACCAGAATTGCTTGTGTCATCTCTTCCGCTATCTCTTCAGCTATTACAGCGTCTTCAAGTTGAGCCTCGATATATGCAGTCATAACAGCTTGTGTCATCTCTTCCGCTATCTGTTCAGCTATAACTGCTTCTTCAAATTGATCTTCAATTTGTGTCATCTCTTCTGCCACAACAGTATCCGTAGCCACTAATTCGTCACCAACCAGCACTTTTTCACCTTCATTTTCCTTGGAAGCTGTAATACAAATATATGATGCAAATATCAATTGTAGTTTTAACTCATATTTTCACCCTTTAATGATGTATGATCGGCTAAAGATGACTCAATTATTGTTATCATCATAAACAGAACTAAATCATTGGAAGGACCATTATCATATCAAAACTTTTACATTTATAGGGAATTGAACAATATTATTTATATCGGAAGTGAACTGACGATACACAAAAGTACATTGGGAATTAGGTGGTGGTGGCGGCGGCTCTGCTGCATCATTTGCTTTTGTTTTTTCTTGCAGTTCCTTCTTCTTCCTCTTGTCAGCTCTCCTCTTCTTTGAACCTTTTGGCATGATTGGTTTGTTTGTGTAAAGAAAAGGGTATGTGATAATGCTACTTATAATTGTGAAATGGGCTATTGGGATTCCGTGAAATAACAAGTACAGAAAGAAGTTCCACTGAATGAAGTCTTTGCATGTTTTATACTAGTTCCCATGAATAATACTTATTGAGTAGAAGTGGAAAGGGCATGCATTTTTAGAGAAGCCTATTTAATGACTTCTACCCATCTCTCTTTCTCGTCTGGTTATGGAAATTGGAGTGAGCATTAAACCAATACTAACACACTGGGAAATGTGATAGGACTACACTACAGTAAGTTACTGTACTAATTTGCTAACGGCAGTAATGACTAGAAAGGTTCGTGCATAATTTTTGACTAGACTCTTGGGCTTCAAAATTTTCGCTGAATTCTCAGTTTCATTTTCAATGTATGATCTTCTTTTTTTTTGTCTAAATTTTACCATATCCTTCTCTGTTTTATCCCTCTTCAATTTGTTTATTTTTATATTAAAAAGATATATATATATATATATATATATATATATATATATATATATATATATATATATATATATATATATAACTCTTAGTTTTCCTTTTTTTAGGTTTCGTTGGTGCATTCATTGACATAAATTTTAAATAATCTTTACCTGTAATAATAACTCATAGTATCTATTTTTTTTATTAAAAAAATTATATCTAAACGTATGGTATCCTACCTTGAATTTTCCAAAAAATGTCAGATATACTCTATATTAGTAAGAATAGTCCTACA
Source organism: Hedera helix (assembly GCA_947179155.2). NCBI lineage: Eukaryota > Viridiplantae > Streptophyta > Magnoliopsida > Apiales > Araliaceae > Hedera > Hedera helix. The sequence goes on along the minus strand of OX359265.1, from coordinate 44,462,473 downwards.
GACTATAGTAGTATGTTTGAAGGAAGGAGCGAGGGAGTATAGTCCTAAGTCCAACAAATTTTAAAAATGATTTTTCACTTTGTTAAAATATTACTACTAAAAAGAGAAACAAATTTAGGAATTCTCAACATATTTCCTCTCACGTAAATAACAACTAAAATATATAGTATTATGTGATTGATATCCCATGTACGTATTTATATTAAAATTAGTATAATTTATATTAATACATGCATATACACTTTGAAATAATATAACAAATGATATGAAAAATAAGATATAATTATAAACATAACATATATTATATCCGTAAAGATGATGAATTTAAGATTAACTCAATATTAACTCAATGACCAATCAAATTAACCCAGCTACTTTGAATAAGATTTTTATTTACCTTATTATATAATATACATAGTTATAAATATCAAATTTTTATTTGCAATTATAACATAAGATGTGGATATGTTTATTTTTCAAAATATTTTGGGGCATTATTTGCGGGTGGTATGACTGAAATGCAAAATCGTCTCTCCTGTTTGTATTATTTTTGTAAAACTCTCCCTCAAATATTTTGTTTTGGTAAAACTCTCCTTCCGATTTATATTATTTTTGCAAAATTCTCTCTCAAACTTTTTTTTTATAACAAAACTCTCCCTTCAAGATATATTAATTGGGCAAAATGGACCATTATATATTTATTTCATTTATTTTTTTTGTGAGAAGTTTATATCATATTTTGTAATATTTGAAAATATTTTATATTAATTTTTGTAAAATTAATTTTAATTTTATATTTTGAAACGTAGGAAATATATTGAATAATTGCAATTTCATCCCATGTGCTTTGAAAAATGGGGTGAAATGTAAAATTATTATTTGTTTAGTTGATAAATGAGATGTTGTGGTAGAGGTGATTCGCTTTTACAGTGATTTTGAGTTTAAATATAAAGAAATAAGAAAATAAATGGACAAAAGTTTTTTATTTTGAATTTTTTATAAAATTAAAAAATAGACAATAAATTAAATAACATAGACAAATCTTTTAAATTTTTATCAGAAACTTTATATTACAAACATAACAAGGTTGATTTGTCTGTTTATGAACTTGTCGGTCAAAAGGCATAGAAGTCGAACTAGTACTTGCATTAAAATGATAATAAAATAAAATTATTGATATTAATTTATTATTAATATAGACTATTATAATTTATTATTAAATTCGTGCTATTTTCTCATGATTAGTTTTTCATTAAATTTTGAATTATTATTTTTAATTTCTAATGTCATTTGATACCTTCAAAGCGAAATTATATAATATCACATTTTACTTAGAATTATAATAATTTATTAAATAGTCTTAAAGATGCTCAAACACAACTCATAGGCTTTAATAACAAATTAATCATAAGATAAGTAATTTAAAGTGATAATAGATTAGTATAAATAATCAAATTTCATCATGATTTTTGAAAACAAATATTATTTAGTTATATTTTTACTAAAAATAGGGATAAGATAAAATTATTCAATTAATCTTATATTATTAAGAACCATATAATTAATTATTTATTTGATTATATATCATTTATTTAATTAAATATTTTTTATTTGTCATTTTTATTTAACTAATACATAGTGGAGGAAGAATTTTATTAAAAAAATTAATTTTATAAAAATAATATAAATTGGAGGAAGAATTTTATCAAAAATAAAGTTTAAAGGAGAGTTTTGTAAAACTAATACAACTCAGAGGCAATTTTGCATTTCAGTCCTGGGCGGTAGACATCTACTTGTCGGTTTGTATCAGGTGGGAACTATTAATTACTTTATGACGGAGTAGTAGAAATAATTCAATTTCTTTCCGCCTCTCTTCTCTGTCAAACCGACCAAAATATTTTTCCCGATCTGAATCTTTCCGGCGAACCAAACTGAAACAATGTCGATATCATTTTCTCTCACCTCTCTCTCAAAAACCCTAAAGCCCTCTCCTCCTAAAACTTCGATCTTCAACCTCCTTAACACTCCTCCTGCCAAAACCCAGCTCAAATCTACTCCCAATCTCAAACCTCCCCGATTATCTTTCCTCTTCAACATACAAAAACCTAAACCCCAATTCAAACCAATTCACCACAATGAAATTCGTTCTCTTTTCACTGGCATCGTCGAAGAAATGGGTAAAATCAAGCAAATTGGGGTTTCCCAGAATGACGGCGGATTCGACATGAAAATCATCGCAAAAACCGTTCTTGAAGATGTAAAGCTGGGTGATAGCATTTCTGTTAATGGTACATGCTTAACGGTTACCGAATTTGATACCCAGTTATCGGAATTCACTGTAGGATTATCTCCTGAAACCTTAAGACTAACCTCTTTGATTGAGCTGGAGCCAGGTTCAGTGGTTAATTTGGAGAGAGCAATGAAACCCACAACGCGAATGGGTGGGCATTTTGTGCAGGGACACGTGGACGGGACTGGTGAGATTGTGGAGACTGAGGTGGAAGGAGATTCATTGTGGATTAAGGTTAAGACTGCGCCGGAGCTGTTGAAATATATTGTGCCAAAAGGGTTTATTGCTGTGGATGGGACTAGTTTGACTGTGGTGAAGGTGTTTGATGAAGAAGGGTGTTTTAATTTTATGCTGGTGGAATATACTCAGCAGAATGTGGTGATACCATTGAAGAAAGTTGGGCAGAAGGTGAATTTGGAGGTGGATATACTTGGCAAGTATGTAGAGAGGCTTCTCAGTAGTGGTTTTGTTGGTGCTGTCAAATCATCGTGATAGAAAGGTACTCTTCAAGAGTAGTTTACTTCCTGCGTCTGTTTTTCAGTTATGTGTATCACAGTTTCTGTGTAATTTATATTGCTATTATGATTATTGGCAATATGAATAATGATATTGGTTCTGGTCAAAAAAATATGAATAAGGATATTTACATCTTGAGTTTGAGATATATGATTTTGAAGCGTTCAATTCCTGTATATATGGGGTATACAATATTACAATGTCATTGTATATGGATCGTGTTAACTGTCAAATGGTGTGAATGATTACTTTAAATTAAACTTTGTCTACCTTCGTAGCAAATCATAAGCTCATTGCTATTACGTTTAAGCAATGCCAGGCACAACAAAAGCACCGGTGTTAATAATTTGGACAACTTTAAAGGGTGACTATTATATATGTCTATAGTTATTTTGATACTCAACTATTTCAGAATGCGGTGATTAGCACTTGTGAGATTGAGACATGTATAGAATCCTTATGATGTTGAACACCAACACTTAGGGGTGGCAATCGTGTCGTGTTAGGCAAACTCGTGCTGTGTTAGGTTATAAGTATTACACTAATAGGGTAACATTGACACTACCCATTTAATTTATTGTGTCAAGATCTCTGGTTTATTAATGCTTCCAAACTCCCGACCTTTATTTTGGTGATTTGTCTGTTTTCTGCTCCTCACAGTGGTAGATTGTTAACATAATTTATTATTTCTTCTGAAATTCTGTGTTTGAATTGTCTCTCTAAAATCTGCATCACTTTTTAACATCATTGGGCATAAGCTTTATCATAATAAGTAAATTTTTTGGGAAGGAGCAGAGGAGGCAAAGGAATTTCTTTCATTTAATCAGCTTCTTAATTCAGTTTCTATTTCTCAGTCCTTGGATAAGCATATATGGTCTTTTGATCCCTTGAAAATCTCTCCATGCCGATTATTCCACTTGGCTATTGTTCGGTTATCATTTTTCTCTAAATTCCTACTTCAGAAGACAAACGTTCCCTCTAAAATTAAGATTCTGGTGTGGTCTTTGACCCTTTATCGACTTAACACTATTGAAATGTGGCAGAGGCCACCTTACAAATCTTAATCCTCATATGTGTGTTTTGCGTATGCAGGAAAGCGATACCCATCATCGTCCTGTTTTTTGTTTGGTGTATTGAGTGATAGTTGGATTTGTCCCTTTTTGGTAGAAGTTCTTCTCCTATACAGATTTAAGAGTTTATGCGATATTAAGAATAAGAGGATTATGAGGATTATATGTAGATGTGCTTGTTTCATCATTTTGTTGGGAGATTTGTTCAAGAGAAACGTTGAGAGTTTATGTGGTAGGATAACAAATATCGATTTACTTAGGCTAGTTTATCTCCCCCCCCCCCCCCTCCTCATAGGGTCATGCACTGGTGCTTTTCAATGAATTTCTTTGTCAAACCTTTACAAGGATTGACATGCTTCACGAATATATAGCCTCTGGGTATGTGTTTAGTAATCTATTCTCTATTCTTAAATTTTTCTTTTACCAGAGAAATCAACAATTCAAAAAATTCTGAATTAAAATACATATGCACAAAGACTAAATGTCCGTGTATGCAATGAAAGTGAACAATCTTGTCAATGTTCGGCTGGTTGAAGCTTCTTTGTCCCTTGTTCTCTATTTTGTCTTATTGTTCAACCTTTTACTGTCTTGCAGACCAAAGGAACCGACCCTATCTTGTTACCTTTTTCTTCCATCTTTCTGCCTTTCAGTTGGTTATAGGTGAAGAAATCTTTAGTGGTTGTCATACTTCTTTGCCTTCAACTCAGTGTTGACTAGATCAGTCTGAAGGTACTGTGTTGTGCAATGTTTTGGTAAGCAGCGACAGTCTTATGTGTGAGAAATGATTTCACAATATAATAGTATCAACTTAGAAATGGGAATGGATTGGACAAATTTATGTGATAAGTTTATGCAAGAAAATTAAACAGTTCGTGGTTCTTTCGAGGCCGGCAGTATGAGGTCATATGTGGTCGGATTTGCTATTTGAGACAGATAGATACAGAAGGGGACGAAGGTTATAGACGAAATAGTACACATAGGACTTGTAGTGAGTTGTTCTCTTCTTTGAAATCAAAAGTGACAGAAAAGTTTATTATATATAGGTTGATTATTTGCTCCAAAATTCTACTAAGGTGTAACCTCAAGAAAGGTGGAAGAAATACATTATGCAATATATATACATATACACATAAATGTATATATTTTAATCCAGAAGATGGGTGATAAAAACCTAAAGTTTGGTATCCTTAGCTTGTTCTAATTCATATACCAGTAACTGTAGTGGATCTGCAGCAGATTTCCCTTTTAATGTATTTGATTTATAGTTGTGCCAGCAGTTTATAGCCCTGTTATTTAACAGTCGCTCTCATTCCTGTGCTGCTTATGCTTATATGTGTACATTTTGTGTCTACATGTTGTCCCCTGGTTCCCGGTTCCTTTTCTCTTTAAACTATTTTTCTTGTCTGTATTCTTATGTATTTTTTCCCAGGGTAGGAATTGGATTGGTGTTCTGGAATTGTTGTAATTAGTGGTAAGCCAAATACTTTTCTAGTAGGGGACAGGACATATTAGCCTATTAGGTTCTATGTTTTATCTAGCTATACCAGAAAGGTAGAGAAATTTTTTCATTAGAACAGTATGTTGGACTCAAAAGTAGCCTTAATCATACACCACACAATCAACATCCCTTTTTCAATAACTATTCAATGAAAAAGTAACCATTTCCCCACCATTAGCATCCTAAGTTTCTTTCTTTACTGCTTGTATCTATCTTTATTATTATGCATGAAACTATCCTTTCACTTGACCAACTTTTTAGCAGAGTTTTCCATATTTTGCCCAACAACCCTTGGGTGCAAACCCACTGATGTAAATTTTCTTTAGTCTAAAATGACACAAGGTCTGGTATCCTTAATCATACACCTCACAATTGACATCCCTTCTTCAATAACTATTCAATGAAAAAGTATCCATTTCCCCACCATTAGCATCTTAATCTTCTTTCTGTAATGCTGGTATCTATCTTTAGTATTATGCATGAAACTATCCTTTCACTTGACCAACTTTTTTTTAGCAGAGGTGTCCATATTTTGCCCAACAACCCTTGGGTGCAAACCCAGTGTTATAAATTTTCTTAGACTCAAGTAGTCTAAAATGACACAAGGTTTGTGATTATAATTTCATTAAATATACAACACTATTGAATTAATTAACAAATTTTTATCTTTAAAGTGTAGACATTAATTAATAAATTTTATAAATGAGACGAATAGATGGAGAAATAATTTCATTTTTGTAAAACTGGTGCAGTAATAATCATCTTTATATGTTTGTTCGGGTATTTAATTTTCTTTTATTTATTATGATGAAATACAGCCTTTCCACTGGGCCTAAACGTCACCTCCAGCACCATTGTCTTGTCGAAGTTTATATACACAATATTTAATTATAAAATTAAATATTATATTTATTTTAATTATTAAAAAATAAGACATGATATTAAAATTTGTGATTTATCTCACTTTTTAATAGTTAAAATAAATATAATATTTAATTTTATATTTAGATATTGCATATGAAATTTATTCCCCTCTCAAAGGCTACTTAAATTTGGGACAGTGACAACTTAGAGCATCTCCATTGGAGATATTTGGAAATTGATTCTAAATAGGGCTCACGAATGACATGACAAGTCTCTCAAATATTTAATAATAAAGATAAAATTGTTAAAAGCTTATTCATTATAGTGAAAGTATTTTTAATAACACTTTTACATCAATCAACCAAAAAGCAATCAATCAAAAAGTCGAGATCATCCCACAATATACAACGGTAATAAATATTTTTACATTGTTATGTTTTATCATTTGACAGTGTTAAGTTTTATGTTATAGTTAATAAATAAATAAATAAAATTCTGACATATAAGATCCATCACTCATTTTCTATCTAACATATATAATATAGTATTTTTTTTATTTTAAAATAAAAATTTAACACAAAATATTTTAGTAACATATACAATGAAGATGCTCTCATAAGAGGTCTTCACCTTCCAAACTACTCTTTTTTAGCTATAGCTTATTCAATTCAAGCAATAATAACCTGGCCCGACAAAAATATAAAACAAAAAAGTAAATTGCTATTTTTTTATTTAATATATATGTGGATACTAATAATGAGAAAATAGTCGTTGACCTAATAATACCAGCTGGCAGGGGACACGTGGCAGGGGACAAATGGTTTATCTATCATCTATTTGTTACCAATTTGACTATAACTGCTGAATAAATAAATAAAATATGTTCCACGATGATTCATGCCAAAAGAAAATGAATTGACACGTGATTTAAGTAAAGCTTAGTACTTAATTACACGGAATTAGGATCGTTAATTTGGGTTTATTTGATTGTTATTTTGGAACTATCTCACATGTTGTAAGTCGGTGTATTGAAGCTCTTCATACAAGTTAGTAAGAAAGACACTTTTTTGTTAATTAATGGAGTATATTAATTGTAATGATACTCCAAATCCCTAATGTAGACAAACAGCCTGAATGGGAATTAAATTGTTTTTATTCTTATTTACTAATTCCACATACAAGCAGATGACATCAATTATTGTCCCAAAATCAAATAGTATTGTAAAAGGTATTTGCCGATTTGAAATAAATTTGAGATATTTTTTGATATATAAAATTTATTTAATTTTATTCTGATGCATTTATGAAAAGTGTTATTTGATTAAAAAATTTATTATTTTCATATTTTATAATAAATCACATCAATTTAGGATTTAAATTTTTTCAAATTAATTTTAAAAATTAAAAGCGTTCTCAAGTTTTGGAATAAAGGACGTATTTATTAGGCTATTTAATACTCTCTTCATAACATGTTTCCATGACCAAGTAATATATCACTAATTTTGAACGAATATAATATATATGCGATAATAAATTGAATTCTCAACATTACTGTTATTAGAGAGCTTACGAAGGTGAGGGATAAATCACGTTTTTGCGTGAGATATTTTTTATAATAAAAAATATTTTTAAATAGTTATAAAATGCCTTTTTTACAATGTCCTTGTAATAATAATGTTCTTACATTCTTGCTGAGAGAGTCTATTTAATTATAAAAAATATCATTATTTTTGTATGATAACTTACGTAATTATATTCGACATCAGTCACTTTTCTGTTTGCCTTACTATTAATAATAAAGAGTTATAAAATTAATATTCCTTATGTACCAGGATAAAAATTCTCCATCTACTTTTTTGATTAAATTGATTATTTTTAAAACAATAGATTTTATTATTCTTTTATCTATATGCAAAAAAATCATAAAACACAATAAACTACAAATAATTATGTACTAGTTGCAATATTTGTCATTTTAAAATTTAAATATATATTTTTAATTATTAATTTAAAAGACAATCAATTTGATAAAAAAATTTAATATATGAATAGTACTTAACATAAATAAATAAAATATGCGAGGAAGTAGGAAATACCAAAATCCACATCATGCATGTAGATGACGTAGTTGTGAATACAATTAGGGGGTAAAATAGTAAATAAGTGCATTACCTTCCAAAGAGGTCGTGTTCAAAATAATTTCAAGTCTAGTTGAATAACATTTTACTCATATTTTATTTGATTTTTTTAGAAATTGCTCAAATTTGTACTTTAATTTGAATACAAATTTGCAATCTTTACTCAAAATTCGAATTTGACTTATTTTATTATACTTGAAATCAACTCATTTTTTAATTAAATTACTCGCGAGCATGTGAGACATATACAAATCAGAATTAGATCACTTGTGTTACGTTAATGTAGATCAAATTAACTTAATCAACTATTTGAATTCTTCAAACCAGATCTTGAGTCTCGTAAAAAAAATAATAAGATGATATTATCACCCTTAAATCAATTGATAGATATGTACAAAAAATATATAAATTCCTTCTACTTTTTAAAGTATACGGAGAATTTAATTATTGAATACTATATATTAAATAAATTGAGTATATCTAATACTGTATTTGAGTAAAAATTAATGAACTTGTATTAAGTATGAATTAACATGTTAATTTTTTTTAATATTTTAAATGAACGAGTAATAAGTTAGTCATATTAGAATGGTACAGGCGTTCGAATATCAGAGTGAATTTGAATTCAATTTATTTACGTACCAAATTCAAATTTCACTTAAATTTTTTTGAGTGGATCACAAATCAAATTTCAGACCACGTTCATTTTCAACCCTACACTTGAATTCATTCTCAGCCCGTCGTTCAATCCTCCAGCTTCCTAGGCCTCTTAAATTGAACTTGTGGCAGTGGTGGAAAAATGTACGTGGAGTCATCTTGTCCATACGTGTGTCACGTGCCTATTGGACTTTAACTTGGAAATATCAACCCATCCACCAGCCATACCTTTCCCCTCCAAAATAAATATAAACTCCTGAGGAGCCGCACACAACCTTGCTGAAAATAATCATATCTCCAAACTACACCTTGCTAGATACGATTGCATATTTTCATACATTGCACGAATAATTGACATAACTCTTCAAAGAGTTCTAACTGTTTATTTTGATGCTCGATCGCCTATTATCAAGTGGGGGCCCTCAGTACAAGTGGGCCTCTGGACACTTAACTATATGGGTTTGATCAATGGGTTTAAAAATTCATACGTTAACACTATCTATCAGAACATTAAACTGTAATTTATTTTTGAATAGCTGTATTAGATTAAAAAAAAACAAAAATAATAGCTTTATTACTACGAAAGAAGAGGAATCAAAGATTATTGTACTCAAAATAGTTAGAGAACTAGGCTAAGAATATTCCCAAGGAAAAGTAGTGTTAGCCATCCCATTAGTCAATAATTACGTACCCAAAGGGGCAGAGCCGTAATATAAATTGGGAAAGTGAGGGAAATAGAATAAGGTTGCCGCATAAATATTCGAAGACCGACGACTGGGCCGGGTCGTCACCCTTTGGTGTGGTATATATAGCCCGTCAAAGACTTCCCATTCTCCACAACTCCCAGCCCTCCCAAAATATTTATTTCCTATTTTCTCTCCCCCAAGAAAATAGAAAAGAAAAGAAAACCTTTTTTGCCTTCTTCTCCGCTAGATTCCAGGAATCAGAAATCTCAGCAGCACCATGAAGAAATCTGGACTTTTAGTCGCCGCAGCTTCTGCCACCGCCGTATCTGCTTCCTCATACTCTAACTTCCCCTCCAATTCCAAGATTCGGTTTTCTAGCGAGGTAATTCCTTGCCCTCTCTCTATCAATTTCGTGGAAAATTGATATTTTTATTTTTAATTCTGTGTACCGTTTGATTCCCATAAAAATTGGATCTTTAGCCTGGATTCTTGTTCGGAATCGATTTTCCTTTCTCTTATTTCGGTATGGATCTGTGTTCGGCGTTTGTTGATTCTATTTAGTCGGTCGGTCTTTACAGGAAGCTGTTTCCAGCCGGCATAGTGATAATAATTCAACACAAAAAGCGAATTCTTCGGAGAAATTTGCGCCGAGGTTTGATGGATTGAGGTTTATTGAAACTCTGGTCACTGCTCACAGATAAAGATTTGATTTTTGAAGACCGAACCAAGGAAGGTCAATCCATTTTTTCTCCATTGCGATGTTAACCAAAAAGTCAATTTTATTTTCTATGGAAACTATTTATGTTTCTGGGCTATATATATCATTAGTTAGTGGGTTATTTAGCAAGAAAAAAGAGGGAGGAGAGAGAGAGAGGGATCTGATTTCTGCTGTATTTTTTTTCGACATAAGCAATCTATATTAGTATTGTTAAGGTGTGCTTCCTGAATTAATATACTCTTTTAAAAATGTTTAAATTGGTCTTATAAAAAATGTTTAAACTTTAAAATATACTATTAAAAGTACTTAAGTAGAAGAGATCCTTCCTTAATTGTAAATTTAAATTTTCCTTGATTATACAGCCCTGCTCTATGTAGTGGTGCACAAATGACCTGCGGTCCGGCCTTGATCAGACCTGGTCAAGGCCTGGTCCGGCTTAGCCCGGCCTGAAGGCCTTGAACAAGCCACATTTTTTTGGCTGGTCTAGCCTGCCCTGCCAAAAAGTCCGGTCTGGCCTGGTCTGAGGTCCGGCCTGAGGTCCGGCCTGGTCTGATGCCTGACCTGGCCTGAGGTCCGACTTGATTCACCCAAAGCCCCACTCGATTCACCCAAAGCCCGACTCGGCCTGTTAATTTTCTATGATTCATGCATGTTTGTTTGTATACGAATAAATAAATTCATAAAAACACATTGGGTAATATAATATATAAGAATTTTTCTTACCAAGCTAGTAATCTACACTTTTTGCAGAATTTTCATTGCATCTTCATTTTAATAAATACTTGGGTTAAAAACTAGAAAGTCATTTGTAAAATAATAATAATAATAAAAAAGATAGCGTTCATAAAAAATAAACTTTTTTATTAATGATAGTATAAAATAATACAACATCTTTAAAATTGTACATTATTTTAATTCATTATAGTAATTTATAAGTTGTAACTTGTAAGTTATAATACATTACTTTTAATTAATATATCAATTAAGTTTAAAATTTTAATTGGTGTTTTTATAATATTTGAAATTATTAAAAAAAAAATGAATGGATCGGATTGGACCTGCTTGACCTGGTCTGCAAGCCTCGACAGACCCCATTTCCAAGCGCCAAGCTCGGCTTGATTTGGTCTGCAGGCCAAAAGTCAAAGGTCCGACCCGGTCTGGTAAACGGTCAAGGTCTAACAGACCCAGGCCAGACCAACCTGTTGTGCATGACTACCTGTATGTCATACCCAATTACTACCACTCACAAAAATAGGAAAGTAAAATTATGTATTTTACAAGATTTTATCTCACCTTTATTTATTATTTAAGTAAAAAATTATGCATTAATATTGGAATCAAAAGAAATTATTAATTATAAAATACTCACTTAATTTCATCATCTTCCTAAAATATAAAAATTTATTTAACTATAAAAGAAAATTAAAATAAAAGTATTAACTAAAGGAATTAATTAAGTAAGCCATGTGAATTTACTCCTGTTTGAATATGCTTGCTGCAAAAAAGGAAGTTAATTGGAAGTTGAACTTGGGTTTTTTGTAAGAATTACGTAGGCAAACAAACAATATAATAGCCGTCAAATGGTGTGAGATTGTGTTTGATAAATTTTGTTGTTAAAATCTGAACAGTTTAGATATTTGAATAATATAGAGCGTCTGAATAAAATTATTTTTAAATGAAAAAATATTTTTTGATAATTACTTCTTTCAAAATATCTTAATAACTGTATTTTACCATTTTAACCCTTACTCCGCCCTTCTTTTTCATCATTTACCCCTCCCCTCCCCTCCCCTCCACCTTCCACCCTCACCCCGACGCCCCCCTTTTCCCCCTCCTCCCCCACCCCGACGGCCCCTCCCCCGACGCCCCCACCCCCGCTTCCCCCTCCCCTTCCCCCTGACGCCCCCACCCCAGTGGCCTTTCCCACTGGCGCCCCCCACCCCCGCTTCCCCTTCCCCCCGGCGCCCCCACCTTCACTCCCCCGGCGCCCCCTCCCCGGCTCCTCCTCCCTCCCCCGCCTCCCCCTCCCCAGATCTGGTGGTGATAGTGTGTCTGACAGTGGTGATGGTGTGTCTGATTGTGTCTGATGTTGATGGTGTGTCTGATGTTGATGGTCTGGTGGTGGATGGTGGTAACATAGAAGGATATAAAAAAAAAATGATAATATTGAAGAGGGTATTTTTTTCTAAAAAATAGCATTACTTATTCAGACATGACTCTAAATGGTTGAGATTTGATTTTGTATCTCAACCATTTAGAGGCATTTAGATATAACAAAAAAAAACAACAATTTTGTTCCTCTTAACGATTAAGAGGTTGTCCATTAAGAGCCATTAAGACACAAACAAACACCACCTGAAAATGCATGTAATGAATGAGGCTACGGGCCACCTTTTAATTCCCTCGTCTGCTTCCTGCCTCAACATTACTATTATTTGTGGAAACAATTTGTAATAAAAGCATTACTCGTAGTATATTTTATTCAACGTATGCATCAGTCAATGGAATTAAACACTTATTTTAGCAGCATTGTGCACCCAAGAAAGTGCTTCATGATTGAAAGTAAACAAGACTATTGTTAATCAAGTGAATAAAATAATTAACAACTCGATCATTTTGAAAAAAATAAAAAAGCTACAAATACTATTGTTAATCAAGTGAATAAAAGTAATTTAAGCATTGAAAATTAAAATATACTTAAATATTAAATGAAAAAGAATGAGTTAAAGATATTAATTTAATAAGAGTAAATTTAGTATCCTAATTTACGCGTCATTTAAAAAGCAAACGACGGAGACGCTAGTTATTATGCTGAAAATGTCATCATCACCCCAAGAAAGTTTACCATCCCATCTTTTCATCCATTGTACCAAATGGACCACAAGGATTCAAACTTTAATTGTCAACCGGGCATATGTCACCAGCATGTTTGGCAACTATCATATTGCTTTTTGCATACAATTCACAACCACTTCCACACATTGATGATTTTCTACTCCAAGAATACCATAACTGGGTTAGGGGCAGAACAGACTTTTGGGAATATACTCCACCAAAGTTTCACGAACTTACGTAGCTTTTCTTCCTTTTCCCCTTTCGGCTTGGAGATAATGCTTGGCCTTGGCCTCCCGCGTACTTTATACGAAAAAAGATATGCCCCTTCGATTAATCCAAGTGATATGCCATTATTCGAGTGAAAATGATATATATGTTAGACAAATTTTACAAACATGAAATTTTAAGTAATAAAATAAATAAATATAAAATATTGTGCAAGTCTTTCTTAATTTTTTCTATCCCATATATTCACATATGTCAACATTTAATATCGACATAAATTTATAATCATATCTACCTGCACTCTTATTTGAGAGTTTCACGTAGCTCTAAGTAAATAACATGAAAAGTAAGGGCAAAGGAAATGGTGATTTTCTTTTCCCGCTTGTGACTTTAGGAGGAAAAAGAAAAAGACTTTGTTCTTATTTGGGTATTGAGAAGAAAATATGGACGAAGAAAGGGAAAGCTCACCAAGTTTAATTATAAATTCCCATGCAAGAGACTCCTGCATATTATGGAAAAATCAATAATGTGTAACTTACATTGAGACTTTGTTTGGAACTTTTCTGCATCAAGAAGGGCACTAAATATAAGGGAACTGGCTAACAGCACGAGAATTGCATTACAAACGTAGTTATAACAGAAACAGAAGATAGACATGTATACAGGAGAGACAGATAAATAGATAATTTATATACTTGTAATTAGACTAGGTTTGAGCATAAAGCAACTACAGCACAACAAGATCAGAATGTCACTTGCAAAATTTAATCTTCCAGGAAGGAGTCGCAGTTCAATATTGAAAAAAAATAAAAATAAGACAGAGTTGGTCTATATTTGTGTGTGAAAAATGTTTCTTCAGAGCAAGTTGCATAGTAAAATCAGGAAGAAAGCTGTGAGAATCATCACCATTGGCGATTTTGTTGATATTGCTGTTGCCCCACTTGACTTCTTCTTGGCTTTAGTTTCCAGAATTTCTTTGCAACTAATACCATCCTTATTTTCATGGCACAAATTAGAAAATAGTCCTGGTGGATACTTCCCATAGACGTTTATGTAACTAAACAAGGTTGTGGCACAATCACTTTTCATGTCATTTATCTTCTCGGCAAAAGGGCAAGCTAATTCCTTTAAGGCACCACAACATTCTTTGGCTTGGTAGTTGGGTCCTTTACACTGGTTTGTAATGACTGTGTAGTTCTGATTCTCAAAGTCTATGCTGCAAGCTGCAAAAAAATTGTAAAATGGAAGATCAGTGCACTATTAGATTGTCTCAGACTCTCAAGGATGAAATTTTGCATCTTCTTGATTTTGTTTGCAGAGAATGAATTTTATTTTACAATTATTTAGAAATAGAAACCCGTAGGCAATTCTTATCAAACTATGTTAAATTTAGCAACATGCTAAAGTTTTATCTTGTCAGTTTGCCAAGATTCCTATCATCCCCTTCAACCTCAAACATATACATGCCATTGAATGACAAAATTGTGATAAGAAATCAATTCTAGTACTTTTAGTGGTACATAGTACAGTTTTCTTGTCATCTTATTTATACGAAATTCACCTTGTGATGGATGCAATGGATATACTAGGCCACATATTGAAACATGCACAAAGATGGAACTAATGCTTCTTCTATTTCTTATTTCCCCACTGTTGTAGGTGTATTACATTACACAGAGAAATGGACCACTAAAGCAAAAATGTTTATTTTAACATAAAAACATCAAATGTATAAAGATATACATCAAAATTAGCTCATCTAAATTTTCTCATGCACGAATGCTAATATTCAATGATCCATGTTAAACAAAGAAATGAGCTCACAATGAGGAAATATCAAAACATACTTTAGTTTTCTGAAGGTGCATGTAAGCCAAATGCAATAGGTCAGTCAAAAAGGAAAAAAAGAATCAAATGTGATTCTTATCATGTATCTTCTACGCAATTCAAATGCATTAATTTGTAACTTCTTATAACTCTTTTTCACCCCTTTTAACTTTATCTCAAAAGTTAATATTACATGGACTAGATTGTGGATCTTGTGGGCGGTGGACATGTACTCACTTTTCAAGGAACACAAAAGAAATGTACAATACTCTACAATTCTTTCTAGAAAATGTTTGATCACAATTCATTCCACCACTAAAGATAATAAAGCATCATTATATATTCAAGTACAGAGGAATGATACGTGATGTAGTTGCAAAGCTTTAGACTGATAAGTGCACATTAGAACACATGCAGTAAAACACCAAGGTTCTAAAAAGCAGTTCACTAGACAGTAATAATTTAAAAGATAAGAAGCAAGCATCACTGAGGTATTATTATAGGAGTGATGACAGAGACTTTTGGAAATCATATAATGAGCAGAAGCTCAGTCAACTATTGCAGATAGTGGAAGTTAGGGATCTATAATTCAATTATTAGTTTTCAGATCTTTTAAGTCATTTTCTGGCTGTATTACGATATTTAGGTCCTATAGGCCCAAATGTGAACTGAATGCATGCAACTCTTAAAACGCACAAGCTTTTTCCTTGGGGGCCTGCTCACAAAGGCATAAATCACTCTCCACGAGATTGCTCCAACTATCTTAATCTACTTTTTCAGTTATGAGGCTGAAGCTAATGAGAGCTTAATGACCTTAGGCTGGATTTTATTTATATTTTTTCCAAAACTTTTCATAGATATGTCCTCAGGATGGATTTAAGCCTTTATTTATAGTATTTAGGAAGAGGGAGATATTCTTAAAATTAAAAAAATCACACAAGGGCTAAACACAAATCATACATTCATACTGTTGAAGGAAGAGGCTCAAGAAGTTTATAGTGATACTTAAATACCACAGTATTTGCTCTTTCTTCCCTATTGGAACATGAAAAAGAGCTGGAACTTGGACAGAGGCTTGCAATTGCATTCCAAAGGGTTTTAGTTATAAGAGCTCTTTTTTTTGCTGTCAACCCAATAAGAAAGAGGGGAACAAAAACCAGAATCTTGAATAATTCATTGTGTATGGATTAGGACAACTTAGATTTCAAATCATGCCTTAAAAGGGTTTTAGTTATACCTCAAAAAACAGTTATTACGATTACCAAAAGGAAAAAGAAGAGAAAAGGAAATAAAAATTAATTTTTTAGCTTCCATAAATTTTAAAAAGGGTCTCAAACTAAGGCAACAATTGTATCAAGCAAACTACATAATTTCTTTTCAGCAGCTACCAAAATTACTGAAAATTTTGCGGGACATAGAATATATAATGAATAATAAAAAAATATAAATGTTTTGTTTGATTTTGTATTTGAATATTGTGAATGTATTTCCAACATTTTATCGATTACAAACCATTTAACCTCTTCTTTTTTTTTAAAAAAAAAAAAGAGAAAAAAAGAAAAGAAAGATAAATACAGAGGACTAACCTGCCTTCTGCTGAAGAAGGGTACGACCCAGCAGCACCCGAGGCCGAGAATGAAATATATCATCTGCATAATTAAAATACAGAAACAATTACTGTGTGACATTAATTTTATATTATTCAATTACAAAAATATGTAGGGTGTATATGTATATATGTATATATATCATATATATATATTCTATTTGTAAATAATTACATAAGAAACAATGAAATTACTTGAAAGGGTGGCTGGAGAGGCCAAGCTAACCAGAAGAAAAAAGAGAAGCAGATGTAAGAATGGATGAGACACCATTGTATATTGTATTGTTCGTTAGATCGATGGATTTGGTTCTTCAAGCCTTCTCTCTGTCACCCCACTTGAGTATTGGACTGACTCTTTCATTTTCTGGACCTTTTTTTTCACCCTAAAAATAACGGAAGCTAGAGAGTGGGGACATTTGGAGAGAGAGAGAGAGAGAATGGTGGGACTGCCTGTTAGTAAGAGAAATTTTTATTTTTTAAAATTTATCTTATGTTATTTTTTCCATTATTATGCAATAATTATTAACGTCCAATTTATTATACAAAAATTACTATTCTTTCTTACTAACACTTTGTCAGAAAAAAAGAAGGAAAAATTTAATTTATAATAGAAAAAAAAAGAAAATTATTAAAAAAAAATTCACATTATTATTGTGTTTATAAAAAAAAGATTTTTTTTTAAATTCTACATCTAAATTATTAAATTACTCTTAAATTAATTTTATTATGTTTATAAAGTAAAAAATATAATAAAAATTATAAAAGATAAATTTATATTATTATTTAGTTTCCTATCCAAATTTGTTTATTTTTTATTAAAAATGTTTATAAGAAAAATCACTAAATTTTTTGTCTATTTTTTTTATTTTTTATTTATTAAAAAATTTAATACAAAAAATTTAGACAAAAAGAATTTTATTCATTTTTTTGGTCTATTTTAAAACTCAATAACCGAGTGTAAAAGCATTATTTATCAACCAATTACGGTATTTGGGAAGTACTCTACGGCAATAAAAATATTTCACCGTTAGTACAGTTGCCTATCCGGTAAAATTTTCACTCCTATATTCATTAATTAATTTCAGTCTTCATTAGGTATTTTCCCATCTCGCCCATTATCTCTTCCATGGCTACAGTTATCGACTCGTTCGCCCTTTCTTCTTCAACCATTCGAGTGGGGTTCCGGCAATCGCCGTCGGTGGTACGCAACGGCTCCCTCATATCTGGCTGCCGTTCCATGATGGAATTCTCGGGTTTAAAGAGCCAGTATCCTTCAAAGAGGATATCTGCTTCGTTGAAAATGAGGAATTCTAGGGTTTCTCGCCAAGGTGGGACCATTGTTTGCGAAGCTTCAAAGATGGCGCTTGATGGTTAGATTACTGCCACTTTTCTCCCACTCCAATTAATTTAACTTGAAATGATTTATGTACTGAAATTTCTCAGAATCTAGATTCCTAATAAACAATGCACTAATAGATTTGGGTCTCATGATGGTATTTTGATGGACTTATATATTTCTTGGAATTTGAATGCATATAGAAATGTACCTTCTTTTTTCTGGGTGGCAGAGAAGTGCAAATTGACCATCTCATTCTTTTTGTCCTTCCTGTGTCTGAAAGTTTTCACGGAAATTTACGAATCAGCAAGAATGCAAAAATAAATTTAAGTATAAGTGTTCTTCCAAGCTCCAACCACCAGATGTTGTTAATTGGACAAGGAACGTCTTAATATTAAACAAAAGAAAGAACGGTTATAGCCATGATAGGGATAAACAGTCAAGAAACGTTTAGGCTTTAGCAAATTTCACTTGTTGTACAGTGTAGATGTGGTCATATTTGTAAATCAAATGAAGATGTTTGGAAAAAATCTTAATGGAATCATATTATTGATGTCCTTTTTTTGTTCACATAAATGATAGGTATGTCTCGAATGCTTATGGTATAATTGAATAAATGACAAAGGCCCTAGCAAATCCACTGGATATAAAATTACGTTGGTTGAACAGAATAATAATAGCAAAAAACACAAAGAATCCTAGGAATCTTGTAGTGTAGATATTTTGAAGGAAGATCATGCCTTTTTGGAAGGGATTGTGAGAAAGTTTCAACCTCAAGGAAACTAGTTTGGGATGAAAGCGAGAAGTTTGATCCTTGCTGCAGCAGTTTAATGTCAAAGGCAAGTGAGGCGTTTGAATAGTTGTTTCAGCAAAAATGAAAAAGGTTGGAGAGCAGTATTCAAAGAATGGAACGATTATTAATTTATTACAAGCTAGGAAATATTCTTAGAAAAATGAGCAAAGGAAATCTGATAATTGGCTAGTGTGCAAATTATGGATTTTTTAAAATACAAATTACTAATACATATATGGAATTGTATAGTCTGTTGGCCAGAAATGTACAGTGAAGATTGTGAGTGCTGGTTAGTATATCATTTGATTCTGCATTGCAATGTGGGTCATATTTCAAGCATCAAATTTGTAATAAATTATATATAAAACAATCGACTTGTTGATTCAGCTAAAAATCTTCTATAAAAGCTCAAGTCTGTTACATTAAATTCTAAGAGAATCCTAATAATAAGCACTAGTATAAAGATATCCTAGGGCACAACATTTTAGCTATATAGTGTACTATGTATCCGTATTGGTTTTCACAAAACCGAAATGAACCGCATTCCAGGTAATAGTGTGAATTCTCTTCTTCTGGCGACATGTGCGTGATGTCACTAGTGGTTGAGTTTTTGGAATTTGGAGGCTTGGAAAATGGAGGATTGCATGTCCACAAGAAATATCGGAGGAGATGGGTTTAATTACTCATTGTGTATGGTGGACCTTATGGATTGAGAAAATAGGCTTATCTTTGAAGATATGGAGATAAATATTGTTAATATGCGGTTCTTGTTTTTGGTAAATAAGGTGCTTCATTGGTCTATTGTATCTTTTGTAGATTTTTAGGAAGAGCCCATCTTTTTAGCCCTATTTATGCTATCCCTTCGAGGTCATCCTCCTCTAGCTGTTTTTTATGGATAATTTTATTTATTTTGGTGTGGGTGGCAGGCAGGCCTATAATAAGTACTCTCTATAAGCGTTGTTTTTATATTTATACCCTCGTGATATGCGATATGAACACAGGAATTTTTTGAGTTCTGCTTTGGATATAAGCTCATTAGTTAGAGTCCATATATTTTACAAGGAATGGAATGAAAAGGGGTATGAGGAATGCTACGTATGGTGGCTTCGCAAGTCATCTGAGTTCCCACCTCAAGAGTCCGAAGAATAGTAACTAGTCGTGAACGTAGAATGATTAGAGTTCCATAGTAACGAAAGGCTGAACGTAGAATGATTAGAGTTCCATAGTAACGAAAGGCTGCACTGATTCAAATAAGTATTTTTCGTTATATCTTCACATAGGGTGCAACCCTTTTTTTGGCAGGTTGGTAATATACATTACGTACCTATCAATAAAGATCTAGACTATGCCAATGTGCCTTTACATTACACTGTTGAGTTCATAAGATTTACTTAATGGTTTAACCAAAAAAATTGGGATGCCAAGAAGTAAGCAGAGGAGGCGTAGGAGTGCTTCGGGGGAGGTCAGAGATTTATGGAGTAGGACTCTGGAGAAATATCAGCCAAGGATGGACGGATTCCTCCAAGAGTATTACATGTGTGATTGGTACATGTCACGATGTAAGTTTTTGTCTTACCTTTGAAGGTCACATTTGATTGAAGTTGCAATATCCAAATTAGGATTAAAAAAAATAATCTAATACCCTAACAATGCACCTTTTGGTACTTGTGTTCTCAAACAGGTTACTCTTTCTTTGGAGGTCAAAAACGTAGTATCCTAATTTTTCTCTCATGTTTAAGTTACAGAATTCTTAATCCATTACACTATATAAAGTTACTTATAGTTCATTTTTCATATTTGTCAATGCTGGCAAGAAAGTTTCCTTGAATCAGTAGAATTTGTTTTATAATGGGCGAGCTCCATTTTAAGAGTTAATCATTGTAATTTATTTTCATCTGGTTCTTCTATTGTTTAGTCATGAATACATTACGTCACTTCACATGATAACTGGAATTCACTCTTGTATTTCAAAATGCAGTTCCTTCTGTCACTGATGCAACGTGGCAGTCTCTAGTGCTCAAGGCTGATGGACCTGTACTGGTTGAGTTCTGGGCCCCATGGTGCGGACCATGTCGTATGATCCATCCAGTTATAGGTGAAGTGGCTAAGCAATATGCTGGGAGGCTGAAATGCTTAAAATTGAATACTGATGATTGTCCCTCAATTGCAACCCAATATGGAATCAGAAGCATCCCAACAATCATGATCTTTGTCAATGGTGAGAAGAAAGATACAGTTATTGGCGCAGTCCCTAAAACCACTCTAACCGCCAGCATTAAGAAATTCTTGTAGAGGCGATGTTAGTGAATATCCAACAACATTAGTGTTCCATAATTTTCATGTAAGTTTCTTTTTTGTTATGAGGTCTCATTCGGAACTAAGAAAATCTGCTAAATTTTGTATAGTTTTGGAAGCAGCATGTTTTAAACAGTTATTTAGTCTCTATTTAATACATAAATTGAGCATGTTGGAAAATTATGGTGTAATATTTGGATTTTGGATGGAGCAATGCTAGTAGAAGGTTTGGAGGGAAGAACTAGTTGTTAGTTTTAACATGATTTAAATCTAGACTTGAAACTAACCATAGTTGTTCCAAGATCCGATGCTATAATTTCTTTTGGAATTTGGAAGAGAGAATGGGACACTGAGAACCATGGCCTGAAATTTCAAAGTTAGTATACCCTTGAACAACTGTAACACCAAGGACCAAAGGCTAAGCCAACCCTTTTTTTTTTTTTATTTATACATTTTACTTTTCACAAGTTATTTATTTATCAAGGTGGGTGAGATGACATAGAACCTAACCTCAACCAAATTGTGTTTTATGAAATAACTTGTTAGTAGATGAGAGAGATACTGCTAGAGCTCATTGGTCTAAGGCTACTTGAATTGACACGGGAAAATAAAATTCTAAGAGAGAGAGAGAGAGCAGATGACAAGTTCGCCCACCAAGTCACATACTTGGGATTCCCTTTCATTGAGATTTTGATTTAGTTTCTTAAATATATTTTTTGCACACTCTAAATAAAAACTATAGTTGTTGGTGTCCCCATGCCTTTCGAAGCACTTTTCTTCCTCCCAAAGTTTCAGTCGGATCAAATGCTTTGAAATCTGGGTTTTCTATTCTTCCGCTAATTTTTCATAGACATCTGTGTTTTGATATGCTCTATCGTACCCAAATCTTCCTTTTCTATCAAGTACTCGTGACAAGCAGTCAAAGTATAACGGGGTGGTTTCCACCCAGGTTCACCGCCTACCAGGATTGATTTATTCAGTGATTCCACTGCCTTTTCCATCTAGTTATCTTTATGACAACCAATTGCCATCCGACTCCATGAGCTTGAATCTAATGAGCTTCTCTTCCATCTAATTTGTCACATTGTATGAGCTTCTCTCCCATCTCTTGCATTAAAGAGTCTATTTTGTCGTGCTTTCCAAAATTGGAATATAGAGAAGTATTCAAGAAGAATCTTAACACATTAAAACATTCTTATTTACAATCCTATAGTTTCACAGCATCCTGCTAAATATGAAACACCAAATATGCATGTGTTCAATCGTGTGCAAAATTTGCTGTACCATGCCACATAAACAGATTTGGCAATATCAAAATGTACTGAGTTAAACAACTTGGAGCATTAAATATATTTCTCTTACATTCCTGTTAAGAATTTAGCAGTATCATTACTATCGCATGCTCATTACAGCATAGAGAAAAATTGGACTACTTAAGTTGGAGCCCACAAAACTCTGCAAAGATAAATCATCTCCCTTAAAATACATGCTGCTCAACATAGAAGATATTAAGCTGATGCATATTCAGTTTGGACTCCACCAATAAAGAAATTACAGATTTCTATATTGCAGCATCATAAGCAGTAAAAGTTCTTCATATACATAGTTACAAACATTGAAGGATCAATGTTCATAATTACTTCTATGCATAACAAGTACAAAAAATACCGGTGTTAGCATAGTAATAGTTAAAGCGAAACTCTATTTTAAAGTTCACTTGGACACAACCTAAATAACAAAGGCAAAATAATACCCAGATGATCCTAATTATTCAGATGTGAAGCCAATATAAGCAATAAACCATGAAATTGCCAACCATATTGGTCACCTGGACATACCATATTGGAAGATGTCCAGGTGGGGCATGGGGGGGAGGGGAAGATGGGCTTTGAGCATTCAAGAGATGGATGCACATATGGTTCAAAGTCGCGGTAGCAGCCTAGGTTTCATAAGGCGGGTTTTTCACTTGGTTTAGGTTTAGATTTTGGCCGATACGCAAGGTTACACTACTTAGGAGCTTCATACTCTTTTAAATTTTTTTTATGAGAATTTCTAAATAATAAGAACAATAAGATGGATCAGAAAGAATAATACGACCATTCGAGAGTACATGTGATCAGAAAGAAGAAGAGAGAGACAAAAGGGAAGAAGACTGAGAAAGAGAAAAATAAATTCGAGAGTACATGTGATCAGAAAGAAGAAGAGAGAGACAAAAAGGAAGAAGACTGAGAAAGAGAAAAATAATTAATTTCCATTACGCGATTATTTTTCCTTGATTTCTCCAATATGCCATTACTTTTCATTGATTTCTCCAATACATCGTTATTTATTCCCCTTACGGTGAAATTTCATTTATATCCATCCTTGACATTGACAATGCTTGAAATTACAATTTGTAACTCGTTAACGGAACGGTGCATGAGAAAACCAAACTGAATATCGGCAACTCGGTCATTTATTTGAACCATGGGTTTATGAGTTTATTTGATACACAAATTTAAGTTTTTAAAGGGAAGTCGGTCTGCAAAACATACAAAGTTCATCTTCACAAACTGTACATCATAGTGAAGAACTAAGAACAGTATTTTTCAAATATGCAAACAAGGCAGACCTTGAAACACTATCTACCAAGAAAACTGGTGAGCAGATGCATCATGCAAGGTACTTCCATTTTACCCAGAAAGCTATAAAATACCCAAAATGTTGTAGCTAAACATGACCAATGCAAATTCCTTTACATGCAAACAAGTTTTTTGCAATATATTTTGGTATATGCACCTCTGTCGCATAGAACAGAATTGGTCTATTATCCAATACCCCAATTCCTATTCCTACTTACAGTGCTACTCATGCTTCTGGTATGCTTCATTACATTTACAAAAGAATACAGACTTTTGTTTACATGCAGTTAAAAATAAGGGTTACTTGCAGAATTATGAGGAACAACATGCCAGCTTTACTCATCAGCCCAATAAAAGTGCAGCAACTTTAGTGATGATATCTTTTCCTGAAATCAAAGAAATCACAGTGGGTTTAAAATAAAAGCTAATTCAAAACTTGTTATCGACTCCAACACATCTTAGCAGAAATATGTAACTGAACAATGATATCAAATCATGGCGTACTTTTTTATTACTACAATAAACTATTAGATTTATGAGAGAACTCTCAGAACCTGAGTTGCTTCGTCAGACTGGGATGGGAATTTAAAGCCTGTTGAGCAATTCTGCAACTCTTCAGGGCTTTTCATCCACGCTCTACGTGCATCACTGATTTTGATTTTATATTTGAACATCTGAAAAACAACAAAGAAAGCCTTGAAATACTTCAGCAAAAATAGAGGGTAAAAACTTGGAAGGACCACAAAGAATTTGTTGTTGATCAACAGGAATTTGGGAACTGGCATACAGACAGCAAAAGAGAAAGAGATAAACATAGAGAATAATTTGCAAACCTCAGAAAGAGCAACAGTTGGTTTCTCCAGTTCATCTCCATGAATATTTATACCCCTCCCTTGGCACTCTGGACAAAACACTGAAAATATTTGCTTTCTTGTAGATTGCGTCTCGCCATGTTTTTCTGTTTCTTTCTTCTTGGCTCCAGTCTTCCTCCTAGATGTCGGCTTCACTTCAGGACCAACCATCTGCTTGGTATGAATTTCTGACTCACACAGAAGTATCCAGTGCACGAGGCAGGAAATATGATATACATGAAAGGCCTGCATGTAAAAGTTAAAAAGTATATTACACAACGTGAATGAGAAGTAGACAGAGCCATGTGAGATACTATTTTATTTAGGAGGAAAAGGACAAGGGCTGAGCAGAAAATTTTACCCCATTCACATTTCTGCTACTACAAACAATTCTACCAGTCTTCATGTTCAAGAGAGTTGCCACATCTTTACCAGGAAGCAACTTGTGTTGACAGATATCACACATTTTTTCTGCAGCTACACGCTGTTGCTTTCTCAATTCTCTTCGCACAGTTTTGCTTGATATAAGTCCGGAATGCAGAAGTTGATCATCATATCCATCCAATGGCAATTTTAAACTGGAACTATTTGAAGAAAGAGTTTCTTCACCAGAAGAATCATACTGATTGCTCAAAGACTCACTAATGTCTTCTGGATCAGAAAACGATTTCCTCCTTTTCTTTTTAGCAACTTCAATGTCTTGCTGAGAACTAGATAAAAGCAAGTATCTCACATCATTAAACAACCCCTTTCGACCTAAATCATAGTTATATGCAAAAGAAACAATAGCGAAGTCATGCTCTGGAACCATGAGGGCATCTTCATTTTCAGAATCCTTCTTCCCCAGCCACTCACACCACATTCTACTAATGGATCCATCCTTCTCACAGACCCTAGCAGCAATTTTCCCCACACCAATGAACCTCACATGTAATTCGCAAATTTCCTCTTTGTGCAGCACACCAGGAATAACCAAATCATAATCATTTCCGTTACCATTTGAATCCCTGTTATAGGAATTCTTATCACAATCTGAGTCAACTCCTTCCATATCAAGCCCACTGGGAGAATCATGCTCACTACTCCCAGGTCGCGTATTTTCAGCATGAGCAACAATAGCAAGACTATTTTCATCAGTTCCAAGAGTGTTGTCTACCCACCTGAGTCTATCAGCATTAGAAGCAGGTAATTGCTTAACTTGCTCAGTTGAATTATGAAAAAAATACACACCGTCATCAAAAGGCCATGGGTTCGGCTTTAGCAGGGTTGATTTAGCAGCAGCAAACCTTTCAGTGTGGAGATTACCTTTCAAATGATCAAACAATACCGAATCACTATAACACGGAGCCAGACATAATGTACAGAAGAATATCACCCTTTTCCCATCTTCCCTAAGGTCAACATAAGTGTGACCTTGTGATCTCACGTTATGAAGAGTCTTTCTGGCTAATTGTTCCCTCAAACTAGAAGCACTAGTCTTTGGAAACCCTAGATCCCTCTTTCCCGCCATTCACAATTTCAAACCCTAACTCTAAAACTTCCACAGGTAAAGTAACACACAAGAAACCCTAGCTACCTCAAATTTCACAAAGAAGTCGAAAATGTCAAATTAGCAGCACAATTCAACATTAAGAAAAAGACCGCAACTATGCAATTTCAACCAGTCAGAATCACGAATTCGTCAAATTCCCCAGATATTCATTTAAATCTTGAAATTTCAAACAGAGTTCCTTGAATATTTGACGACGTTAGCGGAAAACCTAAAACGAAAAAATCTCTAACAAGCCCTAAACTTACAACTGGGAGGCGTAGTTTGTATAGAATTCTTGGCAAACCGTCGAGCTATTTGTTCCACCGCTTGAAGAACCCTAAGAAGAAAGGCACACAAGCAAGCTTCTTCCATTGCCATCTCCATTAACTTGCAGAAAAAAGAAGAGAAGAAAAGAAAAGAAAGAGGAGACGAAACTCGAAACTAAGGCTGCAAAAAAGAGGAGAGATAAGAGCGGGAGAGAAATTGAAGATGAGACAGAGATTTGTTTAGCTGTGGACGTAAAGAAAGGGAGAGACGAGAAGAAGAAGATTGAAACTGACAATTAACAGAAATTTGGAGAGGTTTGGTTTGTATGTAATAATGGAGTTACTTATTTATTAAACGAGTTATAAACAAGTTAGGTGGGCCACTAGTATATTGATGGATTGGCGGATGTTTGATCTACGGTGGATGATGGCGGTTGCAAATTTGTTTAGATATGATCTGATGGGGTGTATAAGAGGCCCCACATGCGAGTTAATTTACGGAAGGTGATTAATAAGCCAAAAAGTCTACTTACATAAATAATCAAGAAAATTAAATATTTTATAAAAAAATTAATATTTTTATAAAAAAAATTATCACTATAGACATACATTAATAATTAAAAATATTGATACAAATTTATAACGATAATTTTTTTATAAAAATATCAATTTTTTTTGGTAAAAATATCAATTCTTATAATCAAATACAAACTCTATCTCATTATTAAAAAATAAAATTTGACATAAAAATTTATTTTAAATCTTATTTTTTAATAATTTATTTTAAAATTTATTTTTTAATAATTAAAATGAAATTTATATTTAAATTATGTCCCGAACAGCTGATTACCTCCTTGTCCAACGGCCACATATATTATTTGATATTAATATGATAAAAATTAAAAATTATAAGCACGTGACAATTATTTTTATATGGACAAATTTATCTTTACAGTTGGCTATTAACTTTAGTTAGAGGCCCAAAATCTTTTAATGATAAGCGCACATTAATGCAATATATTCAATTTCATTATCTAATTCTTAACCTAATTAATAGATGAGTAGTAAATTTTATACAACTTATTTAATCTTATTAATTTTCGTCTATTATTTAAGTAGGTAGTATAATAAAAGCTATTTATGAAATTGTGATTGTTAAAAATTAATAAATTGTGCTTCTAAAAAACCGAAATATTCAAAAACATGTCAATTCGAAACCACTTTACTTGATTCGACTCGGTTTGCCTTCCATATTTATAACTGACTTGAATTTTTTCAAGTTAATTATAACAATATTTAATAATTATCCTGGTAGTTTATTTTAGGAAAATAGAAGGAGGGGGAAATTAGGTTAATTTGTGACTTGCAAATTCTATTTATGATTAAAAAATGTTATTTTCCCTTGCTGTTATTGAAAATTGATATTTTCGTAAGTTAATTTAATATTTTTATAAATAAATTTCATTTGTTCTTGTAAAAATATCAAATTAATTTATAAAAATATCAATTCCCTTGTTATTTTAATGCTCCATACTTATGATACTTCAGTGTCTAAACTTTACACCTGAACTATGTAAAAGCCTTTTCTAGTCCACACTTGAAATAATAAAAAGTAAGTGCATGTGCATGACTCTCAACATAGAAAAATTATTGTTTACTCTTAAAACATGAGGAATAATATGTTTCCCTTTCACATGCATGTTGATCCCTGTGAATCCCACCACAGGGGCCACACATGCACGTAACTGTTCCCCATACTCCTAGAGTAGGGAATAGTTTCTCCCAAACACAGCTTAGAACACTACATTTTGATCTCAATCATTAAAAGATAGGATCTGATATGAAAATTCGTGTCAGGTTCTATTTTTTAATAATTGAGATGTATGTAGCGTTTAAAATAATATTTAGTTATAGTATCTGTAAAGTTATCTATAATAAAATGTCTTCAACACACATTATACAAACTATTATTAATATTACATCAGATTTAAAATTACAAAGAGAGAGAGAGAGAGAGAGAGATAAGAAATGGACAAATTATGATGATTCATATACTCATAGTTAAGAAAACAAATCTCAGAGCACAAGAAGGGAGAGCAAACAATTCAAATGGAACCCAAATGGAGATGGAACCAAAACTTTAACAAATATTAAGAACTCACCCACAAAACTCAACTTACAGATGAAAAAATAAAAATAATAATAAGGCAAAATCAAAATCAGAAACGGATAGTAATGTCATGAGAGCTAGCTTGATCTCTTGTTCTTCACCTTTTGCCACCCTTTCTTGCAGCAGTCACCAACAATCTTTACTCCCTTGTTGAAATAATGCTTCACCTCCTTTGCTCTGTCCTTCACTTGCTTCTCAAAGCTACCCATCTTCTTCTTCTTCTTCTTCTTCTTCTTCTTCTTCTTCTTCTAGAGAGAGAAAAAATCACCAAAAGCAAGTTTCTAGAGAGATGAAGAGATTGAGAGAGAGAGAGAGAGAATGTGTGTGGTTGAGTTGAGGACTTGTGGGCTTTTTATTGGATTTAAGTTCCTCTAACAGCTAGCTCCCAAAAGTGACAGCTACTAAGCCTTTACCACCCAAGACGACTCCTTATTCTATGCTTCGAATACACTTTCCACAACTAAGGCTAACGTGACATCCACTAATTGTGCAGAAATTTTCGATTTCTTTTCAAATACCGAGTCATCAAACTACTTTTGGGTTGTTACGTTTCCTAAAATCAATTAAAATAATTTGATATTTGTCTTTTATATCTATTTATTACTATATATAATAAGACAATTTAAATCTTATCTAAATTGATCAAGTCATTTTAGTTGGTCACCGAATTACTCTCAAATTCATCATCTTTACTTATATATTCATAATTATACTAAATTTTTCGTATCCTTTATACTACGTTAGAATTGGAATCACTCATTTTTATAGAATGAAAAAAATTATGTTTAGTTATTCTATTAGAATGAAATAAATTATTTTCATCCCTTCCAAATTTATGAATTTTATTCCTCAACTGAAAATCTAAAATGACTCATCTCAAGTAGAATGGAATAAATCATTCATTTTTCTATTTTATTCTATTCATTTACACATTCTATTCATTCGATCTAAGCTCAACATTATTGTATTATTTTAAAGATATACATACATGTATTAAATAACATATATATTAATTTTAATATATATACAATTATTTATTTTCATATTCAATGTATTGCTACTACTATCATTTATAATAATAATATTTATACCCAAATTATAAATATCAAATATCACACATTACAATTTTAGATTCTATTATCGAGAATTATTAGTCTAGTTTTGGTATAAATAGATGGATAGATTACAGACTCAATATTTTTCCGGCCCTAGCGATAATTTTCTTGACGTTACTTCAGAAATATTTTGCCAAAACAATGGACAAATACAGAAAGTAAGAAAAACCCACGACAAGGTAACCGATTTTTAGCACTAGTCTTTTTTCCTAAACTTGGAAAAATAGAATAAGGTAAATTATTTACCTACCTACTGGCTTCTGGCTAATGCACAAAATTCAAATTTTGCCACGGCAAACCTTTAAAGAAACAAAATTATTACAAGGAAAAGCATCATTAAAATAATCAGAACAAGAACCCGCTTAAAAAACTTAAATTATTATGGGTCCCGTTGCAAACCCAACTGGCTGTGTGGACTATTCTGTACTCTAATACAAAGTGCTAAAGTGAATACAAACCAGCTAGCTGTACATGAGCTTAAATTTAAATTTTCCTTAGTCAACGAACAGGTCTGAAAGACATAAGAATATTATTCATTCAAGAACCCGAGATAAGTAAAGAATTCGCCACTTTAACCTTTCCTCAACTTTCTAAGGAAAGAGCTTGCAATATAAAGAAAGCCAAGGTCAACAACAGACAGACAGATAGTTCTCAAGACGTTGGTTTGCCTGAACCTGGGTTTCTTCTGCAAAACATGATTATATAACCAGAGTCCACAGATAACGTTGCAAGATGTGAGATGATCCCTAATCTTATATGTGGTCTGACTAATGTGAGGTTGAGTAAATATGATGCATTCTAGTCTATATCGCACGATTAAGAGTAAAGAATCATATACCTAGTGCTACAACAGAAAGCATAAAGCAGTTATTAAATTTAGTGTGTTTGATATTGCAATTAAAAGAACAAACTTGCTGAAATATCTACAAAGACATGATAAAAGAAAATGGTCAGGTTCAGTAATCATGATGTAAATGTTATTAACAAGGTCAGGGCATTATACATGGAATGAATGACAACAGAAGAACTTAACTTCCCAGTCCAACAATAAGAGCATCCAAGGACTGACCCAATGATGAATAATTGTACAAAGTTCTCACCAGATAAGTGAGCTGCACTGAAAACGGCAGAACTTAAGATAACTGCTTGCTGCCATTCCATTGTGGAGGCAAGGTATGTCAGTAGAAATCCTCTGTACACAGTTTCTTCCAGAAAGGGAGTGATAATGCAGTAAACAAGAATGCATGCAGTTACAGAGACAGGGCCGCTTGAAATAATTTCCTTCAGTATGGGATTGTTAACATCCTGCACGCATATGGCATAATCATGACAAATTAATGTGGTCAGACAATTCTGCAATATGGCATAAGATAAATTACGTGATAAATTACATGATATATGTTTTTAGATGGCACATATATTATGGAACGAC
Organism: Hedera helix; assembly: GCA_947179155.2. NCBI lineage: Eukaryota > Viridiplantae > Streptophyta > Magnoliopsida > Apiales > Araliaceae > Hedera > Hedera helix. The sequence continues at coordinate 44,431,133 of OX359265.1, read as the reverse complement.
TGAAGAGAAAGATAGTATTATATGCCACATGAATAAAGATACTAAAAGTGGTATTTCCTATATATACAAACACAAACACACTTGAAGATCATTACTACAAATCTGCAGTCATAAATGCCTTCAAAACTCTGTAATCCATATCGGATGAACTTAGATAACCTATATTTTCATGCATGCATAGAGAAATACTTTAACTTACACCCCTTGTCTCCAAATAAATAAATAAAGGTAGAACAGAAAATTCATCGACGTTATACTGCTGCGGGACACGATTCAAATATTGTAGGTGAAATTTATCAAATTAACCTTGGGGCCAATCAATCTGTCAGCAAGGAATGATGTAAGAAAAACCAAGAAAACAAGAAATCCAAAGCCAAGAGCTGATGCCAGCAACCAGTTCCTTTCCTTTGATAACTTATTAGCTTCAAAGAAGCTAAAAAGCTTATACTGAGGCTTTGCAGTGAACCTTAGTAGCAGCAAAACCACAACTAGCTCTAGCGTTTGTAATACAAGTACCGACAATGCCTGCGTACATGACAAAGAAATTAGGTCTAAAATCCATGTGCAAGAAACAAGTTTATGAGTTGATTGTAATGCAAACAAAAGTATAATGGAAACTTTCGCTTTTTGAAGAGCAAAATAATGGCAAATTAGACTCCGTGCATATTTAACATCAGCAGCACTTTATTATTCACCAATGAAGTATTAAAAATATCTATTTTTCATCGTCTTCTCTTGGTAAGTCCAGTGAAGTATATGTATAATTTTCCACAAACAGGTGGCCTTAGGCAGACGCACTAATTTTGCAATATTTTTGGCAAAAATGCTTCTAATGTAAATACAAGTCTGCACCAAGTTGTTCAAATCAAGTGATAAAAGAACTCATAATGAAATCCAGCATACTTGAAAAGAATGATTATAAAGTATTGGAAGTTTTGTTAGTGCTGCTTTAAATGGATTATAGTTCCTACAAAATAGGAATTCGATATCCAAATACCAATGTAGTTAAGAGAACAGATCAAGCACACATATACAAAAAGATTATGCAGTTTTACAAGTTCACTTACCACTACAAGAGCAACAAATTTACACTGTTTTAGCACCAATAAATCCAAAAGAAGCATGTTTCGCCCCTTTCAGCCTGAAATCCATATGTCTAATTGGCGCCTTTATGAATCATTTGGATGAAAATGTTAGCTGGTTTGCAGACTATTTAATTTGTTTCAAGTAATAAAGTGCATGAAAAGCATTTGTGTAACGAGTTCACAATTTCACATGGGTTCTCTATAAAAACCATGCGCTTCACAAATCCACAACACAACACAGTTGCATTAAAAAATTCAATGTTGACAAGTAAAGAAAACACCACATTATTTTTTGACAAGTAAAACCACCATGTTTTATTGTTTTATGTTGTTCATAGTACTAATATAAAAAGAATAAAGAAAGAAAGTAAAAATAACCACATAAAAGAGAAAATATGACTGAAAACTATTTTTGATAATTAATTATATAGATAGACTGATTGATTAATGTGAAAAAGATATATAAGTAATTCACTCACCTGAGTTTGCTGATCAAGAACAGATTGGTGCAATACTTGGGCAACAACAGACAATCCTCCAAAACTCAAAGGAATGTGGAAACTGAACATATATAAAGCCAAAGTGCTCCATATACTCCCAGTATCGCATGGAATATCTGATTTCAGGACTGAGAAACCCTGTAAAAGAAACGAGAGGTCACCCAATATTGGAGCAGATCTACAATACCATACATAACAAGAGACGTAAGAGTAAAAAAATGCAACTAAAAATAAGGTAAGTAAGCTTTGCAAAATCACAAGCATGCACGCGTACATCCAAGCATCCAAACAGGCATGCGGGTGTGGAGTGCATGTGGAACTCATTAGCTTCATTAAATTTACAGAACAAAAACCCACATATCCTAGGTAAGCTGTCCCTCAACAAGTCAAAAGGTAATGTATGATCTCAAACATATATTGATTGAATCTTAAACATTTTGTATCATAAAGCGTATTTAACCCCAATAAGTTATAATTATCACAAAGAAGTTCCAATTCCACACTTCTTGCTTCCCCAATATCATAAATTGCTCCACAAGAACTCCTTAATTCATCCATCATCCTCTAATGCTATAGAAACATCATCTTCATCTCCACTTTTCTTATACATACCTGATTCTAAAAATATAAACATGATAGCTGAAATGTAAATCTGCCCATTGAGAGAGAGAGAGAGAGAGAGAGAGAGAGAGGAAGAAGATAATGTCATTCCATCTTCTCATTTTTCTAAAGTTACTTTCTGCAAACCTGTCTCACTTCTACGTATTTAAAATGAAAATTTTGAGTTTTCTGTAGTCTATGAAGAGTTTCATTTCATATTTAGAATACAATTACAATTCACACAGCAAAAAACATCGGATAAAACTAGGGAAGAATTTAGTTGAACAGCACCAATGCGAGATACTTGAACAACTGTAGAATTTGGAAATTTGAATTGTAATAGGATGGGAAATAGAAGAAATATTGACGATGGAACTCAAATCACAGCGCATATGATCAGTGGCCCCAGTGTCAATGATCCAACAAGCAGGGCTAAAAGCTGTGAAAGAAGTCAAAGAGTAAGAAGTACTTGCAAGATGTTCCTCAGGTGAACCTTTACCTTGGGAAAAACACTGCAATAATTCACTCATTTGGGCTTGCAAGCTGTCCATTTGTCTCTGAATGGTTGGTGTAGCAGATGAAACTGGTGGAAAAGTAGGTAAAACAGCAGGGACATGATCTGTGGTTTGTATGGCACTGTTAGCTCTTGGACCTTTATAAGTGGATTTAGGAAAGCCTTTGCCAAAGGAGTTCTTATTAGCTCTGTTAGCTGGATGCAAAGGATGATCCTAGGGATAACCATGCAGTTTAAAACATTTATCCTTAGTGTGATTATCTCCATGACAATATGAACATTCTAATGTCCCAACAGAAGAAGCTCCATAACCTGATGAACTAGCATGCCCAGAAGGACCTGGCCTATCAACTTGTTTAGCCAAATAAGGGTTGTAAGATGTATTCATTTCCATGGCTAAAGAATCAGATAAAGTACTATTATGTGTCTGCCTTTGTTTTTCTTCCTGCTTAATGAGAGAATAGGCTTGATTAATGGAAGGCCAAGGGTTCATCATGAGAATCTGGCCCCTTGCAGCTGTGTAGCTATCATGGAGTCCGATCAAAAATTGAACTAGTTTTCTTTTCTCATGCTGAGCTTCCATATCTTTGATAGGTCCACATGTACAGGTAACAGTTGGTTGCAGATTGGCTAATTCATCCCATAATCCATTTAGCTTGTGAAAATAAACCTCTACAGAGGAAGTTCCTTGCTCCAATTTAAACAATTCCTTTTGAACTTCAAAGACTTTGTGACCACTGATACTTGAAAAACATTCATTCAACTCATCCCAAACTGCCTTAGCAGTTAGCACTGTGTACATAATTCATATTGTTGCCTATCTCTTCACAATCTGTATTCAAATCCACAAAATAACCATATCGTTCACCATATGCAACTAAGGAAACAAAGGTGATGTCGGATCTGGTTCCTTAAAATGACCAGTGACAATAGCAAGTTTATTCTTAGCAGACAAAGCAATTTGTAAGGAACGTTTCCACGGCCCAAAATTTTCAGTATCAACAAGTTTCTTTGAAATTAAGACCAAACTAGGTTGATCATTATTATGAAGATAAAGAGGATGAGCATCAGACTCAATTGAAGTAAGTAACACCGAATCAGTGGTGGGTGGAAGTAGTACCAGTAGTAGAAGAACCACCAGGTGCGGTGATCATTTCAGCATAAGTTGATTGTTATTCGGAGGTTGATTATGATTATTATGTGATTGACTACGAGTTTTAGCCATGAGATTCCAGAAAAAAAATATAGAATTCGTGAGGAAGAAACAACTAAAATTTTCTTTGTGAGGTGTTTCCTTATTTGCCGCCTTCTTCAGTTCATGACACAAACATGACTAATATTTCTCTTCCCTCTTCTGGTTCTCAGACTCTTTCTCCTGATCTTTCTCAGAATTTTGATACTTCTGTTTCCTCTATTCCACCTAGACTTTCTACTAGACTTAAACAACCACCTAAATGGATGCAATATTTTGTTGTATCAACTGTTACCCCACATGCTTCTACAGTTGTCAATTCTTCCACTGATGGTGGTCAGGTATCTTCTTTTCGTACTCCCAAACACTCTCTCTTTCATTATCTTGATTATTCTTCTTTTACTCCCACACGTTTGCATTTTGTTTCTAATCTGGAAACTATAAAGGAACCTCATACTTATTTGCAAGCTTCCAAGGATGTTAGATGGGTTCAAGCCATAAATACAGAGTTAACAGCCTTAGAAAACAATCACGCTTGGGATTTGACTGATTTGCGATCCAACAAGAAACTCATTGGCTGCAAATGGGTTTTTAAAGTGAAATTTAAGGCAGATGGTAGTGTAGAAAGATTTAAAGCTCGTTTGGTGGCCAAAGGTTATACACAAACTGAAGGAGAAGATTATACTGAAACTTTTGCACCTGTTGCAAAAATGACCACAGCAAGGACTCTTTTGGCTATAGCAGCAGCTAAACATTGGCCTGTTCATCAACTTGATGTTAACAATGCTTTTCTCCATGGAAATTTGAATGAGGAGGTTTACATGGAGTTACCAAAAGGTCATCCTAGATACGGGGAATCTGGTTTAGTCTGCAAACTTGTTAAATCATTATATGATCTCAAACAAGCTTCAAGGCAGTGGTTCTCCAAATTGACTTCCTTTTTGCTTCAAGCTGGTTATGTTCAATCTCATTCAGATTATTCTTTATTCACTTTGACAAAAGGTTCTAATTTAACAGTTGTGTTAGTATATGTTGATGATATACTGGTTTCTGGCAATGGTGAATCACAAATTTAGAGTTTAAAACAGTCCTTGGATATTACTTTTGAAATCAAGAATTTAGGCCATATCAAATACTATTTGGGCCTTGAAGCTTCTAGATCTTCAGCTGGTATTTTTGTTCATCAAAGGAAGTTTGTGCTGGACATGCTTAAAGAAACAGGTTTTTTTGATGCTAAGCCTCTTGCTCTACCTCTTGAACAAAATGTCAAGTTAAAACCTGATGTTGGTGATTTGTATCCTTCTCATTATAGAAAAATCTTAGGCAAACTTCTATATCTCACAGCCTCTAGGCCTGATATTGCTTTCACAGTTCACCTTCTGAGTCAGTTTATGCAACAGATTAGACAACCACACTTAACTGCTATTCATAGAGTTTTGAGGTAATCGAAAGGCATAGCTGGTCAAGGTATCCTTTTCTCTTCTACTAGCAACTTAATTCTCACAGCCTACTGCAATAGTGACTGGGGAACTTGTTCTGAATCAAGAAGGTCAGTCACAGGATATTGTTTGTTCCTTGGTCCTTCTCCTATTGCATGGCAAGCTAAGAAACATGATGTTGTTTCTAGATCATCTTCTGAAGCTGAATACGATCCCTTGCCAATACTACTTGTGAGATTACTTGGCTGCACAATCTTTTAAAGGATCTTCAGTGTTCACAGCAAGGTTCTACTAGAGTTTTTTGTGAAAATCACTCTGCCATAGACATAGCATCCAATCCTGTTTTTCATGCTCGCACCAAACATTTTGAAATTGATTGCCACTTTGTTCAAGAAAAAGTCCGAGCTGCCTTCATTCATCCACTTCATATTTCTATCAAAGAACAACTTGCTGTTATATTTACAAAAGGGCTAGGCAGGCAATCACATTGGCATTTACTTTCCAAGATGAATGTACATAATCCATTTACATTTTCATCTAGTGGGGGGAGTATTGAAGATATATGTCTAGATGAGGATAAATAACACAATGCAGCTTCAGTACATAAAGAGCAGCCCATCTCGGTTAAGTCTCAGCTACAGCAATGTTACAAGCATGTTGCAGCAGCAGCATCAGTCTCATGGAATTGACTATCATAGCATAACAGCTCTTGTAACAACTGGTCTTAGTTGCTTAACTAATTAGTGAGAACTGTATTCATCTTATTGGTGTATAAGACTAGTAATGATGTATAAATAGTTTGTGTTTTCTTTCATCGGCAGTAATGAGAAATAACAATTTATAAAGGATATAGCTATTTTCTTCTACTTCAATATGGTTTTTCAATTGTTGACACACAGGCAGTCCAAGTCTAATGACGCATGCCAATTTTATTTCAAACACAAGTAATTAATCTATTTTTACCATTAATTACAACAAAATATGATGAACAACTATCAATAAGTTCTTGCTTAGACTGAGATCCAAAAGAAATTAGGAAATTAGTTTAATTGGGACAAAAAAATTTGTTTGATGGCATTTAAGGGTAACTTAGAACTTTACCCAGTTATCCCAGCAAACAACATAAACCAGAAGCCAAAAAACCAAAGCTATCACCCTTCTTTTGGTTTAGGCCTATTTATTCTTGATAATTCACTCGTATCACCCCACCCGTTCTCACACTTTTTAAAGGTCCACTCTCTCTCTCTCTCTCCCTCCTTTACTGTTCCTAAAGTATTCGACAAGGTAAAATGGAAATGCTACTAGTACCTACAGAATGAATGCCACAAACACGATGTAGTATAAATCAAAACAAAAAGAAACATAATTTCACAAAATGGAGAGTATGGGGTTAAAAATAAAATAAAATCTAAAGCATCCACATATACTTGAATAAATGTAGTGAAGTATAAAGTACCTGAGAGGGTTTATGGGTGTTTTCATTTCTGATGCAACAGCGCTTGACAGAAGCTCTACTGCCGGAGAACTTGGACTCAATTAGGATCGGCTTACGGAAAACTGGAAAAAAATTGGGAATTGGTGCGACTGAAAGACATATAGGGAGAGGAGGAATTGGATGATGATACACCACTCTCATTTTCCCTCCCCGATCGATGGAAACTGAGGTGATGTAAAGTTTCAATTAAGGGAGGAGACTGATAAATTGATAATAACTTTCCTTTTGTGAATTGAAGAGAAGAGAGAGTTGATGGAAGACATTAAGAAATTGCTTGTTATTTTATAATAATGAAAATTTTTAAGTGGTCAAGACTTAAAGAAATTTTATTCCTGCGTGAAAATTTTTGGTCAGAAATTGAGTTATTTTCCACCCATTTCTTTCACTTTATTCCCTTAAAAAAACCTTACTTATTTTGGGAAGAAAACAATTAAACTTCTCCAACATCCTTTCTTTAATACTTTTTTCAAAACTCACAATGACAATGTCAACGTGTGTGTGTGTGTGAATTTTAAAAATGAGAGAAAAATAAAAGAGAATGAAGAAATAGTGGCGAAGCTAAAATATATATTTAAGAAGACAGTGAATAAATGAGAATAAGGGTGACAAATGAGTTGGTTTAATGGGTGAAGATAAAATTTAATGGATTGAGGGTCATTAATGGGTTAGATCATAAATAAATAACTTTAGACAAATCGTAAATGGATAAAATTTTAATGGATACGAGTCAGACTTACTAACTCGTATATAATCCATAATCAAAATTTGTTTTATTTTTTTCCGAGACAATACCAAAACTTTTATAGTATATATACACATTTTAAGTATATTCACTCGTGTTCTATGTTTTTATTAAGAAAATTAATATTTTTATATTAATTTTTGATATTTTTACCTAAAAATTATCGTTATAAACTTATAATAAAGATTTTAATATAAAAATGTCAAAAAATAATATGAAAATATTAATTTTTTTTTATTAAGTGCACTTAGAATTCAATTAAAATCGAATATTGAATATGTTATGTACAAGTCAATTTTAATTATAGTAGTATAATTTTCTTTCTTGAGCAGGTTGAGAGCACTCTCTCTTTTCATCGATATGATATACACATCTATGTATGTCTGATCTCAAAACCCGTTTCTAACACCATAGACGGACAGTGCTGCAATCTATCGGGCACTGTAATCGAAAGGTTTCTATTATACATTCATTTGCTTAACATCTCCGTACAACATTCATTATTAGTGTTGGTGATAGAGGAGAAAAAATTGGCGACGAGAGAAAATTGTGAGGAGAGAGAATATAATACAAGTCAGTTGTAGATAAATCTATGAATTTGTTACTAATTCTGATCCACGAGTTTATCCATTTAAGCCACATATTTCTAATAACTTAAATAATTTTGTGTACGGTCTTTATTTAATTGGTAAAATATTATTCAATTACCATTTTTTTTTGTCTTTGACTAAGAATTTTAATATTAGACAAGTAAATTTAAGAATAAATGATTTCAATACCAAGTTGAACTATTATCAGTTATCTTAATTTGTCGATTTAATGATAGATTTCAGTTAAACACGCAAATCAACTAAGATAATTAAGAGATGATTAACACAATTATAAATCAAATTAAATTGATCTATCTGTTTGCCCAACAAATATCAATTTCACATATACATAGATACATGTAAAAAATTAATCACTATAGACAACAAATATCAGTTTCACATATACATAGATACATGTAAAAAATTAATCACTATAGACAGATAGTACAGTAAGAACATGGATATAATTGGTGGATATGTTGAAAATTTTATAACCTGGATTAAATACACCGATGACAAATTAACATCACCGTAAAAGGTTTGGATGAAAGTTAACAACTGGTATTGAAAATACAATTAAGTTCAAGTAAACGTAATAAGTTATAAATTTAATAAGACTAACTATTATAACAAATACCTAAACCAATAATTGGCATAACAAGTTAATTGTTGTAAAACTAAGCTAAAACTATTGAAAAATTGAAAAAACTTGAGTTTCTAGTTTAGAGTGTGTCATTGCATGCAAAATGATTGATTACTATTTATAGAGCTACTAAGGGGCCGTTCGGGAATGACTTTTTTTTTTTACTTAAAGTTAACATTTGAGTAGATTTATAAGTTAATATTTTAGTAGATTTATAAGTAAAAGTGTTCGGGAGTATTTTTACTTATAAGTCGGGAATTATAAGTAATAGTTGTGGATGTGTTCGGATAATAATGACTTATAAGTTAAGTAAAATGTAAAGATTACTAAAATGTCCTTTAGTAAGAAGAAGATTAAAAAAACAAGGAGGGGCAGTTTTGTTTTTTCGACAGAGTTGACCAACTTAAAAAAAATGACTTATAAGTCATTTTTTTTAAGTTCCAAAAACTTGCTTTTTTTTTTTGACTTATAAGTCAAAAAAAAAGCTGACCACGAACGAGCTTATTGACTTAAGTCCTTATAAGTTCGTTGACCGACTTATAAGGAGTACACGAACAGGCCCTAAGAGGTCACTACACCGTCTTAGTAATTCACTTAACACATTCTTCTTAAAAAATAGGCCCACCATCCCATATTCTATTGAAGCTTGTGCTTATAAACGTGGGTTTAAATGTGAGTTTGCTTTAGAGACGCATGTTAACTCATAGTCTCACGTCATGCCCTTGACCTGGCCACATCTCATTGCGTGCTCCCTTCATTCTCGGCCTAACTGGCTATTGCTATTTGAACGAATTCAGTTAACTCCTTCACCTAGTTGGTTGATACATTTTCTTTACGGGAACCACTTAACTTGAAACCTAGAATTTGGGTGTAAACACTGTCTAACCCAAACCTCGTATGTTATTTACTCAACTAATTGGATAACCAACCCATTAATTGGTGGGTTTATTGGACGAGTTCATGAGTAACTCAAATAAAGTAAATGTATTTTTATGTATTCAAGGTCATTTAATTATATTTTCATATATAAAACAATACAATTAAATAGTATAGGCATGTATATAGCACTTAAAATAAATAAAATTCACTACAAATTATCACACTACAGATAAAATAATTAATTTAATTAATTAAACTTAATAAGTTACTCAAATAAAATAATTAACTCCACTAATTAACTAGAATAAAATAACTAACTCAATTAATTAATTCAAATAAAATAGTTAACTCCGCTAATCAATCAAGTAAAATAATTATTTAGTTAGTTATAAAAATAGGTTAATTATTTTAATTATCAAAACACGTTATGATAATAAAAATACGTTAATTACCAAAGTATATTAAGATAATTAATTCAAAAAAATTAATTCAAATAAAATAATTATCAAACTCCACTAATTAACTTAGTTATTTTTAACGTGTTTTATCGTATTTTAATTATCTTATTTGAGTTAATTATTTAATTAGTCTTTTTCTAATTATTTTACTTGGTTGATTAGTGGATTCAATTATTTTATTTGAGTTAATTAATTGAGATAGTTATTTTATTTAAGTTAATTAGTAGAATTAATTATTTTATTTGAGTTAAAAATCAAAGTTAATTATTTTATTCGCTACACATTACTATATTATACATAAAATAAAATAATTAATGTGATTAATTATTTTATGTATAGTATGGTACGTAATGTGTAGTGAGTAAAATAATTAATATCATTAATTAATATAAATAAAATAATTAACTTTGATTATTTTACTTGAATGATTAACGTAGTTAATTATTTTATTTGAATTAATTAATTGAGTTAGTTATTTTATTTAAGTTAATTAGTAGAGTTTTTTATTTTATTTAGTTAATTAATGGAGTTAATGATTTTATTTGAGTAAATTATTAAATTTATTTATTTAATTAATTTGAGTAATTTGATGTGAATTTTATTTTTTTCTTATACTATTTAATTGTATCGTTTTATATAAGAAAACTAGTAATCGTTCGTGTCTGAAGGCAGGATATAACGAAAAATTAAATTAAAATTTTTAAAATAAAATATTATTATTATTATTATTACTATTATTATTATTATCGGTATTATTATTATTATTATTATTATTATTATTATTATTATTATTATCTGTATTATTTTTTTAATATTATTATTTATATTATTATTATTATTATCTGTATTATTATTATCGATATTATTATTATTATTATTATTATTATTATTATTATTATTATTATTATTATTATCTGTATTATTATTATTATCGATATTATTAGTATTATTATTATTATTATTATTATTATTATTATTATTATGGATATTATTATTATCAATATTATTATTATTATCGGTATTATTATTATGTTTACTATTATTTTAATTATTATTGTTATTATTATTATTATTGTCATTATTATTATTATTACTAACAGAAAACTATATTAAAATTAGATTAAAATTCGAAACATAAAAATATTATTATTATCTGTATTATTATTAAATAAATTATAAAATATTATTATTATCGGTATTATTATTATCAATATTATTATTATTATAGATATTATTATTATAATAATAATTATTAGGATTATTATATTAATTATTATTATTATTATTATTATTATTATTATCATTATTATTACTATTATTGTTATTACTATTACTTTTACTATTATTATTATTATTATTATTATTATTATTATGATTACTACTATTATTTTTAGTATTATTTGTGACGCCCCCAAATCTGAGCCCACACAGCCCAAACTTGAGTCGTCAAAAGACTACAACAAAATTATTACAATGAAATACAACGTACAACAATACAGTGGATAATACAACACAACTAAGTCTTCATTATTATTGCCACACTATTTTATAACACGTGAAGACTATGATAGCTATCCCCGCACTCTCACTCCATTCCCCGGCTAGACCCCGTTACGTTCTCATCTCCTGTTGAAAAACAATGGAACGAAAAGAAAGGGTGAGCTCAAATAGCCCAGTAAGAAATATCATGACTAAGATAATGACGAATAATTTATCATTAGCCTTCAACAGTTGAGTTCTTGATAGAATACAATAGACTACAAGGTTTATATCAAAAACTGCAGTTAAATTCTTAAATAACGTTCATATCAATAATAGCAGCGGAATGAGCAATCTATTAGAAGAATAATGCAGACCATAATGTCCACTCGCTTCTCTTTTTAGTAAAAACATCATCAACTTTTATCATCTGAAATACCATTAGTCATGATAATAAAAATTCACAGTTTCTGGTCATAATCATGCAAATCAACAGTTCATCTTTGCACTACGGGCCAAAGATATTCAATAAAGCACCAACGGTCATGATTATACCAGATTCAGCCTTTGGTCATAATCATACCAACCAACAGTTCATCTTTGCACTACGGGCCAAAGAGAACATTCACCACGTGCCATAAAAGACACCGAACAGATGTATCGCCTTTAACCTAGTATATCGCCTTTAACCTATCATCTGTTCAACAATTAAATCACATCTGTGCCCCCGGCCACAGATATTCACAACAGCTTGATTCTTGATGATTAATACAAATAACAGTGATACAAATGATGAACAGAAGAACAGGATAAACAATAAGTATCAGAAGTTTACTTTGTGCAGATTCAAATAATGTCCAAATTGCCAACATGATGTGGAGTGAAATTTAAAAATGATATTCAAGATCCACAGTTCAGAATAACGGTTACAATTCAATAGAAAGGTTCACGTAAATAGGAAGGTTCAGTTGAAATAATGAAGTTCAACTATTATGGAACATATAATATTTTCAGGAATTATAGAAGCAATAGTTCCATAATAAATTTCGATTTAGGAGTATGAAAGAAAATAATATCCCTTACCGTAACAGGTTTGATTAACAAAAGGTGAAGGAAATTAATACAAAGGGTTATTCACCAACAGGCGGCAATCCGCTCCGTAAGGTTATTCCCACAATTTAATAGAATTTGAGTACAAAGAGTTATTCACCAAACAGGCGGCAATCCGCTCCGTAAGGTTATTCTCAGAGATTAATAATGAATGAATATGAAAGGTTATTCACCAACAGGCGGCAATCCGCTCCGTAAGGTTATTCCCACAATTTAATACATGGAAATAAATGGCACAAGAAAGAAACGATATTATTTTCGAGAATCAAAGAATGATAATTCCTTCAAGTAAGAAAGAAAATAATATTCATTTATGATGATGAAAAGAGTGATACCCCTTACCTTAACACGTGACTGGATATTGATTTAAATGAGGTTGATCAACCTATATTTTTATAATAAAATTAGTAATTACCACATATAAATTTCAAAGTGTATGATAACTCGTATAATATGAATTATCAAAATTATATATATTTAACATAATTTTTGTAGTATAATATAACTACTTTTAAATAGTTTTAAAAATAATATTCCAAAATAAATCTTCCAAAGAAAGCTTTTAAAAATGAATCTTCTTAAAGAAGAGTCTTCTAAAGGAAGATTTGTGAATACCGTGAAAAATAAGAATTTATGAAATTACTACTCTTTAATAAAAGACTTACTTGAAAAATTTCTGCACTCCTTTTGGCTTTCAAACTCTCAAAATAACCTTACTATTCTCAAAGAAAACTCATAAAATTCTTATAGAAAAATTTTATGTTTTAGGTGTGATTTTTCTATTCAGCTGAGCAAGCTATTTATAGGAGAAAAGAAGTTACTATGCGGTAGGTGAGCAGCACGCCAGTGCTGAATTGCAGTAGCAGCCGTCTGGCTGCTTTTCTCCTTCTCACCAACCCACCCAGCAAGCAATTCTCACATTTCATTTTTCATGTGGGTCCCACAGAGGGCCCACATGTTTTTACTATTCCAAATAGTAATTAAATAATTTTTATATATATATATATATATATATATATTCTTCCTACATGTCCTGCATATAAAATAATGCTACGACAATAATTCAACAATAATTTAATAAACACGTGACAGATTATTATTAATTTAATAATATAAATTACTGTGTATTTGCTACTGTGACAATTATTTGGTTCAATAATTTTAAAGACAGTGCACCAACAATTATTGACTCAATGATATGAAATACAGTGTAATGACAATTATTGAATCAATAATGCAAAATACTGTGTAACAACAATTATTGAATTGATAACATAAAATATTATGAAATGACAATTATTGATGAAATGATGTGCAACAGTTACGGTATCAATTATCAGATCAATAATGCAAATACTGTGTAATAACCAATTTATCAATTCAATAATATAAACACCGCACAATACCTTGTGCTACTATAGAATACCGCGTGCTACAGTAAAATACCATAATTTTACCGTATGCTACTATTCTTTTATCACCGGTATTTTAACAGTCAACACCGTTGACTATTTTTATTTAAAAAGATTACTTCTGTCGTTTTCTATATCCGACAATTATTCCGTTGTGGGCTCCACCAATAATTAGTTATTTCGGCGCCGTCGTACGACCCGAATATTCCCCGACAAAACGAATATTGTCCGTCAAAATAAAATTTGCATATAACATCCTTAACTTTCAATTTCGTCAATTTAACCACTTACTGTTTCATGAAAAATATATAAAGAAAAAATTAAATTTTATATTTCATAAAATTCGGGGTCTTACAACCTCCCCTCCTTATGAAATTTCGTCCCCGAAATTGACGTACCTGGCATTTCGAAGAGGTAAGGATATTTAGATTTCATCTCGGATTCTAGCTCCCAGGTCATTTCCTCAATATCTTGGTTCCTCCATAAAACCTTAACTTGAGGTATAACCTTTGAGCGTAAGATCTGCTCCTTCTTATCTAGGATCTTAACAGGTACCTCCTCATACGTTAAATCTTCTGCTATAACGTCTGGTTCTAACTCAATGACGTGGTTTGGGTCCTTCACATATTTACGTAACATAGATATGTGAAAAACGTTATGGATGCGAGACATACTTGGTGGTAGGGCTAGTCTGTAGGCTACGGTTCCTACTCGATCGAGAATTTCAAATGGGCCAATAAATCGAGGGTTGAGTTTTCCTCTCTTTCCGAATCTCGTAACTCCTTTCCATGGAGAAACACGTAAGAATACATGATCTCCGACGTTGAAACTTTCGTCTCTCCGATGAAGATCAGCATAACTTTTTTGTCGTTCTTGTGCGGTCTGTATTCGTTGTCGGATCATTTGGATCTTTTCGGTCGTCAAGCGTACCAACTCGGGTCCCAACAATTTTGCTTCTCCTACCTCATTCCAACATATTGGAGAGCGACACTTGCGTCCATATAAAGCCTCGAATGGAGCCATGCCTATACTTGCTTGGTAACTATTGTTGTAGGAAAATTCCACCAATGGCAAGTACTTATCCCAACTTCCTTTGAAGTCGAGTACGCAAAGTCTCAAAAGATCTTCGAGGGTTTGGATCGTCCTTTCCGATTGTCCGTCCGTTTGAGGATGGTATGCAGAACTAAAACGTAGTTCAGTGCCCATAGCTTTTTGTAGACTGATCCAAAAGCGTGAAGTGAATCTAGGATCTCGATCAGAAACTATGGAAACTGGCATGCCATGCAATCTCACGATCTCATTTATGTACATACCGGCAAGACGTTCAAGTGAAAAGTTTTCTCGTATAGGCAAGAAATGAGCAGATTTGGTCAATCTATCTACGATCACCCAAATTGCATCTAAGCCTTGAGAAACTTTTGGAAGACCCGTCACGAAGTCCATATTGATGTGTTCCCACTTCCATTCGGGAACTTCAAGTGGTTGTAAAGGACCCTTAGGTACTTGATGCTCTGCCTTGACACGTTGACAAGTTAAGCACCTTGAGATAAACTCTGCAATCTCCCTTTTCATATTGTTCCACCAAAATGTATGTCGAAGATCTCGATACATCTTGGTACCTCCTGGGTGGATTGCAAATGGCGTGTTGTGTGCCTCTATCATGATTTTATGCTTCAAATCAGGATCGTTAGGAACACAGAGTCGAGAGTTAACTCGAAGTATTCCTGTCTCATCGATTCTTGCTTCGGGGATGACACCTTCTTGTACTTTCTTCATCATGTTCATCAGTTCCGGATCGGTAGCTTGAGCAGCTTTAATTTTATCCATTAAAGCTGGTTCTACTCGCACGTGAGCAATCTTTGAGTGGGTCCCTGGTGTCTTTAGCTCTATCTCCATCTTTTGCAAGTCGTACAAAATACACTTTTGTGTTGTCAGCAGTGCACTTGTACTCGCATAAGATCTTCTGCTCAAAGCGTCAGCTACAACGTTCGCCTTTCCCGGGTGATACTGGATTGTGTGGTCGTAATCCTTCAACAGCTCAAGCCAACGTCGTTGTCGCATGTTGAGTTCCTTCTGGGTGAAGAAATACTTGAGACTTTTATGATCCGTATAGATATCCACCTTTTCTCCGTATAAGTAGTGTCTCCAGATCTTCAATGCGAAAACGACTGCTGCCAACTCTAGATCATGAGTAGGATAATTTTTCTCATAATCTTTGAGTTGTCGAGAGGCATAGGCTATAACCTTTCCATGTTGCATAAGGACACAGCCTAAACCTTTGCCTGAAGCATCGCTGTATATGACAAATTCTCCCGATCCTGATGGAATGGTCAGAACAGGAGCTGAAACAAGTCTCCTCTTAAGCTCTTGAAAACTTTTCTCACATTGCTCGCTCCATATGAATTTTGTGCTTTTCCGAGTAAGCTGAGTTAATGGAGTGGCGATTCGAGAAAATTCTTCTACGAATCTCCGATAATAACCAGCTAGGCCCAGAAAACTTCGGACTTCGGTTACTGTCTTGGGTTGTTCCCAATTTAGTACCGTTTCAATCTTCGCATGATCGACTGATATTCCTTGACTAGAAATCACATGCCCAAGAAACGTGACCTCCTCAAGCCAGAACTCACATTTCTTCAACTTGGCATATAATTTGTTCTCACGGAGCTTCTGGAGTATCAATCTCAGGTGTTGTTCATGATCCTCACGACTTTTGGAGTATATGAGGATGTCATCAATAAAGACAACCACAAAATGATCCAAATATTCCTTGAATATTCGGTTCATCATGTCCATGAAAGCTGCAGGAGCATTGGTTAGTCCAAAAGGCATGACTAAAAACTCATAATGCCCATAACGAGTTCTGAAAGCAGTCTTTGGAATGTCCTCAGCTTTAACCTTTAACTGATGATATCCAGAACGGAGATCAATCTTTGAGAAATGTTGAGCACCTTGTAATTGATCAAACATGTCATCGATCCTAGGCAACGGGTACCTGTTTTTGATGGTGACATGGTTCAATTCTCGGTAGTCAATGCACAATCTCATACTCCCGTCCTTCTTCTTCACAAATAGAACAGGAGCACCCCAAGGTGATGCACTCGGACGAATGAAACCGGTATCCAACAATTCCTGTAGTTGGACTTTTAATTCTTGAAGTTCAATGGGAGCCATTCGGTATGGGGCTTTGGAAATGGGCTTGGTACCGGGTTCAAGATCAATACAAAATTCAATTTCACGGTTTGGGGGTAAACCAGGAAGTTCTTCAGGAAAAACGTCAGGAAACTCATTAACAATGGGAATATCATTCAAGTTTGACGTATTTTTGTTCAAATCAGTGACATGAGCTAAAAAGGCTTGACATCCGTTTTTCAATAAACGAATGACTTTATGGCTAGAAATAACAGTTATAGATTTCAATGGTTTAGTTGCTTGAATTTGCATGACAGGTTGATTAGGAATATGAAAACTAATAATCTTATGAAAACAATCAATTTTAGCATGATGGGTAGTCAACCAATCAATTCCTAAAATCACATCAAATTCATGCATCTCCAAAGAAATAAGGTCAACAGGTAATGTGAGGTTGTTGATTTGAACTAGACAAGATTTATAGACAGTAGATGTAATGGTCATTTCTCCTAATGGGGTTTCAACTGATAAGTCAAAGTCCAAATTTTCAGGAGTTAAGTTTAAACGCTGAGCACATGCAGGTGAGATAAAAGAATGGGTAGAGCCAGTATCTAACAAAGCGTAGACTTCACGAGAATTTATGAATAGCTTACCGGTTATCACCTCGTTCGAGTTTCGTGCCATTTGGGATGTCACAACAAAAGCTCTCCCTTGAACTACAGATTTTCCCTTATCCGCGCTAGCTTTTGGTATCATCACTGCAGCTGGACTTGATTTTGTGGCAGGACAAAATCGCGCAAGATGACCCTCTTTCCCACAACTGTAGCACTTTTTGGATTGCAGTGTACAGTTTGGGCTGATGTGACCTTCCTGTCCACACCTATAGCATCTCACTGGTGGTCGATCTTCTCCCCTTGAAACTGGGGTCGGTGCTGGTGCTGGTACTGGTGCCCTTCCATAATTATTATGGAATCTCTTTCTTTTGAAATTGTTTCCACTGGATTCTCCTCTTCTGTTATTTGATGTGGAATTACCACCGAAGTGTTGGTTACCTCCTCGATGGTTCTCGTTCCTGTGGTTGTTATCATTTCTCTGATCATTGACTCTTGGCTGTAATTTTTCATTTGTTTGCTCCACCCTTTGAGCCCTATCAACAACATCTGAATACAAACTAAATTTATGAGAGCTAAGTTGTTGACGGATTTCGAATCTTAGACCACGTAAGAACATCCGACTCATCCGTGCTTTGTCATCTACTAGATGAGTCGCAAAACGAGACAGTTCAGCAAACTTAGCTTCATATTGAGAAACTGACATGTTTCCCTGCTCCAGCTTAATGAATTCCACTTCCTTCATATGGCGGATGCTTTCTGGGAAGTACTTTTCATTAAATAGCACTTGGAATTCTGTCCAAGACATCTCAAGTGCTGAAGGGTGGATACGTTTTACCGCTTCCCACCAGTGATCCGCCTCACCTCGAAACATAAAAGTAGCAAATGACACCTTCTGATCATCAGCGCATTGTAGGACATCAAGTATTTTTGTCGTCTGCTTCAGCCATGCCTCCGCTTTGAGTGGGTCAGGCTTCCCGTGGAATTCAGGTGGTCCCAATTCTTTAAATTGCTTGACAGTGACTATCCTCAAATTACCAGCGTTTCTACCGTTATTGTTAACTGGATTTCCTCTTGCCTGATTCTGCATGAACTGCATGAAATTCCTAAAGAATCCATCATTCATCATGTTATCAGGAATATTATTTCCTGAGTTGGCAGGAGGATTGTTTGTGGCTTCTTGATTTTCGGCTACATTCGCTTCGGGTATTTCATAGTTAACCTCTTGATTTCCAGATGCCATACTAAACTGTGGTCACAAAATAAATGTTAGTTCAAATAAACTGACTCATCACTTCATGTCCCTATATTCAAATCAACTCATTAGATAATAAAATCTAATTTAGGTAGGACATACTAGTGACTGATTCTATTCGTCTCTCCCCTCCTAGTTCTAACCCCAGATCTCCATTAAAGACCATATCCCTAAGCTCTGATGCCAACTGTGACGCCCCCAAATCTGAGCCCACACAGCCCAAACTTGAGTCGTCAAAAGACTACAACAAAATTATTACAATGAAATACAACGTACAACAATACAGTGGATAATACAACACAACTAAGTCTTCATTATTATTGCCACACTATTTTATAACACGTGAAGACTATGATAGCTATCCCTGCACTCTCACTCCATTCCCCGGCTAGACCCCGTTACGTTCTCATCTCCTGTTGAAAAACAATGGAACGAAAAGAAAGGGTGAGCTCAAATAACCCAGTAAGAAATATCATGACTAAGATAATGACGAATAATTTATCATTAGCCTTCAACAGTTGAGTTCTTGATAGAATACAATAGACTACAAGGTTTATATCAAAAACTGCAGTTAAATTCTTAAACAACGTTCATATCAATAATAGCAGCGGAATGAGCAATCTATTAGAAGAATAATGCAGACCATAATGTCCACTCGCTTCTCTTTTTAGTAAAAACATCATCAACTTTTATCATCTGAAATACCATTAGTCATGATAATAAAAATTCACAGTTTCTGGTCATAATCATGCAAATCAACAGTTCATCTTTGCACTACGGGCCAAAGATATTCAATAAAGCACCAACGGTCATGATTATACCAGATTCAGCCTTTGGTCATAATCATACCAACCAACAGTTCATCTTTGCACTACGGGCCAAAGAGAACATTCACCACGTGCCATAAAAGACACCGAACAGATGTATCGCCTTTAACCTAGTATATCGCCTTTAACCTATCATCTGTTCAACAATTAAATCACATCTGTGCCCCCGGCCACAGATATTCACAACAGCTTGATTCTTGATGATTAATACAAATAACAGTGATATAAATGATGAACAGAAGAACAGGATAAACAATAAGTATCAGAAGTTTACTTTGTGCAGATTCAAATAATGTCCAAATTGCCAACATGATGTGGAGTGAAATTTAAAAATGATATTCAAGATCCACAGTTCAGAATAACGGTTACAATTCAATAGAAAGGTTCACGTAAATAGGAAGGTTCAGTTGAAATAATGAAGTTCAACTATTATGGAACATATAATATTTTCAGGAATTATAGAAGCAATAGTTCCATAATAAATTTCGATTTAGGAGTATGAAAGAAAATAATATCCCTTACCGTAACAGGTTTGATTAACAAAAGGTGAAGGAAATTAATACAAAGGGTTATTCACCAACAGGCGGCAATCCGCTCCGTAAGGTTATTCCCACAATTTAATAGAATTTGAGTACAAAGAGTTATTCACCAAACAGGCGGCAATCCGCTCCGTAAGGTTATTCTCAGAGATTAATAATGAATGAATACGAAAGGTTATTCACCAACAGACGGCAATTCACTCCGTAAGGTTATTCCCACAATTTAATACATGGAAATAAATGGCACAAGAAAGAAACGATATTATTTTCGAGAATCAAAGAATGATAATTCCTTCAAGTAAGAAAGAAAATAATATTCATTTATGATGATGAAAAGAGTGATACCCCTTACCTTAACACGTGACTGGATATTGATTTAAATGAGGTTGATCAACCTATATTTTTATAATAAAATTAGTAATTACCACATATAAATTTCAAAGTGTATGATAACTCGTATAATATGAATTATCAAAATTATATATATTTAACATAATTTTTGTAGTATAATATAACTACTTTTAAATAGTTTTAAAAATAATATTCCAAAATAAATCTTCCAAAGAAAGCTTTTAAAAATGAATCTTCTTAAAGAAGAGTCTTCTAAAGGAAGATTTGTGAATACCGTGAAAAATAAGAATTTATGAAATTACTACTCTTTAATAAAAGACTTACTTGAAAAATTTCTGCACTCCTTTTGGCTTTCAAACTCTCAAAATAACCTTACTATTCTCAAAGAAAACTCATAAAATTCTTATAGAAAAATTTTATGTTTTAGGTGTGATTTTTCTATTCAGCTGAGCAAGCTATTTATAGGAGAAAAGAAGTTACTATGCGGTAGGTGAGCAGCACGCCAGTGCTGAATTGCAGTAGCAGCCGTCTGGCTGCTTTTCTCCTTCTCACCAACCCACCCAGCAAGCAATTCTCACATTTCATTTTTCATGTGGGTCCCACAGAGGGCCCACATGTTTTTACTATTCCAAATAGTAATTAAATAATTTTTTTTTTTATATATATATATATATATATATATATATATATATATATATATTCTTCCTACATGTCCTGCATATAAAATAATGCTACGACAATAATTCAACAATAATTTAATAAACACGTGACAGATTATTATTAATTTAATAATATAAATTACTGTGTATTTGCTACTGTGACAATTATTTGGTTCAATAATTTTAAAGACAGTGCACCAACAATTATTGACTCAATGATATGAAATACAGTGTAATGACAATTATTGAATCAATAATGCAAAATACTGTGTAACAACAATTATTGAATTGATAACATAAAATATTATGAAATGACAATTATTGATGAAATGATGTGCAACAGTTACGGTATCAATTATCAGATCAATAATGCAAATACTGTGTAATAACCAATTTATCAATTCAATAATATAAACACCGCACAATACCTTGTGCTACTATAGAATACCGCGTGCTACAGTAAAATACCATAATTTTACCGTATGCTACTATTCTTTTATCACCGGTATTTTAACAGTCAACACCGTTGACTATTTTTATTTAAAAAGATTACTTCTGTCGTTTTCTATATCCGACAATTATTCCGTTGTGGGCTCCACCAATAATTAGTTATTTCGGCGCCGTCGTACGGCCCGAATATTCCCCGACAAAACGAATATTGTCCGTCAAAATAAAATTTGCATATTACATCCTTAACTTTCAATTTCGTCAATTTAACCACTTACTGTTTCATGAAAAATATATAAAGAAAAAATTAAATTTTATATTTCATAAAATTCGGGGTCTTACATTATTATTATATTAATGATTATTATTATTATTGTTATTGTTATTATTATTATTATTACTATTATTATTTAGTATGAGTTTTGGGGGAAAATTTAGTAGGGAATAATTAATCTGGGTCATTAAATTTAGGTAAATCAATCTGAGACGTTTTTGTGATTTGTCAATTTAAGAATTCAAAAATAGTTCTACTTTATTATATAGATATAATTAAATGACTTTGAATACATTAAAAAGTATTAAAATCGTATAAATATATTACTTTACCGTTACACATCAGCATTTCAGTTAAAGTTATGGCCGGAGGGTCACTTTTACTTATTTAAATGTACTTGAAAGCTACTATCATAAGTTTTTTTAGATTAAGATCACTTGTACAAAAAGGGTGATAGTACATTAGCGTATTTAACCCTACTTATTATGTAATAATTTTTTCTTGGTCAGGGACTGCTGAAAATGGAATTCGGTAACTAAAAAAAATCCCAATTGGTGAAAGTAATTAATTATGAACATTCTGGTTGGAATATTGCCTCGGTAATCATTGTGGTTTGATACTTCTATATTTGTTGCTTTGGCGTTCGATTGGGAGAATATGCAGACACCCAATTCAGCAGAGTACGTCAAACTTCAATTTGGTTTCTTTTTTAAGTAGAAAAGAGATTGATATGATGAAAGCACTGGTTTAACATTGGCTGTGTACTTGATTGAGTACTCGAATTTATATTGAATATTCTTTTCTCTTACTTAATTTGGTGGAACTGCAAAACACTTGTCTTGGAAGAGGTTATAGGTGCAAGGACCCTTGAAGGCACATTCGGAGATCTTTATGCTTAGTTTGGGCTAGACATAATAATAGAATTCCCAGGAAACTCATCCAAATCCTCTTCTTATCACGGTGTCAAGCAATGCGTCCAGGTAAATCACCTGGCAAAAGGAATTGATTGTGGGGGGAAAAACTGCAAGATAAAAAAAAAAGGGTCTTCCTCCGTCCCTTAATGCCTATACATACAACCATACATCTTTAGAGTCCCCCTGCCCTAGGTTATTTTGCTTTAGATGCAGAAAGTACTGGCGGGTAATTATATCTACCAATTTTCTTTGAGGCCACCATACGCATGGTGGCTTTTTGTTCTGAAACTCAGTCCTTGTCACAAGCTTCTATCTGTTAAGAATGGCATGCTTATGGCGACAAAGTTATACCTGCATTTTATTTCATGTTACATGTCCTTCGGAAGCTGGAAGCATCATAGCATCGGCAAGACCTCAAGGCCTTTTTTTTTTCTTTTGTCAGTATGCCTTGTGTTTTAGAAAGGTAGGAAAGTTAGCAAGGTACCTTTTCTTTACATGCAGCTACTGGATTGTGTAGACGATATGTTTTCCATTGTAAGGATCTGCCTCAAAATATCCAGGTTAGCCTGGCGCTGACCTCCAATATGTAGTTTCCCCTTTAATTTATATTTATTTATTATACTTGAACGCCTGCTATTCCAATGTGAAAAGATACCTCAGCTGGTTCTAGTTGTTGCCTTGTGTACGGTGGTTGAATGGTTGCGGTTTGGTAGAGAAGGGTTGTTTAAATTCTTTTTTAGTTCTTCCTCTCATGCTTTTAATTCTATTAACATCATTAGGGGTATTTGCTTCATTATTTGCACGTCACAGCTTCTCATTTCCGAGAAAAGGACAATAAAACAGCTACTAAAATTTAATTTAGATGAACCGACTTTAAGTTGCAAAAGTACTTGCTGTATTTGTCACCTGAATTTGGTTTCTTCTGTAACGCTTTTCTTTTTATTTGCTTGTAAATTAAAATTAGTGAAGGAGAACTACAGGAGACAAGGCCATGGAGAGGCACTGCTGAAAGCAGCAATAGAGAAATGCAGGGCTAGAAGTGTTCACCGCATATCACTTCACGTAGACCCCTGAAGAATCACAGCCATGAATCTCTACAAGAAGTTCGGTTTCCAAGTTGATAATCTCATAGAAGGTAACTCTTCAGACAGAATCACAGAATGTACTTGGACTTTGAACGTAAGTTGTAGATGGAGCTCAAATGAGGGTCCATGTCCTTTCAGGAGATTTCAGCTTTTGCCAAGCCTCTCTACATAGTGAACAGTTTCCTTTTTTCTGATGTTTAACTAAAGCTTTGTTACTCAAATTCAACTTCACAAAGCCTCTCGCGATTCTAGTGAATGCCATTGACATAAGATATATGGATCTATTTGTGCATTAAGAATGCTCTTGTTAAGGCATGCTTCACAGAGCCTCTCAATTCTCTAATGAATGGCATCAAAATCCTTTACATTTCCATATGATTCAGTCACATTTCATAAGAATAACATTAAATCAGGTAAAAATAAATCACTGCAGTATAATTTATTATCAGGGTACTGTAAAAAAAAAACCTTTATAAGGTGGTGTCTCATGAGCTTTCTGAAGAATAAGAAATGACCTTCACATCCATGTCCGTTAATGTCGGTTGGATGTTCATCGGCAGCATGAGTTTTTGGTAGATATATCATCATAAAGAAACAACAGGCATGTATATCAGAATTGTATTCGACTTAGAAAGTGCGCTAAACACTAGTTTAGAAAAATTAAAGATCACATTTATTAATTAGTTTAACGTATGACTATTTATACTTTGCCTAATATTCAAAAGAAAAAAAATCACTCCCTTCATTTAAAAAAAATCTTATTTGATTTTTTCAAATTAATTTGTGAATTTTCAAAATTTAAATTAGATGTGAATTTATTTAATAAATAATTAATATTATTATTATAAAAAAAAGTAAAATGATTTCACATTATAATTATAATTTTGGTGGGAACCGATGGAGTAAAAGAATGAAAACAGACAAAAAGCCGGAAGCATCTAATTTTTGGACTTATTAGCTATAATTAAGGGGACAGTTTAATCAAGAAATGGTGACTTACAAAAAGGAGCCTAATTTTTTTGGACTCAATCATCCGATTTCTCTCTAACCCTTCTTCCTCAGGGTTAGGGATTTGACAGATAGGCGATTTGATTCAGCAACAAAACAATGGGGGGAATGGTGAGGAGTTGCGTTCAGACGTTGCTAAAGCTTGTCAATTCGGTGATTGGAATGGTCGGCCTTGCTATGATTCTGTACTCTATTTGGATGTTTAGGGTTTGGCAGAGGCACATGGATGGTACCGATTACCCAGCTCCATGGTATCATTCTCTCCCTCTAAATATATATGTTTATAAATTTTAATGGTGGGGCAATCTGAAATAAATGATAAAGCATCTGTTGCTTTTACCTTATTATGTTAGCATAAATTTAAAATTAAAAAGGAAAAAAGAATTATTTTGTAGCCTAGTTTTCTTGTTTGGAAATTCACTAATGGGATTAAACATGAAAAAAATGAAATCTTTGAGTGGTCTGAGTTCTGTTGGCAAACTATCTGAAATTAAAAAATTGTAATAATAATTTATTTAGGAATGCAGCCCCTGTAATTCATAGGGAAGTTGCATAATAGTAAAGAACTATCATAATTCATAGCTAGTTTTTTGTTTTTGTTGGCACTTTCTTTACTTATTTTAGGGAAGGAAAAAAAAAAGAACCAACTTTTTTCGCTTCTAGTACTTTTTACCCGATTACCTTATGTGGTCCTTTTATTTTTTTGAAGGTTCATCTACACATTTCTTGGCATTGGTGCTTCTTTGTGCGTGATCACATGCTCAGGTCACATTGCTGCCGAGACTGCTAATGGTTGCTGCCTTTATTTCGTATCCTTTAATTAATTGCTGTGGGTGATGATCAGCTACTCAGTCCCTTCCTAAGTATACCTATAGAATAAGATATGGTGTATGTCTTTAAGATATTGTGTAGTGCTAGGGTGATTTGGCATTGATGTCTTCATTAATCCATCAACTTAGTTATTTCTTTTCCATTTTTCCCTTTGTACACGTGTAGCTTCTTCTAGTAACAATTATCTGGCCTCTAAATATAGGCAAGGTAGTCTATTTTAGCTGTTGCTCTAGAAGCTGGATAGCTTGAGCACTGACGGCCCATTTAAGAGGCTGCCAGTTCTATCTTGGAGCTGAGGAATACCTTGGTTTTGATGGACAATAAAGGAATGAATATCTGTGCATAGCATTTCTATGTTCTTTGCTGAAATATGATGGTGAAAAGAGCTTCATGTTTTTGTTCTTCCTTATGATTTTACTTGGAATTTCACTGACTTCAGTTATGTGACTTTTGGAAAATTGCATTATATAAATTGTAAATGAAAATATCTGAGGATGGGGGGTTGGCTCAATAAAGACATTATAACTTTATTGTTGACCTTAAGTGGGTGTAGTACATGCTATTTGTCTTTTTGCTCCTCATGCTGGAAGCTGCAGTTACTGTGGATGTGGTTTTAAACCGCGACTGGGAAGAGGTACACTGTAATCATAAAGCTTTATCCTTCAGTTTATAGTTTAAAATATAAGCCCTTTGTGTATTGGAAGACATAGAGAGACACTTATTACCATTCTTAATTGTTTCTACTTGGCATCAGGACTTTCCAGAAGACCCAACTCGGAAATTAGGCGACTTTAAAAATTTTATCAAGGAAAACTTTCAGATATGCAAATGGATTGGCTTGTCCATTGTGGCCACACAGGTCACTCTCTCACCCACACACCCACACACACACACCCACACCCACACCCACACCCACAGACAGAAAAACACAATGGCAGTATCAATGGTTATACCAACTTACATGCTCAACCAATGTAACCTACTTATATCTTTTGCTCTTAGAGGGGTAATGAATACAGACTTAGAGCCTTTTAAGAATCAGATATCCATGAATGATCCATTGACGAAACCTGTTTTGAATCATTCTTCTACTTGACATGCGGTTATCAATTTCTTTTTGGAGCTTTTCAAGTTCAGATATCTTTGACCTTCCACGGGATAAACATTGCTATCGGAAGGATACGTTTCTGAAATGATGCAATGAGAGGCTATTACCCTTTTAAGTACTTACATAAAGTTTTCATTTTATTCGCAATTATTTTCAGGATTAATTTTATTATTTAGGACATTAGTTTGATATTTGAAAGTCGTAAGAGATATGCAATTAAATTTTATTAAG
The DNA here is from genome assembly GCA_947179155.2 of Hedera helix. Lineage (NCBI taxonomy): Eukaryota > Viridiplantae > Streptophyta > Magnoliopsida > Apiales > Araliaceae > Hedera > Hedera helix. The sequence goes on along the minus strand of OX359265.1, from coordinate 44,403,726 downwards.
AAAATTGTTGAATAAATAAGACAGAGAAACAATCTTCATTAGCTAACTTGAGAAATTATAATAAAATCTAGTAATTAAATATCATGGGACAAATAATCTGTTTTTTTTTTTAAATTAAAAAAGAAAAAGAAAATGATTATATAAATAAGAGATGATGTACAAGCTAGAGGACAAAAAATCCTCTTAGAAAGAAAAAGAAAACACAGGATTACATCTCAGCGGAGGACAACCTTTCATCCCTATCGGTGGAAATAGTTAAACCCCTAAAAGGAGAACAAAATTCTACTTTGTCACTCCAACATCGGAAGGAGAGACTTTCATTTTAGAAAAGTTAAACATTTTCAAATCCCCTAAAGGATTGCGAACATGCCACAGCTTCGGAAGATCCTCATTTGGAGGATTGAAAATTAAGTAACCAATACCAGTAAAAATTATTAATCTTACGCGTTCTTCCATATATTAAAAGAAATTTCTGTCTCTCACCGACTCTGTCATGTTTGTATTTGATGAAAATCCTAGAGAGAATAAAGAATATACCTTTTGTCACTCTAGTAGAGATGGCAGAACATGAGCCTATTGGTATTGAACCTAACCCAAACCACACAATTAACTTCGTTTCTAATCTCTTTTGGATATTGATTGTATTCTTTTAAAGTGAAAAGTCCTAGCTAAATCTCTTTGTCGTAGTTGATTGCCTATGCTTTTAACTTGCAGGGACTATGCATGATATTTGCTATGATTATCAAAGCTCTTGGGCCACATTATGAAGCAGGCTATGAGAGTGATGATGATTACACACCGGAGGGAGTCCCACTCTTGAAAAATTACGTTCACCAACCTCCTTATGTTCCTGGAGGAGTTCCTCCCTATGGATGTCGGAAGGATTCTTGGAACGTAAGGATTAGCAAATAAGGTAGGGTGTACTTAATTTAGTGTATCATATAAAATAGTGTTGAATATTTTATGTGATAATTGGCTGTATATGATATCGAATTTGTGACCACCTCATCCTTGCTCCTTTAACTTAAAGTTATTGCACTATATGACCAAACCAGTATTTAAAATCATTTTCATTTTTTAAGTTATCCTTTACTTTTTAGTAGTCTACTTGAAATTTTATCATATATCTCTATGTACATATATTTCCCTGTTTTATATTGTATGAAAAGATGTTCCTTTTCATACTTTCTTCATGAAACTTGTGTATTGACTTTTGTTATTTAGTAATGTAAAACATGGATTTGTTGTGGTTGGATTTCCTTCCTTGTCTTTTTCGTTGCGTCTTTCTTCATGGTCGACTAATTTTGATTTTACTAATGTCTTAATGACATTGACAATACTGCACCTGCTTACTGCATCTGGCCCTCTTTCTATGTAGGACATCTGTTCTAGAATCATTGGAGTAATCCAAGATGACTAGGATTATCCATTTGGTTAGATCTTTGTAGAATATTTTTGCAGTTTCTTCATTTTCAGTTTCATGAAATCGTATTGGACTTGTTTACAGTTATTAATCTTTGATCTATGGTACACGGACTGTTCACTTTTCCCTAAAGTACCCGTGCCCGACACTCGACACGCCAACATGGGTATAGGTACTAGACACTTCATTTTAGTGTAAAAAATTGGCAAAATTGAGGAGTACCCGTGTCGGACTATTCAAATTACCATGTTCAACCGGAAACTCTATCCGAGTCCGTGTAACATAGCTTCTTACTAGTATCTTATTCAGTAACATGTGTATATTATAGACACCACTTTGTTAGCAAATAGAATCTAATTACTAGTCTAATACTTAAAGTGGTTTCGTATTGAAGATGATATATTGAACTGGATACAATTATTTATTTATTTAGGGTTTGGGGGGAGGGAGGGGGGTGTTGATGGAGTTCTTTTTTTGCACTTGATTTGATCTTTGGACGCCTTCGTATCTTCAATAATTACTAGATAAATTTTCTCTCTTTCTATAGTCAACAAGAAAAGCTCTTCGATGTTGCTCAACTTTGCTCCTAAAAGTCCACAAATTCTTCAAAAATGTTTTTTTTTTTTGTATTTTGTAATAGCTTATTTTGTTAAGATTAATCTAGATTCAGGTAAACTTTGAATTGTGTAGCTATGTAGTTTCTTCTACAGTTGGTGATTTTTACTTTACAAATCCATATTTATTTTTCCGTACAGTTAAAAAGAGACTCTTAATTGGATGAAGCGGTATTCTGCTGTGACAGTCAAGTTGGTAATCTGAGGTCTACCAGCCAGCACAAACAAGCAAGTGAAACTAATTATGTGCATAATTGTAAATGGTATGCAGTGACAAAAAAGCATCCTGAGTTACAGTGTTGGGTGTCCATTTTAGTCGATGTATTGTACTGATAATGTTGCATATTAATTTATATATACCTTTTTTAGATGGTAGAATTAAATCCTTACATACAAATTAATTTTCAGTAACAAAATGGGACTGATGTTTTTTACACACGCATGGACACAACAGAAAACAAAGGATTCCCTACCTTTGAAAAAGTTTGATTCATGTGCTTATTTTCAGTGGACAAACATACCAAGTCTACTAATCAATAATGGTATTTTGGAATTTAGCTTAATATAGTAGTTGGAGAAAAAAATATTATTGCTTTAAGCCTTCTCCTTTATAGGCAGTACAAACAGTAAGTGCTTATAGCTAACTATAAAAATTCTTCAACTGTTTACTTCCATATATATCAGAATAAGTTTATAAACACAATAATAAAATATAATCCCAAACATAATATTAATTCTAATTATTAAAAAAGTGAGGTTTGACACGAAAATTCGTGTCAAATTTTATTTTTTAATAATTAAGATGAATATAGTATTTGGTGTTATGTTTGATTGTTGTGTATGTAGAGTTGTCCTATGTATTATCATATTTTTGTAAGACATGATTATTATTATAAGCAAATCTTGAAATTACCCTTTTAAGGTACCCTTTTCACTAAGAATATGTATAGAATATGTAATGTGTTGAAGTTGAGAGTTATACGATTAATTATGTCTGGGTATCAGCTGCATTTCAAGAATTGACAGTTTATACTTTCAACAGTTAACAAAATTTTCTTACTCCAGAATATTTTCTAAGATATTAAAGAAGAACATGATACTACGTTAGTGTTTTTTGACTTTTCTTTTGTTTTATTATTAAATTCATGCATGCATATATATATATATATAGATATTAAATTATAATTATATTCATTGTATTTGAAATGTATTATTATTATTATTATGTAATTTGTATTTAAAGATTATAAGCTGATGAATATAAATTACCCTTAAAATGACCAACCAAATATATATGAATAAGATCTTCAATTAACTTATTATATATAGTTATAGATACTTTAAAAGTATTGTTAAGAACTAAATTATTATTTAAAAAATTAAATAAAAGTACGTTACAATTTGAAATTTAAGATCTATCAAATTAACTAGTCAAATAATACTTTATTTTCGAGGAACACTATACACAATGGTGACTTCCATATGAACAGCAGTTTCCTGAATTTGATTTAGAAGTAAATAGTTAGTGATCTAAAATCATACACCTAGCGTTGGTGAAAGTTGAAGATGTCTTCTTCACTCACGTCACATGTGAATTTAAACAGAAGTTGAAGACAAATTTTAAATACACAAATTTCCAACTCTCGTTTAGTTTTTTTGGATCTATAGCATGTGTAATGGTGTTGTTTTTAAGTGAGGGCAGGACCAATTTCAGCAGCATCTTCTTCCAACTACTAGGCATTGGATCAACCCCACAAATACTACTGGTAGATATTCTCTCTATCCTTTTTATATTAGTTTTCTGGCTGAAATCAAACAAATTAACAAGGAAAGACGGGCCTAATTTAATGGCTAGATTTCCCCTTAAAAGAAAAGAGATAAACTCCATTTATTTAGAAAAATTTCAAGTTACTACGTCCATTTCACTGACAATATTATATTAATGTTTAAGAAGTATATTAATTAGTTTATGGGAATAAATAACAAAAATGAGTTTGTCTCTATTATATTTTTTTTAGAGTCAAATTCTAAGTTCGAATTAAATTATAATGTATTAAGACCTATTTCACTCATTCAATAATATAACAAACTCAACCAATTCATGTGGGATTGTGAGGTGTTACAATTCTAAATTTCTAACGCACAATATCCGAGGAAAGTTATATTTGAGTTTCAAATATCACTTCTCTATATTCTAATTCTATTAGGGTTTATTTAAAATGACTCTTTTTAGTTTCAAAATTTAGGATTACGTTTCTCTTTTCAAATTCAATTTGAAATTATTTCAAATACAAAATCGATCGATTCATTTAAAATTTTAAAATAATAAAATTTATAAGTAGTAGTACTTGTTAAAAATTTATAATTTTTGTAATTGTATTGTTTGTGGAAGACATACTTTTGGTCGGATCACACACTCCAATCGGCGGAAAACTCACGTAATCCCATGGGTCATCCATCTGGATGCTGGTCATCGGGAACATTTCTTCGTAATGTCAAGGGAGCACAAATTTGTCTGTATTTTGTCAGCAATCAAAAGTAATAAAATAAATTTTCAATTTGAAATCGAGTAAGTCGGATCACATAAAAACAAGCCTTGGGACAATCAATCAATACAAATATATAACATCGCATGAAGCAATCTGCAACTTAGTCAATTGGTCTTCAATTTATTCGAGTTAGCGTTAAATTCCTACGTTAAGTTATCGAGTTTACCATCATGCTAGTCTCTTATTGGTTGGGCTGTAGAGTTTGAATAAAATTAGAGTCCTAATTCAGTCTAAATAAACTGAGTCAACTTCGTTTGTCCTAATTTAGCTCCAATTACATAGAAAAACGAAAAGTTAGAAACGAAGAGTTGTTCAAATTGAATGTTTGGATCATTGTATTTTGCTACCAAATTGTTCAAGTTTTCAATTAGTTGCCTCTTCATATTTGCATGACAGCCTCTTTATATTTTCATATGTACTATATGGATTCTCATGGATTGAAAAGGAGCTTGCAGTGCCGCAAAGAGGGAGTTACAGAAAAAGGGTAGAGCGTGAGTCAAAAAATGATAGGAATAATCGAAATATGCGTTGACGAGTACAATATAGACAGTTTGTTTTGGCTTTTTTAAACCATTGTACATCACACAAGCCCAATAATGGTTCGTTTTATATACACATCAAAAATTAATCTGTTATGTTGATTAATATGAAAACTTAATGTGTTCTGTTATTAATGTAAGTTTATTTTGGTTTTCTCAGATAATAATTTAAACTAACCAACAAGAATGTAAGTTTATTTTGGTTTCCTCATATAATAATTTAAACTAACCAACAAGAGATTGACATGATATAGATGTGATTTGGATTGTAGCTGTGCATCTACGTGCAAAATTTGAAATAATTGGAGGTAGTGATATGTTTTTCAATTAAATTTGGGTTAACCTTAACTTTATATTGGTTACGTAATACTAAAATAGACAAGTATAGTTATTTACCAAGAAGTGGTTGCTCACTCCAATTTTCTAGAAGTGGTTGCTCACTCAACATTTATGTTGCTATCCCAACATCAAAAATATAATTTGGTTAGCCTCCTGAAACTCTATATGTAACCCAAACAAAGACAAAATTGAATGGCCTTGACGGTAAGTGTAAATTATTATTCGTCTAGCTAGGCATTTATTCTCTCTCTTTTTTTTCTCTCTCTCTCTCCCCCTCTCTCTTTTGGTTTTAAAGTTCAATTACCATTTTTTATTCTTAGCACATGTCATATTGTGCAGCAAGAAATTGTGTGATGATGATGCTTTGGTTACAGGTGTTTTCATAGAGAGTAGAAGGATGCTTAATAAGATTAATTTATAAAAATTAAATTTTGGTAAGGGCATTATATGCCTCCCAAATAGTTTAAATACATCCAACTACAAGAAGGAGGGTACTAAATATAGTCTATCCAGAACGAGTTTGTCGCCACTACCATGTGGTTATGTGGGAGCATGTACACACTATCACCTAACAACAAATAGGTCATTGGGTTTTTCTTTCTGTTGCTCTAAGGGCAAAGTTCAGCTACCAGCCCTGCGTGAGACACCAATTGAGTTATTGCAGTTGCCAGACGGAGAAGGTCAGTTGGCTAATGCATTTCACACAAACATACGACTTTATAATAATGTTTTTGCTTTTACATCGATGGGTGGAACAACTTATAAAAGCTTGAACAATGGTGGAAGTCCTTATGTATTTCGATTACACAGACAAACCTTCCATCAGATGGGTTCCCTATTGCCTATTGAAGGGAAAAAAGCTATGTATGCGTAGCTTTACATCTTTGATTTTCGTGAGGATTTGTAATGACGATTGAACTTTCCCACAACAGAACGTTCATTAGATTTGATAATTGGTGGGTTTATTGATAAACATGCTTGATCGTGACAATGAGTTGGTTAAAATTTTTAGACTAGCATGAGTTCATTTTGACGAATTGATGGTGGAGAAAGCAACATTCACTTGCAATTCAAAGTGGTCGAAAATTTCTTATTTCTTAGAGAAAAATGTCAAAACTAGATGACTCTGTTTACCTAGACATCGTTTCGTGTGTTTTCAAGATTAAAGTTGATTTATTACTTGACGACCTTACAAAAAACCACATATTTGGGAGAGTCATAATAGGTACTACATCACATCTATTCAATTTTTAACATATTCAAATATGTTATATATATATATATACACACACACACACTTTGTGTGTGCTAGTAAATATGTTTTGGTATGATTTATGATTTATACTATTGAGTTTTAGAAGCCTGGATTACCACAACTTGGAAGAGGATAATGTTTATATGATATCTAATTTTAAGATTCTCCTAAGACTAACTCAATATAAACCGATCAGCACAAAGAAAGCCACATTTTTTTTCTCACAAAAGTACAATAACCAAAGTGAACAACTTAGCACTTATTCCTCAATATAAATTTTAATTCTTTATGTTTGAAAAGGCAAGATAGCTCGTGGAAAATTACGAACAGTTAATAGGTATGAACATTAATGTCCAAACCATTTCAAATACTTTTACACATTCCATTATCACAACAAAAAAAAATCTAACAGATGTTATATGATACATTTGATATGAAAGATATCATTTGGAAGACTTGCTACTATTAGTGATATCCAAACGGTGGGGAATGGAATTGAATATTGTGCTAACAAATGATAGGTTTGTACTACTATTAATAATCTTAAATGTATATGTTGCACTATCTATCTACATTGATTTTAATCACACAGGGATCATAATGTGAATAGAAAAGGCTGAACAATTTCAACAAGATTTTGCCAATCAAAATGATAACTTTATTGTCCTCATTGTCGCGGGAACTGCTGCCAAAGAATTTCGAGGTATCTTAATTAATTTTAACGAAATGTATTCCATTGTCTTCAATATCAATTACAAAATAAAATAAAATCTAAACAAATTATTTATATAAGCAGGAGATGTTAATCTCTCATCAACAACTTCAACAAATGTTTATTTTAACATAGACTATCTTGCAATTATCCATATCATCTACAACATGCATAATATTGAAGATGCAACTATCGTGGTTGAGATTGTGCCAACTTTTCAAAGGCAACAAGAAGAAAACACTAATAACATACAACGTCTTTGTGTTGAGCAACTGTTAGATGCTACATTGTCTTTTGGGAAAGACGTGCGTATATCTAACTAAAAGTCTTTGAATTTTAACAATGTTTAACTAATTGATCATGATAATTTAATTCGTACTCATATAATTCATCTATTGCATAATTGAGACCGTAATTGATCACGTAATCCCAGACTACGGATGATAGCATGCAAATAGGTGCATAAAAAAAATTGAAGGGAGTTCAACCAAGTTTCAATGCGAGAACTACTCGAGTGAAGAAACAACTATAGTTCAGAGGTATAAGGTCACTGTACAAGTAAGTGATATCACAGGAAAAACCACATTTGTAATGTTCCACTAAGAAGCGCAACACCTAATTGAAAGCAAAAAGATATCACAGGAAAAACAACATTTGTAATGTTCCACTAAGAAGCAAAGCACCTAATTGAAAGCAAAAAAGAAAGTTAACAGATCGTGCAATCGAATTTTGAGAAAATTCAAGACAATGATTCTGATGGGAGATCATGGGGAAAAAATCTATCTACCAACACCAACAAAAACCGTCCAACTGAAAAAAATGTCAATTGAAGGGTGTAACCCGACTGTATATATTGCAATAATTAAGGTCGGATGATACTAAGATATATATATATATATATATATATATATAGTTCCAGACTACATGATAAACATTTCAATATCTACACATTTATGCAAATATCACTACATTATTAATTAATTGGGGTACTTATTATTGAAACCTTTTTATTTTCTAATTGTTTTATGTCAAATGCTTAAATCGAGTAATGATAACATCTATCCAAATAAAATACAACTAAACTAACATAAATGCTCAAACAAATTATTGTTAGAAATCAATAGACTAATAAATAACCAAAATATAGAAATCCAAAAACAAAGATAATGTCACTTATGTGTGATATAAACAAAGACAGTGCCACTAATCTCTGATTGCACATATTGATTCTTTAAGTTGCAAGATGACGAGGCAAGTGAGGCAGTAGTAGTAGAAGTTGCCGAATAATTCTTTTAGAAGTGAAAAATAAAATAACAAAGAACAACGAAAACTTAATAAATTACGCATAAGAAGTTATGAGCTGATTACTTAAACAGATTCACTAGCGTTGGACAATTCCAAAGAAAGCGATTATGACGTCAAAATTTCAATGTTCTACAATCAAAAACTGAAGCCAGCGACGGATGCAGATATTTTATTAAGGATGGACAAGAAGAATTGATATATTAAAAAAAATCAATTTACAATACTCGTTCCATTTCAAAATATAGGATTAAACTATCTTTAAATAAAAGTAGAGCTAGGGAACCGATGAATTTTCTCTCTTTTATTTAATTTTGGTTTGTATAATACTTAAAATAATCATTCTATTATTTTTTTAAACATATTTTAGGTACATTTCCTTTTGTGTTTACCTCTAAATAAATTATTTTTTAATTTAGTAGTGATAGTATGATATATAAAAAAAAGTGGCTCTTTTTTTATTTTCTTTTTTTATAATTATAACTCTTTTTGTGAAACAAAAAGAGTTAAGTGTGGTTAAAATATTTTTACAAACTAAAACATATATATATATATATATATATATCTATATATAAAAGAAAACTTTTCAAAAAAATTATGGGTGTTCAATTGACCACCCTTGACCATACTTAGATCCGTCACTGGCTGAAGCTACGAATTCAGAACACCGGCGGCAACGCATGAAATTTTCAAGAACTAAAAAGGGAATGTCGGAATAGAGATATCATTACCGATTCTAACCATGCACGTGGACAACTAATAAGAAAATACACTGAACAGCACTTTTAAAGTTATAATCAGATAAATTATTATATTAGATGAAATATATCTAGCAAATAACACATAACTCCTCATTTTCCATGGCAGATGGCATCTAATAAAAAACACAAAATTAACTACTTACTTTCTAACCCATTATTTATACCCAGTAAATTTAACAAAGTCTATAAACTAATCCTACACAAAATAAAGAGAAGCAAAAGGAATGAGAGAAAGTATATCATCTCAAATTTTCATATACGTATGTATATAATATAGTCATAAGAATAAGTATAAGCACACTATTTTGGAGCACAACTTCTAAGTCATGCCTCATTTTTTAAATATTGAGATGTATGTTGTGTTTGAAATTGTACTACAAAGTAGTGTACGTAATAGTGTCCTAGTCATAAAAACATAATTTTTGGATATGCAGGTCCGGAAGAGAGGCAATGACCAAGAAGCCAAAACGAAAATTCATTGCGATCAGTGATAGTAGCACAACTGACAGCAGAGATGCAGAAGCATCAGTTAATAGCTAACGATATGTCAAAAAGGCAGAAGTTCATTAACGCTCAAAGAGAGAATTGCTACGATGAATAACGAGGTGTCAAAAAGGCATGCAGCAAACTATGATCCATCTCACAAATGAAATTTCAACATTGAAGGATGATCTTGACAACCTACAAGAACAGCTCGATGATTTCGAATACAATACCATCTCTCCGTGAATCATCTCCTTTCGATGGAAGGGTTACTTATCTCGAGTTATAAAAATATGTGATTCAAGCAAGAGGATGTTCAACAATGCAATGAATGAAAAATATTTTTAACTAATATTTATACGTGCAATTTCAGTAGGAAATTTTCAAGAGTATATTATAGGCTTAAGAATATGCTTATTTGTGTGATTGAAGGATAAAATGATTATGTAAAAAGAGTTATTTTCATTGATGAAAATTATCCACTGCCTTGCTGTATGCATGCTTGCCCGTGTTTGAGGCTTGTTGAGGATAAAGATCGAGCGCTTCATTAAAAAAATTATAGGAATCTCTCGTCTCGACTTTTCAATTTATTTAGTTATCCGAGATATTTTAAATTAATTTTAAATTTTAAAATGTCTCGACTTCAAAAACTCAAAATTAAGTCAGATGAGAAACTATAGCGGTTAGATAGTGTTTGATATAAGCACTATAAAGAAGGAAAAAACAGTTGGAATGATGTATGTGTTACTAGATTACTGGACCATGGATAGATATTATGATGGTTTGATTATCTCAATTCAATGAGTGGTCCACTAATTTGATGGATGGATAAGAGACACTTACAATTGCAAACAATGGACAGATTTTTTTGGCTATCTGGGCCACTAAAGTCAATAATTCACAAGTGAGTCCAGCACTTATTCGTCCAATATGCTTCCGGTGATTTTCTCCCATTCATTATATACACAAGTGCGTCCAGCTCTTATTCGTCCAATATGCTTCCGGTGATTTTTTCCTTTCCATTATAATGATTGTTTGAGATATAATTATATATATTAATTTTTTTTATTAATATTAATGTTAGATAATTAATGTTAATTTAAAATTTTATTATTATCCATACACTAATTAATTACTCCTTTTATTATCTCTCTCAATTACTCCGTCTTTAAAAAAAAGAACCAACTTCAAAGTTTGTTTGCACTTTTCAATATCTCTAAATACAAACTCCATCTAGCATGTGTGGCACATGCGTTGCGTGAGTAAATTATATGAGATAAAATTAGAATTTTATAAAATTTAAAAGACTAAATAAAAAAGAATAAAATTGTAATATATGTGAAGTTATAAAGACAAAAGAGGAAGAAAAAAAAGTAAGTTGAAATAACATGTTTTTAAAGGAATAAGATTATAAAAATATGTTTAAACTTTTCAAATACGTACACCAATCACGCCGACCGCACTCTAAACTAAACAAGCAATTACTTACTTGGGTATGATGTGTGTGAAAATGTTTTGAATTGATTCACACCAGCCACATTTTGCTGTTTGCTGCATTGCATTGATTTTGTCTGTCTGTTGAATTAATGGCGCTAGTAATAAATAATATCAACAACACAGAGAACGAGTGAGAGGGTCAGCAAAAACTGCACAAACCAACCCCTTTCGATCCTCAAATCCAATATACAAACAAGATTAAGATTAAAATAAATAATAATCACGTGATTCATTAATATGATTTATTTCTCTTAATATAAAAAACAGTAACTTATCACTTTCTCAAATACACCTTTTCCCGTAATACAAACAAAAAATGAATGATATGTTTTCGGACAGACCAAATTGCCCTTCCCCCAATGACCCAAAAATAATAGACTGCCGACACGTAGGGGCTATACGGATTTAACGCCTTAACCGCCGGTGGACCCACAAAAAGGCAGTACCACTGCCGTTAATAAGATGGGTGGGGTTCACTCACATGGACTAAAAACAGACAAACGAAGGCTACAACACTTTCTATAAACAAGAGGAAAAAGAGGAGAATTGCTCAGTTCTAACACTACCAGTGCTACTATTGTTTTCTAGTCTTCAAGAAAACTGTCGGCACTCATATCTCTCTTCTTCTTCTTCTTCTTCTCCTCCTCCTTCTTTATTCTTCATTAGCTAACAGTAGTGTTGGGAGTAGTAAACACATAATTACTACCTCGTTTTGTCAGCCACAAGTGGTGGTTCTGTGACCCACATTATTATTATTATTATGGAGAGTTCTCGTCATTTTGACCAACGTTTGCCTCTCAGCCTCTGTTTTTTGTTTGTGCTTTACTGTTTCATGGTCTCTGCGGCGCCTCTCCACCGCGTTGCTGACCCACATTGGCGTCCCGCCACCGCTACTTGGTACGGTAGCCCCGACGGCGATGGAAGTGACGGTAAAACTCTCCTCCATTCACATCCCTGCCGTTGCTCTGTTTTTACCACTACATTTCCCCGTTTCTTTCCTATATCAGAACTAAAACCCTCCTTTTACTCCATGTTTACTTACACAAACACATTTGAAGAAAATACTATTTTCAGCCCTTAATTTATTATTTTCGGTGCAACACATGCATTGCATAGTTATATCGTCTTTATTAAATATCGCACCAAATTAAGCATTGAAAATAGTAATGTTGAAAATATCATTTCAATTAACAAATATATTTGTTTGGCCCTAGATTTTTATCACTTTGGAATAGCCAAAGAAAAAGGGTTTATTTTTAGCATTTAAAAGTAAACGAAGTTTTGCTATATACTACATATATGAAGCATAATTAAAGATAATTTATATTTATGGGTTTTAATAATGTAGGTGGGGCATGTGGGTACGGATCAATGGTAGATGTGAAGCCATATAGGGCCAGAGTAGGAGCAGTGAGTCCAGTTCTGTTCAAAGGGGGTGAAGGCTGTGGGGCCTGCTATAAGGTCAAGTGTTTGGACAAGTCCATTTGCTCCCGCAGGGCCGTAACGGTCATTATAACGGACGAGTGTCCCGGTGGCTACTGCTCCGGTGGTCGCACCCACTTTGACCTCAGTGGTGCCGCGTTCGGCCGCTTGGCCATAGCCGGTGATGGCAACCAGCTCCGTAACCGCGGCGAGATCTCCGTCATCTACCGTCGGTACGTACTACATATATATTATTTAATTTTTGCTGCCGTAACGGTCTTTTTCTGTTCTTGTGTCAGTTTGTTTGTGCTTATTCATTTGTACTTTGGTATTAATTATATTTAATTTAAGAATAAATATATGCACATACATCAATTTTACATCAATCTCTCTCTTTTGGAAAAAAAAATGAGTATCGGTTATTGTGCTTAATTAAAATAAAATAAAATAATATAAAAAATATGCCAAAAAGAGTAAAATGATATAAAATTAATGTAGAATGGATATATGTGTATATATGCCCTTAATTTAATGGGGTTCACCACTTTAAAAGTTGTAGGTTAAATTCCAACTGCCATTCCATTCCCAATGACAAAGATACCCTTTAGTTTTCAGTTTGTTTGCGCTTTTCGTATCATGATATTATTGTCATTGTCTTTATTAATTGAACCGATAATTTGACTGTTGAATACTGTCAACAAAATTCTACAATGATGGAGATTATTTATTTGGGACATCGGGGGGAGTGCTAATTAAGATATAGCTTGAACTAAAGAATTAATTAGCAGGTAGTCCAAAAAAAAAGTTGTTATTGGTCTGTCTACCTTGTGCAAAGATACAAATATTTATGTACACCGTACGAAATTATTGATTACTTTTTTGACAAATATTCCATAAAAGATACAAATATTTATGTATATCGTACAAAATTATTGATTACTTTTTGTACAATTAATCCAAGTATATAGCATGTTTGTATTGATTATATTTGGTTATTAATTTAGGACAACGTGTAAATATCCTGGGAAAAATATCGCATTCCGTGTGAATGAAGGGTCGACGCCTTACTGGCTTTCTCTTTTAGTGGAGTTCGAGGATGGAGATGGTGACCTTGGATCAATGCATATTAGAGAGGTATAAATGATCTTGTTTTCTTTTTAAGCAAATTATTGTCTAAACAATTAAAATATCCTCTGCATCCACTCGATCTAATTCATTCATTTACATTCAAAATAATGACTAGGCTTTATTCAGATAATTGATATATTTTAATAAATAAATTTAATATTATCATAAAATTCTATTAACATAAATAATAAATAATAAGTGAATCTCAGAGGGCATCTTAGATAAATAAATGTATGGTATCTTTATGTAAAAATTGAATAGCATGTGACTTTTCCGATCGATCGAATATAATACTAGCAGCTAGATGAATGGGAAATATATTATGACTTATTTTAGAATATATCACATGCCCGACAAGTGCGTAGTTTTGTCAAATACTACAAAACTTCTTTATAAATAAAAAAACGAATACGATATTCTCATTTATCTATCGTGCAAACCATTTTAATTAATATTTCGACTTCTCTATCTATTCTTTCCTTCCTCATGCAACCCTTCTTTCTCTACGTACGTACTCGATCTAACTTTTAATTCACCCACCGATCGATTAAACATCAGATTCCTCCTCCCTCCTACGTGTTTTCACTGAAGTTTTAAATGTTAATTGTACGTACTCTTTGTCCCAAGAGGGAGAGTTAATAATATATTGATTGATGGATCGGTCTGGTGTAATTAAATTGTAATGCATGCAGGCAGGGTCAAGTGAGTGGCTAGAGATGACTCATTTATGGGGTGCAAATTGGTGCAGAAATGGGGGACCCATGAAGGGACCATTTTCGGTGAAGTTAACCACACTCTCAACAGCAAGGACTCTCTCCGCGAGAGGTGTTATTCCAAGCAAATGGTCTCCAAAAGCCACTTACACGTCTCGCCTTAATTTCTACTAATAACTCATCACTTTTTGACAAGGAAGGCGAAGAAGATTATTAAGTAGGCATTGATTGAAGCATCCAATGCTCTTAATTTCTTTTCTAGTAATATATGCGTACGTGTGCTCTCTCTCTCTATATATATGTATTTGTATTTGTATTAATTTTACTGTTTGTAGCCCTCTCCAAAGGGAGAGTGAGCGTTCTTTCTTTATTAATTTCCCCTCGTTTTATGTGATTTGGGTGTGCAAGTCAATTATATATGTAGGCCTTGTGTTTCTTGGATATAATTAATAATGTACTAGTTCTGTTTTGAGTGTACCTGGTTCCTCCTATTGAAACGGTGAACGCGTTCGGATCATGTGGCATAAAAAAAGAGCTTCTTTAGTCTACAAATGATAATTGTTATCATCATCATCTTTTTTTTCTATTTTCAATTTGACAATGAAATAAATGTTTATTGAATATATATTTACCCAAACAACAGCGAAAGAAAAAAAGAAAAGAAAAACCTGACTACATCTTTAGTCATTTTAGAGTGAATTGGATGGCTGGCTTATCAAGATTTTGTTTGTTTGAGCATTATATATATATATATATATGTCCATTTCCATTTGCAAATTTCTTATAGTAGTATTTTGTTTAAGGTTTTTACAAATTTTTAAGTACCTATATATGGGAATCACAAACTAAACACTCCTCCTCAAGACCAGGAATCTGTTTTTTACACTTCTTTGGAAACAGATACTCTATGTATAAAATATATACACACTATGTATATTTAAATATTTATTCCGTAACCAGAAAAAAGAAGAAAGAATTGAAGAGAAGAGAAGATATTTGTTGTGTTTGAAATGTGGTCATATTGTGGAAATTAATGCACTGATATATATGGGACAAAGGGAAGTACATTTGCATGTTCTGTGGACGGTAGAATGAATGTATGAAAATTAGCTGTGGATAGATAGCAATAGCATCAACTCTCACGCATTAGTTTGATAGGTGGGTCATACCACGCATTTTGTTCAATTCCCTCCAAACATAAAGATCCTCAACATGTCAACACTCTCCAAAACACATGCACAAAATCCTTGGGTAGATGGTAACTTTTTTTTGGCTAATCGTTCCCATTGATCTTAAAATCCAGCTAAAACGCAGGATTAGAAGCTATATATGTGGATAGCCAATTGATTATCACAATAAACTCTAGTAGAGAACAACTGAAATCCTTAAGAAGATTATATATGTAACCAGGTGATTTCACAAGTAGTATATATGAGCCAAAGACCTGTATTCTGCTTCTAAAGATGATCGAGAAATCTTAGCTTGCCATGAAATAGGGGAGGAACCAAGAAACAAACATTGATAGCCAGTGATATACCTCCTAGACTCAGCACATATATGTACCCCAATCACATACTATCACAGTATATATGCTGTTAAAACTATACACTGTTATCTGATGAAAAAAGAACTCCTTGACCAACTGTTCCTTTCAAATATCTCAAGACTCTATGAATGGCATTGAGATGAGGTCGTCTTGGTTGCTGCATAAATTGGCTGAGTAATTAATTGAACTGAAAAAGCAACATGAGGTCTGGAAAGCTGTGAGATAAAGCAAATTTGCCTATAGGCTGAGGGATCAGATAATAAGTCACCAACATCAGCCTTCAATTTAGCATTTTGCTCCAATGGTATAGCAAGAGGTTTGGCGTTAATAAACCCAGTGTCATGAAGCATATCCATAATAAATTTCCTTTGGTGAACAAATATACCAGCATGAACAGATCTGGAAACTTCAAGGCCCAAATACTACTTGATATGGCCTAAATTCTTGATACTAAAAGTAGCATCCAAGGATTGTTGTAAAGATTGAATGTGAAATTCATCATTACCAGCTACTAATATATCATCAACATAGATTAAAACCTCTGTGAAACGAGCACCATTGGTCAATGTGAATAAAGAGTAATCTGAGTAAGATTGAACAAAAACAGCTGAAACCAAGAAGGAAGCAGGTTTAGAAAATCGCTTGTTTGAGACCACTTAATAAGTTTGCAAACAAGACCAGATTCACCATATCGAGGGTGTCCTCTAGGTAATTCCATACAAAATATTTACCAAGTTTTTTTCTTTTTAGTTCAAATCTATTCAATTTTTAGACTAAAATTTTTGACAAAAAAGTGACCAAATGCTGTTTGTTTCTTTTCTTTTTTGTCTATTAAAAAAACTAAAAAACAAGAGAAATGAACATAATTTTTTTTCTTTTTTCATTCATCTTTTTTTTTTTCGTTTCAAAACTCAAAAAACATAATGTTTTGGACAAAGTATTTTCCTATCATTTTCAGCACATACCTCCGTTTTTAGAAATTAATTATGGAATGGAAGGAGTATATTGTATTTTAATTTTATTTACTTTGTTCTAATGTTTATTTAATTAATATTTTTTAAATAAAAATTAATTTTGTCTACACTGAAATCGAATCCTGAATCCGCCTTCAGCAGTATGTTCAATCAAGCACTGTCTGCTTACTCCAATGATATATATATATATATATATATATATATATATATTTCAAAAATGAATTTTCAGCAATTTAAACTAAAATTAAGTATTTGTAACCGACCGCCTGAACTCCAAATTAGAAGCATAAGTGTTTTTTCAATTGTCTCTTACAAGTATTTAAAAATATTTCTCATTATCAATAAGCCTATAATGAAATGCTAACTGCTAAGTACACATTCAGAACTACTAATTAACATGTATGTATTAGTAGTGAATTTTACATATTAGATTTTAAAATTCAAGAAATGAAGTCCAGTACACAAATAACAATCTTCTTCTCCATTTCTCATACATAATCAAACTTGAAAATTTCAATCAACTTTAGTTGTATACAAATAAGCATTTCTTTTACCGCTAAATAGTAGATTTGTACAGTAATTTTTATTGTATGACTGATGTGCACACAATTTTTGACTGGACACTGAAAGGTAGTGAAGGGCTACTGCCTACTGGGTTCACCACTCGTTCTGATATCAGCCCGCCCCTGTGGGGGTTGGCCGTGGGCTGGAAAGGGCAGAGGTGGAGAAGAAGAAGTATATGATGATGCTGAGGATGTTTGAGACGGCGAGAGCTATCTATGCTCACACGCTTACAGTCTTTTTAACCAAGAAGAGCATCTGGGTCAAAGCGGCACAGCTCGAAAAGAGTCACGGGACAAGGGAATCTCTTGATGCCTTGCTTCGTAAAGCAGTTACTTACTGGCCACAGGCTGAAAGTACTATGGTTAATGGGTGTCACAACGTTGACATGTTAGTCATCTCTGTCTCCATAATGTTCATCTTATATATTTAATTATACTTATTTTAGCTTGCTGGTTACAGTTACATGATAACTTTTTTTAGGCGAAAGGCAGGCAAAATATTTTATTAACTGAGAGATGAAACTCCAAAATCCAAAAGACTTGGATTGTTGGAAATTTAGAACTGTTTATGAATGTCACATTGATAACACATGTAGTAGAACAAAGCTTAAAAAAAAACTCCAAAAAACAATTATGCTAACTGATGGTTTGCATCAGCCACCTCAATGACAAATTTGATATACCAAAAAAACTACTGACCCTTATTTATGTCGAAATTTAATTGCACCAGCCATGTCCAAGCTTGGACCACAGTAACAGAGGTTCGCTCAACTGCTCTGCAGATTCTTGATGCCTACTTCAAGCCAAAGTTCTATATTAGGCAGTCCAGCATGAAAAGAAGTGAACCTTTTTTTTTTGGTTTTGGTCTGTTTAGTATCAAAGAAATGATAAATGCCACCCAACTAATAAGATGTGGAAGTTGGTGCATGCTTAGATCTTTTGGGTTACCTTTAGGTAATCTAAGCCCAAGATATAGCCTGCTTTTTCATTCTCCTTCAATCCTTTTATTTGAAGGAGATTTTGAGCCATGTTAGTTTTGAGTCTTTGAACAATACTTCTTCCACATCTAAAAGTTTCTATCATGGGTAAATGCATTCAACCCCTCGTCAAACAATAAATGAGGTTTTAGTCTTGTGATCAAGACCGAGGCCACCATCAGACCATTAGGTTCTTTGATCAAGGTCATGCGACCATTAAATTCTTTTCTTTCTAGATTTTTTTATCCTTCATGTATCTCTTCACAAAATGAGAGTGTAAATAAAAATATAAAAAGAATTAGTTAGAAGGCGTTACAGTAATTATCACGAATACTCTACCGCGATATTTGAGCTTGTAATAACTGCAGGCTTAAATCACTGATTGTTTCGTAGACCAATATTCTATCACGGGTTTGTAACAACTGTTGAATTTTAAGTGAAGAATTTTTTTAATATGAACTTAAATGTAATCCAAACAATCATATACCAAATCTATATTTGTCTGTACTAATTAAAACTATATAGTATAAGTAGACTTTGATAATCATGAAGTAACATTCCCATTAACAAATTGATCATTCATTATTTTATGCAGAATAAATGAAAGCAAGCAGCCACACCATGACAACGTCAATGTCGGGGTTTGGTAAAAGAAAGGATTAGTGACTCCTTAATCCACAGGTACACAACTCTAGATATCTTTGATTTCTTATTAACAACATAATTATTAATCATATCATTTTCTCATAGCCCCGTGCATCGATTATCATGCAATTAAGAAATTAAAATGATATCATGGGACGGCTATTGGGCCCACCCATTTCCTATCCCACATCCATTTATTAATCTATCTTGAAGTATTATTGAAATAGTTGACTAGGAAATGCAATGCTCTTACTACATTATTTTTATAGGCTGCAAAAGGCATATTCAGCCTTGTATACGTTGCAGATTCTTAAAGTTGAGTCCTATGTTAATAATTTTATACTAATATCAAAGAAAGTAGAGAATGCACGGTAACTATTCCATTTTAAATGCTTATGGCGTGTATATTTATCCTTGTTTGGTTTGCTAATCGCGATTATTTTTAAGAGAAAGGGATTGAAGGTTAAGGAACTTCATTTTCACTTGTTTGGTTATGACAGGAATCAAGTTTTTAGGAGAGAGAAAGGAAGATTTTCTAGTTTTGTGTACCATTTCCTAACTTTTGCTTATGATTTTTAGCATTTTTTAGAGTCTTATGTATATCTGAGAGAAAATTAAGGGTGAGAAAAAACAAAATTTATTTTCCCTCACTAAATACAATGAAACAAATAGAAAAAACCCAGGAAAGAAAAGATATTCTTGTGGTCCATTCAACCATATTCTCCTAATAAGGTCTGAAATTTGTTACAGTATTTGATAGGTAGTGCAGCCAGTGTTCTTGTATTAGGTGGTGATCAAGTGTCAAAAATGGACCAAGCTTGTGCCTAAGGTGGTTGATAAGCACCTCCATTAGACTCGGGAAAATCGCTTTTCTGACCAGTATGAAATAGTGAATATTGGCCTAATGGTAGGTAATGGAAGCTTGACTCTTTATCATTCAAGAAATTCTATTCGATTAAGATACGTTAAATTGCCACAGAAATGCCACATTTTTGAATTAGTGAAAAGTTTAGCATCAAACAGATTGATTTAGAAAAGCATGCAAAACATGTAACATCAACAGAAAGGTAAAAAATTACTGTAAATTTCTGTGTGATCAATCATTAAACTACTATTTGTAGAAAGTAGATATAATATTCAATAGTTCATGTGACAAACACCAGAATGTACAAAACTACTAATATTTTCCATCTTTGCAGAGCTCGAGATGGCTGTTCGGAAAAGGAAATCACAAAACCGTTTCCTTCCAAACTGGTCCGAGTCTAAGATAACTACAACTACTGCACAAACACATAATGCCAGTAGAAACAACCAAAAGCATTCAAGTACCAACATTATACTACTAGAAACTATTATCTTGAGCGCCTAAATAGGTACAAACTCCTAATATATGTAAGGATTATCATTAATGATGCAAAAAGGTCTGAAATATGCAACCTTTTTGCAGTGGTGGAGGGAGAAAGTAGAACATGAGGATTCAGAGGTAGATGTAAAAGAAGAAAACTATGAAGGGGGGGGGGGGGGGATGAAAAAGAAAAAAGAGGAGGAACTGCAAATGCAAATGAAAGGGTAAAAGAAATATCAGAAAGACTATGGATTCAGTGGCTGCTACAAAAATCAGCAACCAGTGAAAGAACCTTAGGAAATTGTCTAAAACCCAATTTCCTACAGGGAGAGTTGAACTTAATTCAGTCTTGATCCTTCCAAAAGAAAGGATTCATGAGGCTTGAAGAAGAAGTTGAACCCATATTTTCGTGTTGCTTTGAGGGATCGAGATTATGAGATTCCTGTTGTTGAACATTTCCAAAAGAAAGATTTGAAGGCAATAAAAGATTATTGGAGGTGTCCAAATCATCCCAAACAGGACTACCTGGACCCCAACCAGCTGGAATTGCATTGAACCAATCCTCTCCCATATCACCCCAAACAAATTCAGATGACTCTGAAATACCTTCCCCCGCTCCTGAACTCCCAACATTTACTTGCATTTCTTCATCATTCTTTATCTCACTCGTCCCCAATCCCGAATCATCATCAAGATTGCCACCTAATTCTGCTCCTGTTGGCAATTTTGTCGGTGAAGCCATAAAATTAAGGCCTTGTGGGGATTCTTGAGGTTGTTTTGAGGGTCCAGGAGACGATGAAGATGAACTAGGGGCTGTAGACTCTGTTTTATCTTTACCAAGGAAATGCTCAGGGAAATTGAGCCTAGCATTCTCACCTCTTAACTTGAAGGCCTCGCGATCATACGCCATGGCAGCGTCCTCGGCAGTGTCAAAGGTGCCGAGCCAGAGGCGAGTCCTGTTCCGAGGGAGACGAATCTCGGCTACCCATTTGCCCCAATGCCTTTGTCTCACTCCCCTGTATAGCTTTGTTGTGGTAATAGGCTGGATTGGAGGCCTGAACAGAGTCCTACCATCCTGTCTCAATCTGTTCATCATCATCATTCTTCCCCTTGGACTTAAGTTCAATGCATTACTCCAGTACTGCAATAGCTGCTGTTGTTGCTGCGGTGATGCTGCCAAGTCACCGGTAAAGTATGGTGGGAATCCGAATCCTTGGTGGTTTTGTTGGTGGTGTGGTGCAAAAGAAATCATTTGCTGCTGCTGATTTTGCTGGTAGGAAGGGAGCAGGGGCATAGTATTACTTCTGAATCTTTGTAAGCTCTCCATTGATTGTTGAGACCCATCAAAAGCAAAAGGAAATAGCCTTGAAGAAGAGGTAGATGAAGGTGGAAAAGGTACGGGTGCTGTAGTAGTATTATGAGGAACAGAGGAGGAGATAGAAGCAGAGGTTGTTTGGGAAGCTAAATTAGAAGCAGAGGATTGAAAAGGGTCTCGGCGTTCTGGACTTTTGATCTTCTTGAAAGGCCTATCGGGCATGGAAGCTTCTTCAATAACTTTCTTCCATTGTTGCTCTTCAAAGCCAGCGTAATCAAAGTCCTTGCTTTGATCTCTGTCCCAATCCATCTTCTGGGATTCATCCATCGTCTTCTTTGATTTTCCAGCCATTGATTCAACCAAGAAAACGAACAACCAAAAAAGCTCGCCGCCCGCTCTCCCGGGGTTCTAAAAACAGGGGATTTTTAGGTTTGAGACGAGTCACAAAATCAAGGGAAAATAAGAATTGAATTCAAGTTTAAATGAAAAAAATGGTAAAAGTACAAAACCCAAAACCTAGTTTGATAAAAAATAAAAAAAAAGTAAGACCCAATTAAAAATCTACGAAGGATTTTAACTGCTAAAACGGTTAAACAAAAACAGAGAGAAACATAAAAAAATCTAGAATTGGTGAGTAGCAACCCATCTCAAATCTATGAAAATTAGTATGATATGGTTGTTATTGTTGGAGGAGAGAGAGCGAGCGGCTTTGAAAGAAGTAAAGGGAGAATCCAAATGGCTAGTGATTGATTGTTGTTTTCTTGGTATTGTGTGAATCTGAAGACGTGGAGCAGAATCAAAAGCTCAAAAAGCAGAGGACTCTGTTGTGTGTGTGTGTGTGGGCGATAGATGAGAATACGGCTTTATAAGAGGCTAGCTAAAGATCTGAAATGAGACTCTCTTTTTTTATTATTATTTCTCCTCTTTTTTTCTAATGAGAGAGAAAAGTAGAAGCATCGTGGTTGGTTTGTGCTTCTCTGTTGGACCCTCACGCCTATCTATTTTCTTTTTTCTTTTCCATCTTTCCGTTGCTTCCACTCTAACCTTTCTCTCTGTTTTCTCCCACTCTATTTCTGTTGTGTGTGTAGTTTTCCAAGTGTTTTGGGGGTTAAGTTAATGGAGATTCAACACTCCCCAACAAGAGATAGAGGGAGCACCAAACCACTAGATGGAGCAAAAAGAGAGAAATAACCCTCCATGTAGGAATTTGGTTAATCCGTGTACTAGTGTGGCTAACTGCAATTTGGTTAATCCATGTCCTTCAATGATACACCACCCAACTCTATTTTAAAAAAGAGTTTTTCGCTTGTTAATTTTTTTATTCTAAACACAAGACTCTTTTATATATTGATTATAATACAAATAATATAATAATCTCAAGTTTATTATACAATATCACAATTTTATAATCATGTCGCAGATCAAATTTAATTTCTTATAATCTCAAGTTTATTATGGAATATCAAAATTTATAATCATGTCCACTAGCTACATGTATGTGTGTGTGGAAATTTGTTGGGTTTTCAGTTTCTTATATTTTCTACTTGATCACAACACCTTCATTAAACTCTAAACAAAATAGTTAAGGTAATTTTGTAATGAATTATAAATGTATAATAGGTGATTATGTAGCATGATCTCATTCTTCGATTATGGATTGAACATATTAAAAATAAAAATTCAAATTTAGTATTGATTATGTCACATGATCGCGTTCAATGACTATAAACAAAAATCTTATATATTTATATATATATATATATATATATATATATATATCGATCTTATCGTTTGTACGCATAATCATCAGGCCCCTACTTTCGATCTTATATGAATGCCGTTCAATTCAAGTAAGTTTGTAAGTAGTTTTCTTTCCAGGCCCCCACCTTGGGTGGTATGACTTACGAGTATCAGTACAATAAATTATATAATAATCTTAAAAACTCCAGTACTAAAAGTTAAGTTATTCCTCCTCCTCTTCGAAGTCATATTTGTTTAATTTATTATTATACAATTCGAATTTAAGTTAACTAATATTTAGGTCATGAAATTACCCCATTTGAATCTGATTGGTGTAAGTTAAATAATAGCGAGTAGTTGGGTTATGCTGTTATGAAAAACTCTATCTATCACACGAAAAGAAACCATCATATCTTAAAAACTATAACAACAATAAACTGGCTTGTAAAATATTCATTTACCTATTGATATTAATATAAATAACACAATATTTTAAAGATTATCTGCGTGATGCTAACAATACTAAATTTATAATTTATTACCTTTAATAAAATAAATATAATTTTGTAATATTTTGTAAGTTTTACTTAACAACAAAATATGATTTACAATCTTAATAATTGACGCAGTAATTCAAATAACGTCTCGAGATAAATCATAAACTCGAATATTTTGAAATCAAACTCCACTTGCAACAAAACTTCACATTATCAAAAGGGTTTTTTTAATATGTGCCCTAACGGCACATGTTAAGCGCGAAAAATAAGAGATGAGACTTATTATATAAATATTATTTATTTATGTATTTACATTGAATTCAATGTATGAAAAAATAATATACTAGTGGATCTCATATATTGAATTCAGTGCAAATATATAAGTAAATAATATTTAGTGAATTTTATCTCTTATTTTTTATACTTAACATATATCTTTAGGGCACATATTAAGAAGACTTTTATAAAAAATAAATAAGGATTTTTCTTAATGTGTGCCCTTATGGCACACACTAAGTGCGAAAAATAATGAGTAATATACTAGTGGACCCCATGTATTGAATTCAGTGTAACTATATAAAAAAATAATTTTTAGCAAATCTCATCTCTTATTTTCTGTACTTGATATATGCCCTTAGGACACACATTAAACGAACCCAATAAATAAATATATGATTTACAATCATGCATGGGGAGGTTCAAATGCATACAATTATGCACAAGGGCTTCACTTTCGGTGTAGATATATTCAAAATTGGCAAGTGAGGTAGTACAAGAAAGTCAACCAACATGACGGTGTCTGGTCATAGTCGGTGGAATCGGCACGTGTCGGTGATACACCAGTCACTTCACTTAATACTTCATCATGGAGTAGTTTATTATCATGTTTTTTGTCAAAGCTCATTTCTCTTGACCTCGTCGTCTGAAAAAATATCAAGCCCGTGTGATAATTTTTGGAGTGGACACGTGGCATCCCTTATTGCTATTGTGGTGTTTGCTTTGATGTCTATCATTTAGGGCATGGACGACTTGTAAATAGACGAACAAATCAGAAAGATGAAATGGTGGCAAAGTGAGAGTCCTTTTCTTTGACCCTCCAAAGTGTGTATATTAATCTTCTGGCCTCACAAACATGCATCATTGTGTCACCAACATCTTTTTTTTATTCTTTCAATTACATACATGCTTATGCCTTTTCGCACCCAATTTTAGATAATTATTTTTAAGTTTTTTAAATTACAAAAGTAAAAATTATTACTCCTTTAAATAAAAATGAATTTATGTGAAATAAGTTGATGGGAATGACTGTACAAGCTCCCCACTTGACAATTTTCTCAAATTCTCCTGTAAATCATCAGATAAAATAAATCACTTGAATCGAATTATAATACAATAAGTTCTCAAAAAAACACACACACACACACAATTCTACAAACTAGTAAAACTGATTCATCAAATCGTATGGGTTTGATAAATAAGGCATTTGTGAATTTAGTCCGAATTAATTAATAGGGAGAAATGATAAAATTGGATTGGGTCCAACGTGAAAATGGACGACCTTAAAAACAAAAAAAAACGTGGAAGAGGATGCTACTGACCTAAAAGTCAGTCAAGTAACATCAAAATGACCCAAAAATTAAATAAAACTGGAAAAAAAATAGAAATTGAAGAAGGGACAAATTTTATGATTAATAACACTTTTTAAAATAGTATTTTATAATTTGAATTATAAAATTTTAGGAGTTTAAAAATTAAAATACATGGGACTCTTTCGGTGAATGAGAGGGAGGTAGTAATGTTTAATTGTTTTTTATTCTCTTTACGTTATTTTAATTGGATCATGATGTTTTAATTAATACTATTTTCTAAGCAAAGAAACTAATCATGGCCTTATCTAGTTAATCATACCCCAATACTCAAAGTAAGAAAGGTGTTTATGGTACGTAGGGACTAATTAAGTAAATTAAAAGAGGGTCGTTGAGCAGCCATAGGTTGAATTTTTTATATTTTATACCACGAAATTGATGGAGTTAAGCAAAGGTTTCGTCGAACACGATATAAAATATCTCATTGGTCGGTCGAGTTGATTGAAAAATCAACCGCAGTTATGTTGTAGTGATCTACCTAATTGGTCCATTTTGGTAGGGGCTCCATCAATTTAACATTACATGCCTTTCTCTTCCATGCTACTATTAAATTGAAACAATAAAATAAATAAATAAATAATATAAGAAGAAAAATGAAATAGAGAGTAAAATAATTTATTTTATTATAGTTAGAATGAGTTATTTTATACTATTGCTCAAAAAATAAAAATCATAAATTTAAAAAGGATAAAAATAATTCATTCCATTTTGATAAAATAATTAAAAATAATTTTTTTCATTCTATAGAAATAAGTCATTCTATTTTTACATTCATAAAACTCGATGAATGGTAACTAAAGATTGATATAAAAAAGTGTATACAAAATAATGTATTAAATTATAATTAATGAATGTTTCACCATATATTAATGGATCCAATTATTATAATTAATAATTATCATTCATATTATTTTTTATTCTCTTTTTGTTTCTAATCTTTTATCATTAAAATATTATTGAAATTGGATACACACACTTGGTTAAGTCTTATGTTGAAATTTAACTCATTTAAACTCAAATGAATCGAGGCAAATGTAAATAAATTATTCCCTTTGTTCAAAAATCGAGTTTAGTTTATTTTATAATGAAAGATATATTTATATATTTAAAAAATGATCTATAGTTAAAGAGGAATGGGAGTATTTTTTTTCATCTAACCTAATCTTAACAATCAATTGTAATATCCAATAGCGTAGGAAATAACCTATCGCATAATTATTTGTAATATTATCGTATAATAATTATACGGTATATGACTCATATAAATATTACTCATAATATCCGTTAAAACATAAAATGAAAATAAAAAAATTAGATGTACCGCGTAATAATTATGTGGGTGTCCCTAAATATTTTTTTTTTCAAGGGAGGAATACTACTTCAACACATATTTGAGCAAAAAATAAAATAAAAAATTAGGGGTACCGCAATACCCGGAAGAAGCCAGAAACCTCAAATCCCTTCAATAATGGCGGTAAAATCTTGTGGGGTTTCACACTCTGTTTCGTTTATGAATGAAAAGCTAATACTGGATGAGGTCAGAGATTACCCAAAATTGTTCATTGCTTTGGTGATAGTTTTGCTTTGGATGTGTTGTCGGAGTATGCTTCTGGTGGTTCTTTGGCCAACAAGATCAATAATTCCGTCAACGGTCAGCTGCCGGAATTTGAAGTCCAGAGACGCACAAAGTCAATTCTAAAAGGGCTTTATTCAATTCAGAAGAATGGTTATGTTCATTGCAATATTAAGCTTCAAAATGTTCTTCTATTTTCCTTCAGCTTTCTAAGGTTTAGTCACGCAATACAAAGACAGTAAAGATAAAATAGAAGAACCCGGTATACTGATGACGAAGGAGTGAGATTTTTTATTTTTTATTTTTAGAGCTAACGCGCGATATTTTTAATTTTTTTTTCTCTAATACGTACAAAAGTAATATTCTTTCTTTAAAATATGTATATATATATTTAGAGATACCACATAATTATTGTGCAATATCTTTTAAATTTATTTATTTATTTATTCTCTAATACGTACCAAAGCAGTGTTTCTCTGTTGGAAAAAAAAAATAGGGGGTACCACATAATTATTTTTTACGGTACCTCTTAATTTATTTTTTCTCTAATACGTACTGAAATAGTGTTTCTCCATTGAAAAAAATATATAAAAATTAGGGATACCGCATAATTATTATGTGGTATCCTCTAATTTTATTTTATTTTTTCTCTAAGGATATTATGGACAATATTTATGTAGATCATATACCGCAAAACTATTATGAGACTACAAACAATTATGTGGTAGGCTCTTTCCTAGGCCATTGAATATTGCAATAGATGATTAAGATTGGATTAAATGAAAAAAATTTCTCATTCCACTTTGATTATTGATCATTCTCTATATATTTAGACTATAATGATCTGATTGTGACTTTGTTAGTTTTAATTTGAGAAAAAGGAAAGTGATGAGAATGAAAAGTTTGTCTTATCCCTTTCCTTATATTCAAAAATTTGGAAAGTATTTTTTTTCCTTCGCACTCCTTTTCTTTTGTCAGAAATAAAACTCAAAAATACAGTCCAAATGCAAACATGAAATTCCTAATATGATATTGTTATATTTTAATTTTTTGAGGAAGCCATCACTATATTCTTGATTGATTAAAGTATTATCATTCTATCACTATTATATTTTTATTTAATTTTAGAGATATGTTTGAAAAAAAATAAATTTAAACTGAGTCCTATCCCTGTTATCTTTGAGTGTGATAAATTATTTTTTCAGTACAAATTTGAGTACAAAAAGTCCACCCCAAAGAGCGAATAGTCATTTGTTTTTCACATGTATCATCACTTGACTTAATCCCAATCACCCTATCAAGAAGTGGAAATAATAATAGAACGAATCTGTCAGAGAGTATTCCACCACGAACTGCCAAAGTACGTTCAACCAATCGTCGCTCGCTAGCTTCATCCTTGATCTTTGAGCAACCTTGACTTGTCTTTCTTGTTCACCTGACTAACTTGTCTGCCTTGACTTGTCTTTCTTGTCTGTTGACTAGCCCGCCTACCTTGACTATCGCAATTAACTTCCCTGTCTTGCATTCTACTCTTGACACTAGTAAGTTGTACTTCCTTTATCATTTACTAAATCGACATGTACTAATATGAATTTAGAAAAATTTCACTATATAGGTCATATTGCTCATATAAAGATGAGAAAGATGGAAGTCTTAAATAAGTTTTAGAACTTTTCCTACAATAAATTTTTGAATTCGCCTTATCCTGATAATAAGAAATCTAATACAGTTAAATATCAGGATGAAATAATCAAGTTATTATATGATGAGAAGGATATATTCTCATGTTATCTTAGAGAAAAGAGGATTAATTTTCAGTTAATGATTTAAGAAATGAGTACGAATTACAATAAAAGGGATTTACATAAAACCTCTCATAACTTGCTAAAGTAGTTACTGATTAGTAATTATCATATTACTGCTAAAGAATATCTCGAGAACAATCTCCCAAATGAGGAACTGTCTTTTCATAACTAAAATTCTATATGTTGGAGTCCATTATTATTTATGAACTAAGAATACTTTTTAGCTGTATATATTAAGAATAAATCGATTGATAGGCTCGCTACTCTGTTTGATCAAATGGATTATATTGTACAAATGAAAACTCTTAGGCTATGTTTGTTTGTAAAAATTATGCTTAGAATTAGACTATTTGTATTAATTTAATACTATTTCAGACTATGTTATCCCATGATATGAGATTAATAGTCCTTTAAATAGTCTTATGGACTATTTTTTTTAATCATTATTAAGACTATTTATGAATGATTAGATAATTCCATGATGAATTTGGGATTAATAGTCCCCCTCATTTTAAGCTATTAAATGACTTTATGAGACTAATAGTCTAACATTGAGAGACTAATAATCCTTCACAATGGGATAAAATAGTCCAAAATAATGTTAAATTAATACGAATAGTCCAATTTCAATTATATTTTTTACAAATAAACATAACCTTAGGGTGTTAGGTTTGCAAAAATATGACATACATATAATCAAATTATATAAGCGTAACGGGAGCAAAGAAAATCAGATTTTAAATTTTTTGTACAAACTAATAACCAGGATCTTTATTATGCGACTATTATTAATTGAGGAAGGATAAAAGAATTTATACCTTTGTAGAACCAAGCTTCCACGGGTACAAGTCCATCTCCCTTTAATACTTCACGTTCTTCTTCAAATTCACCGATTAGATTCCACGAATTAATGTTAGCTCCCCAAGTGTGAAACCTCTAGAGGTGATATACCAAGAGATCTATGAATTAAAGAAGTGGATTATGGTTTCTCCAAATCATGGGTGGCTAGCCTTAATTTTCTCTCTCTCTAACTCCTTAGATGTAGAGAATTATGGAGTACTCTCTTTACTCTAATAAAAGAGTGTGTAACCTTAATATATGACTCCTCTTATTTATACATATAGTCAACCCTCTTAAACTATTTAGGATTGAGGTTTTAATTTAATTCCTAATTTAATTAAGAACTAAATTAATTAATTACAATTCCTAAACCATTTAGGAACTTAATTATTTAATAATGAGAGTACTTCTTATTAATTAATTATTAAACCATTTAGTAACTTAATTAATTATTATAATTATAATTCCTAAACTATTTAGGAACTTAATTATTTAATAATAATACTACTACTTATTAATTAATTCCTAAATCATTTAAAAATTAAATAATAATACTAGTAATAATAATAATAAGACTCTTCTTATTAATTTATAATTAGTATTTTTAAAATACTAATTATAAATATTAAACTATTTAATTTATTTTATCACCATAGTATAAATTAAATATACTTAATTTATTATTACGATTATGCCATCAACTTCTAAAATAAATATTACTCTTTTGCGATGTGACCCTTTAGGTTCTCCATATTAAACCAGTTGTATAATAAATAAATTAAAATAATTCTAATTCATTTATTACGAATTAACTTTTTAATTTAGAATAAATAATTATTTCACAATAAGGGTAAATCACCTTAGCGATTAGTCGACATTCCAGATAATATAGATTTTAACATTTGATCATAAAAGAATCTTTCAGCGAATAGTTACCGTACAATTCAATCTTTCTACCATACAATGTCTCAATCAAATATAAGATACGAAATTTCTGTCAAGTCTTATTTATTTGATCATATGCATTTCAATTCACAAATACACAACTCTAGTTAATGTAAATTAGAAACTCCTTTCTAATTCCATTCAACCCTGCCGAGGGATTTCCGAGTTGTCACTTATTGAATCGCATAGGACATTCTTTCCCTTTATTGGAACTTTTGGAAGTGATAGATCATTTGTTGATCATTCACCTATTTTCATGTGTACCTTATTATACCCAAGCATATCCTTTGATATACCAACAAGTCTTAAGGAATATGTCAAAGTATAACTTAGTACACACAAGATACTATGATGATCTCAAGTACAAGGATTACTTGTACGACTATCACATAAAGAGCTTCAATTGACAGATAAGTAAAACTCCATTAGGTGTTCTTTGAGCGAGTCACGTTCAGTGAACTTATTTTCTAATAAGCACCTACATACTTGCTTTAGTGTCTCTACACAAATGATTATAAGATCAATCATCCTCTTCATAAGAGCAAGCATAGTATGTATCAATCTATCCAGATCTATTAATCCTTTTTTTAGTGATCCAACGATTAGGAACAATTTTAGTTTTGAGCTATCTTGAATTTAGATCTCATTAGCATGATCCTCATCATGGTCCTAAAAGCATTGCTCAAAAACTATGAGTTTATTTATTTAATTAATTCAAGTAATTAATCATGAATAAAGAAATGCATTGATTCTTTTATTAATAAACGAACAAGATTACAAAGTATATGATTATCACATCAAATGTGATTGGCTTGATGACATACTACTTTCAGTTATGAGTGCAGTGATATTGGATAAATAGAAAGAGGATAGTGAAAGTATGAAGCCACTCAAGGAGGATTATGTGATATTGGATTAGAGTAATAAGGATAATGCTGAGGTATTAGATGATGATTAAGATGAAAATGTTAAGGAGATATTCAATATTCCTTTTAAATTTTGTCGTTTTACAAATTTATATCTCAATTTAGAATAGAGGGAGTATTCAAGTATCATACTAGTTTCCATATGCAATTCAAAGTACATTAAAGCTATGTTTGATAATTCAACTTCAAATCTTGGAAATATTATATTACACCATATAATTTTACTAGTAATTAGCTTGGTATTATCTGCATTTACAATTATGTTTCAGTATGAAGAGCAAGGAATTAAAGGTTTTCAAAAGTTAGGTGCATCTTGAGATCAAAAATACCACAACTTTGTTTACCGACAGTATTCACAGCTCGCAAAATCAAGCATTTTCTAAACTCTAGCAGTAAAAGGAGCAATTAAAGCAAATTGATTATGCTATTTTATTTGTTCCCAAAAGAATACACAACTCATTGATGAAATTGTGCCGAAAAACAGAAGCATACTTTAATTTAAATGCACAATATCCTAGATAAAACTATGCCTTGGAATGTTCTCCGAACACCAGATCAAGTTCCTCAAAACAACTTAAAAAGCTATGACATGTTCGGAAATGGTTGAAGTAGTTGAATAAGAGGATTAATATGACTATCCCTTGGTAAATTTATTGAAGAAAAAATGATTTATTTGATATTATGGATGACTAGTTCCGAAGGGACCATTTCGTTTTTGTAGGTTGGTCTAGTTTATTGCTCTTTCCTTGTGCCTATTTAGCTTTAGAAGGTTGGTTCACATGTACAACCTTTGTAATTTCATGGCATGGATTAGTCAGTTCCTAATTGGAAGGCTGCAGTTTCTTAACTATCGCAGTTTCTACTCCTACTAATAGTGTAGCACACTCTTTATTGTTACTATGGGGTCGAGCAAGGCTTTCATTCTCCAAGATTGATGGATCATCATGACATTTTCTTAACCAATTGACCTTACTTTTTGTAACCTCATCATTGCCATAAAAATATTTCATTCTGTTAACAAAAAAATGAACAACACCCACTAACCATACTAAATGAAAAATAATCAATCAAACAATGTTATACATGGGAAATTTGCACACAATAATGGCTACATACTAGTCTACTACTATCGATGTGAAGAGTGCCCCATGTTCTACCAAAGTCACAGCTTGCTCTCCTGGTTCTTCTTATGCAATACTTCTTTCTTGAGAGCCATAATTTTTGCTGCTAATTCGTAATCTGGAAGTTTTTGATGGACACGAGGGGAAGTAGAGGATGCATTGCTCAAACGATCACTAGGTTGTTAAAATGGGAATGAATTGGACCGGAGAAAGTTGTCACCCTGAATATCCTTAGGCCTTTTTGGTGGCATAGTCATGGCCCTCAGGTAAGTTTGTTGATTTTCTCCTTTTCTAATCCGGGGGCTAACCTTTTCTGATTCTTCTTCCAATTGAGTTTTTCGTTTATTAGGCAGCAGATCATCAAGAAAGATTATTTTGTCGTGTATTGACTTAGGTACAAACAACAATCCTTCTTCCATATTAATTAGGGCTCCATTGCAGGAACATGAAAAATAATATAAGCCAATGTTTTGAAAATCGGTTCGAAACCGACAGTTGGACTGATTAAACCGGGAACCGGTTCCCTTTCCGCTCCGATTTGGATCGGTTCACCCAATTTAGCCAATAACCGGTTAACTACCGGTTCAACATGTTAGTTGGCCCGGTTGAATTGGTTTTGAAGTTTTTTTTCCAAAAATATTTTTACCAATAATATAACATAATTTCACTATATTTTATCTTATAAAAAAGTAAATGTTTTAAAATTTTATTAATTATTAATAATATATATTTTTATATATTTATGACGTCACTGGTTCAATAACGGTTCAACCAGTGGTTGAACCAATGACCCATCCACCCGGTACCTTTTTCGGTTCGCTGAACGAACCAGTTACGAGAACCAGCGGCGGATCTCTTCAGGGGCAGTGGGGTCAATTGACCCCACTGAAATTTTTGGGGGGATTGTTTTTCAAGATTGCTAATATTAAACTTGTCCCACGTGACTCACTGCAAAAAGTTTCCCACGTGAACTTGCTATTTTTTCATCTGGCGTAAATGTGTCCCACGTGAGATTGCATGATATATATATATATATATATATATATATATATATATATATATATATATATATATATATATATATATATATTATAAGCTAAAGTAAAAGGCAAAAAGAGTTGACTTGACTAGATGAGAACTAAATAAAAGAAATAAATAAAGAAAGAGAGATGTGGACACTGCCGACACAAGATATTGGGAAAGGGAAAGGAGAAGAACTAAAGAAGTGCAGTAGCGGCCAGCGAGTCTAGAAAATTAGAAAAAGAGAGAAGCACAACAAAAAGAGAAGAAAGCGACACAGCTGAGTGCCGACACAAGATCTGCAGGAGAGCAACTGCGCAACACGCTAACACGCCAACACTGCAAGTATAATTTAATTGCTTTTCTTAAAATCACTCGCCTTTTCTTAAATTTTGTCAAGATTTAGATCTCAAAAGTTATTTCCTGATCCTTTGATCTTTGTTTCCTCTCTCATAAACAACTTTAGATTTGTTTATTGTGTTCTAAGGTTTGTTACTTTGTTTTCTGTCAAACAGTCAAAGTAAAAGGGGACAAAAAATAAAATTAGTTTGTTCATTGTTGTGACCTTGAGGGTATTGTCGAGAAATCATTAATTTGGCTAAAATGTAATTCACTTAGTAGGTTTTGGTTCGTTGAGTCAATGCAATAATTAATAAAATTATAATGTGATAATAATAAAATTATAATCTATTTATAAAGTTATAAATAAATTTAGATATTTATATTTATAAATATAATTATATATAGAGTATACTTTTATTTATATACAATAATACTCATTTTTTTTAATATATGATATAATATTTTATTTACCATATTAAAAAATTTAGGCTTAATGGATGTTTATTATTCTTAATTCATGTATGTTTAATCTCCTTTTGAGTGTTTCTAATTGTTTATTTAATTGTTTGTGGATTTTTCTTTTTTGTACTTTTATAAAATTAGGGCCTTTTACTTCTTAAGGCAACATTGCAACAATGAAGAGAACTCCATCAAATAAAAGTTCTTCAAGTATGTGTTCTCTTCTATTTTTACTTTCTTTAGATTTTGTAATTTTACTTGTTAATGGTTTAATTGATATTATTTATTGTTGGTGCTAATTACACATTTACACTTGACTAGTTGACTATTCATATTATATATTGACCTTGTTTTGATGTTAAATTAGTTTTTAAATATTTATTGATTGTTAGGCATGGACATACGTAAGTGGGTTACAACAACTAAACGAACAAAGTTTGAATCTATTCCTGAAAATGTCCAAGCCGAAGGGAATAGTGATGAACCTGTCACTGCTGATATTCATCAACAAACTCACCCGCAAAATGTTAGCCCCCAAAATCAAGTACTAGAATCTTTTGCCCAAAATATCCAATTCCAAACCCATACACCGGTATCTTCTTCCCTTAATATTGAGGGGGATCCTGGTAAAAGACCAACAATAAGTTCTTATCCCGCAAGTGAAAGAGAGAATTTTCGAAGAAGTTATTTACTAAGGGGCCCGACTCAACCAATACCTCACAAATTTCCCGATACACTAATTAGTGGAGTTGATCGTAAATTCAACAAGAATTGGTACAAGAAATATCCAAGTTGGCTGGAATATAGTTTGAGTGAAGATGCTCTATTTTGTTTGTGTTGTTACCTATTTAAAATTGATCATGGTAACCAAGGTGGTGGAGATGCATTTGTTGGCGAGGGATTTAGAAATTGGAAGAAGATGGATAGATTGGAAATACATGTTGGAGATCACGCTAGTGTTCATCGTAAATGTGAACAGGCTTGTCATGATTTATTGAATCAACCGCAACATATAGATATCAATCTTGCTAATATAACTGAGCGAGAAAGGATCAATTATCGACTTCGATTGCTCGCATCAGTTAAATGCGTTAGGTTTCTTCTAAAAGAAGGATTGCCTTTTCGTGGTCACGATGAGTCAGAGGGTTCAAGCAAACGAGGGTTGTTTATTTCTCAGCTAGAGTTTCATTCGGAAAATAATGATGAGGTGCATAAAGTTGTCCTAAAAAATGCTCCCGAGAACCATAAATTGATTGCACCGTCAATCCAAAAAGATATTTGTAGAGCTGCTGCATTTTTGACTACACAAGCTATCATTAAAGAAATTAAGAATGACTTTTTTTCTTTGTTGGTTGATGAGGCTCGTGATACGTCAATCAAAGAACAAATGTCAGTGGTTTTACGATATGTGGACATGTATGGTTGTATTATTGAGCGATTTCTTGGCATTATTCATGTTCCTGAAACTTCTGCTTTGACACTAAAAGCTGCTATTGATCAACTTTTTTCTAAACATGGATTGAGCATGTCACGTGTGCGCGGTCAAGGTTATGATGGAGCTAGCAATATGTCAGGAAAGTTTAAAGGTCTTAAGAGTTTAATATTATCTGAAAATCCATGTGCTTTCTATATTCATTGTTTTGCACATCAGCTTCAGTTGACACTTGTTGCAGTTGCTAAGAAACATAAGTCATTATGTTCTTTCTTTGATTATCTTGGATTGTTAGCAAATGTTGTTGGGGCTTCTTGCAAGAGAAAAGAAATTCTCCGATTGAAGCAATTTCAAAAA
The DNA here is from genome assembly GCA_947179155.2 of Hedera helix. NCBI lineage: Eukaryota > Viridiplantae > Streptophyta > Magnoliopsida > Apiales > Araliaceae > Hedera > Hedera helix. Next base: position 44,366,921 of record OX359265.1, on the reverse strand, counting down.
ATAGCTGAAGGAGTTGCTAGTGGGGCAATCAAGAGTGGACGAGGTTTAAATCAAGAAACAACATTAAAGCGGCCTGGAGAAACTCGTTGGAGTTCACATTTTAAAACAATTTTGAGTGTTATTACATTGTTTTCTCCAATAATGGATGTGCTTGAGTTTATAGCAGATGATGTCGAAGGGGAGAAAAGTACAGAAGCTAGTACACTTCTGAAATTCATACATGATTTTGAGTTTGTGCTCTTGTTACATTTATTAAAAGGAGTCATGGGAATCACAAATGACTTATCACAAGCCTTACAGAGGAAAGATCAAGACATTGTAAATGCCATAGCTCTAGTCAATGTAACCAAGCAACGATTACAATGCATGAGAGAAAACTGGGATGATTTGTTAGCAGAAACTTGTGAATTTTGTGCATTGCATAACATAGATGTCCCAAGGATGGAGGATGTTTTTGTGTTTCAAGGGAGACCACGACGCAATATTGAAGAAATCACAAACCTTCATCGCTTTCGGGTTCAGTTATTTTTCACTGTGATTGATAGTCAACTTGGGGAGTTGAATGACCGTTTCGATAATACAAATACAGAGTTACTTTCAAGTATAGCATGTCTTCATCCGTGTGACTCATTCTCGGCATTTGACAATAAAAAATTAATTGAATTTGCAAAATTTTACCCTTCAGAATTTGATGATATGGAACTTTTGGCACTTGATGGTCAACTCCAAAATTATATTGTGGATATGAGAAACGATCCCAATTTTTCGAGTATAAAAGGAATTGGTGAATTGGCTCAAATGTTGGTTAAGAAAAAAAAGGATAATGTGTATCCTCAAGTCTATTTGTTGCTGAAGTTGGCTCTACTTTTGCCCGTTGCTACTGCAACTGTTGAAAGAACATTTTCAGCCATGAATATCGTGAAGAATGAACTCCGTAACCAAATGGGAGATGAATGGATGAATGACTGTTTAGTAACTTACATTGAGCGTGATATTTTTGTAACTATTAAAAATGAGGCTATCATGCAATACTTTCAAGCAATGAAACCTCGAAAAATGTTATTGTAAAACAATATTTGAGAATTATTTAGTTTTGTGATTCATATTATTAAATTTTTATTCTTAAGATTTTTTTTTTAAAATTTGACCCCACTGAGCTACGGGGCTGGATCCGCCCCTGACGAGAACATTGGTATATGCGATGTAATGGTGGACTTTTTTTTTATCATCTTTGTCATCACAAACAGATAGATAACATGGTTTTTCCAAGCTGCAGTTACTCACCATTTCGCCAGATGGATGGTCTAATAGAGCATAACATGATTTTCGACCATCTTGCATTTGCGTTTTCTTCAGATTCTCTCTCGAATGATAAGATTTACGATTTTGATTTGGTAAATTCCCATAATAAGTGGCACATTCAACATCATTGCCAATTCTGTTCTCCAAAGAAAATGATCTCTTTCTCAGTCTATTCCCATCTGCCTTCCCACTCTTTCTAGAGCTTCTTGATCTTGCCTTCTCTCATTCATTAAGTCATATTGCTCTACCAAATCTCTATCATACCCAACTTCAAATTTCTTGCTAGTGGGAATAATAGATGGTTTAAACATAAAAAGTCTCTGATCATGGAATTTGCCATCTTTGTTCATGGGAGACTTGAACTCCTCAATGTCATCATCATATACCATTTCTTTTGGCATATGATCAGATGAGCTTTCTGAAGAAGATTCTTCAACTATTCCACCTTTCTTGCGCCTCGCGTGGATATATTGAATTGGTTCCATAGCGGTTCTTTTGCCCTCTGATGAAAAATCAACACGCACAATCTTACCTTCATCATTGGTAATATTTGAAGCCTGCCTTTGAGATTCTTCGTATCTGTTACTTCTACCATTAACACCATTATCTGGGATTATTTTGCCTTTGTTATTGCTTTTGTTTTCTTGAATTTCAGAATGTGGCAAATTTTGTTGTTGCACTCAAAAGTGTACTCAAGTGCCAAAGGTTCTGTTTGAAGGCAGCTAGTCCTAGCTATTTCATCCACCAACTTATACTTGACATCATTAGGCACTGACTTTATGGAGAGATTTTCTCTCATCTGTTTGTGAAAAACTTAAGGATTAGCAATTATCAAGTGAAATTATGCAAAATGTAGTTACATTATACTAGTTTAGAAAACTCGAGTATGAGTACCGTCAGGTTCACAAGATTTCCAGGAAGTAATTCAAGAGCAACCGTTGTAAATCTCTGACCATAATGCTCCCCAAAGAGCCTTCGAATCATAACAAGCTCTGGTAAATCCCCACATCTTGCAGATGCAAACACAAGACTTGACACTGCCTCATTGATGTCACTAGGACAGTCCCTGAGACAAGAATAATAACCACACTTTAACATCAATTAAAGGCATTAAATGCGTTCTGCCAGGTCTTCTGTTGTATTCTTTTCTTGGCGTATCATGTTTTTCCCAAGTTGTGAAAGGAAAATCTTAACATAAAGGGGAGAAAGTAGAATCATAGTACAGTTATACCATTAAAAGAGAACAGAATGCAATTTCATACTTGTGCTTTCGGATGTAGGGAAGGGATTATGATGAATTCACAGAAATGATCCAACAGATCATACACTGTCACTATGCTTTAATTTTTGAAGATCTGCTCAACCTGAAAATCAGTTTGAAAAAAAAATGGTTACATTTCATCCCTTGGTACTAACAATATTTATAACAAACGACACAAAAGTAAGTGAAGAAAATCTATACACAACCCCAAAAGAAGGAGAAAAAAATATCAAGAAAATGTGCAGAATTAACTAATTATAGCAGATTATGCAGGTTTATAAATTCTTTTTTTTTTCAATAAAAATATTTGTGTTCCAACTTAACATAGTCCCTATATATGAATGGCAACAGAGGAAAAAAGAGACATAGTACTAAAAAATAACTTAATCAACAGAGTATGATTCTTGTTAGGCAGTTTAGTTTTTATACAAACGGCAGGCACACTATTAATAAAAATTTAGACACACCCGATTAAAGGCATTTTGTTCATAGCCGTATCTGAGAAGCCGAGCAACATCTTCCCGTAATTGCCTCACAATTGAACATCTCTTGTTCTTTAGCAGTTTGAGGCGACACTGGGCCCTTTTAATCAATTTCTTACTGCAATCAATCAAACAATATTTACATAAAAGAAATTTCATTAATTAATTCTAGCTTTATAATTATTGAAGCTTTAGTGATCATAGAATGAATGAGATAATTACCACTTGGATGCTTTTCTCCATCCAAATAAGATGTTAAACATGTTTTGTCTGCAACTTCCAAACTTATTTGGTGGGTCGTTTCAGTTCATAGCTAGATTTATTTATTCATGGGTGCAATAGAATGAAAACAATAAGAGTATGAGGATAAAGAACTGAAATCACCACTAGTGATATATATTCATCACTCTTGTTAGTTCAGAAAAATAGATATTATACATATGTGTGTGTATATATAGAGAGAGAGACGGTTGTTTTGTTTTTGGAAACTGCCCATTACACCATGACGAATAACTAATCAGAGACATGGGGTGATTGTTTTTTTTTCTTTTTAATACAGTAATTATTTTTCCGCCCTTTTTATTTTCTCATAAATCTTATTTTAAACCCTCTTTATTGTAGTTCATGGGGAAAAATATATATGTTTATTCTATCTCCCTCTTGCAAGGTTTATAATATAGAAGATTTGCAGATTTGATGTGGTGAGTAAAAAGCAAGAAGGAGATAGAATAATTCCCATATAAAGTAGCAAATACATGTACGTAGGGTTATTTATTTTTTTCAGTATAATTGATATTTTGGATATATTGAATCGATTCGAATCGATTAGTTCAGTAAAAAAAGATCGATTCAATACTGGCTTTGTATACCAGTCTAATCGATTTCGGTACCGGTTTAAAATTTTGAGAGTTCGGTATTTATCTAACCGTGTCGATTATACCGATTTTTTTAATATATTATTATTATTATTATTATTATTATTATTAATAATTAATTAATAATAATAATAATTTTCGGTATAAATTCAATAAAAATCAATACCGAACTGACTTACCGATTCAATATATCGGTCAAGTTCGGTACGATATTGTATCGATTCACACCCCTACATATATGTACATGTTTTGTAGATTGCCTAACTAATTTATGCGTTTTTTTTTATAGTTAGAAATTTATGAATTTATTATGATAGATTGATGGGTATTGGACCTTAACTATGTTCTAAATTCATGCATGTATATGAAATAAACTTACAAATCTAACCTCATTTATAATCTAACACCAGCCTCATATTGAATATGAGGGTTGTTTTTGTAAAAGAAAAGGCGGATAACTTTGAGAAATGATAATATCAAACTTCAGTGGGATTCTCGAAAATTACTACTCCATATGCTTCAGTAGTACAAGTACTTTTAAAAAATTAAGAATACATATCTATTTTTATATTAATTAATATTTGTAGTACACTGTGTGTGCAATTAAGTAAAAATAAATAAATATTAAAATAAGAATGGGTGAGAAAATATGAATAAAGAGTGGAAGAGAAAAAGTAAAGTTAAAAAAGTCTCAAGAAAGTGGCTATAGTTTTTGTTCGCCCTTAAGAAAATAGATATTAGATAAATTAAAGTATCATGTTACTTTTCTTATATTTTTAACAAACATATAGTTTGAAAAATAATTTATTATATAAATTATTATTTTAAATATAGATGGTGTGTAGCGAACATACATACAAGTCAGATGTTAAAACTAATGCACTGATACTGTTGTTCGCTCACTGTCATATAGACATGCACAGTAGGCTAGTCTGGTCTGGTCTGACCTGGACCTGGTAGGCTTTGGCCGTTGACCAGACCGGACCAGACTTTGACTTTTGGGCCTGTAGGCCGGGCCAGACCGGACTTCTAGATAAAAGTCTAGTCTTTTTAGGCCTGTAGGTCAGGCCAGGCCAGGCCTGTAGGCTAGGCCGGGTCAGGCCAATCCAGTCCTTGGGCCGGGCCGGGCCAGGCCTAAAAATGTAATCAACTAATTTTTAATGTAAAATATAAATATTAAATAAGCTAACTACTATATTAATTAAATGTATTAACAAAAAATTAAAAATGAGTAACTAATCAATAATAAATAATGAGTCGGTTATAAATATTTTACTTCAAAATATTTTAAAAATATCTTCAAAATTCAAATCTTCAAAAAATGTATCTTCCCAACTTAAAAAACAATCTCTTCATTATATCTTCAAAAAATATATCTTTAATCTTCAAAAAAATATATATCTTCAATATTCATGGATGTGCAATTTCGCGTAGGCTAGGCCGAGCATTTGCATAGGCCGGGCCAGGTCGGGCTTTATCGTAGGTCGGGCTAGGCCGGACTTTTGCGTAGGCCGGGCTAGACCGGGCTTTTAAGTCAAAATAGTAGCCTGTTCAAAGACTGTAGGCTGGACTGGCCCGACCCAGGCTTTGACCGGGCCGGGCTCAGGCCAGGTCAGGCCGACCTGTAGGCCGTAGGCTTTTTGTGCATCTCTACTGTCATAAGACTGATATCATTCGTCTCTCTACTGTTCCAAACGAAAACTTTAATACAGATTGTCTGTATCATTAAAAAAAAATTAAAAAATTGTCAATCTATATTTTTAAAATTTGGAATACGAAGGTACAATACGTGATGAAGAAAATTATAAACTGTCATTGAAACAAATTCACGCACACAAAAATTAAATATTATATTTATTTATATAATTAAAAAATAAATATAATATTAAATTATTATACACTTATATTTATTCTCTATAAAATTTAACAACGTACTTCCTTGTCTATAGAAGATATCAACGTTTTAAGAAAAATTATTTATTAAAGAATGACTAAAAGATGCACAAAAGCTAATTTTTGCTTTAAAATATATAAAAGTGGGGCATATGCGGTTGTTCCTTCTTTATTTTCATTTATCATTAAATTCATACTAGATACTGATTCTATTTCGACAAAGTTTTTCGCCTCTCTGATTTCTTTTTTATCTTCTTTCATCTTCACCGCATTTATATAAGGTTTACTAGAAATATAAATAAAATAATTTATACTCTGTCTTTTAATTGTTTGTAATTTTATAGAATTGATATTTGGACAAATTAAAATCAAAATTTTCTCACATAAATAGTAATTAAGATTCATATTCATATAAGTGAAATATAGTAAAAATATGAATATTTTACATAAATTTTATATCGTTATCCGATATAAATATGTTGGAGTTTTAACTTAATAAGTTAATATTTTACGTAAACAATAATCTAACATACTTATTAAGTCAGCCAGGTAAGAAGAGGGTCAATTTGGTAAAAAAATAATTTAATATATTTATTGAGTCAGTATATACTGAATTGATAATAAATTAATATAAAATAAATTATATAATTTAATTATAATTTTTACTTATGAAAATAACACTACCTTAATTTTATTTATACTTTCAACATATTTTGGGCGACTTAAAGCGTGAACAAAGTTTGTAAAGTTTATAAATTGAACTCTGTGCGGAAATGAGTTCCACTTGTGCAATTTATGTTGTCAAAGCTGCAGGTCATCATACGCACCCGTTCTTCCTGTCTCTCTCTCTATCACACTCACAAACACACATGGCAGGCCGGGTTGGTGAGCAACTAGTAGAAAGTGCGCGCATGACTGACTGATGGTACGCAAATGTGAAACAACTGAATTACGTGGGTGGGGGTCTTCATTTGCTTCGGCGTGGGCGTCGGCGTGGGTAAGAAAGCTGCTGCTAAACACCCTAATTAATTTACTAATAATAATACAATTGTATATTCATTATTCTCCGCACGTCATTCTTTATCATTTACATGTTTCCTTCATAAACGTAATCTACATATACCAACAGTAATCATCGCTTCACATTAATTAATTATGCATATTCATCTACCCAAGCTCCTCAAGCACTTCAGCTGTTTGTTGTTATGCTTGTTAGAATCACATTTAGATTTAGTTTTGAAACTTGGTATCCATTTAATCTGTTATACTACTTGTCCAATATAATTGAATTTTTATCTTCCTAATATCTTACATATATCAATCCCCAAAACTTAAAAAATGGGATATTTGAGTATCATAAAAAACCCATTGTGTAACTAGTCAATATTCAAGTGTAATGAATTATATATAAAACCAAGTTTCATCTCCAGCTCGATCCTACTGCTTATGAATACATATTCTCCTATAATTTTTTAGTTATTTAGAAGAAATTTTTTGAAAGTGAATTTTTAAGAATGCTGTTTTTAACTCTTTAATTTCAAACTCGTACTTATTGTGTGATGCATTATAAACAGTTTGCCTTCTTGTCAGTCTTTTCTTTGACTTAGTTCTGTTTAAGCTTCATTTTATCTTTGCTTCATGGAAAATGCCCATTAAACCTGTAGTTTGCACCCAAATTGTTTACCATCAAATCATGTGTTAAGAAATCATTTAAATTAGTTGAAAGATAAGGTCCCAAGATAAGGTCCCATTTTGTTATTATGTTACTCCATATGAGGTTCTAATTCAAGCCAACTGATGGGGTTTCCATACTTGCTAAATGTTTCTCTGCAGATAACCTAACTCAATATGTAGCCTTGATGATCATCACAATTTAATATTATGCAATTGAGACTATTTCCCTATTTCCTTAACTAATTTCAGATTAGTCCTTTACATTTAGTTCTTCTCCCCACTCTAATATATTCTGATAGTATATACCTTCCTCGTTCTGGACTTTTTCACAGTCAACAAACTTTTGAATTTTCTTAATCATGAAAACTAATAATATCCGTATCAAAAAGTCTTAGCAACTATTTTAAATCAACTTCCTCTACAATCTGTATCTGGGAACCAAATTTCATAAGCCTTTAACTGTTAGTTATAGCCAAAAGATGAGGTTCCTATTTCGTGCTTTTCACATAATCTGTCCAAAGTAAGTTTGAGGCCATACTCTTTTCCAGTAGCTAATGCTGGCTGTTTAAATAGTGCGAAGTGAATGGTAGGGTACTACTCTGTGATGGTCTGATAGATGCCAAAGACATTGAGGAGTGCATCGTGAAGGGAAATTGTAAGAAGTTGGGCATCAAATTACCTGCATGGTCCATTTTGCAGTGTCTGCTTGCACTGGCAAATTCTGACTCACCTGGTTTGGAAATTTGTGCGTCTCTTTGAACTTTGTTTCTTCTTTACGTGTTTTAGATCTCCAGGTTTAATCATGATTCTGTTGTTGATCTTTCCAGCTGATGAGATCCGCCTAATGATGACTAACTGGCCAAAGGATAAAGTGTTTGAGTGGTTTGTTGGGCCTTTATTGATCATCAAGGAGCAAATAAAGGGACTAAAGTTAGAAGCAAACGAAGAAATCTGCCTTAGAAAGCTCATCATGGAGTACAAGAATGAAAAACCAGCGGAGTGGGACGACAGTGGATTTCCTACCTCTGATATTGTGAGAAGAGCACAATTACAGGCAATAATTAGGAGGTAAATTCCAATAACATATCTTAAATATTTTCATAAATCCACCAAGAAATCTCACAAATACTGAAAAACTGTAACATTAATGAAGATTAATGCTGAGAGAAAATGTCTGATACTAGTCCCATCTCTTGTGTTTAGTCACAAAGGTCTCATTTCACTGTCCATTAGATGCAAGTACATTTCACTGTATGTGTTCTTGCATGGTTCATGCAGACAGGAAGATTCAGAAAGTATGTTTATCAATATAGTCTAATTTCCTGCAATAAAAATTATTGGAAATGGGGACTAGAAGAGGGTTTTTTGGTCATCAAGACTTGAAGATGAATTCCCAAAATTTCATAATTTTCTCTGAACTTTCTATTGGAGTTGAAGCACTTGCTCCCATTGCAAAATATTAAGTCTAAATATTCCAGTAGGACGAGTTGATTGGAGGTTTCGTTATTTTCTTTTTGTTCTCTTTTTAGTATCAAAAGTAAGAATGAAAATACGGAAACTTGGGACTAATTTTTCCCTTTTACTCAGATAAAGAACCTGCACCTACACCTGCTAGAAGTAAAAAACAACGTTTTGAGAAAAATTTTGACCAAGATTTTATAACTGCTTTTATTACTGAAGATGACCTTAAAACTTATGAAGAAGCAATGAAATCAGTTGATGTAACCTTTTGGAAAGATGCCGTTAATATTGAACTAGAATCCATTATGTCTAATCATACATGGGAGTTAATTTGCCTATAGGATGTAAACCTATTGGATGTAAATTGGTGTTTAAAAAAAAGTTAAAGGGTGATGGGTCTATTGATAAATTTAAGGTAAGACTTGTGACTAAAGAGTTTACTCAAAAGGAAGGGTTTGACTATTTTGACACTTACTCACCAGTGACTAAAATTGCAACCCTAAGAATTTTAATTGCTTTGTCATTTATTCATAAATTAATAATTCACTAAATGGATGTTAAAACTGCCTTTTTGAATGGACAATTAAATGAAGAGATATATATGTGTCAACCAAAAGGGTTTGTCGTTCCAGGAGAAGAACAAAAAGTGTGTAGACCGGTAAAATCCTTGTATGGTTTAAAACAAGCCCCAAAATAATGTAATGAAAAATTTAATAAAACTCGTTTGTCTAATGGTTTTGTGACAAATGAATTTGATAGTTGTGTCTATAGTAGATTCAATGGAAATTGTGTTGTGATTATTTGTTTATATGTGGATGACTTGTTTATATTTGGCACTGATGAGAAAGTTGTGAAATTACTAAAACTTTTTTATCTTCTAAATTTGATATGAAAGATTTAGGAGAAGCGAATTTGATTATTGACATGAAAATTAATAAAACTGTACATGGTTTGGTTTTATCTCAGTCTCATCATGTGGAAAATATTCTTAAGAAATTTAATTTCTCTAATGAAGGGCCATTAAGAACATCTTATGACTCTAGTGTGCACTTAAAGAAAAATAAAGGGAATAGTATTGCACAAACTGAATATGCCAAAATCATTGGTAGTGTAATGTATTTAAAGAATTGTATTTGACCTGATATTGCATATGTCATTAGTAGACTTAGCAGATACACATAATCTTTCACAAGATCACTGAAATGCATTGTCACAACTAATGAGGTATTTAAAAGGAACAGTTAATATAGGTATACATTTTACTAGTCATCCTAACGTTTTAGAAGGATATTGTGATGCTAATTGGGTATCTGATAATGATGAGACAAACTCCACTAGTGAATATGTGTTTACTCTATGTGGGGGAGCTGTCTCTTGGAGGTATGCTAAGCAGACTTGTAATGCACGAATGCTAGATCTACTATGGAATCTAAATTTATTGCATTAGAATTGGCAGGTACCGAAGCAGAGTGACTGAGGAATTTACCAACAGACATATCGTTATGGTCAAAACCAATTCCTTCTATTTCTCTGCATTGTAATTCTCAAGCAGCTATTGGTCAGACAATGAATCATGTTTATAATGGGAAACAGAGACATATTCGCTTGAGACATAATATAGTACGAGGACTGATCAGTAACGGTGTTATTTCCATGGAATTCGTGAGATTTGAAAGAAATTTAGCGGATCCGCTCACAAAGAGATTGACTAGAAAGGTCGTCCAAGAGGCATTGAGAGGGATGAGACTATTGCCAATATCTTGAATAAGTAATACGTGATGGAAACCGAATCCATGTGATTGGAGATCCCATGAATTGGGTTTTATGGGTAACAACAAGTCACGAAATTACTTAATTATGGCACTACAATAATTTATGTTTCTCCCTGTGTGCGTGTGGTGCTTACTGACAAATTGTGATAGGATGAATCATTTAGATTCTTAATGAAACTTATAGCCCTAAAGGGTGGTGATGTATGTCAGTTTACATTTGATGGGTTCACCTATATAAAGGTGGAGGTGGTGGCCGCTTCCTATGAAAGCCAGCAAACTCTTTAGAGCCTTTATGAAAATTTGGGATATGGCCTAGAACGCGTCCTACCGCAGACTTGTGTGGATTCGGAATTTGTTGGTATGTATGCAAGTTCAACTGTTTGTATCGAAGAGAGTGGGTTCAAGAATATAATTTAGCTACAATCTATAATTATGAGTTTGTTCCACTAAATATTGATTCAAACCCACAAGGTATTGACGTTATATATCTAAAATCCATTGCCCATTTTTACTTCCTTGTAAATTTTTTTTCAAAATTTTGAATCATGTGGAGGATTGTTAGTTATGCTTCCAAATTCTAGTGATAAGCTAAGTCCCACATTGCTCACTTTGTAAAACTCATTTGAGTATATTAGTATACTCTTTTGTTGGTCTTAGTAACATGGTTGAGGAAAAAGGAGTGGGCTCGCGCGCACATTAAGGGGCTAAGGAATTGTGTTCGGCCAAGCTTGGATCTTGGACTTCCGGCCAGAAAACCTTAATGCGTGCGTGCGTGCTCGCTTGCGCTCGCACCGGAGGGGTGTTGCAAATCCAAGTCCATTAGGCCTCCTCAAGTAGCCCGCTGTTTTGCTAAAATTCCAATGTTATTAGGTTAATTGTTTTTTTCCCAATCTATTATGCACTCACGTTTTCTGATTGAGTCAATTATCATATGGCTTTTTCTGCAACCACTTTCCCTTTTCTAACGTTATGATTCCTCCACTATAAAACGAACGTGATCTTCATGCTTTAATCATATCAGAAAACTTCTTCAAAAACTCTACTGTTTTCTGGGCAATCCACAGAGACAAGTCCAAAACCTCCTTCTATGAATACACACAATTGGAGGTTTAGCCGTTAAATCGTGGAGGGTGAACGCCGAAGCCCATATGTATCGAAGGTCATGAACCAAGTGGCGAAATCAATTTTTAGGACAGTAGCTTTGCTACGCCTCGGCTTTGTTCAATTACCAGATAAGTTGTTCCAATTTTATTCTTCAGTTTCTCGTTAATGCTTCAGATTCCAACAACGTGTGGTTAAAGAAAAGATTTGTTGTTATGGGTTTAAACTGATTTCTTGATAACGGACTTTAATTTTTTTCTTTTTATGGATTGGTAATTCCTGATGACTTTTTTATATGCTATTTTCCACAAATGCCCATGCGAGTTTTGTTGACAGGATGAGTTAATTTCTTGCTTTTCATATTCTGGTTCATTTATCATTAGTTTGAAATTTGTTTGAGTAAACTATATATCAAAAATACAAGTTAGTCCCCTTTTCCCTCCCCTTTTCGTCCCAAGTTTTCTTCAGCAAATTAATTTAAAAATTACACTAGTTAGATAATCCCTCTTTCCGTAAGTCCACAAGTGAGAGTTTCATTCAACTCATATTATGAGACAATAAACCGTTCCAAATTATTTGATTATTACTAACTTTTAAAAGTCAATTTGAGATCTTTTCAAACTATATGAAACAATAATGAAAGGCTATTTATCTATACTTAATAATAATAATAATAACGCAAGAGGCGATCCTTTCTGAGTCAATTTCGTTCGTCAGTCTCAAACTCAATTCACTGAGTTTGTCCTCGCCTCTTCAACTTCACATCGGTTCTGTCTTTCGTCCATGCTCTTCAGCTTCCTTTTCTGATCCTTTGGTTTCTCCTTATTCAATCTCAACATATCGCTTCTCCTCCCTTCAGTTCTCTTAAATCTCTTCTCCTCCCTCATGTAGATCTCTCTATTTAATCCACCAACTCACAGCAAGAAAACTTAATGTGCCGGCGTCGATCTCTCAATCCACCTCCTCCTTTACGGTGTCAAGTGCGGTGTCAAGAGAGATTTTGGTTATCTCCATTGGCAATGTCTGAGAATCTATGGCATCGTTTGAAAAAGTTTCACGATTCATTCAAACCCAATTATTCTAAATAGTTGGCTTCAAATTGAGAAGGTTCTCCAATCCAAAATTTCTGTAAAGGTACCCACTTCTCTCCTCATCAATTAAATCCATCGAATATACAATATAATTTGTAATTGTGATGAGCTGAAGAACTAAGAAGCTTATGCTTAGTAAGTGCTTGATAAAAGTCCTGACTGAAGAGTTTGATATGATTTTATTGCAATTTCCCTTTATTTATTGCAATTTGTGCTGTTTGATGATTATTACCTGTTAATTTATCTGCATACATTCCATGACATTAATTCTTTTAACCTCCCCAAATCCTATTTTTAGTTAGTCCAATTTGACCTTGAGTTGGCTGTTAATACAGGAGAATGATTTTTTTAGGAAGAGGAAGGAACCTTGATTGGACTCGAATATTAATCCTGAAGCATATAAAAGGTTCATATTTATGTTTTTATTTTGGATCAGCTGTTTATTACTACTTTGTTACATTAAAGAATTTAATCTGTGTAATTTAATGGCACAACTTTAGCTTCATACAATTATTGTTGAGTTTTGGTTTCAGGCATTTGAGGTGCCTGTATTTAAGCATCCAGAGGTAGACCCAAAAAAAGTAGCTTTCGATTATTCTGGGTGGAGGTACTGGGACCCGTCTCTTTCCTCTCACTAGCAGAAGAGCTAAACCAACTGTAGGTGACTTCCCATGTGTGTTTCCCCTGCAATAAATTTTCACATTTTGGTTGCTTATTGTAAATTGAGTTGTTTTACTTGGGATGCATGTGTTATTCCTAATTGGCAAATTATTCTGACAAGGAGATATTTCAAATTAACCATGATGAATTTGTTTCAATTTCCTTTCAAATGTTGTGATTCTCTCATATGTTATGCAGGGCTCCAATTGGAGGGTGTTACAGACTGATCGATTTACCCATGAGTAATTGTATCAACAGTGGCATAAGAAATATTTTCATCCTGACCCAGTTCAATTCCTTTTCTCTCAACCGCCACCTAGCTCGCACATATAACTTTGGAAATGGCTTGAATTTTGGGGATGGCTTTGTTGAGGTAGGATGAACTTAGTGACTTGGAGTAATTACACTGTAATAAATATATCTACATTTGTTATCCAACAACAACAAAAAAAGAGAATATATCTGCATATGTTATCCAAAAAAAAGAAGAAAAAATGGATATATATATGCATTATTAGTAGAAAGGACTTGTAAGATTATGTTGTTTAGAGTTTTTTGAAAGTTTGGCTAATTCTCGGGATATGCCTATTTCAAAGTAGACCCACATCAACCAAAGATTTGTGTTTCTAGAGATTTAACAGTTTGTTAACTGCTTCTTTTCATGGTTTTATGTATTTTTTAGGAATTCAAGACTCTGGAACCATTTATATGGTTATTCTTTGCTCCTGGTCACATGTTTTGGTGTTTACCTCTGACTGTCATAGTTGATTCGTTTATACATTATAATTGAAGTCTGAAGTTGTAGATTATATTTTAGTTTTGGCGATTCCAACATGTTAATTAATTAAATGCTTAGTCCATTTTTAGAAACGTAGTAGACCAGTAATGATCCTTTCATTTACTACACGTTTGTTTTGCAGAACTTTTGTGATGCCTTCAAGGATGTGCATCGATCCAATACATAATAAGAAAGGGATTATTCATCAGTCCAACAATGAAAGTTTAGAGGACAGGTAAGTTTTCCATGGCTTATCTTGCTATTAGCCCTTTACACTAAGTTCCTGCTTTTTTACAGAACCAAACAGAGGCAGAGTCTTGCTTTCAACATATGGTAAAATATGCTAAACCAAATCATTAACATTATATATGTATTATGTTAGTGAAAAATAATAAATATATTAATAAAAAATTATTAAATATTTATAAAAAAAATTATACAAACTAACTCATGCAAGTTATCAAACTTGTAGTAGGTAAAGCAAAAGAAAAAGAATTGCATATTTGTTGTTCCTTTTATCTTACCAGTTGAAACTAACTTCCTGGTACATTTAGTTCTTTTTAACAAAGGTGATCAGCAACAGGGCATCTAGAGTCGATTTAGTATAAACCTGAAGACTATGAAGCACAACCAAACTTTAGAAATATAAAATAATTTACATTATCATTACATTCAGTAGAAATAAAAAACGTTAGAGAAGAATGAAATAGCTAATTAATTTGTATTCTTCAATCCAAATCAGTATTCAAAGTAGAAGAAATAAATCCCTCCCACGACTTGGCCTGCCTAGCTAGGAGAGAAAACAACACTACATTACCTAGTGATGGCTAATCCAGATCTTTTTACAAGACCTCAAAGAGTTTATCCGCATGAAGGAAACAAATGAATTAGCAACAGATTTAACTTTAATAGCAGCCCTTTTAAGCTTCCTAGACTTGAGTAATTTTCCTGAATCGGACCCTAAGTTGTAACTCTGCAGGAAAATCAGCCTTTTCTTCGCCCTTTCGCGCTTATAGCTAACTGAATTTCCACTTGCCTTATTATTATTATTATCACCAGGATCATTTTCATGACTAATTACCTTTCGCCTTGAAGTGCTTCTTATTTTTCGGTAATTATTATCGTCACCGATTGTACCATCCAGTGGCTCATAGAGGCCATGACCGGAACTCCTTCGGCTAAAACGCAGAGTGGTGTTTCTTAGCAGAGTATCCATGGCTCTGATCTGCTATGCTATACTGTTTTTTGAGTGTGTTTCTTAGATAGAAGTGAAGAAAAAGATGGACAATTCTTTATATACAACAACTACAGGGGGTTGTATCCTATAGATACATATCTATGTTTTATATTATTTCAATGTGATTCAACACGTTTTGACTGCCCACTCGCTTTATTCGTAGATGGTAGGCGCAAGCAAGTCTTTAAAATAGAAGAAAAGTCCACAGCTTAATAACCAGCAGGAAGTTTCTGAGCATTTATTTATACACAAAACTAAATTAGTACGAAACTACTAGCAACGTGGACACTCCATTTACTACTCATCCTGTTTTAAAATTATTATTTTTCTGTTTTTTTTTTTAAATAAAAAATTTATTTTTATTTTTAAATTATAAAATTCCTAACTTATTATTAATTTTATTTATTTATTTATTGAGTACTATCATATTGTTATAATTATATTTTTGACTAATATTAAAAATAATTTTTTTGCTAAAAATCATTTGTTTAAATGTGTCTTTAATTTTATAACAGACTTAAAAAGTCTAGAAGACTAGAACTAACAACTACTAGGCAGGCCGGTTACTGAGCAAACAAAACAAAACAGATGGATGATGCAAAATATCACATTTGATGATCAAGCACCAAAGTCTCCTAATAGTGAGAATGGAATAAATTAATTATTTTGTCTTATTATTTTCTTCAATTAACTAGTATTATATTTGAAACCTTTTGTTTGATTTAAAAAAGATTATGTCAGAGAATTAATATATAATCATATCATTTTCACATATGAAACTAACTGGTATTATTATTTTCAGGATAAATATAAGAGTAAAATATTTAAATATAATATGGAATATTAAATTGATCTTTATTACTAAAAAGTGAGATTTGATACGAATTTTAATGTCAGATTTTATTTTTTAATAGTAAAAATTAATGTAATATTTTATGTTGTGTTTGAATTGTGTACAGTAGTATCCTTATTTTCGCGTTCCAAAGTTTGATTAGATCTTTTGTTTTGTTTTATTCAAGTTGGATTTGTTAACATTAATATTATCTCCTAATGATTAAATTATTTGGATTTATAAGATTTCCAGATTCCCTCCTACAGGCTGCATATACATTTCTTGTATCAGAAAATTTATAAGAAATATACTCTACATTTCTTATTAAAATTTTGAAATCTTGTCATCTGCAATGTCCGAATCGATGGCTCGTGATCCTGTGAGTTAGAATGCTTCTATAGATTATAGTTCTATTAAAGTACTAGAAATAGAGCACGTGCACCACTTGTGGTGGCACCATAAATATTTAATTATGTAAAATAATTATCTATTACTTATTATAATAGCATAAATAACATTTAATTGTATGAATTGGGATGTTTTGGTTGAGAGTTGACTCATGAAATTATATTTTAATTTAATTTGTTAATATTTTTTCTTTTATTATATTTGTAGTATCTGATAAGATATATAAGAGAATTGTCAAATTCCCTCTCTTTGTAGGTAATTCATGCATAAGATATAAATTGATATTTTCTTCTTTTTGTACGTATTTTGTGACGTCCTCAAATCTGGGCATACATAGCCCAATTTGATACGTCAAAAATACACGGTAACTAATACAAATAATACATAGAACAAAAATATAGAACTCAATAATACACAACTAAATCTTCACTATCATTGTCATACTATTTACAACATGTGAAGACTACCACAGTTATCTCTCTGAGCTTTATTTTATTTCCCGGTTAGACTCAGCTATTCTTTCATTTTCTAAAGAACAATGAAACAAAAAAGAAAGGGTGAGTTCAAATAGTCCAGTAAAAAAATATCATGACTAAGATAACAATGAGTAAATTATCATTAACCTTCAACAGTTGAGTTCTTGATAGAATATAATAAACAAGTTTTAGATCAATAATAACAGCGAAATGAGTAATTCATTAGAAGAATCATGTAAACTATTATTGTAATGTCCTCAAAATCTTGATTTTCATTATAAATAAATTGTGGATTTATTTATTAATATAATGAATATTTTACGAATGAATTTGAATTTTGGTATGACTAATTAGTAAATTATTACATGGTGGGAATTAAATTAAAGGGGGTCCAACTAATGGTATAATTAAATTAGTAGACTAACCTAATATTAGTAATATCAATAAATTGATAAGATTTGTGGGTTAATTAAATATTCAATTAAATTGAATATAGCAAATATAATTGAATTATGTAAATTAATTAATAAAATTATTAATTAATGGTATTGGGTATTTTAAATTAGCCCAAATGCTTAACCTTGCTACAACCCAATCCAAGCTTAATTAAATTTTCATTTGGCCACCAATTGTGTTAAAACAAAATGAAGGAGAAACCCAGCCCAAACCAAATCATAACCCGGTAAAAAATAATGAAAGGGTCACTGAAATTGGGACAGAAACAGAGAGGAAACAGAGCACGCTGAGTGGCGCGACTCAAGATATCAGATTGGTTGTTAAAAGAAGGGACATGGCAGATGTAGGGGGGCTATAGAGCCAACTTCCTCAGGATTTTGTCTAAGTCTAAGGGACTATAAGCTCAACACTTCCATTCTCCTTCTCCTTCTCGTCCATTGCAGAGAGAGAAAACAAAAAGCTGAAGCCAAGCCACAAGAGTGAGAAAAGAGAGAAAAATAACCAAGAGTTGCTTGAGTAATTGATCTAGGAAGCTCAAGGAAGGCTTGTGGATGTCCAATACAATTGTTACTTACTTTGGAAGGAAGAGGAAGCCAGTCGTAAGGTCTCAAAGGTAGCAAATATCTCACAACTTTAGTATTTTGTTTCCATGGCCATTGCTTTGTGTTTCATGTGGTAGAAAGTTAGAGTAAGAGCTCTATGTAAGCATATTCATGCTAGAGTAGTAAATATATGTTTCAAGAAGCTTTTCAAGTGTTATTATGCCCACCTATGTGTTTAAAAGTAAAAGAATGCATGAAATCCTCATTTTCGGAAAAACCGTGCGAGCTAGTGTGGTTTAAGGCCATGTACATCTAAGCTCTTGAACTTATTTGTGTTGGTTATTATTTTTCCTTGATAGAACTACAAGTTTAGAAGAAAACCCAATTTGAATCACCAAAAGTTATTGTGTATACATTTAGTTATGGTTTTTCTACCAAAACAGTCCATTTTCCGACACGATTGAAAGTAGCTTGATAATTTCCATGTTTAAAGTTTCTGAAAAATTATTTGAAAAATACTGGGATGTTAAGGATCAAGTTAGGAATGCATAGACTCCGACCTTGCATGATTTGGAGGTGTATATCTCATTCTAAAAAATGTTTGAACCAAAGTACCTCCGAAAACATGAAAACCGGAAGTAAGAATGCATGAATTTAGTTTGTACCCTGTCTGTTTTTGCTGTTTTCAGTCTAGTTACGTATGAAATTTGAAAGTATGATATAAAGAGAAGTTGTAGAGGAAGAAGTTACGGACGCGTGAGCGCTTGAATCACTCAAAACGGATAAGAAATGAGAAAGTTATGGCTGTCGGAGTGAGCGGGGGTCGGGCAGACAAAACTTGAAAAATGTTTCTGCAACACTAGGGCGGGGGCCCTAGTTTTGTACTAAAAATAAGGGTCGGGGCCCTAGTCCCTTTTCAAAGAAAAAATGATTTTTTTATCCGGGTCGGTTCGGGCCAATTTTAACTGGTCGGGTCGGAACGTTTTGAGTCAAAATGGGTCAAAATATTTAGAAGTTAATGTAATTAATTTGGGATCCAAGTTTATTAATTATTTACTATTTATATAATAAATAATAAATAAAGTAAATAAAAGCCATTTTTATGATTAATTGATATTAAATAATAATTAAAGCAAATAGATATGATAACTAATTATTTATTATTAAATAATAAATAAAGGATGATATGAAGTTAATAAAATAATTAGTTATTAATTAATTATATTAAATAATAAATAAGGATAATTATTTAATTAATTATTATTTAAATAATATTAAATAATAATTAAAGAAAGATAAGATAAAATAATATAATTACCTATTATTTAACTTATAATAGGTAAGGATAACTAACTAATTGTTATTTAGTTAGTAATTACTTATTATTAATGATAGTTGACAATTAAATTATTAATTGACTTATAATAATAGTTAGTGACTAAATTATTACTATATAATTAATAATAATAGTAATGAATTAAAATATTATTAAATAATTAATAATATTATACGACAATTAAATTATTATTAAATGATTAATAATAATGATTAGGGATTAAAATATTATTAAAAATGGTTAATAATATTAGAAATATATTTCAAATATTATTAAGGGAATTAATAATATCGGTAACCAATTATGATGTTATTAATTAACATCAGTAGGTGATTTAAATATTAGAAGGATAATAATATTGACACATAATTAATATATGGGGAATATGATTTGTTTAGCCAATGCGTTAGTAAATATTATGCTATGTGTTTAAACGACATTTGATTTAGGTAATTTACGTAAAGCGATTATGTGTTGTTCTAATTGTTAGACCAACATTTTAAATGTTAGGTCTTCAAGAGGAATTTAAATTAAGCAAAGTAGACGTAATTCGCGCACCAGACAAGTTCCTTGATCTTACTCATATTATTATTGAGCAAGTTACCCTGACTTATTTTGATATTACCAATTATTTCACATTCAATATTATTGTTATTCGCACGTGGTGGAATTGAATTCATATTCCATTCTTGAATTATGAATTAATTGCAGTTCTTACATTCATGAACTAATTAAAAGGAAAGTCTAGGCCACTTGTTCGGCTAGACATATGGGTAATTTATTTTAAAAAGTTATCCAAATCATGATGGTACGGATTCTTAAACTGAGAAGAACAACCCATAATGGGGAGTAACCTAAGTATCAAATAAACGATACATACAGAATAAATGTTATGCATACACATAGAGTACGAGAGGCTGATCCCCTCAAGTACAGTTCTGGACATGTAACCTAAGAGGGTTAATCAATTGATTGATTCCTCAACAGACGTTCATGGTCTATTGGACCACTCAGCATTTCAATGAATCAATTATTATTCATTATTCGAGTATTGATCATATTGTTCGGATATTTATTTCCTGAGTTCATTGAATCATTCAATTATTATGCAATCATGACATACCTCATATTATTCGTATAAAACTTGCTGAGCAAGCTAGTTGCTCACCCTTCCTATGTCATGAAATTTTATTGCAGCTAAACCTGAATGTTCAAATAAAGATAAGGGAAAGGGAAAGATAAACTCGTAGACGTGCTGGGGTACTAAATGTCTATTGTTATGTTTAAGTCTGATTACATGTAACACGAATCCTATTGTATATATTAAATTCGTGATGTATTTTGTTAAGGTTTCGTACCTTGGGACTAGTAGTTAACCCTTTTGTATAAACAACATATGTTTATTTTTCGCAATAGATATTGTGTGTTGTTTTGGGACGTGTACATGATATAATTATATTAGATCGTAAGCATTGAGTTCGAGGTACTAGTACCCGAATTTGGGGGCGTCACAATTATGTTTACCAGTTTCTCTTTTTTAAAAAAATATCATCAATTTTTATCATCTGAAACACTACTGGTCATGATAATACAAATTCATAGTTCATGGTCATAATCATGCAAATCAACAATTCATCTTTGCACTACGAACCAAAGATATTCAAATATAACACCAATGATCATGATCATACCAGTTTTCAGTCTTTGGTCATAATCATACCAAACAATAGTTTTTCTTTGTCCCATACCAAAGAGAACATTTACCACGTGCCCTAAAAGACACACAATAATTATATTACATTTATCTTATCATCGCCTTTATCCCTATTATCTGTGCAACAATTATATCATATTTATCCTATCATATGTGTCTCTGGCCACATATATCCATCAATTATATTATCTTTGCACTTATGCCAAAGATATCCACAATAACTTGATTTTGAATGAATAGAATAAATAACAGTGATATAATGATGAACAAAAGAAATAGAATAATAGGATAAATAAAAAATATCGAAAGTTTATAATTTTATTTTATGCAAATTCAAATAATATCAAAATTGTCAACATGATGTACACTCAAATTCAAGAATGATATTTAAGATTCACAATTTAGAATAACGGTTAAAGTTCAATAGAAAGATTTAAAAAAATAAGAGGGTTCAATTGAAATAATATTAGATGAAACGCAAATTATTAAAGAACATATAATCATTTTAGAAAATTTTACCAAATAATACTTAGCATATTAGTTTAAGAGTATGAAAGAAATTATATCCCTTACCGTAGTAAGTTATAAAATAATATCTTTTTACGAGTATAAAAAGAATGATACCCCTTAGTTTAACACGTGACTAAATATTGATTTAAATGAAGTTGATCGACCTATATATTTATAATTTAATTAGTAACTACCACATATAATTTCATGATGTATATCAATTCGTATGAAATCATCAAAAGTGATTTGATAGAATAAAGTAAAATAACTTCAATATAGTTTTTGAAAGAAAATAATATTTCAAAATAAATCTTTTCAAAAAGATTTATAAATACCGTGTGATGTGTGTGGGTGCTTATATAATTTTTATAAAAAGACTTACCTGAACAATATTCATACACTTACAGATCTTTACAAATATTCCTGATGACTTTAGCCCACTTAAACAGAACTTACACAAAGTAATATTTAGAGAGTGAAAGAAAGAATAAGCAAGAAAGTTTATAAAAAATTCTTAAGTTAAAGCCTCTATTTATAGCAATTTTTTTTTATCATAATCCAAGATTTTTTAATTTAATCCAAATCGTATATTTCAAGATAATATTTAATATGTACCACTCATTTCATTTTTTAAGATTTCTTTAATCTAAATTATTTATTTAAGAATCATCTTTAATCTACACCGTTCATTTCAAATTCTATAATTATTACATTAACTTTAATCTATATCATTTATTTTAGATTTCCTTTAATCTATACCATTCATTTAATAAAACAATTAACTTTATATATAAAATAATTAACTTTATATACAAATCAATTAACTTTATATATAAAACAACTAATTTTATATAATACATCATAATAAAATAATTTACTTTACATAATTTATATAAAGTAAATAACTTTATATAATTTATTATTTTACTTTATATAAATTATTATAATAAAAACAATTAACTTTATATATTTTATTATTTTACTTTATATAAATTATTATAATAAAAACAATTAACTTTATATATTGATAATTGATATTAAATTTACCCGAATAAATTTACCCTTCCTTAATAATCATTATAAAGTTATTAACACGGGAAACAAATGAGAATTACTAACAGTTCCCTTCCACAGTTCATCATCACCTTCGTCCGATCACTGCTTCCGTTAGTTTTGCTGGTTGTTACAGTGGTTAACAGATTTAAAGAGATTTGATTGGTTAAAATAACTATTAAGGGTACATTTGTCTAATTAAAATTAATCGCACCGTGTCCAATATTTTTGTCCTGTTAAAGTTTTAATATCATTTCTCTATATATTTGCCTATCAAATCTCACCGATTAAAGGCGCACGCACATACAAAAAAAACTATTCACTCGTCCTAAATTATAACATAATTATTGACTTTTAAAAGTTAATTTAAAATATTTTTAAATTTAAAATTAATATAATTTATTAAAAAATATAAAATAATAAATCTTATAGCCATAAGTGCTATTTGGATAGTTTACAATATTTATCATTATAGTAATTAAAATTAAAAAAATAAAAAAAAATCAATTAATAGTATTATAATTTAGAACGGAGGTCTTAATATATATATATATATATATATATATATAGGCAATAAATCAAACTTTTTTACTAGCTAGGTACGTAATATATACAAATTGAATAATGTTAAGTAATTAGAGAAAAATTGCTTAATTTACTTTACAAAATATTAGTAAATGAGTTTAAATTTGATAAACTAGACAAATTCGGTCTTATTACCTATCATTTTTCTTATAAATTTAATCTACAAGCTTAATCACCACAAATAGAAAGCTTCATTAAATACGTCACGTGCAATAAAACAAAGCTTTGGTCATTCATTTTCCTCTTTATGAGAAGATCGATAAAATATGAACCGAAGAGAAGAGAGGAGGGATAATATTAATTGATGCCAAATCGCATGAAATGTAGCTAGCTAGGTAGCCGTAAAACATTAATGGCCGTCACATTTGACGACCACCCAGTTGACAATTTATTACTACCGTCCTCAGCTTCATGTTTTTATATATTTTTGAAGAATATAAAATTAAATTACATTCACGTAAAAGAAGCATGCATTCCTAATTCAGTAATTTTTTTTCTTCCCTTGATTGAATCGATCAGCAAATTGTGAAGAAGCTAAAAGAATCCCATGGTCAATTAAGCAACATTTGTCAATCTTCCTTTAGCTGCGCTGCACTGGACTGCACCTTGCCTTATTTCATGTGATCCATCTTTTACATTTAATATATCTTAATTAATTTCTCCTTTAGTCCACACGTACTTTTGCCTGTGACTTGCTTCATTGCCGCCACCTTTTGCCCTTGCCCTATATATATCTCCTCTACCTTGCTCTTTTTCTTCCATGCACCAAATCTTCACATTTTCTCGAATTAATATTCTATACTAGCTAAAAATCGACGGATTAGCATTAGAAAATTGACATAATATTGAAGCTACTGCTAGCTAGCCATGGAGGGTTCGGGTTCTGGTTCTGTCCGTGCAACAATCATTGTCACCATTCTTCTTTTACTTGCCCAAATCATGTCTGCTAGGCACATTAGCCGCCGACACTCACGTATGCTTCTCTCAATCTGTTTTCTGTTCAATTATATATTGCTACTTACTTTCATGCTAAGCACTTCTTTAGTTTGTATTTGGGTTCAATTCTTTAAGTATTTGATAAAAAAATTTCCCCTAGCAGAATTACATTCAAGTATTTGTGCCAAACTTGCATTTTTATTATGTTAAGTAAAACTTTTGATAGCGATCGGGATAACAATAAAATATTTGCGCATAAATTACGTATGTACAAAATTGATACTCCCTCAGTTCTATAATTAAGAAATTCATATCACTTTATAATTTTACAACAAAAATGTATCTTTATTCTAAAACAGACTAAAAAATAAAATGTTTATATAATTTTGGAACCGGGGAACAAATTATAAGAACGCCTTGGATGATTTCTATGTTGGAAGAAATATAATCAATGTTACTAAAATGACTAATTAATTGTTTTGAATCTTGTGTTTGTACAAACAGATGATGGCCACCACCATCCAACAATGCATAGCAAAAGATCAGACATGGGAATGCTGAAAGCTAATGGAATAATCAAGAGGGAGATGAGAAAGGCATGGATGAAGCATAATAAACCCGATACGCTTCAAATAGCAGGATCAACTCTGCCAGATTGTTCGCATGCTTGTGGCTCATGCTCACCGTGTCGATTAGTTATGGTCAGCTTTGTTTGTGCAACCATTCAAGAGGCTGAGACTTGTCCCATGTCTTATAAATGTATGTGTAATAACAAATCTTATCCCGTCCCCTGATCACAGACTAGCTCATTAACTAAAGAACGATACTTTAATCCATTAATGTAACATAGTTGTTCTTTATTTCTTTCCATCCTTTTTCGCTCAAAGTTTCTTCGTAATGGAGACGAGGATTTAATTTGTAGATGTAATGAAAGAGTTTCAGGTTTATTAATTACTCCATTTGGTTAGTTCTCGTGTCTTGGAAAAGGTAGTGCTCTACCAAGCTATATATTTTCTAGTTGATCATATCTTCGCCTAGTGGTTAAAATTTAAATACTGTAATCTTTAAGTGTTAGGTTTAATTCTCACTTAGATAAATTTATTTATTATAATAGTGAATGATGTTCTTAATTATAAAAATTATATTATACGTTTCAAAAAGTGAGATTTTAAAAAAGAAGAATAAGAAGCTAGATACGTTCAAAGCTTCATTAATTGGTAAATCCAAACTAGTACTATAATTCTAACGGTCTTTCAAGGGTTTTTAAGAGGTACATGACTACTGAGTGATAACATTATTTTCTTTAATATTCTTGTAAATTGTCGATTAGTATTGACCAGCTTCTAATTTTTGTAATCAACTATATAATTGATTTCATAAATTTTTGCTTCACGTTTTCTCTTTTATATTTAAATTAGTATAAATAATATCCAAATTATAACAATTAAAGATTATCCAAATTCATAACGTATTCAAAATCAATTCCAACCTGTTAGGAAAAGATAAAATATTTTTTGTTTTTATATCTCTAATAAAAAAAACTTCTAAAAAAATTGTTATTTTTAGTTAAACTTTGTTCTTTCTTATTTAAATTAGTATAAGTACTATCCAAATTTATAATTATTAAGTACTATCTAAATTTATAAAATATCCAAAAGAAACCACAACCACTTAAAAAAATAGTAAGTTATTTTTTGTATTTATATCTTTAATAATAAGAGAAACAACTAACGAAATTTTAATTTTGGTTCCACTAATTTTGTAACTAGTTGTTTAGTCTTAATTTATGTAAGATAATATAACTTTACAAAATTTATGTAGGATAATTTATTAATTAATTTTTATTAAGATGCTAAGATATAAAAAAAAATCTCTTAACAAATAACATGATTTAATTATATACATTCACATTAGTCTTGAATTTCATTATTAAATTAGCTAAATTAAATTCATTACAACTTAAATTTTTTTTTGATAATATACGCTAATTTTTTTAAAACATAATAACCGTAAAATTAGATGAAATATTATAGCGGGTAAGTACTATCATAAATAAATTAAAATTTATTAAAACTTGAGTTTCATAGTACTGTTCGAATTAGAATTTTAAGAAAATTTTGTCAATATAAGTAATAATATGGAATTTCATTACAAACTTAAATAAAATAAAAATAATTATTTCCTCATAATCATAACTAGTTAAATAAATTTATATTTCATTCAAATATTTAGTTTGATAATTGATCAAAAGAACCTACAATATATAATTCAATAATTTATTATTTAAATAAATATTTACTAATTTAATAACAACATCTCTCTTCTCAATTTTTTTAAATTAAACATGTGTCCTACATTTAATTAATAATCAAAATAATAAACTATTATTCATATATTTGTTCAAACTATGACACCTCAAATTATATAGTTTGATTATATGGTGAAATTATATAATCAAACCATTCAAGGGATTGCTATATGGTTATTAATAATCACATGTTGAAAATTTTAATAAAATTCTAAGATTATGTTTGTTTGTAAAAAATATATTTAGTATTAAATTATTTGTATTAATTTAATGTTATTTTGGATTATTTTATTTAATGACAGGAGATTAATAGTCCTTTAAATAGTTATGGACTATTTTTTTTTAATCATTTTAAAGACTATTTATGTGAAATTATATAATTGCATAAAAAATTTGAGATTAATAGTCTCCCTAATTTTAAGTTATTAAATACTTTTATAAGATTAATAGTCTAACATTAAGAAATTAATAATCCATCATCAAAAGATTAAATGATATAAAATAATATTAAATTAAAATAAATAATTGAATCTCAAATATAGCCCAGGTGTCCAAAGTAAAGTAAATTTCCCGGAAACAAAAAATAAAAAATGTATTAACTACTACTCTACTAGTTACAAAAAGGAGAATAAATCTTTTTTTTTTTTATAAAAAAAAAGAAGATACAAAATGAAATCTGGTTTGTCCGTGATACAAGAGGAGTAACGAGACGCAAGAAATAAAGAAACGAGGGGGGAAAAACGAAAGGGAGATAATGAGGAAGGGAGATAATGAGGAAAGGCTACGAAATAGGCGGGGTTTTAGGATTATGGCTGGTTATGAAAGTCATCGCCGGAACAGCCACCCACCCAAAGGGGCCAGGGACTCATTTTCCTGCTCTGGTCTTTTGGATTTTCTCTCTCTTCTCTCTCCCTCCTTCGCTCTCTGTGTCTTGGGCACAGAGGGTTTTCCCCCATTTTCATCCTTCTGGGAGCTCAGATGCCCCAGTCTTCTTCTTCCCCTTTCGATCTTTTGTTTCTGTCCTGGCCCCACTACCACTTTCCCGTCCTTGTGAGTCCCTTCTTACCAGAATCAACAACAACAGGAACACCAATTTGCCGTTCCAAATGCACAAGTAACTGGTAAATATAATTTCACCTTTTCTCTCTCTCTCTCTCTCTCTCTCTCTCTCTATCTATCTATCTATATATATATATATATATATATATATATATATATATATATATATATATATATATATGAATCTAACCATTATGTTTTTTCTGTTTCTGGGTACAATGCCATTATGGTCTTTTTGCCATGTGTGTTAACTTATGTAAACAAGGCAGTGAAGGCACATCTTCCATTCCCTTTGATTAACTTTTACACCAAACATGCATTTCAAATAACCACATTATTACCCTCTATACTATAGTTTCCCCCCTAGTAATGCTGATTGTTTCCATATCTAGTTTCCCCCCTAGTAATGCTGATTGTTTCCGTATTAAATTTAATACTCCCTCTGATCCATATTATTTCCATATTATTTGATTATTGTTGCTTTTTAAAGTCAACTTAATAGATTTTTAAACTCAAAATATGATAGATTCTTTTAATTTTAATCAATACAATGATAAATATTGTAAACTATCTGAAAAGTATTACTCATTGTAAGTTTTATTGTTTCATAATCTTTAATGAGTTATCTCAATTTTGAATTTTAAAATATACTTTCAAAAGTCAATAATAATCATATAATTTGGAACGGTGAGAGTACAATAAAGATGAACCCTTTAATTGCGCTGTTAAACTTACCTTCCCCTATTAAACAAATTAATAGCATATGTTTTCTATGTGAGTTCTCAAAAATCAGGTTCTATTCAACCCCCCTGTCTCTCTCCTTCTCTTTCTGTCTGGCTATATATATAGAGAGAGGAAGGAAGGAGAGAAAACTCAAAGATAGGAGGTTGAATTATTGGAGCAAAGCATGTTTTGGTGCCATTGTTCATTATCATATTTCATTTTTTTTACTCTTTCAATTAGAAAGGGCGAGAGTGATCCCTCACATTTTTATTGTCTTGGATGAGATTAAAGCCTAGACGATGCTTTATTTCTTGTTCTTCTTATATTATATAAGTGCTTTACTTGCACTAACTTTTTGTCTGAAAACTTGATATCAACATTGGGTCACTGGTGAATGACTTAGTTCTCGACTTCATATAGGTCATTTCAGGTATTACTAAGATTGGGATACTCCTAAATTTGCCTCCATGTAAGATACAGTGAAATTTCAAGTGAGGTTAAAATATCATGTTTTATATATATATATATAGCATAATAACAACTTAAACAAAATAATAAGGAACACAAACATATCGCATAATAAATATCTAAAAGTTACATAATAATGTCCAAACTTAAAAGACATAAAATAACCCATAAATTTTGTATTGCAATTTAAGCACTGCAATTTTTTTTTAAAAAAATAGACCCCACATGTGTCCTCTCATGTGTCCCGATGTATCTAGGGCAAGCCCTGACTTGTTCGAGATGTGTCCAAGCTTTAAAAAAAAGTGACGAGCTCGAGGACACGTGTCCAAGGCGTGTCGGATCAAATTCGTATTCAACACGTGTCCGACACAAATTTGTGGCCCTTCGGGAAGTGTCCATGCTTCCTAGGACACACACACACACACACATATATATAGAGAGAGGGACACATAAATACTAGGTGTTCCTTGTACATTTTGGATCTCATCCTAATTTCTGTATATGACATCCATGTTTTGTTCTATCTATATTTAATGTCTGGCACCTACCATGCTGTGCATTATTTTTGTCATAAAATTGAGCTAACATTGGGCATAAAAGTTGCTTATCAAGATTAAAGGAACCATTTTAGAATGGCACTGGTAGTATATTTTTGCTTGGCATTTCTTATTTATCATCCCCCCCTCCCCCTCCCCCAGCTTCTTTTGATTTCATACTGTGTATCTACATGCTTAACTCACTACTTTGCCTATACAGTTATAATGTCATTTTGGATGGATTAAACTAAAATTCTACATAGAAATTAGTCCTTACTTTTCTTTTCTGTGCTACAGAGGGCGAGAGTTGGAAGGGGAACTGCTGCGGGTAAGTTTATTCATACAATTAAGGTACTTTTGTTAATTAAGTCATTGCCAACAAGAAAGTTGGATTCTGCTTGGTGCTTATGCGTTAGCTCGTTTTGTGTCAAACCACCAAAAAAGAGTTTCATTTACATCCTCCTTCTACTTATGGAGGCTTTAATTCAGGTTGATGAAGATGACATATTCTGGAGACAAAAGTAGGGCAAGGAAGAATTGGCGGGGTCACAAAATTATGGTCACGTAACATTGCCGTTAGCTCAGTATTTTAGTGAGTGAAAATTATTAGACACCTTAACCTTACTTCCTGCTATAATCTAACATCTAGCTCTCTATCAGTCTCAATGTGGCCAAGGATTTGTGTGTTTCTTTGTTTCTTTTCCAATATTAAGATTCATTATGTATCCATTTTTTTCTTCTTCTTTGCTGTAGGTAGATATACATTTCGTTTACAGGGTTTTCTCCTTAGATCCGACAGTAATAAATCAGATGCTGCTGTAGTAAACATGTAACCAACAGATGATATGCAGTAATCCTAATTGAGAATAATCATACTAAGAAACATTGTCAATCAATATGAACTATACTTCGAAAGCTTGATGTGAGAGTGAAATTAATGCATTGGAAGAAAGCTGTGAAGAACTAAAGATAGAAGATTTGACTTCTTGCCGTATATGAAATATGCCTTTCTTGTTTAGTTTGCTACTTGGTATATAGAATTGGTTGTTTTGTGTTTGATAGATGTTTTGAGGTGTTGTAGTTGTAATCTTGTTTGTTGTTATCTGTTTAGTTGTAAGCTCTTTGTTGCAAAATATTTACCCCGCCTTACACCTCCCAATAAAAAAGTAATTTTGATTTGGTGTGTTTCATTTGTTTATTACTTGTATAGAATGATATTCTTTTTGCAAAAATTTCCATGGTGCTCTTTCTAACTATATGGAAAGTGCACCTAATGTATGCGCTCTAAATTCTTTTGTATTACAGAGCTCGTCACAAATGATAGAATGATAAAGTCAATCTGTGTTTTCTTCGACATGTATTAAATTTCGCTGAAGTTCTAACTGCACCTATCTACTTCCCATTATTACAATGGTAGATGGTATGGCTGATAACCGAGTGTCTTTTGTAGCTACTGCTATGGTTGGACTTGGACCACGATCATGGATAGGGGGACTCTTTAACCGCTCAGGCAATAAACGATCTGGAAGTGACAAATTTCTTAACCGTCGTTTAACTCCTCCTCAGGTAACTGTGAGACATTAAGCACAGGTCGTTGCATTTGATAATGTATCTCTCCCCCCGCCCCCCCGCGCACAATCTATCTCTTCATAGGTACATGTCTGTTTTACTTATAAATCATATGTAGTGAAATGGCTTTTTTGCATACTCAAAAGCCTAGTTTTCAGCATTAATAGATATTTCTTTCTTCTGTTATTTTTCCCTTTAATCTTTTCTTCTATTAAACTTCTTACCAGGAAGAAAGGCTTCAAAGTCTTCAAGAGCGAATTAACATACCATTTGATGAAACTCGCCTTGATCATCAAGTATTTTACATCTCTCTCCCCATTGTGTTGATGAACATGATCATGATCAATTTATGCTATAAGATCATGGAATAAGTTGTTAGCTTCTTAATTTACAATTTTTCTTTTATAAAATATCTTCTTTTGCCGTGTGCTTCTGAAAGGAAGTGCATCATTTTAACTTTCTGCTTATTTCTATTCGCTGTTTTATCTCATTATTCATTACCATTGACAGGCATCTCTTTTAGCATTGTGGAAAGCAGGATTTCCAAATGTTACTCTTAAAGGTTTGATATCTGAGCAATGGAAGGATATGGGGTGGCAAGGACCTAATCCATCAACTGACTTTAGGTATTGCTTTGCGATTTCAGATGGCAGTTTCAGTCACTTGTTAGAATAAGACATAGGTTGCTTAGGATATGCAGAGGTACATGTTATTGTTATGTGAGAATCAGATGAAAGCTTAGATCTCTAATTCTCTATTAATGCTTACACTCGATAACTGAGTGCCATGTCGAAAAAGCATTACCTAAAATATCGAAACAGTTTATTTAGCTTTTCTAGTGTAACAGAGTGAGTTCACTGCGGCGTTGGTTCCTGGGTTCCTGTCAAGACTACATCAATTGATGGGGGCTTATGTTAACAATTACCACTTGTAGTGCTTCATCAATTACTCCTTTCTCATAACTGGTTCCTTTTTGAATGCCATGTGACTTTCTGGCTGTTGGTTCAGATTCAATTAGAGACCACTATTTATCCTGTAAAATCAGGCTCATGATTAGGCCTTTTTCAGCTTAATCAGATAGATACTAGTGTATGGATCAATGATCTGAGTCTATGGGATCGATAGTAGTAACTCGGAAAATTAGTCTATGATTTCATCCTCAGAGATATAGAAGCTCTTTTTTAAATGAAAATATTTATATGTACAAGGCTACGAAAAGAACTTGAAAGACAAATTGTCAATCAACTCTCATAAATTCTTTTGAAATAATGGTTCATGTTTACTTTGTCTATCTTACTGCACCAAATAATAAATGGTTATGCTGTAAGCATTGATTTTTACACATTCAAAAAAATTCTAGTTGAAATACTTTTTCTTTGTAGGGGTTGTGGTTTTATTTCGCTCGAGAACTTGTTGTTTTTTTCAAGAACTTTTCCGGTACGGTTGTCTTGCTCTTGCATCTGACCACAATAGGAAGATAGTTTTTCTTCTTTCTAATTTTAATCTATCTTGTTCTTTTCGTAATATTGGCGGATATTTTGTTTATTTTTCGGAAGCATGAATTCTGAAAATGGATTATCACTAATTGTATTAAAATTCAAAATGAAGGCTTCTTTTCTTAGGTTATTGTTTAAAAAGGGTGGGAAGCGAGCAGAGTGGGAATATCCATTTGCTGTTGCTGGCATTAATGTCTCGTTTATGTTAATCCAAATGTTGGATTTGTATGCAGGTTAGTATCTGTTATAGAGTAGATTGTTTCAGTAATAGGTTGTTATGATTCTAATTCAATTTTTTTTTTTTTGGGAGAGATGATGGTGGTGGTATTATGCTTAAAACACCCAAATTTAGACTTTGACCACATGATTGTGTCCGCATAAGCTTATAAAGCTCTAGTCCAGTCTAAAAATTCATGAAAATGAAATATCCTATCTTTATTCTTTCTAGTATACATGTTGGAAGTATCTACCTTCTACAGTTTTTAAATAGTCGATGTTAACATCTTGGTATTATATCTTTAGGATATATGTAATATTTTTTTTTGATAAGTTATAAAAGGAATACTTTTTTCTTTAATCAACAAAAGAAGACTATTGTCCACACGTTTTAATCATGTTAGTGTTTTCAAATTAAGATCTTGTATTTTCAAATGCTAATCCATAGGTGTCACCATGCCCATTTGTGATCTTTTCAAGTATATTGACTGGTAGCCCATCAGTATTAACATGTATATAAACTGTACTGCGAGTAAATCAATGATAACTGCCGAAGAATTGCTTTTAAGTTGAGCTTCTTGTCTTCTATATTAACAATGAAGTATTCGTAATTGTTCTATATAATAGTATTTCTTTGATTATTTATGAACAACAAATTAAAAAGTAACCATCTTTTTAATTTCGTGTTTTTTTGTGCAGCAAAACCTAAATGTCTTTCGGGAATGAATTTTCTTAGATTATTAGGAGGTAAAGTACCAATCTGGCTGTTTGATTTAAGTTTCTAGGTATTTAAAATACTTAGTTTGGATGATCCATCATCCGCCTTTTCCATTTTTTCATGGTGATGAAAATTTTCATACAAAAAATTGCAGAAAATGAAGAAGCATTCGATATTCTATACTGTGTAGCTTTTGCACTGATGGATGCTCAGTGGCTTGCCATGAAAGCTTCGTACATGGAGTTTAATGTACTCTCTCTCTCTCTCTCTCACAATATATATATATATATATATATATATATATATATATATATGTCTCTGTGTGTGTGTAAGCACACTCACACTATTAGATATTATATATATACTCGCGTCGGTCCAACTGAGAGACCCAACATTCATTTGTGAAGAAAAGTAGTCAAGTTCCCTCTTTTCCAAAGTACAGGAATAAATTTGACTTTTTAAAATTAATTTGAGATATTTTCAAAATCGAAATTGATTTTGACTTTGAAAATATCTTAAATTGTCTTTAAAAAGTGAATATTGATATTATATTTCGAAACATTGAGTGTATTACTTTTTTAATAAGGACAAATTTGGAACCATTTCCTAGTCGATTTTTAGAAACAGGACTCTCAAACTGAGATGCACCAAAAAAAAAAGGGATTCTAAGTTTGGAATGTAGGGATTAATATATATATATATATGGGAGATGATCCATATCAACCGTTTGCTGTGGCAAATCCTTTTTCCCATCCGCTATAAAATGATTTTTTATTTTTTTTATAACCATTCCGCTACCTTTAGGTAGCGGAGTGCTAAGAAATTTTTATTTTTATTTTATACCATTTCTCTACCTAAGGTAGCGGAGTGTATGAAATGATATATATTTTTTTTAATACCATTTTGCTACATAAGTTGGCGGAGTACAATTTTTTTTTTTGGTACCATTCCTCTACCTAAGGTAGCGGAGTACTAATTTTTTTTTTTTAATATACTATTCCGGCTCTTTAGTTAGCGGATAGGAGAGGGGAAAAAAAGAAAAAATAGCATTCCGCTACCTAAAGTAGCGGATTGAAAAAAAATATACCATTCCGGCTACTTATAAAAAAAAAATTCTAGTATCCAATTATACGTGGGAGAAGCTTAAGTAACAGGTACTTGATTTTGAATTTCTTTTCCATATTACCTTCATGATTTTATATATACTCCATGCACTAACGTGGTTGACCATATAAAAAATTAAGGACCAAAATTTACACTTATACTGTCAATTTTTTTCCAATCAGGTAGCGGTGTGTTAAAAAAAAAAATTCCCCTCTCTCCCATCCGCTAATTAAAGAGCCGGAATGGTATAAAAAATAAAAATAAAAATATTAGCACTCTACTACCTTAGGTAGCGGGATAGTACAAAAAAAATAAATTTACACTCCGCTAACTTAGGTAGCAGAATGGTTATAAAAATAAATAAATAAATTATTTCATGCACTCCGCTACCTAAAGTAGCAGATGAAAAAAAGGATTTGTCACAACTAACACTTGCTATGGATCATCTCCCTATATATATATATATAATCCTACATGTCAACAGCATAAGTAACCATATTTTTTCTCCTTTTATTGTATTCTTAGCACGAAATGAAAACAATAACGAAATGGAACTTGATATTTGCCCAAGAGAATTTGATAGTTTTACAAGACTCCCCTCACACATGAATAGTAGATGGACCCATATTCATGTGAGTGAGGAAGGCCTTGTGAACTATCAAATTACCCTTGTGGAAATAACAATTCCTTAAGGAGAAAAGGTTGTGATTTAGATTCCTCGTTCATACACTAAAACATATCTTCATGCCAACTAAATAACAGAACCACTTTCTGTCACAGAATGAGAGCTTATTTCTTTCCCTGAGGGCACCGTCTGTTTTTTTTTGTATAGTTAAAAGCTTAAAGTTGCATATCAATATTTCCACTGCTTTTGTAATTTCTCATTTGAGCAAATTTTGTTCATTTTACATTAGGCAAGTTTTGTAAGGTAACCATTTCATATTCATAATCATTTGTAGCTTAAGTTAAAAGTGTTGATGGATATATATTTTTCTTCATTTATACAAAGAAGTTATTATGAACTTGATTTGTCACAGATGAATATCATCTCTCTCCATTACATACAGAGATGTTGTAACTGTTGTATTGAATATATACTCCATCGATGCAACCAATTTCTTGTATAATGAAGCATGATGTTTTGCAGAATGATAAAGGGAATATGTTACTGTACTTGAGAACTAACGTTTAGCTTTCCAAAAACCCAATGTTCTGATCCTGCTGCATCAATTTTTTTTATCTGCAGGATGTTTTAAAAGTAACCAGGACACAGTTGGAGAGAGAACTATCTTTAGAAGACATTCCCCGAATACAAGATTTGCCAGCTTACAACCTTTTGTTTCATTAGTTTTTTCATAAACCTCTTTTCAAAACCCGCTGGTAATTTGCTTGGACATCCTTTTGTGATTATTTTGAGTGATGTTCCAGAACAATTTACTACTATATCTGTCATGGGTTTAAAATTGGGTGTTCAATTTTGAGCATTTGTGCTAAAACTTGTGTACAAATCCAGACTGAATTGTTCAATGACTTTCCGGTTAGATTAAGAATGGGAAGGATATTGGTGTTGTAAAGAACAAGTTATAAACTGTGAATTGGTTTAGAGATTCACTAGAGCATGGTGAATTTTTTTTATTTTAAAGAGGAGTCATGTGAGTCATTCCACCCTCATTGGTGCCAGCACTGCCTCGGATTCACCTTGCCTGGTAGTCAGTTCTCCGTCTCTGCGCAAGAGTTAGTTTTTTATTTATTTTGAATGATTAAGCAATGTCTTATAGTACTATTGCTTTAATTTATATTACTAATATCTTACTCTCTTTTTTATAACAGATAAATAAAAAATTAAAGCCAATAATATATGCTAGCGTAAAACAGTATTAAAATTATTAAAATAACTAAGGATCCAACCATTCAAGATGTGTAGCTAACAGGATATTAACCAAAAGAAGGAAGTAGAGAAGTTATAAACCACAACAATAAAGCTAATGAGGTTGCGTTTGATAAAACTTGTATAATTTATATCAAACTTGTATAATTGCGATTCGTGTCTAAAGTATAATTTAGACGTATGCATAAAATAGGATATCTGTTTGAAATAGATACTAAATGAAAATTTTGTTCGATGACTAATTTGTATAAAATATCTAAATAGTAGTATTTTACTAGTTTAACCCTGTAAAATCTTTTTGAATTATTTAAATATAACTAATGGTGCAAAAAATAATAATATGCACTTGGTTTAATAATTTTTTATATTTTTGTTGGCATTATTTATTTATATTTGATTAGCTAATTTTTGTATGTTTATTAACAATCTTGTAAAATAAATTTTTTATGTGGGATGAGTCAATTTATTTATTTATTTGGAAGTACACCTTTTGTTTATTTGAACTACATAGATCAGTTAAAATAAAAAATATTAATGTAGTTCATAAATATTTTATGAAAATAAAACAAAACTTGTGAAAAAAACACTACAATAGTACATTATCTATAAAATAAAAATAAAAATTAAATCATATAGAGGTAATGTTTGCCTCTTTACCATCTAGACTTCGGGTTGAAATCTCACCGAAAAAGAGTCCAAAAGATTTATACGGGGGCATTAATTATCAAACACATTATCTTCTTACCCAAAAAAAGTGTATACTGGACAGATGCATGCAGACCCTAACAAACACCACCTAATTTTAGAACCAAAAGGAAAGAATTAGCCACAACATAGTTCGTACTCACCTTATTTCAAGCACATAGTGAGCATGTATTTTGTATTATAATTCACTTAATTGAATACAAAAGCAAGTTTTATCTCTCTATCCTTCATACATAGTAGGTGCTGTTAGGCGATGATGACAAAGCTGTAGTGTTGAGACACAGGAACAATGCTAATGATATGATAGTGACAGCTAACTGACCTAACTAATAAATAACTGTTGTCAAGTAAAATAAACTAGAGTTGATAGTTAGATTAGTTCAAGTCTTGAGCAATATGGCTTTGTATATATACTGCTAAGTAACAACATTTGTATGAGTTTTCTGATTAATATCAATACAGAAGTTTTCTGCTATCACAATTCTTTTCTTCATTTTCTTTTATTTTCATCTTTCATGTTGCTCTGTATTTGAGCTTTTCTACAAAAAAATTCTACTACCTTATCATAATTTAACAAGTAATATAGGTTTCATTTATATTTCTCTTTGATTTCAAGCTATCTGTCACTTCCTCTGTATAATCAGTACTTGTGTAGTAAGCGTTAGAGAGAAGAATGGAGACTATTGATGTTGATGCAGGGGGCATGCTACAAGGCCAAACAGAAATATGGCATTACATGTTTCAGTTTGCAGGCACGATGGCTTTAAACTGTGCTGTAGAGCTCCGTATACCTGATATCATACACTCCCATG
Organism: Hedera helix; assembly: GCA_947179155.2. Lineage (NCBI taxonomy): Eukaryota > Viridiplantae > Streptophyta > Magnoliopsida > Apiales > Araliaceae > Hedera > Hedera helix. Next base: position 44,328,884 of record OX359265.1, on the reverse strand, counting down.
GCAATCCAATCACATTGTCCGAAATGGCATCTGCCATTGGCTCCAACTCACCAGTTATCACCTGCCTCTCTCGCATCTTGAAGTTGCTAGTCCGCAAGAAGGTCTTTACATCGATTCCCCAGTTTGATGGTGGAGCGACTCTCAATGCGTTGACCCCCTCCTCCAGATGGCTACTACATGACGCAGAGTTGAGCCTTGCTCCAATGCTGTTGCTGGAAACTAATCCGTGGCTGGTGGACCCGTGGCATCACCTTAGTGGCTGCGTAAGAGAAGGTGATAATGCTTTCAAAAGGACTCATGGCCGTAAGCCCTGAATTCAGCAAGACTTTCAATGATGCCATGGAATGCACGGCCTAGATCTTTATGAAAGCAATTGTTTCAGGCTATAAAGATGGGCTTGGTTGCATCGAATCCCTAGTCAAAGTGGGCGGTGGGACCTGGACAGCGATTGCTGAGATTGTCGAGGCCTATCCACATATCAAGGGGATCAACTTTGAATTGCCAAATGTCATCAAGACGGCGCCAGAGTACCAGGGTGTTTCTCATTTAGGTGGTGATATGTTCAAGGCTGTTCCTAATGCTGATGCAGTGTTCATGAAGGCAAGGGCCTAGACCTTGTTTAGTCCATGTTGTGCAGTTAATTCGTAGTGCTGAAAATTGGCAAAATCTCGATCATATATGCTCCGCGTTACTACAAAAAATATACACTGATTGCCACATTACATCCCGGGATTAATAATTATTTCTAGGAATATATATATACCGATTGTTGGAGCATCCAACTTAAAATCAGTTGGCAATGAGCCAACATTTGGTGTATTTTTGAGTCAAACACCTCGACAATGAGTGAACGTGTGGTGTAATTTTGAGCCAAACACGTAGAATTAAATTGTCTACTTTGATATCATGTTGAAGTATTTAACTCAATACTAGTAGTCGGGTATGAGTGGAATAACCTCCCACAGCAATATAGCAAGTCTCCTGGCTTGAAATTAATTAAATTGCCCTGCTATGAGACTTTGCCGATTACAAAAGTATCTCATTTCACTACATTAAATTAAAATTATGTCTCTCATGTTGAGGTCATTTCTATACTATATCTGCATTGGATAATGCATGACTGGACCGACGAAGATTGTGTGAAGATACTAAACAACTGTCGAAAGGCAATACCAGAAAAATCTGGAAAAATAATAATAGTTGATGTTGTGCTACAAGAGGGTGAGGGCTTATTGGACAACACGGGCTTATAATAGTATTTGATATTCTAATGCTCGCACACACCTCGGGTGGAAAAGAAAGAAGTGAGCCTGAATGGAAGAAGCTACTTGAGGAAGGAGGATTTCCGAGGTACAATATCGTTAGAATTCCAACATTCCTATCAATCATTGAGGCCTTTCCAGAATGAATGATCTGCTGGATGTATTTGCTACTCAACAATGGTAGTTGATTTATTAAAGCTCATTGGATTATCTTCATGGGCAAAAAAAATAGTCTCTAGTAAGTTTTAATAAAATTTGGGTGTTAATGAAATGAAAATTTTATGGTTTGGCCAGCTCTGTTTGGTCTTTTGTTTTTTCGGGTTGCGTTTTCTGCTGTTGGACTCTGTTCCACGTTTGTATGTTCCTTTGAGGATCTTCTTAAAAGTAACTGGTTGGTTATTAATAAAACTTGCTCCCTATTTTTCACAGAAATTGTGAATAGTAAGGATCTATGTTTATTTCATGTTTACCACTAAAAATATTAAATTAAAAACGGTGATATGATAATAAAATTATAATGACGGACGTGAGACATTGTGTTATTTTATATATGCTACAATCACCAAAAAAATTGATAAACAAAAATCTTTTGTGAAACAAAGTGATATTAATTTTCTAACATGTCCTCATTTTGATTTTTAGCTGAACGAGTACAATTATATGACTATTATATTTTTAACAAATGTTGACAATATATTTACAAAAACAAAATTTGATTTTACAAATGTATATTTAGTTTTGAAACTGATGGAATATTTTACGGAACAACTTGCATATTTGACGTACATAATTCTTCTTCCTCAATAATTTTTAATGTTTAGAGCACCCACCCAACCAACCCTTGATCTTGAGATTTTTTATACTAATAATAAATTGAGCAATGAAACAAACAGAATTAGAGATTCGTCAGCTAAATAGATTAATAAACTAAACATGAATTTCTACAATTACCAGGAGTAGTATATTTTAGGATGATCTGTGCTGCATACAAAACGGGTGGCAGGCAAACATTTTTCTGTGGTTTTAGACCATTTCTTCATAGACATTTTCTTCTTTTACCTAACCTGTAAACTTACAATTTACTCTAAATTAAATTAGTCAAACACATTAAGCCGCATGCTTATCAATCAGGTTAGTGCAGAGCTACTATGTCATGTTTTCTTAAGGTTGCCCAACAGGTCTCTAATCAAGATTTTGACTTTTGGTCAACCCCAAGTGACACACCATATATCTACATAATAATGTGTAGCCGTGAGGCCAAAAACATCAAGTGTTTGGGGCCTATGTAAAAGGGAAAAAATACTCATTAATCCAAAGATATATAGATTAAAACAAGATCAAATCGTGCAAACCCCCTCAAGCATTCCCTAATTCACAGCTACTCCATTATAGACATGAGAAAATACAACACCATTGAAAAGGTTCAAAGCTAGAAAGCCCGATGGCTTCTCTCTCTCTCTCTTTCACTTCTTACACTTCTCTACTCTCTCAAGATATCTCAGTATCTCTTCATAGCAAAATGTTTACAAAAACATACGAAAGGGAGTAAATCAACTCTAAATATGTGCCAGAGTATGGACTCGTTGAAAAAACACAAGCTCAACAAAGAGAGGTCTAGCCTACAAATCTACAATCCTCCCGGTCAAAGGCCGGTTATTCCTCCAAGCAACAACACAAAACCAAAGACAAAGACAACAGGATTCTACAAGCCAATCCCTTTTTTCGAGTTTGTTGAAGTGAATGGAGTTCGTGTATAGTTAACATCACCCGCGCCGAATGCCGGTGAAGTAGTTAAAGTCGTGGTGCTGGACCCTCAATTGCTTTAGCCAAGAATCTGCTACACTCCAAAGTGAATTCAACCGCTCTTGGTCCCGGCCATTATTGCTGGAGACCCACACATGTCCTTGCATCTTATAAGTGGCCATTCCGAATGGAGGGAGAGAGATGCCTTCCACTTCCTTTTTCTTCCTCTCGGCTCCCCCCATCTCATTGTCAAGATCCAAATCTGTCCATTGATAGATAAATCAGCAATGCGTATTTAGCAAGCACAGATACAAGGTAAATAAAGGACAAAATTGTAAAAGAAAGAAACAAAGGTTAAGAAATAAAGTAAGATAATACCTTGAAAAGAAGATGAAAGGGTGTGGTATGTGAGGAAGCATGTGGACAAATCCTTTATTGTTCTTCCCATGGGAATATGATAAATTGGGTACCTGAGAGATAATTAACATCAATAAAATTGGCTATAGTGCCTTGTCCTTGGACCCTTCTTTTTAGAGACAACTTTGCATCACTTAAATTTGGGAATGTTTGAAAAGAACTTTTTTTTCAGATGTCGAAAAAACAATTCTACAAAAAAAGTAATTAAATTGTTTGCCAAATCTGTTAACCCAAATTCTTTTTAACAAACTGAAAAGAAATATGGGTTTCAGCTTAAAAACTAAGGAAGAGAGAGTAAGATACCAAGCAACTGCCAGCCAACTCGCTGGTGAGAGATCTACACTTCTTAATGACATTAATCCGGAGTATCTTTCTGATAGTCCATTTATCTGTAAGCAAATAACAATCGTCGAAATAAGATATCTAACATGAATATCTGTCATCTCAATGTTAACTCATCTTTTGCATGGAATCAGGTTTTTAATTCTCACAAAATAGCATCGAACCGAAAGGAAAGAACATATGCTCAGGGAACACAATAATTTATTTGATAAGCTAAGAGGAAAAGAGGAGGTTCTTATTAATTTACCTAAAAAACACACGCAAAGAGAGAATAGAATAAAGATGATATATAATTGACAACAAGTCGGGTTAAATGAAGTACGTTATTTCAAATTCCCCAGTCAAAAGTTTAACCATATCTTTATCAGATTCCCATCATGATAAGTTCTTATGATTCTAACAAAATCCATGACTTCACATAGCTCCCAGTGAATAAACATTTCATATCCAACAAAGAAATGAAAGAGTAAAACAAAGGGAATAAATATGAAATGCTAATGAAAGTAAGAACATAAGAAAGCTACAACTAAGCGTTTTACTGTGGCAGAAGGGTAACATGAACTGATAAAAGGTACCTTATCCATGAGAGGTACCCTTCCATACGGAGTTGATCTCTCAAAGTACTGAAAATAGAGGTGACCCAATCTGTCATTTTGATGCCAGAGGCTCTCTTGTTCAAACAACCACTCCTCAGAGGAACATCCATCCCACCTTGACAGTTTTTCGCTTTCGCTCTCATCACTGAATGAATCGCTAAAAGAATCCCTTGTCTCACACACCGAATCAGCGTCTTCCCTATATGAGCATGCATTCAGTTTTTGTATAATTAATCTTTAAACAGCCAACATAATACTATTCATGCAAATCACAACTCTGCGAGTTCCCAAACTATATTGGAAACGCGTTAAGCCCCCTAAAACAAGTAAACAGGTGCTGTTCATTTCATTATAAGTTTTAAGTATCAAAAACCATAGTAACAAATAATCGACATACTTTGAGCGATGTTCAGCAATTCAATCTTAAAATTTATAACCACGGGAAGATGTAAATGAACGCAAAACACAAAAAGCAAAAAAAACCCACAAAATATTCAACTAGTACCTCAATAAGCTTGGTAATAACTAATTAACCAGATGTTAACTCTCTGAGATTAAAAATGTCGAAAATGAAATTGATACCTTAGAGAGTTGAGGGATGGATTGCTGGTAAAGATTTGAATCGCAGAGAGATAAGGCACATAGTACTGAACCAGGGTTTCTCCATTGTCCAAGCTGATTGGAACTCCGGCCCCATAAACACTCCATTCATTATAACAATTCCAAAGATCACTCAGGGTAAAGAAATCAACTTTTTCCCTCTCCCAAGGATGCCAAAGTTTATTAAGGTGTCCGATCTCAGTCTGATTAAAGAAACAGCGTTTACAAGCAATACAATAACAACAATCCTTTACATATTTTACATATTAATAGATTTAATTTAATTAATTCATTTTTGCTCAAGAAACATATTATATTAGAAGGTAAAAAAAGACATACCTTGGGTAGGAATTGGGATGGAATCACTGGTGTTGTGCAATCCAGGAAGCATTCCAGGTTTGATTGAATTGACCCTTTCTCCAAAATCATGGTTTCAAAAAGATAGAGAGAGAGAAACAGGTTTTTTACTGCTTTCCCTCTCCTAACCCTGAAAACAGAGGAAGCCTACAGAACAGAGGAAAAAACAGATATATATATATATATATATATATATATATATATATAGAGAGAGAGAGAGAGAGAGAGAGAGAGAGAGAGAGAGAAATTAACGGGATTTCTTTACTGTTAGAGAGAGGAAAAGGGAAATTGATTTACAAGAATTCTATTTATTGACTTCTAGACACCTAATTTTTTAAACAAATTCTCTCTCCAAGACTTTCTCCCTCCTTGTTGACTGTTTGAAGAAAGAAAAAGAATTATTTGCAGAATATTCTCAATTCATTACCCCATCCCGGGCTTCGTCGAGATTTTCTCGACTACAAAGAGAATGGAGCAAAAAACCCAAAAAACTGTTCAAAACAAGTCATTTAATGGCACAAACCTTTAAGAAAACTCAAACGCTCTTCACCTCAATTAAGTGGCGACAATTCAAAAGTAAATCAAAACCCAATGCCACAAATTTCCACGGAAAATGACATGAATAGTTGAATTTCCAAGAAAAACCCTTCCGAATTTCGATCAGCTAATGAGAGAAAACCCAAGAAAATGTTGAGAATTTTATGGGAACTTCTAATGCTCAATATGATTAAAACCCAGAAAAAACTCTATCTGCGATGATCATTTCCTAAACGGAAACCCATGTTTTGTGATGAAAAGGAATAAACTTTCTCCAAAAACCAATAAAGAGACGAAGAAATTGCGCTTATCATATTTGCGCACATACATGTGACCACCTACAGATACTTATATATCAGACTCGTAAACAGTCCAAATGAAGAAAAAGTTTCAGAGAATAGACTTTTGGTTTGACACTGAAAACGAGACGGAAGAAAGAAAAAATAATTAACGCGTCCGAGTTAAAGTTTATCCATTTATTATATTTTATTTCGGTTGTGCATGGTGCGCACCGTAATCAAACCATAGAATGCGACTATTAATGTAAAAAAATCGTAATTGCAGTTAATAATATAAAAAAATTATAAATGTGGTCAATTAAAACATTTGGTTAGTAATAATTTTGATTAATATTTTGTAATTATGATTTTTTTGGTTATTATATTAATTAAATAATAAATATTATATATATATATATATATATATATATATATATATATATATATGGGAGCCGATCCATAGCAAGCATTTGCTATAAAAAAAAAGTGGGCAAACAACATCTTTATCATCCAATATTAGAGCAACGGACGTGATTAAAAATGATTTTCCGTACGTCCGCTAGTTGTACCAGCGGACCATTAAATGAAAATTCATCCATAACTAGCGGACGCACATCAGTCATTATGCTCTAGCGGATTGATATTTTTTCATATGTTCATGTTCACAGAGGTACTCAAATAAAGATTATACTAAATAATTTACAATTGCAAATGCTTGACCCGCCAGCACACACATGACCATGAGGATAAGGGAGAAAAACATATCATATTTGGTCTTCCAAACCTGAAAGTTAATGACTGAAAATATTATATTATATAATATTATTATATTAAATAAATAAACTAAATAATTAATAAACTCTAAACTCTAATTAGTGAACCCTAAATCTTAGTTAATAAAACTTAAATTCTAGGGTTCACTTACTACAGTTTAGAGTTTATTAACTAGAGTTTAGGGTTCACTAACTAGAGTTTAAAATTTATTAATTAGGATTTAGGGTTCACTAATTAGAGTTTAGGATTTATTATTTATTTATTTAATATAATATTTAGTTTATTTATTTAATATAATAAATAATAAATAAACCCTAAACCCTAATTAGTGAACCTTAAAGTTTATGATTTATTAACTAGGATTTAGGGTTCAATAACTAGAGTTTAAGATTTATTAATTAGGATTTATGATTCACTAATCAGAGTTTAGAATTTATTATTTATTTATTTAATATAATAAATAATTAATAAACCCAAAACCCTAATTAATAAACCCTAAACTCTAGTTAATAAATCCTAAACCGTAGTTAGTGAACCCTATAGTTTAAGTTTTATTAACTAAGATTTAAGAGTTTAGAGTTTATTAATTATTTAGTTTATTTATTTAATATAATAATATTATATAATATAATATTTTCAGTCATTAACATTCAGGTGAAGACCAAATATGATATGTTCCCAAGATTTTTTTTGTTTTGTTTTGATATGTTTTTCTCCCTTATCTTTATGGTCATGTGTGTGCTGACGAACGTAATTTGACATTGATGTGCGTCCGCTAGTTGTACTAGCGGACGGGATCAATTTCACGGCGTATTTTTTTTAGGGGTAAAGATGTCCACGAAATTTGATTTAATGGTCCGCTAGTACAATTAGCGGACGTACGGAAAATCACTTTTAATCACGTCCGTTGCTCTAATATTGGATGATGAAGATGTTGTTTGTCCACTTTTTTTCTATAGCAAGTGCTTGCTATGGATCGACTCCGTATATATATATATATATATATATATATATATATATATATATATATATATATATATAATTTATAATAAATAATTGTTATAAGTACTATTATTTTAACAAATATATCTTACATCATTTATATGTACATTTAACGACCCAAAATGAACACTTATCCACACTTACCGCTATAAGTAGTGATGGCAGGCGCCTGACGCCACTACTCCTAACGAAAAGCACTGGCGACAAATATTAATAGGCACCGCTACTTCTCAGCAAGCGTTGCCACTCCTTGGCAAACAAATGCTTGCTCAGCCATTACTACTTCTAGCGACAGGGCCAACTCAATTGAAAACGATATCCTTTTTCAAGCAATAACTTCTTTTAGTGGCCTTCTCAAATGAAAACGATTTCTCTTTTCAAGCCACCACTTATTCTAACGACAATATTCTAAATGACGCAACTTCAATTAAAATAGGTTGAAAACGATGTCGTTTTATCACGCTACTACTTTGTCTAGTTGCTTGAACAAAACAAAATCAAAACTAGATCTGCAAAAACAACAAACTTGCATTGTCATTGCTTGCCAAAGAAAAGAGGAAGACAAGGCAGATTTTACATCCCACAGTCCATATATACAAAATCATTTTCTTAATCAGTTATTTCAATCAAAGTCCAAGTAAAGAAATTTTTACCATATAATTTTTTTTTTTGTAAAACTTGTTTTATAGAAAATTTTGATGAATTTTATGTTGACAAAAATTATAGAAATAGATTTACTAAAAATTAACTATATATTGTTGTTAATTTATTAATAAATACTTGTAATATATATATATATATATATATATATATATATATATATATATATATATATATATGTACGTATGAATTGTGAATTAAAAATATTTCATGATTTGATTTCATATGAAGGTTTAAGAAAAATAAACATGAAATAATTGTTATATAATATATACAATAGTTAATCGGGATTGTGGTTAATTTTGTATACTTTTGATTGAAAATATTTATTTGTATTTATTGTATTATTTTTAGGTCAAATATAGAGAATTGGAACTCTGGACCAATTGATAGGAGTGTTCCATATGACCAAAAAAATCATGTGTCGAATAATGTATGGGAGGGTAAAGATAAATATAAACTTATGTCAACCCAAATTATTGTAATAACATGCGACCAATGAGAATTAATAAATACCCAAAAAATATTATTGCATAAGTATGGATTTAAAGTTTTTACCCATCCGACAATTATTATAAAAATCACTGTAAATCTCATGTTTGTCTTAAATAAAAGATGTCGACTAGAGTTAAATACCTTTCACTTAATTGTGGGGAAATAACCATTGTACTAAAGGATGTGTATTTTATATTTGGGTTGTACAAATATGAGATTATTAAAAAAAGATGTTATATTTTGTTAGTTTGGTTGCATGAAATTTTTTCAAAACATTCTAAGGAAGCAAATAAGGATGAGATTGGCCAACACACAAAGACATACATCTTTTGATTGTGTGAGATAATATTGTTCCCAACGAGGTCCAAAAATATTGTACACCCAAAGAGTAGCGACAACGGTAAGATAATGTCGCAACAAGGAGTGACGACAAAGACATGAAGTGGTGGCTATTGCCGAGGAGTGGCGGCAACTGTCGAGGCTTGCCATTAGGTGTCTATTGATGCTTGCTGTCAAAATTAGTGGTGACACATGTTGATGTTTGCCGCTAGAAGGAGTCGCGACGTCTGCCAATACTTGTCGTCAAAAGGAATAGTGACGCCTACCACCACTCCTTCTGACCGTAAGTGTGGACAAGTGCTCATTTTGAGCTGTTAGATCTATTTTTGTAGAGTATAAAATATATTTGTTGTAATAGTGTTCATAAAAATTATTTATTATAAATCATTTTATATATATATTTTACGGTTTCAATTTTTTTTAGTGTGATTCATTTGTAGTTATGAAATGAACGGTTTCAATTTTCCCATTTTTGTTACGGTTTAAATTTTTTCGAGGTTGGGTTTTCGATTTTCAACTTTTTTTGGTCGTCCCTAGATTAGTCTCTCACAAGTCACAACCATCACCTTACGAAGATAGAGTAAGATTTTTGAATTCAATTTTCTTTATTTAAAAACCCACATAAATACTATACACAAATTTTATCTTAATATTAAAAAATAAAATTTAGTATAAAAATTCATGTTAAATTTTATTTTTTAATAATTAAAATAAAATTTATTTAAAAATTTATGCTTAATATTTGTATGTATTTATTCATTCATCTGAAATTATTTACATTTTACATGATAAAAATATGCGCGTTAAAGCGTGACTCGTATGAGGAAAGGATCATACAAGTTATTTTGAACCTTCAATCATTACCTGACACATCAGAAGTTAGCTTTTCATTTTCGAAACGTTGAACTACTTATTGGCTGCTTCAATTTGGAATCTTGTAGCCTTTTACAGCATATATAATCAAGATTAAATATCTATCCAAAACTAGCAAAGACTTTGGCAGCGCTCGTATTTAGTACTCTTTTTGTTGTCTTGCAATTATTTACCTACCATCTTAACAAATTAGTAATTGCCTTAACTGAGTTTGATTGAGTGAATCCAATGAACTGATAAGGTAATTACTTCGTGTTTTTTTTCTTCCAAAAAAAGGTAATTACTCTCATAATCCACCATTGATGAATTTTATAAGTTAACCTAATCTATATCAAAATATAATGAGATATACTGAGTTATTTAATTAGTCCTAAGTCAACTAAACAGTTCAAGTCTAGTAAATTAATAACTTAATTTTTTTTTTATTTTTTTTTATTTTCATTCCTTCTTAGTCATAAATTTTGGTATTCTCAAAATCTGACTCAAAAACTCAAAATTTAAAATTTTCACAAAAACTTAATGCATATTTACTATTAAACATACAATATATCCTTATTATATCATTTGTGTTGTCACTAAAAATTGTCCAAAGATAAAGATTTTTTTTTTTTTTTGGATTATTCGACCACCAAACTTGAACTACTAATCTGACTCGCGATCAATTAAAATGTCATTTAAATATATCGTACTTAAAATTTATCTGATAAATTAATTATAAACTTACTCTTATTTTACGCAGATCATTAAGCTTGTCATTTATAAAATTACATTTTCGATTCCCACTAGTTAGGTAGCTTTGACTTTCATGTATTAATGTTAAAAACCAACAACTAATCGGATAATCTTTGTCATAATCTCTTGATAGAAACACATTTTGAAATTTTGATTGAATTCATGAACATTGGTCCATTTATTTATTTTTTAAAGCAGGGCCTTTTTTGAAACATCCAAAGGAAGAGAGAGTACAAAAACAATCAAACTCCCACTTTTTCAGTCCTCAGTCATTGAAAGTTATTAAAAAATAAATACATTTTATGCATATTTATTCAAAAACATAAAAGTCAATAACGGAGGAAATACGAATATTGGTCAAGTATAATCGAAGCCATGTGCCAACAAGGGAAAATTGCCGCCGGTGGCCCCTATGCTTTTATTTTTTCCCCATGTTATAGCGTGAAAATTTGGCCTTGATTCGTCTTAATTTAGACTCTATCCGTTTGCACATAAGCCATACTTGTCTTGTCTTGCTACATTTTGGATGATAGGAATAGTACGACAAAACTTGACCATTTTTTGCGTATATATACTATTAATATATGAATAAGTATAAGTACACAATATTTAAATATTATATTTATTTTAATTATTAAAAAGAGAATTTGATATTAAAATTCATATCATATCCTATTTTTTAATAGTTAAAATAAATATAGTGTTTAATTTTATATTTAAATATTGTGTATATAAATTTTATCCTTAAAATATACAAAAGTATCCATTTTTTTAATCAACAGCTACTAGTTCCCTCGTTGAATTTGATCTGCATACTCTACAATTTCACCTTTTGAAAAAAGAGGAATTGAGAGATCCTAAATAACATGTGAAATGAATATATGAGTGTCTTGAGAAGTTATTCAGTGTTCTTGGTATATTCATGTTGTGTGTCGGGACAATTACATACTGTATTTTAGTATGTGCAGTGAACTCTTTATATTTAGACTCACTGTACATACTGAAATAACAGTATATAATTAATTTGGGTACCAAATGACAATATCCCAATAATACTGAATAATTTTTCCGAGTGTCTCATTTTCTTGTGTTGAAGTGTAACATCGCGTATTTTATCAACATTTTCTTATCTCCTAATTAGTTATTTAAAGTATAAAATAAGGTTTAATTTAATATTTTATATAATTTAAGTGTTTTGGGCCTCACTAATTTATTTAATATTATTTAATATGAATTGTTTAATAAAATTATAGTTGGCTTTTGCCAAACTCCGATTAAGTTAAAAAAATCTATATAATTGAGGGAAATAGATTATGTTGTTTTATTTTTTATTAACCTAGTAGAGAAAAGAGAAAAGTAAGAATTTGGGGGATGATTGCTACGGAAGAATAGTCAACTTCAGGTTCTGAGCTTTAAGGTAAGAATGATGTTTTCGTTAATTTCTTTCATCTTCTTAATTCTAAATATCTATTAGATTATACTTTTAAATTAGAGTTTTTATCAATTATTAATTAGAGTTTTTGAGAAATATGATTGAAATCAAATTTAGGATATTTCACTTAATTAAGGTATGAATTTTCGCTCTCTTACATTTAAATTTGTATATAATCTGTCTAGAATTTTTACTATTATTTAATAAATTATATTAAATTTATTTCTAGTCCACTTTACTTGATTTCAGACTTTTTGAAACGGTATGAAGTTATCTCCAACTTTTGTTCATTGAGTTTTTCGAGATTCTAACTCAAAATTTGTCAAAGTAGTTTTTGCATAAACACCTTTTTTTTGTGAGGAAAATTCTGGCAGCACCTTGTAAATATTATATAAAATTTATTTTTCATCCGATTTTTATGAACCGTATATTCTGAAAAGGTCTTAAAGTTTTCTAAAATTTTCGTTCTTTAAATTTTCACTAATTTTATTGTTTAATATGTCAAAATTGAACGTTTTCAAAGTTGGTCCGACGTTATTGTAGCAAATTTTTTGCAACAAATTTGTATTGTCAAACATCAATAATTTGATAATTTTAAATTTGATTTGAGTATTTCTTGAGTCTAAATTAGAGCTCTTAAAATCTACCTTTTAATACTATGCCTTTGAAGGAGGGTGAGCTAGGTCTTAAGAACGTGGAAGAATGGAATAAAGTCCAAATTATCTACCGTCTTTGGCAAGTGGCCAGTTTCAATTCAACGTCTTTTTGGACTGATTGGATCAAAAATACTATTATTGTGAAGCAGAATTTTTGGACTACTGTCATTCCATCGGATTCCTCTTGGATTTGGAGGAAAATTCTCAAGCTTAGAACGTTGGCTTCTCGATATATATCGTATAGAGTGGGAAATGGTATGCTTATTAATTTGTGGCATGATCCTTGGCTTGATGGTAAACCTCTTGCTCTTCATTCAACTGATCATATCGTTTCTAACTCTGGTTTATCCTATCTCGCCAAAGTCAGTGATATCATTGTGGGACACAACTGGCGTCCTCCTGATTCTAGCCACATTAGTTTGTTGTACTTGAAGCACAAGTTGCTAAATGTGCCTCCTCCTTCTAATTGTCCAGATTCTGTGCTTTGGGAATGACTCTAGCACTCTCAAATTAAAGCATTTGTCATCTGGAAGTCTATCAGAAGAGTTGTCACTACTGTAAGCTGGTATAAAGTTGTATGGTATAAATTACATGTTCCTAGGATGTCATTCTTTATATGGCTGACATTTCATAAATGTCTCCTAAACTGGTTTCAAGTGACTTGTTGTTTGTGTAGCCAATCAATGGAATCCTTCCAACACATTTTCTTTGAATGCTCTTACTCAACCATGATTTTACAGTCTGTTTTTGCCCATCATGGATGGTTTGGTTGTGACGCCCCCAAATCTGGGCCCACACAGCCCAAACTTGAGTCGTCAAAAGACTACAACAAAATTATTACAACAAAGCACAACGTACAACAATACAGTGTATAATAATACACAACTAAGTCTTCACTATTATTGCCACACTATTTTACAAAACGTGAAGACTATGATAACTATTCCTCGGACCCTCACTCCATTCCCCGGCTAGACCCTGTTATGTTTTCATCTCCTGTTGAAAAACAATGGAACAAAAGAAAGGGTGAGCTCAAATAGCCCAGTAAAGAAAATATCATGACTAAGATAATGACGAATAAATTATCATTAGTCTTCAACAGTTGAGTTCTTGATAGAATACAATAGACTACAAGGTTTATATCAAAAACTGCAGTTAAATTCTTAAACAACGTTCAGATCAATAATAGCAGCGGAATGAGTAATCTATTAGAAGAATAATGCAGACTATAATGTCCACTCGGTTCTCTTTTTAGGAAAAACATCATCAACTTTTATCATCTGAAATATCATTAGTCAAGATAATACAAATTCACAGTTCCTGATCATAATCATGCAGATCAACAGTTCATCTTTGCACTACGGGCCAAAGACATTCAATATAACACCAACGGTCATGATTATACCAGATTCAGCCTTTGGTCATAATCATACCAAACAACAGTTCATCTTTGCACTACGGGCCAAAGAGAACATTCACCACGTGCCATAAAAGACACCGAACAGATGTATCGCCTTTAACCTATTATATCGCCTTTAACCTATCATCTGTTCAACAAATATATCACATCTGTGCCCCCGGCCACAGATATTCACAACAGCTTGATTTTTGGATGATTAGAATGATATAAATGATGAACAGAAGAAATAGGATAACAATAAGTATCGAAAGTTTACTTTGTACAGATTCAAATAATGTCCAAATTGTCAACATGATGTGGAGTGAAATTCAAGATCCACAGTTCATAATAACGGTTACAATTCAATAGAAAGGTTCACGTAAATAGGAAGGTTCAGTTGAAATAATGAAGTTCAACTATTATGGAACATATAATATTTTCAGGAATTATAGAAGCAATAGTTCCATAATAAATTTCGATTTAGGAGTATGAAAGAAAATAATATCCCTTACCGTAGCAGGTTTGATTAACAAAAGGTGAAGGAAATTAATACAAAGGGTTATTCACCAACAGGCGGCAATCCGCTCCGTAAGGTTATTCCCACAATTTAATAGAATTTGAGTACAAAGAGTTATTCACCAAACAGGCGGCAATCCGCTCCGTAAGGTTATTCTCAGAGATTAATAATGAATGAATACGAAAGGTTATTCACCAACAGACGGCAATCCGCTCCGTAAGGTTATTCCCACAATTTAATAGAATTTGAGTACAAAGAGTTATTCACCAAACAGGCGGCAATCCGCTCCGTAAGGTTATTCTCAGAGATTAATAATGAATGAATACGAAAGGTTATTCACCAACAGGCGGCAATCCGCTCCGTAAGGTTATTCCCACAATTTAATACATGGAAATAAAAGGCACGTCTTATGAGTAAGGAAGAAACAATATTATTATCGAGAATCAAATAATGATAATCCCTTACCATAGTACGTTTGAATAATGGAAGATGAAAAAGATGGTATCCCTTACCGTAACACGTGACTGGATATTATTTTAAATGAGGTTGATTAACTTGAACAGTACACGTATACTTATAGATCTTCACAAATACTCAAGATGACTTAAGCACACTTAGAGAGAACTTTCACAAGAAGTATTTAGAGAGAGAAAGAAAGAACAAGTAAGGAAGTTTATGAAAAATCCTTAAGTTAAGGCTTCTATTTATAGCCAAAAATCTTATCATTCATTTAATCTAAACCATTCATTTAAAGATCATCTTTTAATCTACACCATCCATTTCAAATATTATATTATCTTTAATCTACACCATTCATTTCATATCACCTAATAATCACCTAACTTTATATTATAAACAAATCAATTTAATTATTCAACAATAATTCACACTTTAATCTACACCATTCATTTCATATCACCTAATAATCACCTAACTTTATATTATAAACAAATCAATTCAATTATTCAACAATAATTCACACTTTAATCTACACCATTCATTTCATATCACCTAATAATCACCTAACTTTATATTATAAACAAATAACTTTATCAATTCAATTATTATGACTAATTGTTATAAATACAGTATAGTTAGCTCTTAGATATCAAGTCAATAAATTAATGAAATACAACTGTTTAAATAACATCATAATAGAGATAACAATAATGTAAAATAAAGCATACGTTACTGTGTAATGACAATTATTGATTCAATAATGTGAATTACTGTGCATATGTTACTGTGACAATTATTAGGTTCAATAATTTTAAAAACAGTGCAACAACAATTATTGACTCAATGATATAAAATACAGTGTAATGACAATTATTAAATCAATAATGCAAAATACTGTGTAACAACAATTATTGAATTGATAATATAAAATATTATGCAGTGACAATTATCGATGAAATGATGCGTAACAGTTACGGTGTCAATTATCAGACCAAAAATATGAGACACTATGCAATACCGTGTGTTACTGTAGAGTACCGAGTGCTACAGAAAATACCAATAACTATCGTATGCTACTATTCTTTTATCACCGGTATTTTAACAGTTCCGTTGACTATTTTTATTTAAAAAGGTTATTTCTGTCGTTTTCTATATCCGACAAATATTCCGATGTGGGGTCCACCAATAATTTGTTATTTCGACGCCGTCGGACCAAACGAATATTCCCCGACAAAGCGAATATTGTCCGACAAAGTAAAATTTGCACATAACATCCTTAACTTTTAACTTTATCGATTTAACCACTTACTGTTTCAAAAAAATATATATATGAAAAAAAATTAAATTTTGTATTTCATAAAATTCGGGGTCTTACAACCTCCCCTCCTTATGAAATTTCGTCCCCGAAATTGACGTACCTGACATATCGAAGAGGTAAGGATACTTAGATTTCATCTCAGATTCTAGCTCCCAGGTCATTTCCTCAGTATCTTGGTTCCTCCATAAAACCTTAACTTGAGGTATAACCTTTGAGCGTAGGATCTGCTCCTTCTTATCCAGGATCTTAACAGGTACTTCCTCGTATGTTAAATCCTCTGCTATAACATCTGGTTCTAACTCAATGACGTGGTTTGGGTCCTTCACATATTTACGTAACATAGATATGTGAAAAACGTTATGGATGCGAGACATACTTGGTGGTAGGGCTAGTCTGTAGGCTACGGTTCCTATTCGATCGAGGATTTCAAATGGCCCAATAAATCGAGGGTTGAGCTTTCCTCTCTTTCCGAATCTCGTAACCCCTTTCCATGGAGAAACACGTAAGAATACATGATTTCCGACGTTGAAACTTTCGTCTCTCCGATGAAGATCAGCATAACTCTTTTGTCGTTCTTGTGCGGTCTGTATTCGTTGTCGGATCATTTGGATCTTTTCGGTCGTCAAGCGTACCAACTCGGGTCCCAACAATTTTGCTTCTCCTACCTCATTCCAACATATTGGAGAGCGACACTTCCTTCCATACAATGCCTCGAATGGAGCCATGCCTATGCTTGCTTGGTAACTGTTGTTGTAAGAAAATTCCACCAACGGCAAGTGCTTATCCCAACTTCCTTTGAAGTCTAATACACAAAGTCTCAAAAGATCTTCGAGGGTCTGGATCGTCCTTTCCGATTGTCCGTCCGTTTGAGGATGGTATGCAGAACTAAAACGTAGTTCAGTGCCCATAGCTTTTTGTAGACTGATCCAAAAGCGTGAAGTGAATCTAGGATCTCGATCAGAAACTATGGAAACTGGCATGCCATGCAATCTCACGATCTCATTTATGTACATACCGGCAAGACGTTCAAGTGAAAAGTTTTCTCGTATAGGCAAGAAATGAGCAGATTTGGTCAATCTATCTACGATCACCCAAATTGCATCTAAGCCTTGAGAAACTTTTGGAAGACCCGTCACGAAGTCCATATTGATGTGTTCCCACTTCCATTCGGGAACTTCAAGTGATTGTAATGGACCTTTAGGAACTTGATGCTCTGCCTTGACACGTTGACAAGTTAGGCACCTTGAGATAAACTCCGCAATCTCTCTTTTCATATTGTTCCACCAAAATGTATGTCGAAGATCTCGATACATCTTGGTACCTCCTGGGTGGATTGCAAACGGCGTGTTGTGTGCCTCCATCATGATTTTATGCTTTAATTCAGGATCGTTAGGAACACAGAGTCGAGAGTTGACTCGAAGTATTCCTTTCTCGTCGATTCTTGCTTCGGGAATGGCACCTTCTTGTACTTTCTTTATCATGTTTATCAGTTCCGGATCGGTAGCTTGAGCAGCTTTAATTTTATCGATTAAAGTTGGTTCTACTCGCACGTGAGCAATCTTCGAGTGGGTCCCTGGTGTCTTTAGCTCTATCTCCATCTTTTGCAAGTCGTACAAAATACACTTTTGTGTTGTCAGCAGTGCACTTGTACTTGTATAAGATTTTCTGCTCAAAGCGTCAGCTACAACGTTCGCCTTTCCCGGGTGATACTGGATTGTGTGGTCATAATCCTTTAACAGCTCAAGCCAACGTCGTTGTCGCATGTTGAGTTCCTTCTGGGTGAAGAAATACTTGAGACTTTTATGATCCGTATAGATATCCACTTTTTCTCCGTACAAGTAGTGTCTCCAGATCTTCAACGCGAAAACTGTGACGCCCCCAAATCTGGGCCCACACAGCCCAAACTTGAGTCGTCAAAATACTACAACAAAATTATTACAACAAAGCACAACGTACAACAATACAGTGTATAATAATACACAACTAAGTCTTCACTATTATTGCCACACTATTTTACAAAACGTGAAGACTATGATAACTATTCCTCGGACCCTCACTCCATTCCCCGGCTAGACCCTGTTATGTTTTCATCTCCTGTTGAAAAACAATGGAACAAAAGAAAGGGTGAGCTCAAATAGCCCAGTAAAGAATATCATGACTAAGATAATGACGAATAAATTATCATTAGTCTTCAACAGTTGAGTTCTTGATAGAATACAATAGATTACAAGGTTTATATCAAAAACTGCAGTTAAATTCTTAAACAACGTTCAGATCAATAATAGCAGCGGAATGAGTAATCTATTAGAAGAATAATGCAGACTATAATGTCCACTCGGTTCTCTTTTTAGGAAAAACATCATCAACTTTTATCATCTGAAATATCATTAGTCAAGATAATACAAATTCACAGTTCCTGATCATAATCATGCAGATCAACAGTTCATCTTTGCACTACGGGCCAAAGACATTCAATATAACACCAACGGTCATGATTATACCAGATTCAGCCTTTGGTCATAATCATACCAAACAACAGTTCATCTTTGCACTACGGGCCAAAGAGAACATTCACCACGTGCCATAAAAGACACCGAACAGATGTATCGCCTTTAACCTATTATATCGCCTTTAACCTATCATCTGTTCAACAAATATATCACATCTGTGCCCCCGGCCACAGATATTCACAACAGCTTGATTTTTGGATGATTAGAATGATATAAATGATGAACAGAAGAAATAGGATAACAATAAGTATCGGAAGTTTACTTTGTACAGATTCAAATAATGTCCAAATTGTCAACATGATGTGGAGTGAAATTCAAGATCCACAGTTCAGAATAACGGTTACAATTCAATAGAAAGGTTCACGTAAATAGGAAGGTTCAGTTGAAATAATGAAGTTCAACTATTATGGAACATATAATATTTTCAGGAATTATAGAAGCAATAGTTCCATAATAAATTTCGATTTAGGAGTATGAAAGAAAATAATATCCCTTACCGTAGCAGGTTTGATTAACAAAAGGTGAAGGAAATTAATACAAAGGGTTATTCACCAACAGGCGGCAATCCGCTCCGTAAGGTTATTCCCACAATTTAATAGAATTTGAGTACAAAGAGTTATTCACCAAACAGGCGGCAATCCGCTCCGTAAGGTTATTCCCACAATTTAATAGAATTTGAGTACAAAGAGTTATTCACCAAACAGGCGGCAATCCGCTCCGTAAGGTTATTCTCAGAGATTAATAATGAATGAATACGAAAGGTTATTCACCAACAGGCGGCAATCCGCTCCGTAAGGTTATTCCCACAATTTAATACATGGAAATAAAATGCACGTCTTATGAGTAAGGAAGAAACAATATTATTATCGAGAATCAAATAATGATAATCCCTTACCATAGTATGTTTGATTAATGGAAGATGAAAAAGATGGTATCCCTTACCTCAACACGTGACTGGATATTGATTTAAATGAGGTTGATTAACTTGAACAGTACACGTATACTTATAGATCTTCACAAATACTCAAGATGACTTAAGCACACTTAGAGAGAACTTTCACAAGAAGTATTTAGAGAGAGAAAGAAAGAACAAGTAAGGAAGTTTATGAAAAATCCTTAAGTTAAGGCTTCTATTTATAGCCAAAAATCTTATCATTCATTTAATCTAAACCATTCATTTAAAGATCATCTTTTAATCTACACCATCCATTTCAAATATTATATTATCTTTAATCTACACCATTCATTTCATATCACCTAATAATCACCTAACTTTATATTATAAACAAATCAATTTAATTATTCAACAATAATTCACACTTTAATCTACACCATTCATTTCATATCACCTAATAATCACCTAACTTTATATTATAAACAAATAACTTTATCAATTCAATTATTATGACTAATTGTTATAAATACAGTATAGTTAGCTCTTAGATATCAAGTCAATAAATTAATGAAATACAACTGTTTAAATAACATCATAATAGAGATAACAATAATGTAAAATAAAGCATACGTTACTGTGTAATGACAATTATTGATTCGATAGTGTGAATTACTGTGCATATGTTACTGTGACAATTATTAGGTTCAATAATTTTAAAAACAGTGCAACAACAATTATTGACTCAATGATATAAAATACAGTGTAATGACAATTATTAAATCAATAATGCAAAATACTGTGTAACAACAATTATTGAATTGATAATATAAAATATTATGCAGTGACAATTATCGATAAAATGATGCGTAACAGTTACGGTGTCAATTATCAGACCAATAATATGAGACACTATGCAATACCGTGTGTTACTGTAGAGTACCGTGTGCTACAGAAAATACCATAAACTACCGTATGCTACTATTCTTTTATCACCGGTATTTTAACAGTTCCGTTGACTATTTTTATTTAAAAAGGTTACTTCTGTCGTTTTCTATATCCGACAAATATTCCGTTGTGGGGTCCACCAATAATTTATTATTTCGGCGCCGTCGTACGACACGAATATTCCCCGACCAAACGAATATTCCCAGACAAAGCGAATATTGTCCGATAAAATAAAATTTGCACATAACATCCTTAACTTTCAATTTTGTTAATTTAACCACTTACTGTTTCAAAAAAAATATATATGAAGAAAAATTAAATTTTGTATTTCATAAAATTCGGGGTCTTACAAAAACGACTGCTGCCAACTCTAGATCATGAGTAGGATAATTTTTCTCATAATCTTTGAGTTGTCGAGAGGCGTAGGCTATAACCTTTCCATGTTGCATAAGGACACAACCTAGACCTTTGCCAGAAGCATCGCTGTAGATAACAAATTCTCCTGATCCTGATGGTATGGTCAGAACAGGAGCTGAAACCAGTCTCTTCTTGAGTTCTTGGAAACTTTTCTCGCATTCCTCGCTCCATATGAATTTTGTGCTTTTCCGAGTAAGCTGCGTTAATGGAGTGGCGATTCGAGAAAATCCTTCTACGAATCTCCGATAATAACCAGCTAGACCCAGAAAACTTCGGACTTCGGTTACTGTTTTGGGTTGTTCCCAATTTAGTACCGTTTCAATCTTCGCAGGATCGACTGATATTCCTTGACTAGAAATCACATGCCCAAGAAACGCGACCTCCTCAAGCCAGAACTCACATTTCTTCAACTTGGCATATAATTTGTTTTCACGGAGCTTTTGTAGTATCAATCTCAGATGTTGTTCATGATCCTCGCGACTCTTGGAGTATATGAGGATGTCATCAATAAAGACAACCACAAAATGATCCAAATGTTCCTTGAATATCCGGTTCATCATGTCCATGAAAGCTGCAGGAGCATTAGTTAGTTCAAAAGGCATGACTAAGAACTCATAATGCCCATAACGAGTTCTGAAAGCAGTCTTTGGAATGTCCTCAGCTTTAACCTTTAACTAATGATATCCAGAACGGAGATCAATCTTTGAGAAATGTTGAGCGCCTTGCAATTGATCAAACATGTCATCAATCCGAGGTAACGGGTACCTGTTCTTGATGGTGACATGGTTCAATTCTCGGTAGTCAATGCACAATCTCATACTCCCGTCTTTCTTCTTCACAAATAGAACAGGAGCACCCCAAGGTGATGCACTCGGACGAATGAAACCGGTATCCAACAATTCCTGTAGTTGGACTTTTAACTCTTGAAGTTCAATGGGAGCCATTCGGTAGGGAGCTTTGGAAATGGGCTTGGTACCGGGTTCAAGATCAATATAAAAATCAATTTCACGGTTTGGGGGTAAGCCAGGAAGTTCTTCAGGAAAAACGTCAGGAAACTCATTAACAATGGGAATATCATTCAAGTTTGACGTATTTTTGTTCAAATCAGTGACATGAGCTAAAAAGGCTTGACATCCGTTTTTCAATAAACGAATGGCTTTATGGCTAGAAATAACAGTTATAGATTTCAATGGTTTAGTTGCTTGAATTTGCATGACAGGTTGATTAGGAATATGAAAACTAATAATCTTATGAAAACAATCAATTTTAGCATGATGGGTAGTCAACCAATCAATTCCTAAAATCACATCAAATTCATGCATCTCCAAAGAAATAAGGTCAACAGGTAATGTGAAGTTGTTGATTTGAACTAGGCAAGATTTATAGACAGTAGATGTAATGGTCATTTCTCCTAATGGGGTTTCAACTGATAAGACAAGATTTAAGTTTTCAATAGTCAAATTTAAACGTTGAGTACATATAGGTGAGATAAAAGAGTGGATAGAGCCAGTATTTAATATGGCATAGACTTCACGAGAATTTATAAATAGCTTACCGGTTATCACCTCATTCGGTTTCTTGACTGTTATCGTCAAATCGAATCCCGAATACTTCATTCGGATCTTCACGTATTTCAACCATGGGAATACCACTGAATAATTTTCTAGCAAACTGTTTCTCGGGTTCATCAACTTCATCAGTAGTAAGGTACCAATGATTTCCATTAAAATAGTATTTTCGATAGACTGCAGTTTCCACGATAGTGACTAACTTAACCTGAATTCCTCTAAATTGTAACGCCCAAAAGTATAGAAACATCATTTTTAAATAATCTTGAAAATCATAGCTGGAACACCATAAATCCCAAAGACTAATATGAAAAGTCCATATATTCTGATCCTTTGTGATAGAACATAACCAGGTGATATCACTCTCCCAATTAGTGAGTAAATTAAAGGCAATAATTTCCGCAAGTTCGTTACTTCCTTTAATTGCTTCTAAGAATGGATCTGGAACGACTGTAGCAGAGCTTTCACCTTCATCCTTACTGGATAGAACACGCATAATTTTTGCCTTAGGCAAATGATTCAACTCTGAGTTTGTAAGAAGATTATTCGTCGCCTCTCGTTTTGCAGCTACATTTGTTTCGGTAATTTCATAATTAACCTCCTGATTTCCAGATGCCATACTTAACTGTGGTCACAAAATAAATGTTAGTTCAAATAAACTGACTCATCTCTTCATGTTCCTACATTCAAATCGACTCATTAGATAATAAAATCTATTTTAGGTAGGACACACTAGTAACTGATTCTATTCGTCTCTCCCCTCCTAGTTCTACCCCAGATCTCCATTAAAGACCATATCCCTAAGCTCTGATGCCAACTGTGACGCCCCCAAATCTGGGCCCACACAGCCCAAACTTGAGTCGTCAAAATACTACAACAAAATTATTACAACAAAGCACAACGTACAACAATACAGTGTATAATAATACACAACTAAGTCTTCACTATTATTGCCACACTATTTTACAAAACGTGAAGACTATGATAACTATTCCTCGGACCCTCACTCCATTCCCCGGCTAGACCCTGTTATGTTTTCATCTCCTGTTGAAAAACAATGGAACAAAAGAAAGGGTGAGCTCAAATAGCCCAGTAAAGAATATCATGACTAAGATAATGACGAATAAATTATCATTAGTCTTCAACAGTTGAGTTCTTGATAGAATACAATAGACTACAAGGTTTATATCAAAAACTGCAGTTAAATTCTTAAACAACGTTCAGATCAATAATAGCAGCGGAATGAGTAATCTATTAGAAGAATAATGCAGACTATAATGTCCACTCGGTTCTCTTTTTAGGAAAAACATCATCAACTTTTATCATCTGAAATATCATTAGTCAAGATAATACAAATTCACAGTTCCTGATCATAATCATGCAGATCAACAGTTCATCTTTGCACTACGGGCCAAAGACATTCAATATAACACCAACGGTCATGATTATACCAGATTCAGCCTTTGGTCATAATCATACCAAACAACAGTTCATCTTTGCACTACGGGCCAAAGAGAACATTCACCACGTGCCATAAAAGACACCGAACAGATGTATCGCCTTTAACCTATTATATCGCCTTTAACCTATCATCTGTTCAACAAATATATCACATCTGTGCCCCCGGCCACAGATATTCACAACAGCTTGATTTTTGGATGATTAGAATGATATAAATGATGAACAGAAGAAATAGGATAACAATAAGTATCGGAAGTTTACTTTGTACAGATTCAAATAATGTCCAAATTGTCAACATGATGTGGAGTGAAATTCAAGATCCACAGTTCAGAATAACGGTTACAATTCAATAGAAAGGTTCACGTAAATAGGAAGGTTCAGTTGAAATAATGAAGTTCAACTATTATGGAACATATAATATTTTCAGGAATTATAGAAGCAATAGTTCCATAATAAATTTCGATTTAGGAGTATGAAAGAAAATAATATCCCTTACCGTAGCAGGTTTGATTAACAAAAGGTGAAGGAAATTAATACAAAGGGTTATTCACCAACAGGCGGCAATCCGCTCCGTAAGGTTATTCCCACAATTTAATAGAATTTGAGTACAAAGAGTTATTCACCAAACAGGCGGCAATCCGCTCCGTAAGGTTATTCTCAGAGATTAATAATGAATGAATACGAAAGGTTATTCACCAACAGACGGCAATCCGCTCCGTAAGGTTATTCCCACAATTTAATAGAATTTGAGTACAAAGAGTTATTCACCAAACAGGCGGCAATCCGCTCCGTAAGGTTATTCTCAGAGATTAATAATGAATGAATACGAAAGGTTATTCACCAACAGGCGGCAATCCGCTCCGTAAGGTTATTCCCACAATTTAATACATGGAAATAAAAGGCACGTCTTATGAGTAAGGAAGAAACAATATTATTATCGAGAATCAAATAATGATAATCCCTTACCATAGTACGTTTGAATAATGGAAGATGAAAAAGATGGTATCCCTTACCGTAACACGTGACTGGATATTATTTTAAATGAGGTTGATTAACTTGAACAGTACACGTATACTTATAGATCTTCACAAATACTCAAGATGACTTAAGCACACTTAGAGAGAACTTTCACAAGAAGTATTTAGAGAGAGAAAGAAAGAACAAGTAAGGAAGTTTATGAAAAATCCTTAAGTTAAGGCTTCTATTTATAGCCAAAAATCTTATCATTCATTTAATCTAAACCATTCATTTAAAGATCATCTTTTAATCTACACCATCCATTTCAAATATTATATTATCTTTAATCTACACCATTCATTTCATATCACCTAATAATCACCTAACTTTATATTATAAACAAATCAATTTAATTATTCAACAATAATTCACACTTTAATCTACACCATTCATTTCATATCACCTAATAATCACCTAACTTTATATTATAAACAAATCAATTCAATTATTCAACAATAATTCACACTTTAATCTACACCATTCATTTCATATCACCTAATAATCACCTAACTTTATATTATAAACAAATAACTTTATCAATTCAATTATTATGACTAATTGTTATAAATACAGTATAGTTAGCTCTTAGATATCAAGTCAATAAATTAATGAAATACAACTGTTTAAATAACATCATAATAGAGATAACAATAATGTAAAATAAAGCATACGTTACTGTGTAATGACAATTATTGATTCAATAATGTGAATTACTGTGCATATGTTACTGTGACAATTATTAGGTTCAATAATTTTAAAAACAGTGCAACAACAATTATTGACTCAATGATATAAAATACAGTGTAATGACAATTATTAAATCAATAATGCAAAATACTGTGTAACAACAATTATTGAATTGATAATATAAAATATTATGCAGTGACAATTATCGATGAAATGATGCGTAACAGTTACGGTGTCAATTATCAGACCAAAAATATGAGACACTATGCAATACCGTGTGTTACTGTAGAGTACCGAGTGCTACAGAAAATACCAATAACTATCGTATGCTACTATTCTTTTATCACCGGTATTTTAACAGTTCCGTTGACTATTTTTATTTAAAAAGGTTATTTCTGTCGTTTTCTATATCCGACAAATATTCCGATGTGGGGTCCACCAATAATTTGTTATTTCGGCGCCGTCGGACCAAACGAATATTCCCCGACAAAGCGAATATTGTCCGACAAAGTAAAATTTGCACATAACATCCTTAACTTTTAACTTTATCGATTTAACCACTTACTGTTTCAAAAAAATATATATATGAAAAAAAATTAAATTTTGTATTTCATAAAATTCGGGGTCTTACATTGGTGTTCCTAATGAATGGGATCGATTCATTCAACATATTGGAAGCTCTCGGTTGGACATCATGACTACTAATATTACTCACTTGTGTTTGGCTACAGTTGTCTACAAGTTGTGGATGGAGAGAAACAGAATGTCTCATGGAAAAACTTGTACTGCTGCTAATAACCTTGTCCACGAGTGCATTAAGTTTGTCAAAAGTAGACTTTTTTCTGTTAAGAAATTTAATTGTTGTGTTCAAAATCATCCACATCTTAAAGTGTGGCAGTTTTAATGTTTTTTTCTTGGTTGCTTTAGCTTCAGCATCATTTGGGTTTGTCTTCTGATGCGACTGCTATAGTCTAGCGGGGTATGCCCCCAGTTGTTGTTCTTCTTCTAGTTCTTTTATATATTACAAATTAGCAAAAAAAAAAAAAAAAAGATTTTAGATTGTTTTCTTACGTATATTTTGAAAAGTTGTGATTTTTGAATTTTTTTTAACTTTTGTTATTTATTTTAATGAGTTTATGAATATGTAAGTAGATGAATAACTTATGAGTTATTTTAGTTATAAAAATGTGATTATATTGTTTTGACGTTTAATATTTATTTATTAAGTTTTATGGAATTAATATTTTGTAAGGTTTATAATTTTATTTATCATTTGTAATATTTTCTAGTGAGTTGGTTTATACTTAGGGTTTGTCAAAATAATATTATGAGTTGACTTATGTATAAGTTTTATGTATTATTTGTGTATGATATAAGTTTTGTTTGCATTTTCCTATATATATTTGAGAAAATTGTAAGATATCTAACGTGTGTGGATTGAATCCATGCTTGGCATTTCCTACGTGATGCAAATTGTGTAGGTTTATGGGACACGTACAGTCATAACTGATAAGTGTAAAGTATAGAGTTTATATGTAAGTTTGTGATATTAGATAGTATTGTCCTATATGACTGCAAACTCGTGTAAGTTTATGATTTTGAATAATATTGAGTTGTGTTTCTTGCAAGCCCATATAAGTTACTTGATGACTACTAATTTTTGGATAACCAAAATATGCCTCCAATATAAGTTGCTCTCTTATATATATGTGTAAGGTTTGATTTTGAATGTTTTGTAAGTTGTAAGAATACGAGTTAGTTTAAGTAATTGTGAGTAACTTAATACAAGTAAAGTATGATTTGAAATATATCTTATTTGTAGTAATAAGTTATTTTTGGGAGAATTTTGATAGTAAGTTGAGTAAATATATTCAAAAAATATTTTGTTTAATAAGATGTAAATATCATACATTTTCATTTTTGTAATAATATTATATACCTTGTATGTCATAAAAATAGTAAGTTATCTACTAGTACTATGAAATGCATTTTATTTAGTAAGTTGTAAGAATAATATCTCTTTTCGTTTCATATAAGAATATATAGTAAGTTGTTACACTTGGTTCATCATATTCTTAAATAATGTGTTTTGTTTATATTCGATTATGAGTTTTTTACTCACTGTCGGTCTTTTTTATATTTCTCTTGGTAGGTAACGCGACTTTGGGATTGAGATTTGTATATGAAAAGTTGCATTGTAATAGTTAACTACTATCTCAATTTATATTTGGGAGTTATTAGAGATCATTTATTCAAATTTATGTTTTTGGACCCTTGTTTTGGGAAAACTAGTATTGTAAATAATTTTTTTAAATGTCTTAATACTTTTATTATAATATTATTAACACGTGTAAGTCAGGTGATAAATCGTACATGCACCAAATTTTGTGGGGTTGAACGTCAAAAGTAGTAATTTTTTAGAATTTATGAATCTTTGAAAGTTGGTGTTATATTTTCTAACTTAAGAAGATGTCATTTGGGGGTTCATTTGGATAGGGTTCATACCTATAGAGTCGGCTTTTATTAATTTGGGTGGAAACGTGGAATCCAATTACAGTACTACCATCATCAGATTTACGGATAATGACATGATGTAAAGAAGGATTTAACATTGATAGTTAGAGCTAGCTAGTTAATCAACTGAGGGGCTAAAACTCCAAGTATAATAGTCTCCCGTTGCATTTAATGCCTACTTTGAAAAAGAAACCAAATGAAGTGGTTTATCCGTTTAGAATTGATGGGAACCTCAAAATTAAATGAAAGATTAAAAAAAGATTATATAGTACTCCATTTGTTTGAATATAAAAGCATCTTTAAGAATAATAAAAAAAAAACTTTTAAATTAAAATTTATTAATTTACGTGATAATTTAAAAAATATTATTTATTATTTTAATATTTTATGTTTTATCAGTCTTTTTAATTTAATTAAGGCAAAATAAATAAAAATGAATGATATTAAATTTTAAAATGAGTTATACATTAAACCCATCAATCAAAATAAATATTTTTAGTTTTTTGTATATAATTTTGATTTTTCTAAAACAAAATAAATATTTTAAAAAAATAAAGTCAACTTATCAATTCTGAAGAGAGAGAATAAAGTTACAGATTTAATAACTAAGGTTAAAGAAACTGTTAAAAATATTTTTTTTAATGTGATTTATCTATTTAAATATCACAAAATAATTAAAGAAACCGTTAAAAATGCTCTAATATCACCAAAAGTATTTCAAATTACAAGGCCAATTTTAAATTTCAGAATAAATAGGTTCATGCGAATAGTATTATGAATACAGGTAGTTTAACAACCCTGATACTACATTAAATGAGTCGCAACTGGCAAGTGGCAATAAAGAATAAATTTTATTATCATGTCACATAATCAAAGCATTTATTTGAGTGTAGGCAATTGGCAATAGACTCTATAAATAAGAGTGTTTTTGTGCAAGTAAAAGGATCTCGACTCTCTTATGACCTATTTAGTTGGATAGAATGATAATCATAATAAAATTAAAATTGAATATTTTATTTATATATTATTTGAAAATTATAATAAAATAAAATATAATATAATAAAATAATCAAAAAAATTCTAGCAGTGTGTATATATATATATATATGACGGATCTAAAACATATCTCTTAAATAACATACTTCCTTAAGTAGTATATCTTTATCAAAATGACATTGTCTTGAAATTTTTTTGATGAAATTTTCATAAATAAATAAAAAATAAATGGGGCCGCAGATTGTCACTTCTTCTTTTAATATTATTTAAAAAAAAAAGAATCTTTAAAACGACGTCGTTTTGATATGCTATTTAAGAGATATATGTTATTTAAGAAATATATTTTAGATCTGTCATATATATATATATATATATATATATATATATAATATTTTCACACACAGATACATACATACATAAATATACGACATATTATTTTATATATATATATATATATATTTAATATAATATTATATATAGTATAATATTATACTTTGTAGTATAAATTTTATATCATATGTAACGTAGGATTATATGGTATATTAATTATACATAATATATATTATAATATAATAAGATATATTATTATATTTATAATATTATTATATTATAATATTATAATTTATTTATATAATATGTGAGGAAGAATTCATGATTTTGACTCGTTGAAGGCTATTTTAGTTCCACCGTTTTTTTTTTTCATTCCATTAGCTAATGAAAATACAATTACCAACCCCACTCATACAAATGGTATTTTCATTATATAATGGAATGGGCTTTTCGATGAATGAATTTTTTAACCACTTTTAGGCCACCAAACATCATAACGGAATGCTCTGCATTTCATTCCACCTCTAATTCTGGTCAATCAAACGCAACGTTAATCTCTTTATTTTTATGCTCGATACTCCCACCGTTATTATCGACCCTTAATTTGTGTTTATTTATATCTTAATGTCTTTTAATAAATTTATGTTTGAATCGATAAAAAGATAAAAATTATTTATTAAAAATTTACCTGCCTCTTAATACCTTTAAATCGATAATACATAAAATTAAGTCTAAATTATTAAGAATTGTCTCTTAATAAAAAAAATTTGATAATTTTTTTTATATATAAATACATTCAACAATATTATCCACTTATTTTTATTAAATTGAATATTTAAAATTATTAAATAAAATTTTATCCTTTAAAATAGTAAAATAGTGTCATTAAGAGGTAACGCGTTTTTTAGTTAACAAATAATTTTTTAAATTTAGATGCTATTTTATTCAGATGATCTAATTTATTAAAATATCCTAAGAATTTAAATCTTAATTATTTAATTTTATCAAATACAATCTATAACCGCGTTATGACAAAAAACATCACCACTTAATTAACCTTGCTGTCTAGTGTAATATACATACTCCTCTTTACATGCTTTATTCTGTACCAACTACAAGTCATGAACTTGAACCTTCTCCTCTTTGTTCCTCTTGAGTTGCTTAGCAACTCCATCTCAAGCCTATAAATACAGGCCCCTAGCTCTGGTAAATAAAATGAACACACACACATAATGCTATAATGTTAAAGTATTTCTGTCTAGCCATGTTCCATTTTCTATCTCTGCTAGTTTTGTTCTATCTTGAGTTGCTTGGTGGCACCTTCGACAGCATTATTATATGCTACATTTGGATTAAAAGAATAAAATTGGTGAAAGAATAGAATAAAGAAGAAAATAAAAAAGAGAGTGAAATAATTCATTCTACTCCAGCTGAATGAAGTCATTGCATCAGGGCCGCCCCAACAACATATTGAAAAAAACTTGGGCTTTAGGCCCCATTTCAAAAGAAAGTCCCAAAATTTTAAACACTATCAATAACTAAAGTAAAAAAGGTCTTATAAAAATATAAGGTCAATCAATCTTTTAGGACCCATAGTCCAATCCAACTATTAAATACTTAAAAAAAAATAACAGTATAAAAAAAAAGCCTGAAACTCTGGAAGGTCATGTCAAATTAAAAAAATTCAAAAAGTCAAATCATGACTTTTTAACTCTGTGTGTGTGTGTGTGTGTGTGTGTATGTGTGTGTGTAAACTTACACAAAAATAATTCAGACCACTATCTCATAGTCTCATTAAACTAATATAAAAAAAAACTTCTTCTTCTCTCTCTTTCTCTCCATTTTAGAATTATCGCTTTAGGCCCTAAATTATCTTGAGTCAACCCTGCATTGCATACCCTCCTTCAAGAAATAAAATTCAAAAAATTGATAGGAATGAGAATAACTAATTCTATTCTAATAGAACAATCAAACACAATTTTTATTTTATTTCATAAAAATGAATCATTTTATTCTCACATTCATTCGAACAAATCCAAACATACTAATAAAATTTCTCTCTGACGGTTCTAATTTTTGGATAAATTGGTAACTTAACAATACATTCAGTGTCGAAGGTTCAAATTCATGACTTGGCTGTTGCTTTGGTATAGAAAAAAGTAGGGCTCTTTACAAAACTATACAACATTTAGAAATTAATTACAAAATTAGTACATTCATAAAATAATTTTAAAAAGAGTGCAACACAATAAATACATCAGATCATTCAGTTTCAAATAAATAAGGAAACCTTGAAATCAATAAACTCTATTTTTCTCTCTCTGTTTTTCTCTCCTCTCCCTCTTAGTTCCTCTCTCCTTTCACCGTCTGTTGAAATGTTGATTGGGAAGCTAAAAAATGGGAGGTTTGACCAAAAGGTAACGGACAAATCAGATTCAAAGCTTAATTTAAAAAAAAAGAGGAGAGAGAAAGTGAACAGATCTTGCAGAGATCAATTGGAAGGAGATAAATTATTACGACAAGGAACAATGACGATTAATGTTTGTTTTTACCTAAATCAAATTAGGTAAATAATTAATTTATTGCTCTCAATTTCACCACCTGAGAAGATCGTTCCGATATTGTGGCCGACGACGCCGTATGATGAAGATTGGTAGAAGGTTTCGAGGATGACTATTGCCAAAAATGGAAGTAGAGGGGAAGAGTTGAAGGCAATATTTGCTGCCATTACATTACAACAGAAAACCTACTAGCTTTCAGACGGACAAGATAAGAGAGAGAAGATTGAGTGCAAATGAAACACTTGGTAACTGTTCTGAAATCTTTTTATAACTATTTGGTTACCTATAAAAACTAAAATGATTACCTGTATATGAAAGTTTGGCTGCCAGTGTGACGCCCCCAAATCTGAGCCCACACAGCCCAAACTTGAGTCGTCAAAAGACTACAACAAAATTATTACAATAAAACACAACGTACAACAATACAGTGTATAATAATACACAACTAAGTCTTCACTATTATTGCCACACTATTTTACAACACGTGAAGACTAGGATAGCTATTCCTCGGACTCTCACTCCATCCCCCGGCTAGACCCCGTTACGTTTTCATCTCCTGTTGAAAACAATGGAACAAAAGAAAGGGTGAGCTCAAATAGCTCAGTAAGAAATATCATGACTAAGATAATGACGAATAAATTATCATTAGCCTTCAACAGTTGAGTTCTTGATAGAATACAATAGACTACAAGGTTTATATCAAAAACTGTAGTTAAATTCTTAAACAACGTTCAGATCAATAATAGCAGTGGAATGAGCAATCTATTAGAAGAATAATGCAGACCATAATGTCCACTCGCTTCTCTTTTTAGTAAAAACATCATCAACTTTTATCATCTGAAATACCATTAGTCATGATAATAAAAATTCACAGTTCCTGGTCATAATCATGCAAATCAACAGTTCATCTTTGCACTACGGGTCAAAGATATTCAATAAAGCACCAACGGTCATGATTATACCAGATTCAGCCTTTGGTCATAATCATACCAACCAACAGTTCATCTTTGCACTACGGGCCAAAGAGAACATTCACCACATGCCATAAAAGACACCGAACAGATGTATCGCCTTTAACCTAGTATATCGCCTTTAACCTATCATCTGTTCAACAATTATATCACATCTGTGCCCCCGGCCACAGATATTCACAACAACTTGATTCTTGATGATTAATACAAATAACAGTGATACAAATGATGAACAGAAGAACATGATAAACAATAAATATCGGAAGTTTACTTTGTGCAGATTCAAATAATGTCCAAATTGCCAACATGATGTGGAGTGAAATTTAAAAATGATATTCAAGATCCACAGTTCAGAATAAAGATTATAGTTCAACAGAAAGGTTCAGAAAATAGGAAGGTTCAGTTGAAATAATGAAGTTCAACTATTATGGAACATATAATATTTTCAGGAATTATAGAAGCAATAGTTCCATAATAAGTTTCGATTTAGGTGTATGGAAGAAAATAATATCCCTTACCGTAGCAGGTTTGATTAACAGAAGGTGAAGAAAATTAATATCCCTTACCATAGTAAGTTTGAATAATGGAAGATGAAAAAGATGGTATCCCTTATGAGTATAAAGGAAAATGATATCACTTATGAATATGGAATAAAAGCGTCATGTGATAATTCGTGTAGACAAATTATTTCCACACGAGACAAATAAAAAGGGTTATTCACCAACAGGCGGTAATCCGCGCCGTAAGGTTATTCCCATCAATTTGAATACGAATAGTTATTCACCAAACAGGCGATAATCCGCGCCGTAAGGTTATTCCCATCAATTTGAATACGAAGAGTTATTCACCAAACAGGCGATAATCCGCACCGTAAGGTTATTCTCAAAGATTAATAAGGAATGAATACAAAAGGTTATTCACCAACAGGCGGTAAACCGCGCCGTAAGGTTATTCCCACAATTTAATATATGGAAGTAAATGGCACAAGAAAGAAACGATATTATTTTCGAGAATCAAAGAATGATAATCCCTTCAAGTAAGAAAGAAAATAATATCCATTTATGATGATGAAAAGAGTGATATCCCTTACCTTAACACGTGACTGGATATTGATTTAAATGAGGTTGATCAACCTATATATTTATAATAAAATTAGTAATTACCACATATAAATTTCAAAGTGTATGATAACTCGTATAATATGAATTATTAAAATTATATATATTTAACATAATTTTTGTAGTATAAAATAACTACTTTTAAATAGTTTTTAAAATAATATTCCAAAATAAATCTTCTAAAGAAAACTTTTAAAAATGAATCTTCTTAAAGAAGAGTCTTCTAAAGGAAGATTTGTGAATACCGTGAAAAATAGAAATTTATGAAATTACTACTCTTTTATAAAAGACTTACTTGAAAATTTTCTGCACTCCTTTTGGCTTTCAAACTCTCAAAATAACCTTACTATTCTCAGAGAAAACTCATAAAATTCTTATAGAAAAATTTTATGTTTTATGTGTGATTTTTCTATTCAGCTGAGCAAGCTATTTATAGAAGAAAAGAAGTTACTATGCGTGTGGTAGGTGAACTGGCGTGATATACGCCAGCTGTGGAATCAACAAAGGCTGCAGCAGCCTCTGCGCACCAACTTCAGCAATTCCTGCACATTTTTGTGCAAATTTTTTTCAGGTGGGTCCTACAGGGGCCCACATGTTACTATTCACGTTACTATTTCAAATAGTAAAATTAATTAATTTTTTTTTTATATTTTTATTTATTTATTTATTCTTCCTGTGAGTCCAACATATAAAATAAAATAATGTTACAACAATAATGTAAGAAACACGTTACAGATTATATTTAATAATATAAATTACAATGTATTTGCTACTGTGACAATTATTAGGTTCAATAATTTTAAAAACAGTGTAACAACAATTATTGACTCAATGATATAAAATACAGGGTAATGACAATTATTGAATCAATAATGCAAAATACTGTGTAACCACAATTATTGAATTGATAACATAAAATATTATGCAGTGACAATTATCGATGAAATGATGCGTAACAGTTACGGTGTCAATTATCAGACCAATAATATGAGACACTGTGCAATACCGTGTGCTACAGAAAAATACCATAAATTACCGTATGCTACTATTCTTTTATCACTGGTATTTTAACAGTTAACACCGTTGACTATTTTTATTTAAAAAGGTTACTTCTGTTGTTTTCTATATCCGACAAATATTCCGTTGTGGGGTCCACCAATAATTAGTTATTTCGGCGTCGTCGTACGACCCGAATATTCCCCGACAAAACGAATATTGTCCGACAAAATAAAATTTGCACATAACATCCTTAACTTTCAATTTCGTCAGTTTAACCACTTACTGTTTCATGAAAAAAAAATCTGAAGAAAAATTAAATTTTATATTTCATAAAATTCGGGGTCTTACAACCTCCCCTCTTTATGAAATTTCGTCCCCGAAATTGACGTACCTGGCATTTCGAAGAGGTAAGGATACTTAGATTTCATCTCAGATTCTAGTTCCCAGGTCATTTCCTCAATATCTTGGTTCCTCCATAAAACCTTAACTTGAGGTATAACCTTTGAGCGTAGAATCTGCTCCTTCTTATCTAGGATCTTAACAGGTACCTCCTTGTACGTTAAATCATCTGCTATAACGTCTGGTTCTAACTCAATGACGTGGTTTGGGTCCTTCACATATTTACGTAACATAGATATGTGAAAAACGTTATGGATGCGAGACATACTTGGTGGTAGGGCTAGTCTGTAGGCTACGGTTCCTACTCGATCGAGGATTTCAAATGGGCCAATAAATCGAGGGTTGAGCTTTCCTTTCTTTCCGAATCTCGTAACCCCTTTCCATGGAGAAACACGTAAGAATACATGATCTCCGACGTTGAATCTCTCATCTCTCCGATGAAGATCGGCATAACTCTTTTGTCGTTCTTGTGTTGTCTGTATTCGTTGTCGGATCATTTGGATCTTTTCGGTCGTCAAGCGTACCAACTCGGGTCCCAACAATTTTGCTTCTCCTACCTCATTCTAACATACTGGAGAGCGACACTTGCGTCCATATAAAGCCTCGAATGGAGCCATACCTATACTTGCTTGGTAACTGTTGTTGTAGGAAAAATTCAACCAATGGCAAGTACTTATCCCATCTTCCTTTGAAATCTAGTACGCAAAGTCTCAAAAGATCTTCGAGGGTCTGGATCGTCCTTTCCGATTGTCCGTCCGTTTGAGGATGGTATGCAGAACTAAAACGTAGTTCAGTGCCCATAGCTTTTTGTAGACTGATCCAAAAGCGTGAAGTGAATCTAGGATCTCGATCAGAAACTATGGAAACTGGCATGCCATGCAATCTCACGATCTCATTTATGTACATACCGGCAAGACGTTCAAGTGAAAAGTTTTCTCGTATAGGCAAGAAATGGGCAGATTTGGTCAATCTATCTACGATCACCCAAATTGCATCTAAGCCTTGAGAAACTTTGGGAAGACCCGTCACGAAATCCATATTGATGTGTTTCCACTTCCATTCGGGAACCTCAAGTGGTTGTAATGGACCCTTAGGTACTTGATGCTCTGCCTTGACACGTTGACAAGTTAGGCACCTTGAGATAAACTCTGCAATCTCCCTTTTCATATTGTTCCACTAAAATGTATGTCGAAGATCTCGATACATCTTGGTACCTCCTGGGTGGATTGCAAACGGCGTGTTGTGTGCCTCCATTATGACTTTATGCTTTAATTCAGGATCGTTAGGAACACAGAGTCGAGAGTTGACTCGAAGTATTCCTTTCTCGTCGATTCTTGCTTCGAGAATGACACCTTCTTGTACTTTCTTCATCATGTTCATCAGTTCCGGATCGGTAGCTTACGCAGCTTTAATTTTATCGATTAAAGCCAGTTCTACTCGCACGTGAGCAATCTTCGAGTGGGTCTCTGGTGTTTTTAGCTCTATCTTCATCTTTTGCAAGTCGTACAAAATACACTTTTGTGTTGTCAGCAGTGCACTTGTACTCGCATAAGATCTTCTGCTCAAAGCGTCAGCTACAACGTTCGCCTTTCCCGGGTGATACTGAATTGTGTGGTCGTAATCCTTCAACAGCTCAAGCCAACGTCGTTGTCGCATGTTGAGTTCCTTCTGGGTGAAGAAATACTTGAGACTTTTATGATCCGTATAAATACCACATTTTCTTCGTATAAGTAGTGTCTCCAGATCTTCAACGCGAAAACGACTACTGCCAACTCTAGATCATGAGTAGGAAAATTTTTCTCATAATCTTTGAGTTGTCGAGAGGCATAAGCTATAACATTTCCATGTTGCATAAAGACACAGCCTAGACCTTTGCCTGAAGTATCGCTATATATGACGAATTCTCCTGATCCTGATGGAATGGTCATAACAGGAGCTAAAACAAGTCTCCTTTTGAGTTCTTGAAAACTCATCTCGCATTCCTCGCTCGATATAAGTTTTGTACTAGAACGAATGATACTGATATCTAATAATTAAACTTTCAACTCTTGGTGTTCTATAGGAGCCATTTGGTATGGGACTTTTGAAAATGGGCTTAGTATCGGGTTCAAGATCAATACAGAATTCAAATTCTCGGTTTGGAGGTAAGCCAGGAAGTTCCTTAGGAAAAACGTCAGAAAACTCATTAACAATGAGAATATCATTCAAGTTTGACGTATTTTTGTTCAAATCAGTGACATGAGCTAAAAAGACTTGACATCCGTTTTTCAATAAACGAATGACTTTATGGTTAGAAATAATAGTTATAGATTTCAATGGTTTAGTTGCTTGAATTTGCATGACAGGTTGATTAGGAATATGAAAACTAATAATCTTATGAAAACAATTAATTTTAGCATGATGGGTAGTCAACCAATCAATTCCTAAAATCACATCAAATTCATGCATCTCCAAAGAAATAAGGTCAACAGGTAATGTGAGGTTGTTGATTTGAACTAGGCAAGATTTATAGATAGTAAATGTAATAGGTATTTCTCCTAATGAGGTTTCAACTGATAAGACAAGATTTAAGTTTTCAATAGTCAAATTTAAACGTTGAGTACATATAGGTGAGATAAAAGAGTGGATAGAGCCAGTATCTAACATGGCATAGACTTCTCGAGAATTGATGAATAGCTTACCGGTCATCACCTCATTCGATTTCTTGATCATCAAGGCTGTCGTCATCAAATCGAGTCCCGTATACTTCATCCAGATCTTCACATATTTAAACCATGGGAATACCGCTAAATAATTTTCCAACAAACTGTTTCTCGGATTCATCAACTTCATCAGTAGTAACGTACCAATGATTTCCATAAGAATAATATTTTCGATAAACTGCAGTTTCCATGATAGTGACTAACTTAACCTGAATTCCTTTAAATTGTAACGCCCAAAAGTATAGAAACATCATTTTTAAATAATCTTGAAACTCATAGCTGGAACACCATAAATCCCAAAGACTAATATGAAAAGTCCATATATTCTGATCCTTTGTTATAGAGCATAACCAGGTGATATGACTCTCCCAATTAGTGAGTAAATTAAAGGCAATAATTTCCGCAAGTTCATTACTTCCTTTAATTGCTTCTAATAATGGATCTGGAACGACTGTAACAGAGCTTTCACCTTCATCCTTACTGGATAGAACACGCATAATTTTTGCCTTAGGCAATTGATTCAACTCTGAGTTTGTAAGAAGATTATTCGTCGCCTCTTGTTTTGCAGCTACATTTGTTTCGGTCATTTCATAGTTAACCTCCTGATTTTCAGATGCCATACTTAACTGTGGTCACAAAATAAATATTAGTTCAACTAAACTGACTCATCACTTCATGTCCCTATATTCAAATCAACTCATTAGATAATAAAATCTAATTTAGGTGGGACACACTAGTGACTGATTATATTCGTCTCTCCCCTTCTAGTTCTACCCCAGATCTCCATTAAAGACCATATCCCTAAGCTCTGATACCAACTGTGACGCCCCCAAATCTGAGCCCACACAGCCCAAACTTGAGTCGTCAAAAGACTACAACAAAATTATTACAACAAAACACAACGTACAACAATACAGTGTATAATAATACACAACTAAGTATTCACTATTATTGTCACACTATTTTACAACACGTGAAGACTAGGATAGCTATTCCTCGGACTCTCACTCCATCCCCCGGCTAGACCCCGTTACGTTTTCATCTCCTGTTGAAAACAATGGAACAAAAGAAAGGGTGAGCTCAAATAGCCCAGTAAGAAATATCATGACTAAGATAATGACGAATAAATTATCATTAGCCTTCAACAGATGAGTTCTTGATAGAATACAATAGACTACAAGGTTTATATCAAAAACTGTAGTTAAATTCTTAAACAACGTTCAGATCAATAATAGCAGCGGAATGAGCAATCTATTAGAAGAATAATGCAGACCATAATGTCCACTCGCTTCTCTTTTTAGTAAAAACATCATCAACTTTTATCATCTGAAATACCATTAGTCATGATAATAAAAATTCACAGTTCCTGGTCATAATCATGCAAATCAACAGTTCATCTTTGCACTACGGGCCAAAGATATTCAATAAAGCACCAACGGTCATGATTATACCAGATTCAGCCTTTGGTCATAATCATACCAACCAACAGTTCATCTTTGCACTACGGGCCAAAGAGAACATTCACCACATGCCATAAAAGACACCGAACAGATGTATCGCCTTTAACCTAGTATATCGCCTTTAACCTATCATCTGTTCAACAATTATATCACATCTGTGCCCCCGGCCACAGATATTCACAACAGCTTGATTCTTGATGATTAATACAAATAACAGTGATACAAATGATGAACAGAAGAACATGATAAACAATAAGTATCGGAAGTTTACTTTGTGCAGATTCAAATAATGTCCAAATTGCCAACATGATGTGGAGTGAAATTTAAAAATGATATTCAAGATCCACAGTTCAGAATAACGATTATAGTTCAACAGAAAGGTTCAGAAAATAGGAAGGTTCAGTTGAAATAATGAAGTTCAACTATTATGGAACATATAATATTTTCAGGAATTATAGAAGCAATAGTTCCATAATAAGTTTCGATTTAGGTGTATGGAAGAAAATAATATCCCTTACCGTAGCAGGTTTGATTAACAGAAGGTGAAGAAAATTAATATCCCTTACCATAGTAAGTTTGAATAATGGAAGATGAAAAAGATGGTATCCCTTATGAGTATAAAGGAAAATGATATCACTTATGAATATGGAATAAAAGCGTCATGTGATAATTCGTGTAGACAAATTATTTCCACACGAGACAAATAAAAAGGGTTATTCACCAACAGGCGGTAATCCGCGCCGTAAGGTTATTCCCATCAATTTGAATACGAATAGTTATTCACCAAACAGGCGATAATCCGCGCCGTAAGGTTATTCCCATCAATTTGAATACGAAGAGTTATTCACCAAACAGGCGATAATCCGCACCGTAAGGTTATTCTCAAAGATTAATAAGGAATGAATACAAAAGGTTATTCACCAACAGGCGGTAAACCGCGCCGTAAGGTTATTCCCACAATTTAATATATGGAAGTAAATGGCACAAGAAAGAAACGATATTATTTTCGAGAATCAAAGAATGATAATCCCTTCAAGTAAGAAAGAAAATAATATCCATTTATGATGATGAAAAGAGTGATATCCCTTACCTTAACACGTGACTGGATATTGATTTAAATGAGGTTGATCAACCTATATATTTATAATAAAATTAGTAATTACCACATATAAATTTCAAAGTGTATGATAACTCGTATAATATGAATTATTAAAATTATATATATTTAACATAATTTTTGTAGTATAAAATAACTACTTTTAAATAGTTTTTAAAATAATATTCCAAAATAAATCTTCTAAAGAAAACTTTTAAAAATGAATCTTCTTAAAGAAGAGTCTTCTAAAGGAAGATTTGTGAATACCGTGAAAAATAGAAATTTATGAAATTACTACTCTTTTATAAAAGATTTACTTGAAAATTTTCTGCACTCCTTTTGGCTTTCAAACTCTCAAAATAACCTTACTATTCTCAGAGAAAACTCATAAAATTCTTATAGAAAAATTTTATGTTTTATGTGTGATTTTTCTATTCAGCTGAGCAAGTTATTTATAGAAGAAAAGAAGTTACTATGCGTGTGGTAGGTGAACTGGCGTGATACACGCCAGCTGTGGAATCAACAAAGGCTGCAGCAGCCTCTGCGCACCAACTTCAGCAATTCCTGCACATTTTTGTGCAAATTTTTTTCAGGTGGGTCCTACAGGGGCCCACATGTTACTATTCACGTTACTATTTCAAATAGTAAAATTAATTAATTTTTTTTTTATATTTTTATTTATTTATTTATTCTTCCTGTGAGTCCAACATATAAAATAAAATAATGTTACAACAATAATGTAAGAAACACGTTACAGATTATATTTAATAATATAAATTACAATGTATTTGCTACTGTGACAATTATTAGGTTCAATAATTTTAAAAACAGTGTAACAACAATTATTGACTCAATGATATAAAATACAGGGTAATGACAATTATTGAATCAATAATGCAAAATACTGTGTAACCACAATTATTGAATTGATAACATAAAATATTATGCAGTGACAATTATCGATGAAATGATGCGTAACAGTTACGGTGTCAATTATCAGACCAATAATATGAGACACTGTGCAATACCGTGTGCTACAGAAAAATACCATAAATTACCGTATGCTACTATTCTTTTATCACTGGTATTTTAACAGTTAACACCGTTGACTATTTTTATTTAAAAAGGTTACTTCTGTCGTTTTCTATATCCGACAAATATTCCGTTGTGGGGTCCACCAATAATTAGTTATTTCGGCGCCGTCGTACGACCCGAATATTCCCCGACAAAACGAATATTCCCCGACAAAACGAATATTGTCCGACAAAATAAAATTTGCACATAACATCCTTAACTTTCAA
Organism: Hedera helix; assembly: GCA_947179155.2. NCBI lineage: Eukaryota > Viridiplantae > Streptophyta > Magnoliopsida > Apiales > Araliaceae > Hedera > Hedera helix. Next base: position 44,286,149 of record OX359265.1, on the reverse strand, counting down.
TTTCGTCAGTTTAACCACTTACTGTTTCATGAAAAAAAATATGAAGAAAAATTAAATTTTATATTTCGTAAAATTCGGGGTCTTACAGCCAGCTACACCATATTAAAATTATTTTATTTTAAAAAAGTTATTTATAAGTAACCAACATGATGAAGTTCTGTTACTCACTAATACGCATTTGGTTACCTCTAAAGGAAAAAGTCCAAAAAACCAAATATGAACAAACGAACAATGTCAAACTACTGGTAATAAAATCAAAGACCAATCAACAGTATCCAACTATATAAGCACTAGTAACCAAAACACAATCAGCAGGCTTCCAAAACCAATTTAGTCAACCTCCATATTGTCAAAAAGTTCCTAGTAACCAAATCAGAATATAAAAGTAACCAAACGAAGCAGCAGCCACGACCACAACGAATCAAACAAAGCAGCGACGTTTGAAAACTTAAAAACAGAGCCCTAGTAATCAAATCAAAATATAACAGTACCTAGTAACCAAATCAGAATATAACAGTAACCAAATCAAAATATAACAGTAACCAAACGAAGCAGCGTCGTTTGAAAACTTAGAAACAAAGCCCTGATGAGTTGCAGTGCAGCATTTTCGTTCCAGCCTTGGCCTCTGCAATCGCTTCTGCTTCGTGTTCATCCCGTCCCTTTACATACACAAAAAAGAACAGAAAAATAGGAGAAATGTATAAAAATAGAGAGATTTGATGGTTGAATTTTGAAGAGGATGTGCCTGCTTAAAAAGTCTTCTTGTCACTTTCTCTCTCTAGATGTTGCTTCTCTCTCTAAAATTACGAATTCTAGTGTATGAAGTGTAAGGTGAGTTAAAAAGAAGAAGCTAAAACTTGGTAGCTAGCAGTCAACTGGAAAAGATGGTAAAAATGGGACACAGTGCCACGTGGCGATTAAAAGACCAATGAAGAGAGAGAAACATTTATATGAAATAATCTAGATGCACTTTTGTTGTAAATAAAATATTAAAAATGTATTAATTCTGTAAATATTTTCTAAATGCACTTTTATTATAATTTTTTTTTAAAAATATACTAGGAAATGTAAATATCCCACAAAAAAAGTATGGTATAGAAGTATATTTGCCCAAGTTTGAACTAATGGACCTTCTGCTTCGAAGCTAGTCTGAATTAATGGGCCATCTGCTTTGAATCTAGTCTGAATTAATGGGCCATCTGCTTCATATTGGAGCACTATATTATTATTATTATTATTATTATTATTATTAAGCATTTGTTTCTAAGCTAGTTTATTTTCTATTCATCTCGCTAAATCTGCACAATTCTCTCTTCATGCATGGTTACCTGATACTATGGAGTGCCTACTCCTATTTCAGCTCTTTTGCATGCTTGCTACTATTGTAGCAACAATAATTTTTCTTGTGAGTTCATCCCTCATATAATAAATTTAATCTCTTTGTAGGAAAAATAACAAAATTATTATGAGCTACTTTAACTCTTGTTCAAAAAGGCATTAAGCGAGGTTTAGTCTAGTTCACAACGTCTCAATTAGATTATATAATATTAGCTCTAGGTATGGAGTCTTATTCAAGTACTTTATTATTATTATTATTACTACTAGTCACTTGGACACATCCTATGTATATGATAGATAAAGAAAATATTTATATAAAATTGTATATTTAGTTTATTCATTTGTAATTTCCAAGCAATCAAACAAAGCCAAAGTCCAAATATAATCATGAGTTTAATTTGGAGGAATGACATTTAAAAATATATATATATATACTAAAAACAAATAAAATTTGAAAATTATATAAATTTGTAGGAGCTAAAGAGAGAACGGACTCATAAGTCAAATAATAGTAATATAGACAATTCTTTAGCACAGACAGAGCACTACAGTCTAGTAGTCTACTAGGTATATAAAAATTTGAAAGCGTGAGAATGGATTTGATTGAAACTGGAAAATGTTACATGAAAGATTCATGGACCGCGAATTATATATTATGATGACTAAATAGCCCGCATCTAGCAACAGATGTGGGCTGACCAAGACAATAACCGGCCTCCTGGGTTCAAGATTCAGACCACTAAACTAAATTAAATCCAACCTTCCAATCTTTTACTTTTCTTTTTGTTTAATTTAAATACTACTCCCTTCAAAGTTAAAGATATATATTTTTATTTATCTTTTTTTAAATACAACATATATTTTTATTTTTAAATTATAAAATAATATAATCTTCTTAATATAATTTTATTTTATTATATATGACCTATCAATAGTATATTTTGACATATATATATATATATATATATATATATATATATATATATATATATATGCATAAATAGAATAAATATGAAATATAAAATAAATATTTTAATTTATTCTATCTTATCATTTAAAAATTTATGATAACCATAATTCAACTTTTAAACAATTGCTATTGTTGGAAAAAAATAAATTTGCTCAAAAATAAGTTTGTTAGAATAAAAATAATTTTTTTCAAAATAATAAATATTATTTAAAGTGATAAGTTTTAAGAATATCTATATAATATTTTTACTCTAAAATCATATTTATTTTAATAATATCAATAGATTTTAATTTTTAGTTTTAATATTATATATTATTATATTTTTAATTAATATTAAAAAAAATTATTTTAAAAATATATCTCTAATTTTAAAGGACAATTTTACACATAAAAAGTGAAATATGATATGATTTTTTGTATCAAATTTTATTTTTTAATAATTATGATGCATATATTATTTGAAATTGTTTTAAACAAAAAGAAGCAAAATTTCATGTAATACAAAATTGTGGATCGCAAAATAACCTTCAATAAATATAATTTAAATAAGTTTAAATTATAATACAAAAAATTCTCTACTACCCAACCATGTGTAAATCGTAGTTCCCTCTCATCTTCCCCTTTGTAGAGCCTTCTCAGCTGTCTCCATCTCTTCCAATATTCTTGCCTTCCGCTTCGCCGGGATCGGCGCCGTGGGTCCAAAGCTAATATAATGGCCGGAAACTGCATTAAGCGCCGAATAAATATCACGGAATGAGGACCGGCCAAGCAGGGCTTTCTCTCTCCGGTACTTAGCCACCCATGAATTGGAAGTCTGTCTTAGCTCAGTCACCGCATCAGCTACGTTGGGATCATTTCTGTCCTTGGTAATGGTAGTTCTGATCTTGTTGATCACCTCTCCGGCGTCCTTCACGTATTCTTCATCCGAAGTCGCCCAGGCGGAGGAGATGGGGAGGAGTAGGGCAGGAGAGAGAATTCCAGCGGCAAGTGAGATGAAGTCGCGGCGGCGGGTAGGTAGTGAGGTGGTGGTGGGAGTGGTGAGTTTGGATCGGATGGTGGTGATGAGTGGTTTCCTGGTGGAGGTGGTGGGAGTGATTAGGGTTGGAGAAGCCATCGTTGGGATAGGTTGTGGTTGGAGAGTTTTTTAGGACTGGTCCTAATGGGGTGAAATAAGGGAGGGTTTTTGGACACGTGGCCTTATCACCTTATCGGGTGTTTTTCAGTTTTTATGGATGAGAAAGTGCCAATTGAGATTGTGATATGATATGGTATGGGTATGGCATGATATGATTTGTATGTTTGTTTGTTGAGGGAGCTCGTTTAACTTTATTACCCTACCAACTTATAGTGTAAGGATCTAAAATATATGAAAGACTGTTAGTTTGTACAAAATGATGAAAAAATTAAAAGTTTATAATGATAAAAAAATCAAATAAAGAGGTAATTAGTATGAAAATGATACCGTAGTATTATTAGTTATGAACATAATATGTTTTGGGGTTATAGAAATAATCAAATTAGCATTCATACAATTTAATGATGTCTTTTGTTGGATGTTTAAGATTGAGACGTTAATAATATCTTTATTTTTCACGTTTATTTTCTTTTATGAGAAATTTTTATTATTCTTTGTGTGAGGATTGTAATTTTGAACGAGAAGTTAATTATAAAAATTATAAAATTTTATATGTTTATTTAAAATTTCACCACAGCTAGAGCTTTAAAAAAAAAAATCATCATCGGTAAAGGTTTAGTTGGCTTATTATTCTTATAACAAATTTATATTTTTGGCCGAAGTTGTGGTTCACCTAAAAAGTTATGACTGAAAGTATTAATGATAACAGTCTGAGTCTTTATATACACATTTAAATATCTCATATTTAACCGATGTGGGACTGAAGTGTAATACTAATTATTTATTTTTCTTGTGAAAGCATTTTTATTTTAAAAAAATAAAATAAAATTCAAGTGTTTCATCTTAACTGACCAGATCACGTCCCTACGCCAAACCAACACTTGCTCATTTCATAAACTAATTAGAACTTATAGACAGAAGATATCTTTTCAATTAGATAAAGCTCCAATACTCGTGTAATAAAACCGACAAGAGGAAGTGCAATGGAATCCTAGAATAACAATTTATGATTATCTTAAATTTTGAGAGTGATCAATAATGATGATGAAATGCAGTGGAAGATGGGAGTAAAATTAAATTAATATTACTAGTGTCTACTGTACTGGTACTGAAAGAAGGTGGTGGAAACATGGGACTGTTAGTTTGTCCACTTTACTAATCGTAGAAAGAAATTGAGCTGATTCAAAAGTAGGATGCACCTACTAGAACGAGTTTTATATACAAACCTCCAAATTCCCCCGACTCTGCATGTGATGTGTAGTAGTTGTGGCAGTATGTTTGAAGAGAAAGGAATTTAAGTGCTGAATTTTTCTATGCATTTTGTGGTATATATATTACAAGTTTGATATGTCTTTGCGAGGAGAAACTATTCCCTGTTTTTGGAATATGGAGAACAGTTTGTTCCTTCTCTTATATGTATGTGGGACCCTTTGTGGTGGGGTCACAGAGGACTCACATGCATGTGAGAAGGGGAACATACTATTTCTCATACTTCAAGAGCCGGCAATAATTTTTCTTGTGAAAGACATAGTCTGTAAGACCCCGAATTTTATGAAATACAAAATTTAATTTTTTTTCATATATATTTTTTGAAACAGTAAGTGGTTAAATCGATAAAGTTAAAAGTTAAGGATGTTATGTGCAAATTTTATTTTGTCGGACAATATTCGCTTTGTCGGGGAATATTCGTTTGGTCGGGGAATATTCGTGTCGTACGACGGCGCCGAAATAACAAATTATTGGTGGACCCCACAACGGAATATTTGTCGGATATAGAAAACGACAGAAATAACATTTTTAAATAAAAATAGTCAACGGAACTGTTAAAATACCGGTGATAAAAGAATAGTAGCATACGGTAGTTTATGGTATTTTCTGTAGCACACGGTACTCTACAGTAACACACGGTATTGCATAGTGTCTCATATTATTGGTCTGATAATTGACACTGTAACTGTTACGCATCATTTCATCGATAATTGTCACTGCATAATATTTTATATTATCAATTCAATAATTGTTGTTACACAGTATTTTGCATTATTGATTTAATAATTGTCATTACACTGTATTTTATATCATTGAGTCAATAATTGTTGTTGCACTGTTTTTAAAATTATTGAACCTAATAATTGTCACAGTAAAATATGCACAGTAATTCACATTATTGAATCAATAATTGTCATTACACAGTAACGTATGCTTTATTTTACATTATTGTTATCTCTATTATGATGTTATTTAAACAGTTGTATTTCATTAATTTATTGACTTGATATCTAAGAGTTAACTATACTGTATTTATAACAATTATTCATAATAATTGAATTGATAAAGTTATTTGTTTATAATATAAAGTTAGGTGATTATTAGGTGATATGAAATGAATGGTGTAGATTAAAGTGTGAATTATTGTTGAATAATTGAATTGATTTGTTTATAATATAAAGTTAGGTGATTATTAGGTGATATGAAATGAATGGTGTAGATTAAAGTGCGAATTATTGTTGAATAATTAAATTGATTTGTTTATAATATAAAGTTAGGTGATTATTAGGTGATATGAAATGAATGGTGTAGATTAAAGATAATATAATATTTGAAATGGATGGTGTAGATTAAAAGATGATCTTTAAATGAATGGTTTAGATTAAATGAATGATAAGATTTTTGGCTATAAATAGAAGCCTTAACTTAAGGATTTTTCATAAACTTCCTTACTTGTTCTTTCTTTCTCTCTCTAAATACTTTTTGTGTAAGTTCTCTCTAAGTGTTCTTAAGTCATTCCTAGTTTTGAAATCTTTTGCATTCTTCTTTGAATTCCCGAGTGGAATTTTCTTATGTACAGTAACTCTTTCGAAAAATCGTAGTAAATTCATTATTTGTCAGAATTTAATGAATTAAAAGCCTGTCTCTTCAGTTTTTCGTCCTCTACAACTTTGAAGAAGGAAGAAAAGTCATCTGAAATCATCTTCATGCCTTAAAATACTAAAAACCGTAACCTATTCTGATTTTCGTCACTATTTTCAGTCTTAGTTTTGAAAATTCATAACTCATTCATATTAACTCCGAATTGAGTGATTCTTGAGTCTATGCCGCCTATCTTTTCGAGAGTAACATTATTTTAAAAACATAAAGAGATTTTAAAAACTCTAGAAGACTCAAAAGTCAGATTCTTTACTGCTACAAACAAGGAAGGATTTGTTCGGCTATAAACTTGTTTCACAATATCAAGGTAAGGAATATCATTCTTTTCACACTCTTAAATTTATTACGGTAAGGAATGTCATTTTCTTTTCTTACTTGTAAGAAATATCATTTTCTTTCATACTCTTAACCTTATTATGGTAAGGGATGTCATTTTCTTTCATACTCTTAAATTTACTACTTGTAAGGAATATCATCTTCTTTCATATTCTATTGTTCAAACTTACTACGGTAAGGAATATCATCTTCTTTCATATTCTATTATTTAAACTTACTATGGTAAGGAATGTCATCTTCTTTCATCTTCTATTATTAAAACTTACTACGGTAAGGGATACCGTCTTTTTCATCTTCCATTATTCAAACGTACTATGGTAAGGGATTATCATTATTTGATTCTCGATAATAATATTGTTTCTTCCTTACTCATAAGACGTGCCTTTTATTTCTATGTATTAAATTGTGGAAATAACCTTACGGAGCGGATTGCCGCCTGTTGGTGAATAACCTTTCGTATTCATTCATTATTAATCTCTGAGAATAACCTTACGGAGCGGATGGCCGCCTGTTTGGTGAATAACTCTTTGTACTCAAATTCTATTAAATTGTGGGAATAACCTTACGGAGCGGATTGCCGCCTGTTGGTGAATAACCCTTTGTATTAATTTCCTTCACCTTTTGTTAATCAAACCTGCTACGGTAAGGGATATTATTTTCTTTCATACTCCTAAATCGAAATTTATTATGGAACTATTGCTTCTATAATTCCTGAAAATATTATATGTTCCATAATAGTTGTACTTCATTATTTCAACTGAACCTTCCTATTTACGTGAACCTTTCTATTGAATTGTAACCGTTATTCTGAACTGTGGATCTTGAATATCATTTTTTAATTTCACTCCACATCATGTTGACAATTTGGACATTATTTGAATCTGTACAAAGTAAACTTCCGATACTTATTGTTATCCTATTTCTTCTGTTCATCATTTATATCATTCTAATCATCCAAAAATCAAGCTGTTGTGAATATCTGTGGCCGGGGGCACAGATGTGATATATTTGTTGAACAGATGATAGGTTAAAGGCGATATAATAGGTTAAAGGCGATATATCTGTTCGGTGTCTTTTATGGCACGTGGTGAATGTTCTCTTTGGCCCGTAGTGCAAAGATGAACTGTTGTTTGGTATGATTATGACCAAAGGCTGAATCTGGTATAATCATGACCGTTGGTGCTATATTGAATATCTTTGGCCCGTAGTGCAAAGATGAACTGTTGTTTGGTATGATTATGACCAAAGGCTGAATCTGGTATAATCATGACCGTTGGTGCTATATTGAATATCTTTGGCCCGTAGTGCAAAGATGAACTGTTGATGTGCATGATTATGATCAGGAACTGTGAATTTATATTATCATGACTAATGGTATTTCAGATGATAAAAGTTGATGATGTTTTTACGAAAAAGAGAAGCGAGTGGACATTATAGTCTGCATTATTCTTCTAATAGATTGCTCATTCCGCTGCTATTATTGATCTGAACGTTGTTTAAGAATTTAATTGCAGTTTTGGATATAAACCTTGTATTCTATTGTATTCTATCAAGAACTTAACTGTTGAAGGCTAATGATAATTTATTCGTCATTATCTTAGTCATGATATTTCTTACTGGGCTATTTGAGCTCACCCTTTCTTTTGTTCCATTGTTTTTCAACAGGAGATGAAAACATAACAGGGTCTAGCCGGGGAATGGAGTGAGGGTCCGAGGAATAGTTATCATAGTCTTCACGTTTTGTAAAATAGTGTGGCAATAATAGTGAAGACTTAGTTGTGTATTATTATACACTGTATTGTTGTACGTTGTGCTTTGTTGTAATAATTTTGTTGTAGTCTTTTGACAACTCAAGTTTTGGCTGTGTGGGCCCAGATTTGGGGGCGTCACATAGTCTAATTTATATTATTTTTTATAAACATTTGATAATTTTTTAATGACATATATTCATTATTTTTCATTAACATAATACATATATAATGTTGAAAATAATTTAGATTAACATATTCTACCACAATTAAAGAGAATTTAATTATTTTTATTACTTAGTGATTAAAATTATAAATTAATTATTAAGAAAGAATTTTCCATATTTCTACGTTTATAATATGATGAAAATTAATTATATTTATTTGATTTTAAAATTACATATAACTTTAGTATTTTAAGATAAAAAAAATTCATATTCTTCTTCTATGATTCAAGAAAAATAACTTGTAACTAATTGCAGTTATTAGTTATTGTATTAAATATAATATTGACTCTTCGAGTTAACTTATTCTAATTAATGAATTAACTCGGATGATCATGAGATATGATTCTTGATCTTATTTTTATATATAAGGTATAAATTAAGAAAGTAATGAAAATAATTGCTCTTTTAAAATTGTGTCACATTTAATCTTTTGTAAAAAAAATATTATTTTCTCTCCACTTTTTACAACGCCTAATTTATTTTCAATATGTTTTTAACTGCACACATATAGTGTCTGCTTGAAATTATAATATACGTAATATGGGGAGATATTTTAGGGGTGGTTGGCCTCACTCTTTAATAACAAGTAAGTGTGTATTTGGTTATTCACCGTTTGGTACATTTAAAGCATTTAATAGTCCAAACGTATTTGAAAATTTTATTTATTTTATAATAATTTATTTTAAACGTAACTTATTTAATTTATGAATATAGCGTTTGGACTTCAAACGTAACGCACCAAAATTGGAGTTATCCGTTAAAAGTCCAAACACAACAAACGTTATTACCACAAATGCTGATAAGTGAACAAATCTAAAAAGGTCATAACTCATAAGTTTTAGCCTAAAAAAATAAAACCTTTTTTTTAATAAAAAAAAGTATTAATTTGCCTTTTCAAAATTATTTTAAAATATTATTAAATTTAAAATTAATATAATTTATTTAATATTTAAAATAATAAATTTTATAACTAATAGTTACTTTTTAAATAATTTTATACTTTATAATAGTATTGTCCAAAACTATTTTTTTGTCTCAGAATATTTTCACTATTGTTGGGGAGAACTTGGATTTAAGTTACGGCTCACCCCTTTATTTAAGTAAGAATTTAATTTTTATCATGTGTTCATTAATTTTTTCAACTAACTTTTTAAACTATGCCTCATTGCAGCCGATCTAAGACTAAGAGTATAAATGAATAGAATTGAGTTGAATATTAAATTATTTAAATTTAATTTATAAAATTTATCTTGGTATAAAATAAAATTTAATTAAAGAGTTAGGAATGATTTTAAATCGAATGAATATAATTTTAATATTAATAAAAAAATATAATTTAAATAATTTATTAAATTTTAAATTTAATTTATATTTCAAGTGGAGCTTGAATACAGCGAGTACCACAGTGATTTCCCCTTGCTCCTTCCTACTTAAGTTTCTCAATTTATGCTCCATTTTATTTTCTGTCTTTATCTGCTTCCTGTTGGTCTAACTTAACTCGAAAAGTTAGAATTTTACCAAAGAAATCGTAAGAAAATCATGCAAGAACACCCCTTCCTTCATTACATTTTTTTATTGTTGATTTGGTTCTCTTGATTTCCTCAAAACCCATTCCTAATTTTGAAATTTTGAAATCCAAGGCTCCTACTTTCTGAATGGGTTTGTTGCTAAAACCAAGGATTTACTTGTATTTGTCGCAAAATTTTTGTTTGATTATTTTGTTTTTGTTTTTCGTTAATGCCAAGATCTGCTTACTTCCCTGTTTGTTTGTTGATAAAATTTAATTAATGTGGAAATGTGTTGCTCTCACTTCATTGTAGTACTCTGCTTTCTTGGATTCCCTATTACCTGTACTTTTATAAAAAAATCTTGTTTCATTTCCTCAGCAACCAAACATAGGATGCTTAGCGGCTAGCGCTTATTACTATCTGGTTTCACTGTTCTTAACTTTATTTAAGAAATTGTTTCTCTTTGAATTTTTTTTAGTAGGTGTTTGGTTTTTGGGGTTCCTATGACTATATTTTTGTAGGTCTGTTCAATCTCTGTCCTGTGAATATTTTAGTTATATGGCTATCTATTTTTGTGAAGAGTTAGAGAGAGAGAGAGAGGATTTAACTTTGGATGTGGTGTTTATGGAAAAACAGTGTTAGCTATTTGGTCTATAGTCAATTTTAAAAGATATAATTTTTTTGAATTATATTGTATTGGGTTACTTGGGTAATCTAATATGTTTTTTCATAACTGAAGGAGTATCTCGTTTTGCATATTGTTTTCTGACATGTTCTTGGATTGTGATTCCCGGGTTCAGTAGTCTTATGTCTTAGTTAGCTACAATTTGATACTAGTAGTTTGTGGATATATAGGCATAAAATTTGCCAGTTGATTTATACAAATGAGATTCCCCTGAAGGACAAATGATTAAGACAATGTTGTTTATTTTCATATTCCTTGTTCACATGCAACATCTCTTCGACTACGTTTTGAGTGATCTGTTGTGTTGCCATCATGCGGCAACTTGAGCTTTTTTAATGGATTACACAATAAACTATTGAACTGATTACAATTTTATCTTTTATGTTAGCAGGGTTGGATATGATTCACATCATCTTCAGTGGCAATGACATTTGACTACGTAAACAGACTGTTTCCGGTCCCGTGTGACGTAGAACCTGGTTGGCTGCATAGGAACCTTTAGTGTTTCAACAATCTCTTGCTTGGTTGACTAGACAACCTTATCTGGAAATTATTGTTAGATCTGTGTAGCAAGAGGAGGTACCTTCTCCCTGATTTTATAGAAATGATTTGTTTTTGATCTGATAAAATGGGGTGTTTTGTCTCAACGAGTAGACAAAGTGGTTGTAGTAGCAGGAGCAATGGAGAGACCGTCACTAAATCTTGTTTGGGGATCTCAATGTGTGGGCAGAGAAGAACTAGAACATTTTCTGATCATGGCAATATGTTGCAGCATTTATACTCTATACCTAACCGGATCTTCACAAACGGAAAGAGCCGGACTTCTTGTATATTCACTCAACAGGGTCACAAGGGTATAAACCAGGATGCCATGATTGTGTGGGAAGTAAGTTTCTGTTCCTTCTATGCAAAGTGATAATTGATTTTCCTTGGATTTTTATCTTTTTATGCTTTGAATATCTGTAGGATTTTATGGCTGAAGATGTTACTCTTTGTGGCGTCTTTGATGGCCATGGTCCACATGGCCATCTTGTTGCTCGCAAAATAAGGGATACGTTGCCACTGAAGCTGTTGTCTTTCTTGGATTCTTATGAATCTAAGAGTGGGCATAGTACTACTTGTTACACAGGTAATCTTAAATCAGATGGAGGAGATTCTGAGAAGGATGGCTCTACAAAGGATAAAATGGATTTGTTGTGGAGTGAAGTATTTTTCAAATCATACAAGGCCATGGACAAAGAGCTGAAATCCCACCCCAATTTGGATTGCTTTTGCAGTGGTAGCACTGCTATCACTATAGTAAAACAGGTATGAAAGGAAGCACTGAGTTAATCATCTGTGTTGTTCTGATTTTATTTTGCTTTTCGAATAAATCTACCTTATGTTTTGTAATTAAAGGGGTCAGATCTTTTCATGGGTTATATTGGGGATTCTCGAGCAATATTAGCATCCAAGGACAGCAATGATTCTCTGGTTGCAATTCAGTTGACTGTTGATCTGAAGCCTGATCTGCCAAGTATGTCTTACTCTTGATTAGGAATTTATGGTGTTCTCTTTCTATGTTAATGTGATGGTGCTAATATGTTTTATTTTTCTTTTTCCCTTTCCCTTCTACTAATAGGGGAAGCCGAAAGAATTAAACGATGTAAAGGTAGGGTATTTGCATTGCAAGATGAGCCCGAAGTGCAAAGAGTTTGGCTGCCGTTTGATGATGCCCCTGGATTAGCAATGGCTCGAGCATTTGGGGATTTTTGTTTGAAGGATTATGGAGTTATCTCTGTTCCTGAATTCACTCACAGGCGTCTTACTGAGAGAGACAAGTTCATTGTTCTTGCTTCAGACGGGGTAAGTTTTAGCTTCTGGATATTACACTCATATTTGAAACACTGCTGAAATTCAGGATTGTTGTTGCTATAGTACATAAACATATACCTTGTACTGTTGGCAACTGTTGTTGGCATCAACTTTTTTAGTATACTTTCAGTTTCTTCTGGTAAGACGTGATTCTCTTGTCTCCTATATTTTTTGTTGATTTTTTCCCCCCTTGAATATTAAGGTTTGAGTATGACACACTTTTGCATAATTTTTCTTAATATTTTTTTCCAATAATAAATTTAACCTTTAAATTCAGTATTGAAAAAAGATCATTGAAAAGTTATATACAAGTGTGTCCTATGCAAACCTTAATATTTCGAAAACAAAAAAGTTGGACAAAAGAAAATGAACTCATTTTTAGGAAAATGGAGTAGTATTGTGCTAGGTCCAGTGTTTATCAAAGTAAGTATGGTGTGATATTGGAATATTATGGTGGGAAGCACTATTGACAAAGTAGAATGATGTTGAGCCAAAATTAAACTTGTCAGGTGCTTACATCATTTAATCCTTTAACAGAAACCACAACTGCTTTGGCAAAACTTTTCTCTATAACTAGTCTAGGCATTTCTCCTCCCCCTTCCCTCTTCCCCACCTAAATTTTTGGACTGTCTTCTGTTTAAAGTAACAAGGTAAGGGGTCTAATTAACTATATAGTAAATTCTAAATAATTTTCCAAATGAAGCATATCTATAAACAAATTCCACATTCAGAAGTTCAGATAGCTAGCCTTAGTTTTATTATAAATATGAAAAATGATAATAAAATTGCACCGCATACTTGCTATGACCCGCGTAGACCTGCCTAGCAATTTTAGAACTTCGGATTCAAATAGAGTTGAGCATTGTATCACGGACAGAGAAAATTGTATCAGTGCATAAAAACTGGATATTATCCTATGCTCAATATTTAGAGACTGATTTCTGTCCAAATTAAGATGATTATAGAAGACACAGGGATGCTGTTCTTCTTGACTGACATAGGAAATTATGAACAGTCAAGTTTGTTGTTACATTTCAAATTCTGCTTACCTCCATATTAAAGATTGTGAGATTTGTATAAATTGAAATAACTCGTCACTTGAACAGTGGGAAATACATGGCTGCGTCATTGTTTGGAAATAATTTAATAATTTCTTTTCAATCCTGTCTCATGTTTAGTTCCCAAAGATCCTCAGTTTAAAGAGATTGATAATCCTGGGGATCATCACCATTTATATAATCTCCAGTTTTTACTTTTGAATTTCGTAACAGCTTTCATGTCATATACTGTTTCAGATTTGGGACGTGCTAAGCAATGAACAAGTTGTGGAGATAGTGTCATCAGCTCCAACTCGGTCGTCTGCTGCAAGGATCCTGGTCGACTCTGCTGCACGTGAATGGAAATCCAAGTATCCAACATCCAAGATGGATGACTGTGCAGTCGTTTGCTTATTTTTGGATGGAAAAATGGATTCCGAATCTGATTATGATGAACAAGACTTCTCTTCAGCTACCCTTGGGAGCAATCATTCTGGTAATGCAGCAGGAGAATCAGATGGACAGAATTCCAAGACTTCACTTCATAGAAATTATACCGTCAGATCACCTGAAGAGAACAATCCATACGGAACAGTAGTGGTTGAGGTAGAAGGAAATGGAGAAACAGTTGTATCCGAAGACCATAACTGGTCAGGTTTGGAAGGTGTCACACGAGTCAACTCGCTCGTACAACTTCCCAGATTTTCTGAGGAAAGGCCAAAATCTTAATTTTGTTATATAATTTAGCTTTCTTATAAAATGTACAAATTCAAGGAATTGAATATCTCCCTGTAGTTTGAAACATTTTCCTGCAGCTGCTGAAAATTAGTAGTTATCTAACATATCTTCTTCAACTACCACTTATTTTCATTTCTCAAGGAGCATTTATTTATTAATTTTTAAAATATTTTTTTCATAAATCTTTTATTTGTTTTGCTTGTTGTAACACAATTTTTTTTTTATCATATTATTAAACTTAGAGAGAGAAAATGCAGCTGTTTGGTGAATGGTTGAGAGATAAGGTAGGGCAAAATGTAAATGCAACCTTCAAGGGTTTGGTAGAAATTATTAAAACCCCATGAAATGCCTGCCAAGCTTGAAGACCGCGGTGGTGGGGTTACAAGAGTAGGTACAATTGTTTTGGTGCAAAAGCGATTTCTATGTGCAGCATGAAAGTTGTACTTAGAAATTTGTCAATGCTTTCAAAATTAAGTTGGGATTAATGGCAGGTATCAAATTATACTGATTATTAATTATGGTGAGCCAAATGTAAATAGATATTGGGCACAGCAATAATAAGTCGTATAACCCAACTTTTAAAATAAAATTTTGAATGATTTAACAAGAAGAAATAAGTACTACTCCCGTCCTTCAAAAATTAGAAATATGTTTTTAAGAAATTTTTATTTGTTCAAATATACCCTTAGTTTTCTTTGTACTTTTATTTTAAAATGTTTCTTTTTTATTATGCGGTTGTCGGAGATTTAAAGATCAATAAGTTTACACGCACAATATTAAAACACAACATAAAATACTATTCCATCTCATAGTTAAAAAATAGAATTTAACACGAATTTTTATATTATGTTATAATATTGCGTGTGTAAAGTGATTCTTTAAAAAATACAACATCGTCAGGGACTTATGGGATAACAGAAGTACATTTAATTGGCCGTCCAAGCCGCTGGTGTAGGTAAACTGGAGCTCAGCTAGGGGGGGGGGGAAAGCAGGAAAAAGGAAAACAAATTGAAATGTTTAAAAAATTATTGAAACATGCGTTATCAACAATCTATAACACCACATAACGTCATTTATGCATACCAATTTGTAATATCTATAGCATATATTTTCAGCCTTTAAAAAAAAATAAAAAATCATCTCTTAATTCACCGCCAAAATTTCATCCGCCTCCTCAAAGAAGACCTCTTCTGTTCCTATTTTCTCCATCACTAAACCACCACCCTCCATATTTTCTCTCTTTCTATAATTTAGCAAACAATGGCTTACAAAACTATCCTTACTTGTCATTTTGATGTAGGACAATTGGCTTTGGAGTTTAAAGAAGGGTGGTTGGATAGAAAATTGGGCTTAAGAAACGGGAATAACTTTTATTGGTTTTTTTATTGTTTTAGTTGTTATTTGTTTAGTAAATATCTAATTTGATCTTTTTAACTTGAGTTAGGTTCCAGAGACTATTTAAGCACTTGGTTATTTGTTTTAGGAGATCGAAGTTTTATACAATTTAGTTATTTCTCTTGCTTATGTTAGTAAACTCTCGTACTTCCCTTCTGCATTCTCAATGTCCTGCTTGGGAATGCATTTGCAGGACGTGACATCCCAAAAAAAGCTCCTACAAATTGCTGCCAAACTTATTTATCGACCACGATGGCAGCGTGTTTGTCCCGGGGATTGGGCGCTTCCTAGTTCCAAAGAAGAAAAACCATCATAAACTAGCTAGGGTTTAACCCCTTCACTGACAATCCCATCACCGGCGAAAATGAAGGAAAAGGATTCAGTATCCCCACTATCCCTAGTGGTGGTACTGGCTGCATTGGGACTCCAAGCTACATTCCTGGTGGTGGTGATACTGTTGTCCCTAACCCCGGTTTTGAGGTCCCAACCGGAGCTCTTCCATCACCACCTGCTTGTCATTGAAAGCGGCGTCTTCCTAGATTTCTTCGCCAGTTTACTATCGAAGAAATTAGCTAGCTAGGCTAATGGAGTCTCTACTGTTGTTTATTTTCTGTTATTTGTTATTGATGTACTGCATTTCAGTGTTGTAAGATGATTGCTGCTATGAATAAAATGCATTTAATAGAATTAATACTTGAAATTTGTGAGAAGGAATATCATTTTCATTTAACAGTTAGCCTTCAATATGCCAATCGGTCCGGTGGGTCCACTCAGCGAACTTCTTCTTCATTGTTCTTCTCAGCTTTCTACATTTCTCTCGATTCTTGAAAAGTCACCGACTCACCAGATGAAGATGGTCCAAATTGTTTATTTGCTTTTTAAATGAAACTATGGAAGCAAAAAGGTTTGTACTATGTATAATTATTGTTGTGTAAGTGTAATATAAAAAAGAAGTCTCCTTATTCAAAAACTATAAGTCTGCCATTGAAATTTGGGGCCCTAAAAATTTACCAATTTTTATGGGCCTAAAACTTGGGCACCTTGGGCTTTAGCCCAGGGCCGGTACTGGAACTATAGCTAGTCGGCACTGGCATTGACACTAAGTAGCTAGGTTACCTATATAGGTGGGAGCATTTGATCATAGAAATCCGGAATCTCAACAGAAATTTCTCCAGGGTTGAATGCTGAGTACATACAAACATTGATCAGTATATATATATATATATATATATATATATCATTCCTTCATTTAATGCTCAGTAGGTTCAGACATGGACTGTAAAATGTAAGATCAGTTCCAATTCCAAAATATCAACTGATAGAAATCTCAACTACACCGTACACTGATGTGTTCTGAGTCCAGAAATAAAAACAAAAAACTAGACCACTATACTTTACATATTCAAATTACTACTCTCATATGAAGTAATGCATGTCATGTATATTCGATCACCAAAATAATACAAATATATATATATAGAAAGGCCATTAACACAACAGTCGAGAAATAAACTCATGAGCAATATACAATATGCGTATACTTCATGCAGAAAAAAAATTATGGACTAATCCAATTTCCATGGAAAGTCTGAATAAAAGTTGTTTAATTTCTTCCGGATTCATTCTTCCACGTCATGAAGACAGCACATGGAGTTAATGAGTACATCAACAACCACAGATCGAGCTTTCACAATAATTAGGCCTCTTGATGTGTTTTTATACGTACCTCTACCCACCATGCAAAGATGCTCAATCAATAAACCAGCTGTTCGATCAAGTATATATATATATATATGTATGTATGTGTAACGACACCATCAAGAATTAATCCAAATTCCATGATTAAATGAGACTTAAATTAGGTGCATGTGTTACAATCAATTACTATAAGTAATTATTTCCAACCAAATCAGACTGAAAACATAACACACCACCTAACAATTAAGAGAATTTGTTGCAACTTATAACTTACAACCCTAAACTTTGTCTGCTCTACCCGGCCCAAAGAAACTCCAAACAAAAATTAAATGCGCTTAAAAACTCCCTAAAAGTCATTTTCTCCGTACCATCATACCAAAAAACATGCAGTTTACAAACAAGGCATGTATTTAAATAGGAGGATCTTAATTTGCTTTCTTCATCAATCTAAATTTCCATCATAACTCATAAGCACTTGAGCTATCTGTGAATTACAATCAACTGCTAGATATGTTCCCACCTTGTTTCATGAACATATGTAACCAACCACCAAACAATATAATTATCCATGGAGATTCAAATCTCACCTTTCAAAAAACGCTCGAGATATTAGTCCTGTCAATTTATAAACATTATTACGTTTCAAATTAATAACAAGCATAAATTCAAAAGTCTTGGTATCAAGCATTATAATTAAATCTGAAGATCTAATGGATGCCACCTGGTGTTTGACACTCTCATATGTAGCTTGCTTACAATGTAAAACAAGGTAGACACAAATTACAACAGCGGGCCATATATTTTTGGCACAAATTACATATTAGACTAAGTTCAGTACACATAAAATAAGGTAAGTTAAACAGGTACAGTGTCACATTATAATGACCTTTTCGTGTCAATACAGCAACGATTTCTTTTTTCAGCCAGTGTAAACATGATCAAGATATAAAAACTGAAATCTGGAAAAGCCTCTAAATCCCTCCTCACCTAAATCTTGAAACCAACTGAAGCCAAGTACTAACACTGCACCTGCAGGAAAGAAACAGTAAAATTTACTGCAAGTTTGGAGAAGAAGAATTATGTTCAACCAACAAATGAATTAATAACTACTCTCAAAGTAACTAGAAGTAAACTGTATATAAGTAATAAAAATGTGAGGTATAGGGATTACGGAAGCTTTCCGCGAATTTAAGTGGAACTGCATATGAATAGAAGTTGTTAGATAGCCACTCAAATACGAGCCTCGATAACGTGCTTCAAATTTAATAAATTAAGCCTCAATGAGCGTCCATAGGACCATATGTTCTTGATTAAGTTGGCCTTTTCAAATACCACAAGATAGTGATCATTTTCCAAAAAATAATGAAATTCTTTATTTAATCACTCAGCCTCATTTCATAGGAAAACCCCCTAGTTAACAAATACTCTCTTCATTCCAAAATTATAGATGCATTTCTAAACCGATGACTTTTAAGGATAACCTTATTTTCAAAATGTGCCCCTAATATTAGCTAAGAGTTTAGAGTGGTGGTGTGACGCTAGATATGCTAGTAAAAATGTGACAAATTAGGAACATTATATAACTTTATAGTCCTAAAATATCTAATTTTGAACCGGATGGAGTACATACAAGACTCCACAGATGCTTTCTTACTAGTTAAGCTGCCATTTGTGGAAGTGTGTTTATAGCAATTGGACTTGTGATGTGTTTGTGTGAGGGAGAGAAATGGGGAATTATCAACAAAACTACCCCTTCAGAAACACAAAGTAGGGCAGGTAGGGCAGACTCCAGTACAAAGGCATTAGTTTCCCTAGTACTCTGTTGGTAAAGCATTAACATAGTACAAACTGAGAATCATAGTTTTTAGGTCTCAAGCGAAAATTTCTAGATAGTCAATGTGAGAAAGTCACCTACTTAAGAAAGACGGAGGAAGGGGCAAACGAAAAAACTTGTACTGTGACTTAACAGGTGGAACTTTGTCTTAAAAGAGGATGCACATCATATAAACCCAAGAAATTCAATTTCACCTCCAGAACCTTTGGGAACTGAATATCAGTTTTAATCTAGTTCTCAAGCAAGAAATCAGTTAAACTAACTTTAGCTTGTTTAACACCATGGTAGAAAAGATGTAACAGGATTGATAAGTAAACAAGCTAGTGGAATTATAATAATCAGAGTGATGGGTTAGGTGTAAATTGAATGAACCTAGTAAATAGACCCACCAGATTCAAGGCTTTCCCATTTAAAGACCAATCGATGTAGCTAAACAAAACATAGGTATTTGGTCATATAAAATCCACTTTAGTGAATAATGATGAGAAGTCACATTCATATATGATGTCTTAGGTCCACAAATGCATGGTTCACCCATTGACAAACAATAATTTCAACTATAAGATTCTTTAATTTGCTATAAGTCATTTTCTGGTGCAATCAATTATCTAGAAATCTATATGATCAAATACATAATTCAAATACAAGTTCATTTTTTATAACTTAAGCTACCCCCTGAGTCACAGTTGTCAACTGTATCTTAAATGTGAGTACTATCGCCATCGTTACAAGCAAATCATCATTACTAACAAAATGTTGATACTGAAACCCTTCTTGCTAGTCAAATATTTACTCCAAAACCATAATCCTCTATCCTGACAAGTAAACTGGAAAGTTTACATAAAATATCACATGGATAGTAAATCTAAATCCCCATGCAGAAAAGGGCACTGGAGAAAGATTCAATGAGAATCATGAGATGGATGGCCCTGATGACAATTCTCAGAAGAAATGAAGAGGAGACCGGTCTCCGCTTGTTTTGTCTTTAATTTTGCAAACGGAACAAGTACTTCGCTCCTTACTTCAGTTATCTTTACGATGAAACTTTTATTTGACAACTATATAACATTACCAAAACAGCAGTAAGAAGTATTTCAAGTTATCAATCTCTTACATGCATGTCAGTATGTCACAGTGAAAACAAATGAATTTGTTGAACCCATGGATTGTTAATGAAGCATATATATGTCTCATATTGACTCCTGCACTTTGAAGTTCGTAAGGCACTTAAGGTCACAGTTGTATAATAGATGAGCTTTTGTGAGGCTTGGCAATGTCAAGCATCCAGGTTTGTCAGTTACATTTGCCTCATTCTATGATTTTATCATGAAACATATATTCATAGAAATTAGTTACATCTTAATTGGATAATCCGTCTGATTTTTGTTTCCAAGCTCTTATTCTACTAAATGACTATGGAGCTTTATGACACCGCAATTTGTTTGGTTAATTATAAACGTTAAAAGTAGCACAAGTATGGTTACCTATCATAGATAAAATTGAAGTTTTTCCTACAAGTTAGGTGCATGAAACTTCTGGGGAATTTATTTGAGATCGCCTACAGGCTGTTTAAGACCCATTATACACCCCTCCCCCACCCTCCCTTTTCCCTAGTAAGTTACTCCCTTAAACCCTCCTTCCTTCCTCAATAGACATCATAGGTACGTTAAGGCAGGTACAACACAAATAACAACTATAGTTCACTCAAAACACCTCAAATTGAGAGGAAAAAGATAAATAAAAGATAAAATAGTATCCTATAGCTCTTGATCTATTATGAACAAGGACTGTGCCTCGCACAAAAAAGCGTCGGTAGTGACTCCAAAACTTAACTAAAACAGTCCACGAGGTATGCCAATTTTACAGCAGGCCTGCAGAGGAGGGATTAAAGGAGCAAAAGTGAAAAGAATACATTCGGAGAAGTGTGACTCAAGTATGGAGCATTATTGCTCCTCTATTCTTTATTTTTAATTCAAATCTACTGGCTACTGGGAGAGCTAAAAAATTAAGGGAGTTTTTTTTTTGAAGTCCTACAACACATAAATATTAGGAGAATATTTGCCCTTATCTTCGCTACCTTCCCAGCTGAAAGCCTGAAACAATGTTAACTATGCCTTCTAAATTAGCTTCTTTTGTTTGATAAAACACCTAAGCCTTTTATGATCATCCAAACCTTAAACAAGAGAAGGAAAAAATAAAAATCCAAATCTCTTTCAAAAAAAAATAGTCAACAAAAAGCATGAACGGGTTAAAAGAGAGAGAAAGAAAGAGACACAATGCAAGTGCTTGGTGGAGTGACAGATACTAGAATAATTCTAAATTGACCTTACTAAATTCAAAGGAGGTGTTATTCACATTCCTATGTGAAATCTAAGTCATATTACCACATAAAGCTTCCGGATCTCTTATAAAAAAGGACATATTTGTCTTGATCCTTTTACCATGCCCATTTTAATAAGCATAGGAATCAAAAATATCGGATTGCCCTTTCAAGCCGAACAATCTAAATTATTGCAATTAAGCATATCTGTAGATAGTCTTCCCTAACCATCTTCTCAAATAAGAAATGTCAACTAACATGAAGAAGTTCCTTGAAACCAACGCCA
This sequence comes from Hedera helix, assembly GCA_947179155.2. Classification (NCBI taxonomy): domain Eukaryota; kingdom Viridiplantae; phylum Streptophyta; class Magnoliopsida; order Apiales; family Araliaceae; genus Hedera; species Hedera helix. The sequence continues at coordinate 44,264,112 of OX359265.1, read as the reverse complement.
GTAAAAAAACAACTCACATAACGAAGGACAACCACCCAGCTTAGCTAGCTAGTAAGAATAATATTTGCGAAGAACTACAGAAAAAATAGCAGTCAAAAAAGTAAGAAATGGCTTCATAGCACTCCTATACATAGTCTAAGGTTCAACGGAAAGGACAAACAACTTCCCTTTCATTATATCCAGTAACCTAAGTTCAGTGCATCGTTATTACTTGGGGAAGCACCTTCACCATAACGCCATGGGTTTCAAATTGTGCTTTTGTGTGCAGTGACCCAAGCCATGAGAGTTTCCCGTATCATTTCGACGTTGTAGGATGATGCAATTACTATGTCACCAGAAGACAAACTGGGTGGTTGCATAGTTCAGAAGTACAGTCCGACCTCGAACATAAACAACACATCTTTTGATCAAAATTATAGTCCCCTCACATGTGCTTTCTGATTGATTACCTTTGCAAATTCTAAAGATCCATCCATACTTCCAAGGATGTTCAGCAACTACAGTCTACAGATATATATCATCTGGCACTTGCATTGTGAAATGTAAATCTCAGAAAGCATTGATTTAGGATCAATGATAACTCAATAATATATTTTCATCTCCGTTTGATTTCTTATTTGGTGCGAGTAAGATTTGAAACCAACTCAACGCCCTCATACATCATTAGGTAAGGTAAGTGCAACTTGAACTCTACACATAACACTACATATACATCAATCCAAATTGCATTGCATATAAAAAGTTAAATATTCAAAGTTTGAGATCATTGTCAAACTGGAAGCAATTATTGAATTGACTATGCATGTTAAAATTTGAAAGCTTTCTCCTCGTTTTCAAACCTTCCCATTCAGTTCCTCCCCAGCAGTGTGTTACTACCAATATACCAAAATCTAACTTGCATTACAAATATAAATAAAAATTAAATAGTTAATCATTTAAATTTTTAAGTCCCTGGTAAAAAATAGTTGTACCAGAAAACACATCTCAAAATGCTAAGTAAAAAATCAAAGCTTTATCCAATTTTTGAATTGGGCTAGGCTCCATCATCTCCTCCCATTTAAATGGAATGGTAAACTCAAATGGGTTCAAAAGACCCTAATCGTGCCACAATTCAATATAAATAACAACTTCGGAAACTGAATAAAATTTGCACCTTCAGGAATCTCAATACAAATGGCAACTTCAGAAACTGAATATGAACACCAACTTTGGAATCTGAACATAAAATAGAAAACACAGATATTTTGTCAATTCTTTTAGTTACTTACAACTTGTTGGTGGTTACAACTTACTACACATTCACTCCCTCGGTCCCTCCCAGCAAAAAATCAGGAAACAGAAAAAACAACAAAAACAAAAAATAAAAATCACCAAAATATTTGCTAACTAGGATAAGATCTTTTATCCTCCCTTTCTTTTTTTTGGTAAAATCTATATGCAAGACGTGAAAACAGATAACCATTTGTAACCACATTCTCTTCACCTCTGGATATTTGTCACTGAGCAACAGACAGATAATTTGGTATGCGACTCGACTGTTATTCAATTGTTGGATGGAGTAAGTTCTCCAGTAACAGATTTCTCAACTCATTCACAGCAATTATTCCTGCACAGGACCAAAGGAGTAGAAGTATGTTGGTGTTTAGAGATGTTAGACATAATACATAAATTTATACAAAACTAGATCACTCAAATATTATGTTGAATAGGATTCTCGGTGTACAGGGTCAATGGGTCTGTAACATACGTCTGGAGCATTATTTGATGAAGAACTTGACTTCTCTTCCAACAAAGCCTCAGAAATTCTTGATTCTGATTTCTCATTTGAGTAACTGCAAAGGAAAGTATTAAAGAAATGATAACTTTATTGAGATCCTCCAAGATTTTGAAAGTGCAGAAAAGAATTAGTTTTAAAAGACATGCTGCCCATCACAGAATTGAAGTTGAGCTATCAAAGAGTTGTCATAAGCACATGAAACTTAAAAAATGAAACTTTTAAAACAGGTAGAAGAAATAAACTGAACATGAAGCTTTCTCGTCAAAAGGATAAAAGCCAAAACCAACCAGCCAATTAGGATATTACAACAGGAAGTTGAAACCTGAACCAGTATGTTTAGTATCTTCATAAACTCCAGTAAACATACCAATGAAACACTCGAAAGTGAAAACTGGTACATGTTGGAAGCTGAGTTTATTAAACAACCATAAATTGTGGATAATCCATCTTAATAACTCGTTATTACAGTGTTTTAGTGGGGTAATAGATGAATGGTAACAAAACGAGGACTATTGTTGATGTAAATGTTTCCGACTTTTGAATTATCTTTCAAACCACATTTAGACTAAACAGAGGATCAGTATATACAGTATTGATGCCTTGTTAAGTTACCAACATATAGAATTGATAAGATACTTACGTTGAGAGTATGGTAACCCATACAAGCTCCACACAGTCCACCCAAAGAAGCCTTTGCTCTACGGGGATCACACCATAGGTGATTAGGTGTGCAAATGGCCAAAGTTTCCAACCTGCCTGTTATAGCGTATTAGAGTTGGCCAAAGCTATGTTAAACACAGACTTATAATAAATCCAGTGCTATGTTTGTTTGCATAATGATGCACGGGATTGGAGTTGGACTATTAATACTTATTTATACAATTTTAATATCATTAAGCACTTTTTTATCCTTGATTTAATTAGTCCGTGACAATCCATGGACTATATTTTTATCCATGGACCATTTGATACCTCAAAAGGGGTATATAATCCCACCCTACGAATAATATAGTTCCTCATAAATGACTTAGAAAATAGAAATATAAAATAGTCCTTGAGATTGTTATAATAGGACTACTTGAAGGATAAAAAAGTGTTTATAGAATAAACTAGTATGAATAAGTATAAATAGTACAATCTTATGCAAGATAATTGCAAACAGACATAGCCTGGGGGTTTAAACAATCCAGGACATAACTAAGCACTCCACTTATTTTTTAATTATTTCTTTGAGCTTTGGTACGGGTAACAACCATCTATTTTCGCATGGACAAGCAAATCAGTACACTAGATGGACACAGTAGTACAACCAGGATGTAGTGATGTCATTACAATATAATACTAACTCTATTCCAAAATATAAGGCAAGTGATCTTGTATTTTGGAACAGAGGGAGTACAACAATAAGCTTGTATGTGCATGGAATACATTTATATTATATTTCATTGATATTGTTATATTAGCAATTGTGTAAACTGGAAAGTGAAGCTTAACAAGTACTATCATATACACAGAATTTGTGATCTTGTATTTTGGAACAGAGGGAGTACAACAATAAGCTGGTATGTACATGGAATACATTTATATTATATTTCATTGATATTGTTTAAATTAGCAATCGTGCAACCTGGAAAGTTAAGCTTAACAAGTACTATCATATACATAGAATTTAAGTGCATCTTAACAACATTGTGCCCCATCATATCTCTATTTCATAATCTAACCCACTTTCTTCAACTACGTTATACAATTTGAAGTTTGAACTCCAAGTACGATTTGTTTTGAGTTGATATCACAAGACTTCTTTTCCTTTTACCTAATTTCCTTTAATTTCTTAATTTCCCAGGAAAATGACCAAGCACATCTAGACTGTTGAGTTTTTTCCTAAAGTTCATGATTTTATTAAGTCATGATTTTTGGTAGTTCTAGTTAATTTTGATATCTAGAATTTGAAAATCCCATGAACACTTTCTAACGAACAAGAGTACTTGAAATTCCATATTGATTATAGAGAGATATTTAATGGCAAAATTGGCATGTGGATCATGTTTTAATTGTAAATCCACATCGAGTATTTGACTACGTTACACATGGTTTATAAGCATTAATGTGGATAGTCAAATTATTTGTGGAACAAAAGGAAAGGCATGGACACCGAACCCCTTGCGGCCCGCGCCCGGACCGTGATTGCTTCTCAAAGCCGCATTGGTGCTTTAGGAGAACTTTGCACGCGGTGCCAAGTCAGGTCTATATTTTTTGGCCAATGACAATTTTTCAGACATGATTTTTCATTTCAGACAACAATTAGAAGGTAAAACGCTTAGAATGAAACTATCAATTTTCCCTGTAATAAATAAGTGTCTTCCTGACAATTTAAGAACCAACTTTTCTATCTTTCTCTTCTCTTTACTTCTTCCAGTTTTTATAGTTTTTGTTTGATATTGTTACTACAAACAACAACAAAAGTTCAGATAATTTTTCTGATGCCTATCTTGTCTTAGGAGGCGAGTTCATTGTCAAACTCATTGCTGTAAATAGGGGATGAATATCGTCTTAAAGAAAGAACGATCGTTCGATATAGGCTTTTGTTCAAATTAATAGAACAAGGTTCTAACATAGACCACATCAACATGTTCCTATAGCCTTAGTTTTGGAGTGTCATATTGAAATAGTTTCACAACGAGCATGACTCCTTCAAAGAGTTGTCCATAATTCATAGATGACTCTAGTATAATCTACATACTCATATACAGAATAAGTGGAAATGGAAACTGTTTAACACAAATAATTGTAGCAGTTTGCTCATGATTTAAAGTTTCAAATTAGACATATTAATTTAATTTTTGAAACTCATCCTCTATCCATTAAAAAATTATAATATGTTAGAAGATATTGGTTTCATAATCGTAGCCATAATTAGTGTGTACACATTGCTATAAATCAATGGTTACCATAACTGTAAATTAGGGATTGTAAATTAGGGATGCTATACTTGTGTATATAAACTAATGTAATTGGGAGGAAAATATATGACAAGGTATTATTAAACCTCAACTTCTCTGTGTTTTCTACATGGTATCAGAGTCTGATCCTTATCAGGTTCTTTCTTTCGACTCGCTGCCACGCTGCTACTCTTCTTTTTCCTTTAGAAACCTAGTAAGACAAGCTTGCATGGAGAAACTAAGGCCATAAAAGGTATCTACTCCTCCAGGCGACCACCACTAGAAAATCATCCTCGGCAACCACTACCCCACGCTCTTGCTGCCGACGCCACGCGCCTCCTTCTGCCGGCGTGTGGTTCATTTTTTCTGATGTGTTTAGTGCCGGAATGTTCGCCTATTCTCCTTTACAGTAGTTGTCTTGTGTAATTCAGGTTTTTTTCAATTTCCATCATCAATTAGTAGTGCTGGAATAAATTACTGCTATTTTTTCTGAGCCTTTAAAATCATCCTTGTTGCTATTTCTTTGGATATTTTTGTTGCTCCTATTCCTTTATCATGGCAGCATCTGGTTCCATTACTAGTGGTGGTACTTCTGATCTCAGTAAAGGGCAGTTTATTAGAAATCATCATCTTAACTCTGCTTTGGTTCTTAGTCCATTTAAGTTGGATGGCAACAATTATCTAGCTTGGTCTCAAGCATGCCGTATGTCAACTGAAGTTAACTGTATGCAGCATTTCATTAATGGTACAACCACCATGCCTACACAAGCAGGTGTAGCCCAAGAAAAGTGGAAATCTAATAACTTCATGGTGAAAACATGGATTTTTAATTCCATGGAACTTAGTATGCAGAGCAGTTGCATGTTCTTAGACACTGCATATGAGCTTTGGGAGGTTATCTCTCAAACTTTCTCTGTTTCTGGAGATATGTCTAAGGCATATGACATCCGTAAACGAATCTGAGAGCTGGGTCAAGGGGACAAGTCTGTGGCACAGTATTTTGCAGAAATTAATGCACTTTGGCAGGAACTTGATCATTACCGAGTTTTCTGAACCAAATGTATGGAAGATGTAGCCTCTTATCAAAGGTTTGAGTGAAGATAGAGTTGTGGACTTCTTGGCTGGTTTGAACATAGAATTTGATCAAGTTCGTGCACAGTTGATTGGTCAGACACTTTTTCCATCACTGCGAGAGGCTCATGCTCGAGTCCAACAAGAGAAAAGTAGACGTCGAGTGATGGTTCTCAATTCTGTTGACCGATCAACCATGGTTGTTTCATATCCGAAGTCTGGCTCCTCCTTTCAGTCTCCTGTTGAGAAGGAATCCCGCGAATATGACTACTGTGGGGGAAAGAACCATACCAGGGGTTGTTTTAAACTTCATGGACGTCCTAAAGGATGAGGAGGTCGATTTGGTAGTGGTCGTGGACGTGGATCGCAGGCTTATGTGTCTATTACAACACTTCATATTGATACATCCAATGCTTCAGACTCCACTACTGCACTTACTCCTGAGGAAATCTCAGTTTTTCGGAAATTCTATTCCCAATCTTCTTCTCATTATGCTTATTCAGGTATACTTTCTTGTGTTTTTAATGTTTCCTCAACTTGCCCTAGTTGGATCATTGACACAGGTGCTTCTGAGCATATGCCGGGTCCTCCACCCTCTTTACTTCATACATGCCTTGCTCTGGTAAAGACAAAGTTCGAGTAGCTGATGGTTCCCTTTCTTCTATCTCTGGGCGTGGTTCCGTAGTTTGTACTCCTATATTAACATTATCATCTGTTCTTCATATTCCTTCATTTACTGCAAATTTATTATTTGTTCCCCGTCTTTCTGAATCCTTGAACTGTTCAGTCATTTTTTTCGCAACTCATTATGTTTTTTAGGACTTGGTGACGGGGCAAAAGATTGAAAGTGATAGTGCAATTGGTGGCCTATATTATTTAGATGTTCCCTCGTCTATCATGTCCTCTACTCAGGCTCTTCACTCTACTGTCGACTCCAGCCTGACTTTTCTCCATCAATGGCATCGACGTTTGGGACATCCATCTTTTTCAGTATTAGAGTCTTTATTTCCATCTTTAGTTAAGCAATGTAATAAAACTCAATTTTTGTGTGAACTATGTGAATTGGGGAAACACAAACGTTCTATTTATTTTGCTATTCACAGTCGGTATTCTGAATCTTTTACTATTATACATACTGATGTGTGGGGACCCTCTCAGGTTGTTTCCCGTTCAGGTTATAGATGGTTTGTTAGTTTTATTGATTGTCATTCCCGTGTCACTTGGATTTATCTTCTTCGTTCCAAAAATGAGGTGTTTAACTGTTTTCAGGAATTTCATAAAATGATCCAAACCCAATTTGAAGCTAAAGTCAAAATTCTCCATAGTAATAACGGTCGTGAATATAGTAATAATAATGCTTTTGCATCTTATCTCTCTTAGCATGGCACATTATTCTTCAAACCTCCTGTGTAAAAACTCCAGAACAAAATGGAGTGGCGGAAAGGAATAATCGCCACTTACTAGAGGTCGCCCGCACTTTTATGTTCACTATGAACACACCAAAATTTCTATAAGGAGATGCAGTTCTGACTGCTGCATTTCATATAAACTGGCTTCCTTCTCGAATTATTGGGAACAAAAGTCTCATTTCTTTCCTCCAACACACCACTAGTCCTTCTTCTTCACCTCGAGTTTTTGGTTGTGTGCTATGTTCATAATAAATCTCCCACTCGGGAAAAATTAGATCTCAAGGCTATTCGGTGTGTTTTCATTGGGTATTCTCCGACCCAAAAATGTTATAAATGTTATCATCCTCCTTCACACAAAATATTTGTCACTCGGGATGTAACTTTTTGGGAATTAGAACCTTTTTATTCTTCCTCACCTTCTCCTCAGGGGGAGAATGTTATTGATGAGGAGAAGCTTCTTCCTGAGGCTAGTATTACAAGTTCTATTATACCATCGTATCCTATAAACTCTTCTCTTGCTCCTGTTGTTGTGTCTGATAAACTCTTCTCCTGTCTGAGGACCTATGTTTGAAGGGGCAAGAATAAGGCCACCACTTCTACATCACTACACCAACCCTGTTCAGAACCTAGTCATGATAATGCTAATGGTGAAAACCCTAATTCTACTTGTTCTTCTGATGATACTAACCTTCCTATTGCTCTTAAAAAAGGGGTTAGATCTTATACTCAACATCCTATCTCTAATTTCTTAGCCTATAATAAACTATCTACACCCTACCACTCCTTTGTTTCTTCCTTGTCTTCAATATCTATTCCTCAGGGTGGATAGAAGCAATTAGTGATAAGAATTGGAAACAGGCTATGATAGAGAAGATGAATGCCCTGAAGAAGAATGATATATGGAAACTAGTTACTCTTCCTTATGAAAAAAAAACCAGTTGGTTTTAAATGGGTATATACAGTCAAACAAAAGCCCAATAGGACAGTTGAGAGACTCAAAGCCAGACTAGTTGCAAAAAGGTATACTCAAACTCATGAGATTGATTACCAAAAGACATTTGCTCCTGTGGCAAAGATGAACTCTGTTAATCTTATGTGCAGCAAACTTCGGCTAGGATCTTCAGCAATTGGATGTAAAAAATGCGTTCCTTCATGGGGATTTGGAGGAGGAAGTATACATGGAAATATCCCCTGGTTTTGTTTCGTCTGCCACTAAGGGTAAGGTTTGTAAGCTGCGAAAGGCTTTATATGGTTTGAAGCAATCTCCCAGAACCTGGTTTGGTAGATTCCATAAAGCAATGATAAGATTTGAGTATAAGCAGAACCGAGCAAATTATACTCTATTTGTCAAACAGATAAGATGTAAGACTACCATTCTTATTGTTTATGTTGATGATATTGTGGTGACAGGGGATAATAGAGAAGAGATAGTTAATCTCGAAGCAAGTTTGGCCAAAGAGTTTGAGATCAAAGATCTTGGTCCCTTGAAATATTTTCTTGGTATTGAAGTTGCAAGATCGTCCAGTGGGATTTTTCTATCTCAAAGCAAATATGTTCTTAATCTTCTAAAAGAAACTGGCATGTTGGGATGTAAGCCTGTTGATTCTCCTGTTGAAGTTAATCATCATCTGGTAGGTGGCACAGGACCTACAGTTGATAAAGGAAGATATCAACGTTTGGTGGGGCGATTGATATACCTTTCTCATACGAAACCTGATATATCTTATGTTGTGGGAATAGTGAGTCAGTATATGCATGATCCTCTACATTGTCACATAGAAACTGTTTACAGAATTATAAGGTATCTCAAGTCTGCTCCTGGAAAAGGTTTGTTGTTCGCACCACATGGTCATATGAGAGTGGAAGCTTTTTCCGACTCAGATTGGGCTGGCTCTATAGAGGATCGTCGTTCTACATCCGGTTACTGTTCATTTGTTGGGGGCAATCTTGTAACTTGGCAGAGTAAGAAACAGTCTGTGGTAGCAAGATCCAGTGTTGAGACTGAATATCGAGCTATTGCATTGGGTATATGTGAACTAATCTGGCTCCGAACCTCACTAGAAGATTTAGGTGTTACAACTAAAAGGCCTATGCAATTATTTTGTGATAATAAGGCAGTCATTAGTATTGCAAATGATCCAGTACAGCATGATAGAACGTAGCACATTGAGATTGACAGACACTTCATTAAAGAAAAGTTGACTAGTGGTCTTATTTGCTTACCTTTCGTCAAAACAGAGCATCAGCTTGCTGACATCTTGACTAAGGGTCTTAGTAGCAAGATGTTTCATCCATTATGTTTCAAGTCGGGTATGCGAGACGTCTATACATCAACTTGAGAGGGAGTGTTAGAAGATATTGGTTTCATAATCGTAGCCATAATTAGTGCGTACACAAATCAGTGGTTACCATAACCGTAAATTAGGAATTGTAAATTAGGGATGCTATACTTGTGTATATAAACTAATGCAATTGGGAGGAAAATATATGACAAGGTATTCAAACCTCAACTTCTATGTGTTTTCAACATAATATAAAGTCTTTTCTCAAGGATTTTGGGCACTTGAGGGAAGAAATTGTTTAGTTCGTTGATAGATAACTGCTTAGTAAATATGCTACTCTTTAAGACTGATTAGAAACCTTATAACTGGCTTAGATTAAAAAAAATGGAGATTCTTACAGTCAACAAGGGTAAAAAAGACAGCTTTAGCTCGTTAAAAATAACGCCTGGGGACTCCAAACGTAGAAATCCCAGAGCCACATAGTAGATGCTGTTCCACACAGCCGCCCATGCAGTTTGGTCAAAAGCAACTTTGGCAAGAACCACCCACCATTCCTTGGATGGAAAAAGAGCCTAGAAATAAAAGCAAACGATTTCAGGCATCCAAAAAAGAAGATGATGTGGACATAAAGTTGAGTTGTCAAAATGTGAAATATTACCTCACAAAACTGATAATAATAATGAGAAAGGGATCCATGGAAAGAAAAACCAACAAGGCCTGATCGGAACAAGCGAGTTCTATCGAATTCAAAAAGTGGTTTGTCTTCATAACACTGAAAATTAAATTTTACACGCCTAAAGAGTAAGACGATAACAAAGTAAAGATCATAATAAAAAATTTATCATACTAACATGGAAGAACAAACTTACTTGCGCAATCCAATCTCCTACAGCGTAAACAACCCCACTTATCACCATCTTAGCCAATACAGGATGTGTTTTAAGAGCTTCTTCATAGGCAACCCAATTGTGTTCGGGCGCATACCTTAGTACCTCATACAGGGTCCAACCCTGGATAATGCGAATGGAGAAGCCTTACATATGAATAGGAATAATACAGTAACTATAGCTACAATTCTGTTCTTTGCAGACAATTGAGAAGCTCAACTTGGGTTCATCTAAAAGCCTAGACTTTTAAAAGATATTCCAGTATTAACATATACCCATCAGTGATTTACAAAACATTGCAATTTATAGCCTTATATACAATGGAAATTACAATATAGAACAAGGCAAACGAAAAATTAAATTGAAAAAATGCAGCACTTACTTGCCAATAATCATGATCAATAGTAAGCAACTTCGTAATTGCAAGAGACCCAACAGTTAGAACAATAGTGGCATTAATTGCTTTGCCCACAAACTTATCAGAATCCTCCGACCCATCAAACCATACAGGATTCTCTCCCTCAACTTCTCCCCTAATTCGAGCTTCTTCTTCTTCTTTGTAGCTCGAATTGCTGGTCTGTGAAGTAATTACGTCTCGATCTTCTGTCACAGACTTAGCAAGTGGGTAATTGGGTTTCCTTTTCGTTAAGAAGGTTGAGTTCAGTAATGGGTATGACCGGGTGAAGAATTGAGATGAAGAGAGAGAAAAATTAAATGGAGATAAACTGGGAATTTTGGGTTCTGTGATGGATTTGTTTGTTGGTGTTGGAGAAAGGTTATGAGCTGTGATGCTACTGTTTAAAGTAGCCATGCCTGTAATTGGTTTGAGTTTCTAATTGGTTTAAGTTTTAGAAACTCTACAATTACAGGTGATAAAAAGAAAGAGAATCACCAATACAAACCTATGGAGGGAGAGGGCAACAGAGCTCTATTCACAAGCAACTTAATTGGTTGCGCTGCTAACTGCCGAGCCGTGCAGGGATTTTCATTTCATTAATTTGATTGATTTCACATGGGACATGTTTGAATTTTTGGCAAAAACCCACAGCTGGTCAAAAGTTCCCACGGAGAAATATTTGGTACAAAATTCGAAACGTGTTAAGAGCTCCAAGCCGCCAACTTTAATAAATTCTCCATTAACTTAAAAATGTTGATAATATTGTTAAAGAAAATATGCACACTGGTTTCCGCGATATTTAAATTTTTATGTTATCAAAGAAAAAATATATATTTATTTCAACAATATTTTAAAATTTTAATAATATTTAAAAATTTAACAGAATAATTAAATTATTATTTTAGTACTATCAACTAACTAACTAAATATAATTTATTTATTTTTTTGGTTGCTAAATTAAATTTTAAATTAAAGAAAAGAGGAGTACAAACGCAAAGGGCATACCCCATAACCAGAATAAAAAGACCATCCTCGGACACGCACAAGAATAATAAATCTGTACAAGGTTATAAAATTGATTTTGACTTTCAAACTAAATAAGAGTTTTTTTGTGTTTTTGTGGTGGTTGCTAAAACTACTAATTCCATGAAACTTTCACTTAAATTAATTGGAAAAAAATAACAAAATTTCTTCATATCAACAAAGAAAGAAAAAATTCTTGGCAATTAAAAAAATTAATACGGCTCCTTGTAATACATCCAAAAAGTAAAATTCTCACACTCATGGCTAATAGCCTAATAGAGAGAGAAAAACAACGACATACTCATGTCCAATAATAAGCGAGAGAAAAACAAAAATGAAGATGTCCTACCGAGATGTGAACTCTGGTTACTGGACCATGACGAGACCGAGCTCCCGGGACAAGTATGAATTTCATTAGCATGAAATTAATTTAATGTTAAATTAAATAATGGACTAATCTATTATTAAGACGTAGATCAGAGTGTTCTTTTTTTTCGTGTCAATACTGTATTAATCTATTATCTAACTTATCATAAAACTAGCCACATGATAACTGGATCCTTCAAGTATCAACTTTCCACGTTGACTAAACCCAGGTCTCCCCCCTCTCCTTCACCGCGAATGCACCGCTTCACCATCTCTACAACGATGGTTGCTCCCAATCTATCCATATTCACCATTGAAACCCTCACAGTTGGGTACACCATCAAGTGCTGGGCTTTTATGGAGTCTAGTTATGTTTCGACTTGGTTGATGACTCAACCCGAACAATATTGCGTGGATTTTTAATGGGATATTTTTTGAGACTTAGTCCATGGAGCGAAGACTTGGGCCGATTGAAAATTAATGTGCACGTGATGTACAAATGTAGTTTTGTGATTAGGGTTTCAGTAAGTCGTGGTTTTTTGAGAGAAAAGACTGTATTGTCGTTTTCTGATAATAGTAAAATCCCTGCAACTCCGTGGAGTAGGCAAATTGTCGAACCACGTAAATATTGTCTTGTGCGTGTGATTATTTTTCTTTGGCGTTTGATTTTCTTCCATTTTGTTTCTCATAAGTTCAGGAATTTTCGGCTTAATTCCCTTCAACTGGTATCAGAGCTAAAGGTTCGGTTTGAGTGGGTGCAATGGCAGAAGAAACAGGAAAGACGTCTGGAATAGAAAAGTTCGATGGCACAAATTTTGGATTTTGGAGGATGCAAATCGAGGATTATCTTTTTGGTAAGAAATTGCATCTGCCACTTCTAAGGAAAAAACCTGAGACTATGAAGGCTGAGGAATGGGCTCTTCTTGACAGACAGGTACTGGGAGTTATCAGGGAAGACCACAGCAGATTTGATGAAGGCTTTGTTTGGTATGTATGAAAAGCCGTCAACAAACAACAAGGTGCATTTGATGAAGAAATTGTTCAATTTGAAAATGGCAAAAAACGCATCGGTAGCACAACATATGAATGAATTCAACAGTATCACAAATCAATTGTCATCTGTAGGTTGATTTTGATGATGAGATCCGTGCATTGATTGTCTTGGCTTCTCTGCCAAACAGTTAGGAGGCAATGAGGATGGCAGTAAGCAATTCTACAGGAAAAGAAAAGTTGAAATACAATGACATGCGAGATTTAATTCTAGCTGAGGAGATTCACAGAAGAGATGTAGGTGAAACCTCAGGATCTGGTTCTGCCCTAAACCCTGAGACAAGAGGCAGAGGTAATGACAAAAATTCTAATCGGGGCAGATCAAAATCTAGAAATTCTAATCGGAATAGAAGTAAATCCAGATCAGGCCAGCAAGTTCAATGTTGGAACTGTGGGAAACCAGGTCACTTTAAGAGGCAATGTAAAAATCCTAAGAAGAAGAATGAAGATGATTCTGCTAATACTGTAACAGAAGAGATACAGGATGCACTACTTCTTACAGTAGACAATCCACTTGATGATTGGGTTTTAGACTCAAGAGCCTTATTTCATACCACTCCACACCGATAAATCATACAGAATTATGTTGCAGGTGATTTTGGTAAGGTGTATTTGGCTGATGGTGCAGCCTTGGATGTTGTGGGTATGGGAGACGTCTGGATACTGTTGCCTAATGGATCTGTTTGGTTGCTGGAAAAGGTTCGACATATTCCTGACCTGAGGAGGAACCTGATTTATGTTGGGTAACTTGATGATGAAGGGCATACAATACTATTTGTTGGTGGTACTTAGAAGGTTACGAAAGGAGCTAGAGTATTGGCTCGTGGAAAAAAGACTGGTACTCTATATATGACCTCAAATCCAAGAGACACGATTGCAGTTGCTGAAGCAAGTACTAATACAAGCTTATGGCACAACAGACTTGGTCACATGAGTGAGAAATGGATGAAGATGCTACTATCAAAAGGGAAACTACTAGAATTGAAGTCCGTTGATTTTGATATGTGTGAAAGCTGCATCTTAGGAAAGCGGAAAAAAGTGAGTTTCTTGAAAACTGGCAGGACACCGAAGGCTGACAAATTGGAGTTAGTACACACTGATTTTGGGGGCCCTCTCCGGTTGCATCCCTTGGAGGTTCAAGGTATTACATCACTTTCATTGATGACTCAAGCAGAAAGGTATGGGTTTATTTTCTAAAAAATAAATCTGATGTATTTGAAACTTTTAAGAAGTGAAACTCAAGGTTGAGACAGAAACAGGTTTGAAAGTAAAATGTTTGAGGTCAGATAATGGAGGAGAGTACATTGATGGAGGGTTTAGTGAGTATTGTGTTGCACAGGGAATTAGGATGGAGAAAACTATTCCTGGGACACCACAACAGAATGGTGTGGCTGAGCGCATGAACAGAACTCTCAATGAGCTTGCTAAGAGTATGAGGTTGCATGCTGGACTACCAAAAACTTTCTAGGCTGATGCTGTTAGCACTGCAGCTTACCTGATAAATCGAGGACCATCAATTCCCATGGAGTTCAAACTTCCTGAGGAGGTTTGGAGCGGTAAAGAGACAAAGTTTTCATATTTAAAAGTTTTTGGTTGTGTCTCTTATGTTCATATTGATTCTGATACTCGTAGTAAACTTGATGCAAAGTCTAAAATATGTTTTTTCATTGGCTATGGTGATGAGAAATTTGGCTATAGGTTTTGGGATGAACAAAACAGGAAAATCATCAGAAGTAGAAATGTGATATTTAATGAACAGATTATGTACAAGGATAAGTCAACTGTAGTGGCAGACGTTACAAAGGTGAATCAAAATAAATCTGAGTTTGTCAACTTAGATGAATTGACTGGAAGTACTGTTCAGAAAATAGGTGAAGAAGATAAGGAGAATGTAGATTCACAGGTAAATCAGAGTACACCTATAACTTAAGTTTGTAGATCTTTCAGGACCATTAGACCTCCACAGCGTTATTCACCAGCTCTAAATTATCTTCTGTTGACTAATGATGGTAAGCCATAATGTTATGATGAAGCCTTACAGGATGAAAATTCAAGCAAGCAAGAGTTAGCCATGAAGGATGAGATGGATTCCTTGTTGGGGAATCAGTCGTGGGAATTGATTGAATTGCCAGTAGGAAAGGAGGCTTTGCACAACAAGTGGGTATACAGAATAAAGAATGAGCATGATGGTAGCAAGCGTTACAAGGCTAGATTAGTTGTCAAAGGGTTCCAGTAGAAGAAGGGCATTGACTACTTAGAAATATTTTCTCCAGTTGTGAAGATGTCAACAATCAGATTGGTAACGGGAATAGTGGCTGCTGAAAATTTACATCTTGAGCAATTAGATGTGAAGACGACATTCTTTCATGGTGACTTGGAGGAAGACATTTACATGATTCAGCCAGAAAGGTTCATTGTTCAGGGACAAGAGAATCTATTTTGCAAACTGAGAAAGAGCTTATATGGCTTAAAACAAGCTCCTAGACAGTGGTACAAGAAGTTTGACAGTTTTATGCATATAATTGGGTTTAAGAGATGTGACGCTGATCACTATTGCTATGTTAAGTTCTTTGGCAATTCTTACATCATTTTACTATTGTATGTGGATGATATGCTCATTACGGGGTCTAGCATTGAAGAGATTAATAATCTAAAGGGGCAATTGTCAAAACAGTTTGCAATGAAAGATTTGGGAATTGTAAAGCAAATCCTTGATATAAGAATCATTAAAGACGAAGTTAATGGTACATTAAAGCTTTCACAGTCAGAGTATGTGAAGAAATTTCTCAGCCGGTTCAATATGAATGAAGCTAAACCAATGAGCACACCATTGAGTAGTCATTTCAAACTAAACAAAGAACAATCACCTAAGACAGAAGAAGAAAGGGACCATATAAGCAAGGTGCCTTATGCCTCAGCTATTGGCAGCTTGATGTATGTTATGGTGTGTACAAGGTTAGATATTGCACATGTAGTGGGAGTTGTGAGCAGATTCATAAATAAGCCTGGAAAGCAACATTGGGAAGCAGTCAAGTTGACTCTGAGATATCTGAGGGGCTCTTCAGATATATGTCTTTGCTTTACAGGTGCAAGTTTGAAACTGCAGGGTTATGTAGATGCTGATTTTGCTAGTGATATTGATAGTAGAAAGAGTACTACTGGGTTTGTTTTTTACTCTGAGTGGTATAGCTATATCATGGTCTTCAAATCTACAAAAGATTATTACTTTGTCTACTACAGAAGCTGAGTATGTTGCAGCAACTGAAGCTGGAAAGGAGATGATTTAGCTACGTGACTTCTTAGATGAATTTGGTAAAAAGCAAGAGATGGGCATTCTACATAGTGACAGTGAGAGTGCAATCTTTCTTGCTAAAAATTCGGCTTTTCATTCAAAGTCGAAGCATATTTAGATAAAATACCACTTTATTCGTTACCTTGTTGAAGATAAACTAGTAATACTTGAGAAGATTTATGGATCTAAGAACCCGGCAGACATGTTGACTAAGGGTGTCACTATTGAAAAGTTGAAGCTGTGTGCAGCTTCAGTTGGTCTTCTAGCATGAAGACGGGAGGATGACTTACAGGGATAGGGGGTCGTTTTTTGAAAGATTACGGTTTAATGTTGATGATTGAACTAGTCTCCAAGTGGGAGATTTATTGGGCTTTTGTGGAGTCTAGTAATGTTGCGTGGATTTTTAATAGGATGTTTTCTGATACTTAATCCATGGAACGAAGGCTTGGGCCGATTAGAAATTAGTGTGCGCATGATGTACAAAATAAGTTTTGTGATTAGGGTTTCAGTAAGTCGTGGTTTTTTTAGAGAAGAGACTGTATTGTCGTTTTTTCTGATAATAGTAAAATCCTTGCAACTCCGTGGAGTAGGCAAATTGCCGAACCATGTAAATATTGTCTTGTGCATGTGATTATTTTACTTTGGCGTTTGTTTTTCTTCCATTTTGTTTCTCACAAGTTCGAGAATTTTCGGCTTACTTCCCTTCAACATCAAGCTCAAGATAAAACCCGAGGGAGGTGGATAACATTCATTACTTCACTACCACCACTACCAGAGTTGATACATCCCTTCACTGACTGTCTGATCCCAAGTTCTCAACCTTTTTGACAATTCACTAAATCTGGGGTAAATTTTGGATGATTATTATCACAAATTAATAATCAAATTGTCCCCCAGTTTAGTTGCATTCATTTAAAGTTCCGACAGTTCGGGGCTCAATGTGATATTTCCTTTACGTTCTTTTATTTGGTTGGTAAGTTAAAGGGATTTAGTTGCAATCTTGAATGCTGCGTTTCTTTGTTTAATATTTTATCTTTTCTGTTAATTCGAGTTGAACTCTGTATTTGTTCAATGATTTAAAATATAGGAACATTTTTAATGAATTTTCATAACTGAATCCTTTAATTAGGACTTTTAAGAATCTTGGTATGGTAGAGGAATAGTTAATGACGTAAAAGGAAAGAGAATGATATTGAACCAAGTTTGTATCCTTAAGTTTTTCCTTTTGATGAATGGAATGGTGAATTCACTGTTTATTGAATCAGCGGGACATGTTTTCGAGGTTATGGAAGGTGAGAAAATTGGGTTGGATGTTATTGCGTATCATACGATTATTAAAGGGTATTGTTAGTCTGGAAAGATTCGAAAAGCAACGGAGAAGTTTTAAGATATGGAGGTGAGGAATGTGGAATTTGACAAGATTAATTATTTTGACTTTGATGCGGACATGTTATTTGGAATGTGATTATAATTCTTGTTTGGGACTTTACCTAGAAATGAAGGAGATGGAATCCATGCTTTTAGTTTTGTGATCAAAGGGCCTTGTAAAGATGGGATGTTTATGAAATTTTAAAAATATGATTCTAAAGCATTACAATGGTAACTGCGTTGATTGATTCATATGCAAGAAGTGGGAATATGTAAGAGGCAACAAGGCATTTTAGTAGATGAAGCAGGAATGGTTAAGCCCAGATAAGATCACTTATGGGGTTATTGTTGGTGGTTTGTGTAAAAGTGAAAGATTGGAAGAAGTCATGGCGCTGCTGTATAATAATATGGCTATTAATGCGATGTTCTATTCAACTCTCATTGGTGACCTTGGAAAGGTTAAGAAAGTAGCTGAACTCAGAAATTATTTGAAGACATGGTTGATGATGGATATCCTT
The DNA here is from genome assembly GCA_947179155.2 of Hedera helix. Classification (NCBI taxonomy): domain Eukaryota; kingdom Viridiplantae; phylum Streptophyta; class Magnoliopsida; order Apiales; family Araliaceae; genus Hedera; species Hedera helix. Next base: position 44,245,730 of record OX359265.1, on the reverse strand, counting down.
GGGATTTTTTTTGCTACAATGCACTTGGTGATGCATTGGCTAAGAGTGGGAAAATGGATGAAGCGTTAGTTCTGTTGAAGATTGTAATCAAAATGTTTGCACATAAATGATATTAATTAGTGGGTTGTTAACTCCCACTGCCGCTTCTTTAAGAGTTCTTTCAACTCTATTTTGTCTTTCAAACAAGGTAGTCAACGCTTGTAAGATTTTGGATGAGTTGGCACCCATGGGTATTATTCCAGAGACATCATTAACGATACGATCAATGTTTTGTACAAACTTGGTTGTACTGAGCAGGCTTGCAAGTTGGCTGATGGGATTGTTGGTTGTTGACAGGGGTCGAGAGATGCCGGAAAAAATAGACAAGCAACCTACAAATTTTATTGGGTAATCAATTGTCTTCGAGTTCATTTAGATGCTACAGAGGTCAGCAAATACTATATGACATAGAGGTCAGTAAAAAGTAGGATTGTTTTATGCTTCAAGCAGCTTATGGGAGAAGAAAATCATTGCAACATGTAAGTTCAAGTACCATATGGTTCATGTACAGTGATTGCTTTGTATTTGTACATCTCGAGAGATCCAATATGATGTTTACTTACTACTATTCACTTGCAACTACAAAAAAAATAAAAAAATAAGAATAAGAATAAAAAATTTAGACTCTCTACCAAGTGAATAACAGCATTGATTGGAATATGCAAAGCAGTTATTCCCCTGTTTTCCATTTATTGTTACTTCTCTTGGTGTTAGGTAGCGAGTTACGTTTCTCAAGTGACATTAGTTTAAGTAACTTGTCAACAAGGTTTCAGCAAGATCACACAGTCGTTAGTCGTAAAAAGTTCAACTCTATAACAAAACATTTACAGCTTAGCAGTTTAGGGCTGAGCAAGAAATTGAATTTGGCCTTAAAACTATGCCAAAAAAGATCAAATTACATCAATAAAACCGCACCAATGGTTATGGCGTATATGGTGGCTATAGGACGGTTGAGAAACCACATCTATGATTTGGTTTCAGGTTCTGGAGTCTACTGCACCACAAAATTGCACCGCCCCCATAATGGCCAAAATGATGTTGTTTTCATTTGGTTATTATATTTTTTTTAGAGTTACATTACTAAAACGACATCGATTTGGCCATTTATATATATATATATATATATATATATATATATATATATATATATATATATCAACAAGCGTCAAAGCCCTAGTTTCATACTAAGTTCAAAGAACTCTGCCTCGTCTCGTCACTTCTCTTCCTCTCCTCCATCTCCGACTTCAACAACAACTTCATGCTTCCCTCGACTTTTTCTGTTTACACAAGCAGGTACTTGTTTTCCTTCTTCGATTTTGGTTTATGCATGTGTTAGATTTTGTGAATCAGTTGTGATTTTATTGATTTTGGTTTACACATGTGTATTGGACAAAAATTATAAAGATAGCAAGAGGAATTTAAAGTGAGATAGAAAAAGTTGGTCCATTGGAAATCTTCATACCATATATTCGAAATCAGAGCTAAAAGCTACATGCAAACCCTAAATCACATACCAATAAGTTACAACTAAATCAATTAATTTCTAAAGCTCCTATGTAATACCTCAGAGAGTATAGAAACAAATATGTATATAGAAAGAACCTGGATTTGAAGACTAATTAACAATTTGCACCCTAAACAATTACCCAAAAATCGATTTGCACCCTTTGACTATTTTTTTTTAAAATCACCCTAAACTTGATCTTAGTAAATTATTTGCACCCTATGCTCATTTTCTGACCAAATCTTCACCGGAAAGCAGCAAGCGAGGGTATTTAGGTAAAATACCATCATTCTTCTTCTTCTTCTTTCATTTCTTCTCCAACAATCTCATACTCCACGCTTCTCTCTCTCCTTCTCAGTGTAATCCTCTCTCTCCTTAACATCCCATCTTTCTTCCTTTATGGTCTCCACACCTACATCCACCTAGATAATGTCAATCATAACAACACCACCAATTCTCAATAGGGAATCATACCTGCGATTCAAAGACCAGGAGGTTCTGATGCCGAACTCAAACCCAGAAAGAAATCCAAAGAAAAGGTTAAATTTCAATGAAAACATAGCCCAGATCTTTAGACTAAAGCTCAATGATACTCACCTTCAAACCCGACACCATTTCAAATAATTTCACGAGGCTTTCAATTCAACGATTGTGGTCGCGTCTTGTTTATCGGGGCTTATAATTTTTTTGGTGTTTTTCCTGATTGGGTTCTTGATTTTGGATGAATTTGGAAAGTTTATTGTTTCAGATTTAATGGGATGTTTAGCAGGTTTCTTGCACCTAAAAAATCCTGGAATCTGTTCATACATATCTTGTGTTTGTTAAAATGTGTAAATGAATCTAGGTATTCTTGAATTGTGAAAGTGGAGGAGACCCAATATTGGTCTATTTTGGTGGTCCATATTCATTCTCAATCTGCAGAATGTTATTATCAATACTATTATATGTTACTTTTCTTGACTAATGGTGAAATAATCAATACAATAACAAAATCCTTTTTCAACTAACACGGTTGACACTATAATTTGCTAATTTTCCTACCTGAGACATTATAATTAAGCCACCCTGAGATTCAAACAATTTTTCAAACTTCATTATGTTGACAATTTTTTTCGTGATCGTTGCATTGCCACCTTCATTAATCAGAGTCAAAACTAATAAACGAATAAGACAAGTTGGGAAACTTGGGCAACTCACATATGTTATCAAAGGTTCCATTTTTACAAGTAACCAACCGTAAAAGGTCTGTTGTCTGTTCTAAAAGCATGTCGGGTTTATATTTAATCCAAACAGGGAATCCCTTGCATCAAAACAGAGGATAATTCATAACCAAAACCTTAAGATTTAATCAAAACCTTAAATATTAACCAAAAACAAAATATTTAACCAAAATCTTAAAATATTACATCTTTGGATCTTATTATGTGAGACTTGAAGGTATGATAAACAGAATCAAAGATCTATACCTTAAGCAAAGAACATCTGCAAGCCCCTAGTGTGTATTCATTTATATATATCTATATTTAAACAAAAATTATGAAAATTAGAACAAAGAAGAAAAATAGATCAAAAAAGAAAAAATGGTTAGAAAGAGAGAGAAAATAGAGAGCTAGAGAGAGAAAGAGGTGAAGAATGGTAGATAGAGAAGGAAAGAAATAGAAAAAATGAAAAAAAATATAATAATAAGGTAAAATTACTCCTTTACCCCTGCCTCTGTAACATCAAAAAAAAATCTGGTAGAGTTTTTCTCGAAAGATCGATCGGAGGGTGCAAGTAGCGTTCTGATATTAAGTTTAGGGTGATTTTAAAAAAAAATGGCCAAAGGGTGCAAATCGATTTTCGGATAATTGTTTAGGGTGTAAATTGCTAATTAGTCGAATTTGAAAGATAGTTGGTCTTATTGTTCAAGAAATTTCAAAACGTCTAAAGTATTATTAGAAAGAGGGGGAAATTATGTTAGCTCTATAATTTTATTTATAGTACAGATTGCACACTAAAGTTGTAAGAATTTTAAGTTTTGCACTAGGGTTAATATATGTTTTGGTCACTGTACTATAGATCGATTTTCATTGTGGTTACTGACTCTTTTTTTTGTTACAAACGCATTATCATAGTCGTAAAAAATTACAAAATGATCATTTGTTAAAATTTCGTCCAAAAAAATGACGAGAATGCTTACATGGCTGACGGTTAACAAGTGATGTGTGAAAATAATTGACGTGTGAGGTGATGTGGCGCATTTAGCCACATGTAAAATCATGTGCAAGGCATATGATAAAACTTGAGGGGGGAAATTAGGGCTTCTTCGTAACTTCCTTCTGAAACTTCTCTTTATATATATATATATATTTCTCTAATACAAGAACCATGGGAGGCAAAACAAGTTGCAGGAATTAAAAAAGAATAAGTTAAAGATGGAGACTTTCTTTAAATTCATGCTTTTAATTTCACTTCATAATATATACCCTATCATGTTACAGACTTCACAAATTGGGGAAAACATTAGGGCTGCGATTATTGGTGCAATTCTACTAACTTAATAGCAATGTTTAGAAAATCGGACTGGTCATCGAACTGAAAAAGGTACCGGGTGGATGAGTTAATGGTCCAACCAATGGTCGAACCGTTATTGAACCAGTGACGTCACAAATACATAAAAAAAAATATATTATTAATAATTAATAAAATTTTAAAATATCTAATTTTTTATAAGCTAAAATATAGTAAAATAATGTTATAATATTTGTAAAAAAAATTGTAAAAAAAAAAAAAAAACTTGAAAACCGGTTCAACTAACCGGTTGAACCGTTGATCAACCGATTTTTGACCGGATCACTATCAAACAGATTTTCTGGGTCAACTAGCCGAAGCGCCAACCGATTCCAATCGAACTGTCAATCCAATCCGATTTTCTTAACATTGCTTGATAATTTATGAGGCATCAATGGGAAAAAATTCCCTTGAGCTTGCAGAATATGTTGATTTGAAGGAATCATTTGTAGACCCTATTTTGTGTACCAAATGGTTTTAATATGATTATATTTTTTGTTTGAAGTGCTATCCAGTTGTCCCATTGATGACAAATGATCAAGTGCAAGGCTGGGCTTTAACCCATATTTTCTCTCCATTAATGCTCCAATTCCTTGGTTTGTCAAGGTTGCTGCATGCAGCATCTCCTGCTGTTTAGTATATAAAGATTAGGAGGTGGTTCTTGATTTGATGACATCAAGAGCTATCGTGTTACTTCTCCGGTACCCCAAAAAGGAAGGATGGTTAATTTGCATTCTTGATTGCTTAAAGTCATGGTTAAATATGGTGAGTTTACTGCTGGCCAATTAAGTTGTTGTTAATGCCAGAGTATAAATCATGCTAATTTTTAATTAGCTAATTGGCTCACTGGGAGGGTAATCAAGATGGAGTTTCAAGGTAAGAGTGTGCCATCATTTGTTTGAGAAAAGCTTGAAAGGCTGCGAAATCATAAAATAAAAATAAAATATGATATTTGAGTTTTTTCATACCTTGTAGACTGAACGTATAAAGCTTTGAGAATGACATGCTTGGCATGGAGCACATCGTTGGTGAAAGGGTTTATCATGGGTTTTCATCTAAAGATAATGCTTGATCCTTGAAGAATTCTGTTGTAGTTGAGGTAATTTGTAGAGTAATTAATTTGTTAAATAACCAATTATAAGATGCAGTGATTGTGACTCTCCTGAATAACTTGGATTTCGTAGGTGATAAAAATGGGCCTAGGGGAAGGGGGATGGGACTTGCTTTAATCTTGTGAACCTAGGCTCAAAGGAGCCTAATTAAGGGCCAATGACCAGATTGTTGGAATTAGTTGACTTGGGGGGTGTTTAATAAAATTGGATGAAATACTTTTTGAATGTTTAACCAATCTGAATGAGTTGAATGAAGTTGAATTCTGAATACTCAATGAAAAAATTGTTTGATAATTGACATGTCTAAAATATCTGAATAATAAATTTTTATTATTTTACCCTTCTGAAAAAATTCAAAGTTGTTGTAAATTTATTTAATATTACTTAATATAATAGTTATATTGTAAAAAAAAATATTAAATATAAAATACTTCATTCAGTTGTTGGACTTAGTCATTCAGCAAAAAGAAATTAGACTTAGTCATTCAGTCCAAAAATCTAACCCATTAAGTCATTCAGAAAATTTGTATTCAAAATAAACGTACTGAATGACTAACCGATTCAGTCATTCAGATGCAATAAGTTGTAAAGAAACAGACGCTTACTCTATGTACTTCCAAATGGGTCGATAGAATAGTTAAATTGGACCATGACTTACTCTTATGTACTTCTAAATGGGTCGATAGAATAGTTAAAATGGACCAACCCATATGGCCCTGGCTTTTACTATTGAACTATCGATTTTGAGCTGACTGTATTGGAACTGTCATTTCTAAAAGAATTTCGAGTCACCCTTGTTAAAAAGTTTGAAAGTTATTCCTCCTATACATAAGAGCCTCCATATAATTCTTCGCTCTCACAAAAGGTTATCATATTTCTAAGTCTGGATATATGTTTTGGGTCTGCGTTTCAAAGGCTTTTTGGTGACCGTTAAAAGACTTGGTCCTAGTTTCTCCTTTCAAAGTTGCTGGCTGTTTGGGGTACTCCATTTAAGCAGGCCTTTGTTTATTGACTGTGAGTTGATTGCAATGGAACTACGCTTTTTAAAGATTTTGGGTTCACACTAATTAAATTCTTGACAATTTTTTAAAGATTCTGCCTCTTTGTTGACAGTAGAAGAGGCTATCCATGGTCCCACCTCTTTCGGTGAAGAGTAATTAGAAAATAGGACCAAGAAAAGATCTCTTTTGGTTGAACAAAGTTACCGCTGCTTTCATTGTAGGTGAAGGAGAATTAACTTGTGCAGTTGGCCACAGAACAAAATCCTCAGGCATAATAGAGTGCGCTCATTGATTCATCTTCGTCTATTAGTTGTTGCATATCTTCTTTTTAGATTTGCCCAAAAGCAGGTGGGCACGACAAATTCACACTTCAAATAAGTTCTAAAAGTGACATTTAAGTGCAGTTCTGAACAATATCTAGATATTATTCATTCAAGAATGGCCCTCAGAGACATGTCTGGATGAGATATCCACTGAAATCAAACATAAAAGAGACTTGTTTGGATGAGATATCCAGTGAATCTAACATCAAATCATCAAGTTATTATGTATGCCAAGTGTTTGGTTCCAATTGCACTTCTGAACATGTCATTATGTTATGCTGTCAATGTAAGAGTACCGTTGTTTCATTTATTTCTGGAATTATTATGCCTGCTTTCTGTTACAAAGCTTGAAAATGAAGTATTTGTTGATAAGATGTAAGAGCTGAACATTCTAGGCCATTTATGGCGAGGGTACGTGCTTGCTTGTCTTTTTTTTTTGGTTTCAGATTCGTCAGACCAAGAAAATCCAACCGGCCAAAAAATCTCGTGAATGGTCTTGTCATAAAAAATTTCTATCTATATTGTGATACTGTCGAATAGTTTGAACTGATGCTGGGTTTGTGAAATTTTTGGCATATATTTCTTATGTAGCTGAATGCATTGCTCTTTTGCGACGGGGATAGTTCAAATTCTATGTCCCTTCTCAAACTACTAGAATTCTTCTATATTTACTAGATTTGCTAATCTTATTGACTCGTTCTATTTAAGTTTCCAGGAATGGGAAAACTTATCCATCAAAGTTCTTTAAGGGCATTAAAAGTTCTAATTAAAGCTCAGAATTTTTATCCAGATTACTGGTATATTGATTAATGAGATTTTGTTTTTATTTTTTACACGGTGAATTACAAAAAGGGAGTTTAAGTAGAAGATCTATCTAGTATGTCAATGGTTTAACCTCATTCATATGACATCCCATTTGAGTCTAAGACTCTACATCTGGTAAGTCAATAACTTCACCTCTTTTTGGCTTGCCATTTGAGTCTATGTTTTCTAGCTTTATCTATAACACCCCCTTCCCGAACTGGAAATAGAGGTTACACACATAACATAACAAAACTAATAAACTGATATCCAAAACTTGAATATGAAACCGAATAGTCTAAATAGATAATTGTCAACTGGCTAAAACACGGTCTGAGTATTACTACAATACTTAGAAACCAAAATATCAAATTCTACACAAAATGTCTAAACTATTTATATAAAAGAGCACTCTTCACACTTGCCCTTACTCCCTTGATTACCTGCCGGAAGAAAAAATACAGCATGAGCCAAATGCCCAGTACGGATATAGAGTGCAAGAAAATAAGAACTAAAATGAATAACAAAACTAACTGAACTGAACTAATCTGAATAACATAATAGGCTGAATCAAATGGCTGGAGTTATTTCATACTGAGCTCAAAATAGAACAAAAATATACCTTGTCACAAAGACAAGTCAAAATACTGCCACACAGGCAGGCACACATTAGACTGCATATCCAAATGTATGCAAAATCGGAAGGTGTGTTCGACACAAACAACACTAAACCGCAGAACAGAACAGAACAGAAAACTAGGGTCGACCCATACGCCTCCCACAACAAAACATCAATTGGCCAACTCCCGTCGGAGCACACAAAATGGAGACGTCGTGGACTAATCACACCACCACGGAAGTGTCATACCTCGGTGTCAAGAGGACATGCCTGTGGTATCCCACAGGTGGTTATAGCTCAGGTATACCCTACGGTACATTCTAACGAAAATAGCATGTCACAATATATGCGACACAATACAAACAAAAGGAGTTCTAATATGCACATGCTAAACCGAAACGAATCAACACAAAGTCCTCAAAATATATTAGCATGCTATACAGAATCAAAATAAATACTAGACATGCTCTTTATGTCCAAAGAGTACAAGTTATGAATTTCCGAATATCTAAAAGCAAACAATTCTATCATAAGCATTTGACTATGAATAATATATTGAAATAGTATTTGAATTCTAATCGAGAGACAAAACGAATAAACTTGAAATTAAAGAAATATCCCTGAAGGAGTACGGAATCCGTACCTAAATTAAGCAATGAAATATCCGAAATTATAATCCAAAACGACTCGTTAAATTTTCTCCGTCGGAACTAATTAAACAAAATAAAGGAATAAATATAATTAATTAATTGATTAAGTTTTACACATTTTCTTGCTCTTAGGCGAATTTGAAATCATTTCATTCTTAACAAAATTCTACCTAAAGTTATATATATTTTAATCATATATAATATTTTAATAATTAACCACCTTCTTGTTCTAAAATAAATTTAAATATATTTACAAAAATATTCTTTCTATTTTTAATTATGTTTCAAATAAATATTATTATTATTATTATTATTATTATATTATTATTTCAAAACTCTAAAGTTACAAAAATAATAATTTAATATCTCAAAATACTAATTACTAACAAAGATATATACCCAAAATATATACACTAACAAACTAAATAACATATAAAAATTAAAGCTACAAAATTAAAACTAATACAGAAAATTAAATAATTACACAAAAAAAGAAAAAAGAGACGTACCCGAATTTAAGAAGAGATTCATCGTCTCCAAAGAAAATTAAAAGAAATTTGGGCTTATATCAATATCGAAAATCCAAAGAAGAAAAATAAAATATTTAACTAGGAAGGTTCTTACTTAAAAGCCCCTCACACAACAAGATTTTTTCTCACAGTGGGAGATCCTTATTATTTAGGTGAATAAAAAGAGAGAGGGTGATGCCATATATATAGGCTAAGGAATAGAAGGATTTCACTTCAAGGGGTGATGTGGGACTTTGAAATGAAATAACCGGTTATTACATCATCTATGTTAACAATTTGTGTTGGGATTGAAGGAATGGAATAGGGGAGGAAATAGAGATGATTTTAAGTCATTTCAAGTGTATGTTTGGTTGTTGGTGGCGGTGAGTGATGTAATATGATGGCAAAATATATCTATTCTATTGGAATTGATTTTATTCCGTCACATCTCACATGGAATAGAAATCAAAGAGATGGAATGAATTTTCATTCTATTGGAATGTTTTATCCTCTAAAATGATTATTAAATACGCTACTTTTTATTTCATTCCTTCTTCCGTTTCATTCCCTCAATCTAGACGTTTACGGATCTTCCTGACTTCTAACTAGAGTATGAAAAGGACATAACTGAGGTAGCATTTTTTGCTATGTAAAGAAAAGAAAAGATCACTGGACCAACTTCTGTATATAGTTAAAAAAATGATAGAAGTATAGAACTCAGGGCCTTACTGTGAAATTTTGATGGTTTTTTAAACTTGTCATTCACTAATCTTAATCCTCTGTACAATACTTTGTATTACAAGTACCACTGGAGCAGCTAAACCTCAAATAGTTTAAAGGTTGTTTAGTTGAGTTAGTAACCAGTTCATATAAATTTAGGTATGCTCAATGGTATACTAAACTGTGTCGGAGTTGTATTTAGGAGTGCAGAGAGCTTTAAACTGTTTTATGTTTAATTGATTTCATATATTTACAAATTAATATTGGGCAATTTGAGTACCTGACTCATCACCACAAGTGACAATTGAAGTTGAATATGCCATGGGAATCTCAAGTCAAATAGGAGGAAGTCAATTAGTTCAGGCTGAAAGCTGAATGATGACATTTTCTTGTAAATTCTTGTTCACCTTTAATTCATACAATTCACTTTCCTCATGAATCAAGAAGATGCTTTTTAAGCTTCTGCATGCTTTCTATTTCAGTTTTATGCACATTCTCTTGAAAATCCATGTGACATAATTAGATTTCTATGAAAAAAATATAGTAGACCTCATCAGCTAATATACGAAATTTTCATTTTTGCCCCCTCGTTTAACAAAAAGAGTATGATTTACGAATAATATTTTTGTTTCATATATATTCTTAAAAAAATAATTTTTAGCTTAATAGTGTGGTGTGATTATGAAATTATGATGATAAGTCATTTTATCAAGATTTTGTGTCATTTTATGCCAATTATTTTGATAGAATAAAGATAATGATAAATGTAATGGGAAAAACCCTATTTTGTACTATTGTGTAGACTTTTTGATGTAAAGGATGATTGGGTACCACTTGAAATGGAAACTTGCTTGGACAATTATCACTAGTTGTTAACAAGCTCAAAACAGAGCAAGTTCTCATTTTCATTTTTCTTTTGTTTTGTTTGTCAAATAAAACTTCATTCATATAAAAGCACATTTAGAGATCAAACCAGTAACATGCATGAAGAATATAACTCCGTTCCCCAAATAGACACTCATTTGGATTTAATCTTAATTATTTTGTAAAATTCAAAATTATGATGTGATTTTTTTATTTTTGTTTGAAATATTTGTATTGTAATTAGTAATCTATTACTATTACTATATATAATAAGGCAATTGAAAATCTTATCCAAATTAATTTAGTTGGTCATTTCAAGAGTAATTTGGTCATCAGCTTATAATTTTCAAATTCAAATTACATAATTATAATAATACATGTTCAAATTCAATAAATATAATTATAATTTGTTATCTATATACTCACAATTAAACAAAAGAAAAGTCATAAAAAGTATTTATATATATACACGCACACGCACACGCACACGCACACGCACATGTACGCACATACACACACACACATGTACACACGCACATAAATAATAATCTAAAAGAGAAACTTACAATTTAATTAATTTGATAAACAAAAAATATATAAGAAAAATAGCTTGTGGCTTGCATGGGTTTCAAGCTTGTACTTTTTAAGGAGTTTATAATATTAACTATTGCACTAATTAAGATAAATTCGTATCAATTTTAAATTTTAGTATTTTTCAAATTGAGTACAACAAAAAATAAATAAAACTATTTTTGTGAAAGGAGGAAGTATTGCAGTTTCGAATCTACACAATATAAAGGGTCCGTCCAATGAGGCAAATTGGTGCATTAGCCATCCAGTCAAATGTGAAGATAATGTTCCTGTGAACAAAAATGAATTCTGTAGAAAATGTTGGTCTGCCCGGTTGAACATTAAACTTGAAATATTGGCATGCAAGGGAGCATTTGCTTCGTGCCAAACCATCCACACACACACCAAAAATAAATAAAATAAATAAAAAACACCGTGGAAGTGATGTCTTTTGGTCCCCCTGCCCTGCTCCATTCTATCTTCTTCTCCATCCATTATAGAAGAATCTCTCTCTTTTACCTCTCAGACACGAACACACGCTAATAATGGCAGAAGTCTCGTGGTCTATAAAGTGTCGTACTACAAATGATTCAATGAAATAAATTTTAGTAGGCTTCTTCGGTTCAAAAATGATATGCAAGTTGGCCTCAGGACAATTACATATCATGTGGGCTCCTCCTTCAATTTGCTTCTCTTCATGTGAATTTATACAAAGAATATGTCACTAACAACACTAATTGAAACACCTCTCCTGTATATCATATATGCTGCGGCAAATTCCTAGCCTAATGGAACCAACTATTACTAATATCAGTAATGCAGATGGCAGCAGCGGCAGCGGCGAAGATACTATCAGTTGGTTTGAAGGCGTAGCTGAAAACGCTGGGCTTGTTCAGACGCAGACGCTTAGCAGGATTCTCAAACCCAATTATGGCGTCGACTACTTGAAGAAATGGCTGGGAGACATGGATGTACACGATATGGATGACAATGCTTTGGAATCAATGTACACCTCATTGGTGCCTCTTTCTAGCCATGCAGATATGCAGTCTTATATTCAGAGAATTGCTGATGGGGACACGTCTCCCTTACTCACTCAACAACCCATTACAACCCTCTCCTTAAGGTAGCAGCTATTTGTGCTTGTTAATTTGTTCAAGATTCAATCTAAGAATTAATCGGATGCTTTAATTCTTAGATCCAGTTAAACCCACAACTCATACATTCAGAAGACAAAATGTAAGAGTTATAGGTTTTACCTAGTTTCTGTTTATCTGATTTGATTTACGTGGGCTGGTATGATTGATCAAGATTCCCTTGTTTCTCTAATGGTGATCATTAATTTGTAGTTCCGGGACCACAGATGGGCGACCAAAGTACGTTCCCTTTACTCGCCATAGCTCCAAGACTACTCTTCAGACTTTTAGGTTGGCAGCAGCATATAGATCAAGGTTTTTCTCTCCCTCTCTCTGCAAAGTTTTCTCTAAGATTTTCCAATTATCACAAGTACGGATGGAAAGTATATAAATTTTGTTATACTTCTTTTCAAGAAACTTGTCAAAAGTACTCGATGAAAATTTTGATTTATGTGCTTCTTTTCTACATCTAATCTAATCTTATAAAGTTTTTTCTTCTTCTTTGGGAAATGATGCAAGGGTTTATCCAATAAAGGAAGGAGGAAGAATCCTAGAACTCATATACAGTAGCAAACAGTTGAAAACAAAGGGAGGCTTAGCAGTAGGGACAGCCACAACCCACTATTTCGCTAGCGAAGAGTTCAAAGTTAAACAGGAAAAGACTAAATCTTTCACTTGCAGCCCAGATGCAGTTATCTCAAGTGGAGACTACAAACAATCCACATATTGTCACCTCCTTCTGGGCCTGTTTTTCTCTTATCAGGTAGAATTCATAACCTCAACTTTCGCATATAGCATAGTCCAGGCCTTTACATCATTCGAAGAGCATTGGCGAGACCTATGTGATGACATTAGATACGGCGCTGTCAATTCAAGAATCGTCACCATACCAAAAACCCGACGATCTGTCTTGGAAATCTTGTCACCTAACCCATCTTTAGCTTCTCAAATCGAAGCTATTTGTGAAGAATTAGCACAAGTGGAGTGGTTTGGCGTAATTCCTAAGCTATGGCCAAATGCCAAGTATGTTTACTCTATAATGACTGGCTCAATGCAACAATACTTGAAGAAATTACGGCATTATGCCAAGGACTTGCCCTTGGTGAGCGCAGACTATGGATCTACAGAGAGTTGGATCGGAGTTAACGTGGACCCTACTACTCCACCGGAGAATGTTTCTTTTGCGGTCGTTCCCACTTTTTCTTATTATGAATTCATACCACTTCACCGATGCAAACAAGATTATCGGAGTTCAGCTAATGATCATGGCTACACTGAAGATGAACCGGTACCTCTCTCCAAAGTCAAGTTTGGGCAAGAATATGAGATTGTCGTAACTACTTTTACAGGCAAGTAACTGTAATTTCAATTACCCACTTCTTTTATTTATTTTTTTGTCACTGCAATAATTTTTAGCTCCAAAAAAAATCTCTGGGGTGACGATGGCATAGACTAAAGATGTAGTGTAGATAAGGGCCAATGAATGTTGGAAAAATCTACTACTATTTGATGATTGCTGATTTGCTTTTTTAATTAAAGCCGGAAAGCTTTTAATTAAATGCATTGCAACTAAGTGATCCATTATTGGGGTCACTTTTTATAAGTAGTTAGCTAGTCACAGTATACTTGATTGTTATGTTTTCTTCTCCTCCTTAATTACACTGAACTGTATAGTCCATATCTCACAGGACTTTATAGGTACAGATTAGGAGATGTGGTAGAAGTGGCTGGTTTTCACAAAGGGACTCCCAAATTGAATTTCATATGCAGGAGGAAGCTAATTTTGACAGTAAATATCGACAAAAATACCGAAAAAGACCTCCAGCTAGTGGTGGACAAGGGTGCACAATTACTGAGCAAGGCAAGAGCCGAGTTAGTTGATTTCACTAGCCATGCTGACGTGGAAAACCAACCGGGGCATTACATAATTTACTGGGAGATTAAGGGAGATGTCGAGGAACGCATTCTCAGAGACTGTTGCCGAGAAATGGATGCAGCATTCGTGGATCACGGCTACGTTGTGTCGAGGCGAACCAATTCGATTGGACCTCTAGAGCTTTGCATATTGGAGAGGGGTACTTTTAAGAAGATTTTAGAGCATTTCATAGGAAATGGAGCAGCATTGAGCCAATTCAAGACTCCAAGGTGCACTAGCAATCAAGTGTTGCTCGGAATTCTTAATGCATGCACCATTGAAAGGTTTCACAGTACTGCATATGGGTGAAAAACATGAAATGCAACTGACAATAAAAGGACCATGTTGGGTGGCGGTTAAGTACTGCTTATGTATCATTCTGAGCTAGTACTTACTTTCTACAGTTTTCAAGGTAAATTTACTAGTAAATAAGTAGAGATGTTTTCATATAATAAAAAAAATCGCGCACGACCTTTTCTAAGGCCAAAATTGCGTGAAAATGTTTTCTATGCAATTGGGACATACAATTTTTGAGCAGTGTAGCACTGCTCTGGCTTGTTTATGGTAGAGCTTGCTCTGGTTAGTAGTACGATCAATGAATTAGATGAAGGTATGGATTGTCAGTTAATAACATAAATAATAAAGTAATAAACCATGCTTTTTACATTTTTAGCTTATTAATATAAGAAACTTGATTCGATTAACCGATTAATACTCTAACAACGTAAAATTTCAACATCCACAAACTAAGCTCACTTCAGATTGATTTGTACCGCAAACATGTTAAACTTGAATCTCTACTTAACGTTCCATTTGGCACGAGAAAATAAAGAGAAGAAATGTTACCCATGGTCAAGCATGCCCTAAAAGTGAACCTTTTTCTTTCCTCTCATTAACTTTTGGAGTAGAAAAGTTTTGTAGGTTGGAATGGGGAGGGAACCCTTTACTAATGGTCTAACCCTTCCAATTTAACTCCCTACTAATCAAGAATTTAATTTGGCTAAGTTAGACAAACTATGCTAGAACAATCAGAAATTTCAACTTAACTCGACGCTTTTACACCTCTATTCTCAACTCTTTATCCTATCAAAGTAATTAAGGAATCATACATATGATGATAAACATACATAAGATACGTAAAAATTAAGAATAATCTCATCCTAATTTATTTTATATTATTACTCAAAATTTTACGTTAATCGCAATTTAATTTCGTGATAAATTTATCGATCTATAAATTCTTTTTTATAATAAGTATGACTCGTCTCAGTTAGTCCACTAAATTATACATCCCGACAAACACTGAATGGGCCGAAATTGAAGAATTGAAGATCCCCTCTGGACCACCGGCTCACCACCCTTGAACAGCTCCCTTTGAACCAAAATCAACGCATTTACACGTTTATTCTCAACTCTTTGTTCTATCAAAATAATTATAAAATCATACATATGATGATAAACATGTATGAGATAGGTAATAATTAAGAATAATCTCATTTTAATTTATTTTATATTATTACTCAAAATTTTACGTTAATTACAATTCAAATTTGTGACAAATTTATCGATATATAAATTATTTTTTATAACAAGTATGACTCGAACTTGGTTAGTCCACTAAATTATACATCCTGACAAGGAATGAATGGGCTACATTAAAGAATTGAAGATCCCCTCTATATGGGTATAAATGAATTTAAATATAGCAGTATTCATACTCAAAAAATTAATTCGTTATTCATATTCGTATCCGGTATCCAGCAAATTTTAAAAATGTTATCCATATCCGGTATTCGAAATAATATCCGAATATGAATAATATCCGTTTTCGTGTATTTTATTCGAATATTCAGATATCCGGATTTGTTTATCAATCAACTAATATAAAATTCATTCAAATTATTTACAAAAAATAAAGAAATTTTTTTGAATAATTACTCATAACCAATCATAATTTAAACTTTAAACTATGCATATTAATGAATGAATGTTAATTTATTTATTTTTAATAAATACAATAATCAATGCTCTAAATTACAATTCAAATAAGTTTTCATTATTTTTGAAATTCTAAATTCAAAATGAATTATCTACTTATTAATTTTTAGATATCTATTAATAAGTAAATACCTATTTTATGTGTTAATTTAGAATAATATTGTAGTGTGTATAAATATTTATAATCTATAATTATAACATTTAAATTATATTTATAACACATGTTAAATGATACATTTTAGATGTATTGTAACACTATATATAACTATAATAAAAGTGAAAATAATGAGTTTTAAAATATAGTTCATTAATGAATGAATATTAATTTATTTATTTTTAATAAATACAATAATCAATGCTCTAAATTATAATTTAAATAAGTTTTTATTATTTTTGAAATCCTAAATTCAAAATGAATGCTCTACTTATTAATGTTTAGATGCTCATTAATAAGTAGATATTCATTTTATGTGTTAATTTGGAGTAATACTGTAGGGTGTATAAATATTTATAATCTATAATTATAACATTTAAATGATATTTATAACACTTGTTAAATAATATATTTTAGATATATTGTAACACTATATATAACTAGAACAAGTGAAAAAAATAATGAGTTTTAAAATATAGTTCATTAATGAATGAATGAATGTTAATTTATTTATTTTTAATAAATATAATAATCAATGCTCTAAATTAGAATTCAAACAAGTTTTCATTATTTTTGAAATCCTAAATTCAAAATGAATATTCAACTTATTAATGTTTATATATCCATTAATAAGTAGATGTTCATTTTATGTATTAATTTGGAGTAATATTGTAGTGTGTATGAATATTTATAATCTATAATTATAACATATATATATATATATATATATATATATATATATATATATATATATATATATATATATATATATATATATTATTCGAATACGAATTTCGGATACGGATCCGAATTCGGATATCAGATTTCAGATATCCGCTATCTGCCGGATATATTTACGGACGGATGTTTAACGAATACGAATACGCCTATATTCGTATCTGTTTATTTGCGAATACCTTTAAATCGAGTACGGATATATTCATTTTTTTTCGAATGCAAATAATATCCGTTTTTTTTCGAATGCGGATGCGAACGAATACGATTTTTTTTGTTATTATTTACAGTCCTACTCCTCCGAACCACAAGCCTACCACCCTTAGAACAGCTCCCTTTGAACCAGAATCGACGTGTTTACACTTCTATTCTCAACTCTTTATTCTATCAAAATAATTGTAAAATCATACTACATATGACGATAAATATGTATGAGATAAATAAAAATTAAAAATAATCTTATCCTAATCTATTTTAAATTATTATTAAGAATTTTATGTTAATTGTAATTTAATTTTATGATAAATTTGTTGATATATAAATTATTTTTTATAATAAGTATCACTTTATTCCACTAGATTATACATCCAGACAAGGAATGATGGGCGGACATTGAAGAATTGAAGATCCCCTCCTACGGATCCCCGGCCCACCACACTTGGAAAACAGCTCCCATTGAACGATAAACGTAAAAAGTCGGGAACAGCTGGCTAGGCTATGTAACATCTACTTCTTCGGTTCTTCCTCAGTCTTGCCCAGTCCTTGTTATCCATGCTGCCACGTACGTACGGCGCACTCAGCCATCTACGAGAAATCAATGCTTTTACTCGTTTTTACCGTAACAACTTTTTTGAATTATTGAGCATGAGACAGAAACAGAGACAAAAAAAATTACTACTACCTTTTAAATCGTACTCCCTGTCTCAACGCATGTTTTGCTTTCAGAGAAGTTATTAGGTGATAGCGGAGCATCGTTAGATAATACTCAGGCCATTAATATGTTATTTCTTCCGTCTCAAATTAAAAAAAAAATTATTAATTTTTATAATTAAATTAACAATTTTTTAAATTAATATATCGCATTATTTATTTATATATATATAAAAAACTTATAAATATTATAAATTACATATAATTTAGTATTAATCTTAATATTTACCTTTTTAAAAATATAAATATATATGTTTAATTCTTAATTTTAAAAATAGTTAATTTGACCACAAAAATCAATAGAAGACTTTTATTTTGAGACGGATGGAGTATTATTTTAATATGTATAGTAGATTTTTTTAATCTACATAATGATATAACAGTATGTGAATGGTCCTGAAACATCACGTGACCATATTTTAAGACCATAGAATAATTTTTCTTTACTTACACAATTTTAAAAATATTTAAAGGTCAAAATGAAATTAATTTTTTTGTTCATTTAAAAGCAATTTACTTAACTTAACAATCACTTAAAAATAAATTTTCAACAATTATTTAAATTTAAAAAATTGGCAAATCATTGTTTTCTTTTTCGATACATTATCTTCGTTCACATTATTAATTTATGACTTTATGTATCAAAAAATTTAAATAGAAATGATATTTTTATAAATTAATTAAATTTTTTTATAATATTAAATAAGATTTATTTATAAAAATATTAAATTAATTTAAATTTTTTATATTATCAAACGAGACTCGCTGATAAAAATATCAAATATCAATACCCTTTTTAAATTCTCAACACATCTATTTCGTCGTGTAGTGTTAAATAATAGCTTTGTCATATTGTAATGTAACAACACTATCTCTAGCAATCTCTTTCGTCAATAATTTTTTCTCATTGTTATTACAATTTATTTGTTTCTTAAATTGAATGGATAATATTCTTCTCAACTATTTTCACCATTATTTTTCTTAAGATGTGTTTCAAAATTTAAACTTGAAAGACTCAAAAAAGAATAAAGAAAAATAAATAAATAGAAAAAGGAAAAACTCCCTAATTTACCTTATTCAAATTAATTTTGGAATACAATAATTCCTCTAACCTACTGTCTTATTATTGTATCTTAATAATTATATACTTCCACCGTCTTGATATAATGGATGCTATATTATATTTTTGATAATAAAACATATAGAACATAATTCAGCGTAATTTTATGGATGATCAAATAAAATTTTAACATAGAAAGAAGATTATTAGATTAAAGAAAATTATTCCTAAATATTATATGTTCAAACATTAGATTAGAGCAAGTATTCTTTTTCTAGGAGTGGAGGTGTTGCCCAAGTTTTAATGAGATTATTATAATATATGTTGTGAGACAATGATTGTGGACTTGATTATAAATAGAAGAGTCATATTATATATTATGATAATTTTAAAATTATAATTGTAAAATATACTAATCAATTCACGAGATTAGATAAAATTATAAAAAAGATTTTATCTATTATATATTTTTTTATAAAAATTATCATTAATATTTATTTAAATAAATGACAATTAAATACTCGTTTTAAATATTTATAATATATATCATTTTCTTAAATAGAGATAGACCGGGGAATGAGAAAAGGGTAAGGAAAATTGGTACGATTCTGATAGCCATGGAAAAGAATCTATTGGGCTCTCTAGGATGATCGCTTGGGTTGGATTAGTAAATTGCCAAGCCCATACATTCTGGGCTGAACCAACTTTCACTTGGAGTAATTGGCTTCGGAAGCAAATTTAACCTAGAAGAAGACGTTGCCAATTTTTTTGTATATCATGTACAAAATACTCCCTTTATTCCATTAAAAGAGTCTCATTTTATTTTAATTAATTCTTAATTTAAATTGAGAAATAATGACTTTATACTTAGGGCATTGGCCCACTAGTTATCTCCACCCCTTGTGCTCTAAAAGAATAGGAGTTCAAACTTTTGCAGTAGCAACGTAGTGTGTGTAAATTTAAATTTTGTCTTAAATTAGCAAAAAAATTAATTTTATACTTAGAAATATTTTTTAAGCATTTTATAATATTAATATTGCATTAACTAAAATCAAATGAACTTACTTAAAAAAAAATTATAAGAGATGCTTTTATGAAACAAAGGGATTTAAAATTTTTGATCTTATATATCTTAAATGATGCGACAGTAAATAAAATAAATAATTTTTAAAAATATAACCACTCACACAATATATACTTAACTTATTTAATAATTGCGCATAATTTAAAAAAATATTTAAGACAAATAAATAAATTAATTAAGAACCCAAATATTATGGGCCTTGGGAAATGACAATAATGTTACTGTAGTCTCATGCACTGGGCCTGCTGACCCAATATGTGTCGCTCGTTTGGAAAAGAATGACGGCTATGATTCGAGGTGGCGTATTGGGGACCTCTGAGCCATCAGACACCAAATTAATTAGCGAGCTAGTCTAGTGTAGTTTAGCACGTTGTTCTTTGTGCAAATAGAAATGGGTCCTGAGAAAGAAAGCCCACGATAATCTGACTGTGGTCTACTAGTTGTCCCTCATGGCCCACTTCCAAATATTTTCCCATGAAATAATAATAGGTTGATAATATTTTTACCCTTCAAAAATCATTTTGTATGACTGCACAACTTATTTAGGCATACAATACAAGTTTGTGATACACATATTGCGTTGAAAATGATTTCTAACCTTGGAGATATTATTGCTTTAATAATAATAATAATAATAATAATAATAAACAATTTCAGGTAACACAACAAATACCCTATTCATGTTCTCAAAAAAAAAAAAACCCTACTCGCTAGATTCCAAAAACACGTGTCCATTATCGCCTAAAATGAGTAATTATGCGGTGATTTTAAACATTTGTCACGTAGTATTTTATATTATTCATGTATTATCACTTCAGCACTTAAAGTAAAATTACTCACTTTAAGTATTAAACTAATAATACATGAATAGTATCAAACACTACGTGACAAGTACTCTAAGAGCATTTAATTATTTTTCACCTTAAAAGTCAAAAACTTCCCCCTCGCATAATCACTCTTTTTTCTCCCACTAGATAACCCGAAAAAGTGACAGTCACCATTTTTAAACTGAAATACAAAATTGTTCATTTAATTTATATTATTTTTGCAAAATTCTCCCTCAAATTTATTTTTTTTTGGCAAAACTCTTTATCCTATTTGTATTATTTTTGCAAAACTCTCCCTAAAAAAAAAATTAGGGCAAAACACTCCCTTCAAGATATATTAGTTAGGCAAAAAGGACTCTTATATTTTTATTTCATTTATTTTTTTATGTGAAATTTATTTCCTATTTTGTAATTAAATATGTGAACTAATTAATTTAATTAAATAAATAAATTACGAATTAAAATTAAATATGTTAACTATTTAATTAAATATTCTAACTTAATTATATCCTAAATTACTTAATTAGATCCTAACTTTTAACTCAGGGCCTTTAAATTTGTGAACTAATTAAAAATTATATTTAGATCCTAAATTACTTAATTAATTATTTATTTAAATATATATTTAATTAATTAATTAACATATTGCAAATTCTTAACAATCATTCACCTAAAATCTACCACGTATCTAAAGATTCAACTAGACTATTATATTTTCTTTGAAAATTACTCTTTCATTTTCAAGAGCGAGGGCATATATATATATACATGTACAGTGATAATATTATTTGAGAAAGAAAAATTCTTAACAGTTTTGGTTTTCTGTTACTGGTGATTGATTTTATGTTATAATTAATTGTATCAAATTCCCTTTATGCTAGATTTATGAAAATATCCTAACTTAATTAGATCCTAAATTACTTAATTAGTGATTTATTTAATTACATATTTAATTTTAAATAATTATTTATTTAGTTATTTAATTAGTTCACATATTTCATTAGTCATTTATTTAATTACATATTTAATTATAAAATAGGAAATAAATTTTACATTAAAAAAATAAATGAAATAAAGATGTAAGAGTTTATTTATGCCTAATTAATATATCTTGAAGGAGAGTTTTGTCTATAAAAAAATTTGATAGAGTGTTTTGCAAAAATAATACAAATAGAAGCGAGAGTTTTGCCCAAAAAAAAAAAAAAAGTGAGAGCTAGAGTGACAATTCTGCATTTCAGTCCCATTTTCATCCAAGGAAGAAGATTTATAGCACAATGGCACCAAGAACAAATGGGCCATTCTCTGTTTCTCTTATTGTAGTTTCTATTGTTTGATTTGGTGATGAGAGAGAAAGAGACTGTTAATTGATTGATTGAGGGTAATTTGCGCTGAATTAATTGGTGGTGAATGGGAGGAGATAGAAGCCTAGTAGCACCGAGTGTAGCTCCATTGGGTGTTGGTGTTGGGGAAAGAGAACAAGGGAATTTGAGCAGCTTTGATAGCTCTGTTTATGCTGTGTCATTTGGCTTTGTGGCCACTGTTGTTCTCATATTAATGTTCCTTTTTATGGCTATTTTTGAGAGGTTTCTCCGGCCGAGATCATCAGCCTCCGCCGGCCAGAACAGCCGGGATCTTGAGGCACATATGATGTTCCATGGGAAACTGAATTACCCTTCTCCCAAAGTATGTTCTTTCTCTCTCACTCTGTGTAAATATATATATGTATTAGTATTGCATATAATGTGTGTGTGTGTAATGTGTTTCAATTGTTTGCTGTTTCCTAGCTATTATTTTATATTCCTATTC
This sequence comes from Hedera helix, assembly GCA_947179155.2. Lineage (NCBI taxonomy): Eukaryota > Viridiplantae > Streptophyta > Magnoliopsida > Apiales > Araliaceae > Hedera > Hedera helix. Next base: position 44,222,823 of record OX359265.1, on the reverse strand, counting down.
ATTTTCTGGAATATGCAGAAATTTCTGTGAGTGCAGGTAGGAATTATTACCTTTTTACTCTCTATATACCAATTTGTATCTCTCTCTTTTTCTCAGATTTTCTGTGTTTTCTGCAAATGCAATCATGAGTACACCAACTAAATTTACTGTGGCCGTAATGCCTTTCTTTGGTTGTGTAATTATAGCTAATCTGTGCAACTTTTATAGTAAGAATGTTAACTTTGGATGGGTCCTCAAAATCTCAAGTCTTGAAGAAATATGTCTTTACCTGTTGATGTTGTGTAATATAACCAAGTCTTTGCTTTTGGTGATTAACTCCATCCAATACTTGATTTTCTTTTGTAATTTCACCATAGTTGCTGCAAGTTGACAAGCGAGTTGCTGCAAGTTGACAAGCTGGTTGCTATCAAGACCATTTTTATTCTATTTTATATAAGACCATCCATTTAATAGGCCCTCTATTGAATTATCCATGTTTCCATTTCCCTAATTTATTGCTAAATTGATGATCTTCAACCACCAAGTTTACCATTTTATTTGGTGGATTGGTGCAATCAGAAAAATAGTTTATCAATTTCTTGTAGACAGATTTTGTACCCACCCAAATTTAATTCTTTAATCTCTGAGCTATTGGTCAGCACTAAGTTTTATATGAGAAGAAGTGGCTTGCATTATGGTCACTCAAGTCATTAAGCTTCTGTAGTGCAATGCAATACATTACATGATACTAGTGCACTTTATATTCTAGTACTTATATTACTATGACACCTACACATAACTTTATTTGATTCATATCTTAGAATTATACTAATCACTAGGATCCTGACAACATCCATTTGTATTATCAACAGGTAAAATGTGAGTTTCACATTTCAATATAGTGCCATACTTTCAGTTCATAAGTCCAATTGAGCTGTGTTACCTAAAGGCTCTGAACCATTATGATTTAAAAGGGAGCCTGCTCATTATCTATCATGAAATTTTGCTGGAAAGTTTTTGATTTGATGTGCTTGTATTTCCACTTATTTTTGCTCCCCAACTGACTTCAATTTAGTTGGATAATTAACGTTGCCCCACTACTTGACATGATGTATGTAGTTTTTATGTCTTTACTCGAATAATAACCATTAGTATAATGACGTGTCTGCTTTGCATTGTTCCTTTTTATGGGTCCCTGGTTTGTCAACAACATGCATTATTGTCTAAGTAATGTAATCAAACCAAACCATTTCTACTCCAACCCTAATGAGTCTCACTACCCCAAAAATCATTTATTATGATTTATGAGTATCCCATGTGGCTTATAGGTGATAAATCCAGTGCAAACAATAAGAATAATATGTACAACGAGTATAGTACAGACACCGGTCAATTAACACTTACTGAATCATCTTGAATTTAAAATTTTTGTGAAGTTTTTGAGGCAATGGTGATATATTCTATTTTTTTTACTTACTGAAAAGATTATCGTTAGACCGTAACATGTTTAAAGCTCTATTTCCTCATCCCCTCGTTACCTCTTTCTTCTTTCCTTTTTAATGATTTTACAGAAATTTCCCTTCTGGTGAATACAGAATCTGGTGTGTTGTTTTTGTTTTTGTTTGCGTGTGTAATTCTTACACAAGGTTGAAGAATTACGAACATCTTCACCCACTTTGATATTTCAGACAAGTGTTTCTTTTTATAAAATCATACATGAGACTGAGATTTACCATTTTGTTAATTCTTCCTGCATTACAAGTCTGCATGTAACCTAAGAACTCGTTTTTTTCTGTTTTGTGAATTTGCCATCTTTGCGCAAACTGTATGCTAGCCGTGCATTTTTCTGCGTGACTGACATTTTCCATTGCTAACAATCGATAGCTTACTAGTTGGTTGGAATAGACTTTGGTTGCGTGTAACCTTTGATTTATGGAACGGGTTAAGGAATCTGTACATCAATTAGTATTCCTTCAAAAGTTATCTTATGGTACTTAATGTGTAGGTATAATTTTAATCTTGTACTCTTAAGAATAATAAGGTCAAATCCTTCTTTCACTACTTTAATTGGAATCCCTAATTTCTTTTGTTATAACATGTCGAGAATAATGAAAATGGCTATTACCACATTGAATATGTGTCCACCAATATGGTTATGTTTCTGCTCACATTTTTCCTTTAGTGAAATTTTGTAACATTATTTTTCTATTTTTGATGTGTTATTTTGTTACATTATCTTTCTGCCCTTTCCAACTGATCACAGAAAACAACATATTGATTCTTATGCTTGAAATTTGCAGATGAGTATCTATGCAAAAGGAGTGTCAGTATTGATGCCTGGAGAAGAAATTCCAACCTTCATTGCACATCCGGCTCCTGTACCATGTCCTCCCTAGTGCATCTCTCGAATGTAGCTCATTTCTTCAGTCCATCTTTGAGCTCAAATACAAGCTAGAACCTTTAGGCTACCCTAACTATACAAGATAAGGAAATCATATGCTTTCTTTTTCAGATATATGTGATTCCTTTCATGTGTATAGTGGACACACTGATTAAGTTTTATGAGTTACCTTCCCTCCAGCAAACACTATTGGCTAGTGTCCTGAAAATTTGTGCCCAAATGCCTGAAAATGCTTTGAAGTTTTGTACTGTAATTGTATAATGCAACACTTCAAAGCATGGCATTTTTGGGTAATTTGGTCACTATAACATTGCTCATACCCATTACCCACCCTGCTCTTAGAATGTACCAAAATTAGCCAAATCTGAAAAACTTATCTGGTTTCCTCAGAATATGGTGTTTATGAGAAACAATTGCAGAAAAACATTGATATTTGCAATTTGTTGCAATCAATTAGTAATTAAAATTAGGGACCTTTGTTCTGGGACCTGAAAAATTCGGGATAAGTACTAATACACATATTTCGAGTAGTCCCATTCATATTTGCTTGTTTTATGAGATAAATGTAAAACTTTATGACAACATTTAAAAATTCCATAGCTTATCAAAATCCGAACTTTCATTATTTATTCATTTAGAAAATAATAACATTTGGTGTGATAAATTAGATAGATCTATCTATCTATCTAATATATAAAGCCAGCCCGAGGAGACGGAGACGCCTATGCGCTAAGAAGTTTTTTAGGCCTTTTATTGATTTCCTAAAATGTCCTTCAACTTTTATGATAATTTCTATTTTATCCTTGTCAAAAGTACTACATAGTTTTGACATGAATAGAATATCCTCTCTTACAGTTTTGCTTTATATTATTTTTCTTATATAAATTTATTATTTTTATTTTAAAATTTATAAATAATTATTTGGGAGAGTGGAAGATGATGAAATTTTGTTCGGCTTATATAATATAAAGTCTCTAGATGCTCATATTTTTAAAAGATGGCCCAACGAATGAACAGCAAAGCATATAAATCAACCAAAACACGACCCAACCTAACCAAACCGAGTTTAGCGATTCCAAGTTCTAAAATTCATCGTCTTGAAGAAAAGGTGAGGCATGTCCCCTCCACATTAACTACTAAATATGAAGTACTATGATTTTTTATTGAATAAAAAACATCTTACATCAATCTAAAATAAATTATTTTACGTTATTTTTAATATAATATTATTTAATAATTTAGCTATACATATATATATATATATATATATATAATGAATAATGTAAAAATATAAGATCATATAAAATTTCGTTTAATTTGAAATTATTCATCAATAATTTTATAGCAATAAAAATTACTAAAATTTGAGTCGTCAAAATATATGCGTATATATATATTATATACATTATTATAAAAATAATATTTTGGTATCTCAAATTAAATAAAATTTTACATATTCTTATATTTTTACATGCTCATTACATCTACATAATTAAATTATTAAATTGACAATCAAATAATATTATATTAAAACTAACACAAGATAACTTATCTTAAGTGGATTTAAGATGTCTTATGATCTATTTATAACGTTGTAAATAAAAATTTATCTTTACAACAGATGTCAGTCGTCTATGTTGAGATCTAATGATTATAAATTCTCTTGTATGCAGTTTAATTACCAATACGTGTAGTTTAATATTGCGGATAAAAAAAATGTCAAAAATATTCCTACAGTCCTAATATACCAAGTCATTGTCCGCAATTTAATACTGCAAACGACAGTATTTATAAAAATGTCATTTGATTTAATATCGCGGATAATATTTTTATAATTTATACTGTCCGCGATATTAAACTACAGATAATAAAAATTATAAAAATATTATTCGCAATTTAATATTATAGATGATCTTTTTATAATTTCTATCATTCACGGTAATAAACTGCATACAGTAGAAAATTAATCTCTCTCACTTCCTCTATCCAAAACTCTCTCTCTCCACCATGGAAAAAAAAGCTGGATCAAAAATCAGAAAAAAGAAATGGGTTCTATTATCTCCATTAAAACCAATAGGCAAATAATCGGACATAACTGCAAGATCTCTCTACCATGGAAAAAAAAGTTCGGTCAAAAATCAGAAAAAAAGCAATGGGTTCTCTTATCTCCATTAAAATCAATAGGCGAATAATCGGACATAACTGCAAGAATATCACCATACTTGCCAGTTGTTGTGCAAAGACGAGTTGTTGGACAATCGAGTTGCAGCAATTAAGTAGTTCAAGGAAGCTAACTACCAAAGGGAAGCAGAGTTTTTAGCAGAAATTGGTATTATTGGGAAACTAAAGCATATAAATTTGATCGAGACCTGGGGTTATCCAGAAATGCTTTAGAGAAGCGTATTGCTTTTAAATATTGCATTCATTTTCTTAAGAGACAGGGAAAAGCAGGGAAAAGGCAAAATTTTCTTTTGAAACCAAATCTGTAGCAAAATTATTCTTTGATTCTTGTGATGTGTTGGATTTTGTATCTTGTGACATTATGGTTGCTGGGTATGTGAAATCGGGTCGTTTGGATGAAGCCCGTAAACTGTTTGGTGTTATGCCTAAGAGAGGTTATGTTTCGTATACAACTATGATAATGGGTTTGGCACAAAATAATTGTGCCTAGGAAAGAAGGATTCTTGAATTCCTACGCATCCCACACAATGAACCATTGAAGGAAACAACAAGAAATGCAAGAAAATTAATTGTCCAAGATCACAATGCAGCAACACTAAGGTAATACACAGGCCTGAAGCATCATCATCATCTTCCCCTGAAAACCATGAAAAGAGAGCTTTTTCAATGGGTTCTTGTAACAATATTTTTGATGGGTCTTTTTCTAGCAGATCCATGAAAACTCCACTTAAAAAATTTAATGGGCCTGTTGTTTCTTTTTTTTCTTCAATGTACGTTTTTTCTAGTTATTCTCCATTAAGAAGAAGAAGCTTAGTTGAGTATAATTAGTATTGTTCTTAATGTCCTGTTCTTGTGGTTTCTTTGCATTCATTTTTTGTATGTATTGTTATTTAGTTCTCTTGTATTTTTAGTTCTTTTGTAATTTACTGAGGAAGATCACTCTGTAAATCCTGGTGAGAGTTTTTTTGGTATCCTTCTTTGGCCAAGTGATGGTTATATTTTGTGATGACTCATGCTCCGCCATTTAATACCGCGGAGCCTAGAAAATCTAGTTTCTTCTTTTACTTGGTTGAGAATGTTATTTTCATTTACATTATCCTTTTGCATTGTGTTATTACAGGTAATTATCCATTTAGAATCAATTAAGTATGCCAAAACAAGCTCCGTAGTCTCCACAATATTAAATTATAGACGGGACACGAAATTAAGATAAAATTTCAAAATTTTAAAAACTAAAAAAGAGGCTCCGCCGGACTGGAAAACTTTTTCTTAAAAATAGGCTCGAGTTCAAAAACCTAATTTGCATAAAAATAAAGAAGTTGGAGTTCACAAATCAAAAGCCTTCAAATTTTAAACAATTACTAGCAATATTAATCAAATACACAATTCAACCATCCAATACCAAGCGCCCCCCCCCCCCCCCCCCCCCCCCCCCCCCCCCAAAAAAAAACTGACATTGTTCACTTCTTCCTCTCAATGAAAGAAAAACAAACACAAACAAAGGACTTTCAAGATTTAGTAGAAATGGGAGTTTTATGGAAGTAAAAATATGGATTGGATTTATGGGTATGGGAAATTGAGATAAATAAGGAATGGTTAGAGAAATGGATATTTATCTAAAAATGAGAAATGGAGTCCTTCTATACTTGCCAATTTTTTTTATCCGCAAATAAGACAAATGAGTGTGACCCCACTTTATTTTATCTTTAATCCAAATAAGTGGGTCACACTCATTTGTCTTATATGTGGGTAAAAAAAGTAAGTCTAAAAATTTTCTTTAATAATTGAAAAGAATAATCCATAAGAAAACATAAAACCAATGAAGTAACACAAAACCAGTGAAGTAACACAACCGAAAAGGATTTAAAAAAGACAAATTCGCGCAAGGGTTGATTAAGTCATAGGAATTTTAAATTAGCAATGCATCTCATACACGAAAGCAAACCAATAACCATAACAATTAATATACAAAAACAAGAAAATCCAAGAAAAAATTTAGATAACAATTCAACTGAGAAAAAGGATAAACCCGATTCACTTAAAATTAAAATTGAAAACATGGTTTTGCCAAAAACCCAAAATCCAAAAGCAAGTTGCAGCTGGAAAGGTGAAATCAGAGACACCCGCAAAAATTAAAAGGGAAAAAACAAAGAGAGATGACAATTGTGGGATAGATGAAGGCAAATGAAGTGGATTGAGACATAGAAATCTGAAAAATGAGAACATAGGAAATATTATATAGAGGAGAGAGATAAGAAAAAGAGTAAGGGTGTTCAATCGATTTTAACAGGACCAGACCGGTATTGAATCGGCCAAAAACTCTATACTGATACTAGAACCGGTTGGATCGGTTTGATACCAGTTAATACTGAAAATAATAATAATAATAACAACAACAATTAAAAAAAATAAAAAATTGGATAACCGGTATAACTGGTACAATCCGATATATACCAAACCACTAAATGTTCGAACTGGTTGTACCGATATACCGAATCGATATCGGACCGGTGAGAGTGAGATGCATATACATTAGTTACAGATTAATTTTATACCGTTCGTAGAATTAAATTGCGGACAATAGAAATTGTAAAAATATCATCCGTAATATTAAACTGTAAATGACATTTTTTGCAATTTGATCATTCGCAATTTAATATTGCGGGCAATATAAATTGTAAAAATATCACCCGCAATATTAAACTAAATGACATTTTTGTAAATACTGTTATCCGTAGTATTAAACTGCGGACGGTAGCTTGGTATATTAGGACTGCAGGGGTAATTTTGATATTTTTCTCCGTCCGCAGTATTAAACTGCACAAGCTGGTAATTAAACTGCGGACGAGAGAATTTTTAACCATTAAATTTCAGCATTGACGACTGAGATCTGTTGTAAAAATAAATTTTTATTTATAATATTGTAAATGGATCGATCCCCATATATATATATATATATATATATATAGGGTAATCATCCATAACAACCGGTTGTTAGTTTGTTAAAAGTACTGTTGTAACAACCAAATGCAAGGGGTTAATTTAATTTTGAAACTGTCGCTAGAAATTTTAACAACTGAGCTGGTTTTTTATTTTTTGGCCATATCGCTAGATCTTCTAGTTGCAGACAGTTTCAAAGTCAATCATTTGGTTACTATAACAATAGTCCTAACTTTTGATTGCTGTAAATAAATATATATATATATATATATATATATCACACATCCCAATGAAGTTTCACCATCTAAAAAAGCCTTCCCTGCATAAATGAATTACACTATCTTTTGCATAATACAACAGTAATAACTCCAGTAATTTTACGTTCCAAAATATTTTCAAACTAATTAATACTGTTTCCAAATTTCCTATTTACAAAATGATTACTAATGGTTGCGCCTCTATCATGAAACGACAGCGTTTGGTGGAAATGGAATCCCCATTGACTCGGACTTCTACAAGAAAATAAAGCACTCTAGTGATACATGAGGATACTCAAATGACTCGCTAGTGTCCACTGAAACGCCGTCGTTCTCCTCTAACTTTCTACCCTCCTCGACTTTTCTCGCCGGTAACCGGCAACCGGACTGGCCTTTCGTACTCGAGGCTGGGGGTTTGTACCCACCATTACGACGTGGCACCACCTCTCCACGTGGCGCCGGCGACCTCGACCTCTGGACGGGACCCTCGGCCGGATCCCCACGGTTTCCGTTGATGAGTTCCACATTGCGCCGCTGGACCGCCGTCGTCCTTCCTTGAGCTGGGCCGGACCTCACCTGACTTTTCTTCTCCGGGGACGGCGCCGACCTTCTAGCCGGAGATCTGAGGCCTCTGTCTTTGGGCATTTCGTCGGAATAAAATCGTTTCTTGGGGGTCTTCGCCGGAGAGCGCGGGATCACCCTCTGAGTAACTTCACCTTCATCTCTGTCATTGAGCGTGGTAGAAGAAAAGCTGCCGCTAAAACTACACATTTCAGAAGCCTCAGTGATTTCAGAAAAAATAGTAATCTCTTCTTCCGTGAGTTTAATCAAATCAATTTGTTCAAACTTCTTTACTTCTTCTTGAAGAATATCAAGTCGTTGAGTGGAGTTTGGACGGCTGTCCATGACGGCCACAGTTTCGAAGGATATTTGAGTTTTGGGAGCGGGTGGTTTAGAGATGGGTGTTTCCGAAAGTACTTCTTTCACGGTTTCTTCATCAAGAACTGGCAGCAGAGGCGGAGGTGGAGCTCTGCCTTTGACATCAGATTCCGGCTGATGGTTGTATTTTGATGGGGTGACATTTGGATTCCTAGATTTAGTGGGCTTAGTTATACTACAACCCATTTGGTTGTTGTAGCTACAGTGCGAGCTGAAAATTTATTTGGTACAGGAAGGACGGATATTTGAGAGGGCGGAGATTATAAGGTCTTTGCTAACCAGTATTTTGATCTGTAGATTAGAAGAGGTTGTTGGGATTTGGGAGGTTCTTCAACTCATCGCTCATGTGAGATAAATGGGGGCAACTAACTCCTACCCCAGCTGAGCTCCCCTTTTTTAATGGGCTGTGCAACTGTTTTGGATCATTTTATTTTCTTTGGATTTGAGAATTGAAACTATTGCCCTAATCAAATCAAAATCATCAAATTAGATTAAAAAGCACTTAGCAAAATGTTTTAAAGAATTTGTTGCCCAAAATATGGATTACTATTATTTTTCTTGAATAATTCATATACGAATATATTGAGATTAACTTAGCAAAAATATATATATATATATATATATATATATATATATTGAGATTGGCGTCAGATGTAGACTTTTTTTCTTTTTAAAAAAATTACTTATTAATATCATGTAAGTTTTAAAAATTATACTATACAAACAAAGAAAAGAAAACAAGAAGGAAATGTGTCTTGTACAAATTTTAATATTTGGGTAAAAAAATAAAATAAAAGAGTAGAATCCTCTTTTTAGGACAAAGTAGTAAACTCTGCATAACCACTCACCAAATATTTTACAAATGAAGAGGTTTACAAAAATCCTATCCTATAAATCCTATGGATCTTTCTTATCCATTGAAACTTGTAAGAAGGATAAAACTAGGGGACATCAAATAAAAATTTCCAAGGGAAAAAAAACCTAATGCAACTTATATATATATATATATATATATATATATATATATATATATATATATATATATATATATATAAATTTCCAATTAAAAAAGTTATTATACGTGGAGGATTATATGATAAATGGCTCTTGTACTCTATATGCATCTTTTTTCTATGGTAAAAAGGGATTACCACGTGATTGTCAAATTTTAAGTATTATATCACTGAGCTTTAAAAAAATATAATTAAGCCACTAAACTAATTAAAAATATAAAATTACACCATTTCGTTAAATTAATTGAACTACTGTTAAATTGAAATCCATATTTTCACATGTGGCCGCGGAAAAAAAAGGAGAAAAATAAATATTTACTAGCGTGGCCAATCCCATGTGGATTAGCAACCATGTGAAAATTAAGAAAGAAAAAATAAATATTTATTAGCATAACGTGATACAGTATATACATATATTACATATATACATACATATGCAGTGCATCAATCAATGACAAGCGAATTCCCAATTCAAATCGACCACAATCAAATCATTTTTTCAACCAGGAATCGCATCGAAATTGATTTTATTATCCATAATTATTTTGTGGAGATCTCTACTCAACCCTTGTGACACCTCTACATCTATAAACCCTAATTGATCATTACCAATCATCAGCTTCGATTTTCTTTCCTCGAATTGCTGCAGTAATTGAGTACAGTATTGTATAAGACAACGTGTAGTGTATTTCGTTCGTATGTCGCAATGTGGGTACGAATATAAGCATTCTTACGCATTCTTGTCGTTGCTTCCTATCTGTATTTCATTTTTGTTGTAAATGGGTTTGTCAAAAATTCAATCTTTTTGGTAATCAAGTTTTGGGCAATCTGGGCTTTCCTTGCTGATTTGGACGACTCGAGCTCGAAGGCCTTGAGTATTCGACTGCCTTTGGATTGGGACAAAGCAAGGGAAGGGCGGTGGGGATGAAGGGTGGAAAGTGATGGTGATTTTGGGGTTTGTTTGGAAGTAGTGAAGAATATTTGGAAGGGTAGAATATTTGTTTTAATTCTTTTTTTGCCACATAATTAATGATTTTATTTTTTTGTGTTGTCACGAAGGAAAATAATTATAAAAACTTGGTTTTTTTCCAGTGCCACGTAGAAAAATTTTGACGCCTGTTAATTTTTTTTTAACAAAATGGTGTAATTAATAGTTTTTAAACAATTCAGTGTCAATTACATTTTTAAAATTTTAGTGCAATAATGCTTAAAACTTGAGTAATCCCCCTTTTTGCCCTTTTTCTATAGGAAAAACTATTAAATAGTAAAGTTGCATCCGTTGCTTTTTCCTGAATTTCTAGTGCCCTAGTTTTACTGTAAGAAGAATGTTTGGTGATTTTTAAGGAGCTGCCCAAAACTACACACCATGAGGGTGTGTCTACTTGTCTCTCCTTTCTGAAATTCTAGGGCTCCACGGTCCCATTTAATAGCTTCAAAGATGTTTGAATCAATGTGCTCCTAATTATTTGCACTTGATGCCAACCACAAAGACCACGATTCAACTAGTTAACTACATGTAGAAGCACCACGTATTGTATAGGTCCTATACTAAACTGGCTCCGCCATGTTATGCACTTATGCCAGCGGAGAAGCAAGGTTCAGCACATGCCAACTGCATGAAGTAGATCCCAACATGTAGGTCCAGTTAGAACACATCATAGAAGAAAGTTGATCTTATTATTAAAATATGCACCACAAACTGTATCCGGTAAACAAATATAAACACACCATAGAATTTGATAATTACACAACTGGATACACCCAGGTCAAATTATGAATTAATGAATGACAGATTTTATCAACGACCTTGACTTGTGCACAAACCGCCATTGGCTCTGTGACATGTATCCTCTCTTGGTCAACATTCTCTAATATGAACAAGCTCCCTTTGAAGAAGCCAAAGTCGCGTAAGTCAAGCCCATCTAAATCATCCTTGAAAACATTTGATTCATGACAAAAATGTAAAAATCTTGCTACCAAAAGACTGACCATTAAGATGAAGATGCAGCACGATCTGATTCTATCATGGATTTTATGTAGAATTCACCCGCCTTATACGACGACCTGACCATGGGACCAGATGCCACATATCGGAATCCCTGACACATTTCAAAACAAAGATTAAGTTTACCAAAGGAATGAAGAATATCTATTTTGGCCTTGCCAAAAACGAATTGAATACTTTTCAATGATATACATGCTTCCAGAAAAACGATTTGAGATTTTATGTTGTATTGCAACTAGATGTCAGAAACAAACTATAACAAGGTAAATATTTAATGTCTTAATAACCTATATAATTAGGCATGGATAAGTAACAAGCTGTAATGGGATTGAACATAAAATATTATGGACTTTATGTGCCTGTACTAAAACATCAGTAATGCATTATGAGTTAAAATACAATATTCTAAATCTTTTAAAAATCCATCTCCACTGACATAAAAGTAAACTAAAATAAGCAGATGATACGCAGCTGAGACCAAGAATAACAGGCAGATGAATTGGTCAGCATGTCCATAAGGCTCTCTCATGGGAAGAAGGCTCATTGTCAAAATTCAACCAATGGCCCTCCTTGCAAATGGTTATTTCTTTATTATGACACTAGTAGATTTATAACTTTGTCAATTGCTCCATACTTAAATTGATGGAATATTAGATAAACAAAATTAATATAAGGAAAGAGAGATCGCACTATAAATCAAAATACAAGAAAAGGGCACATATAAGAAAAATTAAAACAGGTGGACCACTGCAACAGCGAGGAACGGGCAAAGCTTTGTATATCTATCAAAAAGACAAAAACTAAAAAAAGATTATTTGTTTTTACAAGTAAAATTAAAAAGAATAAGACCCGTTAAACAAAAAAGAATAGGAAAGAAAGCCTCCAATGAATTACTCAAAAAATGTTGACCAACTGCAAAGGAACAATGTTAACTGAGACAACGAAAATCAAAGGAAAAAAGAAAAGTCTGTACTCAGATAAGTTGATTGTAATTGCAACACTTGAGAGTTTCATACGGAATCCCTGAAGATTTGTTAAGGTACAGAGCAGTAGCTAATACTCATATGATGTTAAATTATGTGTATTAGGAGTGAAAGATGACCAGAAAATTTGATTGGTGGAAGTTGAAAATGCTAAAGGGCTTGCTGTTGAGGAAAATAACTTATCACCAGAAAATCAATAAATATACATATTTAAAAAAGTTAAAATTGACACAAGGTAAACAGAGCAAAAGATATAACTTATAAAAAGGACAAACATAAACTAGCCAAGGAAATGGTTTTTTAGGCCCCGTTATGAAAACATTACACGGGAGGGGGATGAGAGTAAAACCCATATCCCATGGTGGGTTAATCTTTCTCAACTGGCCTACCACCTTCAACTCCAAGGAAATGAGCAAGTTTATCAGTTAGGTGCTAGGGACAGCAGTGCTTAAAACATGTGTATATGATATGAACATGTAGTGCATGTGAAAAATGCAATTGTGGATTTGGTCTGTCTTTCAGTTTTTTATATTTTTAAAAGAAAGGGGGGGAAACCTTCTAAATCAGAAGAGGCTCAGAATATAAAATTAGAATCTCATGACAATATCATCATTTCTTGTACTTCTAGGTCAAGATAAAGTCCTGACGAGAAATAATATAGAAGGTATGCCATGATTTGAGTATGTGGTAACTGGAGCATCAGCAGCAAGAGAGGAAACGATGAAGGAGGAGAATTGGAGGCCTTCGGATGATGGTCATTTATAATCATAGCCAGAAAACATATATTTCACACAAGAAGAGAAAGCAATAAAAACGTCATGCAAAAGAAATTATATACAGAACACCCAAAAAAACATAATTTCTGAAACTGAAGGATTGAAAACAAACCATTTCCATGCCAAGAATTCGATACTTATCAAAAGCCTCAGGAGTTATGTATTCAGATACAGGCATGTGGCGCTTGGAAGGTCTCATGTACTGACCAAATGTAATTACATCGACACCTGCAGCTCTCACCTTCTCCATGGTTCTCAGTACTTGGTCAGGTGTTTCACCACACCCCAACATTATTGAAGTCTTGGTAAGAGTACCAGCAGGAGCATAGTCTTTGGCCATCATTAGAACATCAATGGATTGCTTAAAATTGGCACGATGATCTCGTACTACACTCTGAAGCTCTTCAACTGTTTCAATATTATGAGCTAAAACTTCTAATCCAGATTTTGCAACTCTCTCTACACAGCCTGGGTCTCCTCGAAAATCAGGAACTGCACAATCCAATAATGCAAGCAACATAACTAAAATGGAAGTGAGATGCATACAAGTCTAGAATTTAGCTGTGCATTGAAATTTATTCTTGTTTAAACCATTTCATATCTGCTAGCCCTATCAAATTCACACGGAAATGATCACAATCCTCCTCAGTAAGCCAAGCATTAAGCAAAGAATCTTGAGAATGTAAAGCCTTGAAATTTTCTTGGCTTTTAACTTACAATATGGGTTGTACAATCCCTATAAAAAAAAGATTAGGTTCCTAAATTTTAAGCATATACAGCACTAAAACTGCTGCTGCCTTACCCCTATTCTGCTAAGAAGTTTGGACTGGATTACCGCCTTAAATTTAAGAGGTGTGTAATACACTTTCCTAAATCCAGTTACCATTCCGAACCCCAGAATTAATTTGAGTAACTGGAATACTATTGGGTATAGAATGATTCATACCCAAGGCTTCTATCAGCATATTTGGCTTCAATATCTTCAACTTCTGCACGGTCTCAGCAAAATGACCACTTCCTTGATCCGGAAGATCATCACGGTCAACACTAGTAATCACCACATAATCCAAACCCCATGATGCAATTGCCTCGGCCACATTAGATGGTTCTTTTGGATCAGGAGGTGGTGGAGTTCGTGATGTCTTCACGTTGCAGAATCTACAAATTGGAAAGACAGAACAATGAAAGATCCTTTTTATAAAATAAAAGAAAGAACTGATGAATGATCATATGAATTAGAGACGCAATGATTTCAGGTTTCAATAATTGCACATCAAAATTCAAATTAATCTTTTATTGGACCAAATCTCTATGTAGACACAACAAAACCTGATATATAACCAAGGAACAGACACTTTAGAACTTCAACATAGAGACAGAGCAACAAATCAGTAAAACCTAACAATATGGCAAAATAGGTTTAGCACATGTAATGCCCTCCTTTGCAAAACAGTCAGTTTGGAACAATTTCAAAAACGATACATCATCATCATCCTGCATCCTTAATACCTTGATGGCACATGTAGAAGAGTCATTCCAATATGAATAATTAATATTGTAGTATGCCATTAGCTTCAACTTCTTTCCACGTGTAATATTTGCATTTTTCACCAAGTAATGAAAAAGACCTTCACCATAATGTTGTAACTATTTAATTTAAACCAGTTTTTTATTTTGGTTGATAAGATAGGGGGTCAACATATGGACTCACACTCTCTTCAATTGCTGGCAATAGCATCTTTACATTCCTAATCTCTCGCGAATCATGATCAGATTAATAATAAAGGAAACAAAAATGTTAGTACATAAGTGGAAACTGGTTGAATCCACGCCACTGGAGAAATCGAAGATATATATTACCCAATTGCCAAACAGTTACCCAGAAGACATGTCTGTTGGTGATGTAATAAGGCTGAAATATAGTTGAGATCCAAAAAATTGACAACACACTAAAAGCAAGTTTAAAAGAAAAGAAAGTCAAGCAGCAAAAGTTTCCTTTGATTAGAATATTGAGTATTAACCACTTTGAAGAGTAAGCTCAAATCTTTGTCCAAGTGTGAAATGCAACAGTCTAAGTAATGATCTTATTTGACTATATCATGAATCCATTTAAGACGGGATAAACATGTGTATACAAAAAGTCTAAGACATGATGGTGTCCAATACAGAGGGCTTATGCATGAGACGGTGATATTAACTAGCCAACAAATATTGTCAGAATCTTAATTGAAAGAAATCCAAATTATGGAACACTTATTCCAAAATATTAAATTTAGCGATCTAAAACTTCTTTTCCTATTTAGTAACAAGCAACTGAAAGAAGATTACAATTATGTTTTATGATTTTCCAAATAAAGGTCATCTTTATATAGTCACTAGGCTTTACAAACAACGGCTATAATAAAATCTAATAGAAGACTGAAATCACCTATCTAAAACATACCTCTAAAAATATCTAGGATATCTACAAGTTTAGTTATCACATAGATAAATCTAAAACTCTCTATTAGAAACCATAGTATTTATAGAAGAACTCAAAAATATATCAACTAGTATCAAAAAATGAACGCCTAGTGAACGTCCAATAAGGACTGAAATGGTGTTCTCTCTTAAAATGTGCATGTTGCGACACTAACTTAACTACATTTTTTAAGAAAGTTATCTTATTATACCACGTTTTGGATAAACGTATTTCGTACCAACTAAACGATCCAAAAAAAATTACCCCTTACTCTAATAGAAAACTAAAATCACAAATCTATAACATTCTTCTAAAATATTTAAGATATTACCAACTAAACGATCCAAAAAAATTACCCCTTACTCTAATAGAAAACTAAGATCACCAATCTATAACATTCTTCTAAAATATTTAAGATATCTACAAGTTTAGTTATCACGCACATAAATCGAAAATTTTCTATCGTAAACTTTAATATTTATAAGAAAACTCCAAAAAACACCAACTAGTGTTACCAAGTGAGCGTCTTGTGGGCATCTAATAAGGGCAAACATGGTGTAGCCTCTTGAAAATACGTATGTAGCTACACTAATTTAACCAGATTTAACTACATCTTTTAAGAAAGTTATGCTAGCGTACCACGTTTTGGACAAACGTATTTCTTACCAACTAAACGACCTGAAATAACCTACCCCTGTTATACTCCATACCATAAAATGTAATGTTTTCTGTTTCCCTTTATTGTTTCACGTACTATATCAAAACGTGATTCAGGTAACATTGGCTACAACACTTATTTTGCTATGTTGATTTGATACTTAACTAGGGATGACATGATTTGGAACCACACCACTCTTGAAAAAAATTGAAACAAAACCGCATAGGTAGCGGTTTAAGATTTTTCTATACCAAAATCGCATTGGCTGGCTTATATTTTCATTATTTTGAAATGTACCGCACCGACTTACACTAATCAAAAAAATTTAAAAAAAAATTGACTTAATTTTTATTAAATTAGTTTAATATTTTTACAACATACATTCATTAAAATAGCACAAGAAATATTAACAAGTAATATAAGAATATATGTTCAATTAAAATTAAGATAACATTGTTATAATTTTAACATTATTATTTAATATATATCAACTATATATAAAAATATTCATAAATTAACTTTTGATATGCAAAAGTAAAAAATAATAAAAATATACGTTTGAATAACTCTATAATTAAATATATTACTATATAAGAATATTAATACTATGAAATATAGAGATATAATTAAAATAAACAAGTATACATAGAGCGATTTAAGGACCGGCATACAGCCAGTTCAATAAACGATGCACTGCACTATTGGTTCAAGAAGCGATGCGGTGCACCGTCAGTTCAAAGTCAAATACCAAAACCGCAACGATACTGGTTTAAAAAAATTGCACCAAAATTGCACCGGCCAGACCAACAGTTCGGATAAAAACCGCCCGGTTCAATGCGGTTCGACCATTTTCGGATCCGTTTATGTTGAAATTGCCATCCCTATACTTAACAAACCTCTACGGCTCTACCGGTTTGAAAAATAAAATGTCAGCCACAACTATCAAGTTTCACACAGCACCCATTTGCATGCCAAAATCATACTTTCGCAGGAAAAGAAGACATCTTTATCTGAATAGATATAATCTAAAATGAATAATGTAATCGATTAACCAGTCTCAATTCTATATACAAACAAAAAAAATATAATCTTTCAGAGACAAAGTTTTGTTAACATGGTATAATAACAAGCAGAACAAAAGCACAATGCAGTAGAGATCTAAAACCCAAGCCCATCCCACAAAAATGATGTGAATTTAAACGATCACTCACCTGCAACCTCTAGTACAAGTATCTCCAAGAATCATAATGGTAGCCGTGGCCGTCCCTGTTTCACCACCAGACCAACATTCCCCCAAATTAGGGCACTTAGCCTCTTCACAAACCGTATGCAGCTTCAACTCTCGAAGCTTCTTCTTTATATGAGTGTACTTCTCTCCTCCTGGAATCGATTCCTTCATCCATTTCGGCTTCGGCAGTGGCTTCTTCTTCGTTCCGACCTCCACGGAGTATTCCTCGTTGGATTGGAGCCGAACAAAGTCAGTCAACGTCGGCGATTCGGCTGCCAGCCGGTGCCGGAGTCCCTCTAGGGTTTTTGGGTATTGAGACTTGGTGGATTCAATGGAGGGCGATGAAGAAAACAGTTGAGGAGATAGAAACGTGGAGAGAGAAACGAGAGAAGGTAGGGTGGATCTGTGGTTGGATTTTAGGGTTCGAGCTAAGGAGGTGATCCGAGATCGCATTTTTCTATTGTTTTCTTCTCTATATCTATATATAATTAATAATTGTATATATAATTTCTCTCTACAACAGCAGGTGTTTAGAGAGAGAAAGAGATCGATATTTAATCTTCCTTCTTAGGAAGCCATAGCCAAACGGGGGGGAGGGATATCACTTTAGGTGAAAATATCAGTTTTCAAAATATTCTGATAGAAGATTTTGCAGGGTCGGGTTTGAGACTTTTGGGCTGGAAACAGACCAAGTCCAACCCAGCGAAAGCCTGGACTTCGCCTGTCCTATGCGGACCATTTGGGTTCTTATTCCTAAAGTTTGGAGCTTAATTGTTTGTTTTCAACACAACTGAAAGCCTGAAACTATTAATTACTTTATAACGAGTCCTTTTATATTTTGGGACAAAAATATATTCTCTTATTACAAATAGATTCAATAATAATATAATTTATAAAGAAAGGATTCCGCGCTGAATAACTATAAATACACAAATATCAATTATAAAATTAATCATGATCATTAAAATATAGAATTTTATATTAAAATTCGTGTCATATTCCACTTTTTAATGATTAAGATGGATGCAGTAGTTGATTTTGGAATAAATATAAGTACACAACATCTAAATACTAAATCTATCTTAATCATTCAAAAGTAGGACATGACATTAAAATCTTTAGCATACTCCATTTTTTAATGGTTAAGATGAATATAGTGTTTGATTTTATATTTAAATATTTATGTGTATAAAAATGTCTTTAATTTTATGATTAAATATTGTATATGTAGACTTATTATTCCACACATGCATGAGTGGTACTTAAAATGGAGAATTGCAATAAAATTAGCCTTGCGCCACTATGTGTTAAAAGACAATTGGTTTGCCAATAATTACTTCATATCTCCATTACGTCTTCTATTCTCTTCTCTTTTGGCTCACATGTCTCGTGTCTGTTGCAAGCATGCGTTAAACCTAGTGGGCTGAGCTCCACAAAACAAAAAACTCCTCCAGTTTAGTGGTGCATAAATGGCCTACGGCTCGACCTTGGTCTGCCTTGGTCAAGGCTTGGTCCGACTCGACTCTGCTTGAAAGCCAAGAACATGCCACATTTTTTTAACTCAGATTTAGCCTGGTCTGGTCTGCCAACAAGTCTGCCCTGAGCCTAAGGCCTGGGGCGACCTGGTCTGAGGCCTAACCTAGCCTGAGACCTAGCCTGGTTCACCTAAAGTCCTGCCCGACCTATCAATTTTTTTTTTTTTGCTACTTCAATTCTTTCACTGCAGACAAAAACTTCCTATTTATGACAACTCATTTAATAAATCAAATAAAATTGGTGTTTTCCAATACGTTCATTCATGCATGCTTGTTTATATACGAATAAAGAAATTCATGAAAACACATTGAGTAGTGTAATATATAATGACTTTTCTTGCCTAGCCTACTACCTACACTTTTTACAGAACTTTTATTATATCTTCATTTTAATAAATACTTAGCATAAAAATTAGGAAGTCATTTGTAAAATAATAAATAAAAAAAAGATACTTTTCATAAAAAAAAAATTTTTATTATTATTAATGATAGTATAAAATAATACAATATCTTTAAAATTATACAATATTTTAATTCATTATTGTAATTTATAAGTTATAATACATTACTTTTAATTAATATATCAATTAAGTTTAAAATTTTAATTATTATTTTTATAATATTTAAAATTACTAAAAAAAAATTGAATGAACTGGATTGGACCGGCCTGACCTGATTCAAGACATGGCCTGCAACCCTCAACAGACCATTTTTTTAAGCCCCAAGTATGGCCTGCATGCCGAAAGTCAAAGGCACGGGCCGACCTGGTCAACGACCAAGACTTGACAGGCTTAGGACGAACCGAACCAGGTCGCCCTATTGTGCATGACTATTCCAGTTAAAAAGAAATGTTCAGTTTATTGATTTAGGTCACTCACAAGTAACCATACACAACAGACCGTCCTAAGCCTTGGTCGTTGACCAAGCCAGGTCTTTGACTTTAAGTGTGACGCCCCCAAATCTAGGCCTACACAGCCCAAACTTGAGTCGTCAAAAGACTATAAAAAATTATTACAACAAAGCACAACGTACAACAATACAGTGTATAATAATACACAACTAAGTCTTCACTATTATTGCCACACTATTTTACAACACGTGAAGACTATAATATATATCCCTCGGACTCCCACTCCATTCCCCGGCTAGACCCAGCTACGTTCTCATATCCTGTTGAAAAATAATGGAACAAAAGGGTGAGCTCAAATAGCCCAGTAAGAAATATCATGACTAAGATAATGACGAATAAATTATCATTAGCCTTCAACAGTTGAGTTTTTGATAGAATACAACAGAATACAAGGTGTATATCAAAAACTGCAGTTAAATTATTGAACAATGTTCAGATCAATAATAGCGGCGGAATGAACAATCTATTAGAAGAATAATGTAGACTATAATGTCCACGCGCTTCTCTTTTTCGTAAAAACATCATCAACTTTTATCATCTGAAATACCATTAGTCAAGATAATACAAATTCACAGTTCCTGGTCATAATCATGCAAATCAACAGTTCATCTATGCACTACGGGCCAAAGAGAACATTCAATATAGCACCAGCGGTCATGATTATACCAGATTCAGCCTTTGGTCATAATCATACCAAACAACAGTTCATCTATGCACTACGGGCTAAAGAGAACTTTCAATATAGCACCAGCGGTCATGATTATACCAGATTCAGCCTTTGGTCATAATCATACCAAACAACAGTTCATCTATGCACTACGGGCCAAAGAGAACATTAACCACGTGCCATAAAAGACACCGAACAGATGTATCGCCTTTAACCTAGTATATCGCCTTTAACCTATCATCTGTTCAACAAATATATCACATCTGTGCCCCCGGCCACAGATATTCACAACAGCTTGATTCTTGATGATTAGTACAAATAATAGTGATACAATTGATGAACAGAAGAAACAGGATAAACAATAAGTATCGGAAGTTTACTTTGTGCAGATTCAAATAATGTCCAAATTGTCAACATGATGTGGAGTGAAATTTAAAAATGTTATTCAAGATTCTCAGTTCAGAATAACGGTTACAGTTCAATAGAAAGATTCAGAAAATAGGAAGGTTCAGTTGAAATAATGAAGTTCAACTATTATGGAACATATAATATTTTCAGGAATTATAGAAGCAATAGTTCCATAATAAGTTTCGATTCAGGAGTATGAAAGAAAATAATATCCCTTACCGTAGCAAATTCAAGAGTGTAAAAAAAAAAATGACATTTCTTACCTTAACACGTGACTGGATATTGATTTAAATGAGGTTGATCAACCTATATATTTTTAATATAATCAGTAAATATCACATATAAAAATTCATGGTGCGTACTAACTCGTATATTATAAATTTGTTAAAAGTGATTTGATCAAATAGTATAATATAATAACAAAATAATAAAAACTTAAAATTAAATTACTATTCTCGAAGTTACTATTCAGGGGTTACTGTTCACTCGCGGGTTACTATTCATCCCGGAGTTACTATTCATCCCGAGGTTACTATTCATTCCGAGGTTACTATTCATTCACGGCGTTATTATTCACAGTATATAAAAATATATAATTTTTCAAAATAAAGTCTTCCAAAAAAAGTCTTTTAAAGGAAGATTTGTGAATACCGTGAAAATAGGAATTTATGAAATAACTACTCTTTAATAAAAGACTTACTTGAAAAATTCCTGCACTCCTTTTGGCTTTCAAACTCTCAAAATAGCCTTACTATTATCAGAGAAAACTCATAAAATTCTTATAGAAAATTTTTATGTTTTAGGTGTGATTTTTCTATTCAGCTGAACAAACTATTTATAGGAGAAAAGAAGTTACTATGCGTGGTAGGTGAGCAGAAAATTTTTCAGCAGAGGCTGCGCTCAGCAACCAAAATCACATTTCTCACATTTCATGTGGGCCCCACGATGGGTCCCACATGTTTCTTACTATTCACGTACTATTCACGTCACTATTCACGTTACTATTCACGTCACTATTCACGTTACTATTTCAAATAGTAACATTTTTTTTATTTTATTTTATTTTTATATTTATATTTATTCTTCCCGTAGGTCCAACATATAAAATAAAATAATGCTACAACAATAATTCAACAATAATGTAATAAACACGTTACAGATTATTATTAATTTAATAATATAAATTACAGTATATTTGTAACTGTGACAATTATTAGGTTCAATAATTTTAAAAACAGTGCAGCAACAATTATTGACTCAATGATATAAAATACAGTGTAATGACAATTATTAAATCAATAATGCAAAATACTGTGTAACAACAATTATTGAATTAATAACATAAAATATTATGCAGTGACAATTATTGATGAAATGATGCGTAACAGTTACGGTGTCAATTATCAGAACAATAGTATGAGACACTGTGCAATACCGCGTGCTACTGTAGAGTACCGTGTGCTACAGAAAATACCATAAATTACCGTATGCTACTATTCTTTTATCACCGGTATTTTAACAGTTAACACCGTTGACTATTTTTATTTAAAGAGGTTACTTCTGTCGTTTTCTATATCCGACAAATATTCCGTTGTGGGGTCCACCAATAATTAGTTATTTCGGCGCCGTCGTACGACCCGAATATTCCCCGACAAAACGAATATTGTCCGTCAAAATAAAATTTGCATATAACATCCTTAACTTTCAATTTCGCCAATTTAACCACTTACTGTTTCATGAAAAATATATAAAGAAAAATTAAATTTTATATTTCATAAAATTCGGGGTCTTACATTAAGCCTGTAGGTCAAGCCAGGTTGGGCTTGGGGCTTGAAAAGGGTGCTTGCTGAGGCCTGTAAACCAGGTCAGGCTAGACCCGTCCAGTCGGGTCAATTTAATTTTTTTTA
Source organism: Hedera helix (assembly GCA_947179155.2). Taxonomy (NCBI): domain Eukaryota; kingdom Viridiplantae; phylum Streptophyta; class Magnoliopsida; order Apiales; family Araliaceae; genus Hedera; species Hedera helix. The sequence goes on along the minus strand of OX359265.1, from coordinate 44,199,575 downwards.
GTAATTTTAAATATTATAAAAATACTAATTAAAATTTTAAACTTAATTGATGTATTCATTAAAAGTAATATATTATAATTTACAAGTTACAAGTTACAAATTACAATAACGAATTAAAATATTTTATAATCTTAAATATATTGTGTTATTTTATGAAAAGTATCTTTATTATTATTATTATTATTATTTTATAAATGATTTTCTAGTTTTTACGCTAAGTATTTGTTAAAATGAAGATGCAATAAAAAGTATGTAAAAAGTGTATGTTACTAACTATGTAAGAAAAATTCTTATATATTACACTGCCCAATGTATTTTAAGGGATTTCTTTATTCGTATATAAATAAACATGTATGAATGAAACGTATTAAAATACGCTAATTTTATTTGATTTATTGAATGAGTTTTATAAAGAAGAAATTTTTGTCTGTAATAAGAGAATTGAAATAACAAAAAAGAAAATTGATAGGGCAGACCTAGTTTTAGATGAATCAGATTGGGCCTTAGATCAGACCAAGTCAGACAAAATTTGTTAGCAACATGTCAAAGCAGACCAAATTTAAGTCAAAAAAATAAGATCCGTTTGTAGTCTCCAAATGGAGCCGAGCCAGGCTATAAACTTTAATGAGACTAAATTTTAATCAGACCAAATTATATCTCACATGCCATTTGTACCCCACTACTCACAAGTCACAACGTCGAAGGAATGATAATATTAGTAGTATCCAAGTCACTGGTTGTCCTACGAGATGTGACATAACTTCCATATTATTTCATAATAACTAAACTCAATTCAAACGTTGTTGTCCATATATTTGTTGTTATTTGCTTTTTCAGGCAACTCTGTTTCATCCATATCATCAATTAAAAAAAATAATTATATTTTTCATCAATTTTTATAATTTTTATTTTCAGCCATTCTGTTATATAAAATTAATTTTAGTATTTTGAACTTGATGTGAAATATATTTAAATCTAAGATTGACATCAGTTATTTTTTTCAATGAATATATAATTATAAATATATAAATTAACTAACAAATCAATAACTATATATCACTAAAAGATATTATGCAATAATTTTTTTATTTTACCAAATCATTTTAGTTAGTCATAAATCAATACTGAGTTACTACCGAGTTCATTATCAAAAACTCTCTATTTTTTATATAATGTATTAATTTTACGTATCCCATAAAATATATATTTAAATATAATGTTTATTTTTTTGAACAAATATTAATAATAATGTTAAAATACAATATCATTGTAAAAAGCCTCTAATAATTTTTAAATTTCATTAATGCTGTTCATTTTTTAAAATGTTTTGTTCATGTGTAGACGGTAAGAAAAAAATAGTCAATTTTTTAATATTGTCAGTGTAAATTGTTACATAAAATATAAAAGAACAATTGAATAAGCACAAAATATAATCCACAAGTTGATTTATATAGGATTTGCGCATGAGATTTTAATGACAAGAAAGTGAAAGGAAAACAGTGAAAAAAAGAAATAGGAGTGGAGTGAAATAATATAAGTCTTTTTATTTATTAAAAAAAATAATCGGAGATGAATAGGCATGTTAGTATGAGTTGATATACATGCATCTCACAAGTAAAAGAGAGAAGTTACAATATAGATGCATTCATGAATTTCACAATAAAATAAATAAGTCATAAAAAATATTAGTGTCAACTTAATAAAATTCAAACTACACAGACTATCTACATAAAAACTTTAAGAAAAATCAAAATTTCCAAAATAAACACCAATTATTCCAAAAATTTTGGGGTAACTTATATTCTTGAAACGCAAAGATAGTTTAAACGCCGCACATAGAGAGGGAGATAGAAAACGTTTGGATCCTGAGTTCGAAAATGATAGAAAATAGAGAAACACGCGTAAAAAAATTCGATATCAAAAATCAATTTAAACTTTATTGTCAAAACGTATACACATCACATCATCAAATAGTCAATTTATACGATACACACATACATGTGCGTGTGTGTCATAAAAAATAACTCCTAGGTTTAAAATAAGAAATCAAAAAATTTAAAAAATACAAACTTTATAAAAAAAGACGGTGCAATACGGATTATCAATCTAATATTAGTAATTACGCGATATTGAAGTGAGTGAAATATAGAACTTAAACAATAAAATATAATATAAATACAAATAAGAGAATTTTTATAGTACCCATGGAGACAATGGATTGAATAATTGAAAACAAATGTTAAAAAAAGCAAATTGTCAGCGTAAATTTGACTATCTAACAATCATATTATACTAAATGAAAGCATCAAATACTATAACAAATTCGCCTAATTTTTTTTAATTATTTATGAGTTTTTTTAATTCTCACGCTTTTCATCTCGCCGCATAATTCTGCTAAATGGACACTAACTAATATAATTTTCTATTCGGACCTCTTGAAATTAGAAGTTTAGAGTACTTTAGAAAGTTCAAACGATCAATTTAATGCACTCTTAATGTCAAACCAGTGTTAGTTGGCTAACTAATTGTGAGTTATGGTTGGATTCTTTGAGCACTAGTACTATATATATATTTGTCAAAGTATGAACGTGTCATAAGAATGCTATAAAGTACGCAAATATTAATTCAGAGCAAGACAATGCCTTTCGACTGAATTTATCTTTCATCCTTCCCTTCTGTTTTATAACCGTTAGAAACTTCCAGGAATCTTCCCATGCATGAGTTATTATTCTAGGGAATATTTGGTACATGCTTAATCACTATTAAGAATGAGTCTAACAGTAAACAATAACATAATACTTTTAATATACAATTTTGTGATTTACCCTTTTTAATTTGAATTGAATCGAAAAAAGTACGAGGTCAAGAGAATTATTTTTTATTCAGTCAAATCCGTATTTGTTCAAAACAAAATAATTATTTTGTCCCCATATTTTTGATTGATTAATATTATTAACTCCCAATGCTGAGTTCTCAAAACGGAATTAGAAGAGTACAAATCCGCATTATATATAATTCAACAATAAAAGAGAGAGAGATAGAGAAGAAAATGGCCAGAATAGAATAAGAAGCTTTGGGGGGAATAACGAAAGAAGAAGAAAGACAAGGGAGGAATGAGTCAAAGAGAATAAATTGGTGCAGTTTGAGATCTAAAACGTTTAATGAAGGAAATGGAGCCCATGAATGTGGAAGAAACGACCAAATGAGAAAAAGAATTCAGGAAGTGGAGCTTTCAGTGATTTGTCTATCAATTAGATTCCGTGACGAAGCCATCACCGAAGATTAAGACCGTTAACCCCATTACGACATTTATCTTCCACATTTCGTTTTTTATATTATTATAACTAATTAGTTTCAATAGGGCACATTACAGACGCATCGTATAAACAATTATCGTAACAATGCAATAAGAATTTTATCAAGTTTTAGAGAAGAATAAAAAATAAAAAAATTAAGACGGATAAAATTATAATAAAATCAAACTTAAAGGGAAAATAGAAAAAAAAATTTGTGACACAGTCTCATGAGAACAATTATTTTTTTGTCATCTCTCTTAATAATATAGATAATAATTCACTCTTTCTGTCCGTTTAAAAGGCTCGTAGAAAATATATACTCTATTTATTCTAAATTATAAAATTAATATTGACATTTTAAAAGTTAATATAAGACATTTTTAAATTTAAAATTAAAATTATTCATTTAAAATTAAAATTATTCATTTAAAATTTAAAAATAATAAATCTTATAACTATTAATACTTTTTAGATAGTTTATTATATTAATAATTATAATGATATAAATTAAATAAATTTATATTAATTTTAAATTTAAAAATATATATAATTAAATTTAAAAAAACTAATATTATAATTTACAACAGACACACCCTTTTACAAAAGTGGCTTTTCCGTGGCCGGAAACATAGAATATGTTCACACGCAAGAAGAATTTCTGTCTCAAAAACTTGATTTTCTTTGCCATGGGCGTTTACATATTTGAATATTATACTAGTCTAGTAGTCTACCACAAAATGTTGAGATTATGTCATTGGGGTGAGGTCAGTCATTGAGAACAATAAAATAAATAAGAAGAGAGTACGTAACGAGAACGTTCATATTTCAACACTTATATTATATCACAATTTTAAAAAAAAAAATTCAGTGAATTATATTTACTATCGCCTAAATAAACGAAGAATGAAGGTTTCTCGTGTCCATAAATAAATAAATAATTTTAATTTTTTAAAGTTAATTTAAAATTTGAAAATTAATATGAATTAAATTAATAATAAATAATATAATTATTAAAATTGTAAATACTATGATTTATAATGTTTGTTGTTTCTAGAAGGTTAATGATTAACCAAAAAATATATTAAAATATCAATACAAGTATGATATTTTGAAAAAATTATTCTATGTTCTTGAAGTATAGTGAATGATATATTTTTTTTTCTCACATACATATAGGGTTCATGTGATGGAACTCACAGGAGACCCACATACATGTAAAAAGAGAAATAAACTATTCACCATACTCTAAGAACATAGAATAATTTCTCAATACCTTAAAGGAAAAAAATAACATCAAAGGCTTAGGTCAACGCGATCAAATTATCAAACGCTTAGATCATCGCAATCAAATTATAAACAACCGCAGTATGACAAACATGAATAAAATTTAAAGCAATAAAATTAGAATAAGTCTAAGCGTATAAATTTTGAGACACAGATTTAAATAAAAAATTTATTTTTATTATTAAAAAATGAGATCTAATTTAAAAATTCGTGTCAAATTATATTTTTTAATAGTATAAATAAAATTTATGTCCTAAAATTATATTTGTAAAGTTGTCCATAAAATTATTTCCGAGATTCATGCCATTTCTAATCAAAATATTAAAATACGAAAAGCACCTTTTTGCTCATTTGTTCTATCTTAAATCTTAATTATTTTAACTGTGGCGGCTATATTTAGTAATTATTGTCTCTAAACTACAATTATGTACTTCCATAAGCACACCCATCGCGCTCTTTAAGTTTATTAACGAGTTCCACCTTATCTAAATTAAAATTTTTAACTTTAGAATTATAAAGTTATTTTAAGAGATACTACTCCATCAATGTGATAAAAATAATTTTATTTTATTAAAAAATAATGTAATAATTTTAAATTAATACCTTAATTTAATATCACTTTTTTATTTTTTAAAATAATTACTTACTATTTTTAAAAACAAATAAAAAGCAAAAAAACATCGTTAACTTTTTAAACTTTCTAAACATAATTTTTTTTTTGTGAACTTGAGATAATATTATAAATTATACAAATAATTAATAAAATTAAATAAATATAATTAACGCTAAATTTAAAAATATCTCATCTGGTTTTAAAATGTGCTACTTAAAGGATTTACACGTGCAGTAATAGCGCGTGGGCAATAACATTTCATCTTTCTGAGTTAACAAAACAGATGTGTCCGACTTTCACCTACTGGCGTGTTCTTTTGCAGAGAGAGAATTTGAAGCCATCTGCAACTTTCTACAATTTTGCTTTGTCTCCCTCTTCCCTTTCCAGCTTTGTTGAAGTTAGGGGTATTCTGGCCTCAAAACCCAATAAATAATGGTTACATGTCTCCATTCGGTGAATTTTTAGCTGCTAATTAATTTCGGTGAATTTTTAGCTGCTAATTAATTTTGCTTATAGTTCACATTTATTCTCTACTTTATGTGAACTGAACAAACTAATTCTCACCTGGGTAAAGTCAGTTGTTGCATAGTATCACTCAGCAATTTATGTCGTCCAAAACTTCTCGATGTTCTTTCGTAGTCTGTGGGTCAGCTCTATGTCAAGTTTTGTTTCAATTCATTAACAAATAATTGAGTAAATATTAGTTAGGCAAGTATGATTGTAGAAATGTTTTTTTTTTTTTTTTTTTCTCTGTTTAATTAAGTTAAATTTTGTAGTTATTTTTAATGGGTATTGATTGTTTGGGCTTACAAAGCAAAGAGTGTTCCGAATCGATGAATTGTGATGAGATCAACGATAATCTGTGTATTTATTTTTCTTAACTTTTTTTGTTGGATTTTCAGATTGGAGAGTGGTATATTATATGCGTTGGCTATGCGGAGTAACTTGTCAGAGAAAAATTGCATTGAAGAAACAGGTTAGATTGGGGATCAATGGGTGGGAATAGATCTGCTATGAGTAACTTCAATTGGCAGATCTATGCACAAGTCCTTTTGGGGTTTTTCCTGATCTTTGTGGCTAGAATTTCGCGTGGTTACACTAATCCTTCTGATGGTAAGGGTACATTTTTACTGTTTCGAGTTCCTTTGTTATTTTGGTTTCGAAGTAATGTAGATCTTTTTGCTTTTCGATCTAAAATGTTAAATTTGGCCTTGTAAGTAGTTGTTGAGTATGTAATCATAGTCTGATATTAAGCATTGAGTCCTTCTTGGGGGACCGGGATCGGCGACCCGTCCAATTTTTTTTCTTTTTGACTCTCAAAATTTTTATAATATTTATTTTAACTTAAATATTTATAGAATTTAGTAATTTAGGTGTAATTTGAATGTATGTAAATACTCAGGGTTGTACGGTCTGTACAACTCTCTACACCTAAATCACTGAATTCTATAAATATTTGAGGTAAAATAAATATTATAAAATTTTTGAGAGTCAAAAGAAAAAAAGAAAAAAAAATTGGACCGGTCGCCACTCCCGGTCCTATATCCCTGTCCCCGTAGACTTTTTGTTAAGAATTTTACGTCCCAACTAGATAGGGAAATTTACTGCTGCTTCTGCAGCAAATGTAAATTCTTTAGAATGATTTTACTTCACTAGAATTGCATATTCCAAGTCAGTCATTCGTCCAAATAATGCCAGAGCATCTGTACACAATTTTCATCAGTCCACTGGAGCTCATTAACTGTGTTTCTGTATATATGTTTTTCCTTTCAATGGATCCGTTTTTGCATACCTAAGTACCTTACATATCTTTCAATATCTTCTTTGTTCTTTTTTCTCGGTAATCTAATTAAGGATTTGTTAATTACCTTTTCAATTGCTTCCAGTAACAAACATACCCCGTGCTGTAATTTTTAGAAGAAAATGTACGTCTTTCAGGGAATATGTTGTGTTACTGGTGTTGTATATTAAGTTTTTGAATGTACTTTGTGTTCTTCGTTCCCAAGTTTCTATAAGTTTCTATAATTTATTGAGATGAATAGTGCTTATTATTTTCTTTGGCATTATTTTTTATTGAACCAGTTGGTGCTATTAATAATTTATATACTGCACTGGGATCCCCTCTCCTTCCTGGATGGCTTCCTGTCGGTGGAGACCCATGTGGTGATGCTTGGCAAGGCGTCCAATGTGAGGATTCAAACATAAGATCAATGTATGGAAATTCTTTCGTTAATGCCCTTCTACAGGGTAATAATAATTGACAATGATATTAGTCAGTCCTCTTACAATCATCTTGTGTATTAGAACTTTTAATGCTGCTAACTTGGGAGGAGAACTGGGAGACAGCTTAGGATCGTTTGCTTCTATCATAGAAATGTAAGTGCCTCACCATCTCTCTCTTTCTATCTCCCAATGAGTGTATGCTTGTGCATCTTTTTCAGTTTTTATGGGTAGTGGGAATGGAAAGGCTGAGTTAGTTCATTGTTCTATTTCCTTTTAGATGAAAAATTAAATATCTGTGGAGGTCAATGGTTTGTAATGAGTCTTTTAGCAAAGTAAGAATTTATAACCAGCATAAGGAGATGAGCAATGTTCTCCCCTTTGACATGTTGCACTGTGTTTGAATGTTTTTATGGTACATGAACTCTGTGTAGTTTGATCTTCATTATATGGAGTATATCATCTTCTCCCTCCCATCACTATATCTCTCTTCCCATCTCTGGCTTTGTCTCTCACAATCTTGCACTCGCAACTCCCTTGTTAAGTGGGTGTTGTAATCATCCTGGTGGGCTGATACTGAAACATTTCTGATCCATAAACGGAGTCACTTGTGGATTATTTCCCTTTAGCATATCATCCACATTAGATTCTAAGGTTGTTTCAGTATGTTGCACTTTACGTTTAACTTTTGGAAATTATTATTTATGAATATTGTATATGCTGTATTTAACGTTTGTGACATTGTTTTGTAGCAGAAATTTGAGCAACAACCAGATTGGGGGAAGTATTCCGTCCAATCTTCCTGTTACCTTACAAAATCTGTATGTTATTCTATATACCTTGGAAGAAATGTTGAATTTCGTATAGTTAGTACTTGCATTCATTTCAATTGTGAATAAGAAAATTATTAGAGGAAATATGTTACTCAATCTGTATAAAGCTCAAGAGGAACATACCTTTATTAATTTAAGAACAATAGCTTATTTCATGATAGCTTCAAATCATTAGCACAACCCTTATTTCCTTTTTTGGATGTTGATTTTTAACTACTTATGCGAAACATATGATAGTCTTTACCTTTCGCAGTTTTCTTTCAGATAACAAGTTCACTGGAAGTATTCCCAGTTCTTTGTCATCTCTAACTCAGCTGGCAGCTATGTAAGTTTTTCTGCTACTATATTTGTTGTTGTTAGTGCGCGTTGCTTGTGTTTATTGGATTTTAGTTTCCTAAGCTGTAACTCTTGTTTCAGGTCTCTAAACGACAACCAGTTAATAGGAGACATTCCAGATACATTTCAAGGCCTTACCGTTTTGGTTAATCTGTAGGGCAACATATTTCAAAAAAGTTTTCATTTCTCGTGATTACTCTAGTAGGTTATTAATAGTTGTTATAATTTGCCTGTGTGCAGAGATTTATCTAGCAACAATTTGAGTGGACAACTGCCACCCTCCCTGGAGAGTCTCTCTTCTTTAACTACTCTGTGAGTAATTTATTCTACGGTTAAGACCATTGTGCACTGTTTTATCTACATGAATAAAGCTAACTTGTTGACTGGCAGCCGTCTGCAGAACAATCAGCTTTCTGGGAGCCTTGATGTTCTTCAAGATCTTCCCCTCAAAGATTTGTACTCTTCTCAATCATTTTTAATTCAGATTTTACCTGTTCATCTATTTTCTCTGAATAACTTGGCCTCTGGGGCATATTAATATATAAATGATTTTCAGAAGTTGGTGGAAGGGATGTGGCCATGTCATGTTTTACTGACTTCCTCTCTCTCTCTCTCTCTCTCTCCCTCTCCCTCAGGAATGTGGAGAATAACAATTTCTCTGGACCAATACCTGATAAGTTGTTGAGCATTCCCAAATTCAAGTGAGAGTCAATCTATATGGATTTTGATTTAATGTTTACCTTTTATTTATTTATTAGGTATGCACACTTCAATGTGGTACATCTGCATTTGTGGGTTGCGTATGATATCTATGCGCAAAAAGTTCAGTTGCCTATTTACTTCTCTCTATTATATTGAAATCGTGTAATCTTGTGTCACTGTTACTTGATTATATTTTAATACCTCTGGTAAATCTAACTTGCTTATATTCAGTTGGATATATTTTATGCCAAATAAATAAAGAGAAAACAATGTGTAAAAAATGATCAAGCAGACAAGAATTCAATGAGTGATGAGAAAGTTTTGTTGTATCTTACATACGTGGCTCCCATATTTCCTCGATATGAAATTTTTAAAAATTCTCTGAGTTTCCCCTTAAACAAAGGCTCTAAAGTTATTCAACTGATTGGCTTCACTTTGGAGACCTTTTATGAGAGATATCTCTGTTCTAAAACCTGGAGAATATCTCATTGTTCATAGATAGATTCATTGAAGCTTAGAATGATTTGTGGTGAATTATTGTCACATCTCCCTTCCAGTGTTGGCACACATTGTATTTTACTGTAAGGCATGTGTTTTCATTTTTTTTTTTCTACTCATTTTTTTTAGTACTTGCTGAAATTCTTATCAGGATGTAGGTACTTGGGCATGTGTTGAAGGCAAGTACATCTGGATTGAGTCGACTAAAGGCTGTCATAGGACACCATTTGGTTGACTAATCTTAAAAACCATAACTTAGACTGGAAATTAGACCACATTATCTCACATAGAAAGGCTGGGATGTGTCCTATATGAATATCTCAAAGGGACTACGAAGGGTGTTAATGTAATGATATATTATATCATTTCTTAAATTTATGATGTACCCAATTTTCACGGGTTAAATGATTAGAATGGCAAATGGGTTGGAGCTCATTCTATTTTGATACTTGCTAACATCATTTTCATCTTTCAGAAGCGATGGGAATCCATTCAATACTAGTATTTCTCCAATACCTTCACCCACGTCGCCAGCTACACGACCACCTGCACCGCCATTCTTTGGGGTTCCGTCTTCTGGCCAAACACCAGGGAAACAGACACCCGGGAAACAAACACCCGGGAAACAGACACCTAGTGAACCGGCTGATGGACCAACCGCAACAGAGGATTCAAATTCTAAAAGCCCAAAAAAATCTTTAACTACCAAGAAAATAGTCTGGATATCAATTGCGTCAGTGTTATTTTTTGTAATTTTGGTGTTAGTACTCCTGCTTTTTATCCCAAGGTGCTTCAGAGGAACACATGAGGCTAACAGAATTCCTAAGCACCATGAAATAGCTCCATACATGGGCAACAGAGAGAATCTTGAAGACAATGGTTCCTTGGTTCAACCATTCAATCAAATAGAGAAAGGTAAATAATTTTTAGTTTGTGTGTTGGTGTAGGATATAGTTACTTTCTCGTGGGCTTCTGTTATTTCATAATCAATGTATGCCTTGAATTCGTTTTTCAGTACCAAAGGCAGCAGTTGTGAGACCAAAGGAAGAGCATCAAACAGGACTAAAAGAAATGGATTTGGCTCCAAAGCCTAGGAATGAGAAGGAGCTAAATGTGCAAAAATTGAGTAGAACACTCAAGAATGGGGATCATGAGATAGGCATGACTAGATTTGATATTGATTCAATTATGTCACCCCCACCACCTCCACCGCCACCGCCACCGCCGCCGCCGCCGCCGCCGCCACCTCTTCCTTTTGAGAAGGTCATTGATAAACCTGTTATGCCGGATGAAGTAATTCCGGTGAATCCTTCCACCAAACCTCTTCCTCCAACTTCCGTGAGGTCTTATACAATTGCATCTCTTCAGCAATACACGAATAGCTTTTCTCAAGAAAACCTCATTGGAGAAGGAATGTTGGGAAGTGTTTATCGGGCACAGCTTCCTAACGGAAAGGTACAACAGTGGCTAAATTGAGTTCAGTATGGAAAACTTATAACCAATGGGGTTTTCTTATGGTCTTCCTACTACCTTGGTTTTGCATTGGCACAGAATTTTTCATTCAAACTTTTTTGAGCTAGAATTTATCAGTCTATTCACTATATCAGCTACTGAATGCTTTCACTGGTCCTCTTACATGTCTCTCTTGCTCAATCTATATGCCTGTCATTTGCATGTGCTTAACCAAAACTATGTCAAAAAATGAATTTTAAAATTAGACCTGAATTTCTTGATAAATAAATTACACTGTTTTAAGCACACCAGCATATTCATTTCATACTGAATGGACCTTATCCCTGTTATAGCAGTCCTGTTCCTACTACCATTCGTCATTGTCATGCAAAAACTCTGACAAAGTCAGAAGCAAAGTTTTTCTATAAGCCTTCAGCTTATCTCTGCTGTAATGATTTGAAATTTCAGTAAGCTTCATAGTAAATCTTTTGAGTTTTGCAAATTTTCGCTAAAAAAATATACCCTTACTCTCTGAACTTTTAACTTTCAGTGTCCAAGTAAGTTGCTAAAAATATTCACATTTCATAAAACTTAATAAAAATCATTGAAAGTGTCAATAGAACTCGGAAGAAGTTATTTTAAAAAATAACTCTTAGCTTAGCTCCCTCTATCTTTCTTAGACACACATAATAATTGTTTTTGAATGGAAGAATTTTTTTGTTCTTTTGTTTGGAAGAGGGGAGGGGGCTTAGAGTTGAGATCTGATGAGTTCAATTGTTATCCAAAAAGAGCTCCCTAAATGATTTTAGTTACTGAAACACATCGTTCTACTTACAAGTCTTTGTGTATAACTTTTGTGTGTTTTAATACTTAAAATTCTTGGATATGTTTATTCCTTCTTAAGTAATGAATTTTTATCTTAATGTTTACAACATATTGATATTACAGAAAGCAAACTCTCTCTCTGTCCCTTTTCTGTCACAACATGAACTGTTGTCAGCTTGTGTCACCAAGCAGTGAGTAATCCACACAATATGCCCAAAAAGAATAAAAAGGAAGCTGCTTCATTATCACATATTTTATGTTGTTGCGTGATTTCATGTAGGTACTTGCTGTCAAGAAGCTGGACAAAAGGGTTTCCATTCAGCAGAAGGATGACCAGTTTATTGACCTGGTTAACAGTATCGATAAAATTCGTCATGCTAATGTAGTTGAGCTCATGGGATACTGCGCGGAGCATGGCCAAAGGCTTCTGATTTTTGAGTACTGCAGTAATGGGACACTGCAGGATGCACTAAACTCTGATGATGAATTTAAGAAGAAACTTTCGTGGAATACCCGCATCAGGATGGCACTTGGAGCTGCAAGAGCCTTAGAGTAAGTGAAGCAAAATTTAGGTTGACAAGTTATAACACTCTTTGCTAACTTACCACATATCAACACATATTTGCTTTTGAGTTTAAACTCAAATGTTATCTGCATAAAATTATTTTCAGTATTGAGAAGTGATTTGCATGGTGAGTTGAAATAAGAGAGAAATAAACGACACCGAGAGATGTTTTTGGACCCATGTGACAGGTCCTTAAATTTTTAACTTGGATATCTGTCCAAGTCATGCTTGATTTCTCTCTTAAACACTCTAGTATTTAATTACTAATTTAGCACTGCATTTATAAAAACTAGGAACATACACACAGGTAGTTAAAGTAAATCAAAAGGTAATGTTAGATGGGAGCTTTATCATCAGCCATATTCTCTATTTATCAGTCACTAGATCTCGCAGATTGGATTTGGATGTAGCTAATAAAGGTCTTCGATCTATAAGAAGGCTGGAAATGGAACAGGTGGAGGGTATCTGCTGTTTTCATAAATTATTGAATATTAAACTTAGTAAAGAAGGAAAAAAACCAAAAAAGATGATATCCGGTTGGATTTAGATATAAGAAAAGATGGTTGGCGCTTCTCATTCTTTTCCATTTGAAAATTTTCTTTTTATTTGGTGGGAGGTTCTTATTTTCTTTACCTTTTCAAAGCAACGTATCTTATAACATCCATCATTCTGCGTATTAATATTTCTACTTGTTTTGTGTGATGAAGGTATCTGCACGAGTTTTGTGAGCCACCTATCATTCACAGAAACTTCAAGTCTGCCAATGTTCTCCTTGGCGAGGATCTTGCCGTGCATGTTTCAGATTGTGGTTTGGCGCCTTTAATATCATCAGGTTCTGTAAGTCAGGTAATCATTTATTTAATAATACTAGCTTCAAAGATATTTATTTCACATATATATATTTATTCCTTTACTGTTCAAATAAATCAACCCATGAAAAAACCAAGAATCAAAGAAAAATACGAACCCACCCTTTTCAACTACCACACCTGTTCACTACCCCCAAGACGCACACCATCCAGCCTCCATGCCACAAATCATCATGCACCCCTCAAAAAATTAAATTCAAAATGGGTCTTCCTGTTATTTTATTTGAAGTTGGAACTTGGAAGCCTTTTTCATTACAACTTACACAAATAATCTGCAATAAGAATTAGTAACGAGCGCATAGTTACTGCAGACTAATGGATTTCTTTTCTTCTTCAGTTGTCAGGACAACTCCTTTCAACTTATGGTTATGGTGCCCCAGAATTCGAGTTTGGGATTTATACTTTCATGAGCGATGTTTACAGTTTTGGAGTGGTAATGTTAGAACTCCTAACAGGCAGAAAGTCACATGACAGGTAAAGGACCATGAGCTGAAACATGTTGGGCTTATGATAATATGGTTTTTTCCCCCCAATCTTTATCTTCTTCAAATCATGTTTAGGACACGGATTCGTGGGGAGCAGTTTCTTGTGAGATGGGCGATCCCTCAGCTTCATGATATTGATGCGTTGTCAGGGATGGTTGATCCTTCACTAAATGGGGAATACCCTGTTAAATCATTATCACATTTTGCTGATATCATATCGCGGTGTGTTCAGGTGAGTTTCTTTACTGTGCATTTGATATCATTGCTTATATTTAGTTGTATGATCTTATACTAATTGAGGATTAAAGAGTAGAAGTCTGACTTACTCCCTCCGTCCATTTTTATTCGTCTTTTTAGATAGTGAAATTTGTTCTTTTTTATTTGTCTTTTGTCGATTTCAAGGAAGCATAGTTTACCATATTATCCCTACATTAAATGTCAAACTGTTTATCTTTCATCTTTTCCAATGAATTTTGAAGGGTAATATTGAGATTTTATACTCATTTTAATCGATTAGACAAAGCATTAATTGTATTTCTTAATTTTTGTGTTTTATCCTAAAACGTCAATTAAAAAGGAACGGAGGGAGTATTTGTTATAAGTCTGTGCTGAGGCAAAATAGGTAAACATTTAAAATTGTCAGTATTCCAGGATGATTTCATTTACAATACCTATTCTTTTTAACTTACATCAATTAACTTTATAGTGATATTGGACTGCTGATCTTTCATTCCATATGAAGCAAAAGTCTGTTCTCAGCTACAAAAATTACTGAAACCTAAACAAGAAGATTGAATGTCCTTGGAAACTCCAATTATTTAGAGCAAAAAAAATGTTAAGATCAAAGGAAATTTGAATAATTTTCACGATAACGTGAGGAAAGCTGTGCTTAAACATGTCATACAAGCATACTCATCCTTTATGAATAGAACTATAAATGAGCCAAGCAGAGCTAGGCTTTGACTTGCCGAACTCGAGTTCATTTAAAAGCTGAATGAGTTGAGTCGAGCGGGCTTTAAACGAGCCTGAGATTTGGTGTATGAACTCGTCCCATTTAGTAAACGAGCTCGAGTCCGAGCTGGGCTTAAGTTAACCGAGCCTAGTCCAGTTTAAGCCTGGGTCATTCAACTTATTTATCATAAAAATAAGAAAAAATAATTAATAAATGCTAAACAAGGCATACTTAAGGGAGTCAGGCCAAAACAAGCCGGGATCGAGCCGGACACCACATTGTTCAAGCTTGGCTCGTTTAACTACACGGGCAAAGAAGCTTTTTTAAGGTTGAGTTAGGCTTAGTCGAGCTGAGCTATGCCGGTTCGTTTACAACACTATTTGTGAAGTTCAAACTAATAATATTTACACAAGTATGACACATTAGCTTACTGAAGGCAAAAAATTATGGATTTATGTTATTGATTAGGTGCAACACACACAACTCAGTGGTGTTATTTGTAGTATGTGGTGAACATAGTACTGATCTTGTATTTTATTAATTCCTGTAAAGTAGTAAACAAGGTTCTCATTCTAAGCATTGTTATTATATTAACCAAAAATTTTATATTGCAGCCAGAGCCAGAATTCCGACCACCAATGTCTGAAGTTGTTCAGGATCTCATACAAATGATAAGGAGGGAGTGACTTAGGCTTGGCAGACAAATTCAGTTCATGCTAGCAAAGGCACATTTGATTTGCTGAAAAATGACCCAAGGTACATCAACTGAAGCAGGCTTTAAACTGGATTTCATCTTTAACTCCCCATTACCATTCATGTTCAAAGAGGCGTGGTCATCAGGAAGTTAATGGTATTCGAATATTTCTGTAGCCAGGTCTGCATATTTCTGGTAAATTGTTTGTAATCATTTATACCATTGATGGGCATGATGCTTGATGGGTATGCTGCATAACATGCGCTAACCCAAATGTTTTGTAAAATTGTTATTGTTTATTATTTTTTTATAATTTTTCAAGACGCGTGCTTGTGTTTACTGAAATGAAATTCATCTTTAGATATGTTTATTTCTGGCGATTGGCGGCATTGGTGTGAAAATTCATATAGGGGATTGGTAATGATTAGTAAATTTGGTCGTCTATTTGATAAAGTGAATGCTGGATGCCGCAACTGTCGTTGCAAGTAGTGTGGTGATTGTTGATCAGTATTGGAGATTCCTAGATTTTGTTGGTTATATGTCGATAATTTTCAATCCAGTTTCTTTTAGTTACCTAGTTCTAAGTTTCTAACCATGTACTGAATCCATCCCCGCAATGTAGAGTGCACATTCATGGATGTTCCAGTCATCTAGCCGTGGCTCAAGTTTTGCTCAAGTATTTTTGGAGAAGCAATTGTGTTATAGTTCACCAATTTCATAATAATATTAAAATTACTTTATTGTGGTGGTTGTCAAAATCAAGTAATTGTGACAACTACGTGACGCGCGCGCGCCCACACACACACACACATATATATATATATATGAAAAAAGATAATCTAACACAATTTTGATTAAAGATAATTAATAAAATAATGTAGTTTTACATAAAATTATAGATTTTTTTTAGTAAAACTCAAAAATGAAAAATTTAACTTAAGGGGTAAAATTATGTCTCGTTTTGTTAAGTAGCCTCAAGAGGAGGTTTGGTAATTTTGTGTCATATTTGTTTTTTTTCCTCTTTTTTTGCCCTTACAACTTTAAATTTATTATTATTTTGTCAATTTTAATTTTAAATTTTTTCTATTTAATCTTTCAAATTTAATAAAATTTTATTTTTATTTTATATAATTTATACACATAACACGTGTACCGATATAGTATATATAAAAACTTTTATCATAATGAAGGGTTGCTTAGAGCACATAATTTTTACACTCTCTTTTATTCTTTTTTTCAGATGTGACAAGGTATCGTGTTATACTAAAGTAAGGTTCAATAAAATTATAATTATTATGAAAATAAGGTTGAATAAAAGTGTAATTCTAATCGAGAGTCATCGACTTGAGTGATATAACCCTTCTCGTAATAACATTGAGGTAGCCGTTTCAACCTCGGCAAAAGCAAGGTTGGGTATGGGGTAAGGAAGCTTTTCAAAGAAAATCCATGCCATTTGTTAGGTAAGGTAGCTTTTCAAGCAAGCTTGTTTTTACACCTTAGCTTTTTCCTATTTCAAGGAGAATAAATCAATAGAGTATATCTCAATAAAAACAAATAATTCAGGTGATTAGGATGTGCATCACATAATTTTTGGATGCACATTTATACCTCACCATTTATATAAGGGTTTAGGTGATTATATAATGCTTGAATATATACCAAGTAAAATAATGATAAGACAAGATTTGATCTTATTTTTTTTTAATTATGAAAAGTTATTTGTAGAAATAATTAGACAAATTAAAATACAGAGCATTTAGTGAAATAATAATTTAGAAATAGAGAAGAAGGGTTTTGACTTTTGAACAAACAAACCAAAAAAACAAAAAAGAATTTGTCCACCCGAACCCAAATTGTATTTTGCCATTGGCCCAAAGCCCAAAAATATTTGCAACTGAGTTTGAACGAGTTGACTCACCAAGTTGATGAAGAGAAAACACCCGCGAAATGCGGTAACTTTTCTTCCATTTTCCTTTCCGTTGCTTTCAATTTTCCCGTCGACAATACAAAGTAACAATACAGATTCCAAATCCCTTCGATACTCTTATCAGCATCTTTTCTTTCACAATAAACCTAATTTCAATTTTTTATACCTTCAATTCCATTAGGTTCTACTTACCGAGGAAAATAACCAACCATTTGGTTCCATTTTCCTCTGATCTGTGAAATTTGTACAGTTTTGGTGTCCTTAAAGATCTCATTCTCTGAATCCCTCTCATGGCTGGGCTTTACGACTCTAATCCTTTCGATGAAGAAGAAGAAGTTAACCCATTTGCGGTAATTTCATGATTTCTTATATTATGAATCTCTCATTGGATAATATCATCTATAATCAAGTGCATTGTTCTGATCAGATGATTCTAGTGGTTTACGGATTTACAAAATCAATTTGCCTTTGAATTATTTATTTATTTTTTATGCATTTTTGCTTGCTAGATCTATTACTGTATTTGGTTGTATTCAGCTTCTTAGTATGTTTCTTTGTTTTGGATTTAGTGCCAGATATTTCATTGGGTAGGTGTTTATTTTGTGCATAAAATTTGCTAGGGGAAAAGGATTCTACATATATGTGTTTTTGTTTGAATAATGATCTGGAACAAAAGTATATTGTACTTTTACATTCTAGTAATCATACTGAGCTTATAGGTTCACACCACCATTATGCTTTCTATCCTATCAATTAGAATGATCAAATCACAACCTTCTATTCATCTGTATCTGCATTGTCTTATGCTCATGATTTCAGGATCAAAATGGTCGGGGGAGAGGGTCTGGTCAATCATATGGTGGAGGTGCATTTTATATGACAGTAAGTTCATCTTTTCGTTATTCTGCAAAGGCTATATTTCTTTATTAGATAATATTTTCTTCAAAGACATTTTCAGGACCTCATATTGAGTCAGGATCTTATCTTGGAGTCCCAAATTAGCATTCTTCCTTTTTTTTGCTGGGTTCCTTTTTCCTTCAAACGGGTAGAACGGCGTGGATAAAATAAATTCTGGTTGTATAAATGTGTATATTAAATTGCCTTAAAGCTGTAAAAAACTTGTATTGTTTATCAATGGGGCAAAATGGTAAAGTAGTTGTATGTGGAATGGTGACACTCTCTCTAGTTAGTAAATTCTATATAAGTTGATGAGACAGTACATCAAGATCTTGCAAATATAATCTCATATTCAGCTTAAACAAATATGGATGCTAATGGTGTTAGTGGATAAAAATAGTTTGTTCACTAGTATGTGAAATTGTTGTAGCACTATGAAAGCAAAGGATGTAGAAAGCAAGGGGCATGTCAGCTCAAGCATGTGTTTACTTTCTATTGATGCTTCTGTTGATGAGATTCCTATTTGCAGAATTTCTTTCAGCTACTGAAATGTTATTGTCCTTGTTATGATGAGTAGTTGATGACTTTTACGTGTCCTTGTGCTCGAGCAAGTTCTTGCAGTGTGAGGTGTTTGTGATTGCTATGCTCACTAGGTATATATAAATGATAGCCTTATTACTTGTGCTTCAGCTTTATTTACTGTATTATTCTGGTGGGATCTGCAGAATCCCAGAAGTGTTCCCTCAGCAACCTCAAGGCTTTCACCACTATCTCCTGAACCTGCTGATTATGATCGTGGTGCAACAGTTGATATTCCTCTCGATAGCTCCAAAGTAAATAAAAAAATTTATATTATTATTGACAGGGTAATGTTCAGCAATATGTTACTCTTTGTTAGCTTAAGGTCATTTTTCAAACAAATGTAGGATTTGAGAAAGAAGGAGAAGGAACTCCAAGCAAAAGAGGCTGAATTGAAAAAGAGGGAACAGGTACTCTCTTGTTTTATTCATGTTCGGTAGCTTCACAACATGGTTTACCATCAAGTTAGAAGGCATTTGACTTAGACTTTATGTCAGGTGTTTGATATTAATTTGCGTCAGCTTTTGAATATGAGTCTCACTTGAGATGCATCGGCATTCTACACTATTAGAATTGTAGCAAATTGTAAATACTGACAAGTGTAATACCCCGAAAATAATCGTAAAGTAAATGATTAGAAGAAAGATCATAGAGTAAGATAATAGTAAAACGAATGACGAAGAGTGAGACGATCGTAGCGTAATACGATCGAAGAGTCAGAAAAACATAAAGAGTTTATTGAGAAGTGTATAACTTGGACAGCGTGAACTCTATAATCTGTGTCTTGAGAATGTGTGAATTCTTTTGGCTATTGATTATGAGAATGTGTGAATTCTCTTATCTGTGTGTCTTAAGAAGGTGTGAATTCTCTTGGCTATTGAATATGAGAAGGCGAGAACTAATGTAATCTGTTGAGTCAGATAATGTAATCTGTTGAGTCAAATAATGTATCTGTTGAGTTAAATAAGGTATCTGTTGAGTTAGATAATGTAATCTGTTGAGTCAGATAAGACAAACTTAGTAGAGGAAGGCAATCGTAGAGTACGATGATCGTAGAGTGATCCTTAGATGAGGAAATTGTAGAATAGTCATTAAAATGAGAATAAGGCTAGGAAAAGTAATCGAATATGATTATAGGTTAAGGTGAAAACCTAGTGAATAGAATACCTAAGAAACGATTTCTCGGGTATACTTTGAATGATTTAAAGACCTAATACGACTCAATCGTGCGATCGTATATGGTTAAAAGTTAAACTTATAAATCCTAATATATGTGTTATGAATTAAGTATGTGTGTGATTTTGTTGTTTGGTACAAGTATTGTTTATATATACTTGTTTAAACCTATAAATGGTTAATAAGTTATACTTGGAGTATATTAAGATCTAAGTATTTATAAGACATATAAATACGAAAATCACTATTCATAAATACGAGAATAATACGTAACAAAATACAGGTATAATACGAAAATTATATGGTATAAATACGAAAAGTCAAACTTAGGAAAAAGTTCACTTTGGCGACTAACTGAATTAGTTAGTATTGAACTAGAAAGCTAACTAAGTTAGTTGAAAATGAACTGGATGTCTAACTGATTTAGTTAGAAACAAACTACAAAGCAAACTAAGTTTGAGTAACTAGGGTTGGTTTAATCAAACTAAAAAGCAAATTGGGAATTGGAGGAACCAAATTGGCTAGGGAAGCTAGAGGGACCCGACCACTTGGGAGGAAAGGAGGGCCTTTTGACCATTAAGAAAAATTTATATGCATATAGCTTGTGTATGTATAGGTTTTTCCTTGGTAAGTTAGTTGGCAAGTGAGACTTTGCTTACTTTGGTGTGGTGGCAAGGTTTATGTGGTGTGTTGTGGCAAAGTTGGTGATTAGCCATGGTGACTCATTGGTGAGTTAATGAGCCTTGTGATTCACCCTAGTGACTCACCCTTGTGTGTTAAAGAAGCTTAGTTGATATTTGTGGCTTAATTTCCTAAATACCCTAAGCTTGGATGCCTATAAATAGGAACCTCCCCATTCATTCATTTTCACCAATTCACAAAGTAAGAAGCAAGGGAAGAGTGAAAATCACAAGTGAGAATACTTGTTAGTTGAGAGAAGGAAAGGAAATGCCAAGCAATGTTCTCAGAACCGGTTCGTTCAGCGAACCGAAAAAAGTACTGGGTGGATGGGTCACTGGTTCAACCAGTGGTCGAATCGTTATTGAACCAGTGACGTCACAAATATATATTATTAATAATTAATAAAATTTTAAAACATCTAATTTTTTGTAAGCTAAAATATAGTGAAATTATGTTATATTATTGGTAAAAATATTTTTGAAAAAAAAGAAGAAGCTTCAAAACCGGTTCAACCGGGCCAACTAATCGGTTTTACCGGTTGAACCGGTTATTGACAAAAACTGGTTAACCTGTCCAAACCGGACCGGAAAGGTAACCGGTTCCCGGTTCAACCGGTCGAACCGCCGGTTCCGAACCGATTTTCAAAACATTGATACCAAGCTAAGTATGATCGAAGATCGAAAAACTTGCACTTCAAGAGGTAACGAAAATCGTTGTTATGTTTTTCATTTATGTTCATGTGTTTGTAAGTTAGAATTCATGAAGTTATGCATGAGTAGGTTTATGATTATTTTTTATAGTGTTAGTGAGTCATATAACATGATAAACTAGCTAAACTAGCTAAATAATGCAAAAGAGGTCAAGTTAGAATGATCAAAGCATGAACAATGAAACCTAGTTTTCATTTGTTCTTGTGAACGATGAACGGTCATGTGTGGTTGGAATTAGGTTGTCAAACCTAAAGTAAAGTTGTAGAGGGGAAAGTTACGAACGTGTAGGATCAAGAAACACGCAAAAATGTTTTGTAGATCAATGATAAATTAAGTTTGAAGCAAGTAGGGAAGAAGGACCAAAGCATGAAACCTAGGGCTTGAAGGCTGTCCGTAGGGCGCCGTAGCGCTTAGGCGTGACTAGGCTAGGGTTTGGCCAGTTAGGGTTTTGTTCAGTCAGGGCTAGTCAAACAGTGTAAAAACCTAACGAGTCATAGTTAAATTCTTGAAAATAAAGATAGTTTAAAGTGAAATAGTAATGAGTCAAATTTTGACTAATGATAAATGTCGATCTCATATAAATATGTAGGTTGAGCGAAAGGTAAACGCTAGAAGCGAAACAGACAAGTCGTCTTACTCGTATACACTTCGTGCACCGACGTGCTTTTAAATTGTTGAAATTCAATTGTTATGTGAAGTTCATTATTATTATCTGTAAAGTGTTTTATTGAGAAGAGCTAATGCCAATTGATTAAGCTTAACTCGATTTTTGAGTTGTTATTCTTTGAACTGGAGAAGGTGTGACTTCCTTTATTTGCATATATTGAGAAGGTGTGAATTCTCTTATATGCATATATTGTGAAGGTGCGAATTCTCTTATATGTATATCTTGAGCAGTGTGAACTCTATTATCTGAATATCTGTTAGACTTGCTGAGCAACTTTTAGCTCATTCTTGCAAATGTTTTTAATTTGCAGCAAAGAAAGAAATACCAGAAGAGTCTGGCACTAAAGGAAAGAATAGTAGTTAAAAAGCATTTTATTATTGTTTTCTGTTATGATCGTAAGTTGTAATAACTTTAGGAAATGAAAATTAAGAGAATTATTGAATCAATGATATTGAAAGATTATTTTAGAAACTTATTGTGTATTTTACATTTAAGTTAGTAAATGCTAAGGTTGTTGGTTTAAGTTAACATTACTTATAATATCTATACATCTTAGTGAGGGTATTGATAATGTAGAAAGCTCTGTCGAGGATCGGCGTTACTTAATTGTGTGCCGTTTTAAGTAACGGAAGGCCCCCTCTGTCCTGGGAACGATTTTATTGTTGATACTGTGAATCTCAGAAAGATAGATGTTACGAATAATGTTGAATAGTCAGCGCCAATTCCGCTTGTAGCAAGTGCAACGGATTTGGGGGCGTGACAGTCAGGAAAGGAAGAACATTGCATAGTTCCAGGGGATTTAAAATTTGAAAGAATCATCTGCTTTCTTCTATTCTGTTTCTTGTGGATTGTCTGGACTCTGGAGGCAAAACTTGCTCTCCATTTGACGCCTCAAGTGTACTCAATGACTAAACTTGACGTTAGTAGTTTTCTGACTTTTTCAGACATTCATTCATGAAGTAATTATTTATCAAGTTTTTCTAATGTTGTGCAGGATTTGAAAAGGAAGGAGGTCGCTATAGCACGAGGTAGTTCTTTTGTCTACTTTATATTTTGAATAGTTATCTAACATAGAATCATGGATTATTTTGTAATGTACAATATAAATGTTCTCCTATTCTTATGGCAGCTGGAATTGTTATAGAGGAGAAGAATTGGCCTCCATTTTTTCCCATCATTCATCATGATATTGCGAATGAGATTCCAATCCATTTACAGAAGTTGCAGTATGTTGCGTTAACTACATATTTGGGTAAAATGTTAATTCAGATTTTTCTACTAAACTTAGCTCAGTATTCAACTGTTACTTGTTTCCAGATTAATTACATGCTTTCAACTTCTTCATCCAATTGCAAAATTTTATGAATTTATTGGTCCTTGAGGCTCAATGGTGCTGTATTAAGTATTAGCGTACCCCTAGGTCCCTTACTAGTATGCTGATTGCTGGATTTTCACATTCCTTTGCTACGTAATGGAAAAAAATTACATATTATAAAATAATGGCATCAGGAAATTAGTAAAAAGTGGAATAACGAATGATTGTGGCGTCACCCTGCGATAGTTACCAATGACGTATTTTATTGGCTATAATATAAATTTTTACCTGGAAAAAATGCTTCGTCTGTTGGGACATTTAACTTGTAGCTCAAATAAGTTTGATTTTTATCTCTTAAGCTGTGTTAAGGTACAACATATGGGTCTTTTTACTCTATTTCTGCATCACAATTATATTTAATGTAAATTATGATCTTTTGGCGAGTTCAGATTTTAAACATCGGCGGTATATATTCAGGTTTGATAGTGTGCCTTCTATGGAACTTCATTGCGGTTACCATTGCATGGATCAACGGGGAAGGTTGGCTTCAAACTTTTCTATATAGCCTCTTAAACTCTTTTGATGAAGTACCACTATCTTGAATGCTATCTTCAACTTGTGCTTTGTGGTAGGTCCAACAATTTGGTTCCTTGCCATTATCTATCTCATATCAGGAGTTCCAGGAGGTTATGTGCTGTGGTATCGTCCTCTTTATCGTGCTATGAGGTATAAATTATCAACCTGATGAGTTTATTGATAGTCGGAAATTTGATGGTCCTAAGTTCGCTATTAGTTTATTTAACGTCTTTTCATTTTCAAGTTTCTGAATTGTTGGTCTTTTTTTGAATGAATCCCACCATTTGGATGTATAGAAAAAGAGTTTTCACACGTCATGTCAATTAACATCTGACCATGAGGACCTTTTACGGGACTCGAAAATTATATTCTTCTTAGCACTGCATTACTTGTTCGTAAGTATCCAGAATGTGGAAGCTTGTTCTCATCCACAGAAATGACTAATTTTGATCACTCATTCCTTATTCGAATACCTGTTTTTAATCTTTATTCTTTAATCAGGACTTTTGTTTTTTCACAATGTTCTCTTTATAATTTTGTTTAGTTTTTGACAGGACTGATAGTGCTCTGAAGTTTGGTTGGTTTTTCTTGTCTTATGTGGTAAACACTGTTTTGCATAGTTTACTTGCTACATTCAAGATCTTTTGTTCCTTTTGGAGGCTTTACTTGTGTTTGTTTTCTCCATGCAGTTTCACATTGCCTTCTGTGTCTTTGCTGCAGTTGCTCCTCCAATTATTTTTAAGGGGAAATCTCTCACGTAGGTTTTCTTTTTCATACATGTTCTCTAGAGGAGGGCAGTCTGTGTAACAATGACATAAAATGTGAAATAAATTCATCTAGGAACCTCTTCTGTTAGTGTAGTGAAATTTTCTTTTATTATGCTGTACAACTGATTATTCATTGTGGTGTTCATATGTAACAGAGGAATCTTGCCAGCAATCGATGTCTTGAGTGGTCATGGTGTGGTTGGGGTAAGTTAGTTAATTATGACCATGGTTGGATAGTATTGAAGAGCCAATCTTTTACCTAAAAAAGAAGGGAAATGATATATCTTGCGACAAAAACATGCAAGTTTTGTTGAGAGTAGGCTGAGCAATAAATTATCCATGTAATTGTATTATTTACAGGTCAAGCCATTGAGTCTACTCACAGTGAAAGTTGGCATATTTGTCACAAGATATAACAAGAATCAACAATAAGTGTTGGAGTATCACTGTGTTGCAGATTATATGCTCATTATAAAGTTCAATAGTATGATTGGACTATCTTAACTGTCAATCATCTATTATCTTGAAGTTGAAAACCATTTTCGTCAATTATTCAAGTATACCTAATTGGTTTATTTTAGCTAATAATTATTGGTTCCAAGCTCTAACTAATACAAACAGATTAAGTAGATGAAATCAATATTGGGGTTTAGTTGTCGGAGCAGTAAGCCTACCCAACTATTGGGATAAAATAAAAGGCGTTTTTGAGTTGAGTTAAGATGTGGGAGTAGTAGAAGATAAGGTCACTAACACTCATTTCTCCTTGCAGATATTTTACCTTATCGGGTTTGCATTTTTTGCCCTTGAATCATTGATCAGCATCTGGGTTATTCAGGTCCAGAATCTTAGCTATTTAGTTGTTTATGTTCTATTTCTCCTGTTCATTTGTGGCTGTTCTCTAGTTTTGTTTTCTGAGCCTTGTTTTTCCTGGTATGCAGCAAGTTTACATGTATTTCCGAGGCAGTGGAAAAGCTGCAGAAATGAAGCGTGAAGCTGCAAAATCGACTATGATGGCAGCACTATAACATGGCACACATGGAATGAAGATGGCACTTTGCTGGACTTCTTTTGTCCAGATTTACTGTATTTTTTAGTCACTATTTTCAGAGACGTTTATTTTAGAGTCTAGTACAAGTTGATGTGACCTACCAACCTAAGAAGTTCAACAACGTCATAGCAAGGGACCTTGACATACGGAATACACACATAGTTTTCGCAGTTGTAGAGGGATCTACTGATTTGAGGTTGGCAGTGGACGTGTCTTTGCAGATTACTTTGAAAGAGTTATTTGTTAACTTTTCAATCAATTTCCTTGAATGAATCTTTGAATACTTTTTCCGATTGGGACGTTTTTAGTTTCAAGCCTAGAATCCTTTAGAATCGAGAAGAAGCACGTACTACTCGTGTGCAGCTTACTTTATAACAGGATCATAGAGAATTCAATCCTTTCTTCTCTCTGCGTTTTAATTTCCCTTGTTCCTGTTTTATGGAATGATAGTCATTGGCTAATAATCTACTTCATTTTGGAGTCTGAACCTTCAGGACCAATAAACTCCAACTTTATGAATTGGATGAAGAAGGGTATTTTGTTCATCTGCAAACAAGTAACAGTTCAATACAGAGAAAGGCTTAGTTCGCAATATCATGAATACAAGATAGAAAACGAGTTCTAATAAATTTTTTAGTTTCCCTGCAATGTTCTTTCCTTTCCTTGCTAGTAGTGTTTACGAATTGGCTGCAATTCTATTAACGTAGATACGTCGAAAAGAAGTTGATGGTAAACCATATAGTGAAGCTACCGTGAAGAAATCGTGAGCATATAACAATGCAGAAACAGATGGATCACTGATGTACACATATAATAATTTAAACAATGTATGGTTCGAAGGTCAATGATAAATGCCTATATGATGACTTATTAAATGCCGAGTTGCATTGAATGATTCTTTTATGCTTCCATTGAGAATTTTAAAAATCTATTCGGCTCCTTCGCACATAATATGAAGAATTATCTTATTATTATACGGACATGTATAGAGAAAGATCATTTTCTCAACATGCAATAAGATTTCAAATCCAAATCGTTGGAATCCTATTTCCATTACACATTTACGTGTATAAAAATCATGCCATTTTAGACTTTTCCATTTTATTAATAATAATAATTATTATTATTATTACAATTTATCAAATGTGCGACTATACTTGCCCAAAACATAAATTACAAGAAGTAAAAGCAGGGTTATATGAAAAGCTAATAGAAATGATCACGAAGGCATTTTATATTCACGGTGGTGGTTTGTTCAGGAATTTCATTGCGAATCATTCTGGAATGGCAAAATATGTTCCGGCTAAAGTCTTACAAGGGAAGAGATCATATTGTATGATCAAAGCCTTTGACATAGGTTCTCATCTAGGAATTTCTGCATAACCCTTTTGGAAAGACGAACTCACGCTGCCCTGAATGTATACCCATCCGGGACCAACCCATAGTTTCTTTGCATCAAATAAAAATCCCAAAGCTTCCTCAGAGAAATCATTCCTCGTGAATGCAGAAATAACTGAAGTCCAGCAAATAGGATCTGGTTCAAGCAGTTCATCAAACAACCTGCGTGCATCACTTGACTCGTGAATTGTGATCATTCAATGCACTAGCAATTTCATGATTCCTATCAAACCCATGTCTAAAAACAACTCCATGAAACCCTTTACTAAGATTTGATTCCCCAAGCTCCAAACACGCCTTAATCACAGCAGATAAAGTGAACCCATTTGGCTCAACACCAAGATCCAACATTTCCCAATACAAATCAAGTGAATTCCTCGATTTTCCCACTCGAACATAACTCGATATCATTGAAGTCCAAGATACAACATCCTTAACATAAAGCCCATCAAAAACCCTCCTGGTTTCCTTAAAATCAGAACCCAGTTTAAAGTAAAGGGCGAGTAAGCTATTCCCAACGAATCGATCCGTTTCAAGCCCGGATTTGATGACAATGGGAATGTAACTGGAGGCCATGGCTAAAGGAGTGAACTTTAGTGCATGTTTGTAAGAGAGAAGCATACATGAGCGGTTTGACCGGGATTTTGCCGGAATCAATGGAGTTTAGAAGTTTAAGGGCACTAAAAAGATAGCCGGATTTGCAGAGGGAGAGTATTTCAGACACCAGGGAGGGAGAGAATGATGGGTATTTATTGTGTTTGAGATTGAGAGAAACGATAGAGCTATATTGGCGGATACGGTAGCTTCATCAACTTGTGTAAGATTTGAATGGTAACTGCTAACTGATTGTTTGGACTAGGGATTTTGGCGCTAACTGCGGCTGGGTCAGAGTCGGGTCTTGCCTGATTACATAACTAGTACTATTAGCTTTCCAAGCCCAACCCAAATACAATCCTCTTTTGGGTTCACCACTTAAATACTTAACATGGATAAAATTATGTTATTTTCATAAAATTTAATGATATTATTATCCCCTCCATTATACTTATTCTTTAATTTATCTCAATACATATTTAACGACACTTACATTTAACGACAAAAATTTATTTTATCATAAATAATTAATGATATAATAAATTCATCACAAATAATTATGTCGCTTAAAGTGTCACTAAATATACTATTTGTGATGGTAAATATGTATTATAAGAAATCAGAGGATATGTGTAATGGAGGAGATCCAAATTCAATATTATCTCTAACGAATTTTATGTATTACTCAACTCTTTGTTCCAAACTAAGAATTTTATTTTGAGTTTTTGAAAAAATTAATTAACAAAAAAAATGAAATTTATATTAGTGAATTTATTAAAATAACAAAAATATAAAAATTAATGTTGGCTTTACATTTTGGATGAAGGGAGTATATATCAAAATATGATATAGTAGTAATTTTGTTTAGGAAAAAGAGAGTGTATCTCGGACACAAACAAGTTTACGTGTATTCAATTATTTTAGTTGTTAATAATATCAGAGTAATAATTATGTTGTCAGTATAAATATGTATTTAATGATATTTTATAATTGTTTTAATAACACTTTGAACTTTTAACGATATTTATTATTTTAATAATAAAATTATTACTTTAACATTATTAATAGTCATTATTTTAAAAGATTTCATTAACGGTATTTTTGTCATTTCAACATTTTTATTCACGATTGTTTTGATATTTCATTATTTTGTCAATCAAAATGTGTAGGTGTCTAAGATATATAAGTCCCGTCTGTTTCAACTTGTTTATTCTTAACTTTTGCTTCTACTTCTGATTTTGAGTTACTTTTGATTTTGATTCTCTGAAAGTTATTAACTATTATTTTCTTAATTGATTTTGCTTCTCTAAAGACTGTGAAAAAGTGTTTGGCAAATAGGCTCATAAGTTAATTTTTGATAATAAAATATTAATTAATGTATTTATTTGTATATACGAAAATTTAATATTAATTACAATAACAAAATAAATGTTTAATATATTTAAAGAACAAAAATTTCATATTAATTATATTAACAAAATAAAACATTAACATATATATATATATATATATATATATATATATATAATATAATATAAATCTTATATCATATATTTAATTATTTTTATATATTAATGTATAATAAAATATAATGTGTATTAATAAAGTAATATAAGTATATATACAAATATGTAAATATATGTATTGACATTTATAAAAATATAATATAAAATATTATTACATTGATATAAATATTTATTTATATATATTTTTAATTAATATGCAGTATATATACATATACATATACATATACATATTATATATTATATAATATATATCTTTATCATGTATTTTAAATTTTATGAATTATATATATAATATAAGATATATATTTTTATATATAATATATAACATATATATAGAGTTGTAATTTATCAATTAAAATTAAGGATATTTTGATATATAATTTATTTATATTAAAAATTGAGAAATTAATTTAATAAAAATCTAAATAAATTATCGAACTTTCAATTTTTTTATACATTAAATACTTGTAATTAACTTTGAACTTTTGAACGTAAAAGCCGAAACAAACACCACTATACTCCCTTTTTCCTTTTATTTATTCCTTTTGAAATAATTGTATATACGAGTATAGAGACAATTTTGGCACGTCAGGCTCTCCTGTGACTCGTGGCAATGCAATGGATGGGAAAAGGGAATAAGATTTTCTCCTTTCCAAAAGCCTAAATATTTAGGGTTTAACGGGCATTAGTTTCGCAGTCAAATCCTGAACAGAATCCTGAGAGCGCATATATGTACTCGACCTCCCGACACGGGAAAACTATGAACTTTATATGCCTAACCCTAGTTTTATTGCTTGGATATGGTGGGTTTTGTGAGTGACTCCTCCATTAAAGTGAAGGAAGAAATAGAAGAAAAAAAGCCCATTCAACCAGCAGAGAAATCAATTGACCCACTTGATTTCTATCTATCAGAATTCGACGATCTTTCTTTGTCTTTTACTGATACATTTCTGGATTTCGACTGTTTAAAGGATTGGATTGAAGGGAACCCAGTACCATCTATGGCAGAACTCCAAACAGAGCAAGGTATGCTTGATACTGTAAAGGCTGAATTTGAAGTTGTTGAGACGAGTTTGGAAATGGGTATAGATGAGTTTCGTAAAGAAACTGATGCTGAAGATGGGTGTGGAAGATTGGGAAATTTTAGTTCTTTGATTGAGGAAGAAATGGGTAAGGTGAGTCTGAAAGGCGCGAATGGCAGTAAGGAAATTGATGAATCTGTGGGTATTGATGGAAACGGCGTGAAGAGTGGTGAAATAGTAACTGTTAAGTGTGAAGTCATGGAGAACTGTGAGATTGTTGGTGCCGACGACAATAAGAAAAGTAATGAAATTTTGGGTATTGATGCGAATGGTACGAGGAGTGGTGAAATAGTAAATGTGAAGCGTGAGAAGAATTCTGAGATGGTTGGTGCGGTAGGGGATGGTGTGAGGAGTAATGAAGTGATCACTGTTGATGGGACCTGCGTGGATATGGGGAATACATTAACTGTTGATGGCAATAGCTCGAATAGTGTTGAAAAGGTGAGTGAGGAGGAGGAGAGTGATAGTGAATCAGAGTCTGAGTGTGCGAGTTCATCTTCCCCTTCTTCTTCCTCATCTTCCAGTAGTAGTGAAGATGATGACAAGGAGGAGGAGGAGGAGAAGGAGGGAGAAATGGATGTGGAAGAAGGTGAGATAAGGGAATCATTTGGAGAGGAAATGGTTGCTTGGAGTGATGAAGATGATGAAGGTCCTGGCATTGTTAAAGCTGGACCAATTATGTCCAAGAATGAGATCAAGGTAATCAACATATATCTTTTGTTTTATATTGTATAATATTTTGTAGATGTGATTTGTGTTGATAGTGATTGCATTTGGATCCTTTGTTGGTTATACAGTTATTTTCTTGCTTTCAATTGTTATTCATCAAATTTATGATCACTTTATTAAATATCTTTGAAATAAAAAATGTAGGCCTTGAAATATCTGTTGGATTTTCTTTGTGTGCACTGCTAAATGTATTGCTGACCAAGACTTATAGCTTAGTGGATAAGAAATAAAATTAATACCGACTTGTGGTGGCTTGGTGTTCTCTTGCACTGTCAACAGACTAACATTTCTGCTTCCTCTTCTTAATCTTTTTTTTTTTTTTTTTTTTGGGGGGGGGGGGGGGGGGTGAGTGATTTGGCAAGGGTAGAACATGTTATCAACTCAGAAATTATTTTTTGTTCTGCCACAAGTGATTGTGAAAATAAATCTGGCAATAGTTGAGTGTCAGTAGAATAAGTTGTTTGCTAAAAGATTAGAATTATTCTACCAATTGATGTTAACCTAAAATACAAGAACAATATTTCTAATGAAATGGCTGTTAGGAGAACCAATCACAGTCTGAAAGTATACCATCATACCACAGGCGGAACAAAATTTCCACTATTTAAAATTTTGTTGCAGTTTACTTAAGTTCATGGTGGAGTGGAAATTATGAACTCAGCTGATGTTGCGTACTTGCGTTACAAAATAGATACCTATTTCTTCAATTATTACCATTCACAAAACCTTAAGCAAACTCTTCCCAATTGGTGGAAGTCATTGGCCTGCGTTTTATAACTTGATGTGACATATTATGTGCTCTGACTATTTATTTGGTCTTGGCCACAATATGTTATCTTGGTAATAATATTTCTGCTTTTTTTCTCTCTCCATATTACTAACCATTCACGGCTATATGCATTTCCAAAACTAAGTTTTACAATGTGTGTGTGTGTGTTTTTTGGACTGCAATTTTTCTGATGACATTACAAAGTCATATTACATTCATCCAAAAACTAAAGATTTTGACTCTTGCTCTTTAAATAATATACTTTATTTTTGTAAGTAGCTCGTTCAACAATATACTTATGATTGTGTTGTTTCCATCACTGTGCTGGCATCTTTTGGTTGGTTTCATCTATGAATTCATATGGTTGTGACGATTGAAGGTTCAAGAAAATGTGGGATTGAAAATATTGTGAAAACTTAATTCTTATATGGTAACATTTGAATTATGCAATGTGCTAACATTTGAATCAGTTCTTATATGGTAACACCTCATAAGTGCCTAACACTCCAATGAAATATCAGGATAAGGCTAATGCTTGTGAATGGTATGCATCTAGTTTGGTTTTAATCTTTCTTTATTGAGAGGCTCTTGCTTTCCAAATGTTGATGCATATTTGAAATATTTTCTTTCTTTCATGATGCCAAAAATGTAAGTTTTATTTTTTGGTTATTGTTATCTTATCTTTCAGGTTCTCCCTCCAGTTCCTCCTGTGGATGTGACCTTACAATCATGTCATCAGACCGTCCCAGTGGGAGTTGTTTTATCAGTAAGTTCATAGGAAATAAGTAATCCTGAATCTGACTAAGAACATAATAAAGTTCTTCTAATGGTATCTCCTGCATGACTGTTGTCCACAGATTTCTGTGAATTATTCAATTAAACACTAACGATCATTTTTCTGAAGATTTCTGTCTGTACTGTAAAATTAGTCATTGTTTCATTGAATTACTACTAGGTCTACCATTTTTCTCTCTCTTTTGCTCCTTGAAATAAAATTATAGAGCTTGCCCTTGGTACATTATTTTTTCCTGCAATGTTGCAAGTCTGTAAATAAAATCTAGAATTGTTGGATGTTTAGTGAGTCATGTGAGGAATGGTTGTTGGGAGTACAATAAAAATTCATAATTTGCTGAAAGTCTTTTTGCTAATTTTATGTCTACTTATATTATCTGCATTGCATGATTTTGAACTCAATATTCAAGTCAGTTTATGTGAATGACAGTACTAGTTTCCTTCATCTATTTTCTTTCAATTGATTCAATCTATGGTAACCGTAATATTAATATTAAACTCCTAACCTAGTACCTGTACCACCTCTATGTAATTTCATTTAATAATATTTTTGGTCAAGTTTTCTACTTAATTCTACTACTTGTGTTTAGTGCTAGGAGCTCTAGTCTTCTTTTAAAAAATATTAAATCAATCATCACCAAGCATTTTAATCCAGTTTAATAATGTTTTATTGCTAGTTGTATTTTTGCAGTTGTTATTTGTTTATTGAAGATGGATGATTCATTATCAGCTACTAATTAATTTTCTGAAATTTGAATCAACTTCATTGATGATGTTGCTTGCATTCATACAGATTGTTGGTGCTCAAGTCATTGTTGAAGGGGTGGAGAAACACAACCCACTTAATGAGGGTTCAATCCTCTGGATTACAGAAAAAAGATTGCCACTGGGAATAGTTGATGAAATTTTTGGACCTGTCAAGAACCCTTACTATATGGTAAGATACAATTCAGACAGTGAAGTCCCTACTGGGATCCAAGAAGGTACTTTGATATCTTTTGTTCCAGAATTCGTGAATCATGTCCTCAATGACGGCAGCCTTTACAAGAAAGGATATGATGCATCCAATGAAAACGATGAGGAGTTGTCTGATGAAGCAGAGTTTTCAGATGATGAGAAGGAGGCCGAGTACAAGAGAATGCAAAAAATGTCGAAAAGAGGAACAAAAGAACAAACTGTTGAAAATAGGAAAAAAGTTAAGAGCAAGTTTAGAAATAGGGGTTGTCAATGGGAAAGTGATCAACCTTCATCAGCCAAACAGCCAACTATGGGTGTGGACAAGGTACCA
Source organism: Hedera helix (assembly GCA_947179155.2). NCBI lineage: Eukaryota > Viridiplantae > Streptophyta > Magnoliopsida > Apiales > Araliaceae > Hedera > Hedera helix. The sequence continues at coordinate 44,165,430 of OX359265.1, read as the reverse complement.
TTTAATCAGAGCCAGCATTTTTTCCAATCTGCGACAGCATCATCACTGGATCAAGGCAATTGTTCACACTCCTCAGGTCCATCCCAAGGTATTTCTGGTGGCCATGGTGTGGTTCCAACATTTCTTCAGCTAGCGCAGGTCCCTCTTTTTGCACCACCATCTAGTGGAGTTTGGGTAAATGGGGTCCAATGTCAACAACCACTGAATATGGCGTTTCCTAATGGCACTCCAAATAATATGCCATGGATACAGCAGAATCATCCTCAGCAACCCTATCAGATGCCCCTCCTAAATGGATTGCCATTTCAGCAACAGTTCAATACTGGTCAAATGTTGTCTTCTAATTTTGTTTTACCAGGTGGGCAACCAAGCTTTAGTGCAGGGCCAACATTTACGCCTTGGAATCCTATGCTAATTGGTCAAAATAGCTTCAACCAATCACAGGCTGCCATGGGCATGCCAGGCCAACATACTTCCCCATCCACGAATATTGGAGAACAAGGTGTTTCGTCCAGTGGATTTCAGATTGAACAGAACTGTAGTTTTCAACCACCATCTTGTATTCCAGGTAATAATGGAGCTTCTCAGAATTTTAATCAGGGTGGGAGCTTCGGCCGTGGAAGGAAACCATTTCGAAGGGGCGGTGGGCAATTTGGAGGTGGGAGGGGCCGGCAACAACCCAAGTGAATATTACAACTGTCTCACAGCCTTTCCCCTTCTGTTTGTTAAACGTGCTGTAAGAGAACTGTAGATAGACTTGCGACCAAGGCTTTGCTTTAAATTTTCTGTACTAGTCTCCTGAACACATGACAAATGTTTTTGGCTTATTAATTTTCGAGTTATCGTGTTACCTTTTATTTCTTGTGCTGTGGAATGTGGAATGATGGTAGCTAAATAAGCTATTTTCTTTTAAATTTATGTGCTTTTTCCAATACCAAGTTCAACATTTTCTTCATTAGCTTATACAATTTAACTTTTCTACAGCACTTTATAGAAAATTTGATAATTGCAGTGAAAGTGCTTTTGCCAGAATGTTAAAATTTGGTTACAAATTGTAAAAGTGCTTTTAAAGAATAAAAGGCAAAATAATATTTAGTATGGTAATTTAAGGACAAATTTGTAGATTGTTTTTTGCTCAAAATGCTTTTGTCAAAAGTTCTTTTTAGCCAAAACCCCAAATCTAACAACATATTTAGAGGGCCAATAATGTTTCCACATATAACGTAGAAGTGATTACACCATTCCACCAACGGCCTCCTAGAGAATGACCATGACTGACATTTAAGCTCTCTATTAAGTTAGTTCATGACCCAGTGTCAGCGACTTCCAAAAGTCGACTAAGTACTAACTGCTCAGGTGGGGGGTTATATTTGCAAACATCTTTCATTTAATAAGAACTGATAATACTCCACCAAGAGATAATTACCCGACCAAAATGTTAAATGGCAGCACAACAGCCCAATCCTGGTGTTATGTAGACAAGATTCACCAACAAGCTCAACCATAATACAGAAATGCTCCCAAAAGTGGGCAAATGAGAACACCTTTATTCCCAATAGCATAGCTACACATTTACATTAAGACATCAAGCGACTTTCAGTTCATCTCTTACTATGAATCCCCCTCATTAGGCAGGCATTCCAACCTCTAAAACCAATAACCTTCAATATGTACATGTAACTATGCTTAATCCGATTAAGGCCGATACAACCATATATATTAAGTTTCAAACATCCTTTTAATCCGACAAAATGAGTTGTTCCATCTTAAATTTGAGAACAATAAAGAAAAGTTGTAAATGTTATCCATGAATATGATACTATGAGAGCAGCTTTTAATTAAGGGAATAAATTAATTCCTTACTAGCTAATAAACCAGTCAACAAGTACACAAGAAAGTACTTCTTAAGGCACTGATATTTGAAACAAGGAACAGAAGTCATTCAGAAGCTTTCTCTAGAAGTGGCTGGGGTATGAATGTAGATATGGGAAGAATAAACCAGCCCAAATTAGAATGAAATTCAGTACTAGATATATTGACCGGAGACTAATTTTTCACATTCCTTGTGAAATCAATGCAAGTCTGGCAGCTGCAATCTGAAAAACGACATATTTCGCATCCAAAACACACGCAGGATGTACAACCTTTGCATGTTTGAGAACGGGAGCATCCCTTGTACACCCTTCGACTAGCTCGTTCTTCCTCATTAGCACATTCTACTCTGAATTAGAGGATGAAGATATTTAGAATACTAAACAAGGAGAATACAAGCTATAAAACATATTATAGACATACCTTATATTATGAACACAGAGCAGGCAAGTTATGGAGATGTATTTCCATTTTGAATTTAAGAACTTTAGAACTACTTCGGAAAATTGAAATTGTCTACTTAATTTTTAAGTAAGCCATTATTCCAATGTCAAGTCCGTAAGTCGAGCTAAAGATTCATCGTCTGATTGTCCAAAATAATGTTAAAAACTACTTCAAAACCTGTGTTCTGGGGAGAAGAAAGAAGAGACCACTTCAGTGGTTGACTCAAAGTTTGAAGGTCCTCTTACATTTGACTAGCCAGCCACAAACATATGATATATATATAAGTTTTTGAATCCTCAAGCCCTAAGATAAGTTTTTGAACAATAGCAGTACATAATACCAAATAATGGATGCACGCAACATTATGATATTGTGTGTACGTTTGCATGTCAAACTTACAACAATTAATTGAAGTTGGCAGAAAAAAAAAAATAATGATAAATTTTTTTATATGTACTCTTAAATATCAAAAAATTATATACTTACACTAGTTGTAACTACTATAAAAAGAAATGTAAACTGATATATATGTACAGAAAACATACTTTTCATATGGCATATCTGAACATTTCCAGTTCACATTCCTCAAAGCATCGTGGTAAGCTCGGCATTCTTCTTTGTTGCGGAGGCGAAACCTTCGCTGCTTACTACACTGAGCACAACGAGCAAACTCATCGTGATGAACTCGCCCATTTTGAGATCTATTGGATCCATTGCCATATTTTGATGCTTTATTGTAATACTTGAGCAACACTGTCTTTGCCACAGGTACCTTCTCCCCATTAGCTATGACCCAAATATTACTCTTCCACTTTCTGGCCGTTTCTCTTCCAGAATGTTTCTCAAATGCAGCAGGGCTTAATTTGTCTAATCATGAGAAACGCTAAAGACGAGTTAAAAGACGAAAAGGTTTTTATTGAGGAAATATAACGAGGATTATATTATCAATAAAATTATCGGAGTAAACACCTAAAACAAGAAACTTGATGTGCTACTACGATATAACATATATATTGCTAGTTGCTACATTAAAGTTACTGTTGATAGATGTTTCCTAAATAAGCAACAGTGTGTTTGAAATACTCTTTAGAACTTGAAGGCATAACAAATACACAGGAAAAGTCCAACATTCCATCCCTGGGATTATTGCAACATCCCGTAAGTACTGCAGCTAGTGCAATGTATCCTCAGGTTGCAACATTCCCTCGAGATTCTAGGCTCTAGCTACAACTACAAGGCACATCCTCTTTATTCATTAGCATGATATATGTTTCATAAACGTAGCAACAAATGTGATAGTAAAATACTCTCTCCGTTCTAAATTATAAGATAATTATTGACTTTTTAAATGTCAATTTTAAATATTTTTAAATTTAAAATTGACGTGGTTTTCATTAATTTTAAACACAATGATGACTATTATAAATTATTTTAAAAGTAATACTCATTATAAGATTTATTATTTTTATAATTGTTAACTATTCATCTCAATTTTGAGTTTGAAAATATCTTAAATTGACTTTTAAAAGTCAACATTGATCTTACAATTTAGAATAGAGGAAGTACAATATTTTAGAAGTAAAATATAAGATGGAAGAAGTTAATGGCCAATTGAAATTCAGTGATCAATGACATACTAACATGTTAGAATATTTTGGCTTGCTACAGATTGATTAGGTAGTTTTTGGTTGTTTTAGTATAGAACCTAGACTAAAATCTCAACAACCATGCTTATGAATATCAGCTACCATCAATAGAGACTCTTAGGCACACTAATAATTAATGCAACTGTCAACCTCAGAAAATCTTATCTAACACAGGCTTGTGAAAAGAATGAAAAGGAGTGGCACATTAAAATGGTCACACAACGGATGTCTCAGTGTACCAAATGCGGATGTCAGGTTTAACATGACAATATGGTTCAAAAACTCCTGCTATAAACAAGATAGATGACTTTACTATGCTGATTATTCGCTCATGTTGAAACTTTGCAGCCATCACCCTGCACAAATCAGATCTTGAATAACAATGTTTAGTTGAACTGCAATCACAATAAGGCATACAATGTAGGTTCCGTTATCACTTTCGCATTTAAAGAGTTTTCTTAATCAACAAAAGGCCACGGTTCAATCCGAACCACACCAAATAAGAGCAAAAAAGAGAGGACAAACATATAGCTATACTATATAGCTCAGTAATATCAAAAGAATGCTGTTCACTTTGACAAATCAGCATACATCTGAAGTACTGTATTATGACACAAACAACAAAGCAAAGCATAATCTTTAAGCACAAAACCTAGAAAGACATAATCTTTAAGCACAAAACCTAGAAAGATAAGATTTTTCACATAGAAAAATGCTAAAAGAGACATGCAAGTCGATTCAAATTCATTTAATTTCATAGAATGAAAGAGAGAGAAATAAAAGCACCTTCCTGACAGCCAGGGGTGCATTGGCAGCTGATTTGGAGATCGCCATTAAGGAAAATCCTAAGGGTACCAACAGCATCACCGTAGTGATGGCTGGTGCAACCGCACGTGGCCTCCACATGATCATCGCCGCTTCTCCTGAACCCGCTTATTTCTCTCGCCTCCTCATCGCTAAACATCATCATTAATCGACCACCGCCACCATTCTCCATCATTTCTCTCTCTAAAACTCTGTTTATCGCAGCAAAACAAAACCACTCGAGAGTTGTTTCAGTCAGTAATCGAACTACAACACACCGAAAAAGAAGAAAAAAAGGGAAATCAGATATAATAAATAGGTATGTTACTGATAAATTTAATACATATGTATTATGTAGGAAGTAATATTATTAAAGATAGATGCAATGTTTGTTGATATAAATATACAAGTACAGATAGCTATATATGGAGAGAGGAAGGACCCTGAAGAGACTTGGCCCGGGAGAGATCGGTGGGAGAAGTTGAGAAGGACGAGAGTGTAGAGGCAGAGAGAGTGAAGGGGTTTTTTAGGGAGAGAGAGGGGGAGGGGTTGGGTTTGGATGATAGATGGAAATGAGCTGGCGGAGGATTGCAAACCAAAGTCCAAAGTTTTTTTGTTGGTATTTTTAAGAGTGGAGGTGTTCTTTAATGCTACTTGGCTTGTTGCATGATATGACCTCATAAAAGTTATAGATACAGCATACATGCATTATTTACTTTGTATGGCATCCCGGGCACAAAGTGTTTTAGGTTAATGTAGCATACATCAGCATTTTTTAAATTTTGGGTTACATATTCAAGAATATGGAGGAAAATCCTTGACATGGGAGCTTGGACGAGGTTTATTGCAAAACCTTACTTCACATACTTCAAGAGCTCTGCACTTGAGTTTGATTTGGGACATAAACTTAAATGAATAGCCAGAGTGAGAGGTTGGCGGGGTAAAACTTGAAAAGACCTACTTTCTGGGACAGAAGTAGTAGGTTGTTGCCAATGTGCACGTAAATGCTTGTGTACAACTTAAGCCACCATTATGACAACCAGGGGCATGCATTTATATGTATTTAAATATCTCTCTATCTTCTGGTTGGCTTTATAAACCTTAAAAATTCTTAAGATTCAAGTACGTACTCTCCATTGTTAAAATTTGATGATGTCCTTTCATATGCTCATAATTAAAAATGTGTCTCTAATCATTGAACCATCCGATGGAAGAAAATATATGCCAGTATACATCCCTTTCTGGTATGGCCGTGTGAGAATTTGAAGGGTTGCCTATATATATATTGTCTTAATAAAAAGCACACAAAATGGTACAAAAGAAAAGTAAAACTATAGTTCTTAGGATAAAAGAAACAAAAAGGTTATGAGCCCATGTGAAATTGCCGTTCTTTCCCAACTGGATCAGAGTCAATCATTAAAAATGTTGAGATAGATGGGGCCTAGTAGTTGTGGTGGTAGTTAACAGTGCGGGTGAGTGTTGTTGTTAGGTATCAGTGGCTTTTCTTTTACTCTTTTTATCTGGCGAACCATGCAGAAGATTTTGTGAGATCGAAAAAAGTTCTACTTCAATCCTCTTTATATAATTTTTTATTTAATATGGTACTTTTTTTTCCGAACACAACAAGAGGCGTTGTAACTCACATTCATAACAAGTTGAAAGAATGCATAAATAAGTTTCAATTAATGGGTGCTTTTTTAGCTAGCTAGTAGCTAGATCATGCATAGCAGAGGCACTGATTGCTGGTTCAAATTTGTCATCTTATAACGCAGCTTGGTTCAACAAACTGATATATCACATGTTTCTCTTTGAGCAGAATCTGCAACCAAGACACCAATATATAACTTCTTACGCTATGTTTGTTTGTAAAAAATATATTTAGGATTGGACTATTTGTATTAATTTAACACTATTTCGTACTATTTTATCCATGATGAAGGATTATTAGTCTCTCAATGTTGGACTATTAGTCCCATAAAATCATTTAATAACTTAAAATGAGAGGGACTATTAATCCCAAATTCATCATGGGATTATATAATTCATCATATATAGCCTTAAGAATGACAAAAAGAATCTATAGGACTATTTAAAGGATTATTAATCTCCTATCATGGAATAAAATAGTTCGAAATAGTGTTAAATTAATATAAATAGTCCAATCCATAATTTTTACAAACAAACATAGCCTTAATGTAAAATAGTTAAATTTCACATTATATATGCCTCACTATCAAGTACCAATTAATTTAAGTCAGATGATTATCAAAGGCAACATCTTTAATTTTAATATTATAATTGATATAGTTTGTTTAGCTTACTAATTTCCTTACTAATTTGAGTTATCTTCCATGGATGGAATTCAATTATAAATTAGATTTTGATATAGTTGGTTCACTCCGAGTTATTTCCCATAAACAAAATCTAATGATAAATTTTAGGTGATAGATTAGATCTACCTTACTAATTTGAGTTATTATGTGCAGCTACTATATTCAGGCATTGACTTCTCTGCTGAATGATCGTAATTCACCCATTACATTACATAATACTAATACTAGATTAAATGTTTTTGGTAATATTTCTTATGTATTGAATAAGGTTTTATATTTAATATTAGTTAATTATAAATACAAACTTAATATTATATAGGTAGATTTTGATAATTAGTATCAATATCTAAGCACATTATCACCATATTTATATATTAGGTTGTATCTCAATACGTTGTACTGAAATGATAGTTTCTTCCCATATCTCAACTTGAGGTAATTTAACACACTAGCACTAGCAATAGAAGATTTCAATGAAATAATAGTACATATTAAAATAAATAAACACAAACACCAATACTGACCGATTGTGCTACAAATAAACTGGCATCATCTCTTATTTATGCAGTATAATCGGTAGACAACAATATATACATGATTATTGACACGCTAAACCCATTTGATAATATATAAAAATGATTTAACAATGTAAAGGTTAAAAAAAACTATCTTACTATAAATTACAATTTTAAATAGTTCTTTTTGCTGCACACCATGAAAAATAAATATTTTTTGACAAATTAAAGACACATGAGGCAGTAATGTTAGTTCGAATCAAATTTCACATCAATTTTAAATAATATCGCATCGAATTTGTGCCGTAATATTATATTTCCTCCGCCCAAATTGATAATAATGTGTACTCCGTCCTTCCTATAAATATTGAAACATACATTTTTATATAAAATTTAAGAAAATTTCCAATTATCTTTATTTGGCTTTTTAATTGACCCATATAAAATTTGTGGTTGACAGAGTTCTACTAATATGAATCACAAAAATTTTTGTTAGTAGAAGGATCTACTATATATTAAAAGGATAAAAAAATAAAATGATTGTGGATAAATTAGTTATTTAAGTTACAAAAGTTACACAAAAAAAATATTACAATGTGATTATATATATGAGAAATATAGAGGTGCACAGCCGTGCAAACTCCAAAATTACATAGTATACGATCGTAGATGGAATTAACTCAATGATCGTTGAGTTAATTCGATCGTAAAAAGAATTATATATATATATATATATATATATATATATATATATATATATATATATATTGCTATGGATTAACTCCCAGCAATTCAAAAATGCATTAAAAATGCCCCTGTCTCTAGAGCTTCTAGCGGTCGGGACTCCCACAACAAAAATGACCCATGTATTGGTTGTCGAAACAGTAGCCCAACAACCGGTTACTGTGGCTATGACTCCAATATATATATATATATATATATATATCAGTTTTTTATGGGATAGTATATTTTAGAGAATTGATTTTTACTAGTTCCATACTTTCATATTTTCTTATTCACACGAATAGTAAGTGAGATTCATATTCATATGAGAGAAATTTTATAAAAATAACATTTTCACTTATGAAATACCAATTCCTTTTATTTTATTACTCCCTCCGTTTGAAAATAGGGATTTGATGACCGACTAAAAAAAATAGAAAATTGATATTTTTACACTGTTTTTTGATAGTTTTACATGGTAGAATCCACAAAGTATTGTTATAGATGTATAGCGATGGTTAAACCGTCGTTACTGGCATTTTTGTGAGGTCCACCATGTGGAATTATCAAAAAATTGTGTAAAAATATTAATTCACAAAAATTATTAAAACATATGCTTTAAGCCGAATAATTCCAAAACCCTTTCAGTTGAAACAATGAAATTGATGATATTCTGTATTTTAGCTAACTTTTATTCTAATCAGTAATATTTATTTGATGGCATGACATGTTAAAAACAATGTATAATTATAATATATAAGTTTGATAGTTCGTGCAAGAGCACGGGTTAGTTTATATAACTTTTTTCATAAATATTTGATCATTTTTTATTGATATATTTATCATTTTTTATTGACATAATACATATCTAATATTGAAGATAATTGTATATATTTCACGGTATATAAAACGTTTATATATTGACCATAAATCGTGCATGTGTGTGTGTGAGTGTGTGTATCATGGAGTTTGAATTATTAACTTGGTATTAACTCATGATCAACTAAAATTACTCAATAAAATTATTAGATAAAATTTTTTAATACGTTGTTATATATAGTTATTGATAACAAGCAATGCATGAGGAAGTTGGTCACTTGTATGTTACTAAATGAATAAGGGAGTTTCACACACTTGAATTCTGGTATATCAGCTGTTCTCCAGTTAATTTATAAATCTTTGTGAAGCTCCTTTGGGCCAATGATAAGAAACAAGAAGGTTTTCGCAGGACAACATAACATGATTTTTTTTTTCCCTTCTAAAGTCCATGATTTTGATGCTCTCCAGTATATCCTAACATGAATTGTTGTTTTCTCACATATTTACGAAGTAAAATCATGAAGCATTTCTCATATATGGATGGCCTCACAAGCTGTTCGAGTAATACAAGCAATCTTCCACATGTCAAAGCTCAAAAGTGAATTTTTTTTTAGTGATATGCTTGGACAACTATTCAAACTACAAGATATAAAAATTCTCCTGTTAGAAGGAAAATTTAATATGAAAAGTTTAAATACATGGAAACTGGTTTCTCACTTCTTTTTAAGTGATAACCCAATTTCAAGTAACTTTCAATAATTTCTTCCTGTGAAAAATCAGTAAAATATCCGTTCCCAACTGTCACACCCTCTTCCCCTGCGAGGCGTTCTACTTCAAGCTGAACTTGATCGCCACCAACTTTACTTGGTTCGAACAAGTTACAAGCTACCTCTGTGACATCACTGTGAACAAGTGCCATGGATTGTACCGAAGGAAGTCCACCTCCTCTTCCACTTACCCTCTTCGCGATTCTACGAACAGCGGCAATATTATTGGAGAAGACTGGGATGTTGTAGTTATCAACCCATCTAGTAGCTCCAATTACAACGACACCTTTTGCTTGAACTGCTTGAGCTGGACCTTCATTTGGCATCAGTGGCAGAGCGTCCACCACTGCAGCCCACCTGCCCGCTGGTTTCCGTCAAGATTAGGCTTGAAATACCGTAGCTCCCTTCTGATCAAATCAAGTGATTTCCCTCTCCATGGGCTGCTCCATATAAGAAGGTGGGGACTGCATGCTATGTTCAAGATCATGAGCTATATTGAAAACATAAAGTTAAAGAAATATGCATATTTTTAAAGGAACAAATTTCAATAGAATCAATACTTGGTTCTATAATGTCAAAAGACAATGACATTACCCTATTATCTCTATATTGAAGAAAATGCATTGAAGTACGTGTTTATCTTTTAAACTTGAAATCCAACCATATAAAAAATAATGGAATAAGAATGTGACAAATTTAACAGTTACAGTCTTAAAACTAATGTCAGTTATTTTTTTATCAAAACATAGTATATCTATCTCTATTTGTGATTGAGAACAACATTGACTGCATAAGCATGTAAAGTTATAAAACTTTTTTGAGATCATTCATCGGTGATAATAGCATACAAAATCCAGACAGAGTATTTTTGCGCTTGGATTTTCAATAAGTTCAAACTGTCAGGAATTTGCTAACTGGATATTAGTTTAAATTGTAACATCCAGTTGAGGGGAAAGACGGTAGAAATAGAGTTGGGAGGAACAACTCTACCTGTTGGATGCTAAACCAACTACTTCAAGTGGTACAAGGATTGTCATACTATAGCATCTCTCTACCATGAGCTTTGAGCTTTGCCAATTATTAATAGCATGCTCATTTGTATGCAACTAGTTATAACTTCATGAAACAAACCTTGAAGACTTGAGCCAATATCAGCTGCTAGAGATTTTGCAGTTCCCGCAATTTGGTCAAGGTAAGCACAGGCCAAGGGGTGAAAACATATATGGTCCACGACACCCAAATCCAATCAAACCAGGCTTTCTCATCAATTCAAAAATGTTGGATTGGGAAAGTGCACTAACGCCAGTGAAGTTGCACAAGAGAGAGAAGGGAAAAATTATTCGGTGGTCTTAGGATATCATGTAATCATATTCCAGCACTGTAGAATAATTTTTTAGGAGGATGGGGAATGGGGAACCATTAGAAGAAATTCTTCACCTTAGGGTGATAGGTGGGACCAGTTTTCTGGATCAATTGGTGGTTGTTTGTTTTTTGTTTTTCCTTCCATTTATTTGTTAGTTCGAACTAATAGTTAATAAAATTTATTATTTAGAACTTTGGCTCACCACCTCTTCTTGTTTCTCAGGAAATTTAAATCAAAATTTGAATCTAAGAATTTAAATGTTAAAAGCTGACATATACATGACCCTATATTGGAGTACTAACCACGAGATTCTTTCTATATTTTATTTATAAATATTAAACTTTGGTTAAGACAAATTAGATTTTCTTTATTTAGTACGAGGCAAATGATCCAAAATAGGAGGAAGCAAAAGGCAGACTTTGAGGGGAAAAAGGATACGAGGGGAAAACATCCGAAATATTTATGTACATAGTGAAAGAATAAGTTTATATAACAAATAAAATATAATCATTTCTTTTCTTCTTTTATTAATAAAGAAAATAAAACAAAGGACATGCTATCTAACTTTTTACCTTAACAAGATGAAACACATACTCCCTCATGTTTGGGATATGATATAATTGGTATTAAAAATCTCCCCTCATTATAATTTATATATAATACTGTAGTTTTCTCTCAAAATTATTCAATCAAGTAAACTGAGAAAGCCGACCTACCTTCAGTGTATTTGAAACCAAAACCTAACTAGGGGTAAGATGCATTTAAAACATTGAATTAGTAACCGATATAGGAAATTAGGAATCTAATTGACAGATAAAATAGCACCAAAACACTTATGGAAGATAAAATAGGCAACAGAAAGACATTGGATTGTCTCATAATAGTGTATAACATCTAAAATTCCATCAATGGGTATTCCCATAGTTATTCATATAAATGAAGAGAACAAATTGTCTCTAAGATAATAGAACAGGATTCCTGGAGATATTAAAGTTATAGCAAACACATTATTAGAAGGAAGCTGGTGTGAAGATGACCCTATATCCCAATCCTAGTGTGCTGCCTCGACCAATTTCTGTATTTAGAAAACAAATCCAAAGCAAAGAGTGAGTTAGCAATGTTCATGTACTAACATGTTTGCAGTATTTTCATTTTACTCAAAAAATAAAATAAAATAAAATAGAAATCCTATTTTAGGAAGTTCGCATAGAAAATGAGTGTGAGTTCCACGAAAATTTAAAGACAACTCAAACATCTCAATATTTCAATCAATGTTTGTGCCTCCAAATATGCTAAAGAAACTAAAAGTGTGCCCACACTATAAGACACATGGAAAAATAGAGACCACTAGTCCTCACCCGAGTAAAAAACCAAGTGCAACTCGGGGTAAATACTACAAGTCTACAATAGAGGTTCCTAAAGGCCTCAAATAAATTTATAAAACCAACAAACATCAATCTCTTCATTTTTTATTCAATGAAGTTAATGCATATTGCCATTTGTAATATAAAGTTAGATGTAGAATTGCAGATTAATAAATACAAATACCAGCCTAAACCAGAATGCATGAACATGTAAAATAACATATATGAGGTTCAAAGTTCAAAAGGGAGAAAAATTGAATACCTCTTCCTTCTTGCCTCCAGAAAAGGCTTTGTAGCCCCCAAAGATAAGCAAACCCCAACCAGATAAAGAGACAATTACAAACTGCAAAAGCAAAAGATCCATCATATAAGCATGAGCATGATGCAGGACAATGTAAAGTAATTGGGGTTTAGACTCTGCACATAACCACCAGGCTCTGTTGATCGCAACCAATATGAATATGATTGATACCCATCGGCAGAGAAATCGGCCACCTCTCAGAATGTTTTGAGGTCATTCCATAAAAACTCCTCATGCCCACACACAAAATATCGATCACAACCGAAATCTCAATTTTATAACACCGAATATTTCATGAACTGTCTAATATAACAAATAAGCTTGGCCTTATACAAGGAACAAAGAAAACATGAGTGAAAACATTCTACCCGATGTGACACTCTAAACATAACAAACTCCTACACGATGTGGGACACTAAACATAACAAAGTTTTGACTGAATAAAGCATCCAAACTAGCTAAATGTTGAAAACCCCACCTACTTTAAATTATGTTAAATCCCCAACTATTTACTAAAATACCTAACTTCTACCCAGTTATCACCAATTCACCAGTCTTGTATTGGCCATTATAGTAACATAGGCCAGAGCCAAAAGAATCATAATATCTAATGCAGCAATTGAACCAAGAGAGTGGAAAAGAGAGAAAACAATTAGTCAGCACGAGTTAGTTATGAAACAAGAAAAGATGCTCAATGCACAAGCCAGTTCCAAAATTTCAATTTTTCACACAGTAATACAGTCCTATTAGAAAAACAATTGAAGAATTATTACCAATGAATGAATAAAATGTACCATAACTAATCAACGATTTTACAAGTAAAAAAGACTCACATGTTCTTCCTTCCATTTAGATGGACTCATTGGGTCACTCCAACAGTTAACCTTTGCAGGTCCATGGTGATCTGATACAACACATCAAATCGCAAACATTAGCATTTCAAATTCACAAAAGACTATCTCTATATCCCGATTAATCATAGAATTATGGTGATTTCATTATATATATACACACACAAAAAAAACTGAAAGCGAGGATTTTACCAGCAGCTCCAGAGAGGCCGCGGCGCTGAATTAGGGAAGGCGACTGAAAAGTTGATCTAGGAGCGGATAATCGAGCTAGGGTTAGAGCTTGACGAGCCGCCCATGAAGAAGCCATGGTATACTCAGAGCTTATGTGATTGTCTGAGATTAGAGAGAGAAATTGGGAACGGCTGTGTAGCGTTGGAGGAGATGTACACAATTCTTCGTTTATACGACTGCGTATCAAGCGAATTATTGCGAACATATTTCATTTTCTTAGTGAATCCTTTGTTTTGTGTTTATTCATACAAGGCCCCTATTACTTGTTAAGCATTTATGAAATGATCCTTCTACTATGAAATTTTAGTTTATTCTTTTAATATTTACTGTTTTTTATTATGGCAATTTGTAGAATTGTTTTATCATGTTTATCTATTTTTAGAATGTGTTTTATGATTATTTAATTATGCAATATTTTTTATTATCCTTTTCAATTAAATTTGGGAAAACCAACCCATGTGACAAAAAAATATGAACCAATTTAAAGGTTTTTAATCCAAAAATATGATTCAAATTTTTCCTGCTAACTAGAGGAAACTAGGGAAGCATGTGACATTATTTGAAATCTCTGTACACTAGGGTTACGTTTGTTCGTAAGAATTATAATTCTAAAATTATAAAGATATGAATTGTAATTCTAAAGTTATGTTTATTTGTAAATATTATATTTAGAATTATCTCAAGTGTCTTGTTTGTTTTTAAATTTGGATTTAAGACTATTAGTCTACGGATTATAAAATGACTTAATATAAAGGACTATTTAATACCATGTTCAATCAGATATTATAATCCAAAGACTATTAAGTCATTTATATAATCCGTGGACTAATAGTCTCGAGTCCAAATTTAAAAATAAACAAGACATTTGAGATTAATATTAAGGTTATGTTTGTTTGTAAAAAAATATACTTGAGATTGAACTATTTGTATTAATTTAACACTACTTCGTACTGTTTTATCTCATGATAGGGGATTAATAGTCTTATGGACTATTTTTTTTTTTATCATTCTTAAGACTATATATGTGAGATTATATAATCCCATGAAAAATTTAGGATTAATAGTCCAATTTATTTTAAGTTATTAAATAATTTTATGGGACTAATAGTCTAACATTAAGGGATTAATAATCTCTCATCCAAGGATTAAATAGCGTAAAGTAATATTAAATTAAGATAAATAGTCTAATCTCAAGTATATTTTTTTACAAATAAACATAACATAAGTGTAATACTTTCAAGTAGACATAAACTTGGGATTATAATCCTTACAAACAAACGTGGCCTAGATTTTCTAAAAAAGATTTACATGCAAAAAAAAAAAAAAAAAAACCAAAATAGTTCAACTAATATTTTGGACTTATTAACATATGTAGCATGATAAATTGAAAAAACTAATTTCAAGATTTTGTATTTCCAAACACTGTAACGCAGCATGTACAAGTAAGAAATTAAAAAAACTATTACATATAACCAACATGGCGTCCATGTCTCTGAATTCCAATGCCATCTACTCGAGTGTGTGAAAGAAAAGAAATTGCTACAAGGGACAACCACAACCAAAATGGATTCTAAAAAAATGGTTCTGGAAAATATCAAACTCATTCTTCTTTGGCATTGAAAAACTTGGTTCCCTTTTTTACTAGAATAAATTCTGAAGCAGAAAAGTAGACCAAATCGGGTAAAGAAGAACGATGACACAACAAATTACAAGAAGGATTGCAATGCATGTACATTTCCTTGAGCTTTTTTGATACTCCCGAGCGTCCACCAGTTGTTCAGTCCCTCGTCTAACGAATGAACTTGCATGTGCCACATGAGACTCTATGTCATTAAGCTGCTGCCCTTGTGCCTCAACAAGTGCTGCCATATCCAAAAATATCTGGTGCAATTCAATCAAATTCTTCTCAATCTCCTTCACAGCGTCGTGTCGTTCTTGAATCTCTGAGATTGTGTCCAAAATTTGTCCACGCCCTTGTTCCTGAATTGCCTTCTGAAGGAAATTTTCGCCTTCTCCACTGGAAATTAAATTTTCTATCAGCTCTTCATTAGCTTGCTCTCCTGTTATGGTGAAATATCTTCTTCCTACTGTTTCCTTGTACTCATCATTCATTTTAGCCCTTAGGCTTTGAAAGTCATCCATCATGGTCTTGAGTTTCTTCCCTAGTCCACTAACAACCGATGTTCTTGTCCGATCAGCCGACGACCCTGGCCCACACTCTGCAATCTTCCGGTGGGCCACGTTGGACCGCTCGAGCGCCTCAAGTTTCCCTTTAATAACTTTGACACGTTTTAGAACATTTGAAACATCTGCATCCATCTTGGACCTAAGTTGTTTCATAGTTTTGGCATTGTGAACTGTTTTGCTCTCTTCGTTAGATTCTTGCAGCCTTTTGTAGATTATAACAACAGCACTCATGTCTTCTTTAACATTTTCGACATCGTCAAAGAATTTACTGAGATCAACAGCCTCAGTATCAGCCCCACCACCGGACTCCATGTCGTCCATGGTCTGGCGCTTGATGTCCTGATAGTTTTTGAAAGAACTGGAGAAGAGGTCATTCATCTTGGCTGCCCTTCTTGAACCAAATTCTTCCTTTCTTTATCTAAATTGCAGGACTTAAAATTTATGATTTTTATATGAAAATTTTGTTATTTTCGTATCTCTGTCTAAACCTTCCTTCTTCCTGATGGTAAAGTGGTTAAGAGCCTAACCTAAGGCCATGCGCTGGATTCTCATGGAGGAGTATTGGAGGAAGAAGAGAAGGTGCAAAAATTAAAGCCTGCATCAAAAAATGTACCCACATTGTTTCATCGTCTGGTTAGGCTGGGAAACTTATTAGAGGTTTGTAGTTAATATTTGATCAAGGCCAATCAAAATAGCTTATGGACCATATTTGGAGGAGAAAATTAAGGAAATTAAAAATCACCCATTTTTGTTAGGATAAAATTTAATTGATACTCGTATAGGTTTCATTAAAATGGTGCAGAGCTATATTATACATTTGATACTAACAAAGATTAAATTTGAGACATGCAGTCAAAATTTGCAGGGCACGGATGGACCGAACAATTTTCTAAGCTACCAAGTGAAATTAAAGGATATGAATTAATTAAACATTTTATCCCTTCATTTGACCAAAGTACCAAACAATTTTTTAAACTACCAAGTAAAATTAAAGGACATGAATTAATTTAACATTTTATGACTTTATCCCTTCATTTGAGCAAACTACAGCCCTAGAGTAACATCCAAACTTTCTATGCATATATATGCTTAAGGATTGGTTTTTCAATTCTGAAATTCTTTTAATTCAACAGACACAGCCTGGTTTTCTTTTTTTTGTCTTTTTTTTTTTTGCTTCTTTTCTTTCTCTGTTTATTCTTCAATAAATTTCTATAATCCTTAAGAACCAAGATATGTTTGTTTGTAAAAACCATGCTTGGGATTAGACTATTTGTATTAACTTAACACTATTTTAGACTATTTTATTTCATGATAAGGGATTAATAGTCTTTTAAATAGTCCTATGGACACTTTTTTTTTTATCATTCTTAAGGCTATTTATGAAGGATTATATAATTACATGATGAATTTGGGATTAATAATTCCCTTCATTTTAAGCTAGTAAATGACTTTATGGGATTAATAGTCCAACATTAAGGGCTAATAATCTCCCATCATGAGATAAAATAGTCCGAAGTAGTATTAAATTAATACAAATAATCCAATCTCAAGTATATTTTTTACAAACAAACATAGTCCGAGAAAAAAAGTATAACGAATGCCATATCACAAATATGTTAGTACCACTCTGTATTATTAATCTCAATAGAAATTTTGAAATGATAAATTACACCGTCCAAAAGTGTTCAAAGAATTGGGTTATTGAGAAATCATCATAAAACTTGCATTTAGCTCCAACGAATATGGTCTGGACTAGTATTGGAGATTAATTTATCAAATATTGTATAAAAAATGGCTTATGGTTGGAATCAATAAAATGGGAAATAGTCATTCCTCTCTAACTGTTAGAAACTTGAATTCCCTATTTTATCTCACCCTCCTTGAATTTCTCTGTTGATATCTAGTAGTTATGCTACATGGCCAGAAGCAAGAACTATGCAGTGATTTCTTGCTGCCGCTGCTGCGATTTCAACTGAATAACATTACACTTCAAATTCCTCTCCTCCATCTGCCCACATAAAAAATAAATAATTTACAAAAAAAAAAAAACAGGTGAAAAAGGTGGAAGGAAATTATTAAGCAAGTCATGAAGCTACTACTAGTGCAAAGTTTTCTATGAGATTCATTAAGGTTCATTTTTACCTCTAATGTTGAAATGAATCTTGAAAGCTCCAAGCACTCTTCCAACATGGACTTCTCTTGTGCTGCTACTTCTGCTAATTCTGCAACTACTGCAACTGTCTTCTCTGCCTGTTCATAAATTCACAAACTAAATTTTAAATCATCGACCATGTAAACTCAAGCCCCGAAGGTTTACTACTGCTATAGACTCATAGCTTAATGGATAAGATAGAGCAAGTATCCAAATGCAGCTTACCGTGGGCAAAAAAGTAGATAACATGGACTTGAGAGATACTGCCAAATCTGATGCATAACGCAGTGCAAAGGAAGTTGATTCCGGTTCCACCTAAAATTTAATTGTGTTAATTTAGTGCAAATTATGGACCAAAATACTAGACAACATATTACTTGATTTCTTACTTATATAGAAAACATATTTTTTGACCTACCATTGCTCCTTCAGTGAGGGGTACTCTACAAACAACAGAGTGCAAAGAATCTGTGATCATCAAAACTGCTGATAGGTGTTTCCTTTCCATATCACTCCATGCTTCCAATGGCTTGATCTATAACATATATTTTCACTTATATATTAGCATAACAATATCATGTTATATAGTATGCTCAAATTTAATTATGCGACACGGTTGAATCAATGAATGATTCTTGGTTACTCACGTGAGAACGAAGTGTAAAATTCAGCTTCATCTCTAGTTTATCTTTTTGTAGCTGCAACTTCTTTTGTAGCACAGAAAGCTGCAACTTTGTGAGAGCATCTGATGCATATAACAAGTTGCTCTGAAAATCATCAGAAAAATGCATTGATTAATTGAATTTATATTAGTCTGAAGGTGCAAACCATACAGGATTAGGACCTCAAACTAACTATACATTATTATTGAAAGGAACTTTATTAAAACTGAAATGTAAAACCAACATTTTCTTCCTTTAATTTCCTAGAAATCTAATCAAACATTCTCACTGTACTCACTCATTCTACCCCAGAGCAAATACAAGAGACTAGTATATGATGTATATCCACCATGGAGAAATAAAAGAAGTTTGTCGCATAATTTCATTATCATGCCATTGGATATTTTTTTAGATATAAACACGTAACAAAAATATATCTTTAATATTTATAAATTTTGTGTAACAGACAGACTAATTCTAGTATCTTATAACAACTGTAAAAGGTGGTAAATTTGAACTACTAGTAAAATTGTTCAAAAGAATACAAAAAACATTTCCCATACCTCAGCTTGAGTAGCTATGTTCTCATTCACAATCTCACTTCTAGCATTAGCATACCTCCACTGCACCAACCGATTCTGCAACAGCCGGAGCTGATGAACATTCTCCGCCGTGCTCAGCCCCAAAGGCACCGAACCACCGCTACTACTAGGGAAAGGCTTCTTACTCTTAAATAAATCCAATCCCAAATTAATCAAATTCCCCACCCCTTTTGTCCTTGACGGACTCGTCGGAGGTAATTTTCCCTTCGACGGACTCGTCGGAGGCTTCATATTCGAATACGGCGAGGAAACCCCCTTACTCACCACCGGCGGAGACCCTGATCTCCCCGGCGATAAGGCCCATTTCGACCCCGTCGTTAGGGAATTCGCCCTTTTCATCGCATTCTTTATATTAAACTTCTTTGGAGAGTTATCTAGTCCGCCCGGAGTCGGAATATTAGAATCGGAGGTCGTCCTTCTATGCCTTTCGTTCATGTACTTTGAAGAAACTTCTATACCAGACTTTCTAGAACTCGAACTCACAGTTGCCGACATGTAAGACACTGGCGAACTTTTCCCGATAAACGGTGAACCCAAACTCGTGTTGGACCCCAAGTCACTGCACTCGGAACTGGAGTCTTGATTATCCGACGACAAGTCCGATCTTCCTCCGAACGACCTCTGGCAAAGTGCAGTTTCGTCAATTGATAATCTCCCGGGAATTATATGATTATCATCAGCTGGATTCGATTCAGATGAGGACGAAACAGAGGATCTCCCTGGAAATTTGAATTTTCCGGTGTATCGAATTGACCCACCAAAAAATGGCTTGTGATTCTCTTTAGTACCACTTTCTTTGGGATCATTTCCAAATCTACTAAATACCGTGCTACAGCTTCTTTGCCGATTGAGGAACGATGAGTTATCTGCCGGTTTCGGATTGGAATTTTTCCGTTCAATGAGATCTTTTTCTCTCTCATCGCCGAGGTGTTGGGCCAGAGTACCATTTCTTTTGCTGGACGGAGCGGATGATTTTAGAGTGGAAGAGGGCCAAAGCTTGCTCATGAAACCGGAATCTTGACTCCGATGCTTCCTGGCATCGCCGGCCGGTGACGATGAAGGATTTGATTTGGAGTTTTGCCAGAGAGGAGAGAGAGTGGGGTTTGGAGATGGAACTGATCCATTTTCGAATGGAGTGCTAAAAGTACTATTGAGGAATCGGGAGCTGACTTTGCGAGATTTTGGGCGGCGGGGCTTATCGGTAACTGCCGTTTGGCCGCCGTCTGTTTTCTTCAACATATTTGTGTTAGATACTAGATAGAATGACAGAATGATTTTGGGTAGCAGAAATGGATGAGAAGAAAAACAAAAGAATACTTGAAAAGTGGCGGCAAAATAGAATAAGTGCCGGCGGGAGTAAATTTACATGAATGGCCTCCTGGAACGGTTTGTTTGTAGGGGGGTTTTGGGAGCAAAGGTAGGGGTAGATATGGGAAGGAAAGGTAGGGGTTTTGAATAATGCAAGTGAAGTTAGTTAAGATTGTGAAAGAGGGAGAGAGAGTCGTCGGGCGGTAGGAGACAATAATGTTGTTGTGATCAGCTTAATTAGCCGGCATCCCAGTTTGGTCAGCAGTTTAATTTGCATCGCCATGTGTTTAACGGATTACTTTTAAAAATTATGGACAAATTTACATTCACAACGTTCAAATACAAAATTATATATTATATTTAATTTAATCATTAAATATTATATTATTTTTTATGATTAAGATGAATATAATATTGAAATGTTACGCACTTATACTTATTTAAAAATTATTAAAATAATACTTTATTTATATCAAGATTTAAATAAATTTTGGGTAATTATAACATTTAGAATTAAATGTTATTTTTGAAGGAAATCATGGTAGAAGAATATGTCCTCCTAATGTGTTTGTTAAATTTAAATGGTATATGAAGATGAAAATCAAAAGTAAAATAGAGGTAGAATATTTTTAAGTCAACTGGTAACATTCAGTCAAAATATTCATTTGAAATTTTAAAAGAAGGGTTATATTTTCTAGTCAATTAAAGTTAGAACTTGTTAAGTCTAATAAATTTAATTTAACTGTAGTCATTTATCATTTTGAGTTGTCAAAGGTTCAAATGATTAGCAAGGTCAGCTAGTTATTCTTATGGGGTGAATTCAGTTTGAATGGTAACAAACTCTATATGTATCCATTAGCATTTTCTAAATTCATTATAGAAATTTCAGAATAGGCTCAATATGAAATTGTTTGTTTATCACTAAAGTGCCCTTTGATTATGCAATGTATCCTTCCAACAAAATTAGCAGCTTAGCTTCAAGTACCATAACAAAAATTGGTCAAAAAAATCTTGGCTTTTGCCGCATTGTTTTTCAATGATTAAAACATTTTTTAAAAATGACTTTGTTATCTTATTCTCGTATGTGTTATCCTTAAAATTATCCATATTGTGAATGGAAAAAAAAA
This sequence comes from Hedera helix, assembly GCA_947179155.2. Lineage (NCBI taxonomy): Eukaryota > Viridiplantae > Streptophyta > Magnoliopsida > Apiales > Araliaceae > Hedera > Hedera helix. Next base: position 44,143,359 of record OX359265.1, on the reverse strand, counting down.
GCTTATTGAGTTTAAATCCATTGGATATGGAAAATTATGGACCGTCTTCCAAGTATAAAACGTTTTTTATTTTTTTGACAGAACAAAATATTCAAGTATTGAAAAAATAAAAACGCCGTTGCCGGGGATCGAACCCGGGTCATCCGCGTGACAGGCGGATATACTTACCACTATACTACAACGACCTGTTTGATTGGCCAGTATCACTGATACTTTCTAATAAATTATCTAACTACTTTCCAATTTTAACAAACCTAATCAAAGAGCCCAGAAAAAGGGGGGTCGAATTTTTGAGATTTGTGATTGAAAAGAAACCCTATGGTTCATGAATATCACAAACCGACTGAATGAAGTTATAGTCACCACTTGTCATACTTGAATAATGAAAAGAAAATACTCCATAGATTATTAATTTAGTCTACAACAATAGAATTCTAACATCAACTAAACAACCATGTTAACATTTATACAACACGAAATTTGCCCACCAAATAATTACCCATGTTACAGTCACTAACGTCATTGTTTTTTTCTTGAAAATTCCAATTCTCTTTGCTTAATCTCACAAAATAGTACAAGCCTTCCTTGAGTGCAAAATTTCGACCAATCTTGAAAATCAATGAACATTGCACTGCTGCAGTAGATAATGGCTATAATCAATGTATTTGTCCCAAAGGGGTTTGTATTTCTCCATTCCAATCTTCAACCAAGGCTTTGAGTTCCCGTTGAAGTGCAGTACAGCCCCATTCTCTATCAGCTGAGGATCGACGTTTGTGTAGCCCAACCCCAAGACATGCCAGGCAGTATTTAAAGGCTCTGTCAATCCGTAGAAGGTCAACAGTCCAGGCGGCAGTGTCCCTAGTTTCCACAAGGTGCGGTCTACGTTCTTTTCCTGCCAATAGTGGTAGATGCCAGTCACATTATTTTTCCTCCACTGAACCAAATCAAAAACATTCATTCCGAATGCCCATCCACATGCATCTGGATCAAAATGTGATCGTATGAGAGGGTGAGAATAATTCAAGTACTTATGGTATCTGTGAAATGTCTCCATGCAAGTCTCTACAGCGCCATTAACATTGCCATTTAGATCTATGGTGAATAAAGCTGATAGATCCTTTTGAACCACAACATCATCATCAAGAAAAACTACCTTGTTCAGTGAAGGAAAAACTTCTGGAATGTAGAACCTTAGGTGGTTCAACATGGATAAATATTTAGGGTTACGGAACTTTATTGGAGTCCGGACACCATCATTGTTGCCAGAAAAATAGTAGTTCCGAGTGTCAGAGTCTTGGAGCTGTTTTAGAACAGGAACATAAGAAGCATTTAGCCAGCTAAAATCCTCTATCTTTTGTACATCAACAGTCACTCCACTGAAACTGTTCATGGAGAACCAGGCTTTCATTGCAGCATAGTTCACTTCATCCGTTACGAGATGGAAGACTACCATGTCAGGATTTTTGGAATTCAAAGCAGTTGAATTTACCACAACTGATGTTGCAAGAATGTTGTCCGAGAAGACACAGAAATGCCAGAGACTGTTATCTCTCAGCTTAATGTCTAACTGCCTTTTATCTTTGAGTTTTCTTTGTAAATCTGAGTTTCTGAACCATTCAGTTGTCAACCGAACACCGAAGCAGTACAGGCTCTTTGGGACTTCTTCAGCCGCTATCTGTCCATATTTGGAGCTCTTCTCACTTACAGAATTTATCTGTTCTTCAAGACCCAGGATTTTGGCTTTCAGTCTCATGATCATGGTTGCACTATCATAGTGGAGTTGCTGGGCTTGGTAAAGCAAAAGTGCCATATCACGGACGGCAATTTCTGATTCTCTGGTTGTCAAAGGGATTCGTCTAAGAGCAGCATTCGAAAGGAGGACCTGTGAGTTACGAATCTGGGCACTTAATTCCCATGCAAATTGGAGGTTGTTGCTTTCTTTTGCAATCACTACAAATGACTTTGCAAGTACAATTTGTTCACTAAGTTGCCTTGTGACAGAATCAGCACTCAACATTTCATCCGTAATGTTAAGACCTTCTGCAATCCTGTCTTGCCTGTAAGATCTCTGAAAAAAAATTTGAATTCAAGTATGAATGTCTAACATCCCTGGAATAAGTTGAGAAATGGGAAAAAACAAAGAAGTTGGTGTATGGGCAATCAGTGATCAGTATGTGTTCATGTAAGCTCCTCCTTAGGAGATTAGAAATAAAGTAACCAGTACCAGAATCGTGTATTACCAACTAAACTAGTTGGACTCTTATTTAATTTTTTATTCTGGAAAAAGATAACGTTACTTTCTGGGGCGGTGACCATTATCATGTCATAGACTACAATTATATTGTCTGCAAACGAAAATTCTGAAGTTCAACATGCATGTTAACGTCTCAAAAATGTAGTTTTGCACGCATACTGATTACGAAGACATATAAGATGGGAAGAAAATACGAGAAATATCCTTAGCATGGTTGACACATAGGTAATCTCATTCAATCTGGATATACATGCAATCTTAAGAACAAATGAGGAAAGCCAAGAGATTTTTTGTCAAGTTTCTACTGCTTACAGGTCTACGCAGAGCAAAACAACAGCATCCTACAATTCCCACAAGTGGCTCCATGACAATTTATAAAAGTCCCTAGACATGGAGCATGGACATAGACATTTATGACAAAAGTCACAAAACAAGGACACAAATTTAAGAAAGTGGACAAAGATTCTGCATTGGCACTATAAAAGCAGAATTTTTTTACACAAAAAGGTGGAGTTTATGGAACAAATTTTATGAGGACAATTAAATCCACATTCACATGGTATAACTTGTGAATTACAGCTTAAGTTCCACAATAATCAGTCAGATTACATAGGCATAAATTTTGCATGGAATATGTACATTCATGCACTTATGTGTGAAACAACTTAAGTAACACAAATTAATTCCACATCACAGCATGTAAACTACTTTAGTCATATAGCTGAAAAGGAAAGCTTGACAGTTGACAGGAGTATCAGTCCTCATTTGAACAAAGCAGCTAGTTCAGGGTCTCATTAGACTTTGTTACAGTGAACTTAATTGCTTCTGAAAAGCTTTCTTCGTAGCTGTCGTTGGTGACATTGGTGGGCTAACTGCTAACAGTAAACTGATTTTCACCAAAAGCAGTCTATGGACCATCTTATCTGAAGTAATCAAACTCTATGCTCCCAACTCATGGTAATAGCTAGATGCCTATACTAACCTAAACGTATCCAGCTTGCTTACTTTCTTTAGACATATTCAAGATTTTTTATTTTCCTGCAGAAGAAATAGAAACCCCATATAAAAAGTTTTACCATCTCTCTCTCTCTCTCTCTCTCTCTCTCTCTCTCTCTCTATATATATATATATATATATATATATATATATATATCACCGGCATAATACAGAGCACATCAGTTCAAAAGTCAAAGCCGTCGAAGTTGGAAATTTGACATCCTTATTTGTTGATATCGCATGACCAACCAATGGCTACCATAAGTATTTCACAGTGAGGCGCCATGAAACCAATATATAATGCTTCCTTAGTCAATCAAATTACTCTCTGTTTTTTTTTGTTAGTTGTAATTACAGGAATCAATCTTTGTATCTCAATTGCTTGAATTAGTGTAATCTATTATGTAGAAAACCATAAAAGGTACTAGAGACAACTACAAAAGTTAATTCATTTTGCTGAAAGATATTTTCTTTGAGTATAAGTTTTTGCCGGAAGAATAATACATGGACTTTCTTGCTAACTACCTCGTATTTCCCTAAGGTTCATTTGGTTCAGGGATTTGTAATTGAGACATGGATCTGTAATTCCAAGAATGTAAATTTTAGAATTGCTAAATATTGAAATTAAATTTTCTTGTTTTGATAGGTACTGACTACTGAGAGTGTACTTTACCATATTGTTGGAGGTGACACACTGATACTCGTGTCACAACAATGTGTTGCAATAGTGATTCGTGATGCTATTGATGTTGGAAGAGTATTAGCGATGAAAATATGATCTTGACTGTGTGGCGATCACTAATGATTTTGAGGCTTATGACGGCAAGGCGATGATGACAATGACAACATGGTGGTGGTGATAGCTGTTGGAAATGTTTATAATGATGCTGTTATAGTTATGCCTTTGTGGTGGCAAGGGTAGCGGAAATGATCATAAAATTGCAAGCAATGCTGGTTCTGGGCAAATGCAGTGACGATGATGATGATTAGGGATGCACATGTGTGTGTATTAATTTAAAGAAGTAAAATAAACACAAAAACACATATATACACATGTTTAACCGCGTGCGTTTGTGGACCTCCTTTTAGTGTATTGGTTTTGGAAATAAAATGTCATCTCTTATGTTTTTGCAAATAAAATTTCATCCCTTGAAGGTTCTTTTATGTTTTTAATTGAATGCAGACGGTCGTCATTCTGTAACTGTGATCCAATTCCGAAATTGGAGCGGATTAATCCAGTTGGAGATTACAACCCTTTTAGCTACTCGATAATCTCAATAACCACAACAGTCACTATATATCAAACTACAATTCTGTATAAGCCTAGATTTCATAGATTAAATAAAGTCGGCCATTCTTCTTTCCCCTATGCTTGTACCTTCTCTTTTTATCAAATTTTATCTATAAATAATAAAATCAGCCGTTCGCTTTTCTGAACCAACAAAAATTTTATACACCTAATTCTCCAGCCTTATTTTGGCCATGATCCATCTATTAAACAATAATTCTAATAGCTTGGTAACATGTAAAGCTTTCTTCTGGTGTGAATTGTAATATGGAGCTTCCTATGTTAAAGCAAAATTCTTTTGATAATTGCTAGATTAATCAAATTCTAAAAATTAGATCATTCATCACTTTCATTTAATAAACAATCAAACCCTGATGATTTCCTTTACATGACCATGTACAGCAAGGCATCTAATTTCTGAGACATATTGTAACACAATGTCATTATAAAGACCACAAACCAATATTTATATGCATGTTGTAAAAGTATCCTGTCCTTCAACTAAAATTTTTGTCATAATACTTGACACAATACAAGACTGTCTCTTAGCTTTTAACATCTTGTTTGTTCCCCCAAATCTCTATTATTTCTTAAACAATGCAGTAACAGAAATTTTCCAAAGATGAAGCATATTTTCAGAAACAAACAAATTTATGGGTAGTTGGAGGCCACTCCATTAAGCGAATCATGAATGGATATAGAACCAGATGTGAAACAAGGGCCTCCATCAATTATGGAGGCATGAAATTCTAATTATGTTCATCAGGTAGTTCTTTTTATAGTCATTTAGATAGATAACGGATCAAAACCCTTCATACTTCTCTTTTTCTTTTTTGATAAGTCACAACATATCTTTAAAGCTACAACTATGAGGTGAAATATTGTTCTCAAAGGAAAATGATAGAAGGCTACTCTCTGTCAACATTATTTGAAGCTAGAAAAAGCAATGCCGACTAATTTCTGCTTGATTAAGACGGCAACAAAAATTAACATTTCAGACTAGCATATATACAAAAACTCAATTCATACACCAGGGGAAAACAAAAGACAGTAAGCCAAAATGACTCATGATTCATGATATCAATTCGTATTTTAAAAAAAAAATGCGGAGTTTCAAATCTTTGGACTTATAATTTTCAGATTCAAAGAGATCACAATAAATAGACAATTATAAACGGTAATAAGTAATAAACAGATTAGGATTACCTTAGTTAACATGGATCTCGATGTAGGCTGGCTCTCTTGACTCAGTAAAACAATGAGAAGCAACACCACTAATCCACATAATGTCAACCAAAACACATTCGAAAACCTCCGCCGCACCGGCCGCCGGAAATCCGGACCTCTTCTCCTCATTATTCTTCTAACCTAAAAATCTGAATTGAACTCAACGCCAACGCATCTCACTGTAAAGACTGATGAAAAAATAATACTATTTTTAATGACTAAAATATGTTAATTTAATTTTTTGTTGTATATAACACAGATCGCGAAGTGAGAATCAAGATTTGGAACGGTGAGCTTGAAGAAATAGGTTCCGTTGATAGTGAAATAAGTTTGATACCGGGAACTAGTGAAGGAAGAATCACTATGCATCTGTTCCAATATTCATTCACGATCTTCCGTTATTTTTTGGTGACGACTACTATCAGGGCAAGCAAAAAATTAAAATTGACCTCAAAATTATATTAAAAATTAATTAAATCGCATTAATAAAATTATAGTAACGATTTTGATGTATACGATAGTTTTAAAATAATTAAAAATATATATTTATAATTTAATTTTAACTTTTGTGATTCATCGTATCGCACTAATAATAACTAAAATAACGTCGTTCAGGTTGTGCACTTAAAATTAAGGCTGCAAATCGAATCAAACAGTTTGGACTCGATTCGAACTCGACTCAAAAAAATGTTAGTGAGACTCAAATTCGTTAATAATATGATTCAAATCTGAATACAAAAAATAATTCGAATAAAAATACGAGTAGAATCTGAATAAAGTTATACTCGACTCGTTTAATATTCAAACTACTCAAATTTTTAATCATGATCCGATACATGATCGATTGTTACATATTCGAATAGATACTCGATACATTTTCTTATAATATATACACAATTAAATAAAATTCAAATAATTAGTTATTATTATTTTTTATTTGTAATTTTAATTATAATTTTATATATTTAAAATGTAATTATAATTATATTTTTTTATTTTTAAATAAAATAATAAGTTCAATTAATAATTATATGTATTATAAAACTAGTTACTATGTGAAAACTCGAATTCGAGCTTTAATTTAAAGTTCGCGAGTAGTTTGAATATAATTCAATCCGAGTCGAATCGAATTCGAGTAACGAAAATTCGAGTCGAGCCGAATCTGAGTAAAGTTTTTTAAATATAGTTCGAATCCGAGTCAAATCCGAGTAAGAATTTAACCTTACGAGTCGAATCCGAATAATTTAAAATTCGGATCAATTCGACTCATTTGTAACCTTACTTAAAATGTATAAGATTCTTGATCTAATCATATTTGTGAGCAAGACGAGAATTATTAGTCGGTTATATTTTTCTTTCAAAACAACTAAACTAAAATCTATTGGCAGCTATATACATATGAACTATAAGGAATTGAGGAGGACATACTTAATTGTTTCTAATATTCTTATAATTAATTTGTGGGTGTTGCAAATCATGTGCATATGAACAAAAAACTGTTGCTGATGCAATTAAGGACAATCCTACTCTTCCATGTATGGCTAGGATAGTAATGGTAATGTGCCAAGGTTTCCACTAAATATTTATATATAGCTGTTGTGTTAATTGCAAGGTCAATGGACATTTCTAACGAAAAAATTATGGACGATATTCTCACGAGGAAAAAAAATGATATAATGATATACGGCCTTTTTTATCATAAAATTATGAACAATAAATTAACAAGTATAAATTAAATAAATAGCCACAAGATTAAAGGTGAAAGGAACCTCAAAAAGAAACTTATCCTAAGGTCATTTTAAATTACTCAACATCTTATACTAGAATGCGTAGGTAGGAGAGAAATATTTAAGTTACAAAAAGAAAGACAGGACATACATACATACATAAGATGAAAGGATGATTAATTAAAAAGGCATATGCAATTTGTAAACACTGAGCTAGCTAGCTGGTGTGAAGAAAATCATATATATCCTTCCTTTTAATATTTAACCTAACCAAGTACAAATTAACTTCTGGGAAAAAAAATTACATTTATGTTGTCCTCGACTTATAAAACTAATCTTAATTTAGCTTGATATTGTAATTAAAAATTAGGCGATTCCTTTGGTATCTACATTATTTCTATACTTGACAAACGGGTTGGGCCGGGCCGGGCCAAGCTAAAAAGGTCCAGAATTTTTTTGGCCAATATTCCTCAGCCCTTGGCCCGGACAGGCTGGGTCGGGTCAGCCCGCGGGCCAATTGATTATTTTATTATTATTATTATTTTATTTTTTATTCTTTTATAATTATGATACATAACATGATATTTTGATTTTGGACTATTGAGCATAACATACAATTTGTTTTATTCAATAAAATGTACTTATTAACAAAAAATATTAAAAAAACTTATGTTTAATATTTTAATTAAGAAATAATTTTAACATTATAAACTATTGTGAGTATTATTTATTTGATTAAATATGTGAAACTAATAATTGTAATTAAATATCAAGTGACTAATTTTAAAAAAATGCTAGAATAATACCACAAGCGCATCACACATGTATGTATTTATATAGTGTCAATTATTTAATTATACATGTAACGTATTTTCCTTATTCTGCTATGTGCAAGTATATAAAAATATAATTAATTATTATTTTTTATTAACATTTGCTAATCAATAATATTTTATATTTTGCTTTATTTAAGTTCTTTCATATCTAATAGTCATATGTTTGGAGATAATAGTACTTTGAATAAATGAATAGAAGTTTTGTTCCATAAATTGTTCTAAATGATAAATGAATTAAGTTATTTTAATTTTTTTTATATATATTGATGTATTAATTTTTTTGAAAAAAAAAAAATTAGGCTACGGGCCTGGCCAAAATGACCCGCTTTTTTTGGGTTGAAATATGAAAGCTCATAACCCACTTTTTTTGGGTCATCCCGGTCCGCGGGCTCGGGCCCTTTTTGCTAGGTCTAATTGTTTCGGTCTTAATTTTTTGTATATGTTTAACTGGTTTTGAAATCGAAACCGCACCAAATAAAATTGCACCGTAACATAAAAGAACCAATATATTTATATTTATATTTATATGCAAAGAAGAAACCTGATACACTAACAATAGTGAATCAGACCAGCCACAAAGATATATCAGTAAGCACACACAATAGAAAATAAATAACACACAACAATAAGAAGCAAATGTTTTTTTTATTATAAGCTTAGACTGCTTAACACATCACCATTTTATACAACTGAAACATAAACAGACTTCCTAAAAATATTGAACACAATAACAAACTAACACATTGTCCAACAATGACTCCCACTAACCATCTGACCAGTTGAACATATCAACTTATTTAACTTTGTTGAGAAAGAAAAGGACTGACTCAGTCCACTACAAAATAATTACATAATATCATTAATTAAATTTAACTAGAATGAAATTTACCATAATAAGATGCACTAATTTGTGACACTCCCCCTTAATGCATGCTTATTATTAATCAGTCCAAGTGCATTTCTGAACTTCTCAAACTTAGCTTTAGCAAGAGCCTTTGTAAAGATATATGCTACTTGATCTTCACTTCGAACTCCCATCAACCTGATTTCTCTTTAAAGAACTTTTTCTCTCACAAAATGATGTTGAATTTCTATATGTTTCGTGCGAGCAGGAAACACTGGATTTTCAGCAAGTTTAATTGCACTTTGATTGTCACATTGAATCGGAACAATATACTCAACACTTGCATAAATTGTTAGAGTTGATGCCCTAGAGGCTAATTATTTGATGTAATTACTTAACATTTTTGATATTATATTTGATTGAATAAATAGATTATTTTATTATGATTTCATTTACTGCGTTATATAAATGTTAGCATAATAAAAGTCCTTAGAATAGTGATACGAATTATATAGCTTCAAGTATGTGACTTGAACATGAGATTATATAATTACAATTAGTATCATTACTCTTAAATGTCCCTAGTCGAGTATCATTGTTAATGGGACAACAATGATGCATTGAGACTAGTATGTAGATTGACTGATGGCCAAATCTCATTAGTTATAAATATATGAGATATTTGAGTCAATGCATAGATACATGTTAGAGAACAATTTATTGGACTGACACACCATGAGAATTCTACGTGGAGCATTATGCAAAGTGTCATAAGAAATTCTCATAGTGACAATGATGTAATGATCCTCCGACCTGAGATCACTATATTATTACACGAGAATTTATGTACTTTGATATCATCAAATGTCGCATTTAATAGGTTGGACAATAAATGTGATTATTGGGTACATCATGAATCGTGTGAGGAATATGAGTGATCTAGATGGAATTTAACCCTCCTATTTATTAAAGGTGATATTCATAGGCCTCTTGATTGAGTAGGACTATGAAATGCATGGTCATGCTCAAATAGTGATTTATTTCAAATAGTCTACTCATTGATCAACAAACCCAGATTAAATTATGAAGAGTGTGACACTTTTCATGCCTCGAGTTTAATCTAAGATGTCAAGGTTAAAAGGATTAAATTGCATTAAAACATTGGTCACGAAAAGGTTGAATCGAATCACCGATCTTATTATTATTTGGGTAACAGTGATGCATTACTAGATGTCGCTCACTGTTTATAATTTTATAATATGATTTTAAAATTATTGCCAACATAATAATAACCTATAAGGTCACACACTTAGAACGTATTTAAAAATGAATTAATTTAAATTGTAAGTATTTAAATATGTCAATATGATTGATAGTATTTAAAATTACGAATTTAAATTAATAGGATAATTTATATATATGTATATTAATTAAGTTAGACTTAATTAATTAAGATATAATATATATAAATTCAGATTTTATTTTTCTAATTAAATTTTGATTAATTCCTATTAACTACTATATATATGATATATCAGTAGTCTTAATCACGTAAGGAACAAAAACCAAAAATCCTAGCCGCTTTCAAAAAGAGGCTAGAGAGAAAAATAATTCGAAAATCCTGATCTTGGTGGCTAGTACCGCGGTTCCTTTTACTGCAGATCATGGGACGATTCGCGGAGCGTTCGTGTGGATACCGTAGAGACGCAGTCGTTGGATTGCGTTGAGGATTCGAGGCTGCTTCAGAATTCACTAGCGTCTCCATTCAAGCTTGCATAATCGGTAAAATAAATTCTGAACCTCTGATTAATCAGTATTCGCATGGATTTTGTTTTAGGGTTTCAGAAATTTTTTTAAATTCCGCTGCTTTCACTGTGTCGAAACCCTAACATAAATATCACCAACTAGTGACTTCAACCAAACACACTCCTGCATTGTGTTAAAAGCTGCCACATACTCAGTCTGTGTGCTAGAAAGAGTAACACAAGGTTGTTTTTTACTGCACCACGAGACTACTGCAAATCTAATGCTAAAGTAGTATCCCGTAGGCGAATGTCGATCATTTGCATCCCTAACCCAATCTGCATTAGTAAACCCATGTACCAGAAAATTTTATCATTTCTTGTACATGAGACAATACTCAAAAGTTCCTTTCACATAACATAGAACCCATTTTGCAGCTTCCAAATGAGGACTACATGGATTCTGCATAAACTGAGAAATTACACCAACAGAATATGCAATATCTGGTCTTATGATAGTTAAATAAATTAAACTGCCAACGAGTTGTCAAAACTTGATTGCATCTTTCAGGATTTTTCATTCATCCTTCTTTAATTTCAAATTAGGCTTCATTGGAGTTGACTTTGTTTTCGACTCCCCCATGCCAAAAATTTCAATCAACCTTTTAGCATAGCTCTTTTGTTACAAAAATAGCCATTTTCTAGCCTCTGGACTTCCAAGCCAAGAAAATATCATATTTCACCAAGATCTTTTATATCAAATCGAACTGATAAGTCATCTCATAAACGTGATATTTCAATATCATTGTCTCTTATGATAATCATATCATCTACATACAACAGTACTGCCACTCGCCTTCCTGATTTAAGCTTTACAAACATATTAGAATCTGAATTTAATACCGTAAAATCATAAAATGTAAGATACTAATAAATCTTACCATACCAAGCGCGTGGAGCCTGTTTCAAATCATATAACGCCTTTTTTAGTCGACAAACATAATGAGGGAACTGCTTAGAAATAAAACCTTGTGGCTGCTCCATGTACACATCACGATCTAGTTCACCATAAAGGAACGCATTCTTTACATCGAGTTGCCATAATTTCTAGTTTTTGTACGCTGCCAAGGAGATGAATGTTCTCAACGTCACCATCTTTGCAACTAGACTAAATGTTTCCTCATAGTCTAGTCCATAACATTGTGAAAATCCACGAGCAACTAGACGAGCCTTGTGCCTATCAATGCTGCCATCTGGACTCTTTTTCAACTTGTAAACCCATTTACAAGTTATTACTTCACTGTCTTTAGGCTTAGACACAAGTTCCCAAGTTTCATTCTTCATCAATGCTTCAACTTCTTCTTGCATAATGGATTCCCATTTAGTACTGCCTTTTGCTTCATCATAGCATGATGGTTCGTTGTTGTTCATTTCACCTAGAAAGAAACATGAACTTACAGAAATCTGGTTTACAAAAATGTCATAGTCTTTTAAGTAATCAGGCTGCTTTCGTGCTTTAGTTGATCTTCTTAAATCAGCTTGTAATTTCCCATCATCTCTTGTTGCTGATTGAAGTGTTTCTTTTATGGTTTCAACATTCCCCTTTGATCTAGAATCATCAGGTGACTTGAGCTGAGATAAATCTTCTTCTTATTCAAGTTGTTCATCACCTACAATAGTTGGTGTGACTGCCCTTAATAAATTGTAGTACATAGATACTTCATCAAACACCACATTTCGTGATGTTACATATCTCTTAGTGTTTGGATCCATACACCTCCAACCTTTCATGTTTGAGTCATAACCTACAAATAAACATTTTTTTGCCTTGCAATCTAATTTAGTTCTATCGCTTTTTGGAACATGAACATATCATATAGAACCAAAAACACGAAAATAACTAACATCTGCTTTTATATTATATAACAACTCAGAAGGAGATTTAGTACCTAACCAATGAGGTAAACAATTGATGACATGGCAAACACATTGCATAGCTTCAGCCCACAGTTCCCGCGAAAGATCTTTGTCATGTAACCAAGATAAGCTTACACTCGAAAGATGCACGATTTTCCTTTCAACAACGCCATTTTGCTGTGGAATGTTTGGGCAAGACATTTTTCACTTTATCCCTTTAATATCACAATGCTGGAAAAATTCTTTGGACATAAATTCCCTTCCATTATCGATTCTTAAGGATCCAATCTTTGAGCCAAACTCCTTCTTGATAGTGCTTTCGAATTCCAAGAACTTTATGAAGGCCTCACTTTTCTCATTCAAGAAATACGCCCAAGAAGACCTTGAGAAATCATCAACAATCACCATCATGTAATGAAATCCGCTATAACTTGGAGTTTTAGTTGGTCCCATCAAATCTACGTGAACTAATTCAAATGGATTCTTCCTTCGATTTTTCGAATTATTAAATGGAAGGACATGTAATTTGCCATATAGACAGCCTTGGCAAACCACGCCTTTGTTAACACCTTTTATAACTGGAACACCATTAAGAAGATTCTTTGAACAGATTTGTTGTAGCATTTGATAGCCCACGTGGTCTAATCGTGCATGCCAGATTGATGTACTGTCACTTCGACTTGTTTTCTGCACATATGCTTCTATCGCAGACATGCCATATAAGAATTCTTTCTTCTCTCAAACAAGAACAACATTAGCAATTATTTTCTTCGCATTATCTAGAACCTTCACATCATTTGGACCGAACAAAGCATATTTTCCAGAATCTGTTATTTGAGGGACATAAACTAAACTTTTCTTTAAGACTAACACATGATAAACATTGTCAAGAACAAAGTTACATTCCTTTACAATCCCTTCCTTTATAACTGAATGCATAGAATTATCCACCGTGACAATTGTTCGATCTCCATTATGTTGATGCAACTCCAAGAATAACGAATCATTTCCACATATATGATGTGAACATCCAGAGTCCATGATCCACTCCTTCTCATAATTGATGTAATTTGCCATAGTTTGAGATTGACTTGAAACTACAGCTGCATCAAATTTTCCTTCAACCATCGTGGTAGAAAAACATTGTTCCCATTTAGGCTTTTCTTCACCTTCACTTTGACAAGCAGCAGCATTAGCCTTCTCCAACTTTACTCTGTAGTTTTTTCGAATGTGTCCCAACATTTTACATCTGTTGCATCTAATTGAGTAATTATGGTTTGATGACTCACCATAATTTCCATCATAATTTGCTCCAGCAGGCTTCTTGTAATTTGAGTTTTCTGCTTGTTTCTTTCCACTACTTGAATACTTTGATTTGTCCTTTTATTTGTCCTTCTCTTTAGCCTTCCACTTAGCAAAGAGCACATCATTTGTTCCAGAGATTGATTTTCTTCACAATTGTTTTGCTAGTGCTTCTTGGTTTGACAACAAACACTCTAATTCTTCAACCGATGGTTGTACAGGCCATCATTGAATTGAGGTGATGTAGGGTGTGTACTCCTTTTTCAATCCGCAAATAAGAAACCTCCGTAGTTTCGCTTCACTAATTTTTTCTTCAACATCTAATTTTGAAATTTCAGAACAAAGATTTTTAATCTTAAGAAAATATTCTGAAATTGTCATACCTTATTGCGTTTGCATTGCAAGATCATTCTCAAATAACTACAATCATGCTGTGTTTTTCTTGCTAAATAGCGTCTCCAAGGTATCTCATACTTTCTTTGGTGAGCCTTCATTCCGAACATGATCAATATACTATTTGCTTATCGATGTTCGAAGTGCGAACAAAGCTTTACCGCACTTGATCTTCCATTTTCGACATAGTTCAGCATTCTCCGGAGTCTCCTTTAGTTCTAAATCAGTACCAGAAACTAACCCCACAAGTTCTGACCTTGGAGGTAAGCTTCCATACATAACCGTCAATACTTGTATTTTGTGCCTACAAACTTCTCTACACCAGATTGACCAGAACGACTGCCATCGCTGTTAAATTCCATCACAGCAACCAAAATCCTTGTGACAAAACAACACATTTGATGCAATTGATATTGATATTTGAGAGAACAAGAACTATAATCTACAACCTAGCCCTGATACCATAAGACAAAAGAACCAATATATATATTTATATTTATATGCAAAGAAGAAACCTGATACACTAATAATAGTGAATCAGACCAGCCACAAAGATATACCAGTAAGCACACACAGTAGAAAATAAATAATACACAGCAATAAGAAGCAAATATTTTTTTTATTATATGCTTAGACAAAACACAGCACCATTTTATACAAATTGAAACATAAACAGACTTCCTAAAAACACTGAACACAATAACAAACTAACACATTATCCTATAATGACTCCCACTAACCATCTGACCAGTTGAACATATCAACTTATTTGACTTTGTTGAGAAAGAAAAGGACAGACTCACTTCACTACAAAATAATTACATAATAACATAAATAAAATTTAATTAGAATAAAATTTACCATAATAAGATGCATTAATTTGTAACACGCATCAATCACAAGTAGTTTCATGTGCGGTTTTGAATTTGCTAAACAACACCTAAGCAGTTTCATGCGCGATTTTGGCTTCAAACCGCACTATGTTCACCCCTACAGCTACTTGTATTATTATTGTTAAAGATAAAAGTACGTTAACTTTAAACTTTTTTTTATATATATATATTTTAGACTGTTCTTTTAATTTTTTTTGCTATATTTGATAATTTATGTTTAGCTAATTTGTTATATTTGATTTTATATATATTTAATAATTTTTTATTTTTTATAAAATATAAATTATTACTACTCAACTAGTCACTCGTAAAAAAATTGAATAGTATGGACCGAGTATTAAAAAACTATAAATATATATAAACTCAAAAATTTAGCTATGTAATAATTAAATACTCCCTCCATCTCAAATAAAATACCCAAATTTTACTTTTTAAAATGAAATTACTACTAATTTAATTCTTATAATTATAAGAATATATTTATGTATATTTAATTATTAATTTTAAAAATAACAAATTTGACTTAAAAAGTCAAAATTGGACATTTAGTTTAAAACGAAAGGAGAACAATATTAAAAAACTATGACAATATATCTAAATTAAAATACTCCTTTAAGAACTACAATATAATAATAACTTACAGCCTTGCACAATTTATTGTTGAGAACCATTAAGGTGGTGCTTGATTATATCTTAAAATATTTTAACAGTCCACGATCTTATTTGTTAAGATTTTTGAAGTTGTTTGGTAAAAAATATATATTTCTTAATGCCTTTAAATTGATAAAGTAGAAAATAAAATTTAAACCATTAAGAGTTGTGTTTTAATGAAAATTTTAAATATATAGACAAAAATAGCCTCAATAACTATTATACTCACTCTTTTCCAAATTTTAAGATTATTACTGATTTTTAAAAAGTCAATTAGAGATATTTGTAAATTTAAAATTGAGATGATTAAAAATTATGAAATAATAAATTTTACAATGTGTATTAATTTTTTGATAATTTTTAATATTAATCATCGTAGAAACTAAAATTAAAGAAATTTATATCAGTTATGAGTTTAAAAATATTTTAAATTTACTTTATGAGGTCAATAATAATCTTATATTTTGAAACGGGTAAAATATAATTCTCCTCTTGAACTATTACATTATGTTGTTGTTCTATTGAGCTTGATACATTTTTTTTAACTAATGTAATAGTTATCATATTATACATTATTGCTAATTTTTTAAAGTGATTTGTTTAATATTTATTTACTATAGTATATAAATATATTCAGTAAAATTATTTACTCGTTTGTATTAAAGTGAATATTTAAAATTATCAAATAAAATTTTTAGACAACGTAGATGGTTAATATGGTAAAATAGTGTTATTCAGATATTTTGAAAAAATTAATTATCAAAAAATATTTTTTTATTCAAATATAAATCTAAATAGATGCTCTATATTATTCAAATGTCTAAACTTTTAAGATATTAATAATCAATTTTATCAAACTGTTCAAACTCAACCTAACTTTCTTTTGAGCTATGGTGTTTGCAAACGACCAACTCTGATTTTAATTAATAACTAGCTCATGATTCTAATGAAGCAAGGGTTTTTTTAATTATAAAATTATTATATTATTTATATTATATTATATTAATATATTCATTTTATTAATAATAACTTAATATTATGTACAATAATTTTTATATAGAGAAAATATTTTCTTTAAAATATCTTATTTAACTAATAATGTATAACTAATTATTGATAATAAATAAATAAATTTAAAAATTTACAATAATAATTCTTCTACTAATGTAATATAAATGACTGTATTCCTTTTTAAAATAATTTATTTGTTTCTATATTTCTATGTGCATCTATTTATGTTATAATAAAATCTTAATTAAGCTCAAATAGTTATACTTATATAATTTAATAATAATAAAATATTATTATTATTATCAATAATATGAATTTTAAAGAACGCTAACTAAATTAAAAAATGTATAAGAGTAAAAGATAATAGTAAGTAGATAATTATGATAGTAAGAATTTAAATGAAAAGATTTTGAAATTAAATAACAGATGATAAAAATAATTTCTTTTACTAAATTTTAAGTTTCTAGTAAAATATTTTAAGGTTGTAAGATCATTCTTAAATTTTAAAGTTAAGAAATTATTTTTATACTATTTATTCGCGCGCGCGTGCACACACACACACACACACACACACACACACACACATATATATATATATATATATATATATATATATATATATATTAGTTAGTTATAATTATGATTTATTACTAAATTTTAAGATTTGGCGTTCATAAAATTTAGACTTAAACGAGAATTTTGTCTTATTCATCACATATATATTTGTTTACTAATACAATTTGATGGTATAACACATTTAAATAGTAGATGAGATACATAGAAATACGGGACTTGTTTAATAGAAAGACTTGTACATAAATAGTATAAAAACTCCAGCCCCACGTTAAAATATATAAAACAAAATTATTAATTAAGTTACTAACATTAATATTTTTAATTATGATCTTTTGTATGAGTCTGTAATATATTAAAATGATCTAATGTAAGACCCCGAATTTTATGAAATACAAAATTTAATTTTTCTTCATATATATTTTTCCTGAAACAATAGGTGGTTAAATTGATAAGGTTAAAAATTAAGGATGTTATGTGCAAATTTTATTATGTCGGACAATATTCATTTGATCGGAGAATATTCGTTTTGTCGGGGAATATTCGATTCGTACGACGGCGCCGAAATAACAAAATAATGGTGGACCCCCACAACGACTTATTGTCGGATATAGAAAGCGACATACGTAACCTTTTTAAATAAATATAGTCAACGGTATTATCATTTTGAACTGTTAAAATACCTGATGGTAAAAGAATAGTAACATACGGTATTACATAGTAGCACACGGTATTGCACTGTAGCACACGGTATTGCACATTGTTTCATATTATTAAATGATAAAGTGGTTATTGTACTATATTGACTTTATTGAACCAATAATTGTCACATGCATAATAATTCATATTATTGAGGTGATAATTGTCACAGTAGCATATGCACAATAATTCACATTACTGAATCAATAATTGTCATTACACAGTAACGTGTTATTTTCTTATTTATTTTCAGCATTATTGTTATCTCTTTTATGATATTGATTAAACTGTTGTATTCTATTATTGGGTGATTTTCCTATTTTTCTAACTCGAAAAGCCAACTACACTGCATTTACAACAATTAGCCATAATAATGAATAATTGTGAATTATTGTTGAATAATTGAATTGATAAAGTTATTTGTTTTTATTATGATAAATTATATAAAGTTGTTTGTTTTTATATATAAAGATAATTGATTTATTTAAAGTTAGTTGTTTTATATATAAAGTAAATTGAATGATATAGATTAAAAGATGATCTTTAAATGAATGATTTAGATTAAAGAAATCTTAAAAGATAAAATGAGTGGTATGGATTAAACATTATCTTGAAATATACGGTTTGGATTAAATTAGGAAATCTTGGTGATGATAAGAATTTTTGCTATAAATAGAAGCCTTAACTTAAGGATTTTTCATAAAAACTTCCTTGCTTATTCTTTCTTTCACTCTCCAAATATTTCTTAGTATAAGTTCTCTTTGAGTGTGCTAAAGTCATCTTGAGTATTTGTAAAGAGCTGTAAGTGTACGAGTTCATATCTAGTCACGTGTTAAGGTAAGGGATACCATCTTTTTCATCTTCCATTATTCAAACTTACTATGGTAAGGGATTATCATTATTTGGTTCTCGAAAATAATATCGTTTCTTTCTTACTCATAAGACGTGTCATTTATTTCCATATATTAAATTGTGGGAATAACCTTACGGCGCGGATTACCGCCTGTTGGTGAATAACCTTTCGTATTTATTTCCATATATTAAATTGTGGGAATAACCTTACGGCGCGGATTACCGCCTGTTGGTGAATAACCTTTCGTATTTATTTCCATGTATTAAATTATGGGAATAACCTTACGGCGCGGATTACCGCCTGTTGGTGAATAACCTTTCGTATTCATTCCTTATTAATTTGTGGGAATAACCTGACTACGCGGACTACCGCATGTTTGGTGAATTACTCTTCGTATTTATTTCTTACTTGTCTCTTGTTGGTAAAGTTTCCTGAAATGAATACATATTCTTTAATAGTTTGCGCTTCATCTAATATCATTTCAACTGAATCTTCCTATTTTTCTAAATCTTTCTATTGAACCTTAACTGTTATTCTGAACTGTGGATCTGAAATATCATTCTTGAATTTTAGTCCACATCATGTTGGCAATTTGGACATTATTTGAATCTGCACAAAGAAAAATCATAAACTTTTGATATTTATTGATCATACTGTTTCTTCTGATTCATCATCTATATCACGGTTGTTATTCTAATCATCAAGAACCATGTTGTTGTGAATATCTGTGGCCTGGGGCATAGTTGATAGGATAGAGGCGATATAATTATTGTGTCTTTTAGGGCACGTGGTGAATATTCTCTTTGGCCTGGGGTAAAGATGAACTGTTGTTGGTATGATTATGACCAAAGGCTGAAAATTGGTATAATCATTACCGTTGGTGTTATATTTGAATATCTTTGGCTCGTAATGCAAAGATGAACTATTGACTGGCATGATTATAATCAGGAACTGGAAATTTATATTATCATGACCAGCAGTGTTTAAGATGATAAAAGTTGATGATGTTTTTTTCTAAAAAGAGAACTGAGTGGACATTATAGTCTGCATTATTCTTCTAATAGATTGCTCATTCCGCTGCTATTATTGATACAAAGCTTATTGTCTATTATATTCAATTAAGAACTCATCTGTTGAAGACTAATGATAATTTATTTGTCGTTATCTTAGTCATGATATTTCTTACTGGGCTATTTGAGCTCACCCTTTCTTTTGTTCCATTGTTTTTCAGAAAAAAGAGAGAGTAGCCGGGTCTAGCAGGGGAATGGAGTGACGGTCCGAGTGTTAGCTATTGTAGTCTTCACATGTTGTATATAGTGTGAAAATAATAGTGAAGACTTAGTTGTGTATTATTGAGTTTTGCATTTCTGTTCTATGAACTATTTGTATTAAAGATTATGTATTTTATGGCGTCTCAAATTGGACTATGTAGGCCTAGATTTGAGGGCGTCACATCTAATGATATACTCCACTATTCATTGAGCTAATAGTTTAAGGTTCTATTTAAATGAATTTAATTTGACTCGAACTCAAAAATTTGAGATTTGACCAAAATTATTACAAGTAGTTTATTTATTTTTATTTTTAGATGCAACTTAAAATAGTTTTAAGTTTAAAATTGACATGTATTTTTTTAATTTTAGTCGATGTAATGATAAAAATATTATAAAATAAATAAAAAGTGTTATTCATTGTAAATTTTATTATTTTATAACTTTTAATAAATCATATTAATTTAAAATTTAAAAATATATTAAATTAATTTCAAAAATCAATAATAATCAATGTCATTTTTGATGCATTAAATATTAATCGAATTTTTGATCAATTTTCTCTTAAATCTTTCCAACTTTTAAGTGAAAATTTTGGGAAAACCATTCTATTTCTTTTTCTTTTCTATCGTAAAAAATATTGCAAAAAAAGGACTTTTAATTTCTCCACATTTTTTTGTCCATTTATTTTAAAAAATTAAAATTTTTATATATTAATTTAATATTTTTATAAAATTAAATTCATTTATTAAAATATTAAATTAACATATAAAAATATCAAAAAAATAAATAAAATCGCAACACAGTATAACGGAGAATTAATATATCGGATCGTTGTTTCCGAATTTGCTGACTTTCCCATCCCGCTTTTCTCCTGATCTTCCGAATTCTCCCTCAAATATCCATGTCCGGGTTTGGAAGCTAGGGTTTCTCACAAACGGTAAGCTATATCCTAACTTATAGTCAATTCGCTGTTGAATTATAGGGTTGTATGTTCTCTTTATTGTCTGAGATATAGCAATGTCAGATTACATACCTCACGAGCTCTTAATTGAAATCCTCACAAGACTACCCGCCGAATCACTTCTCCGATTCACCAGCGTTTGCAAATCATGGTACTCTCTCATTACTAACCCTAGCTTCATCACCACACACCTCAATCATACCGTTTCGAGCAATAAAAACAACAATGAAACCCTTCTCCTTAGGTATTACGATAGGAATGAAATGAAAGAGAACTATACAATACGTCGTGATGATGAAACTTTTGGTGAACAGTTATCCCAACTCGAGTTCCCATTTGAGAGCCCAATTGGGTATTTTAGAATAGTTGGTTCTTGCAATGGATTAATCTGTTTGTCAGATGACTTGTTTGGCGATATGGAAAGTATAATTCTGTGGAACCCATCAATTAGAAAATCGGTTACTTTGCAAATGCCTAGTAAGCCACAATGTCCGCATATGTTTGTTCTTGGATTCGGAGTTTGCCCAGTGACAAATGATCATAAAGTGGTGAGAATTGTGTATCTTAAAGATTTACTATATAATAATTTTATGGCCCCTCCAGAAGTTGTGGTTTATTCACTCAGCAGGGGTTCTTGGAGAAGCGTGAATGCTAGTGCTCCTCCTGGTTATCTGCTTGAATTTACTTGGTCGCAGGCTTTTGTGTTTGGGGTTGTACATTGGATTGCATATGATAAGCGTGTGGAGGGTGGTTCTCGCAATTTGATTGTGTCGTTTGATATGGGTGATGAAGTTTTCCGTGAGATGATGCTACCTAATACTTTGACTGAGGAGCTTGTGAAAAACTTGTCTGTTACCGTACTTGGGGAATCTCTTGCAGCACTTAATCACAATAAGGAGAGTGCACATGAGTCTTGTTGTGTATGGGTAATGAAAGAGTATGGAGTCGCAGAGTCTTGGTCTAAGTTATTTACTATTAGTCTTCCGGGGACATTGACGAGAACAATAAGATTTAGGAAGAATGGTGAAGTTATATTATCATTGAATCATAACGAGCTAGTTTCTTATGATCCGAACACCAGACAGATCAAGGATCTTGGTATCCAGGGAAACATACGCTCCTTTTATATCGATACTTATGTGGAAACCCTAGTTTTGCTGAAAGGACAAAATGGCATTGGAGAAGGTTTGCTGAATCCTTTTGAGGCTTGCGCAGAAGAGAGTGCAGTTGAAGGTTAACAGTAACGAAGATGTTAGGCAAAGAAGAATACAAAGAGCAGGAAAGGTATATCATTACATATGTTTATAGTATTATTGTGCACTATGCTTCCAATATTGTACGTGTCTTCTATTTGAGAACATGACATATAGACCATATGGCTTAACATTCTTGTTGCATATAATTGCTTGAACTCACATGACATATAGACCATATGGCTTAACATTCTTGTTGCATATAATTGCTTGAACTCATTGATCTTTCTCTATCTTTCTCTCCGCTACCCCCACTCAAAAAAATATTTACACACACACACACACACGTGTGTGTGTATTTATATAGCAGATATTGAGCTTATATCATTTATACACTCCTTAAGCACTAGAAGCTATATTTTCTTCCCTAAACTCAATTCTATTAATTAATATAGGTCATCATATATATCAGACTAATTGTAGATGTTTTATGGAATAGGTTGCATATTAATGCTCTGTTGCTCTTAATGCGACCTGTCATAGTTTCTAAGAAAATGTATATCAAATCATGAAGATCTATTATTTGGTTTTTATTGGTTGAACCTTTATTTGGTTAAATTTTTGGAGGGGATCAGGTTATGTCAGAATGTTGTGAGAACAAAATGTAGGACTTTATATCCTTGAGCTGAGTTTCTTATAGTTTGCTTTTCTAATTAATTCAACTTAGCGATTGAAAGTTTTCTCAGTTAATGTATTTCAAAGAATCACTGCTACTAGTGAAGTTGAATAGAAGGGTATTTTGAACTAAATTTTAAGGTTAAAGGAATGTGAATTTCTTGCATATAGAGGCATAACTCCATGAGAAGGTTTGATCACAGTTACCTATAACATGGATCTTTTTTGTTGTTTCATGAAAAAGGAAATGGAACACAGTACGTTATATGATAGCTGTAGACTTCTATGGATCACAAAAGGAGGATGAGGGACATTTTTAGAAATGTTTACAATTATAATTGTATTTAACCAAGGCATTGCAATTGATTGGAAAAAGGGAATGCAATATACTAATTAATGAATCTATCCCCATCCATCTCTGATTCAGTGGTGTTGGAGCAAAACTTCAGTTGGCTGGTACAACTCTGCGAGTCATTTTTGAGCTCGACGAGCTAAAGGCTTGATTCAGCACGACTTGTGAGCTAAATACCCAAGCATGAACATGATTCTATACTCGATTATTACAGGAGATGAACTTAAATTGACTCGTCTAAGGTCGATTAACCTTGTACAGGCTTGATAAAATTCAAATTATATATAATTTAATATTTTATATACACCTATGTTTTATTGTATATTTTTATAACAAGTCCTGCTCGACTTTAGTGAGCTAACTGTATTGATTTTGAACACACTGCAATGTGCTCGACTGAAACTTTTTTTTAGCCAAAATTAGGGAAAAACTCTAAGGAGATGAGTTGGTCGCTGTGTTATTTGAAAAGTTTCATTTATGAAGCAACAGTACTAGATGGGGCTGGCCAATGGGACTCCTGGAAGTAATTGTAAATACTCATTCCTTTTAGATAGAGGTTGTGAAGCGCAAGCAGAGGAGTGTAAAGAATTCATGTTAGAAAATAAGTGTGTTGTCGAAATGGTATAGGCCCCTGTTTGACAGCGAAAAGGTAAGAAGCCTAGAGGGAGCTCTTGTGCATCAATGACTACTCTCATTTCTTTTTTCTTTTCTCGTGTAATCATACCTTTCTCTTGTAACCTCGTAGGGTCGCTTGTGAATATAGTTCAATTGTTTATTTTAAATTTTTTTATTGTGCATCCATGACCTTTTTATTTTTATTTTTATAATAATCGTATATACCTTGATTTATGTGTCACCGTGTTGGTATGCTTGGTTGTTTTACTCATGTGGATTTTTTTTATTCTCAGGTTTCTAATTTAGTAGGGAATCAAGTCTAAACAGATCCACAAGTGCAAATGTCATTTCAAACGGTTACCCATGGAGTTTAATGGATACATCTTTTGGGGGTGTGATGTTGTTTGTTGATTTGCTTTGATAAGTAGTTACTTTTTTGTTGTTGTTGAAAGAAGTAGTATAACAAAATTTGCAGATGGAACTCATTATTCTTGTGGAACGGAAGGAGTAATTATTAATCTTAGATATTATGAGAGAAACTGCCTTTACCATTTT
This sequence comes from Hedera helix, assembly GCA_947179155.2. NCBI lineage: Eukaryota > Viridiplantae > Streptophyta > Magnoliopsida > Apiales > Araliaceae > Hedera > Hedera helix. The sequence continues at coordinate 44,118,528 of OX359265.1, read as the reverse complement.
ATTGATAGCATTGGGCTAGACTCGAAAATCAAAATTTATTGGACAAACTTTCACAATTTAATCACCAGTGGTGTTCTTTAGACAATTTCAATGATTGAAAATTATACCCTCGATAATACTGTGGTCGCATTTGTTCTTGATTCTCATGTTAAACATTGTTAATTGATTGACATTCTATTGGTTTCCAAAACCAGAAGTTTGAATTATACGTAACAAACAGAGATGTTCCAGCGAAAAGGTCAAGCCAGTGGACAAAATGTGGAATAAACCATAACGCATTACAATTGATTATAGTGCAGGAGTACGTAAATTGTAATAGGACTTGCTCCCAAGTTAGATGGACTATTAAATTATAACGTTAGTGTTTGAATTGAGGAAATATAATTGAAAATAATAATAATAAATAAATATATTTGATGATATTTTGAAAGATATATTATTTTAATAAAATGAAATTTTATTTTATCGTCTTAATTTTTAATCTATGTGAAAATTAATGGAATAAAATTTATTATAATAAAATAAATATATATAATAATATTATCATTATATTACACCATCTACTATTACTAATAATTAAATATATATTTAAAATATCTTAAAATTATTTTATTCCCTTCGCATGCATGCAGCAGCATAGGTGTTGCATATGCAAACGTGTAATCATACCATCTGGGCAAAGACTCGGTAGTTGTGTTATTTATAGTTGTAGTTGCTAATTTTAAATGCGTAATTATGAATAATGTTAAAAAAATCGCAATCTAGTTGCCATCATTAAATTTGACGCCTATATTATTTTGAAGCCAATTGGATATTAAATTTTATGAAAAAAGATATATACTCTATTGAATATGTTAATATACCTAGTTTATGTTTATTTGTAAAAAATATATTTAAAATTAGACTATTTGTATTAATTTAATATTACTTCAAATTATTTTATCCCATGATGGGGATTAATAATTCTTTAAATAATCATATGGACTATTTTTTAATCATTTCTAAGACTATTTATATAGGATTAATAGTCTTCCTCATTTTAAACTATTAAATGATTTTATGGGACTAATAGTTCAATATTAAGGGATTAATAATTACTCGCGAAATGATTAAATAGTATAAAACAGTATTAAATTAAGACAAATAGTTAAATCCCAAACATATTTTTTATAAACAAACATAGTCATATAGGTTTAAAAGACCCTCTCTAGAGTTTTATTCTTTTTTATATAAAAAAAATTAATTTAAGGAATGTAAAACACATTTTTGGCCCTACACCTTTAAGCCTACTGGCGTAGTAAAGCATATGTTTTTTGTTTGGCCCAATTCTGTCCTGGGCCATTTCTCAAATAATATCCACATTTCAATTACATCCTCTACAACATTATTCAAGTCCAACCCGTATCTCTTTCTAGTTTCTACTGCTATTAGAAATTTAGAAGTACTTAAAAAAAGGAAACTAATATTTTAACAACTATTTTTGATATTTTTACAGTTAAAATTGTCGCTATACATCTGTAACGACGGTTTAACTCTGAAAATATTAAAAATAACTGTAAAAATATCAATTTTCTTATAAAAAATTGTCTTAAATAATATAGTGCTATTGCATCATTCGAACCAAAGCCGTCAGATTTTTAATTATTTCTTTGATCTTACACTTATTTTAGCTTATGAATTTAGTAAATTTGACCATTTGTGATATTTTTCAAATGATTGAATAATGTTATTAAAAACTTAGATATTATTACTTGTAAGAACTTGCATATTAGACTTAAATTATGTTTAATTTATTGATGAATTCACATAACAATGAATTTTTTTAGCTTGAGTAGGCCCGGTCCATTTTGCCTTGATCACAAGCCTCAATTTGCAACTTAATAAAAATTGAATATTTTTAGGGGTTCTTTACATAACTATACACCTTTTAGAAAATATTTACACAATTAGTGTGTCCACAACAATATTTACACCACTGCTATTTTCTCAAAATATAATTACGGAAAAAGTGCAACATCCAACAACAATTAAAAAATTACCTAAAATCAAGGACGTAACTGTCAACCCACATTCACAGGTTACCAAACAAAACAGGATACCAAAAATAACACATATTCAACCATGTTCAGCATATTCATAGAACCCAAAAACTGAAACCACAAATCGTAAGTGATATAATGTGCAAACATCTGTAAAGCAACAATATACAGCAGATCTTTCAATTCCTTTTTTGAAAACCTGTTCCGAAGGTGATTATCAAACCCAAATTCGTGCAACGGAAAAAATTGAAATCTCACATCGATCAAACTTGCGGCAACGACGACATCCAGAAATCGAAGAAGCCAGAATTCGCCATTTATATAAGGTACACAGATCTGGAATCAAAACATGTACAACAGATTGTTCAAATCAAAATCAGAAAGATTGTTACGAAGGTAATTAAGCAATAGTATAAAAAATGAGTATTAAAACCAATATATTATCATTAAATCTATAAATGATTGTATGAGTTTGTTTTTTGATCAGTTGCTTTTTCTGTTTTGATTAGTATTAATTTCAGAATTGTAAACTGAAATAGTAGTAAAAATATTAATTTTTAGTGAAAATTTGGTCTGCGTAGCATTTTTCGATTAACTAAATTACGCATATAAGAGTTTGTTTACAAAAATTAAAGTTCAGTTTGTAACTGGTCACCAGAAGTGTGATACTCTGTGTTTAGATGAGAAACATAATTTAAAGTTCAGTTTGTTATTGGTCACACGAAGTTTGGTAATTGTTATGTACTGTTTTGGTAACTGTATTTATTTTGACAAATTGATCAGTGAAAAACTTTATTTTGGTAACTGCTATATCATGGAGTGGTTTTTTTTTTTAATTGTGACAACTTGGTTAATGTTACAATCTATTATCGTAACTGTTTTGTAAAAGTTTTGCTACGTAAAAGCAATATTCTGATTAATTTGTTACCAATATGACATAGTTTAGCAACTGTCAGATGTTGGGTTGGTAACTGTTATGTAATGTGTTTGTTCGCATTTACAGTTTGGTAACTTGGTTACTCATATAACGAAGTCTGATAACTGTTATGTACTGTTTTGGTAACTTTCTTTATTATGACAAATTGGTCAGTGTTATACTTTATTTTGGTAACTGCTATATCATGGAGTGTTTTTTTTTTTTTTTTGTGACAACTTGGTTAATGTTACAATCTATTATCGTAACTGTTTTGTAAAAGTTTTGCTACGTAAAAGCAATATTCTGATTAATGTGTTACCAATATGACAAAGTTTAGCAACTGTCAGATGTTGGGTTGGTAACTGTTATGTAATGTGTTTGTTCGCATTTACAGTTTGGTAACTTGGTTACTCATATAACGAAGTCTGATAACTGTTATGTAATCTTTTGGTAACTTTCTTTATTATGACAAATTGGTCAGTGTTATACTTTATTTTGGTAACTGCTATATCATGGGGTATTTTTTTTTTTTATTGTGACAACTTGGTTAATGTTACAATCTATTATGGTAACTGTTTTGTAACAGATTTGCTACATAAAAGCAATATTCTCATTAATTTGTTATCAATATGATATAGGTTAGCAACTGTCAGATGTTGGGTTGGTAACTGTTATGTAATGTGTTTGTTCGCATTTACAGTTTGGTAACTTGGTTACTCATATAACGAAGTCTGATAACTGTTATGTAATCTGTGGTAACTTTCTTTATTATGACAAATTGGTCAGTGTTATACTTTATTTTGGTAACTGCTATATCATGGAGTGTTTTTTATTTTTATTGTGACAACTTGGTTAATGTTTCAATCTTTTATGGTAACTGTTTTGTAAAAGTTTTGCTACAAAAAAGCAATATTCTGATTAATTTGTTACCAATATGACATAGTTTAGCAACTGTTATATGCTGGCTTGGTAACTGCTAATATTTTGCAACCTTTGTTACTAACATATTCTTTTTTCGTAACTGTCGTAGAACGGGTTGCTAACCAGTTATAGTTTGATATTTGGTAACCAATTTACAATTGGTTGGTAACTGTTATATGCTTGTTTGGTTACTACTTATATTTAGACATTGTCGTTATTAATATTCGATATTTTGGTAACTGTTAGCTAATGGTTTCTTTACCAGTTACAGTTTTAGTACATGGTTAATATTATACTAATGTTTGGTATTTCATATTTGACAGATATCACGCAATGGATATGATTCCAGTTGTAATATACTACAACGGAACGTGGTCTGATGGTAACGAATACCACAATTTTGAAGTAACTGGCCTGCTAATCCCAACAATTTGTTCATTCAAAGAATTCGAAATTTTGGTATGCAATGCATTGAGACTAGACAGCAACACAACAAAATTGTCGCTCAAATTTCAGATTAGAAGCAACATACCGCCAATGAATATATCGGATGAATCCACATTAAGATTCTTTATGGAAGTAAGCATAAAATCGGATGAACACGACAAGTATCCACTGATTACAGAGAATTTATACAACAAAGGAGGGACTACAATTTTACAGAATATCCGGAATGTAGAAGGGAGTAATATTAATTCTGTAACGCCAATCAGTGCGACCCAATGGAATTCATAAATTGTACCGTTGGCAACACAAGAAGAGCAAATGGGAACACAATACACCGAACAACTCGCTATCGAAGCTGTTTGTCAACAATCAAATATACTACTAACAACACTACGGAAAAAAAAATATTCTGTAACAGATTTTTTATCATTAATTGGTAACCCAATAAAACTGAATTGGTTACTTTTATATGAAGGTTTGACTACTAACTGTAGTATAAAAAAAATGTATAATAGACTTTTTATAATCAATTGGTAACCCAATAAAATTGAATTGGTTACCTTTATATGAATTGGTTACCTTTATATTAATTGGTAACCCAATATAATTGATTTTTGTATAATTAATTGGTAACCCAATAAAAAATTGTTAACCAATAAAATCATATTTAAAATAGTTTTTTTTTGTTACCCACAATAATTAAAATGGTTACTTTTATATATATAAAATGGTAACTGCAACATATTTAAAAAATATATATTTTTTATCCATAAAAACTAAAATGTTTACTTTTGAATAAAAGTTTGGCTACCAAGTACATCATATTCAAAATAATTTTATTTTTAAAAAGTAATTTAGGTAAAACATTAATTAATTTATATATACATGTGTAGAGTGTATATATATATATATATATATATATATATATAACATTAATTAATTAATGTATAGTGTATATATATATAGTGGTACTTTACAAATAAATAAATAAATTAGAGTCCGGGAAAAAAATAAGAAGCCAGGGAATTAGCGCAAGAAATTGTGCAAATCATATCCCAAATTGGTACTTCACATTCACTCTCCATTATTACTTCATATCTATGCCCAGAAAAGCGGAAAAAGTGGCGCAAGTAAACTAACTGCATTCTAAAGTGCGCAATTAGTTAATTTTTTAAATGTGCAATCACTAAATTAAAGGGATTAGAAAATTAACTGCATTCTATTTCAATTTCAATTAAATTAAAACTGAAACCATATGCACTAATTTTAAAATTATATATTAAAAAGGTACTCATTTTGCAAATAATTTTAAGATGTACTTTTATTGTAATATTTTTTAAAAATGTACTAGAATATGTAATTGTCCCTATTTTTAGCCTAACCTATTCGGCCTGACCCGACTTTTTTGCTAAGTCTAAAATTTGAATAACATAATAGTTATAGTCGTATAGATAAAGATTTTTAAAAATTAAAGTTTTACCACTAATTTGTCTTATTTATAATTTTGTTTTACGTTTCATCAATATTCTTTTAAAAACTAAAATATTTGATTTGATTTGATTTGATTGTAGATATATGAGATAGATATATTAATTACATGTAATTAATATGGATTTTGATATTTACACTTGTAAGTGTATATTTAAATCAATTAAAATGATTAAATTGTTCTTAATAAATAATAATTTATGTTTATAGATATATTAATTACATGTAATTAATATGAATTTTGATGTTTGCACTTATAATTATATATATGGAATGTTATAATTGTATATTTAAATATATTAAGATGATTAGTATTGATCTTAATAAATAAAAAATTTATTAACACATTAGTATTTAATGTTTGATAATTTAGTCACTTAACATTTAATTGTCATTGGTGTGCAAATATCAACACCATTAATCACAGGTATTATTATAAAAAAAATAAAAAAATCGAGATTAAGCTAATTGGAGGACAACTAAATCCTTGGACTATGTTTGTGTTATAAAAAATATATTTAGGATTAAAGTCTTAATTTAATATTATTTTATACTATTTAATCTTTTAATGATAGATTATTAGTTTTTTAATGTTAGACTATTAATCAAATAAAATTATTTAATAGTTTAGAAAGAGGGAGTCTATTAATCTCACATTAATCATAAAATTATACAATTCTTCATAAATAATCTTTAAAATAATATAAAAAAATCATAAAATTATTTAAAAAATTATTAATTCTCTATTATAAAATAAAATAATATTAAATTAATATAAATAATTCAGTCTCAAATATATTTTTTTGTATATAAACAAAAACTTAGTATTCAGTAAGAAATTGGTGGCATAGTGTAGCACGTGTAACCAAATTAGCCGGATGGAAGCCAAAATAAGCTGCGTCCCGAATTGTATTTCTCTCTCCAACGTCAGTCGAATCTTTTCACACTTACAAAACTCCCGTCTCTCTCAATCTCTTCTTCTTCACTTATGCTTCTGTTCTTGAGATTGAATTAAAAAAAAAAAACTGGGTATCGGGGAATCAAATTTTCTGCGAAGGCATGTAGGTTTATTCATCAAGATTGAGTCAAATTCGCTGAAGATTTCAGGTGAGTTCTAATAACTTTACTCATTTGTGAGGTGTTTTCAGTTTAATTTTTTCAATTCAAGACATGCATAGACCATATGTAGTTGAAATCGTTGTAAATCAATTTTAGCTTTATCTGTAAAGTTTCAATTGGATCTTTACTCTTTCGGGTGATAGTCAAGATTTTATGTAGTTTGATTTACTTGTCCCTCTGTATGATTGTGTGTGCGTGGAAATTTATAGAGAAGATTGAATTTTGCAGAACCCAATTGGTTTATATGTTTATGCTCGTTAATCAAATTTTGATGCCGTCTTGTTTCGATGAATCATATCGTTATAGAGAAAATTGAAATTTTGTTTATATGTTTATAAATCATTTATTTTGAAAAGGAAAATTCTTATGTTACTCTAATTTTTCTCTTTTTAAAATAATACCCATATAAGGCTCCGGTTGTTTTAAGGATAAGGGGGTGGAAAAGTGAGAAAGGAGGTCTTAGCATCTCGGTGTTGTAGCCAATTTAGCCTAGATTGGAGGGACGAAAAATCATGCTCTTGTTTGCAGAGTTTTATTAGAATTGTATAAGAGCTGACTCTAATAAAGACAAATAGTCATTAACGGCATGGGGTAAGAAACCAAAAGTAGTACTTTATCCACAATAAGGGCAAGGAAAAATGTATCTTCTTATTTTTTTTTTTCCAAAGGAAATACGGGTCTTTGTTCAAATACAAGGCTGTCAAAGTGCAGTATGGGGAAAACAAGGGAGTAAAGGAAGGAGATCAAAAAGAGACTGATATTTTTTGAGGTTGTAGATTAATAAAATAAAAAAGAATTATATGCTAAAAATATGTCCACACACTCGCAGCCCCTGGTCCGCTACATAACACATTAATATAGCCCGTGGCTGCATATGATATGTATCTACATATTGTAACATTATTTCTTGGGATTTTCATTATTTAGGAATGTTACTAACCAAGGTGGCAATAAGTTGGTTTTTATGATAATCCACCTCTCCTGGTAAACTATTTTGGTCTTTAAACTTGTTTGAATTTGGTAACGAGGCTTTGGGGGGGAGTAAGGGAGTTGACAAGTGCGACCTTTTAAATCCAGAGAAATTAAAGACAAAGAAACGAAAGAAAAAACTGTACATCCAAGGTAGATCAATTTCACTATCTCATAAATATTGCTAGATCCCCTTCTTTATACTGAGATACAAGAAAACCTAATTCACTCAAAAAGTACAAAACTACCCCCAGAAATTTTGGATCCGGAGTGGAAGGAAAAGGCGCAATTGCCTTGGGTGGATTTAAGTCAGACCAGAATTTGTCAATAACATAAATATCCCATCCAGATTGATTTATAGACTACTTTCAAGAATACAGGAAGATTCTAGAGTAGCAGATTAACTGATTAAGATACCTGATCTAGTTGGAGGCTACAAAAGATATTCAAGTACTATATTTCACTTTTGGGGGTTAAGTTTGTCTATTATATGGCCTTCTTGTCTAGGACTATGTGGGCACCAGGTCTTTTACATTGATATTATAACTTGAACTAGGAAACAGTTTAGTTGGTCTTTCAATGGATATTTTGTTTTCACACACTATTTTCTTGGAAAAGAATTGAGTTCTTACTCATGTGAGACATCAACAAAATGGAACACAGAAAGTTTACACACTACTTTCAATGGATATTTTGTTTTCACACAGTATTTTCTTGGAATAGGATCGATTGCTTACTGATGTGCTATGTCGACAAAAGGAGCACACAAAGTTTACTCACTCGGCCCAATGGTCAGATCTTGTGCTTACAGTGAGCCACCAGCCAAACCAATTTTCCGCGTGTAAAGAAACTGTAGTTCAGATAAATCAGGCATTGGGCTTTGAGGGTTCAAGCTATGGTTTTTTCTCCCTCTCTAAAACTCATGGATAGTTGGAGATTTGAGAGAGAGGAGAAAGATTTTGAAAGATATTTATTGAATTCCTACCTATTTTCATTCTATCTTATTCAGCCCTTTTATAGAAATCCTGAATCGGGTTTCTTGCAGGAGTTACTAGTGAATATATGGTCTCATAATTCCTTCTCTACAGGCCTTTTTTCTTTGCTCTTTTTATTTTATAATTACATCTACATAGTACGCGTTGCACATACTTAGAGACACCGCCATGCCTTTCTGTTTGTTTATATTGGTTTTATGTACAACTGAACCTCTTATAGTAAGTTTCTATTCTAACAGAAAAAGATGGTGCGAATTGAAGATATTGTTGAGACAAGAACTAAGAAGCAAAGGTGTTCTGAAGATGACCAAGAAGATAGGATCAGCAGTTTACCTGATTCAATCCTCTTACACATCCTCTCATTCTTGCCCATGAAAGATGTAGTGAAGACTGTCCTGCTTCGGAGATTTGGAAACCTCTGGGCTTCTGTCCATGCTCTTGATTTTGATGGACGTTCCTACTTGAATTTCTCAAAGGACTGTAACAATAAGTGGTTCACAGATTTTGTGCATCATGTGTTACTTCGCCATGAATGCCCTACAATTTTCAAATTTTCTCTCAAGTTTGGATCCTACTTGTATTTTTCACCGAACGACGTCAAGCCTCGTGAGCATCAAAAACCCTTGGAACCCAAGTTTGCGAATAGCATTGATTCATGGATTTACTTTGCAGTAAAGAAGAAAGTTAAAGTTCTTGATCTGGGTATCTTGGCACATGGTTCTTCTAGTGCTCGATTTGATTATGACTTGCCAGATGTTGTTTTTACCAGCAACTCTATAGATGAGTTGAAGTTGGTCAACATTGGTTTAAGACAACAGGAACAGGTTCACATGAAATCGCTCAAAACTTTATCTCTTACGACTATTATGTTGAATGGCAAAATGATTGAGGGAATTTTATCTGGGTGCCCGTTGCTTGAGAGCTTGTCTTTAATTCAATGCTGGGGTTTTCATAAATTGAATTGTATATCGGCAAAGCTTACGAAATTGATGATTGTTCTTGGTGAATTTGAGTTAGCAAGGCTGAAAATCTCTGGCCCAAATCTGATGTCACTTAATATCTCGGGATTGAAAGGGCACGTGGATCTAAGGAATTTATCATCTCTTCTTGAAGCCACCCTTGACCTATGCTTTGGAGGTACATGCCCAGTTGATACTTATTGCAATGTTGGGTCGCTTCTCGAAGGGCTTCACCATGCCAACACTTTTACTATATCCAATTGGTGTATTCTGGTAAGGTGTTCAACTTTTCTTGAGATTTACATTCGTGGCTTTCTTCATCATAAAATCAATTTATTTTTAAATGTACTTATCATTCTTTTTTTAATATATATTAAATGTCTGCTTACTTGAATGAAAAAAGAGTGCTAGTCCCTGTCCTCGCTATCATGTGTTTTTAGTTTCCATAACATCAATATCGTCAAAGGTCAAGGAGTGCCAGTTTTTGCTGGTAGACAAGTATTTAACTCTTTATTCAACCCAGGAAATGTTGTCGATTTGAACATTGCTAGTGATATTATATCCCTATACAATGTACTTTGTCTGGCATGGAATAAGTTATCACCATAAGATAGTGCCTGCTTTCACTTAAGATACTTGGGAATACGTTCCCACTATGTTTTACTCAATGCTTTCACTAATTATGAGGTTTTGTCTAAAGCCTAAAGTAGTTGTAAAGCTTTGCTAGATTATTTTGTTATCTGGGTAGGAGAAAATTACATCCAGAATGTTCACTCCCAACCAGTACAATCTTATAGTTTTATACTTGATTTTGTGTGAAAAAGAGAATAGTGTTGGGGACAGCTTGGTGAATGTTTAATCTCCTTATGTTTTGATTTGATTCTTTCTTGGTGACAATGGAGACAGTTTTCATGATTATATAAATTAATTCGTCAGTTACTAGTTTCCAAGATATTGGGGACCTTTTCTCATTGTTGAGCTACTTGTATTCTTGTGCTGCCACTCCTCAATTCTTCTCTAGCGTAATTCTTTTGCTCACCATTTCTCTATTTTCAAACTTGAAAATGCTTTAAGGAAATCAGAAACAGGATAATTGACCGTGGTATATTACTCCGTGCTTGTACTAGCTAGTTAGACACTTGCTAACCCCCCCCCCCCCCCCCCCCCCCCCCCCCCTCTCTTTCTCTGAATTAGTTCATTTTCTGGTTGTTGTGATTTGGCCAGGTGCTGACTTTGTGGGAGTTAAAAAAAATTCATTGCCCATCCTCTACTAGGAACTGTTTGGTTCTAAAGACAATGGTTACAAAGTGGCACCTCCCTGGAATTGCTAGTTTGCTGAGAAATTCTCCTAACCTTGAGATGCTCACAATACATAATGAAGAGGGCGCATGGGTTGTTCCTCCTGTAGGTTCAATATAATCTAAGATGCATGTTGTTTCTTTACCTTTTATCTAACTATTTTATGACATTTTGAATATTCTTCTGTCTTCTTAGGCTGACGATCTAAGGGTTGGAATATCTAGAATTCACGAGGACAACTACTGGAATGATGAAACATGGCTTAAGTTGTATGATTTTAAAGAAGAGAACTACGTCAACGCACAACCCCCTTTCAGGTGTCTTAGAAACCACCTCAAAACGGTTAAAATTTGCGGTTGCTTGCCAAATTCCTCTCTGCTCCTGCTTGTGAAGTATCTGCTTAGGTGCTCTTCTGTTTTAGAGAGAATGGAGATATCCATGAGACAGTCCTATCCTAGTCACTCTTCGTCGGGGGAATTACTGGAATTCTCTAGAAAGTTGTCAACTTACCCAAAAGCATCTGCTAGTGCTATGATTGTGTACTCCTGTTAAATTCAGTAATATAGAGTACTTGTAACTTGTGTGCTGTTTACATTATCATTTTGTTATCAAGAAGGTAGTCTTTGTGGCCTTGTACCTTTTTTGGCTGAGACTAGCTTTGAGCTGGAAGATGGGGCTTTCAGGTAATCCCCCCTTTATAAAGTTGCCAAGAATATCTCTACAATTTAGTAAAACAGCTTGTGGCATTCACAAACTATTTTAAAACTGAGTTCATCTATGACAAATTTAGTAGTTCTCTTCATAATTAATTGTTATGTTTCAGAATTCAGAGTCATCTCTATGGAAATTTGTGTTGACTTATGATTGTGAAACTAATGAATACATGGAATTGGATAATTTTTTTTATAAAAATGTGTTTTTTAATCTATGTGCATAAGCATAAAATGTAAATTCAAAAGAAATGGAGGGAGTATTATATACTATATAGGCAGTGGCGGAACTAAAATATTTGTAGAGTAGGGTCAAAATATATCAGTAAAAAAAATTTATTTATTGACGCTTGAAGTATTTTTTTCGATTGTATAACTGAGAGGAAACTATCTTGTAAGTTTGCATAGTTTGAAAACATCTTAAAATTTATTTGTTTTCAAATGTTGAAAAAATAACCTTATCGATATAAACTACTAGATTGTCATTCCTTTTAATTTTGAAAACCTTGAAGTTGTATTCTAGCATCATTATGAGCACTATTAGAAACACTCACATGTTCTTGAAATTTTTCCATTGCTTTTTTTCCAGTTGCTGAACCCTTTTTTTGTAAAGGCATTTACTTTGTTTGAATTGCTAAATAGATAGCAGCAAACGTAAAAAGCCGCATCCTTTGAAATACTATACTTTAACCATTCAAAATTTTTAAACCAAGCGGGCCGAAAACTTCTTTTCACATTAGAAAAATATTTTTGAGAATAATTATGGGTAATTGGGTGACATGGACCTCTAGTCAAATGCTCTCTTCGAACTTGATCTCTAATCACAATATCAAAGTCTTCAATTGATTTACGTAACCCCGGATCACTAACAATATCATTCGGATTGAACTTTACACGTGAATTTTTTATACCACCACTTACTTCAGAACTTAGTAATTAATTATTAGAAAAATCAACAGTTCTTGGTCGGTTAATTAAGTCATTATCCATAATATAGAATCAATAAAAATATCAATTGCTAATCAATAAATATACCATCATTATATCATCAAAATACCATCAGTATACTGTATATGATAAATATACTATTTCTTAAATGTACACTGTATACCATAAATATACCAGGGTCATATGACCCCCCCACCCCGGGCGGGTTTCGCCACGTATATAGGGAATTGTTATTTCTGCAATAATAAATTAATATTTCTACAAAATCTTTTTTATGTGATATGGATCTTGTGAAACTATCAATTGTGTTTGTGAAAATATTAATTCCCTATTATATACTAGCTCTTTTCATTACCTTTTAATTGACGTTTTAGAAGAAAACACATATATTAAGAAATGCAATTAATATTTTGTCTAATTGATCAAATTGGATTTTAAATCTCAATATTATCCTTTTAAAGTTCATTGAAAAATATGGAAGATGAATAAATTAGTATTTAATATATGGGCAATATGAGAAACTATGTAACTAATTAATATTTTCTTAAATTCTATAAATAATAAATAAAAAGAAATAAACTTACTCAAATAAAAAGGAATGAAGAGAATACTATATAGAGGTAAAAAAAACTTTAGGTGTGGGTGGGGGAAGAGAGATGGCCCCTCTGGTCCCAACTAGGGGTGTTCATCGGTTTTTAACCGAACCAGAATCGAAAAAATCGAACCGGTACCGAGCCAAAAATACCGCTAAACCAAGAACCGGTACCGAATTATCGGTTCGGTACAAAATCGGTTCGGTTTTTTTTTGTTCGATTTTTCGGTAAAACCGCATATATTATATATAATTAAAATTTATAAATAATAATTAAAAATTACCTATTTTTAAATAATAATAATAATTTATAAATAATAATTATTATTTATTTCGGTTTTTTCGGTATACCAAAATGTACCGAATTTACAAAAATCCAAAACCGTTACCGGTACCGATTATTACAAAAAAACCGAAAAAACCGAACCGAAAAAAACCGGTACCGCCGATACCGGTTTGTACCAGTTCGATAAAAAACTAAAAAAACCGATTCCGATGTACACCCCTAATCCCAACATGGCTACGCCACTGAGCCTAACTCAAGTCCCAGTCCACCCGGCCAGCTTAGGGATAAAATCTGATTTGGACCATAAATCTCTAAATGAGTTTTTTTGGATAAATAAAGGATTTGATTACGGAGAGAAGAAATGAAATTGAAAGAAATCAGATTTTATCAATCTAATTTAGCAACAGAAAAAAAAAAAGATTTTTATCAATCTAGTAAAATAGGATTTTCTTTTTCACTTAACGCACATATTGGTGCAAATTTTATTTATTGCATGTCCCAAATTAATGTTTGTTATAGTAAAAGCTTAATTACCACGTGCAAAATTCCAAAAAAAGTATGCGAGTATGGCTAATTATCAACATTTTGGCTCGGTGCTTACTTGTATTGCAATTAATGAAAACATTTCAACGGTAATAAATATACTTTTCAAATTAATTTCCCACTCCATAATTTTTCAAGAGAGCCCATTTCAGCACTATAAATCTCAGCCAAAACAACTAAAATATTCTCCATCTCTAATTCTTTTGGTTCTCCCAAGCCTCTTATTTCTCCTTCCTTAAACCCTAAAATCTTTTTAGGTTAAACAGACATATGGATCAGAATTCGGAACAAATTCAGGCTCAGGCTCAAGATCCCACTTATGATAGAATAAGTCTTTTACCCGACGAGATACTCCACAAAATCATGAGCCTTTTGATCAAGGATAAATCCGCAGCTCGAACATCATCTCTTTCTAAAAGATGGCATGCCTTATGGCGTTCATTTCCCATAATCGATCTTATTGAAGATTACATTTTCAATTTTAATCGAGCGCCATTTGCTGACGAGTACAAAGCTCAGTGTAGAAATCGCTTCATTGAATGGATCGAGCTGGCATTGTTGCATCGCAGCATGGAGAATTTAAAGAAGCTTCAGATCAATACTCTATTTCCTGGTAATGAAAAACTTCATTTTCTTGTTGATAAGTTGGTTGATAGAGCCATAAGGGGTGGCCTGCAACGACTTTTTCTTGAATTTAATAACCAAACGCACCTCATTAGTAGTAATACTACTATTAACTTTGAAGATCAGAATGAATCATGTGCTTTTTGTTACAAGTTACCTGAGGTGATATTCTCTTTAGGATCAAAATTCTTGGTTAGTTTAATTGTTGAGGGGTGTAGCTTTGAGTCATTTAGTGGTGGTGCCCTAGATCTTCAACTTCTTAAAACTCTTTACATGGAAAATGTACACATTTCGGAACATTTGTTACATACATTGATTAGTGGCTGTCCCGTTGTTAGATCCTTAACCCTAAGGCGCTGTCACGGGCTTAAATTCATTCACATTCATCATAATAAAATTAGGCATTTGGTTATGCAATGTTGCGACGACAAAATGAAGGGTTTTAATATAGACATCCCAAGCCTCCAGTCTTTCAAATTTAAAGGATCTTATGAGAATGATTTTGAGTTTAATTCCTTGAGTGCGATTCAGTATTGTTGTCTTAAGACTTTAAGGATTTCGCGTGCAAGAATGAGAGCAGAAACACTAAATCAAGTGGTTTCAAAGTTCCCAATCCTGGAGACTATGAAACTTAAAAACTGTAGTATTATAGAAAGGTTTCGATTAGTTTCAGGTGATAAAATAACAAACTTGAACGTTATCAACTGTTGTTTTCAAGATCAAGTGGATTTTACTAATGCAGCTGGGACTGTTCAATTTCTTAAATATGTAGACAATTTATATGGTTCTGTATGGATTCAGACGGAATTTAAGTTTCTACAACATCTTTCCATAATTGGAAATGGTGTCAAAATTACGGGCATGGCACTTAGGTTCACAGCCGAAAATTCTCCTCTCCTTAAGTATTTGAAACTAGAATCCTGTGCTGGATTGAAGGAAATCGGGTTTATAAGCCGCAGCCTGGAGATTTTGGTTGTTGATGAATGTTTTGGTGTGAAAAGGATCCGGATATTTGCTAGAAAGCTGGCGTTCCTCAAGTATGTTGGACCGGCTTTGAAGTTTTCGCGAGTAGTATCTTCTTTTGAACTCACTGCTGAATTACATTTGAAAGAGCCTTATCACAACCGCAACCACATCCACAACACTTTGAAGCTAGTTAAGTTGAAGGATTTTCTTCAGATATTTTCTGCTTTTAGTAAATCCATGACACTGATTTTCGAGTGCCCTAAGGTATGTGCATATATATGCATGAACAATCTTTAATTTACAATGACTAATCTTTTTCATTTAGTAGTTTACATTAATTATATTCTATTTAATCTTGCTAACGTGTTTACAAATCTTCTCTTTTGTCTTTTTCACTTGATAATTAACTAGTGTATGATGATGCTCAAAGCTGCAAGCGAGTGTCCGATGAAGTACCTGAGTTATCTCAAGGTAAAAACAAGATTAATGGGAACAGAAGGTCTGGTTGAGCTTCTATGTAGTGTGCTCCTCATTTCACTTTGCCGTAAAACCTTACACATAGAGCTGGAATCAAAAAGTTGCATAGAACTAGAGGTACTTATATACTCATATATTTCTTTGATTTCTTCCTACGTCCAATTAATATTCCTTTCTATTAATCTGAAGAGAAGTAGGGTTTGCTGCAAAGTGCAAACTATTGCTAATTTATTTTTGTGTGAGAATCATCCTCTTTTATATTTCTTTCTTACTTTTTTGTTAAATTAATTTCATGAAAAATTAGTAAGTCTAGTACTTATATTTTGAAGTATAATTATCAGTATACTTGTCTGCCAAATTGTAAACTAATCTTATAGAAAAAGAAAATGCTAGGTAACTGGACAATTCTTGCCTAGACATCTAAACAATCATTCATCGTATGTTGTACTGTACAATTCATCAATACCTGATGTCTTGTACTGTGCGATTCATCAATGTTTGTATTGATTAATTGTCTAGTTATATAATACTTAGCATTGCTTTAGTGAAAAAGGGCATGTTTTAATTTACTTAAAATTATGGTAATTTTCAGTTTCAGGAATTGAGTTCAGCAGAAAAATATGAGCTGATTTACCAGATGAACACCCATGATTGTGTAAGAGACCACCTTATAGAAGTAAGGATGAAGAAGTTTGAAGGTGAGGAGGAAGAAATGAGGCTTGTGGAGTTTTTGCTGAGCAAGGCGGAGCACTTGAAAACCATGTCAATCATTATGAAGAAGGGAACTTGTTTGGGAAATCCAGTACTCATCCGGCATGATGAGGTTCTCTCTTGGAAAAATAATCTTTCAGAGGTGTTTGTGAATTCTGATATCGAATTATCCTCCCAATCAGGCTAAGCTGAATGCATGCATGCAGTATTTTATTCTTGCAGATTTCCTTAAAACTTCCTCCAAGATGTATGTTTCTCTTCTATGTACCGTTGTGTGGGAATAAGTGATTAATTTAGCTTGAGACAGTTATAATACTACCACCAAAATAAAATTTGGCATATGATTGATACTCGTAGTATATTTGAAACGTCACCTTTTCAAATTACATACTTCATTCCAACTTTCGTAAAAGTTTTTAATATGAAAGCTTGCTAGCTAGCTAGCTAGTTGTTAGATGGAAGTATATTTGTGGATGCACTTGTGTTTGTTTGTCTCTGTGTGAGAGAGGGGGGAGAGGTGAGAGAAATAGAGAATTTGCCTTCCTTAAACTTGTATGGCAATATATTTTGAAAGTATAAAACTAAAGCATTCATGCTGCGTACAGTTCTACAAGAGAATAAATTAACTAGGACAGTGGTAAAAAAAAAAAATCGGTTCAAGTTATAAAAAAGAGGGTATTTGAATTTATCTCCAGAAAAATAATAAAGAATATGTTCTGCTGGCTGCTAGCTGATGGATATTATGAAATGAAACTCATTTTATTTTGAGAGAGATCAAATTAAGTTAAATCATGAAGTGATAGTTTGGGTGCATGCATGCATGCCCAATAATATTGACGAGTTGGAGGAGTACTGTGGATAATTAACAGGCATGGAATTCGGTCGATCGAGACACAAAAAGAGTGGAAGAAATTAGTCTTAATTTGATTTACTTCCACGGGTTAGGAGTAATTGTGTAATTTTGTTTTAGAATGAAAAAGGATATATAGGAGAGAGAGAGAGAGAGAAAACCCTAGATCTCTACTTCACTTGTCTTGACTTCTGAGTATATGAAACGAGTTTTAGCGTACCTATAATTTTGTATATATAGTATATAAATTTATTTTATTTTATTTTATGATATATTAGCTAGTTTGAAAAAAAAAATGATGATCGGTTTAGCCTAATTTAGTATGATTTCACCGATTTTTTTGAATTCAAACAGTTTCCTGAATTGTCATACTTCCCCCCTCTCAAGTCTCAATCCAATGGGATGATTTAAGTTCAAAGAGCCAGGGATGAGAATTTGAACGCATCTGGACTGCACTTAGGGTGGGTTACTATATATCAGCAAACTATACATGCTTCAATTCATAGATTACAATACCCTCTATTATATCATTCAGTCAATTTTTTTTTAATACACACATGTAATGTTAATACTATTTCGTCATTGAATGTAATTTTTATTATTATTAAATGTATATTAAAAAAAATTGGTGGAAAATATAATAATGAAGAGTCTAGTCCATATATCCTTACCCGCCCCTTTGAGTTTGATAGCATAGTAACTCTATTTTTTTTTGTGTGGTTACATTATCAGTTTGAAGTTTACTATTGTAAAAAACGTTATTTACTAACCTTTTTTGTCAAGTGAGAAATAAAATTCACTTTTGAGAGTAAAAAAATAAGTAAAATTAAATTTATTTATTCATTCAATTTTGAGAACACGTGTGACCATTCACAGTTAATCATGTCTAGCTATCAATGCCTACTAACAACAATATTTTTGTCCAACTTTTATGAGTATTTTTATCTGTTTACGGCATCACATGATTGAGAAAACAAGTCGGATGATACTATACTTCGTCAGACCCAGTTATCGGATTTGGATGCTCCAAAAGATTTGAAAAGGAAGAATACACAAAAGGTTGACTTAGCTTTCGAGGGTTAAGTTAGTAATAATAATAAAAGTTATAAGTCTAAGAACATGCGTGTTCCCAAGAAGTATTTATGTTGATATTTTGATAAATACTATATGTTAGGATTTTTTTTCTTTAATTTTAGGTGGGCGCCGTTATTGATAAACCCAAAAATAACTAAGACTGATATAGACAAGAGCCCTTCAAAGAAAGAATCTAATTTTTACGCATTTTTTGCATTGTGGAAACTCGAATCGCCATTTGAGGTTTGGGACTTCTTGGTGAGGTCAGGCAATCTCTAATACAGGAGTAATTATTTAATAATTTTAAAATACTTATTACATGGTGTTTCACACTATTTATGTAGTGTTATGTAAGCATTTAAAGTGAAATAGTCTATTTTAAGTGCCTACATTATCCCACATGAATGGTGAGAGATACCACGTGATAGGTATTTCAAGAGCATCTAATAATTTTTTCTAACACAGACTAAAAAGTAATGACGTTCTTTAAATTTGTGCTCGCATTACATTTTATTTTTGAGTTAGCTAATTAGCAAATTTTTACTTTAAATTATAATTGTTAGTGCAAAATTGCCTGCAAAACAAGCACAACTAAAAAAAGATTGCCTAATAATTATTTCTTGAGAGAAAATTTAAAATTTTAAACTAATATTTAAACTCATGTACAAAAATATTGCAAGTAAATGAATTGAGGGAACATATTTGGATTTTAGTTTTTAACAAACTCCTTACAAAAAATTAATCCTATTTGAGTTGATCTTAATTGATTTGTAAATTTCAAAATTCAAATATAATGTGAATTTATTTAAATTTTTTAAAATGATTCTAATTTTTTACTTTATAATTTTAATAAGTAATCAAAATACAATAAATTAAAAGCGATTTTTAACTTTAAGATATTGGAAATTAACTAAAAATAAAATATTGGACAAGTGACACTTTTTTTGCGGTGATCAAATAAGCAACTTTTGAAGTACAGAGGCCCATCTACGGACCGGTAATTATTGAAACACTCGCCCACAGTTCCCCAACTGCTAAAAAGACTATGCAATAACATGAATGATGAATTCCTGCTACTCATCAAACTATCTTCGCCTGCTTTCTTTAACGAAGCTTTTGACATCTCACGTGAATCAAGCCCGTCATGAGCAAGCCCTCTCGCTCTTCCACCACATTCACTCCTCCCTTTTTCCCTCTCTTGACCCCTTTGTTTTCCCACTCGCCCTCAAGTCCTGCGCCGCCGTTCACCGCCCGCAGCTCGGCACAAGCATTCACGCACTCCTATCTAAAGCCTCCCACCTCTCCAACAACCCATTTGTCGCCTGCGCTCTTGTCGATATGTATGGCAAATGCGTTTCCATTTTGTCCGCTCGCAAGCTGTTTGATGAAATTCCTGAGAGAAATGTTGTTGTGTGGAATGCCATGATTTCACTTTATACCCATTCTAATAATGTGTCCAGGGCGTTGCAGTTGTTTGGAGTTATGGATGTCCCGCCAAATCATTCCACTTTTAACTCTATTATAGGTGGTTTGTCTGAAATGGAAGATGGGTCGTATAAAGCGATTGAGTTCTATAGGCGGATGCAAGACTTGGGTTTGAAGCCAAATTTGATTACTGTTCTTGCTTTACTACATTCTTGTGTTGGTATTGCGGCTTTGAATATGATCAAGGAAGTACATGGATACTCGATTAGGAATGATATTGATGCACATTCCCATTTGAGGAGTGGACTAGTGGAGGCTTATGGGCGATGCGGTTGTCTTGATAATGCACGTATTGTATTTCAGGGTATGAAAGAGAGGGATGTGGTTGCGTGGAGTAGCTTAATTTCCGCGTATGCATTTCATGGGGAGGCAAGAACTGCGCTTGAAATCTTTGCGCAAATGGAGTTGGCTAAAGTAAAGCCTGATGAGATCACTTTTCTTGGGGTGTTGAAAGCTTGTAGTCATGCGGGCTTGGCTGATGAAGCGCGGATATACTTTGCTCGTATGCACAAGTATTATGGTGTGGAACCTAGCAGTGATCACTATTCATGTTTAGTGGATGTTTTGAGTAGAGCAGGGAGATTACATGAGGCGTATAAGGTCATAAGGGAAATGCCTGTGAAGGTGACTGCAAAAGCTTGGGGAGCTCTTCTTGGTGCTTGTCGAACTTATGGAGAGGTGGAGCTGGCAGAGATTGCAGGGAGAGCTTTGTTTGAACTAGAACCTAATAATGCTGCCAATTATGTACTTATGTCAAGAATTTATGCCACTGCTGGGCGACATGATGAAGCGCAGGGAATGAGAAGCGAAATGGAGGAGAGAGGAGTAAAGGCAGCACCAGGTAGTAGTTGGGTTATCAATCAAGACTGAGGCAAAATTTTAAGTTCTTAAAGGACTTTGTTCAAATTTTAATGTTTGAGATGGTCGGAAATAAATGGACACTGGGGCTCCTATAATTGGAAATTGGGACACATTATTTGGAATGAATTAAAAGTTGCTAAGGCGACCACCAACTGATTCCAAGGTATGAATTAACTGCATTGGTGTGATAAAATATGTAACTGTAAATGCACAGTGTCAAATTGAAGAACTGACAAGTACGGTTGAACTCACAGAGATTAAATTAATTTCAATGTATCCTTAATATGTGTTTCAAGCGAATTAGAAATAAAGATTAAGAATTAATTAGCTACAATTAAACTAATTAGAATATAAAAATTAATAATAAGGAAGCAATTTAGAAATCTGAATCCACTAAATAATAAACATAACAAATAATTCAATCTATTTTATTTTTATAACTCAAATTACATAACTAGTTTGGTCTACATAATTCGGAAAATAAAGTAATTAAATTCAATTAAAACTAACTATGGGTTTGAGCTCCCTTTTTTTTAATTTAGTAATTTTATTAATTTGGGCAATCATAGACTATGAAATTTTAAGAATTAGCTATAACCAATCAAAAATTTTTCGAGCAAGTATGAATTATGAAAAACTCATATCTTAATAATAATATATCAAAACCTCTTCATTAATTTAAAATTCTCTTTATTAATTTAAAATCACGTAAGAACTAAACATGAAAGTATTTCAATAATGAAACATGAAGTAAAAAACAATTAAACATTAAAGTACAAATAATAGAAGAGATGAAAAATATTATCATGAATAATTATTTAATTTCATCTTCATCCTAGATCTAAAAAAAAATTAGCTAGACATTAAAATAAATAACCTAAGTAAGAAGAAGAAGAAGAAGAAGAAGAAGAAGAAGAAAAATAAAATCTCTTTATTTAACGATCCTCCTACGAGCGTACAACAAAATTTTTATTCTACTTCTACTCTTAACCTAAACTAATCTAACCTAATATCACGCAATGCGTAAAATTTCTCTTCGTGCTCTTCTATATATAGGCATCAAGGCTTTAATTATATTCCTAGTAGGAATCGACTTCCTTCAAACAGATCTTCTAGATGATTTTTTTTTTCATTGGATTTGACTTGCACACTAAGATTGTTCCACCTTCTTTTTTTAATTGTAAGAATCTTCTAGGCTCTTTCCTTATATTAATTAGAGTATTAAATATTGCTTGATCACCAAAATTTTGATTTTATGGCAACAAAATATTAAATCTTACAAAATAAAATAAAACCCATTAATTAAGTAAATTAACATAATAAAAGGACAAAATTAGGGATAATAAAATGTATGAATTATGTGTGTATCATATATCTATATCTGGAACTGGAACAGTCCTGTTTTTAAGGATACTTGAAGAAATTAAACGGTATGTGTGTTGGTATGTGTGATAACAAGCTTGGGCTACATTTACCTGTTATCTACATCCCAAAGGTGGAAAACAGCTCGAACAAAATTGCAGAGACAAATACTTAATTTTTTTGCCAACAAAGATATACAAGGTCAATACCTGAATCGAATTTTTGTTAAGACCCCTATCTGCGTACGGATCTTTCTAATATGTTTTTTAGATCTTTTGTCAAATTACTTCATCTATTTATTATTTTAGTCGAAGTTTTAATTTAATCATTATGTGAAGTTTGTTCAGAATTTTACCATATATGCTTCAAAATTTTCTCTAATCATGCTAGATTATAGCTGATGATGTGAAGGCAATCAATGTCTGCATGGTAAGCGCCCTGTACGTTTGTGCGGATCAAATTCTCCCTCCCTTCCTTTGGTGGGGAAGTAGTAGTGATTGATTTTGCTTCAGAAATTGTTTAACTCAGGGAAGAACTTGTGTTAATCTTAAAGGAGTAGGGTTTTGTAAAGTCTTCTTAGCTAATGGCATGCATGCAATTGAACATAATCTCTTTGGCAGTATACTGTATGCCACAGAATTTTTATTTCATGTCCAAAAAAAATTAGGAAAAAAACACAAACAAACTGAGAGACTCACTATAACAGATCAAAGAAGAATTTAAAAAACATAGACAGCAACATTAAGAACCATCACTAGTAAAACTAATTTTAGACTCATCTTTTATCTTCTGCTTTTCCAGAATTTCCTGTACTGCTGCTGTAGTCGGTAGCGATTACGTGGTCGTACATGGAGTAGAGTATATTCATCTGTATCGGTATCAAAGTCGGAGTCTTGTTGTACCATGCTGTGCATCTTTTCTTCAGTTACTGCATTGTTGTGCATCTTTTCTTCGGTTACTGCATTTTTCTGGATGTCTTCATCGGTTACAGCATTTTTGTGCATCTTTTCTTTGGTTGCACCATTTTTGTGCATCTCTTCTTTGGTTATGATGTTGTTCATCTGTTTGGTCAGAACCAACGTGTTAATGAAGCAATAAAATGATTGAGTGAAAATTAATTACACAAAACAAATGAGTTTTTTATTATTACAGAAGGTATCCTCTGGCCGGGATACTACTACCGGCTAGCTAGAAGTTCTCTCTCTTACAAAATCATCAGCAAAGGCATGTCGATCGGTGCAATTATGTAAAAAATAAAATACCATAATATATAATAGCATATACATACATCAACGTTGGAGATGTAGTGCCAGTCGGAGTAGGAGTTATTCATCTCTTTTTCGATTACAGCATTCGGCACCAGCATCTGTTTGATCAGTACCAAAGTGTTAGCGATGCATATATGCATATTTCAGAACATCATAATTCAACAACTATCTGGTATCTGGTCTAATAAGTAACGATCAAAACGAATTTTTACATCATTGGTGTCGGATCTGGAGTCAGGGGGGCTGGTATTGAAGCTGTAGTGTGAGTCGGAGTGCTGATTGAAATCGGAGTCACAGACAGACTGCTTAGTACTTGCTGGAATTGGAGTGCGAGTTGGAGTCCGACTCAGAGTCGATGGATCGGAGTTTGGCTCGGTATGGAGGTCGGAGTGATTGTTGTTTGTCCCTCTCTTGGATCGTAACATCTTTTCGATCAGCACCATAGTGTCAAACAACTATAGATACAAGCGTAAAAGGTTTCACAATCTCTTTCAAAATCAAATTATAATTAATAATATATCAAAGTGTATATATACACACACACACGTACACTAGTGCTTGCTACTAATAAATTGGCAAAAATCACAATTCTTCTTTTTCCTTTTAATAAACCAAAATTCATTTATATATATATATATATATATATATATATATATATATATATATATATAGATTATATTATCGAACACTACATGCATACTTCAAATTAAGTCACAACCCCAACTATTACTGTTCTATGCCAAAAGAACTTTCAAAAGAAAAGGGTACATCAATCAACTAATCGACCAAAAATATATATTAATAATTTATGATAAAAATATTACAATTTATTCAACAACAAATTATAAAAATAACTGAAAATCATGCACGTATAATTATTAGTTAAGAATGAGACGGGAAAAAAACTCACATCACAAGTTAAGCATGGACGATCTTGTTGTGCAAACTTGATGTATTGTTGAAGGTAAGCATAGACGTTGTTTATCTGTCTTTGATTTTGTTCTTGAATTTTTTGAAGGTAAGCATAGACGTTGTTTATCTGTCTTTGATGTTGTTCTTGAATTTGTTGAAGGTAGACATTCATGTTTATTATCTCTCTTAGGTGCTGTTCTTGAAGCTCTCTGAGATACCCAAACATGAACGCAATTTCTTTCTGTTGGTCTTCTTGTAATTTTTGAACGTGGGCATACAAGTTATCCATGATTTGCAAAGTGCCAGGTTTTAGAAAGACTTGGAGTTTGGACGTTATTATTATATGTATATATACACACAATCAGTATATGGATACTGTCCTGATAATGATTTGGAATCATACATTAAATCCTACTCCCACTCCATTATGGATTTTAGATATAGCTCAGGGTTAATTTTTTTAAACTACTAAATACTTTCAAATAATTATTTTTAAATCAAAACAATTTATAGTTATATAAAAGTAAAAGTTCCAAAACTTCTAAAAGAGTTCAATATTATTTTTATATTAATTTTTCTATATGAGTCACCAAAAACAAATAAAGAAATCTAATAGTAATCAAAAAAATTATAATATAATATATTACTAAAGAAATCTAATAGTAATTAAACACTCTACTCTAATATATTTATCAAAGATTAATGTAATAGTCATTAAACACTCTAATTGATATTTTATACAGACAACTTCAATTTATATATTAAAAAGTATATCCATTAGTAATATTTTTAAAAACTTAATTAATATGCAATTTTTTAAATAGAAGGAATAAATGAAGAAACAAAATTTCAATGCACGAAATTTTTAATAGATAGTGATAACTATTGATTTGGGCCACCTACGGCAGTACAAAGTTTAGTATATAAATGGGCCGATAGTTTGGCTTGAAAATTATTGTGAAAAATATAAGGAATTGATATTTTCACAAGTAAATTTAATATTTTTATAAGATTAAATAGGATTTACTTGTGAAAATATCAAATTAACTTGTGAAAATATCAATTTTCAAAATATATTATGCTCTTAATATTATTACTCTTCTCAATTTTATTTTATTCTTAAAATCTACACTATTATAATATAATAAATATAGTGATACATTTCAATCCTAAAAGTTTAGGAAGAGTTGGAGAAAGGGCCAAGAGGTGGCTAGGAAACCTAGAAAAAATTTACTATTAATTTTTTGAGGCACCTGTTAAGATTATAAGAGAAAAGAAAGTTATTGAAAGTAATAGAACCTTTTTCTTTTAGTTTGTGAATTAAAAGAGAAAAATTATTTTCCTTTTATAATTATAAGCACGCAAAAAAAAAAAGAGAGATGTTATTATCAACTTGTCCTCCATCATTTAGATGCCTATTTGTTTTAGGATAATATTACATTTATTATATTCGGACATAATATAAAATAATATATGAATTTTAACAATTAAAAAATAGAGTTTGACAAGAATTTTTATGCCAGCTCTCACTTTTTAATGGTTGAGATCCATATAATATTTTATGATGTATCCGGATGTAATGTGCCTAGACCTATTCTTCATTTTACTATAATAGTAAAATTGAAGATTTTTTTAATTAAATTCATAGAAGTTTTCTTGTCTAGTTATATTTCCTTGTTTCACTCTCTTATATTTAAAATTTATAGTATAATTAAATAGACAATTTGATTCGTTCTCTTACTTTTTCTGTAATAGATCAATTTTTATTATTTATCTATCCAAATCAAAAACTAAAACTATTAATATAATTTTATAAGGAAAAAAGAATTAGTAATATTGTTTTACAAGAAAAAAATCAAAATAAAATTATCTTACCTAATACTATTTTTTTATTAATATATATACAACAATGTAAGTTTAAATAAAAATTATATTACTACTTAAGTAATGTACATTGAGAAGAAAATAAAATTCTTACAAAACTCATCTGCCTAACTTAAAATCAAAATATAAGTGTAATTATAATTTCAAGTATAAATAATATTTTATTATTATTTAGATGATATAATTTTAGAACAAAAATATTTTCTAATGAAAATCACCTCAAAGATTAATTTAGTAATAGTTCAATTACTAAATTAAAAATTAATAACTCTATTCAATAATATATTTATAAAAAAAATATAATACAAATTTAACAATAATATTTAGTTTTAAAAGATAATAATCATAAAATCATCTTATCTAATATTAATTTCTTATCATTATTAAATAAGATTTTACTAATACTTAGACTAGGGTTGTAAATAAATATATACGAATCCAGATATAGTGGAATTCGCATCTGTATCCAAAAATCTAATACCTTATTCGTATTCAATAATTGACGAATTTTAAAAATACTATCCATATTCAGTATTTGAAATAATATTCAAAAAAAGATAATATTCGTTTTTGTTTATTTTATTAAAATGAACATTTTATTTAAATATTCGGATATTCGAATTCCTTTATCAGCTGCCTAATAAATAATTCATTTAAATTATTTATAA
Organism: Hedera helix; assembly: GCA_947179155.2. Classification (NCBI taxonomy): domain Eukaryota; kingdom Viridiplantae; phylum Streptophyta; class Magnoliopsida; order Apiales; family Araliaceae; genus Hedera; species Hedera helix. Next base: position 44,091,155 of record OX359265.1, on the reverse strand, counting down.
AAATTAAAAGAAAAAATTAAATAATTACTCATCACTATTTAAAGTTTAAACAATACATATTAATTAAATATCCTAATCATAAAAGGGAGAAAAATGTCAAGTACGTCATCATAAAAATTATTTAAAATTTAAACATTCTAGAGAAATTATCAAAGTAACATCATTTTTAATGAAAGATAATGGTAATTTATCAGCCAATCTTATTCTCTTCGTAAGTTTTGAAAATAAAATATTTGTAACAAACTAATAACTATAATTTTGTACTTGTAGTATATAATTTGTTTATTAAATAATATTTTTTAAATATTTTACACTTTACAATAGTAAAAATATATTAATTAAAATTAAATGAATTCATTTTAGTTTGTTAATATTATATTTAAAAGTGTTATTCCCTATATTTTAAAAGTGAAATGTCATATTTTAAAAATAATATTTGTGTGATAGTAAAAACTAATTATTATATTTAAGGAAGGATATTTTAAGAAAAAATTATGTTTACTTAATATATGATTATTAATATATATATGCAATTTCTATTAATGATGTTTTGATATTTCACCAATTTGTTAATCAAAACTACATCATATTAGGTGCAGGACGCACATAAGCTTGTATGTATCCAAGACGCCTTATACACACACAAGTTATTCGATTACGGACACGAATCTAAATATCAAATACTAAATATCTGTTATCTATCGAATATATTTATAGTTGGGTTAAATATATTTTTGTCCCTCGAAATATCGTCCATTTTACACAAGTGACCCTTAGGTATAGAAACTAATAAAAGAAATCTTCAAGTACATTTAAATTAGCATAAATGACCCTAAGTATAATTCCGGCCAAAATTTTGGTCGGAACGCTGACGTGTCATTGACAAACTCATATATTTATATAATTTTAATATTTTAAAATATATTTAACTGTATTTAAAGTTGTTTAACTATTCTTTTTTCTTTTAAATAATACAAATACATGTAAAATACATTTTATATTTTAAAAGTAAATCAAAAATATAAATAGCAGATTAATTATTAAAAAATTAAAACATAACATAACATTATTGTCGTCGTCGAACATAATCTTCACAAATTCTACATTCATAAGCAAAACCTCCAGATTTTCCTATAATCAAAATGACAATTGTATTTATCCAATTCGATTTTTCCTTTTTTTTTTTTGCACATATCAAATATTTTTTATTTTATAGGAAAGGTTAATTATATACTGCAGATAGTTTTTTTTTTTTTTTTTTTTTGTGTGGAAAAAATTGCTTAAATGTATAAAAAGAAATAAAAGTGCACCTAATACATAGTCTAAACTTAATAATTAAAACGGCCATTTTTGGTATAACATTGATCCTATAAACCTTGCTTAATAAGTTCTTTTGGACGGTAGAATACTATTCCCCCTACTTCAAAATATAAAATCAACTTATTAAAAAAAAATGTAAATATTAAAGAAAACTTAACCTCTTGAAAAATGAAGCAGTCCCTTATACATTTATATTTTAAAAAATTAATATTTTCATAAATAAAAATAATAATTCTATAAATTATTTTTAAAATAAATTATAAATAAGTCTATATTTATGTGAAACAGAACTTGTGTAAATATAAAATTTTATATAAGACTGGTATACAACATTTGTTTGTATTTTCTAGGACTTGTGGGCCTCTCAATCAATAACCCAAAAAAAAAATGGAAAAAGAAAGAGGTTAGACTGAGCTAGTTTGGGCCTCAAATAATATATTTGGGTCATCAGGCTGAGTATTGTTAGGCCCTGTAAGTATTAGCCTAGTTCATTATTAGGGTTCCAGAACAGAAGTTACCATCTCTATATAAACGAAGACTCTCGTCTATCTCTTCAAAGATGATAACTGCAGTCTTAAAATTTCATTGGTAGCTAGGTTTAGGGTTTCAAGAGGAATAATCCGATTCCTGTAAGATCTCTCTATCTTTAATTTACGTATGTCTTGATTTTATGTGCTTTTTTGATTTTCGCTCGCTTTGCACGTAGCACCCCGGGCTTCTCTGAAACTTTTTGTGAACGAGGAAGAAAGCCCCAATGCTCGTGCTAAAAATTCGTGTCAAGTGTTACAGTTTAGCCCTTGTACCAATATTTCCATGGCTTTTCTGTGCCGAATCGACGGCTATATTATACAAATTTTTGAGTACATGTTAGTATATGCTTAATTTCTTAATGTTGTGTTTGTAAGTTCCCTTCTTGAAAGGGAAGGGAATGGAAAGTTGAAAGAAATTGCTTTCCCTTTTCATATTTACAAACTAAAACTCAGAAACACACAGCATCAGCTACATTTCCAATTCCAAATCTTTACCCTGTAGATAATGAAATAGGTCTGTTTTCATATTTTGTTTGAATTTTAAATTGTTGGCTTTGATTTTATGTTATCCGTGCTTCTGAGAGTAATCTTTGAGAGTAATCAGTGAAGCAGAGAAGTTAAAATTGATTGAATTTCTTAATATTAACCTACTTTGATAATTATATATGCATTTTAATGTATTGGATGCCGGCCCATTTCATTGATATGTCCAAAGTTTGAATCTTTAGTTGTTAAGTATTGGCGGTGATGATTTATTACACAGCTGTAATGCCAGTTCTGCTTCAGAAAATTCTTGATTGATAGAGCTGTTTTAGTCTGAGTCCATTTTATTTTCTTGATTTCGTTTTTTGATGTGTGGTGTAATTTATTGGTGTTGTTTAATTCATGTCTGAGTTGGTGGATTAATTTGAGATTTTCTGCATTTACTTGTTTCAGATAAACTTCTAATTGGTTTGTCAATTTTCTGTTGCAGCTGTCTAAGTTACTTTCTTTCTTTTAAATAAGTAATTGAATGGTATATTATTTACATTATTTTAAATTTTTGTAATTGCCAGTGATGATTCAATCCATTATATGAGGTGTAGTGAAGCCAAGACCCTGTTTACAGGGAGAACCTCCTTGGCTAAGCTACATTTCAAATGATATTACTGGGTTTTACTGAGGCAAATGTTTTGCATTTGAAATCTAGGCTGGTTGTATTGTTCTATTACATTATCTATTTAAAAAAAATTGTAATTTTATTTAATGGTAGTTGAATTGCTATCAATTTTTGCTTGTAGTTTGGAGATTTGTTGTTAGGAGTATTGATAAAAACAACAAACAGATGGAAACAGTGGTGTGATGCAATGAGGATGAATATCTAATCCCAGCTCTATGAGACCTTTCAACAAGGTCTGGGAGTATACTCTTATCCAACATGTCTGAGCTTCACATTACTTGTTGATTTATCACTTGTTTCACAATTCACCTAATATCATCCAAGCCTCTTGTTATAAAGATGTTCTTTAATCTAAAATAAATAATTTGAAGTTTTAAATACCTAGCCCTCTATGTAATCCTGAGTTTAACTATATTCTTTACCCTTAATGAAATGTGGGTATAGAGTCTGAAAAACTCAAAAAGTGTGTGTTGTCATCAGCTTCTTCTCTTGTATAACCCACGGGATTGGAGTTAAATAACAGCACAACATTTCTAAGGGTATTATCCCAACTTTTGTTGTTATGTTTATAGTTGTATTCTTTTGAAATGGTATGTCTATTTTCCCTATATGTTCTCATATGCAGGAATGTGAGGAACTGACGGATTGATGATTTGTTGAGCTTCTTGTCCATAGTAGGAATACATTTGGATTGCTACGACTGTATATGAACTCCCATATAAAAGGATTTGAATACATTTGTAGATATCCTGGATTTGGCATTTGGGTAGATTATGTGTTGCTTTTGATTAAATCTTTTGCAGTGTTAATCAGTGAAATGAAAATAGATGGATGCCAGTTTGGGTTGAGAGAAACATTTTATTCAATATGCTCAATGTCAATTTCACTCGAGGGCAAGTTGCCTTTAACTATGTTGGTTTTTTTGGGGTAAATTTTCGCAATGTACAGGCTAATTTGTTTTGGTTGTTAGTTGTGGAGTAGGAGTCAGGGTCCCAAATATAAAATAAAGGAACTTGGCCGGAATGTATATAGGCTAAAGAGATCCTGCGAAACCATTGGTGGTGGCGCGGCCGCTTGCTCACGGCCGGAATAAGAGCTGCTGAGACTGAGGATAGAGAAACAAAGAGGGGGAGGAAAGAGGAGGGGTAAATTTGTCAAAAGGCTGTCGTATACAAAAAATTTGAAGAGTTTGTCGTATATATGTAGTGAATTGATATTTTTATAAATTAATTTAATATTTTATTTGATTTTATAAAAATATTAAATTAATTTGTGAAATTTTATATGAAAATTGATATTTTTTAATATTAATTTGATTTTTTTACAAGTGAGTTTTATTTTATTTTTAAAAAATATTAAATTAATTTGTGTTAATATCAGTTTTTTATATTTATACCTATTTTTATGGTCTCTTTCAAACCGCGCGTCGCTTTGTAATTGTTATGACTGCTCAAACCACAAAGGTTACATTGCAGTCCCACTTTGTTCCGCTAAAATCAGGAACGAATTATTAAGCTTCTAATATAAGTTTTGTGAGTACTGGGACCATTAATGGTTTAAACAAAATAGCCCTAGTTACTGGTTTATGTTGTACTTTTTTACATTTCATAAAATATATTCCTTTCTTTTCAAAAAGTAGCTTCATTACATTTTTTTCCTAATTAATTTGCAAATTTTAAAAATTTAAAAGTGATTTGAATTTTTAATTAATAGTATGGCTAATATTTACTACGTACCAAACGGAATAAGATTTAATAGTATGGCTAATATTTTTAATTAATAGTATGGCTAAGATTTCACAATTTAATTAATAAAATGATGTGTTTATCTATAATTAATTATTGATTTATAATATGGATAGACTTTGTGATTATAACCGACCATAAATATAAACATTATTTATTATCCACTTTTAATATTAATTTTTTTAATGATAAGAAAGTAGTCGTAGAGAAATCTATCAAGTGAATTGAAAAAAGACTCATTTGAATTTCTTTTTGGTTTTGAAATTTATTATTATTATTTTTTCTTTCTTTAGTTTTGTATTTATTGTACTTATATATTTATTTATATATATATGTCCAGCAAAAGAGGGGAGAGGAGTCAACCGAGATAGGTGCTTTAAACCTGAGATCTCATTTCTCGCTAGAATATGGTGTAAACTCGGATAAGACCCCGAAAATATTGGTACGTGTTATGCTGGCACTTAATATATTAGGGTAGGAAAAGACTTAAAAGCCCTTTTAACGACCCAGCAATGAAGAGGACCACTGGCCACTCGGTGCATAGTCTTCCGTCTCTCTCTTACACAGATCAAGTGCCAGCTCTGAAGAAATCGGTAAGGAAGAAAAATGAGGGGTTTCACATACTTTAGCAGAGCTTTTCATGGCTACCCTTCTTCTTCTAAGCTTTTGGTTCTCTTCTCTCTCAGGTTATAATACCCTTCATTTTCTTCTTTTTTTTTTTGATAAAGGGTAGTGTCCCAGCCTTTCAGCCAGACTAAATTTCCATTTCACTTCATGTTTCATTGATTTTACCATTTCGTTTGAAGTTTCAGTATCGTACATGGAGAGAAAAAAAACCCTGTCTGTTTCTTTTTGCTTCTTTTATGTGGCTTAATGTGATGTTTGGTTTGTGTATCTTGGTGTGATTGGTTGCATTGTTGTTTAATGTTATTAGTAGTTCCTATGCATTAAGGATAAGATTGTGATTTGGTGGATTTGGACTGCTGACAGACTAATGATCTTTATTTCACAAGAAACAGAAGTATTTTAAGTTTGCCAATTTAAACTCCCTCTTCATATGCTGAATATGATGTAATGCTAATATTGTCAAGAGTGAACATCACCAACATAAAGAGGTTGAGGAGTTAAACTTCCTTTTTTTTATGATCTTTTATTTAGAGGGCTGAATGGTGATTTAATTGATCTATTTTTTGAATGAGGTTGAAGGAGCCAATGAAATATATAAAAAAAAGAGAAAAAAGAGGAAAATGTGTCCCTATTATTTTAAGCCAATTTTAATATTTTATCTTATATTTATCAAAACAAAACAATCTGTAATAAAGGCATTTGCTTAAAGTTCAAACGCATCTATATTGCCAATATCAAAGTTCAAACACAAACATGCAATTGTTCAAATTTCAAACACAAACATATAATAAAAAATATAAACTAATAGTCCTCATTTTCATATCCTTCCAAGATAATGTTTTCATCGGACTCACACTCATACTTCTCATCCCCTTCTTCATCCGTGTCATCATTAGACAAAAAATATTTTTCATAAAATTCTTACTCCAACATTTTACTACTTCTCCTAGGCTTTAGCACGCTATCTGCTACGGATGCTTCACCAACCATCTACAAAGTAAGACCCGAACAACCTTCAACTTCATCATCCATTCCTACGACGTCGTTTTGTAGCTTAGTTATTAAAATAAAAAAAAAACAATTGCAGTCCTAATTTCTCCGTCTTACTTGTCTAATCTCGTCTAATTCTATGGAGGGATTTTTTTTTCTGCCTTGGGCATAAGCGAGGCATCAGGGGGGGCCTAGTGCCAAGGGGAATTGGCGCCTAGATGGGGATTAATCGGACCTAGGCGGGAATTTTTAGAACACTGCCCAAGTTATCATAGGAATAAAGTGGGCACCGGTTGGACAAACTTCAAAGTGCTGTTAGGCCTTTCATCGTGGACTTGCAAATTTGAGCTCAAGTCTTGTGGGCCTATGGCTCTATTTGTCTCCCTGTCATTATGAATCTCTCTAGTTTTATATTTTTACTATGTTTCAAAGTTTTTCAGTTTTTTATATTTTAAGATTTTGTTTGATTTCTCCAACATTGCTTCAGCTTGAAGCCTTTCCCTTGTGTCTCTGTAAACTTTGAGATCGAAGGCAAATTTATTAACTTCCATGTGAGGAATTTTATTAGCTCACCTGGACTAGTGAAGACAACAAAATCATTGTTAACTGTTAAGAATCCATGCTTAGCAGTTGCAGTCTAGTTGAACCTTCCCAAAAATGGACGCATACCAAACTTTTATTACCCATGGAATTAGTTTTGACTTGATAATCGTTGAAAATCTTGGGTGACAATATTTTGCTCTAATAAAGTTTACTCTCTCAGCTCAAATATTAGAAAGAACTAAAAAAATGTGTAGGTTTAAATGGTAAGATTATGTTGGGAGTATGTCACCCATGTGGTTAAAAATGATCTATGATAAACTTGCAATGATAAAAAGGCATTTTTTAAAAGTATTTTTATGGGTTTGGACTTTTTGATATACTGACTAGTAATTACTTCCTATACCCCTCATTTAATGACCATTATAATGTGAATTTACCATCCTTTCTTACATAGCTCATGTTTTATGTCTACCCGACGAGTGTGACAAATGTAACAACACTTTGATTGGGTTGAGTGTTGGACTTAGACCATATTTATTGAGGTTATATCTTGTTTTAAGACATCTTCTGATTTGCGGATTCATCCTTCCTATATGTTGTTGGAGTGTACCTCAAGCTATTATGTTGATTAACGCAGTGGTGGAGGTCTCGTGGCATATGCAGAATCTCCATCAGAAAGTAGAAGCAATCGCCGTCAACCCACTCATGTTGAACCCAAGAAAAGGGTGGTGGTGCTTGGAACTGGGTGGGCAGGTACCAGTTTCCTAAAAGACATGGATATTTCATCTTATGATGTTCAGGTGGTTTCACCTAGGAATTATTTTGCGTTCACTCCTTTGTTACCTAGTGTTACATGTGGTACGGTTGAGGCAAGAAGTATCGTAGAACCAGTCCGGAACATAATAAAAAAGGTAAAGCAAGTTTTTTTATGTTGAGACTTGTACACCTTTAGCGTTGTGTCAAATATAATTGTATGTAACATGAAGTTATCCTGTTATAATTGAAATTTATTTAGATTCTTGTTGACCTGCCTCTGGGAATATCTTTGTCTATTTCTTACTCAATTTATCAAGTGAATTTCCAATTTCCTTCTCTCCTTTTCCTGACAGAGAAATGGAGAAATCAAATATTGGGAAGCAGAATGCCTCAAAATTGATCCAGCAAACAAGAAAGTTTTCTGCCGGTCCAATCTAGACGAAAAATTAGCTGGGAGTAATGAATTTGGGTTAAACTACGACTTTTTGGTTATTGCGTTAGGAGCACGTGTAAATACTTTTAATACTCCTGGAGTCTTGGAGAATTGCCATTTTCTGAAGGTAGAGTAATGTCTTTCATGCAGGATAATGCATGTCACCACTGGGACGTTTATGTGATTTGCACTATACATGCAATTTTCCAAGGACCCTTAGATGACTTTTTATCTTGGAAATTAATTGTACAATCAAAGTTCTCTAATGAAATTGCTACAACAGCCCTGTAATGAGCTCAATATTAATTTGTATAGCTTCTGATAACGTGATGCCATTTCATGCAGGAGGTAGAAGATGCTCAAAAGATCCGTATAAGTGTAATAGATTGCTTTGAGAAATCTGTCCTTCCGGAGCTCAGTGAAGAAGAGCGAAGGATTAACCTCCACTTTGTAATAGTGGGAGGGGGTCCAACTGGTATAGAATTTGCAGCAGAGCTACACGACTTTATCTTTGAAGATTTAGTCAAGCTATATCCTAGCGTCAAAGATCTAGTGAAAATAACAATTATCCAATCTGGGGATCATATCTTGAACTCGTAAGGATGCATCATTCGTAATTTCTTTTCCCATTGCTACATATTGTGTTGCTATGCTTTGCTTCCAACTTTACTATTTTAACTCTTTGCCTACTTAAAGGCATTGTGAGTAGAATGTTCAATCTTATATCAATATTTAAGATGTCAAGGTTTTAATTTGACATGCTCTATTCTATTCTACCACAATATTGTAAATTTTCCTTTTAGATGACCGATCACTTAAATTACTTTCCTTCAAATTTTTATTTTTATTTTTGTGTTACTAAATCTGATTTAATAGAATATAACTGTAAAACTGCCAATCCAATGAATAAAGAGGGGATAAATTAATGTTATCTGAAATGTGTTTCGTTTCACTTCATGAAACCGATATGTGTACACGGCACGGTACATAGTGTAGAACGCAGTACGCTAGGATAGCTAAAGGTAAAACGAAAAAAAAATATTTTGGTAAACTAAATTTAGAGTATTAGTATGTAAGAGTACTATGTTTGGGGACGCAAGTATGAAAACACGGTTCGCTTGGTCAATAAGAATATCTAGTAATTGGGATAAACCTCTTTTTGTTTGCTTCGAATTATATAATCCTGCCAAATTCTGACATTACCAATTACATTTTATATCATCACTGATTTCTTTTTTGTAAGACTTCATAAGATTGAATTTTTTAATTTTCCTAGGTTTGGTTGTCATCTATGACCTCCATAAATAGATATTTTATTAAGCTGAGAAGCTTTGAACCCTAGGTGTCTCTAGAGAGGCCTTGATAACTTTTTCAAAATTATATGATCATTTATTCTATCATTTACCCCATAAAATTTACTTTACACCATACTGTCTCCAAACTGCAAGCTGCAAGTTCACGTGTGGAACAAAAAGCTGCACTAAAGACCTTCTATCTTGTACCTATGTAGGTTTGATGACAGAATCAGTTCATTTGCTGAACAGAAATTTCGAAGAGATGGCATTGAAGTTCTAACAGGATGCCGTGTTTTAAGTGTTACTAATAAATTAATTAACATGAAAGTCAAAGCTACGGGAGAGAGTTCCTCCATAAATCATGGGATGGTTGTGTGGTCAACTGGTGTTGGGACTCGCCCAGTTGTGATGGACTTCATGGAAAAAATTGGCCAGGTTTGCTACAATAATGTTTCTTTTACTTGGATTAACTATACATCTTTCAGTTGTTACTTCTGGCTGCTTGCATGATTTGTATAATGAGCATTATATAGCATAGGTAGGCATACATTATCTTTTTTTTTGTTGCTAAATGTAGGCATACAGTATCTATGACATTGTCTTACTTCGAGCTAACAGTTAATTTTTGAACTAGTGAGTGGTATTAGCTCAATCAGTTATGTTTAGCTTTTTAATATATGCAGACCAATAGACGAGCTATAGCTACTGATGAATGGTTGCGAGTAAAGGGATGTGAAGATGTATATGCCCTTGGTGATTGTGCCACCATGGATCAACGTAAAATAATGGTATGTAAGCCCGTAACTTATTTAACCTATTTGAATTTCAAGTAGCTGCTCTATTGAAAATTCAGAGTATTTAGAACCTTTCCAACTAATGACAGAGTCCACTATCCTTTTCTGGTCTATCAAATCCCCTCTTGTAATTCGGTTCAGTTGTTGATGACTTGAACAATTCACACTAGCTGTCGGTTATTTTTGTGGATGGAACTTGTCATCTTGAAATTAAATACATTGTGGTACAGGACGGACTTTATAAACGATTCTTTCTAATAAAATCTACTGTACTATAATAAGTATGTAACTAATAGACAAACCTCTAGGGTCATCATGGCCAGTGGTATCACGTGGGTTTTTTTCACTTATGTTGAGGGGGTTCAAACATCTACAGTGAAGGTAGATTACTTATCATAAAGCCTAAATAATACTCCTATAAAGAAAAGTTCCCTTGTGAATTGTCGTTGAAATTAAGTTTCTAAATCAAAGTATGCCTACATGTACTGCAAGTATCATTAGGCTAGCTAGAGCACTTAATAACCCAAACAAAACAAAGCGAAGAAGAAGAAGCAAATGCGAACATGGCTCTGAATTTCCCAGGAAAATCTCTTCTTCAGTAAAAATCTTGAGGCATATGCTAACCTTATATTCAATCCTATCATCATTTTGTTATTGTTATTTAATGATCAGATGAATCCATTTTTTGTTTCAGAATATTTCATTTTCATTTGACAATATTGTGGTTTTAGGAAGATATATCTAACATATTTAAAGCTGCCGACACGGACAAGTCTGGTACACTAACCATTGAAGAATTCGAAGAAGTGATGGGAGACATCCTCATTCGTTACCCCCAAGTTGAGCTCTATTGTAAGAGCAAGCATCTGTTGGAGGTGACAGACCTCTTGAAAGATGCTGAGGGGAACGAGAAAGAGGAAGTTGATGTTGAGGGGTTTAAACAAGCCCTTTCTCATGTCGATTCACAGACAAAGAGTCTTCCTGCAACTGCTCAGGTATTTTGTCTTTCCTTTTCTTGATAAAGATAAAAAAAAATTTCCCCTTGTGCTGTCAACGTTAAATGCCCTTCTCCTTGTTTTTTAATATGGTAGGTTGCTGCTCAACAAGGTGCATACCTTTCTAGGTGTTTTAACCGCAGGAATCGGTGTAAAACCTCTCCAGAAGGCCCTCTCCGCTTCGATGGTTCTGGGCGTCATGAATTCCGCCCATTTCTGTATGTTATATTCCTTGCAAGACTCATGTTGGTTTAATTTCTAGGTCCTTTACTGAAGCACTTAACTGAAAATTGATTGAGCGAAAATGGGTGCTGACTGATGAGCTTGCTTTAAGTATCTATAGAATCAAGCTAGAGTTTATCTTCATATAATCCATATAATTCAGTTAATCTGTTCATTTTAATCAGTATAACAGCATGTCCTATATAAAACATTATTTCTCCAAACTAGTAGGCCGTTTTGTTTAGATTCAAAAGTGATTGCTTAGCTCCAGATAAAGGCGGATCTGTCATTATAATCTATATATTTCAAATTGACCTTTTGTGGTGGACTTGGGGATTTATTATGTATCAATATGTGCTGCAAGAGGATCGAACATTTAAGTTAATAATTGAAAGAAAGCCATTTGTTCTTTTCTGTTAAAAACTTCTGATCTGTTGATTACTAATGTCTTTCATATCAGCTAAAGTGGTGTTGCATATACATTTCAATTTCAATTTCAAGTTTCTAGCATCCCAACCCCGAGAAAAAGGCAAGTATAATAACGACAAATAAGCATGAAATTGAACTTTTGGGAATATTATATGGAATTATTCAACAACAGCTGAACTATTATATGATTAACTTGGGGCGTAGATGGTGAATATAATCCCAATGATGAATATATATATTTTTTATTTTTTTATTTCTATGTTTTAAGACAGAATCCAATTCCGTAGGGTTTGTTGGGAAATGGACAGGTCGGAGCATGGCTTGGGACTAAAATGGTCTGGGACTGGACCGGTACCGAATCCGTCCAAAACTTGGTACCGAATCTGGTACCGGTTGAACCGGTTCGGTACCGGTTAATATTGAAAATAATAATAATAATAATAATAATAATAATAATAATAATAATAATTATTATTATTATTATTATTATTATTTTAAAAAAAAGAAAAACCGGTACAACTGGTACGGTTACCGAACCAAAAAAATGCGAACCGGTTATCTATGTACCGAACCGGCCGGTTCGGTATACACTAAAAACTGAAAAAACCGGATTAAATGAACACTCCTAGTGCGGGGCAAGTGAGCTACGGGCTAGGTTGGTTTGGTAGGAGCAAGCATCAGGGCTTAAGTGGATGGAGTGGGCGAGCATCAGGGCTAGAGCCGGCTAGCTAGTGAGAGAGTCACTTTTGCTGCAAAATGCAGGGAAGTTATCAAGACACTGGTTAAGTTTAAGTCACTATCTGCCTAAGGTGTTAGACTAGGCTCTCTAGGTTTAGGGGATGAACTAGAACACGTACCTAAAAGGAGAGAACTTACCTTAGAAATGGGGGAGAAGTAGAACCTCTATTTGTAGGGATAGATTCATGGCGGAAATTTGAGGGTGCCCTTTGAGTATGTGTAGAGATTTCCAAATTGCCCTTCGGAAGTGGAAAGGTCTATTATACCCCCTAGGTGAGGGAGTAAATGTCTATGTTGCCCCTTAGAGGAGGTGGACACTTTCAGTTTGACATTGTAATACTTCCATTCCCTAGTCTTGACCATTATCAGCGTGAATATGTAGAGGTTCCCCTTTACCACACTTTATGTAGAAAGATAATTTTATTTACCAGAATCACCATTTATTTGTGCTATTACTATATGCTCATATACATCTGTAAATTCCAAGCTAGTAAATCTTATCATCCAATTCCAGTGGACATGATATACCTACCAACACCACCATGTGTTAGAGCACTTTAAAGCCAATTGGCCCCAATCCAATTCCAGCATAGCCAATGTCTTGTAGATATAGATCTTAGTTATTCGACTATAAGAAAATATAAATCCTGAAATTTACGTATACGATATATTAGCCTTAGAAGATGACTTTTCTCTGAACCAAGGATAATAATAGTCTATCGTTATCCTCGTGCTATTATCAACCTGTCTTTCATGAGGCCTGACTTGCCATTAAACTTCCATGACAAGGTACAAGCACTTGGGGCAATTTGCTCCTTTGGGAGGAGAGCAAGCAGCGGCAGAACTGCCAGGAGACTGGGTTTCCATGGGTCGTAGCACGCAGTGGCTCTGGTATTCTGTATATGCAAGGTGACCTGCATATTTTGCTTCGGTAACTTGAATTTTTTCCATTCATGTCAGATAGTTTTTGAGTGCATCATTGTTGTTCTTTTAACTTTCAGCAAGCAAGTGAGCTGGCGCACAAGGGTACTAGTGGTATCTGATTGGACAAGGAGATTCGTTTTTGGGAGAGATTCAAGTCGTGTTTGAGGCATCAACTTGATGACCGATAAATTAGCTCAAGAGAACACACACCGGTCCTTGTGATTGTCTGTCCATTTGAACCTTCTAATGTATTTTGCTAAATCCTCTACTTCTACTTGTGTTCATAGGTTTCCGCTATATTTTATGTCAAACGTTTAACATTCAAGTAAAATATGTTTGTTTGTTCGAAAAGATCTCTTAGTGATGGCTTTCTCCATAAACAATGTTGTCCCTAGATTTGAGGAACCCTGTAAGAACTGAATCCTTTTCTATGAGAAATGGTCTGGTTAGAAGTTGTCGTATTAGAACAGAAGTGTACAGGGTTTAAGAAACTTGAGCAGCAGCATTTTTCTTCCACTCCTTTCTTGCAGGCACCAGCAGTAAAATCCAACAAGTAAACATCTGATACATGCAAGACTTTACAATGCAAAGTGATGGGTGGTTTTTAGGGGGAAAAGTTGAGCTTAACTATATATTTTTAACTTTCAAATTTACACAATTTTAACCTTTAAATTCTTGTTTTATTCTTATAATAATAAATTGAAGAGTTTGAAGTAATGATGTTAAATTATCAATCCAGCCTTGCAGCAACTATAATAATAATCTAAAGATATGAAAGAGGTCCGATTGATACATTTTGTTATTTCAAGGTCCCATGTACGTGGGAGGAAAAATAATTATGGCCTTTCATAATTAGGAACACCTTGAAATTCATATATTTTTAAGGCCAAGGTGGCAAGCCGAACATTGCCAACAGTCAAAAGAGAAAGGAAGGAAGGAATTGAATGAAAGTACCAAATGAAGAGTGAAAATTAAAAAATTTAAATATGATATTTCATATTTTTTGGTATAAGTATTAATTCTCTGAAAAAATATAATCTTTTTGTTTATTAGCTTGGCATATTAGTAATTAGGTATAGGACATTTATTGTTTTAGTTTTATAGTTAATACAATCATATAGTTTGTGCCAAAGGTAATTAGAGCTCACTAACATTGAGGTCTTGGTCTAATTAAATTTTTAGATCTGAATTAGCCATGATTATAATTGACAACATATAACAATTCTAATTCTAAGGGTGTTTGTAAAAAATATATTTTGAATTGGACTATTTATCTTAATTTAACACTATTTCGGACTATTTTATCCCATGATAGGAGATTAATAATTCTTCAATGTTGAATTATTAGTCCCATAAATTCACGTAATAGTTTAAAATGAGAACTATTAATCTTAAATTTTTCATGGAATTATATAATTCCACATAAATAGTTTTAGAAATAATAATAAAAAATAGTCTTTATGATTATTTAAAAGTGTTGACGCCTGATTCTGTCCGGCTGTCCTTTTGGCCGTCCGGGTAAGATACCTGCATAAAAGTCTTAACGGCTGTGTATTTAGTAAAGTAGTAATGTGTATGTGTGCGTAAACGTTTCCTCCATCATTAACTGGGTATTTATAATGTATATCTGACTTTTAATCATTCCCTTTGGGATTGTCCATCAACGTGGTACAGTTTGAATAGGAAGGTAATCTTCTAAACCATCTAGGAACCTGACTCCTATTCTAATTCGGATTAGATATAGTAAATAGCCACAGTCCAGATTGAGTTAAGGACCTATCCCAAGCCTATTGGACTTAGAAGTCCTCATAAGAATCTGCCAAGCTGACGGTCTGTTGGGCCTAGCCCAATGTAGATTACCGGGTCAGGCTCAGCTAAATATTCATCCTAACAAAAGGATTATTAATTTCCATCATGGGATAAAATAGTCTAAAGTAGTATTAAATTAATATAAATAATTCAATTTCAAATATATTTTTTACAAACAAACGTGGCCTAAGTATCTCATCAATATTGAGAGTTATTATAGTTTTGAATGAAAGACTGATTTTATATTATTCTATGTACTTATAATAATTTATCAGCATATTACGAGTTAGAGGCTAAAAAAAACTCATATTTTATGATGTCTTAAATTCCTATCTATGCATGCCCAAAATTTTCTTGGCGTAAAGAAATGGTACTCCAAAGAAAAGAGAAAATCTAATGAAAATAGAATGATCTTTCAAATTAAATTTAGCATTAATTGGGCTATTATTTGAGTTATTAATGAGATTTAGCAAAAATAGAAAGATATTTGGAAATTTAACACAAATTGGATCTTTATTAAAAGGTATTAATGAGGTTTATAGATCTTAAACATATTTTTTTATAATTACGATTCTTTTTGCGGGTCTTCCTATTTTGTGTACATACCATGTCACCCCTAGGCCCTAACAATTAAATTCACATTTTAAATCTTAACAAAATGACTTATTTAATACTTCCTTCGTCGCATAATAAAAAAATTTATTATTATTTTTAATAGTCTTAAGTTAAATATTTTTTTATCTTAAATAATTTATTTTTTACAATAATTTACTTATAATATACTTAGTATTAATTGTCATATTTTTATTTTATAAAATATTATTAGTTATGTATAAAAAATTATACAATTAAATTTAAATTTAAATATAAATAATATTATCGTTTTACTCTCTTTTTTAATATAAGTAAAAAATTAACCATGACTATTATACATCTAAAATCATTGGCCAAATATAAAACTCTTTTTCTTTTTTTCGATAAATAACAGTAAGTGCAAAGCTCTACCAGGAAACCCATCACCTAAATTACAAAACATAATATTTTGACAGTTCCTTTGGGATCCCCATGTATCGTCACCGTCGGTTAGTACAGAGTCCGAATCGGACGGCAGGAGGAGTGAACGGTAATTCGCACGCTGTGTGATCCCATTAATTACACACAAGTCCGAACAAATAGGAGTTATTTCTCGAGGGTACCCCCACAACAAATATTTCATAATTTTGACCACACAAAATTCAAGGGCAAAAATGGAATGTCGCTAGTATCATTACTTGGTAGTTACTCCATTGCTCCCGCGCCCTTCTATATATTCTATGAGAACTAATACAATAAAAAGAAAAAGAAGAAACTGCAGTTTCCGTATAAATTCAATTAGCAGCAGCAGCAGCAGCAGCCTCTCTGTCTTCTTATAAGAGAGAGAGAGAGAGAGAGGAATTAGGGTTTGAAGAAAAGAATGAGCGGGTATTCGTTTTATCGGAGAGCCTCCAGAGCTTTTCATGATTACCCTTCCCTCTCCAAGATTCTGGTTGTCTGTACTGTCAGGTCTGAAACGCTCAGTACTGATGTCTCTGTTTTTTTTGTTTGTTTATCTTTTTGTTCTGTTTTATTTGATTTGTTTGTTGGTTCTGCATTTGCATTTTGTGTTTCGGTTTGATTTGTTGTTCAAAATTTTGCTCGTACAAAATTAATGTAAGAACATAGTTTTTTTTATAAAAGAAATTAGTTGTTTTTATACATGAATTAAGTGTTATTTGATGTTGGTTTGGATTGAAGAGTTGTGCAATTCTATTTTATTATATTGATTTTCTAGTGGTTGTCAAATCGTTTGTTTTTATTTTGCAATGTTTTGATGCGTTTGTGGCTTTGGCCTTGTTGTAGTACCTATTGGGTGGCTTATGAGCCCCAAATTCACTGTACCATTTTGATGTGACGAGTTTAGGCTTATAAGATCCGTTATGAGTGATTTTTTTTGTTTCTCCGATAAATACCCGTTTATGAGTTTATTAAACTGCATTTTTGAGTTTGGACAAGTATGGGGCTTTTCATATAAGTTGCAGATGAGCAAAATTCTAAAGTGCCAAAGGCCCCAAAAGTTGTTAACCAAACATGCATATGTATGTATGTAAGGGCGGATCAAGACTGGCCAGTGTAGGTAATTGTCTACACTGACATTTTGAAAAACAAAAATATTTTAGGGATAATTTTAATATATATATATATGTAGGAAATTAGATAAAAATATTTCAATTGATTTGATAACAAAAAAGAGAAACTTTTACATTATATTTGTGAGTTTTGGATATAAAAGAAAAGAATAAAAAACTTAAATTAGGACAAAAAAAATTACAAAACAAATAATTCTTCTTATATGTTGTTTGCAAGTTTTAAAAACTATTAAAAAAAACTTAACTTTTAAATAAAGATTATTATTTTTCAATTATGTTAAAAAATTTTGCGCATGATTATATATTAATATAGGGATTGTTTTCAATTCTTTTGTTTATTTCTTTTCTTATTTGTCTCTTAGAAAAAACTCAAAAACAAGAGAAATTATACAATTGTATGTGTGTATATTGTGCGGACAAAGGATCCCTCTAACAACCTGTATGTACGTATGTATATTGTGTGGACAAAGGATCCCTCTAACAACCCCTCTTGTTGATTTAAAAATAGTTGTATATATTTTTGTTTCTATAAATTTCATTCCCTAGGACCACTGGACAATTGACCCAACCCTGGGTGCAATTAAAACCATTTTTATTCTTAGTTTCATGTGTTCCTAATATACCATCATTTTACATATGAAATATTGTCAGTGACCCATATTTTTCTCAGTTGATAGTCCTTCAATTCTTGTTCTAGGCTGCACAAACTGGAATCCTTCTATCTCCATGTTTTAACCACGATTAATAGTTTGAACTAATCTTTTTTTGTATCATTACACTAAATTCAATTCTCATATTCTCTGGTTTGGAATGTACGTACAGTGGTGGTGGCCTAATAGCTTATTCTGAGAGCAGACCATTTCGCGGGGGATATGATGATGCTGTTCCAGGTGATTTCAAGAAAAAGAAAGTGGTCGTACTTGGAACTGGTTGGGCAGGCACGAGCTTTTTGAAAAATTTGAAAGATCCCTCTTATGAAGTTCAAGTAGTGTCACCTCGTAATTATTTTGCATTTACTCCTTTATTACCGAGTGTTACATGTGGCACAGTTGAAGCACGCAGCATTGTTGAACCAATACGCAGTATTGTTAAGAAGGTGAGCTTACAACATTTCATGTCAAGCTTAGAGGTTTCGCAGCTCAAAATTAATTAATTTTATCTTGCTATTGCTTTAATTGTAAGAAGTGTCATAAAACTATGTCAAATCTAATGAGATGAGCGTTTATCAAGAGATATGATTCAAGGAACCATACTAAATCATCAGCATTACTTGCATAGTATCCTTTTTAGTTATGCTTTGCACAGTCAATTCAAGTAGAAATCCTAAAAGCAATAAGAAAACTTGTGCTTTATAATGAACTGTCTTGTGAATCACTTGTTCAAAATTGAACTAATGCATTTTGACTCCATTAATCCAACTTTGTAGTTCACATAATTCTATCCCTAACATGCCATGTTATAGAGTAATTGATGTGCAATGTTACGATTTAATTGCAATGCGGAAATGATCTTCTTTTAGGTAATGCAGGTTTATCATTATGGGTCCTTAAAGCACTTTTCTTTATGGTAGTCACCATCCGGTTACTGTCTGGAGTTGTGGCACAGTTTTACATGACTTTAAGTTGACATGACATTTTTTTTTATTACTATATCCTCCTAATAAGAGCACCATCTGAAGATACTAAGATTTTGTTGTATTTGTGTTCTTTATGGCAGAACGGTTTAGATGTTCAATTCAGGGAAGCAGAATGCTACAAGATTGATACAGATAAAAAACAAGTATACTGTAGATCTACTCAAGATAACAATTTGGGTGGGAAGGAAGAGTTTGCAGTGGACTACGACTATTTGGTGGTAGCCATGGGAGCCCGTTCAAATACATTCAACACTCCTGGAGTTGTTGAGAATGCCCATTTCTTGAAGGTAAATTAATTGAGCTACAGTGTCTGCTTTGCCAATTCAAATGTTTCCTAACCAAGTTAAAGTTTCAGACACAAGCAAAGGAGACATTCATTTAGATATTCTATTTGTATTGATTATGTCACGTCTTGCAACATAGTTCACTGAATGCTGGTCTGTGGTGGCTATTCTAATACCATAAAATAATGCAGGAAGTAGAAGATGCTCAGAGGATCCGCAGGACTGTTATTGACTGCTTCGAAAGGGCTAGCCTTCCAAGTGTATTGGATGAGGAGAGGAAGAAACTACTGCATTTTGTAATTGTTGGTGGTGGTCCAACAGGGGTGGAATTTGCAGCAGAGCTTCATGACTTTGTGCATGAAGATTTGGGCAAGTTATATCCTACCCTTAAAGAGCATGTAAAGATTACTCTTCTTGAGGCAGCCGATCATATATTGAACATGTAAGTCGTGGTACTTGGGTATATATTTAGAATCTATTTATCTTTTACTCCTTTGTGTTCATTTACTTTTTATCTATTTTCCTCTGCACATTCGTATGGGTACATCATCTCATCACCTTTTTTTCTGTTTAGAATTGTAACTTTTATTTAAACAGGGTAGAAGCCTACTTCATATTTCAATTGCTTCTGATGATCAAAGTTTACATAAGACAAATTGTTCTGTCTGCATCAACAAGTTTGTATACAATGTGCCACTTACTGAGTGAAATTCTCCACCCAAAAAATAAGAAGAAAACGTTACGGTCCCTTCTTGAGAACCAATGCCTGCAAATGGAAACCATTCTTGCTCATACACTTGAGTATAGATGAATTAGTAGAATGTTTACTCTTTTCTCTTCCGTCAGCATGATCCTTCAATCTATGATTATGAATAGAATGAAGGAAATAAAAACACCTCTTGAGAATTTTGTTTCTTATCCTTTTTTTGGGTATACATATTAACTACATTTTGTCACCTCATTAAAAATGTAAAAAGAGTTCTTAAAAGGTTTCTCTTAACGGTAACTTAATATGAAGCCAACTCTATTTATACAAAACAAACTCAATTTTTTGAAGAGTATAAGCTTGAAAAAGGGACTGTTTTGGTGACTTCCTTCTTTTGATGTATTTATTTTAGTTAATGTCTTCTCATGATTTTGCCGTTGCTCTTGTTTTGCAGGTTTGACGAAAGAATTACTGCTTTTGCTGAAGATAAATTCCAAAGAGACGGAATTCAGCTGAAAACTGGATCAATGGTTGTAAAAGTAACGGACAAGGAAATATCTACCAAAGAAAAAGCCACAGGGGAAAACAAGTCCATACCATATGGAATGGTTGTCTGGTCAACTGGTATAGGGACTCGTCCAGTCGTTATGGATTTTATGAAGCAAATTGGTCAGGTTTGTCTATCTAGACCTCTACCCTTTCTCTGACCATTGCCTCTCACTTTTTGTTCAACTCACTGTTAGACATAATTCTTGTTCTGACATAGTTTTCGCTTCCCAAGTTTTTTTCATTCCCTCTTAAAGCCACCATTAACAAGCTAAATTTCTTTTCCTTGGAGCACAGGCTAATAGACGAGTTTTAGCAACTGATGAGTGGCTGCGAGTTGAAGGAACCAAGAGCATATACGCTTTAGGTGATTGTGCCACAATAAATCAACGTAAAGTCATGGTATGTCGCGTCTAGTTTCTATAAATTTCCATGTAATGAGCCTTTTACGGAATGAATATTATTAAATTTATCATACATTCTAGGGTTTCTTTAACCTTTTATAATTCCTCTTGTAATTTTCATGTCAGATCTTGGTTCTGGCTTTTCAGCAGACCTTTTCAAATCTTTTATTGTGATTTTCTCTGTATTTAACCAACAAAACTTAGATTATTTTGAGAAGCTATTGTTTGTATTTATATATTTTTCAGTTTAAATGTTGTATTCGAATAGTATTTTTCACCAGGTACCTTATTCAAGACCCTGTCAACAGGTTTAGCTTAATCATCATTGGACTCTAAACTGTGGACCTATGCCTTTATGAGATTTAATATGGTATAAGATTGCATTAATTGGCTCTGTGGAGGTAACCTAACCTCCTTGATTTTCTTTGATTTCAGGAGGATATTGCTGCTATATTTAACAAGGCAGACAAGAATAAATCTGGTACCCTTAATGTGGAAGATTTTACGGAAGTCATCAATGATATCATTGGAAGATATCCTCAAGTGGAGCTGTATTTGAAGAAAAAGCAGTTGAATAATTTTGTTCATTTGCTGAAGAGTTCCCAGGCAGAAAATGAGTTGGACTTTGAAAAGTTCAAATCAGCTCTCTCTGAAGTGGATTCACAGATGAAAAATCTTCCAGCCACAGCACAGGTAAAGGTTATAGTTACTCTTTCCTCTTCTACCGCTTCCTTCTATCTTCCTTATCTGGGGTTGTGATACTTTAGGTAGCTGCTCAACAAGGTGAGTACCTTGCCAAATGTTTCAATCGCATGGAACAGTGCGAAAAGTATCCTGAAGGTCCAACAAGGTTCAGGGAATCTGGACGTCATAGATTCCATCCCTTCAGGTATGAAAACTTAAAACAAGACTACTTAAAATTATGAAAAAGATCAAAAAAAAATTGTGTTATGCTGATATCCAGAGTAGTAAAAAAAAAAACCTTTGTCCATGAACCAACTTTAGGTACAAACATTTTGGGCAATTTGCTCCACTGGGTGGAGAGCAAACGGCAGCTCAGCTTCCTGGGGATTGGGTATCAATTGGACATAGCACACAGTGGCTCTGGTATTCAGTCTATGCAAGGTACTACTACTTTTACAAACTTAAAATGTGCCTGTATTTTTATTTTTGACTTGTTTATGTTCTTCTTAACATATATAACTTTTTCTTTGGCAATTATAGCAAGCTCGTCAGCTGGCGCACAAGGATGTTGGTGATATCTGACTGGGGAAGGAGATTCATTTTCGGAAGAGACTCCAGTAAAATCTGAGACAGGAGTGCTAATCCTCTAAATCACTTCTGCTGAAGCAATTTTGTTCTCATTTCTCATCTAGCGATTATAAGTTTATTTAATTATTCTCTATATGAAGAATGCTTTTGGAATCATAGAATTTTTCAGATTAGACAGTTCCAGAATGCCAATTTTTGTTAGACATATCAGTTACAGAATTCAGAAGAGGAGAGTTACAGTTTATGAAATTTGTTCAAAAGCTACAATTTATTTATGTATTCAATTATTTGTACTTTTTATTTGAATTATTTATTATTATAATTTTTACCAGACCCAACTTTTGGTATATCTTGCCATTTATAATAATAATTATTATTATTTATTTATTTTTATTTTGTCCTTGTACTTCCAATTTGTTTGTTTGTTTGTTTGTTTGATTGATTGATCCCTGTATGTATTACCTTGAATAAATTCCTATATTTCCTAATAGCAGACAATATATCCTCCAAGAAATTCTTAATAGCAAACCAACTCCTCTTTTATACCTTTTAACACCCTCAACTACCCCTTGACCATAGGTACCTCATCAACGCAGACCTCCAAAGGAATAATTATTCTACGATCATGGCCATGACAACTTGATATTCTAGGACAATTAGAACCACTCATATATTCCTATTTCAGCATATACAGTGAAATGACTCACTGTACATAAATAACAGTATATTAGTAATATAAGACACCACGTGACAGTACCGTACCGTGCGACCATTGAATAACTTAAATTTCAATTTAAAGGATTAATATTGGTTTAATTTCTACTTTTAAAGACAGCATATTTAGAGAAATAAAATATATTTTGATTTTTTTTTTTCAAAAGTAAATCTAGTCCACAATATTAGTTTTTTTTTGTACTATAACACAAAAAAAATCTATTGAAAGAGTTTAATTTCAAGCAAACATTCAATGAATAGCATTATATTGTTTTGCAAATTCTAAAATGTTTTGGTGTGTATTATGTAGTTTTCAAAAATAACATCAAACTCTAAATTCTTAAACTTCCAAATGTGAAGCTATTAACGGATTTACTGAATAATAGCAAAAATTATTTCAGGCCTTTACTGCAGGTAAGATCAAAACTCTAGTAGAGGTATTAAATGATGTAAGAATTCTAAATTCCATTTACCAAGAAACAGAAAAATAAATAAATAAAATTCCTCAGCTTTGAAGCTAACCATTCAACTGTTATAGCAACATGGGGATTATTGCAATAATAAAGCTTATCCTGTGTTTCCAATCTGTCTTCAATATCCAGAGATAAAATAACTTGAGTTCAAAAAAGAACCTGTGGTGTTTGACATTTATACAAAACATAGGGTACCACCATAAATACACAAATAAAAGTACATACAACATTCCCAAGATAATACTATTACAAATGTTTAAACTCTGGGGGCAATTCTACTCCCAGCAGCTTGGATGATATTCACATCAGCGACTGAGGATGACCACTCAAACCAAGTGTACACCAGGAATATTCTCTTCATATTAACTAATTTTTCATACCAGCAGCACCCAACAGATAAGAAGAGCGAGCATACAAGTATGACAAGGACCTCAGAGATACCGTTCAAGTGTTCATCATAGGATTCAATCAGGACCTTAGTGTCAAAAATCTGCCTAGACATCAATTAGCCCTTGCAGTCCTGCATCAATCCTTTCTCGAGATGCTTGGATAGATTTGGTATGGTGTTAACCATCTTTAGAACGGTCTCCAAAGACGTCCTTAATATTAAGAAGGCCAGTTGCATAAGCTGGCTGCCCTATGATCCGCCTCTAACAATTCCAACCTGTCACAGAGAACGAAAGATCACGTATCTGCTATTTGGCTGAACCCACGTTTTAATTACTAGTAAGTTAGTAACAGTGAATCAACTAGTGGTTCTATGTATGAAAGAATGCTGAGAAAATCAGATAATTTTCCAATCATCTTGATGCTACTAGGGATGCTCAAGTAGGATTGCAAAAACATTTAAATGCAAGGGATTTTGATTGGATATCTATCAGGTTAATCCTGGAAAATATCAATAACGCTCTCAAGGATAGTCCTTCGTTCACGGGAAAAAAGTACTTACAAAGTATGTTAAAGTGAACAAGGGCTGACGGAGCACTATGTGTTGAAACTTGTGATGGCAAGTCAAGTAGTTTTCCAATCACAATAAGATTACACCGGGATGGACATTAAACACTTGCCTTTTTCCCTGACATTTAGTACAAATTGTCATAATTCATGTTATTTGCTGATAATATTATTGTTAACCGATAAGACTAGGACGTGTTAATGCTAAGTTGGAGATATGAGAAATATAGTTGAACTTAAGGGCTTCAGATTAAATCGGAGTAAGACGAAAATATGGAATGCAAGCTTAGCAATGTAAGAGGTAGAGATGTAGGCATTGTGAATATGCCGGCAAAGGAGAAGCCCATGATTAAACACTTGGAATCGATATTGCATAAAGGGAGATATGTTGATGAGGATGTAAGCCGCATGATTAGAGCACAATGGATAAAGTAAGTTGTTCGTTGAGGGTGTCGAGCGATCATAAAATCTCAGCCAAATTGAAGGAATTTTTTTATAGGATAGCGGTGAGGCCAGCAAAGTAATATGGAGCTGAAAGTTGGGCGTGATCAAGAAGCAATATGTAACTAAGATGAGAATTGTTGAAATGAGAATTAAGGTGGATTTGTGACCATAAAAGGAGGTTGGATAGATCAGAAATCAGCATGTTCAAAATAAGGTTGGGGCAGCATCGATTAAGGAATAGGAAACATCATATGAGATAGTTTGATCATATCCAATGTTAGCCTATAGGAATGAGTGATTGCAATCCACATATAGGAGCTGAGTAGGGAGTTTCACCTTTCTTTTGTTTTGTTATTTGTTTCTCTCTTCTCTGTAATCCCTACCTTGTTTTTAATTATTTTTTTACTTCTCTTTTCATAAGTAATTTTGGATGGGAACCAATGATTTAAACCTTTTTATATATAAAAGTACGTATATATTTTTCTTATATGTGTTTGTGTTTTTATTTATATTTCATCTTTTTTATTTATTTATTTTTAATTTGTTTGATCTTTTTTCCATTTTTCTTTTGGCGTTGCCTCATTACTTTACGTTTATATATAGTATTCATTTTCAGCCTATCCCAACTAATTTGCGATGGTTGTTGAGTATAGACTATATTCTGAAGAGATCATAACCTCTATAAACTATATGAATATGCTCATGAGGATGATTCAACTATAATTATAGATTTATAGTAACAACATATACACCACTTAAAACAGTTTAAGAAAGTGCTTACATTAAAAGTTCAGATTTGGCAGCAAGAAAATATCAAATGATCAGCAGAAATTACCAATGTCAAGCTCATTACATGAAGAAGACTTCAACAGAACCGCCTGACCAGGAAAACTGATATCATCTGAGATATTACAGAGGCTTGGAAATTTAACCTCATAGTTTGAAGTGCTAAACTATCTGTCTTTCCGTTTGAAATCCTTCGGATTGACAAGATTTGGAAGACATGCATTCATCTCCTCAGAAAAAGTCATTGCTAACTTGAACTTCCCCATTTTCTTTAAATAATTGATAAGTGAACGATAAATGTATATTGATGGGCGAATCTGCTTTAGCTTCATCTCATCAAAGAGTCTCAAGGATTCCTCAACGTTCCCGGATCGGCCAAAACTCTCTATCATTGCAGTGTAAGTTCGCAAATCTGGTTTCACTCCTCTTTCACCCATTTCTTTCCAATATACCAAGCACAAATCTAATCTTCCAACTTTCCTTAAACTGTTTAATAATGTATTATAAGAAATGATATCAGGGTCAATTTTTGCCTCTTTCATGGAGCCAAACTCATGAAGCATTTCATCTATCCTACTGGTTCGGCCCAAAATCCCTAAGATAGTATTATACGTAACTAAATCTGGTTTACATTTCAGATTCTTCACATGATCAAATACCTGCAAGGCCTTATCAACCTGCCCACATTCAGCAAAGGCAAAGATGATCCTGTTTACAACTGTAGCATTTCTAGGAAAGGTCAATTCTGACACTTCTTGGACAAATCGTAATAGCAAAACAGAATCAGTCGTCTTAGCAAAAGCCTTGGCAAGGTTAAGAAAAGAAGTAGAACTAATGGATTCACTAGAAAATAATACATCCTTGAAAACTTGAGACACAAGGTCGATGTCATTCTCTTCACTTGCTGCCGCCAAAAGAAGATTATATGCATGGAGGCTGAGGAATATCTGTTTATCACGCAAGGACTGCAGTAACCTAGCAGCAACTGAAAGATTTTTGGCTCTGCAGATTTTTTCGATGTAAAAAGTGCAGATTTCCTTACTGGAGCTTGGATTTATCTCTATATCAGAAAGAATTTGATTTAAAACTTCATCTATTACTTCCTCTTCAGGAGAAGAGGCTTGTGTTGATAATAACATTGACTGATAATTGCCAATGGGATTACTCAGAATTGCTAAGAACGGCCATATCCAGGAGACTTTAACTGAGCTGGATGTAATACAGTTCTGTATTATGAAAACAGCCATTAATTATAAGCTCAGAAAAACATAAATGAAGTGTTAGATAGGAAAAAAAGCATTAATGCATCAAAAGAAATCCGGCATGGAAGCAGACAGCACTGGGTGGAAATTCCATCAACAAACATGAAAACTAATAAAACTGATGGAAGGAGGGTCATTGAAAATAATTTGTAAAATGTTATAAACACATAAACTAGCTGCTTCATTCAAACTCTATAACAAAATTTAACTGAAGAAAGTATTTAAAATTGAAATGAAACTAAGGGTTTTGATTGGCTTAACTCATCTGAGCTCAATAGATACTACTTATGTACTAGATATTAACCAACATTAACCTTCACTTTAAAATATTAGACTTTTATAAAAGTAAATTAGGATATACCATATCGCGAAACAAATTTGATTGCTTATCCTACGCTCGTCTTCATCACTGTAGTAAGTTGTGTTTTAAAAATTTGATCTTTAAATCAACTAATTCATCCATCGTAAAATCTACGCTACTGAAAACAAATTTAGTGTTGATTGAGCATTCCTGTTTGATTAGTCCAGAAAATTGGTTAGTGGCATGCCAATAGAATTGAATACATATTTCAATATCACTCGCATTAATAATCTCAATGTCATTCACACAAGTTATTGTAGACCAGAATGGCCCCAAATATGAAGTACTGAATGCAAAACAGCAGGGAAATCTGAAAAACTTACAATTTGATGACGATTTCTGGACCTTTGGAGCGGATAAAGCAGATACCCAGTAAGAAGTTTATTGAAATTGAATATTCGCCTCGCATATATTGGTCTTCTGATTCTACTCCGATTCCAAGTAGTTGAACTTGTTAAGATTGCCGAAATGCTCTTCTTTAATTCCCATTGTGGAATTTGTTTCAGACGCTTTGAAGCGGCGAGCATTCTCGTGGGGTTGCTAGAAATTGGATTCAGTTCTTCTTGGGTTTAGGGTTTAAGGAACCCAAATGAAGCTGGAACTAGGCTTCTGATTACCGGCGTTTTTCCCTGGTGCGATGGGTCTTTCGGTGATCACTTCATACCCCGCTCTTTGTAAACCTCTCTGTCTTGATTATTCTTGTTCAAAGGGTTTGTAAAAGGTTGTGTTTGGTTGAATTTCCAAACTTCCAATTCCATTGTTTGGTAGTTATAATTTACCCCAGTTTTAATTTGGAGAGAAAAAAAACAAAAGAAAATTGGAAAAAAATAAGTAAATTTTGGGCTTTTTTTTCTTCTTTTTTTTTTTTTTTACTTTTAATAAGAAAGTTAGAAAAAAAAAAATGAGTCTTTCTCTTCTCTTCCCTTCCTTTCTCTTCTCTTCTTTTCTTTTCTTCACCTAAAAACTCTCACACACAATGTTTAATCTCATTAAAAATTTCTAAATAAATAACCCATTTTTTCTTCTTCTTTTTGTTGCTAATGTTTAGACAAAAAAAAATCATTTTATTTCATAAATAATCTTTTAATTATTTCTACAATTAAATCCTATCTCAACACAATATTTAGAAAATCGGACCGGTCATCGAACCGAAAAAATTACCGGGTGAATGGATAACTGGTCCAACCAGTGGTCGAACCGTTATTGAATCAGTGACGTTATAAATACATAAAAAAATATATTATTAATAATTAATAAAATTTTAAAATATCTAATTTTTTATAAGCTAAAATATAGTAAAATAATGTTATAATATTATTAAAAATATTTTTATAAAAAAAAAAACTTGAAAACCAGTTCAACTACCGGTTTTACATGTTGAATCGGTGGTCAACCGGTTTTTGACCGGGTCGTTGATTTTCGATTTTTTGACCGAACCAGACCGAAAAGTCGACCAGTTTCGGTCGAACCGCGGTCCGACCGCTGATCCGGTTCGATTTTTTCAACATTGTCTCAACAAATAAAATATCAATCATTTCATTCACTCGGATAGTGTTTTACTTTTTTTTTTAGGTAAAACAATCCATTTGTTATCTGTATTCATGATTTGATTTGATTTTATATTATTTTTTAGAGTATTAAGATAGTTCTCAAACGTCGCCACTCATTAAATAAGCAAACATGACATTAAAACAAGAAAATTATTATTTTCACATGAAAAAAGTGATATTTTCACATAGGAAACTGATATTTTACATGATATTTTGATATTTTCACATATAAGTTTCACCAAAAGTATTGTCATAGATATATAATGACGGTTAAACTGTCGCTATAGACTCTACATGTGGGTACTACATGTAAAAATATCAAAATCTCATGTAAAAATATCAGTTCCCCTTCACATATGCATGTGGAACACACTCACTATTTATGCAAGAGGAATCATGTTGAAATATCAATTTTTCATGTGAAATACATGTTCACTAAAATTAATATTAAGATGTAGTTGTTTTTTTATCCCAAATATGTGAAATTAAAGACAATGATGTCTTTTTATCATATCATTATTCTTAAGTAGCTATTAATTTCCCTAAAATTCAAAGTTCTCATTTAATCAATAAAAGATAATCATAGATGATTTACAAAATTTAAATTTTTGCATAAATTTATTTTAATTTGTTAAAATAACATTTTTGTACTTAGTAATAATTATTAAGAATTGTCAATATAGACTATTAAACTAATTAAAGTAAAACAAAATTAATATCAATTTTAAAAAATTGTAAATTAATTAGAAGAAAATAAATTAATGTTCTTTTGAAGCATATGATACGATAAATATTATTATTTTCCTTAATCTCACATACTTGATATTAAAAGAATAACACCTCCGTATTTTTTTTCTATTTTTAGTATCACGTCAAATTATTTAATGAGATGACAATATTTGAGAACTATATTAATACTCTAGAAAAATAGTATAGAAAGATTTTGTTATAAAAAAAAATGTACACAGTCTAAAATAAAATCAAACTATAAGTACATAGATCAAATGAGTCATTTTGCCTATTTTTTTTTATACATAATGGATTGTTTGGCTCACTAAAAACTAAAACTTTCTTGACATGTTTTTCATTTATAGATGTGTTTGATATTAGCTTAAGCATGATTTGAATTGAATTTAATCAAAAATTAATCGATAATTTATTTTTATTAGATAGAGTAGCTAATTTTTATTATTTTTTAAGGAAAAACGAATCACGAGTTATGATTAGGTCTGTTTTTTTAGTAATCTTATGTTGTCTTGGGCCTAGCCCTAGCTATTCATCTTTTTAGTTCTCTCATTCAACTAAATTCTTTCATATGATCGTATTTATTTTTGATCAAAATTTCAAATTTGTCAAAATCAGGAGAAACTTCATATACTTTTTTAATTTGTGAAATTTAAAGTTTGAGCTTGAATCAAATTTTGTAATTGATTTAGATTTCAATGTCACAAATTTAAATCTCTATTTGGATTCGGATATAAATTTTACGACTTTGAATTTGGTTTTGTCTGGGTTAAAGCAAAGAGATGTGACGGCTGGTGGAAATGTTTCTAAAAGGATTAAAAAACGTTAAGTGGTGAATTACGTTTTGGTACAAACGTTCTAAAATATAGTAAATTTATGTTATGAAACATCAAATTAATTTACGTTTCGAAACATCAAATTTAACAATTCAAATTCCCCCCTGTTTACTTAAACTTTTATTGCAAAAACTAAAAAGTATGATTACAACTTTGTTTTCTGTTTACAAGTGAAAAACATCATCTTATATATTGCTTGGGCCATACAACCAATGCTTAAGATTGAATCTAGGATATAACCAACTATCAATGGTAATTCTCGAAAATATCTAAGATATTTACAAATTATAATAATCACGTGATTGAATCTAGAATATTCTATTATAAATGCTGATATGTAAATAAAATTCTAGAGAATTCCAATTAATGTAGCAAAATGAACGCCTTATGGGTATAAAGTAAACAATGATATATTAATCTTGTTGAAATATGGTTGCAGTGACAAAACTATGATGGCCCTGGCCCCAATAATCTCAAAAAAACTTGACCTGAGGTCCATATATCTACACAACTTTATGACGTACCTACAACGTTATTCACCGAACTCAACTCTTCTCGTTTATCTTACCACTTTTCTCTCTACTATGCTTACTTGTAAATCATAAAAAAAAAAAACACATCCACATGAGCCAAACAATTTCTTAGCAAATATATACTACTACATTTAATTGAGATTCAACAATTATTTATCATATTTCTACTAGAAATCACGATTTTCTAAAAATATATTTATTATAAATACCCATACAAGTTTCACAATGTTAATGAATATTATAATTTATTTTCATGCACACAACATTACACATTCTATTGGTTGATCAGCCTGACAGGTCCATTTCGAGCTGTCTACTATTTGTGTTTCCACAGTATCGACTTTATTTATAAATCAGGTAGCCATAACCATCATCAATGGGTCCATCACATGATTTATTTAATTATGAATCAAATCCATTCAATAACTACAGAATCACACAACATTGAGCCAACCAACTAGTTTTGCCCACAAATATACCACTTTATACAATGAGAAATTAATTTAACTCAACACAACAACTCAATTACAATTAGGGGTGCACACAAAATCGACCAAAATCGAAAAACCGACCGGATCGAACCAAACCGTTACTATTTCAAACCGAAAATTATAAAACCAAAAAATTAAACACTATAAAACTAAAAAACCGAAACTAGTTCGTCCGGTTTGGTTTGACTTTTCAAAAAACCGAAACCGACCAAATCGACCGAACAATTTAAAATTATAATATAATTTATATACTTTTCTAATAAATATTTATTTTATATAATTATATATTTATTATATGTTTTTATTGTGACGAATTTGCAAAACTTCTATCCTAGTGAGTGAGTTAGGTGATTTTTGTTTTTCGGATTTAGAGAACTTCTATTATAATTAGTAGTTATTGAGTTAGTGATTTATTAATTATTATGAAAAATTGGCAATATAATAAATATCAAATTATCAATTACGGAACCGAATAAACCGACCGATTTAACCGAAACCGAATAAACCGATAATCGATTACGATGTAAAAATTTGGGCGGTTTTGGTTTTTAATTTTTTATAACCGACTTAAATGGTTTGGTTATTTTTTTCCCAAAAAACCGACCAAACTGACCGTGTGCACCCCTAATTACAATTATGTCAACACGTATTAACTGTTCACTAGGGATGCACAAAAGGCCCACGGCCAACGACCTGACCTTGGTCCGACCTGGTTAAGGCCTGGATTGGTCAGACCAGGGCTAAAAGGCTTGAAAAAGACTGTTATTTTAATACATAAATTTGCCTTGGCCTGGCCTGTAAAAAAGTCTAGCCTAGCTTGATCTTGGGCTTGGTCTAGCCTAAGACCTGATTTGATTCTTTATCTAATTATTTATAATTTTTGAATTTTAAAGTTATAATTATTCAAGTATAATTTTTTACCTTATTCATTATTGTAATTTATAAATTATAATACATTAGTTTTAATTAATACACCAATAAAATTTAAAGTTTTAATTATTCATTATTGATTTCTTGTAAATATATTTAATTAATATATATCTTCAATGAATAAAACTAGTTAATATATTTCATATTAATAATAAGTTAGTTACTTATAAATACTAAATAACTAATATTTAACATTTAAATTTTATTAATATTCCTTGCTACTTTTAATGTTAAATATTGACATTAATTAATACATCAATAAACTAACTTTTAATATTAAATATTAATAATAAATTAGTTTCTTGTAAATACTTAAGTTCTTCATTAATTTGGATATGCTAAATTCTTAGAAAAATTTATGATTTTGGTTATTTTTTCGGTATCCTATTGTACCAATTTAAAGAATAATTCCATGAAGCAATTAGAAAACTAATTAAAAATAATACTTGATATATAACTGAGTAAGTGTTTAATGACCATAAAAAAAGATATATGTGTATTAAACTTTACAAAATATATATGTCCCATTGATCCTAGTAGTAAAAATAAAATAAAATATAAACTAACTTTATATTCAAAATAAAAAAGTGTAATCTGCAGTAAGTTAATTTTATTTTACATCTATAGTCATATGTATCGCAGTAGATTATATTCAAATTATATTTTCTATTAAGAGAAACTATGCATAGTAGACATACATTTAGGAAATCAGTTTGATTTATATTCCAGTTACATTTAAATTAAATTTTTCTTTCATTTAAAAAGAATATATTTATTTTTGTTCTAATCATCCAACTTATATTGGTGTGCAATAGAATGTTAAAATAAAATAAATCTAAAAAATCTTGCATCATTTTTATTTTTTTTATTAATTTATATTTTTAATATTTAACATTAAAAGTAAAAAAAAAAAGGGGAATGACCAGACCGGCCTAGGCTTGGCCTGCAGCCTAACCCGGCCACAACCTAATTCAACGGCCCGACGTGGCCTTGTCAAAGCCTAAGGTCAGGGCGACCCAAGCCTGCCTGTTGTACATGCCTATTGTCCATACATGCACATAATTCAATTTTAATTATGCAAATCTATAATTAATACGTATAAAAACGTATTAGGTAAGTAATATAACTTACATCTAGCATTACGACATCTCGACTTGAAATCCTAGTTCTGAATTAAGTTAAACCGGCTTGTTTTGATCCAAACCCTTAATTTAAAATCCATAACCATATTTTAGTGATATATTAACATTAAATATTATACTATAAAAGTATAGTCAAACTCTCATGGTCAACTCTCAACCCTCATGTGAAATGACTATCAAGTCCATTGATTAGTCAACTACACGATTTGCAACGTCTTGACACCCCACGAGTCCATTAACTATTCTTAAGTCTTTGGAATATTACTTCAGATTTTTTTGACCAATTTTCACATTTTTCATATTAACCAACATTTTTCT
The DNA here is from genome assembly GCA_947179155.2 of Hedera helix. Taxonomy (NCBI): domain Eukaryota; kingdom Viridiplantae; phylum Streptophyta; class Magnoliopsida; order Apiales; family Araliaceae; genus Hedera; species Hedera helix. The sequence continues at coordinate 44,057,295 of OX359265.1, read as the reverse complement.
GTAATTATTTTTATTTATAAAAACTATCCTTTAATAGTTTAAAAATAAAAATAACACCTTAACATATTTTTCTATCCCCGAAATATCTCAAATATTTTTCTTATACTATTATAAGATTTTTCAGCAAGTTTTATAATTTTTCACCATTCACATAATTTTGTGTGAACTTTAACTATTTTTAAACTAACTTTATTTAACTTTAAAATACAATAAATACCTTTGCACTTTAATAATTCACCAACTCTTGCCACCAAGTTCCAAATAATATTATGAATTACCTATTATGAGATTACTGTAAAAAAATTAGCTTAAAATAACTTCTCAATACATAACTAAAATTTTTCAAAATTTTAACTTAGAAAATTTATATTTAATTCTCCGCATTTGACAAAGTTACAAAAATTTCTCAATTTTCACACAAGTTCACTTTAAACCGATTAACGGAATATAAATTTTCAAAAGTTCATAATAATTATTTTATTTATCCAAAAATTATAAACAGGTCTATTCCATATTAAATTTAATTTTCTACAATTTTATTATACAAAGTTTTTTCAAATTCTACCTTTAAATGCCCTTAATGGGCATGCAAAAAAAGTTTGTCAGTGGCAAGCTTTCAGACATCTTCTCCGGTCAACCACCTTCACTTTTCAGCAGTTTTTCTCCATTTTTTTTCTGCCCAGATATGTATAATTACATTCGAAGAGTCCAAATATATGTTTTATTTTTAAAAACAACGTATCTAATATATCACTTACAGAACCATTATTTTCCAGCGTTTAGGCTCTTCATTATTCTTAGAGAAAATTATAAACACAAACAATATGCTAGTGAATTCTTCTCTTTTCCCGTGGTTTTTTTTCAATTAGGTTTCCACGTAAATTTCTTGTGTTCTTGCATTAATTTCTTTTGATTTATTTATGTTTGACGTCTATTTTTATCCGTTATTTTGTGATTTAAACGGGTGATACAAAATTTGGCGTTAACAATACCCACACACCTTGGCCAAAAGAAAGTCATCTGAGTATTTAACACACATTAAGATCAAGCTTTGAAGACTCTACACAAGAGCTAAAAATTGACTGTAGCTTCGACGATTTAGGAACCAGAGCGCCTGATTCTGTTTTGTTATTCATACTCAAAAGTGCTGACCTTGTGGTCATAAACAAATCAAATTTCCAAGAATCTTTACATCAAAACATGAAGCAGAGCACCTGCTCAACATCAACTAGGCGATGGAGTTCATCTTATTTCTATATTCTAACGGCTACAAAGCTTATAGCAGATGTCTTACTATGAACTCAACTAAAGAAAGATAAAACTCAAGTAATGCAACATTTGTAGATATAAACACTAGCCATCATAGATACAGTTTAGGGATATATCAAATTAGAAAAGAAAAAGTCTGTACACCTAAAAAGTTCACTAATCAACGTTCCATAAATCACTTGTTGGGAAAAATCTTTGAAAAATAGTTTTAAAAATTTAATAAAACAGAATCATCTTTATGATTTTACAAAAAATAATAATTATATATACACCATGTATCTAGAGTACGAATTGTTACTTAGTGCTTGGTTGGACTAATACGTTTAAATATTCAAGTAATCTCTAGTATCCTCAAGACTTTCCTTCCTATAACTTTATGCTGAATCTAGAGTGTGGTATCCAAATCACCCTTCTGGAAAAATACTTTTACATGTTTTTTCTAGGCAGAGAGAGAAAGAGAATATATTACTTGGTCTTTTACTCTTATTTGAAATAAAACCTACTAACTACATGTCTGATCAATGATATATTTATATCATTATTGATCATTACCTCTTTTCTATTCTGACTCCAATACTTATTTATATATTATTATCTAATAATAATATACGAAATAAATATTAAGTATTAATTATAATTAATTCCACTAAATACTTGTAATTACACTTCAGCCCAGAAATTAATTAAAATAAAACCTTTACTAATAAACTGTAAATATTTTCTCTGTAGATGTACATAATTATTTCAGAATTAAATATAATTCCAATATATTTAAACTAATTTCATAAGTTCATAATTTATCTTCATTTGATCATAAATTAATTTAACAATTAAATCAATCATTTTAATAATAAATATTAAAATACTTAGTCAAGATTCTATGATCAATAATAAATTATATAATAAAAAAATCTTATAGATATTTTGACAATAATATTGTTCCTGATATTAATTAACATTTAAATGTATTAATTAACATAATGTAATTTCACTCTTTGGAATATTAAATTAATATATATAACAATATTAAATTTATTATTATTTCAAAATTAAGAAATATTCACAAATTAGTATTTATGTGAAAATATTTTATAAATAAAATATTATCACATTATCCGTTTAATGCACATCGTTAATGCACTAGTATTTTAATTAGAAGTCCAACTTTCATGATCAAGATTATCTCTATTAAAACGCTATAATCTACATGATAATATCTCTAAATTATCATAGGTTATAAACCATTATATCTTTATTTATATATATTACATATGATTTATATCTTATGTGTATAATACTTATTTATACACATAAATCATAATATATATAAATTTGGAGATTTATATAAACAAAATAAATGACCATTTAATGAATGACAAATGATGTACTTTTATTACTAAATAAATGTCCAACATAAATAAATATTAAATAAATAGATAAATAGATTTTTTATAACAAAAATCCGACAGCACCAACCTAGGCAAGTATACCCCTCAAGTTGGAAAAGGATTGTCACTTCTTGTTGATTCAATATATCATCAATCCTCACCAGCCTTCGCCTATGAGCCATAACCAATCGAAAGTCACCCCAGCAAATATACCTCCTAGCAGAAACAGCACTAATAAATTTCCCAAGTCATTTTGCTCCGGTCCCTATAAAATAACAATTTCATTAATTCCTACCAAGTTACTGTCTCAAAGTTTAAAACGTTTTAATTATTATAAATGAAATTAACGAACCTTGTAACCTTTTGGGGCAGAAGTAAGAACACAAACAGTGAGGTAACCATTAGTTAACCCTAGGAAGGATGTTAGTATAATCATCCATCCTTGGTCACCATGTTGGGCTGTGAAATAAAATGCTGGAACTAATAAGAAACGCAAAAGAACAACTATCACGAGTCCTTTCCGCGATTCCAACCTTATGCAATTAAAGAGCGGAACATATCTCCCTACGAGATCCCACACATTAAACATGGCAATCAGCACAAGCGCATACCTGAAATATGATTAATATTCATATATAAAGATAGATAGATGGATAAAAATTCAAAAGAAAAATTCTAAATTAACTACTAAATAAGAATTTGAGAAGACTATCAGCATCCGTTTGGATAATTTGTTTTAAAATTCAATTCGACTTATAACTCTATAGAGTTATAATTCATTGATTTACAAAATCAAAACTATACAATTATATTGTTTGGTTAGCAAATTAAATTCATGTTGTATTTATGCTAAAATTTAAAAACTATTGTTTGGATAATTATTGTTTTTGTATTGTTTTCAATATAAAAAATTAAACATAATTGAATATATGAATTATAAAAAAAATAAATTATTATTAAGTCATTTTTAAATTGATCCATTTTATATGTTTAACTAAAATCTACACAAAAGGAATAAATAAAGTATGTGAACTTATTGATAGCCCAACTTGAAACAAAAAATATTGATTTATCATAAAACCTAATCAATCAATTAGATGATGTTATTGCATCTTTTTATAAAAATATGTTTATAATATCTGCAAGAACACTTTTATAAAAAATTTAAACTATAAGGACGGTGAAATCTGTTGCGTGTTCGAGGTTTCATTTTAATTAGTACACTCCTCATATTTCAATATTAAAAAACAAGTATTATACCATTAAAAACAAGATTTATACTTGCGTAAAATTACAAAATGTGATATACTTCCCATTATATGTTAATGAGAAGCACAAAACAAACAACAAAAAGTAAAAATGCCATTAGAATATTTTGGATTCCATATTCTCAACAACATTACATATCTTTTTCAATGACAAAAACCAACATCGGCAAAGAGTGCAATTTCACCATTTGAAATTGTCAAAAACATGTTTAAAATCATCACACAACTTTTTCGTATATTTATAGAGATGGATTTAACAAACATTACAAATCTCTAGATTGATTTGATCTATAAAGCTAGCTGCCAAAATGTGGTCAAACTCATTATAAGCACTTAACTGAAAGTATGAACGCATAACTACAAACTTCAGTGTTATCCTTCATTACTAACGATTAACATTGGCTGATTCACTCTACAAGTTTTTCAAATTGTACACCTTTGTATTTCTCCTTTTTTGATGCATTCGGTCATCTATTTTCATTCAATGCCACCAAAGAGTAAATTCCATTGGTGAGACGTCTTCGTTGTAAGACCCCTCATCAATGAAAAATAAATACATAGATATATCTTTTTCGCTATAACCAATACATAGATAAAGGTTACGTTTTAACCCAATTACAACTTTACAAGAAAGCCACAAGATCAGTAATATTATTAAGAAAAATCAAAAGATAATCATTGGTGGGGATGGGAAATTCATAATGAAGTCCTATTTATATAAATCCAAACCCAACTTGAAGGACCTGATTCACTGTTGCCAATGTGGGTGCTTGAGAGCAAAATTATGACCTACTTAAGGTAATAATAAATACAAAAGGGAAAGTTGAATTATTCTGTAAGCGTAAAATGGAAAAAGAAACTTCTAAACATCAATACATAGGGAAGGGGAAGGGTGCTCAAACTGATAAAAACTCCTGGATATGAATACAAGGTAAAAATTCCCTGATAAAAGAGGCCCAATATGGACCAAAACAATGGTACTAAGCTCAAAAAATCCAGAGATATGAATTTTTCCTTCAGAATCTTTGCCACACCTATCTCAGATTGTTAAAAAATAATAGGATTATTTTCTTATGGCCTCTAAAAATAGACCCTTTTTTTTGAATAATTTCCAATCAATAACATCAGGTAATATATGATAAGACAGATGGAAATTCACTCAATCCAGCTATTGATGCTCTGAACTAAATTACAACTACGACTTCTCAAACTACTTCAATGCGAAGACAACAACATTATTATATATCAAATGATATTAATATATATTATACACATATAACAAGTGAGATAATTGCCTTGCATAAGTGACTAGTTAAATGTCATCTCCCACAAGGCAATACATGTTTAAACGAAATTCTCAGTGGAAATACCTATTTCATAGAAACTGTCATTGACATTTGCAGCAGTTTGTGCAGAAGTCTCCATAAAGAAAAGGCCATTCTCGTGTGCATATTTTTGCGCTTCCTACAAAAGAGTAATACTCGTATTTAGTTGAGGACAAAAGGCAACCAGATTAATTAATAGGGGGCACTAATTTCTCTGGCAGTGTTCATTTCCTTGCCTCTTACTGCTTGTCATAATAATAAAGAGAACAGTGTCATGAGAATGCCTTCCACACACACACACGCATACTGTGCACAGTTGCACTACTAAAAAGTCATCCATATATATCAAATTCCTCAAAACCTAGAAATGTTATGAACTCAGTATTCTTAAATACAAAGTTCAGAGCAAAGTGCTACCTTTTAAAGCTAGGTGTGACGGAGTTCCTTTATGCAAACATCATTAGCTAGCTGAACTTGTTGCATGTTCTTTATCATACCTACGAGCAAATTAACTAGCACTCACATCACCATAAAAAGTTAACAGCTAACTGTGAAGTTATGGAGAAGTTTTTTTTATATGCAAATTCATGCTAGTTTGTATTACTTCATAAATGCTCTTTACGATAACTAGCATTCACATCAATATAAAAAATTAATAGTGAAATATGATGTGCTCCTGAAACCATCCATAATACTAAACTTCCAAAAAAATAAAAATAAAGAAAGAAAGAAAATAAAATAAAAACTGAGGAACCAATGAGAGCTACCAAATTTAAAAGTGTACAAGTAAATTTATTACTATTCAGAAGAATATAAATCAAAGAATTTGATCCTTTATCTTCCACCCGCACAATCAATCAAAAACAAAAATGTAAACATTTCCAAATTTTCAATGATTTTATACTCTGTAAATCAAAATGGGTAGTCAAAGTAAAACTAAATCAATAACTTTACATATGACAATTTTAAGGCAAAAATAATTCATTTCGACATTTTAACACACACATGGCAGGCAACTCAAATAAACAATAAATACCATGGCAAAATGATGCCAAAAGTATGAATCTGGCTTTAAGGGGGTATGATGGGCGTCAAAATTATAGTGGGAAAGGAAGAAATTGAATATTTTTGGATGCCACCAGAAAATCAAAGTACGAATCTGAATCTTAAACAATTGGAAGAGAAGAAAAATGACTTTACAACAACTAAATTTCTCCAGAAAATACTCATCCTAGACATTTTTCTAGCCTTCATAACATCTTCCTATACATCTTCTGGCCTTCATAACATCTTAATGATGAAACCCAATATTACAAGCACCGACCTATTCTACCATTTGAAGCGACAAAGTACGGACCATATCCACAAGCCACCAAAAAACTTCAACAACACAACAAAATAGCTCAGATCGCCGGACCATAACTATATCTCCGACCTGTAAATCCAACCCACCAAACGACAAAAAAGTTATTTTCGATCGCCGAAAAATGACTAAAATGGTAAGTGAGAGAGGAGAGAATAAGAGAGGGTAAGTTCAAGTTACTATGTGTGTTTTGGTGTGTGTGCCCGACTTTAACTTATCCATCAAATTGGTTTTAAAATTCTTTCCTATGGCCATGGAATTCAATTTATGTAAATGTAGGATTTTAGTGTTTCAATTCAATATCAATCCTAAATTAATTTAGCTATCCAAACAATGAAATTAGTGTTGAGAGCTCCAATACCAATATCAATGTCAAAACATGAACTCGACTTATCCAAACATAGTGTAAATGTAGGATTTTAGTGTTTCAATTCAATATCAATCCTAAATTAATTTAGCTATCCAAACAATAGAATTAGTGTTGAGAGCTCCAATACCAATATCAAAACATGAACTCGACGTATCCAAACAGACTCTTACCGTTTATACTCCAGCAAGGTATTTTTCTCACCGTTCACCATCAATTTCATGACCGTTTTCGTTGATTTTTGTCTCGTTTTCTTTTTGAGAAGTTTTTCTATTAATTTACCAAATTTCAAAGCTTAAAAACTCCAAAAACTCTAGCTCAGCCGAACCACCGTCATGGCGGTCGGCCATGGTTCCCACCACTATAATAGGTGGTTTTCCACCACTTTTTCCCATTAAAATAACCCCTTTATTACACACATATGTATTACATATGCTTAAAAGAGAGAAACAATGTAAATTTTTTGCCTTTTTCTTAGCTTTCTCTCTTCCCGCCGTAACTCTCTCTTCTATTTTTCCCTTCCTTCCCTTTTCTTTCCACTAGACCTGGCAAAAGTGGCCCAGGCCCGCGGGCCGGGCCGGCCAGCCCGTTTTTGGGCGGGCGTTGAGCTGAAAAAAAATAACACTTAAAAAACTGGGCCGTTTTGGCCCGGCCCGGATATTTTTTTTTTTTTTTTTTTTACACTTTTTTTTATTGTTCATTATTGATAAAAAAAAAAATATTAACTTAAAAAATGAATCAAATAACAAATTATGAAAAATATAAGAGTAAATTCTAATATGTAATCTTAAATAATAATATATATGACTATAAAATTACTATAAATCACAAGATTAGTTATATTTTAATATATATGACTATAATATTATTGATTATTTTATTTACTAATACTATTAAATGATTATGTATAAATTATATGTTATAATTGTAAATAATTAGAGTTAGTATTTATTTTAAATTATGTATTATAGTTGTAAATATATATATATATATATTTTTAAAAAAAATTAATTTAAAAAAAAAAAAAAAAAAAAACTCAAAAAACCCGCGGGCCGGCCCGTACGGGCCACAGGCTCAACATTTTCAGCCCGGCAAAACCTGGGCCGTTTTGGCCCGGCCCAAAAATGGCCCGGCCGGCCGTCAGCCCGGCCCGGCCCGCCCAATTGCCAGGTCTACTTTCCACATTCTGCTACTTTTCATGCTGAAGATAGATGATCTTTTTTTATTTTTATATATATTTATTTTTTTAATTCCATATAAAGTCAACTCTTCTGACATTAATTCTTAACGGCCAACTCTTGTACCCCTCGTACTTTCTGTTAAATCTTGCTAAACTCAACATCCTAATCGTCATGCTGACGTCCGTTTTGTTAATTTTACCTCCAAATTCAAAGTTTGATTTTTAATTTACGATTGACTTTGAACTTTGTAGTGAGTCCATGTCACACAAATTTATCCGAAACTTAAATTATGATTTTTCAATCCTTGGGAACATTTTGTTCATTTTATGTCAAAATCTCGACTCCACTTATTCTACTTATTTTCATCGCTCTAATCTCACCCTCGACGTCCATTTTACCACTCGGAACTCTGATTCATCGAAATTGCGACAATCAATCGTCCAGACCCACACAAATTTTAATTATCAATTGATTTAGAGTTTTCGTTCAACAATTATTGATTATTTTATTTATGATTATATTATTCGTTCCTCGTTATAATTATTTCATATTTAAGGTAATGAAGCTGATTTGGAATAGGGATACCATAAAAATGCTTAGAAACAAATAAATCAATTTTAACTATATCTCGACTAATCTTAATTATATATAAACCAGTTTTAACTATATCTTTATTAGAGCGCTATTCCCACTACACCCGATAGTTAAAGTTAATCTGAGCCTTTGGATCATTAGCTAGACACTGAGAGATGCACTAGATACAATAGTGTTCCCATTTAATGGTAGCCTCGTTACTATGTTTATGCTTGTGTTTTCTTCATTTATTTATTATCAAAATTTTAAAATTCAATCAATTAAAATATTAATTTCAATTATTGAATTTGACTTCTCTCTTTTTCACTTTTATCCAATTTCTCACAATTCTATATAATATTGATTACAAAATCTTTTTTATTATCGATTTAATATATCACAAGAGACAAGGAAATAAGAAGTGCAATGTTATTTACACCTAGGCCAAGACTGACGTGGGAACTTTTATTTTTACATAATACTCCGAGCAACTAGGTATCAGGAAGAAAAGTTATTAGATTGATGAGCTTAGTAATTTGGAAGCCACTATGATCAATGTTGAATTTCCTGTTACAATTGATTAACGGGAAACTTGATCGAGCAGGTAATAATAATTTTACAATGAAAAGTACACACTTGTCTGAACCAGAAACTTGGAGAGGATATTGTTGATTACAGCAGTTCTGTTTTGGATGCCAGGTAAACTAGAAAAGAGATTCAGCTATGAAAAGTTATATATTTTATTGTAAGTTATGGACAGAGCCGATTTTTTTTTTTTTTTCTTTCTAATTTCTGATGCGTGTTCATAAACAGCAGCATTTTCTTCCCATGTATTGTCAAAAGGATCTTGGGCAGTAGTTGAGCTTGTAAAATTGCATTACAAAAGTAGGACTTCTTTTCTATTATTCAGCTGCTCTTTTCGCAGGTCCAGAGTCCCGAGGAGTATCAATGGCGAATCGTGCAACTCTAATCCTTGGAAGTAGATTAGGCACTACAAAAATGGATGGTGGGATTTCTCAGCCTCCAAATTCCTACAAATTACTATCTCACTAGGAACTTCCCATCTCTTTTTCACCTGGCTTTTCAGTACCTTGATTTCGACTCATTTTAGGCAGATTTCTTTGCAATTTCCCAACCAATGAAGCCCTTTTCTTGTCACACCTCTTACTCTCATCCTCGTCATTTTTCGGTAAAGACCTCTTTCTCAGAGCAGAATAAATTGTACTCTGAGTATACCGGCTCACAATGACTCTACCAGGATTCATATATTTCTTAGCAGCAACTGACCTTGCCCAATCTTTGAACAGCTTCTTTTTTGGCTGAATTGATACAAGAACCCATCTTCATTCTTCATAGCTTTTCTTGATCCAACTGTAGTATCAACTTGTCTTGGACCTTCAGTCATACAAAGGGCTTTTCTTGATTTGGCTCTGAGGCTCCGTCCCCTTTCTTTAGTCACTTTCTCTTCATCAATATCATGCAGCTCCCAAAAACACGATTTTCGCCTACTTTGAATCAGTTGAATAGGGGTGATCTCTAGCTTACCCAATTGCCGGGACTTAGCTCTAGCAATAATCTCCGGCGGCCCTAAACTCAAACCCCTACGCGCTCCAGAAAAAATCTCCCTTCGATGCATACTAACACCCCTTTTCAGGACCTTTGCTTTAGCACTCAACAACAAATCATCTTCACTTGTTTCCATTTCCTTTGTATTCTTAACATTTTCTTTCTATTCCATAAACCTCGCCGGAACTACCCTTCCACGCCTTTCACTCATTTTCACATTTTGATCAGCCTTTTCCAGTCTAAGCACTTGTAATCTTGATGAGAACCGACTAATTTCCTTCTTAATTTTCTCTATCTCTGTATCGATCTTCTGTTCATCGCGGATTATTTTTTAAGTTCCACTCTTTGAAACCGAATTTTCAACAAGACCCTTTTGGGAAAGAGGCTTGATTGGCTTCAATTTCGAGTTTCCGAACGCGCCATTTGGGTGAAGTGGTATAATTTCTATCGGAGATTTTACAGAAATGGGAGATTTGACAAGAACAGCACTGATTTTCTTTACTTGACGCATAGACGAGAGAATCGAAACTGATTGTTGGTAACAAGGGTATTTGATTTACATTACCAAATGACGTCTTAATTTATTCTATTAAAAAGTGATTGTCTTTATTATTTGTGAATGGTTATTTAAATATATTTAAAAATTTATTTAAAATTTTAAATTTAAGACACTAAGTTTTATCGGTTAAACATAAGAAAATTTTTAAACATATTCACTTTTTATACCTATTTTTTTTATCTTCGTATAAAACAAATGAGCGTGATCCACTCATTTGAATTAAAGATAGAATAAGATGAAATCACATTTATTTATCTTATATACGGATAAAAAAATTAATTAAAAAAAGTGAATAAATATAAAAATACTATAAATATAATGTTCCTCTTGTTTTAAAATATAATTTTCTTTTAATTTGTTGAAATCAATTTGAGGAAACCTTCATAAAATAAACAAATTGGTGATATTATATTCTGAATTAATATTTTAAATCCAAAATTACGGTAATTTATTAAAAATTGAAAATAATAAATTACGTAATTAGTAACATTTAAAAATTTATAATATTAATAATTAAACTTATTTAGTTGACCTAAATAAATAAATAAATATCAAGGTCAAATAAAGTTGAGATTAAATTTTAGAAATCCAAAATTACACTTATATTTTGAAATGTAAATTATACTTCTATTTATCACATTTAAAGGCGCTCTTGATTTGATTTTAAAACTTAATTTGATTATTTTATTCATTCATTAATCACATTTCACAGCCGTAGGATGGGTCACGTTCCGCCCCAATACTTTGTACTTCTACTTTAACAGATTCCGTAAATAGGCCCAAAACGAAAATTATACAGGCCCTGCAACGACAGTTATACAGAGCTGAGAGGATTCCGGTGATCAATTCTCCGATCAGGTATGTTCTCCGTTCCTTACATAGAATCTGTGGGTTCAAAATCCCACTTTGAATCAGTGTAGGGATGGATCAGGATTTTTTTTCTGCCGGGGCAAACAAGAGGGCAGGGGTTCGGGGGCAGCGCCCCCGAGACAATTTTTTAAAGATAATTTTATACTTTTCGGCCGATTGCATATGTAAATTTTTTAAGATAATTTTATACTTATTTAAGAAAAATATTAGGCCTTTTCTTTGGGTTCTTCAAGCTGCCCAAAACAATGTGCAAAAGTAGCTTGACATACTAAATTCCAACTTTTTGTTTTAGCTTAAAATTGCTTTTCATTTCCATTTGATATGTCAAATTTCTTTGTTTAGCATCATATATGTCCAACCCAAAATATATCATATATGTCCAGCCTGTAAATCACATATATTATATATATATAGCATGAGGTCATGTAAAACTACTAGTTTTGGAATCTGTTCTGTTTCTTGGGTTTAGCTAAAGATAATTTACGAGAGGGATCATGCGAAACTCGAGAAAAGTAGAAGAGATTTAATGCCAAAAGATGTTAAGTATTTTTCACAGATACCACATAATTGGGCATTTTTGGGTTTCAGTAAATGTGAATGTTTAAATTAATTTTATGAACAACTGATCATTTTTGAAGACGGAATATTTATATATACACACACATATATATATACATACACATACATATATAAATAAATAAATAAATATATATATATGTATATATAGAGAGTGTGTATATGAATCAAGAGAGAAAATAATAGTAGGAATTACTAGTACTTAAGAAATAAAATACCTGGGAAAGACACGGCACAAGAATGGCCTCTAGTGCCACAAGTTTTGAGATTGGCCTTGTAATCAGACTGAACAGCGTAACCTTTTGAGCATTTCTCGCACACCCACTGTTTGTTATTGCTGTGTTTCCTTCTGAAATGCTTTTTAATCCCAACCAGATCTCCCACTTCATCCGCACTTCCGCCTCGGGACTTCCTCCGCCTCTGCACTTCCGCCTCTGCTGCTGCTGAGGCATTTTGGGATTTGCCTTGAAGGTATTTCGCCGGCTGCCGGGGCACTTGCCCAGGTAAGCCATGGAGTGGATCCGTCCCTGAATCAGTGTGAATATAAAATATAGGAGTAATTTATAAGCTAAAAATTTGGTAATTTGATATTTTATTTCAGTTCGGGTTTTTGTTTCTCACTTTTGCCAATATTTGCATGAAAAATCCTTTTATATCAAATCCTTTTAAGTCAGAAAATGGAGGCTGGAAGGCAAGTGTTTTCTGTTGATCTTCTTGAGAGATATGCAGCAAAGGGACATGGAGTTATTACATGTATGGCTGCTGGAAATGATGTAATTGTTTTGGGAACTAGTAAAGGTTGGGTCATCAGACATGATTTTGGAGTTGGAAGTTCTTCTGGTATGTAATTTTATTTGATTTTTCTTTTAATTATGCTTCATTAATGCACGTATGTGATCAACCATACAATACCTTTATGAGCCTGCACCTGCAGTGTTCACACACACATATACATCATATTAGGGATATGTACTATGATTAACCGACTCTTGATTGCACACCTTTTTGACGTATTATAGAATGGAGATCTTATAAGGGTCTGCCAATTGCCTTTATGGATTTCTTTGGGGAAGCTTAATTTGGGTTCTGAGTTTTGTTCAAATATTTGGAGTTGAGGTGAATCTATAGAGTGCATATCTGATTTTGAAGACTCTGACCCTTTGTTGTAGTTTCCTTTTGGAGCATTTCTTCTTTTACTTTTTCCAGTCGATCTTGTGCTTTTTTTTGTGGTAAATGCTTTGTATAAATGGGTTTCGTATCCTGCCATGTTGTAGTGATGCTTATTTTACTTGCGCTCCTGCTAACGAATGCCTAAGGAAACTTGTTATTCATTATTTTTTAAGAAAATTTTGTTATTGGAACTCTCCCTAATAAATTAGGTGCACTACATTCAGTACATCTTAACAAATTTCCATAACAGCACTGTCTAAAATTAACTACATTACATGTACTTTCAGAAATTTCGATAACAACAAATTTTGGCGCTTTTTAAGGCACAATAAATACTCCTTAAAATGATTTATTTCAAAGGTGAATGCCATACAAAACCTTGTTCTTTGATATATATTTCATGTATAGGCAAAGTTCAAAGTCGTAAAAGTTTTTTTTTGGTCATTGTGCTTCAGCACAAAGTCTATGAAAGTTTCTCTTTGGGATTGTGAGGAGGCTTGGGTGTCCGTCCTACTCATGGGGTGATTTCGATTTGAGTCAGGTTTAGGGGCTTTGGGAGGTACAGGGATGCCAAAATCCTATAGAGTTGTTCTTGTTTTGCTATTTTATGGGGTATTCGGAACTGAAGAAATGCTAGAGTTTTTATTATACTCTTGTTTGGGATAGGGTCTCATTTTTTGCATGGCTTTGGGCTTCGGCTATGCAAGCTTATAGAGGAGTTACTATTTTAAATGTTCATAAAGATTGCCAGACAATGCTTATTAGTTTTTCCTTATTTTAGCACTTGTATTTCTTTGAAGGACTCCTTGTCCACCCTTTTCGCACATTCTCTTCTATTAGTAAAACTTCTTCTTTCATCTAATTTTTGTCCCCTGGGGCACTTGTTAGCCTTTTTATTTTATATCTTATATGCAAATTATTTTCTTAGGCATAACACATCGCTTAGCTGTATACTTATTACTTTTGAAGTCTAATGTCATGGTGTTATACCTAAAGTCAAAGTAATATTATAAAAGGTATCTTGGATGGAATAGTTGTTATTATAAATTTTCTGGAAATAATTTTGGGGATACCATATGTGATCAGAACTATTTGCACTATATCATTGACATTAACACTTCAAGTGGACTCCAGTTTTTTCTGTGAATTCAGTTTCCCCACTATAATATATAAACTAGTTTCCTACATGTCTGAGAAGGGAAAATCAAGTGGAACAGTGTTACAACTATGAGGAGAAACACCATGATCATATTTTGTATGACAACTGTTTCTGTGTAGTTTACAATCAAGGACCAGATGCATAATTGGCCAAATTCCTATGTACAATACTTCCCATAAACTTAAATATCTTCTTTAGTCGCAGTGCGTGTGAGCAACTAAAAATAACTTCCTCTTATTCTTTAGAGATTAAAATTTGTAGTGTAGAATGATAATGCTACTTGAAATTTTCTTGTTGAATCTAGTTATTTGTTCGCACAAGCTAGATTGAGCTCGACTACAGAGGCTATTGAATTTATGAGTTGAGCTTGGTAATGCAAAGTTTGACATAAAAATTTGCTTGTATTTTCTCAGTGGAGGTTGTTAAGTTTATAGTCTTCCAGCCTATGCACAAAAAGCTACTATGCTAGTTGTTTTTTTTAACTAAACTTGTTGAAGTCTTCTGGGAAGATGTAGGAATACCTAATTTTTTTTCTTGATCATTCATTTTATAGATATTGATCTCTCTGCTGGTCGTCCTGGGGAATCCATCCACAGAGTTTTTGTTGATCCTGGTGGGAGCCACTGCATTGCGACTGTTGTGAGCAGTGGAGGTGCTGATACGTTCTACACACATGCAAAATGGACCAAACCCCGGATTTTAAATAAACTGAAAGGTCTTGTAGTAAATGCTGTTGCCTGGAATAGACAACAGATAACGGAAGGTAAATTAGTTGGTTATCTGCAATAATTTACCTTTCACTGGATTTTTTCCACATTGATTAATTGCTTTTGCTGCATACAATGTCTTTTCAGCTTCTACAGGGGAGGTGATTCTTGGTACAGACAATGGCCAGTTGCATGAAATTGCTGTAGATGAGAAGGATAAGAAAGAAAAATATATAAAGTTTCTTTTTGAACTTACAGAACTACCAGAAGCTTTCACAGATCTTCAGGTACTTATATGCACCTTCCTCTTTTCTTTACTACTCCCTCCGTTCTGAAATTAGTGATACATTTTTATGACAACTTTTCCAAACATATGCCTAGCATTAGATAGAAATGTAGTGATGGCACTAGTAATTTACTGATGTAATGAACTGGCTGTCAGAATTTGCAGGCTAACTTTCTCGAACTCCTTCTTTCATTTAGACTAGAGCCAGAGTTATACTACTTTTTATTTGGTTTCTGCTGTTGGGGCCTGGGGACTTGTTTAGGATTAGACTGTATCTGTTGACAATCTGAATTAGTCTTATAGCTTTTTCATAAATTTCTTTCTCTGCAGATGGAAACAACTGGCACAAGCAATGGAACTAGATACTATGTGATGGCTGTTACTCCTACACGACTATATTCTTTCACTGGAATTGGGTTGCTGGATGTAAGTCTATATGTAGTTCTTATTTTCCTTCGAGGTTTGCTTAATTTGTTGACTCTTATGCAATAAATGTAATTGTGCCTTCTGATCTTGTTAAATGCTTGAGTTGAAAGCTTTTTATAGATGGTCATATATTAGTTGGTCACAATTCTGTTCCTGAAGCTCATTTAAATGTAGACTTGACCATGACAGGAACATATGTGTGAACTTGAATTACCTTTAGAGTAGGGTGTCAATTTTTTAGTTCTTTGGAGATGCTAGGAAGAGCAACTGGTAGTTCATGAATATATAGATACAAGTCCTTCCGCAAATTATTCTCCATCTATGCGTACCTGCCTATCTACAAGAAAGTCAACATATTCCTTTTCTCATAAATAGAAGCCCGTCTATTCTGGAAAAACAGCGGTGAGACAAATACACATGAAAGTATACCGGAGCGAGAGTGGTAAATACTAAGGGCCAAGAAACTATACAATAAGTTCCTTCCACACGGACCTATAGTTTACTCCACTTGAACTTGCTATATATGTTAAGAAATTCTAAAGATTGCTATATGTTGTTTGGATGCAAGGACATAAAGCTGGCAACTCTTTGACCTCATGGCTTTGATTTTGGAATTTTCCTCAAGTATTTAAGGGCCCCCATTTGGGCTACTTCTTACATTTTGGATTTTGGATAATTTGCTCCAAACTTTGCGTGTGGTTTCTAAACCTTTTTTCAGTCTGTAGACCTAAATTCATTTTAGGAGGTTGCTTTATAGGTAGTCTAGGCCAATGTGGTATGTGGATGTGTATTTGGAAATCAAGTATGCACTCCAAGATCAGATATTGAGGAGGCTATTTTTTCAAGAATTTCTACAAGGGCTTCTACCATAAACTTTTTAATGAGTTTTAACCTTATAAAATGTTGTAGAAGGCTTGGATCATCCTGACTCAATATGCTTCATTCACGTAAATATGACATCATTAAAACCTTTCAGATGCAGGAGAGTCATTGTAAATATCAGTGTAGCTATTGCAGGTTATATTACCCATAGGGGGGGCAAATAAAGCAGGCATGTAATTCGGCCTCCTTGAAGTATCGGCCTGACTCAATATGCTTCAGTCACGTGAGTATGACATCATTTAAACCTTTCAGATGCAGGATAGTCATTGTAAATATGAAAGTATACCAGCGTGAGAGTGGTAAATACTACTGGCTAAGAAACTATACAATAAGTTCCTTCCATACGGACCTATAGTTTACTCCACTTGAACTTGCTATATATGTTAAGAAATTCTAAAGATTGCTATACGTTGTTTGGATGCAAGGACATAAAGCAGGCAACTATTTGACCTTACGGCTTTGATTTTGGAATTTTCCACGGTATTTAAGGGCTCCCTTTGGGTCTACTTCTTACATTTTGGGTTTTGGATAATTTGCTCCAAACTTTGTGTGTGATTTCTACACCCTCTTCCAGTCTGTAGATCTAAATTCATTTTTGGAGGTTGCTTTATAGGTAGTCTAGGCCAATGTGGTATGTGGATGCATATTTGGAATCCAAGTATGCACTTCAAGATTAGATACTGAGGAGACCGATTTATTTTTTCAACAATTTCAACAAGGGCTTATATCATAAACTTTTTAATGAGTTTTAACCCTATGAAATGTTGTAGAAGGCTTGGATTATCCTGACTCAATATGCTTCATTCACGTGAATATGACATCATTAAAACCTTTCAGATGCAGGACGGTCATTGTAAATATCATTGTAGCTATTGCAGGTTATATTACCCATAGGGGGGCAAATAAAGAAGGCATATAAGTCGGCCTCCTTGAAGTATCAGCCCTACTCAATATGCTTCATTCTCGTGAATATGGCATCATTGAAACCTTTCAGATGCAGGATAGTCATTGTAAATATCACTGCTGTTATTACGGTTATAATACCCATAGGGGGACAAATAAAGCAGGCATGTAATTCAGCCTCCTTGAAGCATCCTTGGTTACTTTTAGGCCTGCCATGTTATGTTCTGTATGAGCATTATCATGAACCTATCCTCCATGTAGTGCTTTGCGCAATCTAATCCATTTATCTCTAAATTTCGGCTAGTCTAACCTAGAAACTTCTCCCAAGTACATGGACGCATTTACATTGATGCTTATCTGCTTGGAGGCTAGACTTGAGGACCTCCTCGATATCTTGGCTCATTTTTTCAGATGAACCAAACTGAATGAGATTAAAATTGAGCTGTGCCTGAATTTTTCATGAACAGAGTAATCCATTTGCAGTCCTGGTCCTAACCGTATCTCAAGAAAGCAGTACAACTTGGAAATACATTGACTTCCTAACAGCCTACATAAGTAATATAGGGAGTATATATCTGAGTAAGAATGATTACTGTGTTTGGGGCTTAATATGCATTATAGATCTGTTCCTAATACGTCCCAAAGATTATGGTTTTATTTTAAATTTTTAGTGCTCAGTATATAGAGTGAAAGGAACTTTAGAGATTCGAAGATGAGGAATAATTAACCAGAGATGTTGAAGAGTTTTTTCCCCCTTATTTTCTTTTCCTGCCCTTTGTATTACTGGATTGAGGAGTCTTTGTCTAAAGCTTTTGCATGCTTTCTTTTATAAATTCTATTGATAAAGTTTCAGGATGGGTAGAGTTAGATGATTCATGTGTGTCCCTGTTAAGGTTCTAATTTTAAGAATCTACACTTCTTAGTTGAAGAAAACATAAAATAATAACAAGGTCAGAGATATATCCTCGATTGAGCAAGTAGTTAAGTCTTCCCAATGGGGTTTTTTAGGCACTCATCCAATTTTTAAAGCTTAAAGTTGATAGAGATCTTTCTTTTCTATCTTGGAATTTTCTTTACAACTTCACATGCTTCTCTTACAGTCTTACTTATATTATCTGATGTATATGCCGTCTCGTACTTTCATACTGTTTGTAGCACATCAGCACATAAGTAACAGCATCATGCTTAGAAATTATAATCTTGCCCATCTGCGTTGTACCTATGAACTAGATAAGACTTGAATCTAAAGATGTGTTAGCTTGCTTTTGGTCTGTTGTTATATTCCCTTGATTCCATTTGTTAGTCCATTAATTCCTTGAAAATTTTTATTCTTAAATTGTTTGAACTTTCCTAGTTTGAAAGAAGATGCATTAAACAATCTCCACTTAAAGTTAAGTGCTCAATGATGCAATATGAAATGGCACTGGAGGGAGTAGATGATGCTGTTCACTTTAACTAAAATGTATTCTTTATTTATTTTCCTGTGTTGGAAGGCTGTGTTTGCGAGTTATATAGATCGTGCGGTGCATTTTATGGAACTTCCAGGAGATATACCAAACAGGCAAGTGTTTTTGTTTGCATTCAAGTTTAGTACTATAAAGAAGTAGACAAACTAATAAATTAGATACTTTTTCATAAGAAATTCATTACATCTTATTTTGTGTAACCCACATTTGCTTTCTCTAAGTTTTTTTATCCTCCTCATTTTGTCATCACATTTTAAGAATGTATCATGTCATTAGTCAAAGTAAATGATATTGGATAGTATGCTGAACAAAAGTTATATTATATTTTTTTTCCATACATTTTGGATCAAGGAGAAGAGTGATCAGGTTTGGTTTGCATGTTGTAATAGAAAAAGAAATTGGAAATAAAAAAAGAAAGAAATTCATATTCTAAATTTTTAATAGAATGATAACATAGTAGATAGGTAAGACAACTAGGTCATCAGGAATGTTTGAAAGAATACGACTAATGATGTTGATGTGTCAAATGCATTTATGCAAAATACACCTAAAATTAAAGGCTTTGATTTAATTAGGGTTTATGCTTTTGAATATTAACTTTTGCATTGTCATCCATAAGATATTATAATGGATAACACTTAGGTCATGTTTGTTTGCAAGGATTATAATCTCGGGATTATAATCCTAAGGTATGGATTATAATTCTAAAGTTATGTTTATTTGCAAGGATTACACTTGGGATAATATTATTAATTTCATCTTTATCTTGTTTGTTTTTAAATTTGTATTTGAGACTATTAATCCAGGGATTATAAAATGACTTAATATGTGGGACTATTTAATACCATGTTCAATCAGGAATTATAATTTCAAAACTATTAAGTCATTTTATAATCCACGGACTGATAATCCTAAGTCCAAATTTAAAAACAAACAAGATATTTTTGAGATTAATAGTTTTATCTTAAGTTTAATCCTTGCAAACAAATATAACTTTGGAATTATAATCCCGGGATTATAATCCTTGCAAACAAACGTAGCCTTGCTGATTATACTCTTTGGACATGGGTGGCACTCCGTTGGTGCTCTTTGCCTCTTTTGAATATAAGTTTACTTTGTCAGAGAAAAAATGACACTTGGTGAGTAGACTCCATGACATCTGCTATTTACTGGGCAAGTGACATATTTTAGGTTTTTTGCTCAATTAATTTTGGACTTATTTTACACCTGTCGATACATCCTTATTATAATTATTTTGCTTGGGATAGGTATACCATTTATGTGCCTATTGTATTGAATGGTGGATGTTGGTAAATGTACACCTTTTTTTAACTTAATCTCTACGATAATTTTTTTTATAATCTTATTTCCTTTATTTGTGTCTATCAGTGAACTACATTTCTTTATCAAGCAAAGACGAGCGATACATTTCGCATGGCTTTCTGGAGCAGGTATCTACTATGGTGGCCTAAATTTTGGTGCCCAACATAGGTACAGGATGTCATTCATTCCTTTTGTTATAAGAACAAATGATTAAATATTTGTAGTTGTTGCTTTCTAAGGTATTACATTTCTGATCTCCTAACTAATTTTATGTCATTGATTTAGTACTGTATATTCTGATATTATAAAATAGTTGTATGAATCCGTTTGATCGAATCCTTTTGGAAACCTCATTTGTAGTTCACCTAATGGGGACGTAAACTTTGTGGAGAACAAGGCCCTCTTGGACTTTTCAAAGTTAAGTGAAGGTGGTGGAGCCGCTAAGCCTAGTTCCCTTGCAGTATCTGAATTTCACTTTTTGCTTCTCATTGGTAATAAGGTTAAGGTGCGTCTGTAAATAAATTGACCTAGCTTATGATTGTGAATTATGTCTATTGCTCATTATAAATACTAGGCATTTAGATTTCCATGGATATTTTCTTTTATCCATTATGTGGTTGAGATATTATTACAAACGATCTTGTGAGTTTTTATCATGTTTGCAGAACAACTTCCTTATTACACATTAGTCATGCTTACTGATCTTGACTTATTTTTCATCTGTTATTGCAATGTCTTATAGGTGGTAAATCGTATTAGTGAACAGATTATAGAAGAACTTCATTTTGATCAAACACCAGAAACAGCTTCAAGGGGTATACTTGGGTTATGCAGTGATGCCTCTGCTGGATTGTTCTATGCATATGACGAAAACTCAATATTTCAGGTTCGGTTTATAATTATGAAGTCGTTTTGGAATTCAGTAACGTGTGCTCATTTATATATTTTCTTAACTTATAAAAGAATATACTTTTTCTTTACTTGCTGAAATTAATATACAATCAGGTGTCTGTAAATGATGAAAGCCGAGATATGTGGAAGGTGTACCTGGACTTGAAGGAGTATGCTGCAGCTTTGGCAAATTGTCGTGATCCATTCCAGAGGGACCAAGTCTATCTAGAGCAGGTAGTGATCTGGTAACTTAATTGCAAATACAGATCTTCTTTTCTTTTCTTTTTTTGAAAGTCCATAAGCTTCATTTTTTTTTGGGTTAAGCCCATAAGCTTAATCTTTATTTCGCATGAAAACATTTATTAGCTAACTAAAATATTTATAGCCTCTAATCTTGAATTTTATTTATTTAATTGCAACGATCTATAACTGGAGTTGTTATTCATGCAGGCTGAAGTTGCGTTTTCTACCAAGGATTTTGTAAGAGCAGCATCTTTCTATGCAAAAGTGAGTTAATCAGATTAGTTTGTGATATGCAATTTATTAGTCAACTTGCTTACTAGGAGGTACTCATTCTAGTACGGAATGTTGTTTAGTATATTCTTCTTACAAATTGAAAAATTGATTGTCACTTTGTGGACAACGGCCAGCTCAAGAAAGTAAACAAGTTTTAGTCATTTTTACTAGTATGACAGATGACATGCATCAAGAGATTGAGATATTGATGCCTTACATCTTATAATGACCAAAGGAAAATTTTAGTTGTTAAATGTAGGCAAGTTTTTACATGATCATTTGTTTGGTACATCTCTAAATCCAAGAATGAGAAGAAGCTATAAACTTTAGAAATAAGCCTTCTGTTTTTTTCAGCTTCCTCTTTGTTATTTTTGTGCTATATAATAACTTGTTGAAAATTATTTTAAATATTAAATTCTGTAATGCTGTTTATTTTCTGGGGGAGTACCTTATTAACCAAGAAAATTCATTTTGCAGATCAATTATGTATTGTCCTTCGAAGAGATCACCTTGAAGTTTATTAGCATAGGTGAACAGGTATTTGTTATATTATATCATGCTTTCAACCTTTGAAAGATGCAACACGTTTATTGAATGATTACCAAAAAGGGCTGCTTATTTCTTTTTTGTCAATGATGAGGTCGAAAAATCTATTGTTCAAGGACATTTTGTTTATAGTCAGAGTGATGCTGTATGAATTTTGTGTAGCAAAAATTAAATGTCTTATGATCCCTGTTTACAGGTTAACTTTTCGAATAGTTCCAGGTGATTAAGATATTGGCCTGTTTACATACGTTGTTGCCTCTGAACTAATGCTCATAATACTTCTCACCTGTGGTATGCTTATTTTGAGCTAAAGTGACAAAACTGGGCCTTTTCCAGGGGTTGATGTAGTGGGGCAGGAGTCCTCTTTTCTGGATGCGAATGTGAATCTTAGGAATTATGTAACCTCTTAAAAATTCAACCACACCAATTGGGAAAATCTAAATCAGGATTAATATCGAACTATTTGAACCCTGCCTATATTTTTCATCTGGGATAGGAATGTCACATATAGTTGCATAGTTAAGTATATTTTGAGCCTTTACTTCTGTTACGTTGTACATGCCTCTCTCTCTCTCTCTCTCTCTCTCTCTCCCCTTCCTGTTTTGCACCTTCAAGACTTACAAATTAGCTACAATTAAATTTTGCCTTTTGTTTTTTGTTCTTCAGAGATATCTTTGTCCTCTTCTGCTGTATCTTCTTTCTCTCTATTATTCCCTTTGTCCTAAATTATTTGTCCTCCTTACCTTTAATAGACGTGCCAAAACCTTCTCACCATAAATTTTTGTTATGTTACTATGACCATTCTACCCTTGTTTTGAAAAAAGAGAACATTTGGGATGAGATCCAACAGAGGGAAAATTTGAAATCTTACACAACGTTATACACCATTCTTCACTTTCTTAAAATGTGTGAAAGTCATATAGAGGACAATTAAATTGGATGGAGGGGATGATTTTTATTGTATAATCCAGAAAAACATTTTGCTAAGGATCACGTCCAAAGATTGTTTATTATATATATTTGTCACTCAAAGAGCTTGGAATACCAGGTATTATTGTGTCTGAAAATTTTCATCAATTTGTCACTCATAGATCATGTCGGCTTTTTTGGCCTTCAAAGTTTAGCCATTGTATAGTGTTACCTTTTTCGAATGGCAAATTGATTTCATGTGGGTTTTTGTGAGTGGCTTTTTGTGCTATCAACAATCAGCAGGACAGATGTCTGAAATAGCAATTGTACTAAATAAGTATGCTATTACACATTACATATTTATAGTTCAAGGAATCTATTGGCTTACTCAAGTGGTACCTATTTTGGATAAGGAACCAGAATATCTAGGTGTGTGTTTCCAATCTCTTAAGAAATCTGCTTTCAAGTTTATTATGAGCACAAAGCTATATAGCTTGTTTCGCACCAACTCATTGTGAGTTTCATTGCAAGTCAGAACTTTGATTAATGTTCCTTAGGCATTTTATTATTTTGTCTTAGGTCATGAACTTGAATGTAGTTTTTATACCAGTAATTGTACGTCTGGGTATAATAATAGCTTTGTGATAAATGTCTATCATACTTTTTCTCCTCATATTTGTAATTTCCTTTGAGCAATTAGTGAACTATCATTATGAAGCAACATTTATGTAACATTTAGTGGATGACTATAATCTTGAGTGAATCTATGATTACTAATTTGGCATATAAGTTCTACATATTCTGCAGTACTAGTTCCTTCTATGTGTAGTAAACTCTCTGACTTGCCATCTAGGTATGTAATTTGGTCAAAATCTGACACATTAATGTTATGATGTCGAACATAGGAAATGAGATTGGAGGAGTGTCATTGTCACTTGACTCAACCTTAAGTTCAGGCAATATTACATCACTTATGAAACTATTCTTACTATCTGAACAGCTTTGAAATTGACGAGTTCATCTTTATATATATTGTAAGATATCAGGAATACTATATCTGCATAATACGTAAACAAATGGAATCATGTGTTTTTTTAAATCATGCAGGACTCTTTGAGAACTTTCTTGTTGCGGAAGCTTGATAATCTTGCTAAGGATGATAAATGTCAAATCACAATGATTTCAACATGGACAACCGAATTGTACTTGGACAAGGTTTGCTTACATTTTTGTGCTTTCTCTTGGGTGGACTTTTGGCTATTTGACAGCTCTTCTACTTGACTTTTTAGTACACCGTGAAATCAAACATCCCCAAGTATTTGGCCGTACCACTCTTTGCTCTGCACTTTTAAATTATATGTTCTGGCACAAATTTCTGAATCAGATAAATAGTAAAAGTGCTATGGTTGAGGTCTCCTGGAAAACCATCAAGTTTCTTTGACATTTCTTTCCCATAATGCATCTTTATGTGTTAGATTTTATTTTCCAACCTTTACATATATTCTGAATCACTTGGGTAACTCTTAAAAATACCTTGCAATCTTCATTATTTAATAAGAGTTGAATATATTATTTTGTTAACTTTGTGCTTTCACCCTGAGGGTATCGCCAATTCCTTGCAAGGCAGAAGCAAGTCTTTGTCTGCGGACTAGTGAATCCCTTGCGAGAGTGCCATTCATTCACCTTCTTCTCTAATGCACCCTCTTTGTGCTGTATCAATACATTTATTAAATCTCTTGGGACATTTGTTTTTAGTATTATGCATCAAAATTTTATATGTAAATTTATACAATGTTCCATAGAATTTTGGCAAACTATTATATGATAATTTGTCATTGCTAACTAATACTAAGTTCTATATTTTAATTCTTAGATCAATCGATTGCTCTTGGAAGATGACACGGCTTCAGAAAGTCGAACCTCAGAATACCAACTGATCATAAAGGAGTTTCGTGCTTTTCTCAGTGATTCCAAGGATGTGTTGGATGAGGCGACTACAATGAAGCTATTAGAAAGGTTGTTCATGTTGTATTTATGCGTAATAGATTGATGTTCATATTTAGAAAGGTTGTTCATGTTGTATTTATGCGTAATAGATTGATGTTCATATTTTTTAATTTTTATATAAACAGTAATATGGATTGAGGTGTTTCTTTGTATTCCTGATTCATTTCTGTTGTTTCATGGTTTACTCAACCCTTTGATGCACCAGTTTACTTATTGTTTTACATAAAATTATGAAGGTCAAATCATGCTGAAATGGATTTTTGTGTTTCTAATTCCTGCAGTTATGGTAGAGTCGATGAATTGGTATATTTTGCTAATCTAAAGGAGCAGTATGAGATTGTAGTTCACCATTATATTCAGGTTCTTCAATTCTCTATATTGTTAATTTTGTTTTTTAGAGTTCAGACACAATTATATGTACATTAGGTATATACAGGTTACTTTTTGTTTGGCGAATTGTTCATGTGTGTACCTTTGATTTGGTATATACAATTTACTTTTTGTTTGGAAAATTGTTCATATGTGTACCTTTGATTTGGATTTGGTAATTCAAATACTCTCTCCTGCCATTTTGAATGTCATGGTTCAAAACCATATTGATGATGCGAGTTAATTATCGACACATTCAGATATAATATTTCTCAAAATTCTTCCATTAAATTGCACTTTAGAAGTTGAAGAATAAATGGTCATACCCAGTCCATAAGGCTCTTGCAGTTAGTGGGTTTGGTTACGCAACCTTACATCTATTTACAGAGAGGCAGTTTGTAGGATATGTACCCGTGACCAAGCAATCAACAACTGAGAATTTGACCATCGTGTCAAGCATGACCTTCACTTTAGAAGTTGAAGACTAACTTAGGAAAACCTATAGTACAAAATATTATTTTCAAAATGAGTTTTTTGAATGCCTTATGATCTGTGCCACAAATATGGTTTTTGAGCCACAACATTCAAAGTGGAATTGTGGAACATACAGGGAGTAGTAGACTGGTTATGTGATCTATATGAAATGTCTATGTATGCAACTAGATACATATGCTCAGTACTGTGAGATCAGGACCATTAATATTATATATGATGCTTGGTTGCATTGTACCATGATTTAATTTTTTGATATGTTATATACCGATGAGTTCTAGCTCTGGTAGTATTCCCTTTCATGAGAGCAATTAGGGTTTCGATTCTCAGTGGTGGCACCATCTAGTTGCCAATATGGCTTTATTTACGTGTTAAGGTTTGAAATTGTGTTCTTTGCCCACTCTACCTACTAAATAATTGGTATACACACACACCTCTCTCTCTCTCTATATATATATTGTATGTGTGTGTGTGCATATATATATATATATATATATATGGTGACGATGCTGTAATCCATTCGTTGATTATTATTGTGAAAAAGGCAATACTTATCCCAAAAGAACTAGTTAGTAGTGATTCAAGATCTTGAAATCTTCTTGTCCTGGAATATAATACTTTTGTGAGGTTAACAAGATAATGTTTTTCTTTGAGGTCTTAATTTCATAGTAAGAAGGATCTGCACTATTCTACTTATTTAATAATTTATTCCTCTGAGAATTCGTTTTATTAATTTAAATTTATATGATGATAATTTGATACTGTTTCTACATAGTTACTTGTTGTCTGGATTTGATCTTATTGTTTCTTCATTAGCAAGGTGAAGCAAAGAAAGCACTGGAAGTGCTTCAAAAACCTTCTGTTCCTATAGATCTTCAGGTATGCGCTGATCTTGAAAATCTGGAACTAGGGTTGAACAATTTCCATGTTAATAGAGCACCAGAGTCGATAGACTCGAGACCACAATCTCAATTGAGCAATAATTGCCTTCCTGTCCCTTGTCTATTCAGATAGCCTGATTCTTTGTTCTTACTGTTAGCAACTTACAATCAAGATCATCGTTCTCACCATTGCCAACGTTACCATTACTGCCATCATCATCAACTTCAACGCCCTCATCCTTATAATAATCTTCTTTTTCTTTGGTTTAGTGTTTGCCATTTATGAGATATAATACATATATCCAACATTGTTGCAAGGTAATACATTTCGGTTTTATTTCAGTACAAATTTGCACCAGATCTTATCATGCTTGATGCATATGAAACTGTGGAGGCATGGATGATCACAAAAAACCTGAATCCGAGGAAGATGATTCCTGCAATGATGCGTTATTCAAGTGAACCGCATGCAAAGTAAGACTGCATCTCAATTTGCATTTCTACTTAATTATCATGTGACTTTACTTTATAATTCTAAAATATCTGGATAAACATATCAAAGTCAAAGTTGATTCTAATACTATTGTACTCTCATTCAAGGGTTACAGTCTAGAAAGCAGCCCCATCTTTTTACTTTATTGGAGTATGCATATGATTCAATATTAAATAGAATCCGCTTAGCCGACTTTGTATTTGTTGGCTTTTTATTGAAAGAATACTTTTGATTCTTTCTATCTCGTTTCAAATTATATCCTAAATTGAGAACTTTTGAGCAATAACACATTTTCCTGTCCAGATTATTTCTTTGTCACTATCGTATATCCCTAAAAAGTACTCCTTTTGTTCAAAATATAAGATCAATACGGACTTTTTAAAGTCAATTTGAGATATTCTTTAATTTAAAATTGATGTGATTCATATAACTTTTGATATATCAAACTGATTTCAAAAGTCAAACTTGATCCCATATTTTGGAACAGAGGTATTTAAAAATAATAGGTTCATAGCTCAACAAAATTATCTTCTTATGGAGTTAATTTGGTGAATGATGCATTATTCTCGACATGTATAGGTCATGCATTCTATTATTTCTTCCCCAAGTTAGTTTATTTTTTCTTTTCTAATTTTTAGATTTGACACAAGCATTAGCAATGTCAGTTCACATATTCAAGGAGTCCTGTATACTTATATCATTAGGAAGAAGCTAATTCATATCAACCAACTTTTAGAAGTGCTTGATAAGATTATTGAAAACCCATTTTCTTACACTTGTGACTCTAAGATTATTTTTAAGCATATCTTTATTTCTGTGGAAACATTGATAGCCATTATATTTTGCTATTTCATATCAAATGCAGGAATGAAACCCATGAAGTAATCAAATATTTGGAATTTTGTGTTCATCGTTTGCAGAATGAGGATCCTGGTGTTCACAACTTATTGCTCTCATTGTACACAAAGCAGGTACATTTTGTCACTTAGAATCTTTACTGAGTTTCTAAAGTTTGTTGTTCGTTTATTTTTCATGGTAATTGAAAATGTTCTTCATGCTTTGAAAATTAATGATCGAGTTGTGTACTGATTATGATAACTTACCAGTGGCAAATGGCTAATGCACTTTTCATTTTTTCCTTTGGCCAATTCATGTAATACAAATTTGTGAGCTTTACACATAAACCATTGCATCGAACATTTATATTGAGTCATCTTAAATAGTTATTTGGTAATTAGAAACCAGAGTGATAATATTGTAACTCCACAAATTTCATTGATCATAATTTTGCAAGCATTTCTTATATCTGAATGGAAGTTTGTCTGTGTTGCAATAAGGAACTCTAAAATTCAAATTTCACCAACTTAAACCTGACAAACTTTTCCTGTGTGATCATATATTCAAAATGACTGGCATGGTAAGTCTTTGAGTTTAATCTCCATTCTTATGATAAAACATGATTCTTTTTGCTTGCTTTGAACTTATGTATACACTTTAATTCTCAATTTACGTAACTCCCAATAATTTTTTTGGTGCAACTTTATTCTGACAAAGTGATGATGCTTTATAAAGTCACCGATATTTAATATAAATTTTCCTATACTATCATGATCAGGGAGATGAAAGTTCACTTTTGCGGTTCCTAGAATGTAAATTTGGCAAGGGACGACCTAGTGGCCGTGATTTCTTTTATGATCCCAAATATGCCTTACGCCTTTGCCTCAAGGAGAAACGGATGCGTGCTTGTGTTCATATATACAGCATGATGTCTATGCATGAAGAAGCAGTTGCTCTTGCTCTTCAGGTAAATACAGTTTTCCAACTACTTTTATACATGTTTCACTGATTTTCTGTTCCATCTCTTCAACATTACTTCCATTTTTATGAATGTTGTAAATACACACACACATATCTAGTTATTTTTGAGAATTTACTTGTAGCTTATATAAATGTGGATTTATTGTAGATTCCTTGAGACATGACAAAAATTCATTTTGGAATTTCTGTGCATCTTTTATATCCAAGAACAGATAGCATGGGAAGAGCATGCTAAAGACACTCTACTCCTAGTTGATTCATATTTTTTTTTTAATACGATATAAAAACTCCAAAAGTGATTAGTAAACTGACCACTGAATCTGATGGTCACATATATGTTGGCATTACGTCTAACCTTACATCTATCTTTGAGAAGCATCAAGCAGTGAATAGTATTGTTCATGCTGATATTGTGCAGAGATACATTTTTGTTAATTATTTTACTGCCTATTTTCGTTTATATATTACATCTTTTCAAGTCTATTTTACTTTTGGTGCTTATTTTTCCTTTTGATGACTAGGTTGATCCAGAGCTTGCTATGGCTGAAGCTGATAAGGTTGAAGATGATGAAGACTTGAGGAAGAAGTTGTGGCTTATGGTTGCCAAGCATGTTGTTGAGCAGGAAAAAGGAACTAAAAGGGAGAATATTCGGAAAGCAATAGCATTTCTCAAGGAAACTGATGGGCTGTTAAAAATTGAAGATATTTTACCATTCTTTCCAGACTTTGCACTGATTGATGACTTCAAGGTAACATCAATATCTGAGACCTAGTTATAGTTAGTGACTGGCATTGTTAATTTTGTTGAAGGAAAATAAAACTCACTTCAGCTGCCACTTAAAAAATAAAAATAAAAATAAAAATAAAAATAAAAACTTCAGCTGCCATTAACCAAATTCTTTCAATGTGCTTGTAGGAGGAAATTTGCTCGTCTTTAGAGGATTACAACCAGCAGATTGAAAAACTTAAAGAGGAGATGAATGATGCAACACATGGTGCAGACAACATTAGAAATGATATCAGTGCACTAGCTCAACGCTATGCTGTCATTGAACGTGATGAAGAATGCGGGGTAATGATTTTCTGATGATACTTACTGTCAGGCCCCAAACCCAACCACCCACACACATGCACACACATCTGACAGATCTCTTATAGCCTTGTGTTAGTTAAGGTCTCTTTGGTTGCATGTTTGCATCATAATGTGACCCCTTCAAGTTGGTTCATCAACATGTTTGGATTCTATTTTACGTAAAACTATATTCTGGCAAATAGAATTTGTATGTTTTTTTTTTTAATACAGCGGAATATAGAATTAACCTCTACTTCACTCTTTCAATGTTTTCTCTCACCTTTTCCCTATCTGTTGGTTCTATAGATTTTCTTTTTGTACAGGGGAATATAGAATTGACCTCTACTTCACTCTTTCAATGTTTTCTCTCACCCTTTCCCCATCGGTTCATTGTATAGATTTTCTTCTTGTTCTTATTCTTTCTCCTGCCAGTGATTGTGTTTAGTTTTTACCAACTTTTCTCTGTATGTGAAATCTGCTACTCACATGCTACTCTTGGGATTCATCAGGTTTGCAGAAGGAAGATTTTGTCCGTAGGTGGAGAGTATAGCATGGTTAGGGGTTATACGTCAGTGGGGCAAATGGCCCCTTTCTATGTCTTTCCATGTGGACATGCATTTCATGCCCAATGCCTGATTGCCCACGTTATGAGGTGTACAAACCAAACTCAAGTAAGTTCTCATGTATTTCATGTTCTCTACTTTATATGCAATTGTGCTATCGGCTTGTAAAAAATGTGAAATGCTATAGCTCTAGTAATTTCATTGTAAACTGTTCGACAAATCCATAACTGTATTGATTGTTGGTAACTTTGTGTAGAATCGTCTCAATCCACACTATAATCATGATATGATTGATAATTAACACTATTTAGAGTCTCTGCAGCAAGTGATACTTATACACGATCCTAAGTAACAACATTGAGTCTTAGAATCCTCCCTTTTGGAATGTCAGGTTTTCGAAGATCATGGATATATCACATAAATATTTAGTTGTTTTCACCAAGAAATTGGGAAAGCATGAACTGTATTCGAACATATGACTATGTTAGTTAAAAAAAAAAGTCGCAGAGGAAGAAACGCTGTTGTCCCCTTAACCTCTTCTGATCTTCAAGAGATGTTGTTCCCCCTTGGCCTTTCGATCAATTAGTAGCATCGTGTCTGATTCTTACAGTCCCTAATATAGCAACTAGTATCGTAATATACAACTTAAATTGTAAATGATATAGAATGCATTGTAGGAAGTAGTACTATATTATAATATAGTACATAATAACTCATATCATACTTATGTTATATGTATAGCAAATAAAATACTATAGGATCATATAAAAATTACTGCAAATAATTTATATTAATATATAATATACCAACACAGTTGTCAAATCGTGAATCATATCGTGTATCGAAAACCCTTGTATCGTGTATTGTATCGTAAGATACGAAAACAAAATAAAAAATGTAATAATAGTATATATTTAAACATATAAAACATAAGCTTGACTATATATAAAAGTAGTCAAATAAATATTATTATAGACTAAAAATAAATTTTAAAGTTAAACAGTTGCCAAAATACTCTAAATTGATTTATTAGATATTATTTCAGTAATCTTTATAGAGTAACAAGAAAAAATAAAAATTCAGATTCACCTTTAATTTATAAAACAAAAGAGAATAATTCAGATAAACAAGTGGAGATTTATATATCTGCTTATAGAAAGTGACATGGAAAAAATAGAACTTTATTTTCAATTAGATATAATACTCTAAAAAGTGATTAAAGACTCATGAAACGATATAGACATGTTTGTGTTAGAAAATCTCTTCAATTGAAATGTTAAAAGGCTTAAAAATTTTGTTTTTAGTCTTTTAGATCTACATGGGAAAAAAAATTCAAGTTGATTGCTTTTAAAAAGTATTGTGCATTGTATCGTATTGTAAGAATCGTATCGAATCGTAATTGAATTGTAATTGAATCATTAGATACGATATCATTTTAGATTCACCCTGCGATACATATCGAATTGTCTCCGTATCGTATTGTAAGATACGTATAGCGTATCGTAAGATTCTGACAACTATGCCGACACATAAGTAATAGTAGTAATTATAGTAATCTAATTATTATTATAATTTTACAAATTTCGGGTAAGTATTTATTTTTGCTGATTATTTATCATATTTATAATTATATACATACATTTATTTATTTAATTTAAATATGTGTCGTACCCTAATCCCCCTTTTTTCATGAAAGTTATCCCATAGGAAATAATCCCCTTTTGCCTGAATTACTCCTTCCATAATTAATGTTGCAGGCAGAATGTATAATGGATTTACACAACCAGCTTATGTTACTGGGTAGCGAACCGAAGCAAGACATAAATGGAGGCTTAAACAGGAATGAATCAATAACAAGCATGACGACCCCTGTGGATAAGGTCTGTTTTACATAATCTCCCAAACTGTGTTGTGCAACTAAAATATGAACATTTCCATAGAGGATATAATCCATTTTACGTAATTATCTTAGGTGTCTTCTTCTGTATCTTGTTTTTTTAATTCAAGTTTTTCTTATGTTATTGTTAGTCATTGCTATTTTTGTTTTTCTAACAAAATTGTCGGTATCACAACATTTTCTGTGGTTGAGGTTGTTGCAACTATTCTGTAAATCAATGATGCCTGCATTCAAATGCACTAGAAAGTAAAATGCAAAAATCTCTATCCGGTGTTATTTACTTTTCTTTTTCTTTTCTTTTAGTGTAAATTGATGATTCATCCCATCATTGGAGGTTGGGGGAGAGCTTATCTAGATTAGAATTAGATTTAGTAATTTTGTTGTATTACATACATGGGCATGCCCCTTATCAACTTGTTAAGTTTGAGTAACAAACTTGGCTATGCTTACTTATTGGTAACAAATGGGCAGATCCGATCACAATTGGATGATGCTATCGCCAGTGAATGCCCATTTTGTGGTGACTTGATGATCCAGGAGATCTCCTTGCCTTTTATTCTCCCTGAGGAAGCGAATGAGGTTACATCATGGGAGATAAAACCCCAAAACCTTGGAAGCCAAAAGAGTTTATCTTTACTCGTATGATCGATCACAAGACCTGTATGGGTGCAGATGCCAATATGCCGTAGTACTTGTTCTCGGAACCTGTTCTCAGTGCCAGGAAGTTTTATGTTCTTTGTTTGGAAATGATTTTTCTCTTCTCTGGTGGTGGTGTTATTATGATTGCACAATCCGTTTATAACTTTCACAGCTGTGTGGAGATTTGGGAGGTGTGAAATGCTTTTGAGGGGGAAAACATAACGGGATTGTGTGGAGATTGGGAGGTTTGAAATGCTTTTGTGGTTTTATTCTATGAATGAATGTGACTAAAAATTTTGTGTAATTTACGTGATAAAGCACTGTGAAAAGTGAAGGGGGAAAAAATACTTGCTGCCAAGAGTTATTCCACTTTCAGCAATGGGGATTATGAAAAGAAATGATGGGATTAAAACAAAGTTAAAGAGCATCATCCTTCTTGCCATTTGCCATTTCAGGGTATTATAACAGTATTGAAACTGATGATGAGCCTTGTATGTTTTTGAATTATGATTCATTTAGGAGTATACATTGTGTATTTATAACTGAGAGATTAGACGAGGCCGGCCTCCTTGTTTAGTGTATGAAGCGATGAGATTAATTAATACCATGACGCCTAAGAAATCTTTTTGAACAGGTAGGCAGAACGGAGAAAACCAAGCATTCGCTGATATGCAAGTATGGTTATGGATTAAATTGGGGAAAATAAGAATAATACAATTATACACAAAGATTATGTTTGTTTGTAAAAAATATATTTAGAATTGGACTATTTATATTAATTTAAAATTATTTTCGACTATTTTATCTTATAATAAGGAATTATTAGTCCCTTCAGGTTGGGTTATTAGTCTCATAAAGTCATTTAATAGTTTAAAATAAAAGAGATTATTAATTTTAAAATTTATCATGAGATTATATAATTTTTCATAAATAAGAATGATAAAAAAAAAAAAAAAAATAGTCTATAGGATTATTTAAAGGACTATTAATTTTTTATTATGGGATAAAATAATTTAAAATAGTGTCAAATTAATACAAATAGTCCAATTTTAAATATGATGTTTACAAACAAACATAAGTATAATAAGAATATAACTTATACATTATATGCCAATAAAAATATATAAAACATATGTTAGTAAATATCATTTGTTATTTTCTCTCTCCTGTTTTTTTTAATATTACTTGTGCATAATTTGTTTTCATAGTGTTGGTCAAAAATTAAATGATCTACCTACCATTGTATCCATCATGAACGCATGACTATGGACGAACACACCACACCTAATGACTACCAATTGAGCTATATGGGCCAGCAAATTGATTAGGCTAGTATTTTGGGGATTTAGATGAGCATCTTATGCCATGGCCTAGCATGTTAATAACAATATTTCTAAGTACTATTTTTTAGGGAATTAAGGATAATAATCTTAACCTTTTTACAACTCAAACGAAGAATACTTTGGGAGGGATGGAAAAAGTAGGATAGTTGGATGAATTATTTGTTGACTTACTTGTATATCATTGTTATTCATCAAGAAAATGCATCGAAAGTCTGATCCAGAATTTGTAATACAAGTTTAATACTCGATTAAGTCAACAGTTTCATGTGAGATGATGATTAAGAACAGCCATTTCATGTAACAAAGTCTCATTCTTGTTCGTAATTTTATTATTATATTCAGTTTTGGATCCAAATTTACAAAACTATTTAGGACTACTCTATAAATTGTACAATAATTACATCCGATCCGATATAATCCGTTCCGATCCGATGAGTTAACCAGCAAGCAGACTCGTCGGCCTTTCTCCGCCTGATCGCTCTTACCCATCAGGGAGAGAAGAGAACTCTATCTTCTTCTTCAAATGGAGAATCGCAAGTATTTCATAGGAGATCTCCGGCGAATATAGAGTCAGCTGGGTCCCCAGCAGCTCAAGTACATGACTTGCCGGAGGGAGTCGTCGGCCTGGTCTCCGCTGCTACCCCTCAAGGATCCACCGTGATCGGACCCCACCATGCTGGAAATCGGTCGGAGGTCAGAATGATCAACTCCGGTGGAGGGTGATAAAGAAGAAGAGGAGAACCGTTTCTTGCCGTGGTGAAGAGATCTGAGGCCGTACTTCAATTTATGACCGCCCTGGTCGGTGTGGCCGTTCACTACGGCGACACTTGCTGCAACCCAAAGGCGGTTCAAATAACTCATCGTTTAAATTCTTATGCAAATAGTGAAAGATTCTCTACAGAGTAATAGAGTAAACTGTATTGTCTTCCTCAAGGTGTGTTCGTTTGTTGGAAATGGGGGCTCGGGGGAGGGGTATATTTATAGACGGAGAATTAAAGACTGTTTTCGTGAAACCGGAAACCGGAAACAGGAAACGGGGTGAAAGGAAAAGCGCGTTAGAAATGTAACTGGTGGCGCTAGGCCCGGGGTTTATGGATTCTTTTGGACGTATCGAAGGTGCACCGTACGATTTGGGGCTTACCACTTTATCGCCAGACATACATCATGATATTATCGTGTAGACTTCAATAAAATACCTCGTAATAGATTTATTGAGTAATAAGTTGAAATATAAATAGTATTTTTCTTTTAAAATTTTAACTCCTACTAATACTAATATTTTTCCCACATACCAATACCATTATACTCTCTCTATTTTTTTTTTAATTTATCTTTTTAAAGAATAAAATTTATTTATTTTATTTGTCATTTATAAATTTTACGAAAGTATTAATTACTTAGTTTATCATATTATTCTTATATTAAGTATTATTTTATTTATTATTTATTTTTTAAAATAAATTTTAAAAAGTAATATTAAGATTTTATACTCACTTTAATCAATCAAATAAAGTATTAATTATATTTTTTAATTTTTTTTCTAAAATATCAATTAAAAAGAAATGAAAAGAATACCTAATTCAAAATAAATATTTCTTTTGGTCATAATGTATGAGTAAAAGCAATGAGTTTATTTTGGGTTAAATCACTTTTTTTTTATTGTACTGAACACTAATTTACATATGTATTATTGAATTGATTATTTTTATAATTACATTATTGTACTGAAATTTTTTTTACAAAAAATTAAATTTTTTGACCAAGTCTGTTAAAAGTTAACAGACTGCTGACGTGGTATACCACATCATCATATTTTATATATTAAATTGATGATGTGGTATGTCACGTCAGCAGTCCGTTTACTTTTAACAATATTAAATAAAAATTTTAATTTTTATAAAAAAAATCAGTACAATAATACGATTATAAAAAAAAATTATTTAAGTGATATATATGTAAATTGATATTCAGTATAGTTAAAAAAAAGTGGTTTAACCTAATTTATTTTTAATTATAAATTAACTTTAAAAAATTCAATAATATATATATATATATATATATTGGTGTTTAATACAATAAAAAAATATTTAATTCAATTTATTTTTAATTATAGATTAACTTCAAAAAGTTAGTAGATTGAAATGAAATAATACTACCATTTACTTATGACCTCAATCAAATACATGAAATATATCGCGATATCTTGATAGGTACGGAGCTTATCCGAATGAAGGAAGGCTCCTGACTCTTTCCTGATTCCTTCCTAAATGTGGACCCCATGGGCCATAGCCTCCTTTGCCTTTGTTTTTGTGAACAGAAATCTGTCTCCTTCTTGGGATGGAATTGGATGGGCCACGTCCGTGGTAGTGGACAATGCCTGGGGCCAGGGGGACACGTGAATTGCCATTCTTTCTAATAATTGCTCTACTACACCATGGGCTCTGGCCCCACTATCTGCTTTCTCTTTTACTACTTTATTTATTACTTTAGCCTTGTGATAATGAGAAAGTACAAATATAAGAAAGATCAAAGCATTATTTTATTTTACATAATAATAATAATAATACTTATTTTCTATTAAAATGGAGAGTACAAATAAAAAGATATATTTTTATTTTACACTTTTTTGAAAAAAATAATATTTTTATGTTAAAATATAAAATTAATTTTAATTTTTAAAAGCTAATCAGTTTTAATGTATATTTAAACTTCAAGTTAATATAATTTTCTTTGAATTTTGACTTATAAAAATTTTAAATTATTCAAAAAAATATTAATGTCAAGCTTTATTATTTTAAAAATTAAAAAAAATAACATTAATTTTAAATATTAAAATATTTTATATTAACTTTTATAAGTCAAATTTAATTTTATATTTCGAAATAAAAATAATAAATTATTAATTTAATTGACTTGATGACAAACTTAAATATTATATCATATTATACTATTATTAATAAACAGAAAAAATTATGTTGCAACAAAAGTATGACTCTTGTTGCGGGAGACACATCAACTAATTATTCATACATACGTATTAATTTATTAATTATGTCGTAATAAGAGACGTCATTAACATATTTTTATCTTAACATGTAACAAAACTCGTTCATGTATAACGCATGATTCTTTTGTAGAACAAAAATATTGACAGATGACCTTTTTGGTGGAATGAAGAGAATGTTATTTCTATGGTTCTAATTTAGAAATATATTTTGATTTTTTTAAGTTAAATTATAAAATTTAAGATTAATATAAATTAATTTAAGTGTTAAAAGTGAAAAATATAGCAATTAGTATTGTTTGATAAATTTATAATGGTTATGATTTTTTCTTTTAAAATAAAAAAATAAAATCAATTTTAAGATTTTATAATTTAGCTTGAGAAGTCATAATATAACTTAAGCCTTGGAACTGATGGAGTACTGTACTACTGCATTATAAAGCGAACGTGGAAATTAAATCCATATTTTCTTTTATTTTCTTATTTGTTTCCTACGTACTATTCTCTTGGTATATTCAACCCTACAGTTTACGACGTATATAAAGAAAATTGTAGTTATAATTCATTCGTTTATGACAAATTATTATTATTATTATTACTGCTGCTGCGTGTTGTTTCTAACTCATCTTGGCACTTGCCAATGCTACTGATTTTATCTATTGTGTTTTGATTAATAAATAATATTTAAAATAAATTAAATAATACATAATTTTTTCCACACTTACTGTATCTTTTCCCTTTCTTCTGATTACTTTCTCGAAATGTTCCCGAAGTATTATTCTTCCATTATTATTCACAAGATGTGGGACTATCATGATTTAACTTTAGTTTTATCAGCATTATTATTTGGTTTTTGGCCGTTTGTTGAATTGATGAGTGATTGTCATCTTCCCTGTGTGGCCTTAATTATCAGCCCTTTCGTGCTTATGACTGATCCTCTAGATAAGATAGCTGACTGGGTCCACGCATGATAAATTTCTTACACTTCATTTCTTACTCCTGTAAAAGTCTCTCGAGTGGGCTCGGCAGAGGTAGCAAATGAATAAATTTAATGAATAGTGAATTAATAATGGGTAACTAATAAGTTAGGTCATAAATGAGTCATTTTTAAATGAGTATATTTAATTTATTTATTATATAATATTTAATAATTTAATTTTTTACATACTTTGAGAAGTATTTCTCGTATATGTTCATCAATTGATTTAAGAGTTACACATCCATTAATTGATTTTAGAGTGGTAATATTATGACACTATATTTTTTACTTCTCCTTGATTTAAAGAATTTATAGAATTTAATTTAATTTTCCTAGATTTAAGAGATTTGTGTAATTTAATTTACTTCTCCTTAATTTAAGAAATTTGTAAAATTTAATAATTAATGTGATTATTGTATTTGTACTCTTTTTGTAATTATTTTATAAATATATTATTCTTGTAATTATTTTTTAAAAATTATATACTTCTGTAAAGAACCCTAATAAATAAAATGCTAATGGCTCGAGTGCCACCGCTCATGTGTGAAAAAGAAAAATCTCACTCCTTTTGGATCCTATGAAGTATGAATAATCTTCTTCCAAGTGAGAGATTAAATATTGTCTCAACTTGCTTCGATTATCATCTTTAAGCTATCAACAATTGTATAATCATTTAAAACAATTAAGATTAATTCATCAATATTATAATATCAAATCTTTGCCTTTATCACTACTTAATTGATCAGTTTATAATAATGAAAATAATAATCATCTATATTCTATAGCACCTGAATAGGGAGGAAATCCACTTTATTTAATTCTTGACGAATGAGACTTTTCTTAATTTATAAAATAGTACCAAGAATCCATACATATATATATATATATATATTGGATTTGATCCACCTTGTTTTTTTTTCTTTCTCAAATAGCTTAAAAGATATGAACTTCCTCTTTTGTTGTCAATTTTTTCCCCAACTTTCGAATACTATATTATCACAAAATGTGGTGTTGCAATCTGAAGGCATTTTTAATCAAAGTTGTCACAATCAATAACACGTCTATTCTATTATTGATGTTATGCACGATAGCACACCTAATTATAATTATGGCCCCCTTGGATCAAAGGGATCGAGTAATTTAAGAGTAATTTCGATCAAAGGCAGCTATTTTCCAACTTGCCACTATTCTTCAGTCAATTATGGTTCCTTGATGTGATAGACTGATGGATGCTCCTGCATTCTTATTTTATTATTAAAATATAAAATTAATTATCATGATTTGACTTCAAACCTTTATTACTTTTCATCTTATTTAATTCGCGTTAAATTAATATAATAATTTTATAATTTAATATATTATTATATTAATATAATATTTATTATATTTAATTTACTTATTATATGCTTCAACTCATTACAGATATAATATTATTATATTAATTTTAAGATTTTTATTAAATTTTTTAATTGATATATTAATCTATTAGTCAGTAATATAATAAGTTATAAATGGCAAAACAATAATAAATATAATTAATTTAATATTTTGACTTATATCTTATTTTATTCATTATATATAATTATATACTTTAATGAATCAAGTATAAATTTGAATATAATATTATAATTACTATAAAAATATTAAAAATTAATCAAATAAATATATTATAATAACTTATTAACATTATATTATAATTTTATTATATTATATTAATTTTTTATTCGGTAAAGCAAACTCTACATTAGTTTTTAAATGATTGTCACCTTCATATTGTGGGTCTTAATAGCGCTTTAGTGCAAACTGGTCTATTAGTCCATGTAAGATACGCGCTTTGATTTTTGTTTTAATTTTTTTTTCTTTTATGTCATTTTGTAATTTAATAATCTTTATTTATAGATAGTTGTTGAAATTTTATAATTAAATATACAAATAAATAGTAGCATAACAACTTATAGATGTCATTGTTAGAAAAATTATTCGAAAAATAATTTAAAAAATTTAATAAAATAAGATTATCTTTATAATTTTATACAAAATAACAATTATATATATACATCATGTATCTATAGGATGAATTGTTAATACTTGATTGGATTAACACGTATAAATTTTCGACTATCCTCAATATCTCTCTTTTTATAATTTTATGCTGAATCAGGAGTGTGGTCTCCAAAACACTTTTCTGGAAAAATATTTTTACGTGTTTTTCATAGGATAAGAGAGAGAGAGTATACGCTATTTGGTTTTTATCTGATTTGAAATAATAACCTTCTTTACGTATCTGATCAATA
The DNA here is from genome assembly GCA_947179155.2 of Hedera helix. Lineage (NCBI taxonomy): Eukaryota > Viridiplantae > Streptophyta > Magnoliopsida > Apiales > Araliaceae > Hedera > Hedera helix. The sequence goes on along the minus strand of OX359265.1, from coordinate 44,015,955 downwards.
ATATATTTATATCCTTATTGATCATTATCTCTGTAATGAAACTGATTCATATCAAGCTAGGATGAGGATTGTCGACGCCGGGATTTTCGTCGTCTCGTTTTTTAATATTAAAATGTCCTTTTCCAATTTTAGCCTTTAGATTAGGATGTGACTTTTGAAAAGGGTACTTAGTGTCGACGGGGTTTTCGAAATGTCGAATTTTTATGAGCCAATTAACCAGAGTCGCCAGTTGGTATATTTGAAATGGATGTACCAACTCATCCGGATTTAGTTTTCGTAATCGCTGGCTCATATGTGACTCCGAGTTAACTGGTCCGCAAACCGAGATTCATAGAGTTTGGGGGCTTGCTTAAGCGAGGGGAAGGTGTTAGGCACCCCCCGACTTCCGTGAAACACGGTTACCGCAATCTTGATGTTTTTATATCCCTTTAAATCCTAAAATGTGTGTGTGCGCGTGTGTGCGTGTGTGCCTAAATGAATGTTTGTGGTGAATTTTGTTTGGACTTTATATGGCAAATGTGTTTATCTGGAAAGCGTTTTAGACATCCTTTGACCCAATTGACAAGACTTCATTTTTTTACAATAAAGATTGATTTTAATTTCGAAAGCGATGGGGGGTTTTTATTAGGTGTCGTTTTCATAAAACAATTTATAAACTTTTGTCAAATAGGTATCGAGACTATACATTGCCCTCTAATAATAAAATGAACAAAATGAAGGCAACTTCTAGAACTCTTTCACCCTATGCACAAAGTTTAATGAAAACATTTATTTATTTGCGAAATCGTTTTTTATGACCTTTTGGAATCAAATGAAGCCTTTTTGCCAAACATGGATTTAAGTTCGCCAAAACTCTTAATTTTAATCCTCGTGGATCTAATATCCTAATTTGCTTGATTTTATAAAAATCTTTATCATTTCATTCCAAAATCGTTTTCTCGTGTCAAAAGGGAAAACCAAGCATCAAAATAACGTTGCGGCTATTCACGGGCATGTAAGCCATCCGAATAACCCCAAACGCCCACAATCGCACATTTCATTATTACGGGGCCTTAAACCCGATTTTCGATCCGACATCGCTTTAAGACCCGAAAATTACATATTTACAATACAAATGCATCGTCATCGCTACATGCGTTAAAACTATAAAATAAACTAAAAGGATATCATCGGGAGGTTAGGAGGAGATTCTATCCACAACAAATCATCTCTAACCATCCCTAATCCATAGATCCAAACATATATCGACTACATCGGATCTAACTTCAACATATACAAAATCAAACTATATTAAATAGCAATGCACCAAATATTTTCGGATCTAACAGTAGATCCACCCAACAAATGCACAAAAATTAGATCTATAATAACTTAAACAATAAAATGAAATGAGAACTAGATCTAACTATATAAAACCACAAATGCTAGAAACTTAGATTTCTTCACATTTCAAATGAGGAAAGACACGCTTGAATGCTTGAAAATCGAAATAGGATACAATATTATGTAAAGATTGAACAAATGAGGAAGAATCCTCACCTTTTCTACCAAACCCGAAGGTTTCTCTCTCTATTCCGCCATTTTCTCTCTCTAAAAACCTTCAAAATTTTCTCTATTTTTTTCTCTCGGACGAAAATGGCGATGTATAGCTGATCTCCAGGCAGCCGCAGATGCATCTGCGGCTGGCCGCATATGCATCTGCGGCTGCCTGCTGTGGCCGTCTGAGCCGCCGCCTCGGCTGCCGTGTGCCGCCCTCGAGCCACGCGAAGCCCCAAAAGTCGTTGGCCGCAGATGCATCTGCGGCTGTCTGGCTTCCTTTTCTCGATTTCCGTGCCACGCGGTCTTAAATCGCCAATTTTTGCTGTATTGTTTTGGAAGACTGTATTTTTTGCAATCCGAAAATCCCTGGAAAACGTGCCATATTGTTCTGGGAGGCTAGTTCGGCGGGCTGCGACTTGATATAGAATTTGATAATTGTGTCTGGCTTCCAGGGGGCGCTGCCCCCTTTCCACCCCCGCCAGCTCACCGGCGAGCTGGGCAGCCGCTCGCTCACCGGGGAGCGAGACCCCCGAACATCGTAAGCGGAGTGGCCATTAGTCGTCTTATGTGGTCAGCTCAGGCTTTTCTGGATCAACTGTTCGCCTTGCCTCAAGTGACCGGATGCTCGTTGTCCGTTGTGACGGTTTTGACCATAAATCGCTGGGGTGGCTTTGTGCTGGGGTCCACCTTTCTTTCCGCATGTCGGGTTAAATGACGATTTTGCCCTCCTGCCAGGGTTAGTAGAGAAAGTGCAAAATTTGGGTGTCTACAAGGATCATAAGAGATTCCTATTCTGACTCAAATATTTATACATATATTATTATCTAATAATAATATACTAAATAAATATTAATTATAATTAATTCTACTAAATAATTGTAATTGCACTTCAATCCAGTAATTAAATAAAATAAATAATTTACTAATAAACTATAAATATTTTCTATATAGACGTACATAAATATTTCAGAATTAAATATAATCCCAATATATTTAAACTAATTTCAGAAGTCCATAATTTATCTTCATTTGATCATAAATTGATTTAACAATTAAATTAATCCTTTTAATAATAAATATTAAAAGACTTGGTCAAGATTCTATGATCAATAATAAATTATCTTATGAAAAATCTTATAGATATTTTGACAATAATAATGTTCCTGGTATTAATTAAATATATTAATTAACACTCCAAGGTATTAACTAACACAATATAATTTTACTCGTTGGAATATTAAATTAATATATATAACAATATTAAGTCCATTATTATTTCAAAATTAAGAAACATTCACGAATTAGTATTTATGTAAAAATATTTTATAAATAAAATATTATTACACGATCCGTTTAATACACATTGTTAATGCACTAGTACTTTAATTAAAAGTCCAACTTCCATGATCAAGATAAATCATCTTTATTAAAGCACTATAACCTATATGATAATATCTCTAAATTATCATAGGTTATAAACTATTATATATTTATTTATATATATTATATATGATTTATATATTCTGTCTATAATACTTATTTATACACATAAATCATAATATATATAAATTTGAGATTTATATAAATAAATTAAATGACCATTTAATGAATGATGAATAATGTACTTTTATTAATAAATAAATATCTAACATTAATAAACATTAAATAAATGGATAAATATGATTTTTATTAAAAAAATCCAACAGTCATGACAATTTAGATTAAAGTAGTGGTAATTATTCAAGTACATCAATTTTTAGCATTTCAAATTAATTTAGCTAGTAATAATAATAATAAATTATTTTTTTTATTTTGTATTGAGTGTAAATTTGTTAAATTATATACATTCTAATTGAATTGAAGAGGTTATTGAAGTCGAAATTTACAAAATTTTAATTAAACAATGAATGACAATTAGTATTATTAATACATGCATGTGTTGAGTCACAAATTCTTTCATTTTATTCTTGTATTCATAACACAATTAAATTGAATATTAAATTAATTTATGTAAAAAAATACAATTACTTATAACTAAATATCATTATGATAAGATAAATTCATAAAATTTGAAAAACAAACAAATATAAATGTCTCTTACCAATGCAAAAAATTTCACACTTAACATTGACCACTTCAATTAATTTATGTATCAACAGAGTCATAAATTAAATATCCCGTACTTTTAGATATAGGAATCGACTAGTGATGCTTTAGACAACTAGGTCGCACATGATATCCAAATTTCTTCCACTTTATATCTGCTAAAAAATTATTCTCTTGAGTGGAGTATCAACTTTTTTTTAAGACATTGAGACAAATAATGGAGTATCAACAAGTTTCCTTATAAACCGCTTTTTTAATTAATTGATTTATGGAATACAAACCACCCCATCAGTTGATGTTCAAGCATGGCTTCAATATATGAATTTGAGAAGTGTTCAAATTCGAGCCCAACTTGAGAAATGCTAGCAATGTAAAAAATGAAAATGATTTGAGAAATTGATGAGAATTGACAGCTTTTGTTTTACTATTAATCAATTAATGTTACAATGGCATTACTATATTAATTTCCAGCATATACAACTTTGGATCGAGCGTTATCGTGTATTAATGTGGCCTAATAAAACAGTTAGCTAGCTCTGTCCCCAGCAGTTTAAGTACATGACTTGCCGAAGCGATTCGTCGGCGGCCTCCTGTTTTCTTCTAATATTCTCCACAAATTCACTGGCAGCGTCGGAGTCTTGTACGGAAGACAGTGGCCGAAGACTAGCGGGACTAGTGGCGTTGGAGGAGAATCTGTGCTTGCCTTGACGGAGAGCTCTGAGGGCCGTTTTCAGCTCATGAGCCTGGTGATTATGAACGACGGCAACACTCGCTGCCACCCAAATACGGTTCAGATAACTCATCCTAGACCTAGATAATGTATTGCTTTTTCCTTTGCTTAGCTTTGGTGAAAGATGGAGATGGGGAATGAAGGATGGTGGTATATAATATTTATAGGAAGGGGAAGAAGAAGAAGAAGATAAATATGCAGTGTTTGGGTGACCAAAAAGAAAAGGATATTATTTCTTTTTTAAGAATAATAAAAAATTAAAACAGGATACTAGTACTCATACTCCTGATCGGGGAGCAAGCAGAAATAAGGGTTGGGGTGGCGTGCGGTGGGGTGGGGTGGGGTGGGCAGTTTTGTATATTCTGTTGGTCGTACGTACTAGTGGTATTGTACTAATTAACCACAAAAAATTAACTCCAATTCCAAAATCAATTTAATTTAATTTTCTCATGAGATTTTGATTGAAATTTACTTTTTCGATTAAATTAAATAAATTATTCCTCCTTTTTATTTTTTTAAATTTCTATTACTGTGGAAAAAAAAACTAAATATTAATTTATTAAAAATATTGAAAAATTATTTTAGACAATAAATAATTTTGAAATTAAATTGCTTATTAAAGATTAAATTAACAATTGTACATTTGATGTCGTAAGAGTCGAGAACTTCTTTGGAACGATAAAAATTGTGGTGCAAAACGAAACAATACTTCTATTTAATTATTACGTACAATATAATTTTTAATAATACGATATTAAAAAATTATTGCAAAATTACAATTACTCCTAATGAATTATCAAAGTTCTAAATCCTACCTCCTAGACTGGCCTGATGAACAACTGGCGTGTGACTAATACTATTTCTATTATAGTGACTCTAAAGAGAGTTAATTTGTCTTCTTCTTATTGTTTGATTAATTGGTGATGATTTTTGATCAGTCATGACTCATGACAACTTCATAATTGTGCATCTCCCTGATAATTGACGTAACTGATGTCTTATTATCTTTCATGTTGGAATATTTTATATGAATTTTATATCAAATTTTTTTAGATAAATTAATAAATATAAAGAAGTTTTAATTTAATGGATTAATATTTTGAATAAGAAATAATGTAACATATTTGTTAGGTTAATCTGTACAGTGTGCATTAATGATGAATTAATATATGATGAATCGTACATTTCTACTACAAATAGTATCAGAACTTAGTTAATACTCCATAGTAAAACACATTATCAAGTTGCGTTTGACTTTGGCGTGATACAGTAACATTAGAGCCGAACACGACTCTTGAAAAACTCAAAAAATGTGTATTTTATGGTGACTATTCTAGTGTGATACTTGTGAATGACTATTCAAATGAAATATGAAGTTTGTTGGGATATTTCGCATAAATCTTATATCGAATTAGAATTGAGTAGGACTCTTGAAGGACTCAAAAAAAATGTGTTCAATGGTAACTATTTTAGTATAATAGTTGTTATGGGTGTTTAAGTGAAAGGTGAAGATTATTATGATATTCAGGGGTGGCTCAAGACAATATGAGGCCTAAAGCGATATTTTTTATTTTTTTTTATAATGCTAAAGTGATATTTTTAATGAGACCTTCTATGTTTGATACATCTTTTATTGACTTTTATGATCAAATTGATCATTTTTTAAATAAATATATCTTATTATTATTTAATATATATGTAAAAAGCCTATAAATATTATAAATTATATAAAATTTAGTACATATCTCAATGTTTACTTTTTTAAAAATCTAAATATATCTATGTTTAATTGTTAATTTTAAAAATGGTCAATTTGACTATAAAAATCAATGGAGAACTTTTATTTTGGGACGGAGGGAGTATTAATAATTTTTATTTAAATGAGATTTTTTTTTATACTGTTATTTTTTTTTACATATTTAATATTTGAATTGAATTATGGGCCCTAAAAAATTATTTGGCTTATATTTTTATAAGACCTTTTTATATGAATTATTTATGATATTCAAAAATTTGGGGCCTTTTTTGAAATGGGGCCTAAAGCGCGCGCTTTTTTTTTTATATAGTAGGGCCGGCCCTGATGATATTTCACATGAATCCCATATCGAAAAAAATTAAAAATTAAAAGTGTAAATGAATTAATAAGTATGATAGATATTCAATCTAATAATTAACCTTTTGGATAAGAAATCTATCTAACATACTTGTTTAGTCAATCACTCACGCCCATAATGTCATTAGTAAATACTTTATAGGTTTTAGTAATTAAAATGATGTTTTAATCTTTCCCTTCTTATTTATATTTTATTAATAAACCAAAAAAATATTAGCACTCAACAGTTACCTAAATTTTTTAAACTTAATTGAATTTAGCAAGTTAATTAACCATAGGTTTAGTTTATAAGCTGGGATAAAAGAATCAAACAAATAAATTGTAACAGAATGAATGAATTGTTCCCCAACAAACATACTTCGGCTTTACGTTAGGCATGGGTTTGGAAAGGGAATGAAGCCCATCCCCCGTTTGAGATCATCCTATAATATATCCATGGTTTTACGTGAATGTGGGGCCGGGTTGCACTTTAATTTTGGATGTTTGCTATCTTTTATGAACGATCCTAACAAAACAATATACAAGTTGATTAAGAAATTATATGTTTGTAAACACTAATATTTTACTCTCTTTATTCTAAAATATTAAAATAAATTTATTAAAAATATATAAAAAAAATGAAGGGGATAATTTATTTTCCTGAAAAACAATACAATCATATATTTGTAATCATAAAATTTATTATACTTATTCGTATTTTCTATATATTGTCATCAAATTGAAATATTTAAAACAATTATTATAGTAATCTTTTATATATCGTGAGAAAGAGAAATATAGAAGAGATACATGCATCCAGAAAGAAGTGGGACTTGTGAAGGAGCAGGTGGCAATAGCTTATCCGAATAGAGTCTATGACTCATCATTGTTCAACCAATAATAGGGCTTTGGGACTCTCAAATAGTAACATAAAATAAAGGATTAAAAAACTATATTTAACTATAAAAATATGTAACTTAATCAACTTCAATAATAATATATAATTTGAATCATAATTAAAAAAATTATTCTATATTTTTGAAATATATGAAAGCGAGGAACATATTATCCTCATTTTCACTCCAAAGAAGATTTTGGATAGTAATTGAGTATGTGATGCGTAAGTTTTTAACTAGAAAAACTATACGAGGAATTGGGAGTAAAAATATAAAAAAATAAAATTATAAATATTTATATTTAATTTTTATGTTTAATTATCATATTTTTATAGAAAAACTCTTTTAACTAAATTATAATATGATATATCGTTATTATAATTTAAATATTGTCTCAACTTTCTTAAATTATCATCTTTTAAGTTATTAACAAAAATAAGTATAAGCATACAATACTTAAATATTATATTCATCTTAATCATTAAAAAATAAGACATAACATTAAAATTCATGTTATGCCTTACTCTTTAATGATTAAAATAAATATAATATTTAATTTTTTTTATTTGAATATTGTATATATAAACTTGTTTTATCAACAATTGTATAATTATTTAAAACAAGATTAATTCATTAATATTATAATATCAAATCTTTGCTTTTATCACCACTTAATTGATTTCACGAATCCTCCCCCATCCCACCAAAAGATAATAAATTTATAACAATGAAAATAATCCTCTATATTATATAGCATCTGGGTAGGGCATCCACTTTATTTAGTACTTTGATGAATGAGACATCGCTTAAAAAACCTTGTTTAATATTCCCACTTGAATCTATAAAATAGTACCAACAATCCATATCTATCTATCTATGTATATATATATATATTGGATTTGATTGACCCCTTTCTTTTTAAAATAGCCTCGAAGATATGATATTCACCAAAGTTAAAACACTTGTTTCTTTCATTTCCATGGGTAGCACAATATCATGCTGCAGAATCTAAACACATTATGATAAACTAGACTCAACTAATAAACTCTTAGCACAGATTAATGGACTGCAAAATCATTTCGGATCTCATTACTTTCCATTCATTCCACCAAAAAATAAATTATAAACTAAAGCAGATTTTGGCTCTTTAGCCAATTGTCAGCAAAACAGCCTATGCATAGCATACTGCTTTCTTTATAGGCTTATAGCTGTCTGTCTTGTCTGTTGAATATATACAATTTATTTTTTGGACAACTGTTAAATAAACAAATTAAAGAATTAGTAATCCATTTCTGCAGGACTTTTAAGGGAACAGAAACACAAACAACAATAGCTATACTACCACCAGTAAAAAAAACAAGAGCAATAATACTCATGTAACACTAATGATCAGAAGCAGCAGCAGCATAAAATCACAGGGTTTGTAGACAATACCTTATACTGACAAAAGGTTTTTAATCTAATTTGTTACTAGTAGTTGATTGAATCGACTTCTACAAACTCTTTGATCTTACTGTGTAGAAATCAAGAGCATAATAAAGTCTATTACACGAATTTTACGCTAATATAATTCCGTGATTTAGATATCAAATAAAATTCCCGTTACTCTAATGACAATATGATGTGGATATTGATGGTTGAAAGTGCATGCATGATTGTCTCGTTCACTTTATTAGTTGTTCCATTTGATCTGTTTTTCCAGAATGAGCTTCAAAGATTCTGCAATTCTACAGACCTCTAATGAACAAACGCTAAATACATATATCAAAAAATTCTGGGTCATCAAGTATAAGCAAATTCATTTTTTTAAGATACGGATAGTCGGATAGATACTACATAACTTCTTAGTTTGGGGGTTCTTAAATCTCGTTTCACTAAAAGTGTGTGTTCAGTGGCTTCATGTATATTTTCAATCACAAGACAAAAATGGTTCGAATTTTCTGCTTTAAATATTCAGGGGATCACAAAAGTCTCTTTTCAAAGTTCTTAGAAGCCTTTTTATGAAGTTTGATTGTCTACACAGTGAGACTCGGGGCAATACCAGCCATAACGTACAATACTTCACAGGATCAAGCAACTTTTTGCAAATAAAAAAAAACCTTTGTCTAGTTAATTTCCGACTAGAAGTAAGAAGGTGCAAGGACAAGGTCAAATACACACCTATATCTCGATAAATCAAATGGACATCTGGTTTACCACTTGGAGATCCTTGGCCACTGCAGATGGGTTTAGAATTTACTATCTCATCACAAAGACTTCTGCTCAACCTCCTGCTAGAAACAATCCCCTTTACACTGAATCAACCCCCCTTCAACCTGCTGCTGAGCAAGATATCTTTCCCTCCTCTCTTTCTACAAAGCAAATGCAATGGAGTAAATTAGGATGTAAAGTGATTCATAAATAGTTGTAGTAGTTAACATAAGCCTGATGTGATAAGGAGAAGTATCGGTCAAATGTTGAAACACCTCACCCATTCATCTATAACAAGTTCTTCCCCCACAAACCTCACGCCTGACTCTTCTGGACGCTTTTTGTGTACCTCCAGCTCAGCCTCAGCCAGTTGACGATTCAGTTTCTCCAGTGCCTTAAAAGGACTCAAACCATCACAAAATCATGAGAGCACTCTCATATAGACAAAGTGTATGTAAATGCAAAAAAGTGCTAATTAATCCTACTTACAAGAGAAGGATGTTCAGTGTCAAGGAAAACAACTTGCAAAATTTGCTCAACTAATACTAGTTCCTTTTGCTCATCAAACTGTGAATATATCAAACAAAATTCTATAATCAACAAAATTGAAGTTAAACCCACTATAAATTTGAATGTGTTAATTAGGAATAGATACATATTTACAATAGAAACAAAGTGTTTATATATAGTTTAGTGCCAATTATTCAAGATTTGAATGAGAGTCCAAAACATTATGTAGCCACTGATGCAGAGTTATCAATTAAATTCAGTGATTCAAAACAAAACATAATATTTTCACTAGTACCAAAATCATTGTCATTTCAAATGGTGTGTAAACAAATGATATAACCAGAAGAAAGTATCGCAGTCATGAAGAGGAGTTACATTTAAACATCACAAAGAATGCACAACTCATTAACGAAGTTCACTTCTTTTTTACCTTCTTATTCTTGTGAGTGGATTAGTTAGTGCAACTTGTAGCCAAATTCTTTTGATATCTCATGTGCCAATCAAGTGCAAGCTCTACAATCTCAAGCATCTGGCAACATCTTATTCAATCACAAGAAACTTGTCTACTTAATGAATTGCCTTCTTTAGTTCTTTTTTACCTTTTCTTTTCCTTGATCTATCACTTATTTTCATTTACAGTATGTAATTTAAAACTCTAAAAGACATGTCTTAAACATAATACAAGCCTTTAAAAGCAGCTCTGATTGTATCTGTGCAGATAATAGAAGTGGGCTCGGAGAAGCTAGCCTAGTAAAAAAACAAAACTCAACAAAATGATATATTATTTGTTCAAAGGCAATATACAAGCCAACATCAGCCAGACCCACGGCTGCTAGTCTAGACTGAACAAAAGAATTTGAACCTACTTCATAAGTATAAATCAAGCTTGTTTAGCAAAGAAATGCAAGCTTTGATTTTATGGAACAATCAATCAAATTCTGTAGGTGACAGAATGATTTCAAACTTGTCATTCCTCCTTTTTCCGTGAGACAGAATTTCCAGAATCTTGAAGATGTGTTATAGCAATAGCAAAATTTATGTAAGGACTATTAAAAAAAAGGGAAAAAATGGGGGGGGGGGGGGGGGGGGGGGGGGGGGGAAGCAATAAAATAGGATATAAATATGCCTAATAAAAACCTTTTTTTGTTGTTGTAAATATATCTAATTGAACAGTTCATGGCTTAAGAGTGCTATTCTAGACCCCAATTTATAACTTAAAACAATCGGAAATCTGCCAAATAAAATCACTACAAAAATTTACCAACTTTCAGAATGCTTCCTGTCATAGACATTATAACTGAAATACAGCATGCTCGCCATCAAAATCAAGTTTTTGCATATGATGACTAAAGCATGGAAAATCAATGAAAATAACAAAAGAACGGTCAGCCGATTTACCAACTCTTGTACGTAATCCATTTTTCCTTTCACTTTTAAGCTCATAATCTTGAACTTGACCTGGCTCTTCTGACCTAGTACTTTCTCATCATTCTCTGGTTGCTCCACAAACTTGAACACTATTGAATAAGCAACAATGAAGGTTACTAAAACCTATCAGAAAATCACAATTAACAAAACAGAGAAGGATGCTAAACTCGGTAGAGGTAAGCCAATTCTCCAATCATCCCAAATCCACATGAAGCAAAATGGGGGAAGGGTTGTGAAAATGGAAAATTAAGAATGATAATATTACCAGTTGCAAGAATATTTTCCCCAGGAGCAAGTATTCCCCCGGGAGGGCACATGTAACAACTCTTTGGCGCAGTTGTTTGGAACTAAAACATCATCAACAGATCACCGCTTAAGATTATAGGTTAGTAACCAGATACAGTAGTAATAACGTAAATCAGACACCATCTGGATGTAATAAGAATAGAGTTAAACCAGACTATGAATCAACACAATTTTCTGGTATTGTGTAGGTCAGGGTGGCAGGATATCCTTTGTCATTCTCTGAGTTAGCCACAAAAGTTCAGATTGGTCACCCATTTGTACCACTTATGCAATCTTGCAAGCAAGATTTACCACATTTTAGTATTTTTCCTACGCAGTTCTTCCAAATTTGTTTTATTAAACCACTATAAATCTTGATCAAATTTACAGCCACAATATTTTTTTCATGAAGTTGTTAGTCCAGTACTCTTAATTTACTTGGTGGGTGGCAGAATACTTAAAGGTATTCATTAGACTACCATTTTATAAATTTGCTAGTAAACTATGAGTTCTTGCAAGCTATACCCACAAATTATCTTATGCATCTAATAACACATCAAAAATCAGCATTGGGAAAAAAGAAAGAACAAATAGTGAGGAAAAAAGCTATATAGTATATCCCGTACCTTGAAAGCTACATGAAACTTGCTTGTGTTTTTAATCCTAATTGCGCTCCTGGCTTGTTTACCAGGTTCATCTAGAGACGAACAGAGTCCAATCAGAAAGGCAGATGAAAAATATCTTTAAAAGAAAGCTGTTCAACCACATAGATAGCACAAATATTTCTTATCAGTGTCAAAAACATAAAAATATGACAAAACCAAACTTAATTACTCTTTTCAGAACATAGCTGATCGAGAAAGTTACCCCAACATTAAAAATGCCAAACAAACAACAAGCACAATTATGTTGGAGAACAAGCATTGTCTAGACTTAGATTGATGATCCAAGCATTCAACTCTAGTAAAATTACTACATAAAGATATAGTTACAAGCACATAAGAACTCAGTTAAGTACAATAGAAATTCCACGTTTCGGATAGATTAAGAAACAATTGTGTATGAAATCAAAGATTAAACACTGAGAATCATAACAGATATAGAATAGAGACTGAATAAAGAAGACCCAAATCAGAAAATCTAAAAATGAAGAAATAATCACAGAAAAATACGTCAAATTATATGTCCAAACGCAACACAAACACAATATATACACACTCGTATATATGTAATGGGTGAGGGAGAGAATCTATATGTGAAACATACAGGGGAAGTAGAGCTTGTTCCGGGGATCAAGACTGAGCCTACGCCTACTGGGAAGAAGAGACATTGCCATAGACGAGACTAAATTGGGAGAATGATGATGATTAGAAGATGGATCACCAAGCTGATTTTGGTTTTGCTGATGAATCTTGTTAACACTAGTAGTAGAATCGGTGGAGTACCAAAGCGGTATTCTGCAAATACTCCGAACTTTTTCTACTTCAGAGTGTGATTTATCGTTAGCAACAGCAGCCATTGCAGGAATCTCACTTCTCACTTTGCTAACGAGCTTAACAACAGGAGCTCAAGGAATGGCCAATGTGAAAATTTATATACCATTTTATATGAGTGAATTCATATATCAACCGAGTCAACCTACTAAATTTTACAATTAAATTTCGTGTTTTCAAATATAAGGATTAAAGTTGATAATAAATGGTCCAATTTGGTAGAAAAGAACATGAATAAATGTATACTGACAGGTTATGATTTTGGCACACGTTCTTTAATAAATGCCATCAAAAGAATTACCTCATAAGTTCAAGTAACATATTTATCAACTTTTCTATGAAAACATGATAATTGGACATAAATACTTTATAATTTCATCTATTTATATTTTTATCCTTAATTGGGAGTCAAAGTACGAATGGATAAAATTGTAGAACACTCGTGTCCAATTATCATGTCTCCATAAAAATTTTCCATATTTTAATGTGACCCCCTCCAAAAGCAAATCTGATTTTTCTTTCTAATCAAATTATCCCTGTTTACATATAATTCTCCTCTGCTATGAATAGGGCTAGTATACTACTAACATTGCTACGGCATAAACTTACAGCTGATTTCTATTTTGTAAAGTCCCACTCTCTCAAATTTTCAAATTTCATGAATCCATAAGCTCTCGGCATTAAGCCTCCGACACTTCGTTCCACTACAAAGCAATTGCTGGCAAAAATGATTAGAAATACCAAATTAAGTGCTCATGATTGTAGGCCAACATGTGTCCTAAACCAGTTGTTAGTTTCAAGTTGGCATGAATACAGTCAAAAGTGAATAGAGTTCAAGTCTAATTTATTAAAGATAATGTTCCTTGTCATTTATCTCAACTCTGTTTTTTCCGTCGGATATGAGTTGCAAAATTGAAGGCAACGGCAGCAAGTTCGAAATCAACAGTATAACGTTACCATAAGCACACAGAAAGATCACAAATTTCCCCAAGGGCAAAAATTTAGGTTTCTATCCGCAATAAAAAATAACTTATCATGAGCCACAACATACCAAGCCAATGATCACAGAGGGGGCGTGCTCCCACTAGACACCAATCATTTTAGGCTAAATCAAAATGGCAAATTATAGATCGTTTCAATTCCAACCATCTTCCAGGTGACAACACTGTATGAAACAATGTGCCAAAATGTAACCTCAATGTGAGCTATGCCCACAGATATAACTAACAGTTCTCTAAGAAAGCTTAACCCGCCAGACCAAATCAAATACCTACAATCAGCAAGCATTATACAACCAACATAGAATAAATAAGCAGATATTGTTGAACACTTCTAAGCACAAAAATAAGTAAATAAGTCTTCGTCAGGCAATCTAAACATCAAGTAATCAAATCCAGTCATTCTATCGCAGTACTTAGAATACACATTAAAAGTAGTCTTCTAGTCGCGATCCGCTTCCTCTAGTTCCTCATCCTCTGGTACCCCGCGCATATATAGAACATTATTACACCTGCAGATGCTCAGAAATTTGGAGCACTCTTTTCAGTAAATATATATACATAAATAAGAGATGCAAAATTCATATTTTCTACTTTAGCATATTGTTTTAATTTAGGGTACAATTCAAAAGACCACATGTTGTTTACCCAAATTCTTGAGTCATCACCTATGGTTCGGAAACTATCGTTTCACCACGTGGTTTTACATTTAGTATCACAACGGCAACGATTTTTGACTAACACTATTAGTTTTCGTGATTGAAGACTCTTCTAACCTTTACATTTTATTTTTCCTAAATAATTTTGTCTTTACTTTTTTTCCCTACAGCATCTCAAATCTAAAATAAATAAAAAATTATTAACTGCATTATAGCATTAGAATTAAAATTAAATCCTCTATCAATAATGAATAAAGTTAATTTATGCATATTAAATAAATAGTAAAAAAATAATAGACAAATTTACTATCAAATAAATTAAAATAAAATTGAATCTAATCTAAAAGCATTTTCTAACGTTAAATATTAAATAGCATTTTCTTCATTTTTTTCCTAACATTAAAACTAAATGAATTAAAATTAACTAAAATAAACTTAACAAGAAAATTAAAAATTACGTATATTTTTTTTTTTTTTTTGCTAATATTAATTTTAAATTTTGAAAAATTGTATGTAAAGTATATAAAAAAAAGGACTAAAGTATAATGATAATTTTTTAAAAAAAGGACTAAAGTATAATGATAATTTAAAAAAAAAAGTCAATGACTATTATACACTTGATATTTTATTTCACCCACTTCTTTGCATTGTAAAAAAAATAAATTAAAAATAAATTTTAATTAATATAATTGACATATTAACAGTAAATTGAATAATATTAAAATTAAAGTATATTAAACTAACATTAATTATATACTACTTAAAACTTAAATAAGGAGCACTTCAAAAAGAAAAAGAAAATATATTATGAAACTAAATAAATACTTCAAAAATAAAACCCAAGAAGGCAGGAACCCAGATCAATGAATAATGTTATTCGTGATAAAAAGAGCTTCCATTCTTCTGCTCTAAAAAAATACTTCTTTTTCTTTATGCTAAACCCGATTCAAATAAATTCATGACGAAATTCTTGCTTAACACCTAAATCAATTAATACCAACAAACAAATACAAACTCAACATTAAAAGATCCCAAAAAAGCCAAACATAGACATTACTTTCAAATAGTCTCATCTCCGACTCATCTATCATATCAAGTTGCTGAAAAAAGAAAAAGAAAAATCTGCGAAACTTTACTGCAAGATCTGACCGGAAAAATGAAAATGGGAAAGAAAATAGAGCAACTTTTTGCCGAAGTTCTCAGCTGTCCTCGCCTTCCCCAAGATTAACATGTTGGAACCCCCTTCGATTCATTGCATAGATCCATTAGTATTCCATCTCGTGGATCCGTTGGTATTCCATCTCGCAACTCAGTTGCTATTCCATCTTGTAGATCTGGTAGTTGGAAAGATAAATGGAGCATACCCCATATTTGGTTTGTACTATGTTATTTTTATTTTTTTGCAATTTGGCTTAAATTAGTTTAATGTTAACTTAGTTCTATTTCTAAGTTAATTTTAGTGTTGCTTTACTATCAACGTTTACCTAGTTTAGATTTTATTTTTCTTTTTTGTAGTTTTTTCCTTTTTTTATTTGAAGAAAAGTACATGTACTTGGAAAAAAATTAGATATATTTAGGGATATTGGTCAATGAGCGGCAGACTTGTTAACTTTAAGGAAGACTTGAGGTTATTATTGTCATTTAAATGCAAATTGTCATGATTGAGGAACACTTCACTCGCCAGTGAATGCCACTTGTTAATTTGGATGGAAATGAGGTAACTTGATACTTGACAACAAACCATGGATGGTGAATCAATAGTTTCCAAACCACAGGTGGACTAAAAAATTTGGGTAAACCACAAGTGGTTTTTTAATTTTATTCTTTAATTTATTGTATTCTCCCCTATTATGCTTTTATCAGCTCCCAACGCATAACAAGTGAAATTAATCATATAATTCAACAAACCATCCTAAAGTGATGAAAATACCTGATCAGTATCTCTCCAAGGTTCCCTGTGAATTGTCCATCAATATATTCTTCAGAGTTTGCAAGCTGCAATTTAAATTGGCGTCAATGATAACAAAGCAGAACCAAAATGGATAGACAAATATCAGTTTATAAACCTTCACCAAATAATTCTAAAGGAAAGTTCAAGGAACTTTTAAAACATAGTGGAACCATAAAAGATTATTTATATTGGTCATAATAGCAAACACTATATTGCTCTAAAGAAGATTATTCAACTGGTGGCCTAAGAACTACAAACCACAGCCTGATACAAGGAAACAATGATTTCTAAATACAAATATATCGGAAAGTTGACTTCATGATTTGGGTATAGCTTTACCTGCAAGTTCATGTACGAATCCACAGAGACCAGATAACCTGAAAGGAAATTTCCAATTATCAAGTGCCAGGATAACAAATAATAGGGGAAAATAAATTTTAACACAGCATATACAAACTATCACAAAGACCTAAAATGAAATTTAAAATAGACAGGAACATCTGAAAGTAGATTACCTTTGTACTCCATGCCCCACTTCAATTTGACAATGATAGGTTTTCCAGTCAAATTGTTCAAGAAAGGCTTCGGATTAACTGGAACAGTCTACAATATTAAAATAAAAAGTTTCAAGCAACAGGGTATGTAACAAACTTCTACACAAAATAATATATATATGGCCAGTATACTCAAAAGCATACACAAAGGTTTGTTCAAGAAGGGCTTCGGATTAACTGGAACAGTCTACAATATTCAAATAAAAAGTTTCAAGCTACAGGGTATGTAACGAACTTCTACACAAAATTATATATATATGGCCAGTATACTCAAAAGCATACACAAAGGGTTGTTCAAGAAAGGCTTTGGATTAACTGGAACAGTCTACAATATTCAAATAAAAAGTTTCAAGCTACAGGGTATGTATATATGGCAAGTATACTCAAATGCATAAATAATTATCAGATATAACTCAAGATGCAGAATTATCTCTGGTTGCAAGTAATATTGATACAGTTTTTTTTAGCAATAATACGCATCTGAACAGCTTAGAGCATTCTACTAATCCCACAAGTACGCATCCCCAACAAGGGCCGTGCACCGGCCAAATTTTTGGAGTTGGCAAGTTTTGATTGTGTGACCTCTCCCTTATTATGGTAAAGCACATAAGATTAGATACAGTTAGGCACCAAAGCTTAGAAGTATCAACACGTGTAGATTGTAGGTACGACATGAACACTAAATAAAACTATATAAGAACAATTATGATGGTACCAAAGCGCAAGATACAATTATTGATGCTCTCAAAGATGTACTTAAGTTCTCCCACACTGCACAAGTGAGATAGTATATACTATCTTCTTGGCATATTGATGCTGGAAGCTTATTTGTTAGAAGGAATTAAGAACTCAAATCTGAAATCACAAGGCTATCTCTCAGCAATCATCAGTTTCTTATAGTTCAGTTGATCATTAGATCATGCTTTCGCTCAATTCTTGCAATGGCACTGCTAGATGACTCAAAGGAAGAGATTTCGGGTTAACTGTTTCGCTACTATAATTTTGTTCAAGAGCCCATACGTCAGGTACATTTAGCTACCTCTCCTCTAGAAACAATATTCCTTGCCTGCCATAGCTATGAGAGTGTCAAGCTCATAAGGTCTGTAGCTTACAAGATAAATGCAATCATATATATTCAACGCCGCATACCACCATCTTCAACCAACCTCCACCATACGCCAGCCCAATCAGATTAAGGATCAAGGAAATCAGGATGTAGTTGCTAGCCTAGATCTCGTATTTCCCACGTAGTCCTGGGGGGTGGTAAGGAAAATATACTACGTAGAATTTTTTTTAAAAAAAATTGGATTATGACATCCATTTGATGGCACCTTTCTATTACTTTTAATGAAAATAGGTATCTATGAAAGTCGAAGGTAAACACCTTTATTTCTGGGTCAGTAAAAGGTAAACCACCTAACCAAGATGGCACTACCACCACTGCATGTTTAAGACTAAAAGCTAGTAGTGAGCGCTCTAAAGGAATATCTTTTGATGAGCACACAAAAAGGTACCCATTGAAAGCATCATTCTCGTAGCAGAACACAACTACAATTTCAACACAAACCAAAAGGCACACTTTTATTACATAAAAATCAAATTTTACCAAGGAACAGCCTGTGGGAATGTTTCAAGAAGCCTTAACTCACTGAGTGTGTGCTCTGGCATCTTTCATGTAAGTTTAGGATGGAACTTTCGTGACTAATGATGAGCTACCTCGAAAGAATGAACTTCATGTAGATAATGTGCCTTGACATTAGATAACACCATAACAGCGTACTTTCCATAACTCCCTCATTGTGTATGTACTTCCAAGGTCACACGAGTAAAGCTAAATTTCTAGACATATGTGAAGCATATAAAATGGAAACAGTAAACCAGGGGAAAGCTCTGAATAATTCTTCCACCATGTTAAATTAAGGGGATTGGAAAGTTCTATTGATCGAAAAAGAGGGCAAATCATCAAGATAATAAGTTTGTTGGGTCAAAACAACAGCTTACACCTGAAAACTGACTAATAATGGTAGATCTCTAAACAAGAACAATGAAATATTAAAGCAATTTGGGTAGAAGTAGTTTTCCACAAAATTTATTGTAGAGGTTGATCAAAGAACAAACTATTGCTACTATAGCTCCAAAGAAATTCGGGTGATTTCTTTGGATTACACTATTACTTTTTCTGCCTGTAGAAATGGTTGTCCAATTTACAAATATTTTAGGGTTAGGGACTCCACATCAATTACAGACCTAAAGAGACAAAATTCCACACACATTTTAGTCCCAATTAGTCAATGTGCGAAAATTTATTTTATTTTAGTACAAACAATTATAACTATTGTAAATTGCTTATAAAGTACTACTATTTACTAAACTTGTTGCTTTAGAAACTTAAATGTATTCATACCGATTTTAAATTTTAGGATTTTGCAAATTGGCTTCAAAATGTATCTCTTTTTTTGAAATGGAGGGAGTAAATACTACACGAAAAGGCACAACAAATTTACCCAATTATCATGAATTATGACCTTACATCTGTAACAAAACCTAGATTAAGATATAAAACAACTATAAAAATTGATAACATTACAACATGCATTCATATTTCTTTTCCTCTTTGGACATCCTTAACAAGCACATAACAAAATATAGTGTATTAAATTGGTTAAATTTCGACAGATAAATAAAATGACGCACCAATTTAGCCCTATTCATTGTTCGGACGGAAAATATTGTTTTTCACAGTAAGAGAAAGAATCACGACGAAGTACATGAAGGATTAGTTACCGCCATTGAAGAATCTTGGAGAGGAGAACTTCTCTTGGCCACGAGGCGGAGGGTTTTAGGGTTTTGGAGTGAGGGATCTAAGACAGAAAATAACTCCGACAGTGTGCCGTCTTCTCGTTGGCCCAAGTCAGTCCCCTATTCGTTAAAAACGAAAGGAAAAACAAAAACAAAAAATGTATTTAATTATTTATCAAAAACTTTTCTTGACGATCAATTATATAACCTTTTAAACATTTTTATATTACCTTTTTTGAAATATAATCAGTTACAATTGTATTTATTAACATAAATATTTATTCATATTTAGTTTCATTTTCTCCTTTTCTTTTGGATCTAAAATTTGTCGGAGGAAAGAAAAGCAAACGAGTTGACAATTAAGTAATATTTTAACTCCTAAATTTAAAATTCTTCATATCTTATGTTGACGCATGATTCTGTCGGGCAGTCCTGCTGGTCGTCCGGTGAGCATACCTGCACAAAAGTCCGAACGGCTTGGGCCGTTGGTGGACTCCTCCGGTGTGAGTGTTAGTGAAGGTATAAGAATGGTCAACAATGGAGGTCTGAGTATCTAGTATTACCAAAATGTGCGTTACCCTCCTCCCCATTATCAACTGGGAATTTATACTATGTACCTGAATAACGGTCACCTGTGTAACGGTTCTGTCCATTATGCTAGGTAGTTATGATGTATGTCCGTAACGTCCTTCACCCACGTGTTGTAAGCCCACTAGGAAGATTACCAGGCTGACAGTATACTGGGCCTGACCCAGTGTGAGTTCCTGGATCAGGCCTGGTTAAATATTCATCCTAACACTGCCCCTCACTCCTCCAGTATATGAATGTGCTGGGGGAGTAGAATGAAACATTCCGAATAGAAAAGCTCCATCGGGAGCCCGGAGGCATCAGACCGATGGGAAATGTCATTCGGGAGCCCGGAGGCATCAGACCGAAGAGGAATGTCATTTGGGAGCCCGGAGGCATCAGACCGAAGAGGAACTCCATCGAGAGCCCGGAGGCATCAGACCGATGGGAAAAGCCATTCGGGAGCCCGGAGGTATCACACCGAAGAGGAACTCCATCGGGAGCCCGGAGGCATCAGACCGATGGGAAAAGCTTTTTTGGATAAGACCTTGGGCCTTCATAATCTGGGCTTCAATGTTCTGGACAGGACCCTGGGCCTTTATAATCTGTGTGCCAATCAAGCCCAAAGTTTTGCTTGTTCAACCCAACAAATCTGGCCCAATAGCTTGCACGACCGTTTCGTATAACAATTTATTTTTGAATTTCGAAATCCGTGTCCAGTTAGCTAACGAAGCGTGCGCGGGAAGGAGCATTTATTACGCTGCAGTAAATACTGCGCGTGCGCCCCATCCGTCAGATCTTTTCCATCTGAACCGTTGCCACGCTTCAATCAAGATAAAATGGTTCAATTCCAACAGATCGTCTTTTTTATCAGAAGCAACTTATCACGAGAGAAAGGACGTTTGAGAGAGAATAATTTCATTCCCAGATTCAATTCCATCATTCCTGCTTCGTTGTTTTTCAATCGCTCTCCTTTCTGAAATCAAGTAAGTTATTCACCCCTTTTCTTTAATACCCCTTAATGGCTGGAAGTACCCAAGATACAAGGGCTCAAGCTTCGTCTTCCCGGGTTGAGGACGAAGTTACTGTGGCCGAAACGGGGATCCCAGAGGGACAACCATGGAAACCCGTGATAATCACTAGGATAAGAGATGTAGAGGAATACAATAGGAAGAAGTATTTTAATATCCTGTATAGAGTAGCCAACATCCCTTCTTCAATCCGGAACCAATACTTCGATTTAGCCCCTACAAAATTCTATATCCCCGAAACATATGAAATCAAGAGACCCGGGGCTGGGGAGAGAATGTACTACCAACTCGAGGGGGGGTGAATTCCAATCCATAGGCAGTCACTGATCTATGGGGTCCGATTCCCTCTTCGCCCCTTCGTACTGGAGTTACTTCATACGACGGGGCTCAGTTTGAACCAACTATCCCCCAATTCTTTCATTCATATAAACAACTTCATTGCCTTCTGTTTCTCTGAATCGACCCTCCCAGCCATAGATTTCTTTTTTCAATTCTTTTCCATTACCAATAATAAAGAAAAAGAGTTTTTCACGGTGATGAAGAACCCTGGAAGGGATACCCTTATGGAGACCCCCTCGAGTAATAAAGGGTGGCACGTGGATTGGTTTTTCATTAAGGGGCCGGACACTGAGATGGTCGGACCTTGGTCAGACCCGAACAAATACCAGCTAAATCCGAAGAAAATCTCTCGGGCAAGGCTAGAAGAGTTCGAGGTCTTATATTCCAAGAGACCATCTGTGAAGTGGGATCGGAATCTCCTTAACGACCAAGACTGGTTGTATTCTTTCGGTTGTAAGTTCTCTGTCATGCTTGCTCCTTTATTCTGAACATTTTTTGATATACTCATTATGTTATTCTGATTGCCTTGCAGTGGCCGACCAAGGAAAGCATCCCGATAATGAAGCCATAATAGAAGCAGTTGGAGTCCCGAGGGTGAGGATGAGTGCCGCCGATAAGCTGAAGGCGAGCCGAAGCATGAGGGCTGCAAAGCCCAAGGACTCCACCAAGGCCGCTGCCAATCCCGAGATGGCCACGGGATCTTCTCAGGTGGGTGATATTACCAAGCCCACCGAAGGAGAGAAGACTGCTGCCAAAGACTCGGGGGCCGGCAGACCAAAAATAAAGAGGAGAAGTTTGGTTCTAACGTCAGTCCTGGAGGCAAGAACCCAGCAAACTGCTGCTCCTCAAGGAAGTTCATCCATTCCTCCCGCCGAGCGAAGCGTCGCCAGACAGTCAGAGGAATGCCTTGCTCCCCCTCCTCAGAATAAAGGGAAAAGACCTGCTGAAGGTCAAGAGCCTCCCAGCACCCAAGGCGGACCGATGGATCCCCCAATGCCGACCGGGGATTCAAGACCCGAGGAGGGGATCAATATGCAGGCCTTGGATACCTCGATGATCCCGTTTGCCGAAGATGGTATCGAGGGGGCCGATTTGAAGACGCTTATGGAGATGCTGTTCTCCTGCTATGCCAAGGTAAGGATCTGCCTGTAAAATTTTCTTCTTCGAATTGGTTAACTTTCTGACTCATTCATCATTCAACCATTTCTTTTCAGGGAAATGCAATTCTCCTTAGGGTTTCCGATGAGCAGAAGGTTCTGGAGAGAAGAGCCGAGGAGAGCAGCAAAGAGCATGCTGAGGCTCTGAAGAACCATCAGAAGACCAAAGACCAGCTTAAGGCCATACATGACTCCTTCCAGATCATGAAACAGGAGTATGAATCGGCCCGGGGGGCTCGTCTTGAGAAAGACAAGGAGATCGATCGCCTGACAGCCCCGGTGATCGATCTGGAGAAGGCGAATGTCCATGCTATGGATTTGGTGCAGGCCAAAGAGCTCAAGAAGATCCAGCTGGAAAATAACAAGAACGAGCTCGAGGCCCAACTCCAAAGTCAGAAAATTCTCTTGACCCAATCGGAAAATATCATCCAACTTCAGACTGATCAGATGAAGAATCTTAAAGACAATGTGGAGCTGATCGTCGAAGGCTGGGGTGCTAAAGAAGCCGATTGGTTAAGAGGACCGATTGCCTCCGCCTCCCCGAGTGTCCTGATTCCAGAGCTCAAACAGAAGGTGATAGATGAATATAAGGCTTCAGATCAATTTCAGGCCGATATCTTATCATCTATTGTGAATGAATTCAGCGACGGGTTCGAATACGCTCGGGAGCTTGCCAAGGAGAAGGGTCATGATCCCGATCAGCTGGGAATTGTATTTCCCGAGGACTAATTTGTAAAGTTTTTGCTATATATATATTTTTGTAAACCTTTCAACATTTATGAATTGAACGATTATGACTTATCTTTTCTCATGAGTTTTATTCTATCATCTGTATGTACAACTGTTCACTTATACTGCTTCACCCTCCACTAGCCTGATCGAATGTAGACCCGATGAGGCTAACAGATTAAATTTAAAGTGTGTATCAAAACAGTAATACAAAGACCAGATGATAAAAAATATTCTCATTAATATCGAAAAGATAACATGTGGTCGGCTAAAAAGATAGCCTCAAAATTTGACTAAGTACAAAATTCTATCGGCTTCAATGATAGCCTCAAAATTTGACTAAGTACAAAATTCTATGTTACTGATAATACCTACGAAGCCGAACAGCATGCCAAGTATTTGGAATATTTTTTCCATCCATGCCCTGAAGCTTGTAAGTTCCGGCCTTCAACACTTCGATCACTAAGTATGGTCCTTCCCATGTTGGCATCAATTTGCCAGTTTCCCGATGAGTTGATGCCTCGGCTTGCCGAAGAACTAGATCGCCTACATTGAATGACCTTTTTTTTACATTTTTGTTGAAGTGCCGAGCAGTTCGTTGTTGATAAACAGCCAATCTGAGGACTGCTGAATCACGTTCCTCTTCCAATAAGTCGAGGTTTAACCGAAGGCCTTCGCTATTGAGGATTTCATCAAAGTTTAAGACTCTCGGAGAATGTACTCCGATCTCAATAGGTATCAGGGCTTCGGAACCATATGCCATCTTAAAAGGCGTCTCCCCAGTTGTAGTCCGAGGAGTTGTTCGGTAGGCCCAAAGAACATGCAAAAGCTCCTCGGGCCAGGCACCCTTCGCCTCTTCCAATCTTCTTTTAATGCCATGAAGAAGTGTCCTGTTTGTAACTTCTACTTGACCATTTGCTTGTGGATGGGCTACTGAAGTCCGACGATGCTGGATATTAAGTTCTGATAGGAACCCTTCGAAAGTTTTACCAACAAACTGAAGTCCGTTGTCAGAAACTAAGATCATCGGAATACCAAACTGGTAGACTACTTGTTCTTTAAAGAATTGTAGACATGTATGTTCGGTGATTTTGGCAAGTGGTTTGGCTTCTACCCACTTGGTGAAATAATCGATGGCGACGATCACAAATTTCACTTGTCCTTTACCCTGTGGAAGAGGGCCCAATATGTCTATTCCCCATATAGAAAAGGGGATCGGAGAGAGTATCGGAGATAATTCCTCGGGTGGTTGGTGTGGTACAGATGCAAATATCTGACACTTATAACATTTTTTGACGAAGTCTTTGGCATCTTCAAGCATTGTCGGCCAAAAATATCCTTGTCGCAAAATTTTATGAGCCAGTGCCTTTGCTCCCACATGGTCACCGCAGATACCTTCATGAACTTCCCGAAGAGCATAATTAGATTCCCTAGGATCGAGACATCGGAGCAGTGGGGAAGAATAAGATCTTCGGTATAGATGGTCATTGTGGATACAATATTTGGTGGATTTGTACTTTATTCTTCGGGCCAGCGACTTATCTTCGGGCAATTCACCAGTCAAAAGAAACTTGAAGATGGGGGTCATCCACGAATCCCCCTGTTCAATATCCATTACTGTCTGAACAAGGGTGCTCGGGTGTTGAAGATTTTCTAAGTATACTGCTCCATCTAACTCCCCTTGATTGGTGGTCGCCAATTTGGAAAGAGCATCGGCCATGGTGTTTTCTGATCTGACCACGCCTAATATCTGATATTTCGGGAAAAATGTCAACAATGACCGAACCAGATGGAGATAGGCTTGCAGATGAACTTCCCTGGCTTCATATTCCCCCAGCACTTGCTTCACAACCAGTTGGGAATCGCTGTAAATTGTTAAGCTTTTTACTTCCAGACTTCGGGCCAATTTTAATCCTGCCACTAATGCTTCGTATTCGGCTATGTTGTTAGTGGCCATGAACCCAAACCGGATTGATTGCTGTACTTTGAAACCTTCCGGAGAAGTGAGGATTACCCCAGCACCGCTCCTTGTCCCGGTAGAGGATCCATCGACATATAAAATCCATGCAATCTCCTCGGTTGTTATTGTCACTTCCTCGGATTCAGATTCTTTCTCTTTGGTATCCTCGGGGAATGAACATTCGATTATAAAATCGATGAGAGCCTGAGCTTTGATAGCCGTCCGAGGATGGAATTCAATATTAAACTGGCTTAGCTCGATAGCCCATGCTGCCAACCTTCCCGAGGATTCTGGTCTGTAAAGGACTTTCCGTAACGGCTGGTCAGTGAGAACGATAATAGTCCGCCCCTGGAAGTAATGCCTCAATTTCTGACTGGAGATAACCAGTGCGTAAGCCAACTTCTCTAAATTTGGGTACCTTGTTTCAGCATCCCGAAGAGCATGACTTACGTAATAGACTGGTTTTTGCCCTTGTGAATCTTCTCTGATCAAAGATGACCCAACTGCCAGGGATGAGGCAGATAAATATATTTGTAGATCCTCCTCAGGCAGTGCTTTACTCAGAATCGGAGGTGAAAAGATATATCTCTTAATTTGTTCAAAAGCCTCCTGGCAATCTTCGGTCCATTGAAAAGTTTTCTGATTCTGGGCTCCCTTCAAAGTCCCGAAGAATGGGAGACATTTCTCGGCTAGACGTGCCACAAACCTCCTAAGAGCTGCCAGCCTCCCAGTCAACCGTTGAATTTCTTTGAAGTTCTTCGGCGGTTGCATCTCAAGGATAGCCGATATCTTTTCGGGATTTGCCTCAATCCCTCTTCGGCTAACCATATACCCCAAAATTTTGCCTGACCCGAGGCCAAATGTGCATTTAGTTGGGTTTAGTCTCATGTTGTTCGTTCTGACATTCTCGAAGCATTCTTTTAGATCGGACAAGTGATTATCTTCTTTCATGCTCCGAACGATCATGTCATCAACATAGACTTCCATGTTTCTCCCGATCTGGCTACTGAACACCTTGTTCATCATCATCTGATAAGTAGCCCCTGCATTGATTAACCCGAAGGACATGACCTTGTAGGCATATATGGCTCGATGAGTGATGAAAGTCGTCTTCGGTATATCGCTTTCGAGCATGGCTATTTGATTATACCCCGAGAAAGCATCTAAGAAGCTCATTATGGTATGCCCCGAGGTAGAATCGATCAATTGGTCTATGCTCGGGAGAGGGTAGTAGTCTTTCGGACATACTTTGTTGAGATCTGTGTAATCCACGCACATCCTCCACTTCCCATTATGTTTTTTGACCAACACCACATTGGCAAGCCATTCTGGGTAATTGATTTCAAAGATGAAGTCAGCAGCCAAGAGTTTATCAATTTCATTATCAATTACCTGTTGCCTCTCAGGAGCTATGTTCCTCCGTTTCTGCTTTACGGGTTTGGAGTTCGGGTTAACGCTCAGCTGATGTACGGCTACAGTTTTGTCAATGCCAGGCACATCGGCTGGGACCCATGCAAAGATGTCGGCATATTCCCGAAGAAGCGCGACCAACCGAGTTTTTGTTTCATCTTGAAGGTTTGTGTCAATCTGTACAGTTTTCTGATCGTCATTTTGAAACAGTGGCACCTCAACCGTATCTTCGGCTGGTGTTGCTAATGGTTCAGTACATCCCTCAGTGAAAGGTTCAAGCTCGATCTTCATTGTAGCTTTCTGTTTGTTATCACTGGTAGAGGATGTCTGTATGGTTTGCAAATAACATCTTCGGGAAAGATCCTGATCTCCTACAGATTCCCCGATCCCATTTTTGGTTGGAAATTTCATTTTTAAATGTGGGATGGAGGTAATTGCTTTCAATGCCGATATAGTGGTTCTTCCCAAGATGGCATTGTAGTTGCTTTCCACTTGGACGACATAGAAGCGAACCATGATGGAAGCTTGTTTCGGGGCAGTCCCGAAGATCACAGGCAACTCGATCGTCCCCGCTATACGAACTGGGTTATTCCCGAACCCATATAAAGGGGACTCGTTGCAGATCTCCAGCTTCCTTCCCCCCAAGTCCAGCCGATTGTATGCTTGACTATAGAGTACGTCGACTGAACTCCCATTATCCACAAGCATCCTTTTCATATCTATAGTTCCAACCTGAGCGGTTATGACCAGTGCATCCTGATGGGGAGTAACCATCCCTGATGGGTAATCATCATCGGAGAAAGTGATGGGGTCGGTTTTGGTGTTCTGTGGTTTCCCAGACACTTGATGGACTTCTCTGCCGAAAGCTTTTCTCTTGCAGTTGGACAGAGCGGAGATTGAGCCTCCAGAGATAACGTCCACCACACCTCTTGCTTCAGTAATGGGTGGAGGTGGCTCGAGGCGATCAAACGCCGATGGTCGGTAGGAATCGGCGACATAACAGTCCAGGTTGCCACTCCGTACCTGTTTCTCGTGGAAGTCTGTGAGATGGTAGCACTCCTCCGTATCATGCCCTTTGGCTTCATGGTAAGTGCAGTACCGATCTCCTTCCTTTTGTCTTGCAAAAACCCGAATCTTCGGGGGCTTCTTATAGAAGGGTTTATTTTTTATCGCCTTTACAATATTGCTCTTGCTGGTGTTCAGGGGTGTATAATCTTTGTCGGCACCTCTTCGATCCCTCGGGGGATCGTTCTTTTGTTGCCGATCCTTGTTGGAATCTCTTCGTTCATTCCCCTTTTTACCATTGCCGTTGGATTTCTTTTCGGCACTAACGCCTCCGGGGTCTCTCTGGTGAAAATCACCGGTGTTTTTCGAGGATCCCCGAAGATTGATGAGAGCCTCTTCCAACTCTACAAACTCGTCCACCTTCTCATAAGTCTCCGATAAAGTCTCGGGAGACTTTGAGATAAGCTCCTCAATTAACCTGCTGGATTTATCAACATTTAAACCCATGGTTAAAAACTGGATTACCTGCTTCGGGTCAATCCCGTTGATTTCTGACACAGCCTCTCTAAATCTTTTGACATATTGCCGAAGAGTTTCATTCGGCCTCTGTTTTACTTGTAGGAGGGATGACATCATTCGGGCTCGTCGCTTGTTGCTCCCGAATCGGTTGTGGAATTGTTCTTGTAGCTCTTCCCATGATTTGATTGATCCGGAGGGAAGGGAAATGACCCATTCTCTGGCAGTTTTCTTCAGAGTGGATAAAAACAAATGGCACATCGCCACTGCATCGTGACCATGAAAAGTGCATGGCCTGCTCGAAGGAATAAGTATGATCATGGGGATCTCCCGTCCCGTCGTACATCTGCAAAGTAGGGACTTTTCGGGATCGATCGATCTTGGCTTCTTCCAGATCCTTCGAGAATGGTGAGAATCGGGCCTTTTTAGACCCATAATATTTATCCGAAGCCTTGTTGAGGGAAGATTCGCCAGTGTGGCTCGCATGACTATGTCGGTCTTCCCGATCTTTCCTCATCGGCGATCTGACTCGTTTTCTCAAATCTGCTGTCCAAATCGACTTAGACCGAGCCGGTTCCTTCCCGTGGTTTCGGTTTTCTTCCCCTCGGAGTTCAGTATGACTATCATCCCGTCTGGTATAGCGGGTTGAGCGGGAGGCCGAGCCTCTCTGGCTCAAAAGTTCATTACCCGCCTCGGTTAACTCCTCATGTTGTTTATCAAGCTCCTTCTGCTGGAGGTCCAGAGCCTTTTTCCTGTCGAGGATTATCTGGAGGCGGCGATCTTTATCTGCCGCCGTCTCCTGGTGAGACCGAGGGGGAGGTGGTCGCCGTGGATGACTATACGACTGTGATGTTTCCATGTTAATGACAGTTGATGGAAATTTTACTCAGGCCCTCCTTCTAGCGCCAATGTTGACGCCTGATTCTGTCGGGCAGTCCTGTTGACCGTCCGGTGAGTATACCTGCACAAAAGTCCGAACGGCTTGGGCCGTTGGTGGACTCCTCCGGTGTGAGTGTTAGTGAAGGTATAGGAATGGTCAACAATGGAGGTCTGAGTATCTAGTATTACCAAAATGTGCGTTACCCTCCTCCCCATTATCAACTGGAAATTTATACTATGTACCTTAATAACGGTCACCTGTGTAACGGTTCTGTCCATTATGCTAGGTAGTTATGATGTATGTCCGTAACGTCCTTCACCCACGTGCTGTAAGCCCACTAGGAAGATTACCAGGCTGACGGTATACTGGGTCTGGCCCAGTGTGAGTTCCTGGATCAGGCCTGGTTAAATGTTCATCCTAACACCATATAAATAAAAAATATTTAGGGTGGGTGAGTTCGTCATGTGTAATTTATACTATACCATTATTTTAAAAGTATAATTTTGACTTTAAAAATAATATAGAGATCGTTTTTAAGAGATAAAAAAAACGAGTTATTTTTGAATTTCTTTGACTAAAAGAAATGCTAATGCTTTTCTCGGTTGAAGAGCTTACATAATCTTTTATCTATATTTTCATATTGTGCATAAAATAAACACAAACACAATATATATATATATATATATATATATATATATATATATACAACACTTCAGTTTTATATCGTAATATATGAAATATTTGAATGTGTATATAAAAATTTAAGTTGTTGTAAGACCCCGAATTTTATGAAATACAAAATTTAATTTTTCTTCATATAGATATTTTTTAAACAGTAAGTGGTTAAATCGATAAAGTTAAAAGTTAAGGATGTTATGTGCAAATTTTATTTTGTCGGACAATATTCGCTTTGTCGGGGAATATTCGTTTGGTCGGGGAATATTCGTTTGGTCTGACGGCGCCGAAATAACAAATTATTGGTGGACCCCACAACGGAATATTTGTCGGATATAGAAAACGACAGAAATAACCTTTTTAAATAAAAATAGTCAACGGAACTGTTAAAATACCGGTGATAAAAGAATAGTAGCATACGGTAGTTATTGGTATTTTCTGTAGCACTCGGTACTCTACAGTAACACACGGTATTGCATAGTGTCTCATATTTTTGGTTTGATAATTGACACCGTAACTGTTACGCATCATTTCATCGATAATTGTCACTGCATAATATTTTATATTATCAATTCAATAATTGTTGTTACACAGTATTTTGCATTATTGATTTAATAATTGTCATTACACTGTATTTTATATCATTGAGTCAATAATTGTTGTTGCACTGTTTTTAAAATTATTGAACCTAATAATTGTCACAGTAACATATGCACAGTAATTCACATTATTGAATCAATAATTGTCACTACACAGTAACGTATGCTTTATTTTACATTATTGTTATCTCTATTATGATGTTATTTAAACAGTTTTATTTCATTAATTTATTGACTTGATATCTAAGAGCTAACTATACTGTATTTATAACAATTAGTCATAATAATTGAATTGATAAAGTTATTTGTTTATAATATAAAGTTAGGTGATTATTAGGTGATATGAAATGAATGATGTAGATTAAAGTGTGAATTATTGTTGAATAATTGAATTGATTTGTTTATAATATAAAGTTAGGTGATTATTAGGTGATATGAAATGAATGGTGTAGATTAAAGTGTGAATTATTGTTGAATAATTAAATTGATTTGTTTATAATATAAAGTTAGGTGATTATTAGGTGATATGAAATGAATGGTGTAGATTAAAGATAATATAATATTTGAAATGGATGGTGTAGATTAAAAGATGATCTTTAAATGAATGGTTTAGATTAAATGAATGATAAGATTTTTGGCTATAAATAGAAGCCTTAACTTAAGGATTTTTCATAAACTTCCTTACTTGTTCTTTCTTTCTCTCTCTAAATACTTCTTGTGAAAGTTCTCTCTAAGTGTGCTTAAGTCATCTTGAGTATTTGTGAAGATCTATAAGTATACGTGTACTGTTCAAGTTAATCAACCTCATTTAAATTAATATCCAGTCACGTGTTGAGGTAAGGGATACCATCTTTTTCATCTTCCATTATTCAAACATACTATGGTAAGGGATTATCATTATTTGATTCTCGATAATAATATTGTTTCTTCCTTACTCATAAGACGTGCCTTTTATTTCCATGTATTAAATTGTGGAAATAACCTTACGGAGCGGATTGCCGCCTGTTGGTGAATAACCTTTCGTATTCATTCATTATTAATCTCTGAGAATAATCTTACGGAGCGAATTGCCGCCTGTTTGGTGAATAACTCTTTGTACTCAAATTCTATTAAATTGTGGGAATAACCTTACGGAGCGGATTGCCGCCTGTTGGTGAATAACCCTTTGTATTAATTTCCTTCACCTTTTGTTAATCAAACCTGCTACGGTAAGGGATATTATTTTCTTTCATACTTCTAAATCGAAATTTATTATGGAACTATTGCTTCTATAATTCCTGAAAATATTATATGTTCCATAATAGTTGAACTTCATTATTTCAACTGAACCTTCCTATTTACGTGAACCTTTCTATTGAATTGTAACCGTTATTCTGAACTGTGGATCTTGAATATCATTTTTTAAATTTCACTCCACATCATGTTGACAATTTGGACATTATTTGAATCTGTACAAAGTAAACTTCCGATACTTATTGTTATCCTATTTCTTCTGTTCATCATTTATATCATTCTAATCATCCAAAAATCAAGCTGTTGTGAATATCTGTGGCCGGGGGCACAGATGTGATATATTTGTTGAACAGATGATAGGTTAAAGGCGATATAATAGGTTAAAGGCGATACATCTGTTCGGTGTCTTTTATGGCACGTGGTGAATGTTCTCTTTGGCCGTAGTGCAAAGATGAACTGTTGTTTGGTATGATTATGACCAAATGCTGAATCTGGTATAATCATGACCGTTGGTGCTATATTGAATATCTTTGGCCCGTAGTACAAAGATGAACTGTTGATGTGCATGATTATGATCAGGAACTGTGAATTTGTATTATCTTGACTAATGATATTTCAGATGATAAAAGTTGATGATGTTTTTCCTAAAAAGAGAACCGAGTGGACATTATAGTCTGCATTATTCTTCTAATAGATTACTCATTCCGCTGCTATTATTGATCTGAACGTTGTTTAAGAATTTAACTGCAGTTTTTGATATAAACCTTGTAGTCTATTGTATTCTATCAAGAACTCAACTGTTGAAGACTAATGATAATTTATTCGTCATTATCTTAGTCATGATATTCTTTACTGGGCTATTTGAGCTCACCCTTTCTTTTGTTCCATTGTTTGTCAACAGGAGATGAAAACATAACAGGGTCTAGCCGGGGAATGGAGTGAGGGTCCGAGGAATAGTTATCATAGTCTTCACGTTTTGTAAAATAGTGTGACAATAATAGTGAAGACTTAGTTGTGTATTATTATACACTGTATTGTTGTACGTTGTGCTTTGTTGTAATAATTTTGTTGTAGTCTTTTGACGACTCAAGTTTGGGCTGTGTGGGCCCAGATTTGGGGGCGTCACAGTTGGCATCAGAGCTTAGGGATATGGTCTTTAATGGAGATCTGGGGTATAACTAGGAGGGGAGAGACGAATAGAATCAGTCACTAGTGTGTCCTACCTAAAATAGATTTTATTATCTAATGAGTCGATTTGAATGTAGGAACATGAAGTGATGAGTCAGTTTATTTGAACTAACATTTATTTTGTGACCACAGTTAGGTATGGCATCTGAAAATCAAGAGGTTAACTATGGAATACCCGAAGCAAATGTAGCCGAGAATCAAGAGGCCCCAAACAATCCTCCTGCCAACTCAGGAAATAATGTTCCTGATAACATGATGAACGATGGATTCTTTAGGAATTTCATTCAGTTCATACAGAATCAAGGAAGAGGAAATCCAGTCAATAATAACGGTAGAAACGCTGGCAATTTGAGGATGGTCACTGTTAAGCAATTTAAAGAATTAGGACCACCTGAATTCCACGGGAAGCCTGACCCACTCAAAGCGGAGGCATGGCTGAAGCAGACGACAAAAATACTTGATGTCTTACAATGCGCTGATGATCAGAAGGTGCCATTTGCCACTTTTATGTTACGAGGTGAGGCGGACCATTGGTGGGAAGCGGTAAAACGTATCCAACCTTCAGCACTCGAAATGTCTTGGACAAAATTCGAAGAACTGTTTAACGAGAAGTACTTCCCAGAAAGCATCCGCCATATGAAGGAAGTGGAATTCATTAAGCTGGAGCAGGGAAACATGACAGTTTCTCAATATGAAGCTAAGTTTGCTGAACTGTCTCGTTTTGCGACTCATCTAGTAGATGACGAAGCACGAATGAGTCGAATGTTCCTGAGAGGTTTGAGACTCAAAATTCGTCAACAACTTAGTTCTCATAAATTTAGTTTGTATTCAGATGTTGTGGATATGGCTCAAATGGTGGAGCAAACAGATGAAACATTGCAGCCAAGAGTTAATGATCAGCATAGAGAAAGGAGTGACAACAACCACAGGAACGAGAACCATCGAGGAGGTAACCAACACTTCGGTGGTAATTCCACACCAAATAACAGAAGAGGAGAATCTAGTGGGAACAATTTCAAAAGAAAGAGATTCCATAATAATTATGGAAGGGCACCAGCACCAGTACCAACACCAGCACCGACCCCAGTTTCAAGGGGAGAAGATCGACCACCAGTGAGATGCTATAGGTGTGGTTAGGAAGGTCACATCAGCCCAAACTGTACACTGCAGTCCAAAAAGTGCTACAGTTGTGGGAAAGAGGGTCATCTTGCGCGGTTTTGTCCTGCCACAAAATCAAGTCCAGCTGCAATGATGATACCAAAAGCTAGCGCGGATAAAGGAAAATCTGTAGTTCAAGGGAGAGCTTTTGTTGTGACATCCCAAATGGCGCGAAACTCGAACGAGGTGATAACCGGTAAACTATTCATAAATTCTCGTGAAGTCTACGCTTTGTTAGATACTGGCTCTACCCATTCTTTTATCTCACCTGCATGTGCTCAGCGTTTAAACTTAACTCCTGAAAACTTGGACTTTGACTTATCAGTTGAAACCCCATTAGGAGAAATGACCATTACATCTACTGTCTATAAATCTTGCCTAGTTCAAATCAACAACCTCACATTACCTGTTGACCTTATTTCTTTGGAGATGCGTGAATTTGATGTGATTTTAGGATTTTGATTGGTTGACTACCCATCATGCTAAAATTGATTATTTTCATAAGATTATTAGTTTTCATATTCCTAATCAACCTGTCATGCAAATTCAAGCAACTAAACCATTGAAATCTATAACTGTTATTTCTAGCCATAAAGCCATTCGTTTATTGAAAAACGGATGTCAAGCCTTTTTAGCTCATGTCACTGATTTGAACAAAAATACGTCAAACTTGAATGATATTCCCATTGTTAATGAGTTTCCTGACGTTTTTCCTGAAGAACTTCCTGGCTTACCCCCAAACCGTGAAATTGATTTTTATATTGATCTTGAACCCGGTACCAAGCCCATTTCCAAAGCTCCCTACCGAATGGCTCCCATTGAACTTCAAGAGTTAAAAGTCCAACTACAGGAATTGTTGGATACCGGTTTCATTCGTCCGAGTGCATCACTTTGGGGTGCTCCTGTTCTATTTGTGAAGAAGAAAGACGGGAGTATGAGATTGTGCATTGACTACCGAGAATTGAACCATGTCACCATCAAGAACAGGTACCCGTTACCTCGGATTGATGACATGTTTGATCAATTGCAAGGCGCTCAACATTTCTCAAAGATTGATCTCCGTTCTGGATATCATCAGTTAAAGGTTAAAGCTGAGGACATTCCAAAGACTGCTTTCAGAACTCGTTATGGGCATTATGAGTTCTTAGTCATGCCTTTTGGACTAACTAATGCTCCTGCAGCTTTCATGGACATGATGAACCGGATATTCAAGGAACATTTGGATCATTTTGTGGTTGTCTTTATTGATGACATCCTCATATACTCCAAGAGTCGCGAGGATCATGAACAACACCTGAGATTGATACTACAAAAGCTCCGTGAAAACAAATTATATGCCAAGTTGAAGAAATGTGAGTTCTGGCTTGAGGAGGTCGCGTTTCTTGGGCATGTGATTTCTAGTCAAGGAATATCAGTCGATCCTGCGAAGATTGAAACGGTACTAAATTGGGAACAACCCAAAACAGTAACCGAAGGCCGAAGTTTTCTGGGTCTAGCTGGTTATTATCGGAGATTCGTAGAAGGATTTTCTCGAATCGCCACTCCATTAACGCAGCTTACTCGGAAAAGCACAAAATTCATATGGAGCGAGGAATGCGAGAAAAGTTTCCAAGAACTCAAGAAGAGACTGGTTTCAGCTCCTGTTCTGACCATACCATCAGGATCAGGAGAATTTGTTATCTACAGCGATGCTTCTGGCAAAGGTCTAGGCTGTGTCCTTATGCAACATGGAAAGGTTATAGCCTACGCCTCTCGACAACTCAAAGATTATGAGAAAAATTATCCTACTCATGATCTAGAGTTGGCAGCAGTCGTTTTCGCGTTGAAGATCTGGAGACACTACTTGTACGGAGAAAAAGTGGATATCTATACGGATCATAAAAGTCTCAAGTATTTCTTCACCCAGAAGGAACTCAACATGCGACAACGACGTTGGCTTGAGCTGTTAAAGGATTATGACCACACAATCCAGTATCACCCGGGAAAGGCGAACGTTGTAGCTGACGCTTTGAGCAGAAAATCTTATGCAAGTACAAGTGCACTGCTGACAACACAAAAGTGTATTTTGTACGACTTGCAAAAGATGGAGATAGAGCTAAAGACACCAGGGACCCACTCGAAGATTGCTCACGTGCGAGTAGAACCAACTTTAATCGATAAAATTAAAGTTGCTCAAGCTACCGATCCGGAACTGATAAACATGATAAAGAAAGTACAAGAAGGTGCCATTCCCGAAGCAAGAATCGACGAGAAATGAATACTTCGAGTCAACTCTCGACTCTGTGTTCCTAACGATCCTGAATTAAAGCATAAAATCATGATGGAGGCACACAACACACCGTTTGCAATCCACCCAGGAGGTACCAAGATGTATCGAGATCTTCGACATACATTTTGGTGGAACAATATGAAAAGAGAGATTGCGGAGTTTATCTCAAGGTGCCTAACTTGTCAACGTGTCAAGGCAGAGCATCAAGTTCCTAAAGGTCCATTACAATCACTTGAAGTTCCCGAATGGAAGTGGGAACACATCAATATGGACTTCGTGACGGGTCTTCCAAAAGTTTCTCAAAGCTTAGATGCAATTTGGGTGATCGTAGATAGATTGACCAAATCTGCTCATTTCTTGCCTATACGAGAAAACTTTTCACTTGAACGTCTTGCCGGTATGTACATAAATGAGATCGTGAGATTGCATGGCATGCCAGTTTCCATAGTTTCTGATCGAGATCCTAGATTCACTTCACGCTTTTGGATCAGTCTACAAAAAGCTATGGGCACTGAACTACGTTTTAGTTCTGCATACCATCCTCAAACGGACGGACAATCGGAAAGGACGATCCAGACCCTCGAAGATCTTTTGAGACTTTGTGTATTAGACTTCAAAGGAAGTTGGGATAAGTACTTGCCGTTGGTGGAATTTTCTTACAACAACAGTTACCAAGCAAGCATAGGCATGGCTTCATTCGAGGCATTGTATGGAAGGAAGTGTCGCTCTCCAATATGTTGGAATGAGGTAGGAGAAGCAAAATTGTTGGGACCCGAGTTGGTACGCTTGACGACCGAAAAGATCCAAATGATCCGACAACGAATACATACCGCACAAGAACGACAAAAGAGTTATGCTGATCTTCATCGGAGAGACGAAAGTTTCAACGTCGGAGATCATGTATTCTTACGTGTTTCTCCATGGAAAGGGGTTACGAGATTCGGAAAGAGAGGAAAGCTCAACCCTCGATTTATTGGCCCATTTGAAATGCTCGATCGAATAGGAACCGTAGCCTACAAACTAGCCCTACCACCAAGTATGTCTCGCATCCATAACGTTTTTCACATATCTATGTTACGTAAATATGTGAAGGACCCAAACCACGTCATTGAGTTAGAACCAGACGTTATAGCAGAGGATTTAACATACGAGGAAGTACCTGTTAAGATCCTGGATAAGAAGGAGCAGATCCTACGCTCAAAGGTTATACCTCAAGTTAAGGTTTTATGGAGGAACCAAGATAC
This sequence comes from Hedera helix, assembly GCA_947179155.2. Classification (NCBI taxonomy): domain Eukaryota; kingdom Viridiplantae; phylum Streptophyta; class Magnoliopsida; order Apiales; family Araliaceae; genus Hedera; species Hedera helix. The sequence continues at coordinate 43,977,765 of OX359265.1, read as the reverse complement.
TGAGGAAATGACCCGGGAGCTAGAATCTGAGATGAAATCTAAGTATCCTTACCTCTTCGATATGTCAGGTACGTCAATTTCGGGGACGAAATTTCATAAGGAGGGGAGGTTGTAAGACCCCGAATTTTATGAAATACAAAATTTAATTTTTTTTCATATATATATTTTTTTGAAACAGTAAGTGGTTAAATCGATAAAGTTAAAAGTTAAGGATGTTATGTGCAAATTTTACTTTGTCGGACAATATTCGCTTTGTCGGGGAATATTCGTTTGGTCGGGGAATATTCGTTTGGTCCGACGGCGCCGAAATAACAAATTATTGGTGGACCCCACAACGGAATATTTGTCGGATATAGAAAACGACAGAAATAACCTTTTTAAATAAAAATAGTCAACGGAACTGTTAAAATACCGGTGATAAAAGAATAGTAGCATACGGTAGTTATTGGTATTTTCTGTAGCACTCGGTACTCTACAGTAACACACGGTATTGCATAGTGTCTCATATTTTTGGTTTGATAATTGACACCGTAACTGTTACGCATCATTTCATCGATAATTGTCACTGCATAATATTTTATATTATCAATTCAATAATTGTTGTTACACAGTATTTTGCATTATTGATTTAATAATTGTCATTACACTGTATTTTATATCATTGAGTCAATAATTGTTGTTGCACTGTTTTTAAAATTATTGAACCTAATAATTGTCACAGTAACATATGCACAGTAATTCACATTATTGAATCAATAATTGTCACTACACAGTAACGTATGCTTTATTTTACATTATTGTTATCTCTATTATGATGTTATTTAAACAGTTTTATTTCATTAATTTATTGACTTGATATCTAAGAGCTAACTATACTGTATTTATAACAATTAGTCATAATAATTGAATTGATAAAGTTATTTGTTTATAATATAAAGTTAGGTGATTATTAGGTGATATGAAATGAATGGTGTAGATTAAAGTGTGAATTATTGTTGAATAATTGAATTGATTTGTTTATAATATAAAGTTAGGTGATTATTAGGTGATATGAAATGAATGGTGTAGATTAAAGTGTGAATTATTGTTGAATAATTAAATTGATTTGTTTATAATATAAAGTTAGGTGATTATTAGGTGATATGAAATGAATGGTGTAGATTAAAGATAATATAATATTTGAAATGGATGGTGTAGATTAAAAGATGATCTTTAAATGAATGGTTTAGATTAAATGAATGATAAGATTTTTGGCTATAAATAGAAGCCTTAACTTAAGGATTTTTCATAAACTTCCTTACTTGTTCTTTCTTTCTCTCTCTAAATACTTCTTGTGAAAGTTCTCTCTAAGTGTGCTTAAGTCATCTTGAGTATTTGTGAAGATCTATAAGTATACGTGTACTGTTCAAGTTAATCAACCTCATTTAAATTAATATCCAGTCACGTGTTGAGGTAAGGGATACCATCTTTTTCATCTTCCATTATTCAAACATACTATGGTAAGGGATTATCATTATTTGATTCTCGATAATAATATTGTTTCTTCCTTACTCATAAGACGTGCCTTTTATTTCCATGTATTAAATTGTGGAAATAACCTTACGGAGCGGATTGCCGCCTGTTGGTGAATAACCTTTCGTATTCATTCATTATTAATCTCTGAGAATAATCTTACGGAGCGAATTGCCGCCTGTTTGGTGAATAACTCTTTGTACTCAAATTCTATTAAATTGTGGGAATAACCTTACGGAGCGGATTGCCGCCTGTTGGTGAATAACCCTTTGTATTAATTTCCTTCACCTTTTGTTAATCAAACCTGCTACGGTAAGGGATATTATTTTCTTTCATACTTCTAAATCGAAATTTATTATGGAACTATTGCTTCTATAATTCCTGAAAATATTATATGTTCCATAATAGTTGAACTTCATTATTTCAACTGAACCTTCCTATTTACGTGAACCTTTCTATTGAATTGTAACCGTTATTCTGAACTGTGGATCTTGAATATCATTTTTTAAATTTCACTCCACATCATGTTGACAATTTGGACATTATTTGAATCTGTACAAAGTAAACTTCCGATACTTATTGTTATCCTATTTCTTCTGTTCATCATTTATATCATTCTAATCATCCAAAAATCAAGCTGTTGTGAATATCTGTGGCCGGGGGCACAGATGTGATATATTTGTTGAACAGATGATAGGTTAAAGGCGATATAATAGGTTAAAGGCGATACATCTGTTCGGTGTCTTTTATGGCACGTGGTGAATGTTCTCTTTGGCCGTAGTGCAAAGATGAACTGTTGTTTGGTATGATTATGACCAAATGCTGAATCTGGTATAATCATGACCGTTGGTGCTATATTGAATATCTTTGGCCCGTAGTACAAAGATGAACTGTTGATGTGCATGATTATGATCAGGAACTGTGAATTTGTATTATCTTGACTAATGATATTTCAGATGATAAAAGTTGATGATGTTTTTCCTAAAAAGAGAACCGAGTGGACATTATAGTCTGCATTATTCTTCTAATAGATTACTCATTCCGCTGCTATTATTGATCTGAACGTTGTTTAAGAATTTAACTGCAGTTTTTGATATAAACCTTGTAGTCTATTGTATTCTATCAAGAACTCAACTGTTGAAGACTAATGATAATTTATTCGTCATTATCTTAGTCATGATATTCTTTACTGGGCTATTTGAGCTCACCCTTTCTTTTGTTCCATTGTTTGTCAACAGGAGATGAAAACATAACAGGGTCTAGCCGGGGAATGGAGTGAGGGTCCGAGGAATAGTTATCATAGTCTTCACGTTTTGTAAAATAGTGTGACAATAATAGTGAAGACTTAGTTGTGTATTATTATACACTGTATTGTTGTACGTTGTGCTTTGTTGTAATAATTTTGTTGTAGTCTTTTGACGACTCAAGTTTGGGCTGTGTGGGCCCAGATTTGGGGGCGTCACAGTTATCATCATTAATACCTTTAGTCATCACTTTTTGAATGAGTCTATAGTAAATTAAAATGACCCAAAAAAATATTACTGAAAGTATATTGAGTTTTATTATGCTATGATTTTGTTTGAATTTAGGATTTAACTCGAATTATTATATATGGTATCAGAGTCGATCATTTAATCAGGATGCGAGGACACAAAAACGAGTCTTATAGGTCACTAGTATTATCATATAATGGTTAGAGAGAAAAAATATTTAGATATTGTATAACCATGAGTTCTACTTGATGGGGATAAGACGTTAGGTGCAATTTGTAACGCCCTCTTTAAATAAGTATACAAGGCATTAAATTGTTATTATTAATTATAATTTTTGAATGAGTTTGTGGTGAGTTATGATTTACTTAAAAAAAATACTATAATATTTATGCACAATTTATATATATATATATATATGCATAAATGTGGCGGGATCCAACTGCTTCTGTCAAAGCAAGCAGCTTCATCATATTTATTTGCTGTAATTAACCCCTGCATCTTATATTCCTCATATAAGCTTAAACTTCTTCATATTTTATTCTTTGAATTAATAATATATACACACGCTGAGGTTTTCTAAGAATTAGAATTTTATTTTTGAAATTAATAAGTATGGTATAGAAAAACTTCATATGTTGCGCTTCCTTAACTTTAGTCCTCGAGTTTAATAATATACTACGAATTACACATGCAATACTACATGTGTGCCCCATCCCCGTACTGTTCATTAATGGAGTATTATATTGTGGTCAATGATATTTTACTTCATCTCTCTCCTCTCCACCTCTTTCCCTTTCACAGACGCAGTTTTTAAAATTCAGTAATAATATGGGAGAGAGAAGAAATAGGAGTTAGGATCTGATCAAAAAAGTACTTGATACGTATTCTGATTTGTAGTAATAATTTACAAATTAAGCTAGAAATAGGAGCTTGGAGGGTATCAATTAGGACCCCAACAGCTAAGGTACATGACTTTTCTCAGAGACTCCTCCGATTGCTGCTGCTTTAACTTTGCCTTCTCCTGCTCTTTTATTTTAGGAACCGTCCCCGGAGATGAGAGTGTTTTGGCCTGAGAAACTGACCGGAGATTGGATTTGGAGTGTTGTTGGACGGACCTGAGGGTGTAATTCCATCTCGCAAATCCTTGATCCTTCAATGCCTCCACTACCCCAACGCTTCCTGCCACAATCCATGCTCTGCTTGCTGCCATATTCATTCTTCTACAAATTGTCTTTGATCTTGATTTTGAGACTGCAAAAGGGAGCTTTAATTTAAAACCTTGTGAATTTGTTGGAGATAAGATTTGATGATACACCTTGAGTTTGAAATAAGTATATATAGGAAGAGAGAGAAATGGGAGCTGCGAGTAGAAGTGAGAGAGCACAAAGTTTGACGAAAACAGGCGGCCATTTGGCGGCCAGATTTATTTCCCGTGGGAAAAGCAAGTGGTTTTGGAATGAGCTGTTTTTATTTTTGGAATGCCAATTTTGCCTACTTCTATATCATTAATGCAATGAAATATTCTTTTTTATTTTATTTTTTTCCATCTGTGGTTACATATACTCCACTCCTTTCTTAATTAAAAATATAATTCTTATTTTTGTCTATTTGAAAATTAAAATTAAACTTATAAAATAACATGATCAGAATTTTAGAATTTTGGATTAAGGAGTATTTGTAGGTATATATACTTATACGCATATAGTCTCTCCGTTTTAAATTATAAAATTAATATTGACGTTTAAAAAGTTAATTTTAAATATTTTTAAACTCAAAATTGTCATTAATTCATTTAGTTTATATTAATATAATTATAAATATTATAAACTACCTAAAAATAATATTAGTTATAACATTTATTACTTTAAAATTTTAAATAAATTATGTTAGTTTTAAATTTAAAAATATCTCAAATTAACTTTTTAAAAAAAACAATAATATTATAATTTGAAAGAAATAGAGTAATATAGATTATGGCAATTAAAATTACAACAATTACTATGCGTAACTTACGATTGAGTGAACTTAAAAAAATCATTGTATTTGTGAAATATTTATAAGTATGATCTATATCTTGAAAGACATTTATATATAAGTGCAATAAGTATTATAATTTTTTTAAAAATTAACTAAAAATATTTTTAAACTAAAAAATAACATAATTTTTTTTAATTTTAGTCAATATAACTATGAATATTATAAACAATATCAAAAGTACTCATTGTAAGATTAATTTAATATTTTTATAATTTTTAATAAATTATCTCAATTTTAAATTTAAAGATATATTAAATTAATTTTTTAAAATTAATAATAATTTTATAATTTAAAATAAAGAGACTATAATAATCTAAATAATTTTTGAATCTCTTATATGATAAATATACAATTCTCACAATACGTCCTACAACACGGAAAACTTTAAAAGTTTGAAGTAACTTCGTATTTTGTCACCTGACAAAATAAATTTCGTTTATATATTTATACACACACATGATTTGAATACCATTACTCAATTAGTTGACGTATTGAGATAAATTTATGTGGCAGTTGAGTAATATTTCTCATTTATGTTAGGTTTTTTTGTCCTAATAATTTTTAAAAAAAACTTTTACACTATTAGAAATATTTGTGGTGGTATAAAGCGACTGTTTTCAATATCTTATTACTCTTGTCTCTATTATACTAGGGAGTAGTAAAGTGGCAACGTAGGGCGCAAGCGGTTTGGCATAAACAAATCCACATGCTACACGCCAGAGGATGAGATGGAATCAGTTGTTGTGGGCAAGGGAGGTGTCCCCCTCTTGATTTTTGTAACTCTGTCCCTCTTAATTTTTTATTTTTTTTATTGATTTAAAAAAATAATGTCATAGTAATTTTGATATACATTTTAAATATGAATTTTATTAAGTCCCTCTCTTTCACAATATTAAACAAGTCTTATTTGTCATTTTTTTCTACAAAAAGAGTAATTTTTTTATTAATAAGAATATAAAATGACACGATATTCTTAAATTTGTTATTATAATTTTTTTACGTGTCACAATTATTAAAGTTACAACTCATTATATTTAATTGTAAATATGAAATAAAAATACATAATTATATTTGCACATATAATAAATGAGATTATTTTTCTGTAACGGAGTCGCATAGATATTAATCTTATTATTATTCTTATTTAATTAAAAAAGTGCCCCTCCTTCATAAAATTTATGTATCTGCCCTGCAGGTAGGGGTGTTCATCGATAAAAAACCGAACCGGTACAAAAAAAATCGAACCGGTATCGAACCGGACTAAAACAAGTACTGGTACCGGTACCGAATTACCGATTTCGGTTCGGTACTGTAGCGACCCGAAATATTTTAATATAGAGAAATTGAATTATTGGCTGTAATTGTAAATTTCTAGAGGATTAAATTAAATCATTATATGATGGCTTGGTTTATTTAATTATGTGTTGAAGTAATTAAAGGAATTTAAGGAAGGTTCAATTAATGGGTTAATTAAATTAATGGACCAACCTAGGTTGTATAGTATCAAAGTTTGATAGGGTAAATGAGCTATGTGATATTTAATTAAATAGCTAGCACGTTAAGCTGGATGTGTAAATTAATTAATATGGTTATTAATTAATGAGATTTTGTAAACATTAATAATGTTATATTTATTTTCATTTGGAAAGTTATTGATAGTGGGGTATTAATATTTTATATTTCCACTAGGAATTTAATTTGGGCAACCCAAAGCTTAGTTGCAATATATGTAACAATTGGGCCACCATTTGTTTAATTAACAAAACAAATAGCAGCCCAGCCCAAGAGTAATAACATAACCCGGTGGAAAAGTAAGAGTGTCACTCATTTAGGGACAAGACCTCAGAAAAAGCAGAGCACGCGCAGTTTGTGCAAAGCTCAAGGAATCAGTGCTGATAAAAGAAGGAACAAGTCAGGCATAGGGGAGGCTATAGGGTCCAACTCCTCAGAGTTGTCTAAGGCTGAGAAAGTGTTGTATAACCTCAGTCATTCTCTCATTTCCCCTTCGCGTTCATTTAGGATAAGAGAGATATTGAGCTTGAGAAGTAAATGCAAACTTCAGAGGAGTTCATGCTATTCGGAGAAGGCAGAATCTTAATGTAAATAATCTGTCAAAGATTGAAGGTATTATCCGGTTATTTTGATTTAACTAGTTTTATCTTATTTTGGATTAAGGAAACATAATATGCTAGAGTTGCATATGAAGTGTTTAAATGAGAGTAATGTGAACTCGGTAGTCGAATGTTGTTGAAACTAGTTAATGATTGAATTAGAACTAGAATAGTGGTTTCGGTTATTTTACACAGTCAACATTATGAGTCTGAACCACAGTTGGTCTGTACTCAATGTTCATGTTCATAAAACTTTAGAATGAACTGGTAGTAGAGTGCTCTGGTAGTAGAGTGCTGGTAGTAGAGTGAACTAGTAGTAGAGTGCTGCTGGTAGTAGAGTAAACTGGTAGTAGAGTGCTGCTGGTAGTAGAGTGGACTGGTAGTAGAGTGCTCTGGTAGTAGAGTGCTGCTGGTAGTAGAGTGGACTGGTAGTAGAGTGCTGCTGATAGTAGAGTGGACTGGTAGTATAGTGCTCTGGTAGTAAAGTCCAAAACGTAGAGTGAAAATCGTAGAGTGAAAAGTGAAAAACGTAGAGTGAAAGTGAAAATCGTAGAGTGAAAATCGTAGAGTCGGGACAGTTTCAGCGTCAGTTAGTAATATGAGCATAACTTTCTCATACGAACTCGGATTGAGGTGATTCAAGATGTTTTGGAAAGCTAGTAGATAGACCTACAACTTGCATTCTTTACGAATTTCGATTTGACGTCTGTAGCAAGGTCTAAATTGACCATCTTGAGGTATGATGGTTAATTGGAGGCAATCGGAGGGCGTCGGGCATGCACGTGTGCAACGTGCAATGTTTTCGACACTAAGTTATACTGTTCTTTGTATAAAGCATGAATATTATGATTTATAATGATGTCTATCATTAATCAACGATTAATTAGATAAGTGTATGAGCATGTTAAACGTGTGCATATGAGGCGGGATAGACGTGTGGCGTATAAACGTCGAAACGCTGTGTTAAGTGTTATTTAACAATTTAATAACCTTAGAGATTAATTGAAGTAATACTAATTGGGATTAGTAAGAGTTATAAATATTGTCTGAGGCGGGTAATATTATGACAACTTGAGGAGGTAATTGTAGAATTAAACCTAGTAAAGTCCAGTAGTGACTAATTGGTAGATTGACCTAAATAATTATGAGGACCAAATGATAATGTTATGGCATTAAGGAATGTCGGATATACAAAGTTAAGTATAGAAGGTTTACGGTGTTTATGTGAAACATCGTGATGAATCCATAATGGACTAAACTAATGAATTAACCCTAGTGAATAAATGAGGACGATAAAAGGAAGTAGACATCCTAAGAATAGGATTAAATATTGAGTCAAACTTTGACTAATATAATGCACCGTTGATCTCTTATGTTGTATAGGTGGTGCAAAGAACGCGAAAGGTTAGCGTAAACTGGTGTTGCAATCCAGGCAAGTCTTTCAGTGATATTTGTTATCCCTGCAAGTTTTCAGTGCTATGTGTTATTTGCATAAAGTATTATGTGTGCACTTGTAGTATGTGCAAACTGATTTCTAAATTTGTCTGTGTACGGTCATATGATGTTAATAGATGATATAATTAATGCTGTGATTTGTAATGTGTTATATGAGTTATATAACCTGGATATATTGACATGCATGGTAAGCATGAGTAGATTTTATAAATGCAACGCATGATAAGCATGATACCTATGTAAATGTCAAGCATGGAGCATAAAGCATAAATTAAATGTAACATATGTGTTATGTGTTAGCTGTTGGACTTGCTGAGCCGTCGTGCTCAATCTTACTTAAATTAACATTTTCAGCGAAGGGCGAAGAGTTCGAAGATTCCGATAATCGCAAAGAGGATGTGCGAAGTTTATTTTATTAATAAAGGTTGTCACTAGAACTGTTTAAAGTCAAAGTTGCATTTTGTGGGAATAATTACCATTTGGTACCATCCCGGATGTAAAGCCTTGTAATAGTATTAAAAGGCAGTTGTAGTTAACACGAGTGTTAATGTTTTGTAAACTCGTGTAATTAAAAGCAGTGAGTAAATAGTCATGTCGACTTATTGTTAGGATGCGAGTTTTGTTGCTCATAATTGGTTGTAATACACTAGGTCGTGGAATAAATGATCTGAGTTGTAGGATTCATGTAAAGATTGCGATTCTGAGACAAGGTTAAGTAAATGTCTAAAATTTAAAATTTACCAAGTTTTAACAACATGATTTTATTTAAATGTTGTGGTTCTAGGAGAAGGTTGTTCGTGTAACGACTTAAACTCAGGATTGAGGTTACTTTTGACGAACCAGATCCGGGGTTATTGGAGACGGATTTTGGGGCTGTCACAGGTACAATTTCGATTCGGATATCGAGTTTTACCGATTGATAATATATATAATTATTATATATATTATAATAATTAATATAAATTTATTATTATTTTATTTAATTAGGTTTTTTCGATATACCGATTTTTATTGTTATGTGGGTTTTCCATTTTAGAAGAAGCCTACGAAGAGACGTTCTTTGACCTTTGTTTTGCATAATTTCCATAATTTGACTTCCATTTTTATCAATAAGTTTCTCAGCAAATAAGAATACTTGAAAGATGTATAACGTTAACAATGTAGTCCTAATATTTTCTCAAGAAGACTCGATCGTTTCAAGATATATAAATCATTAATCGCATTTGCCACGCCAAAAGCAAAACATAACAAGTGCTCAATATAAAGGTCCGCGACTGACAAAGGCCAAAGATCTATTTCAGTTCCTAAACCAACTTTAATAAAACCTTTAATATATCAATTAAATTAAGTGAAAAGTAGAAACATATCATAGATATAGTTTCTTGAGAGTGTGGTCTATTGGTTGATAGCTATATCATATTTTAATTTTTTAATAAATAGAATAAATGAAAAGAAAAGTGGAGTTTACAAGTTTTGCATGTAACAATTATGTTCAATTAACAGGTCACGATAACTATATTTGTACATGACAATTCTATAGTAGGGATAATAAAACAAAAAAAAAAAGAATAAGGACATTACTACATTAATAACAATTAAACGCAATATGCATTTTTATTATTAAAAAGTAGAATCTGTCACAAATTTTTATATTAAATTTTATTTTTTAATAATAAAAATACATATAATATTCTATATTATATTTGGTTATCGTTAACCTATACTTATTTATAAAAAAAATCATAAGAGTCGTCAGATGAGAAGTAGAAGTCAAACATGTGTCAAATGCAGTGGCGAAGCCACGTTGATGGATGTGGGGTTAATTGACCCCACTGAATTTTTTGTTTTGTTTTATAATATATGATAAAATTTAAATTTTTAAATGTTTTATATAAATTGACACCACTAAAATTTTGTAAAATTTCTAATATATGGGGTCAAATTAAAAATTTATAATTTTCTCACTTAAATCTCAATCTCATATCATTTTTACCTCCTCTATATATCATATATGTATATTCATATAATCTTCTTAAACTAATTAATAATTAATTTTATATTATTTTTTGAAAGAATTAATTATTTATAACCAGTTTGTCTTTAGAAAAGTCTATTAGAAGTCAATAAGATATATATATATATATATATATATATATATATGCATATAAATATATATAAAGTTAACAATTATTATATTATCATTATAATCAAATATATATTTTATACATATAACTTGAAAGTATAAAATTATTTAAAAAAGTTGGCTCGGGGCCGCTGCCCCCGAACCCCCACAAAATTATTTATAGCCGCACAAATTTTTTGACCCCACTGAACCTAAAGTCTAGCTTCGCCACCGATCAAATGTAAAGACCACGATGTACCCTTACGCTTATTATAAGTTTTGTTGCACCCACTTTTGCCGATCCATTAAGTTGAAAAGCCCATACGATGTAAACATGAGTCATTATTTAAGAAAATGATGCAATATAAATAATACTCCCACTATTCTAAAATTTAAAATTATTATTAACTGTTTGACATTTTTTTTTAAACATGAGTAGTTAGATGGGAGCTTTCTGTTTTGAGACCATGATGCTTTCTTGATCATGGATCAAACATCCATCACTCTTTGACATTTTTTTTTATACATATACATATCTCTACATTATCTTTCATGACTCCATGGTTGTTGCTTTGGAGCTTCTGTTGTGTTAATTAGGGCTTTTGATTTTTTCTAAATTTATTTTAGCTTTATTTATTCTTTTAGAAGACGAAAGAAATTAGTAAATGACTTAGGTATCCTTCATTTACCAGTTGGACTATCAAACAAATTCACGTTGACATTTAATGAATTTTTTTTAATCCACTTCATTACCTCTCATACCTGGTAAGGACTATTATTCACCTAAAAAATTATATAAAGATAATTATAAAATAAAATTATACAAGTACTAAATTAAAATTAGGGAAGAGTACATAGACTAAAAAGGTTGTTTTGCTGTTACCAAACTTGTGCAATTCGATTTATAGAAAGTTTATGGAGATTTTTGACTTTTGTGCGTCGTTTATTACTCTATGATTGTCGTTTATCCTGTTCGCCGAGAGACAGGTAACTTAGGGGTCTCCAACCGTAGGTTTGATAAGTAAAAAAATAATTAAATTATTTAAGTTGTTTATAAAAAGTAAAAATTAAAATTGTTTAAATTTTTACATCGAAATCGGTTATTAATTTATTCAATTTCGGTTAAATCTGTCTATTTAATCGGTTATTAAAATTTAGGCATAAAAGATAGAGTTAATATGTCACCAAATTTTAAAATAAAATGATAAACAAGTTGAATGTCACGATTTGTTTCACCCCTCTATCTTTAATGTGGTACAGTTATTTTTTTATAATTGGGTTTAAATAAATTTATCCTAGTAAAGTATAATTAACTAACTAACTAGAAAACGTTTTGTTGATTAATTTCTTCTTCCAAACAATCTTATAAAAAGGTAATTAACTCGGTGCACCACCAGTAGCAGAATCTTTAAAAAAAGAAGTAATTGTGCATTAAATGTACTAACAAGTGAAAAACTTAAACAGTAAAGTCGTCAATTTATGATTAATTAACATAAATTAACTTAATATATTATAATATTAAGACGTTCGATCAGTTTTTGAATAAATCAAATCGAAATAGACCGATTTAATTTTGATTTTTCGATTTTATTAGTTTCGATTTTTCGATTTTCGGTTTAATTTATTAAATGTTCGGTTTGGTGGATAGATTTTTTGATTATTTTTAATTATTTTTGATTTTGTGTGCATCCTAAAAGTAACAGAGGCGATGCCAATACGCTGCTTGTTATTGTTATTATTATTATTATTATTATTATGAATATTCTTTGTTTTATTCCATAGGCAATTAGTTGAGAAGAAAAAACAGATCCGATTAGTATGAAATTAACTTTATGATAAATTGAACAATGAACTAATACAATGTTGACATGCAACACCTCCGACCTATGTATCAATATTGTATTGATTAATTGTCTAAGTTACTACAAAGTGAATTTCATACTAATCGGATCCAGAAAAAACATACGCCCTCTTGATTATCTTTCTTAGCATCCAAGTGTCTATAACCAATTAAGCAATAATAAATCAGAGCTAGAAAGGAGATCATGAGCTTGAGGCACATGAGCAGAGTCTTGGCAAGAGCATTTGAAATGGCTAGAAGAACAGAGCGCCAGAGGAATAGTTAAGCTCTCTCGGTTAAAACCCAGATCGGAATCCGGAAACTAGGCCAATAATTTTGGAAAGAGGGTTTCCTCCGGCACAAGGGAAGCTGAGAATGTTATGCACCTCAATTTGTAGGGGACCCAATTAATATGAATATATCTATTGTGAGTCCTTTTGCGTGAGATCTATATTTTCATTTTGTTAATGGCTAATACAAGTAGTTAATATGTGCAGTGTAGTAATAATATGGGAGAGAAGAAATAGAAGGATTTGATAAAAAAAACGTAGTTGATACATGTTCTAATTTTGCAGTAATAATTTACAAAATAGCTTTTGATTAGCTAATTAAGCTAGAAATAGGAGGTCGGAGGGTATCAATTGGGACCCCAACAGCTGAGGTACATGACTTTTCTCAAAGATTCCTCCGATTGCTGCTGCTTTAACTTTGCCTTCTCCTGCTCTATTATTTTAGGAACCGTCGCCGGAGAAGAGAGTTTTTGGGCCTGAGAAACTGACCGGAGATTGGATTTGGCATGTTGGTGGACGGACCTGAGGGCGTAATTCCATCTCGCAAATCCTTGATCTTTCAATGCCTCCACTACCCCTACGCTTCCTGCCACAATCCATGCTTTGCTTGCTGCCATATTCTCTCTTCTAATTCAATTCTTCTAATACAAATTATCTTTGGTCTTGATTTTGAGACTGCAAAAATTGAGACCACGAAAAGGATATAATCGGCTTTAATTTGAACACTTAAGAGATTTTGTTGGAGATGATTTGATTTCGACGATACACTCTTGTGTTCGAAATGCGTATATATAGGAAGAGAGAGAAAAGGGAGCGGTGAGTAGAAGTGGAAGAGCACAAAGTTTGACGAAAACTGGCGGCCAGATTATTTCCTTACTGTGGGAAAATGCCAGTGGTTTTGGACTGTACCCATTTTTACTGCAATGGAACAAGATTTTTTTTCCTCTTAAGGTTCATATAAGGGTATTCATCGTTAAAAAACCAAATCAGTATTAAAATAATTAAATTGATATCGAACTAAAAATATCACTAAAATAAAACTCGGTATTGACATCGAAGTATCGATTTCAATATCAGTTCAATATAAATTAGTTCGATTTTTAATTTATACCGATTGATAATATATATAATTATAATTTATAAATAATAATTATATATTACTTTATTTATAAATTATAATAATATATATAATTATATATATTATTATAATAATTAATATAAATTTAATATTATATTATTTATTTCAATTCTTTCGGTATATCGGTTTTTATCGAAATTTAAAAATGTCCATACTGCTACCAGTACTAAAAAATATAAAAAATCGAAAAAACCGTATTAAAAAAACCGGTACTGAAAAAAACCAATACCGAAAAAACAGATATGGACCGATTCGATAAAAAATCGAATTTTTTGAACACCCCTAATTATATATACATATACATATACTCCACTCGTTTTGTAAGTAAAAATATAATTTTTATTTTTTGTTCATTTGTATTGTATTGTCGAAATTATGACGACTTAAAATAAATATAAATTCACACTAATTTATTTTATATAATTAATTGCATAAAATTTTACATTAATCATAATTTAAATTTATCATATATATATATATATATATATATTATGAAAGTGAAAATTACAACAATTATTATGTGTAATTTATGTTTGAGTACCATTAAGAAATCATCGTATTTGTGAAATATTTATAAGCATGATCTATATAGTGAAAGACTAAATAATATAAATATAAAATTATATAATAATCTCAATAATTTTCAAATCTTTTATATTCTACGGATGAGTATACAAACGTTAAAATAAAATAAAAAAAATAAAAGGACAAAAAAACATATTTTGGGGGTATGGTGTGACTGTTTTGTCCTAGTTTGATTTTTCTAACTTATACAATATATTTGGAGTAGGATAAATATAAGTATATAATATTAAATATAATATTTTGATCTTAATCATTAAAAGATAGAATTTGATACAAAATTTTATATTAAATTTTATTTTTTAATAATTAAAATATATATAATATTTAAAATAATATTTAGTTATAATATATGTAAAATTGTGCAAGGGGTATGGTGTGACTGTTTTCAATACCTTATTATTTTTTTATCTATTCTACTCGCAAGTAAGTAGTAACGTGGGCGCAAGCGGTTTGGCAATAAACAAATCCATCTGCGCCTAGACAGTGGGATGAAATTACTTCCTGTTTGCGCCACGGATGGATGGTATTGACTATTGTCAAAGTTGTATTATTGCAACATACACTACACTAGTCGCGGGATAATAATAATAGGTCAATGAAGTCATAGTGTCTCACTTTCTTATAGTATCCTTATCTTATAGCTATATTTTCCGATTTCCTTTGTTAACGTATAAAATTTAAAGTGACACCAACTTCTTTAATTATAATATAAATAAATATAATTATTTTATACTTGCTAAAACATAATAATAAAAATAATATTTGTTATTTACAAAGTTAAATAAAATTACATTAAATTTAAAATTTTATAAATTAATTTAAAAAAGTGAAAATATTTCTAAAAATTTAGATTGAATTCTACGTATTAATTTACATTTTTGTGGATATAAGTGACCAATTTCCCCTATTACCCAAGATTTATTTGGCACTCCATCCTTTTAACAAAAAAAAGTCATTTATAAAATCTAAAATATTAAAAACCCTTCTAACAAGAAAATCCATTTAGCAAAAAAAGAAAAGATAAGAAATTAATTATAAAATTTAGAAATATTAAAAATACAGTTCTATTTCATAATTACTCTTAAAAATAATAAATTATTAATTTAACAACATAGACCTAATAATGAAAAATTGGATTTTACATTTGTAGCTAACTATGAAAACTTACAAGATAATATGATCCTTTTATTTTTTATTTTTTATTTTTTTTGGGATAAGTAACCGATAAAGTTGTGTTCTTTCTTAGTCCATAAATTGAAACCAGAGAAAAAGTATGTCGGTTCATATAACCAAAACATGTCAATCCTTTTCACTTACAAATCCATAATCTCCTACTATCCCCAACCATAGCTCCAAAGATAGCTTTTGAATTCACCGTCGTCTCCTTCCCTCCTCTCCGCAAAGATCATTGTTAAGAGTGCGATTACCGCAAAGAGGGACACCACCAATAACATTCAGGACCACCACGTCAAAGAATTAGGAAATCTATTTAAAGAATTAGGGTGTGCCTGCTTGTGTTTTTGTTGTCCTCGAGTATTCCAGTAAGTTTAATTTTTTGATTGAGTAATAGAACAAAGATAAATAAACAACAATAAGGGTGGGTTTTACAGACAAAGATTAAAGGTGTAAGAGCAGTTGTGGGTTGCAAGAGATGGAATGAATGGTAGGTTCGGATTTGGGACTCAGATCTGGCGGAGTGGCAGAGGTTGTGGAAGAAGTAGAAAGGAAAAGAAAACAGAGTAAAAGTTGAATGGGTAGAAGCTTTTTTTAACTATTCGAAGAGAATTGATATTTTTATTTGTAAAAATGATAATTTTATAAGATTTTTTTATATAAATAAAAAATTAATTTCAGACTCATGTTTATGTGATTTTTATTTTTGAAAATATTAATTCCCTTATTTTTATCGAAAACTACATAATTACTATCGTTTCTGAAGACAAGTTGGGTGTTTTGAAGTGGATATGGTTTATTCCTTATAATTAGATAGATGTTTATCCTAATAGATATTTTACTATTCTTAAAACAATTAATTGTCTCTGAGCACTAATAAATTTGAGGGATGAAAACTTGTACAATTAATTGGTTGTTGGGATCTTAATTTCTAGTAATTTAAAATAAACAGTTTATAAAATAAGTTGTATTTGTTTAATAAAAAGTTATATTTTATATGACTTTTATTATACAAATATTATTCATATTATTAAAACTCTACGTTATAAGTATAAATTAAAGAAATTGATATTTTTATATTATTTTTTAATAATTTTATATAATAAATTTTATAAAAATATTTTTATAAATGTATAACGACGATTAAATTATTGTTATAAGTATTTTTATGAAATTGATCATATAAAATTATCAAAAAATAGTACAAAAATATCAATTCTCTAAATTAACTTGTTTTTATAAAATTTTCAATTTAACTGTACATTTCGAAGTTACTAGAATGCGTCTAAATGGTGGACACCGGCCCAATGGTTTTTACATAAAACCACAGGCTTGTTTTGGGAAAGCAAAGACTTGAAACCTCGTGAAACTCGCCACTAAATACTAAGCAAGCAAATAAACTAGTAGTGTATACTATATATAGAGGTATGTGGCCGTTTGCATGTAACTAGCCAGGTGTTTCAACACAGTCGTCGGATCTAATACTAATTCAATTTCAAGCATTCCGTGGCTTTCGATTGCCTCGTATATCACACGTCATTTTTGTCTTTTCCCCCCCTTTATTTGGTTCTCAGAAAATACTAATTCAGTTAGGCATAATAAATAAGTTGGATTGGCAGGGCTGAGAAAACACAACTCAAGAAGGAGGCATGATGTTCCCCGGATTCAAGCCTTCTCCGGCAAGATCTAGATCGGAATCTGGAAAATCCAACAATGTTAGATGGGTCTCCGGTGCCGGAGAGCCGGCGAAGAAGGTGAATACTGCCGGTAATTATACTGTGGATGATGAGAAGATCATAAGAAGGGAAACGGAGAAGGTTGAGAAAATTCTGCAGCTAATCTGTTGGGGCCCAAATAGCTTCCAGTGACTCTTCCCATTCCATTAGATGTAATATTTTTTTCCCCCATTTTGATCTTCTTTTTTTCTCTTTTTGTGTCCTTTTGTATATGTATTATGTACTAATGTTATTGAGATTCATAAAAAAGTTTAGTCTCTAGATTATAAAGCTTTGTCTTAAAAGTCAGTTGTAATTTGTATGGTTTTAACTAGTCCTTATTTGGGCTGCAAATCTACAACTCAATTTATAGAAAAGTTTATATGGAGATTTTTCAATTTTGTGCGTCATTTATTACTCACGATTATCGTATATCCTGTCCGCCAAGAAAGGTCAACATTAAACAGAGGGCGATGCCAATATGCCGCTTGTTATTATTATTATTATTATTATTATTATTATTATTTAATTTAAAAGTTTTGAAATTATTCCTTGTTTTAATCCATAGCTGATTAGTTGATAACAAAAAACGCGTACCCTCTTTATTTTTTTTATAACCACTTGGCCAATATAATTACTCAGAGCTAGAAAGAAGAAGATTATGAGCTTGAGGCACATGAGCAGAGTTGAAGGGCTAAAAGAACAGATCGGAATCCGACAACAAGGCCAATAATTTTGGGGAGAGGGTTTCCTCCGGCTTGGTAGAGCCGCAGGCGACGGCGAAGGGGGAGGTTTATGTTTATGCCAGAAAGAGGAGGAGAAGGGAAGCTGAGAAGGTTATTCACCTCATTTGCTGGGGACCCAATTAATATTAATATTATATCTTCTATGGCGAGTCTTTGTGTAGGAGATTAATTTTTCATCCTGTGATGGCTAATATGATAAGTAGTATTGATTTGATCTGATGAAAATTCTGATAAATTAGGTAAAGAATCAGAGTGATTCCAATTGTTTTCTTTATCCCAACTTGATTCATGGTTTGAAGGGCTATCAAATCCTCTCATTTCATGCAGACTGTTATAAATAAAATCCCCTTTGACAAATTGCAACAGAAGTCATCTCATTTTTTTCTTAGATAGTTGTTGAACTAACTATACAGTACCAGTTACTTTAATCAAATGACTGCTCATCAGATGGCTTTCTCATATATTAGTGACCTAACAAGGTAGCCCATCGATATACAATCAATCTAGTACTTTTTTCTTACTCAACAAAACATAAATCAATAAATACACAACACACTCTTAGTTATGGATATGCTAGCTAAAACACTCTTATGTACAGTTTAAATATACGACTGAAATATAGATATGAAAAGGATGTTCAAAACTCTTTTATCTGCTGCTTCAATTAGGACCCCAACAGCTCAAATACATCACAGTACGAAGAGATTCCTCTGCCTGTTTAAGCTTGTTGGCATTGCTCTCTTTATTGCCCTTGTTAATCGCTTTAGAAGTATAAGAATCTGAAATGTTCCTCTCCTTGGTAGGAGGAGAAGAAGAATGCTTGTACTTACAATCCGCGACTGCAGGAAAGTTTTCAATAGTTTCCTGCATTACTTGCTTGTCAGATTGCATGGATAATCTTCTGAAATTCTCTAGTATCAAAATTAATACACTATTTTTGTCGGAAAAAAAACAATGCAAGGGCAAGAGCCACGGATATGATGGAGAGTTGGGAGATTAAGGTTTTCATATATGATGGATATATATAAAGAGCAACAGCATTTAAAAACTACCGGAATATCCAATAAAGTTAAACTGGAGAGTGAAGTGAACTCTTTTAACACGATGGCAGACAGCTTTACTTAACCAGATTATTTATGCAGCTGAGTAGGGTGATTAGGCCTACAAACTACTTCTTCTTTGGGATTTAATATAATAAAGCATTTGGATTGCTTCTAATCCTCTGTTGGACTGACTGTTTATTAAATAATTCTGTTCACTAAAGATATTTTACCCTTCCTCTTTCTTTCAGTGTTAATGGATATTTTACAAATGAAATAGTAATCAAGAAGATATTGAAGATTATACTTGCATGTTACTTCCATAGACATCGGTGCAGAAGGCATAACTCCACGTGAAGACCACAATTACATATAGATTAAGGATAAGATCAACGCATGCAGAAGATTACAAGTGGCCACACACTGATTTTCTGTACTAATTAAATAAGATTTCATAGTATCGGGTGTTTGATAAAATTGAATAATTAAGATATGTAGGGATAGTATATCTTAATAAATTAGATCATTTGAGTAAAATAACATCTTAATCTATTTGATTACTAAAAAAATGAGTTGTCTCTTAATGACACTATTTTACTATTTTAAAAGGTAAAATTTTATCTAATAATTTTAAATATTCAATTTAATAAAAATGAGTGTATAATATTATTGAATGTATTTATATAAAAAAAATTACCAAAAATTTTTCATTAAGAGACAACTCTTAATGATTTGGATTTTATTTTATATCTTACCGATTAAGAGATACTAAGAGACAGGGACGAAGTTAGGTAGGAGATTGTGGGGTCAATTGACCCCACTGATTTTTTTTAATGTATGATAAAATTTAAATATTTTAATGTTATATATAAATTGACTCCATTGAAATTTACAACTTTTTCACTTGAATTTCAATCTCATATTATTCTTACATCTTCTATATATGTACATTTATATAACCTTCTTAAAATAATTAATAATTTATTTTATATTATTTTTTGAAAGAATTAATTATTTATAAACAATTTATCTTTAAAAAAGTCTATTAAGAGTCAATAGGGTGTATGTATATATGTATATAAATATATATAGAGTTAATAATTATTATATGATCATTATAATAATATATGTTTTATATATGAAACTCAAAAATATTAAATTATTCTAAAAAATTAGTTCGGAAGCGTTGCTTTCGAACCCTCACTGAATTATTTATAACCATATAATAATTTTGACCTCACCAAATATAATTTCTGACTTCGTCAAGTAAATAAAATTTTAACAAATTTTTTTTGCATGATTCGTACACGTGTTTATTAAAAAATATTAAGATATAAAGAAACACAACCTTAGATTAGTGACCACCCTATAACCTAGCTAGCTAGTTAACCTCGTAACATTATTAATCAAGTAGACATAGTGTGCTGTATTGTACTCCAGAAATTTAACCAAGCGAAACCTTTTTAATAAGCCTTTGGCTCAAGGATGTTGAGTTTGGACATAGCACGGGTGTGGATATGGTACCCTTGACCGCTAAGAAAATCATATTAATACTTAATTATATGACCAATATACCCTATTCTTATTCATCTTTGGAATTGTTTGTTTATTGAATATTAACCCTTTTCCTCATTATACAATCATAATGTAAAGTAATTAATGGAACATACGTAGAAGTTACTCATATTCCTTTTTGTTGCACCATAGTGATTTTTTTTGTGCGCAAGCAAATCATATTTTCGCAATATGTTTCTTCCTTTCATTTATTTCACGATCCATATGCAAGTTAAAGTTTTATCTTGGAATGAAGATTATACGTGTGCATTATTTTATAGTCGTGTGTTATAATTTCAATACGAAGCGTTTTTTTTTATTATTATATAAAAGTTTAAAGTATAATTAATACAGCGGGATTGAGCGTGTAGCATAATTGGTCGGTGGTCTATGTCACAACCTTGACATTAAGTGTTCGATTCTCAGCACATTCAAAAAAAAAAAAAGAGGAAGAAAAAAGTGAAAATTTATAAACAATGTTGTCATTGTTGTGACATAGGACCCTTACCAATTAAGCTGCTAGCTATATCCCATTTTTTACATTTTTTTTTTCAAATTTAATTTAGTTATGTCTATTTTAATCTATTGCTTTGGGATGTCATTATTTGTTAATATTAATTAGCCTAGTAGCGTTGTATAGTGCATGTCACAGCTTAAATTTTGTCCCTCATATTATACAAGGTCAAGGTTAATTAATAGCTTGAACTTGACGAACTACAAATGGATCACTTTCTAATACAAGTCACGCATTTTAAATAGAATATTAATTAACTCCCACTTTAATTCAACAGACACTTTAATACTCTCTTCTCTCTCTCTCTCTCTCTCTCTCTCTCTCTCTCTCTCTCTTATTTATTTTTTCTATATTTTTTTATTACAAGAAAATGAATGCCTAAATAGGCGGCTAGTATTGACACTGAATACCTAAAAGTAGTCACTCCCCCGTGCCGATGGGGAGATTCAAACTCAAAACATAGGTGCAAATTCAAACCTTTTGTTTTTTAACAATAAAACTAGTAATTGAATAAATTTATAAATATATTTATTTTATTTTATTTTTATCAATACGCAAGTTTAACTGTCATTTTGGTCAAATAAAACTTAAATTAGTAAAAATAATACGAGAGAAAAAAATCTATTTATTTGATCAAAACGACTTTTAAATTTATAAATGTATACACACATTTATTCCTAATAATTATATAAGTGAAACATTGTTCAAATTATGGACTACACGTCTCGGGGTAGTCCGTCCTTGCAAATCCCAGGTCAAAAGAGAATTAATTGTTTGAGGCGCAAATTTCAAACTCAATACCTTACAAATCGGTTGAACAAAACTCCTCCTATCACTTAACCAAGGGAGGGCTTGTTGATATTTTAATTTTATCTCTAGCTTAAAATTAAAATCTCATTTAACTTTTCATTCAATAAAGTTCTTGTTTTACTTATCCTTTTATTAATGAGATAATTATATAAAAAAGTTGATAAATAATAATGACCTAAAAATTATTCACTCACATTCACTTGGTACCTATATCTGCGAGCAATTCAGTTTCTTTCATATGCCTTGTCCGTGTATATTGAGGGGCTCATTACTTCAGCTAATTCTCATGTATTTATTTAAGTATGTTCGGTAATAATTTATTTTAAAACGATTTATAAGTTAATTGACATATAAGACATTTTAAATTATGATTTATAAATAAAATTATTTGACATTATCTTGAAATACAAGTCATAAATTATATTAAAATAAATTGTGAAAGTATTTGATTAAAATAACTTATAGTTTAAAATAAATTATAAAAATTACTAAAATAAGGGTAAAAGAATTTTTACATTTGGTCAAAACTAAATTTTAAAAAATGATTAAGTTATTTTTTAAGAAGTAAAAATTTAATACTTTTAAAAAATTACTTATAAGTCAAATTATAAATTAAAAAAATAAGACACATATAAATACATATAAATATTCAAATAATTTTCTTTTTATAAATTAGTTTGACCACTCCGTTTACATGTAAAATTTATCTAGTACGTTTTATATACCAAATGAATGCTCGACAAATATTTGATAGTGGGGCTATTAAGGTTCAAGTCCAAAATGAGGAAAAAATTATTCATTAATTTTGGAGTAACGTTACATAGTATTTTAAAATTAATAAAATCTTTTTATTTTAATAATATTTTATTATTTGTAGTTATCAATTCATTAAAATAAAAAATAATTATTAACCATTCACTAAAATAATTTTTTTTTATTAACCTAAAATATCACATAAATTTATCTCAATCACTAAATAATCTCTCCAAAATGAGAGCTCAGCATCCACTACAATCACGAACCTACGTGTCATATCCATACTGGCTAAGATTGCCCAAAATTTTTATTTACCTGGATAAGCCCTTCATTCATTCCAGCCTTTCAATTTTTTTTCTTTTTCTCCGAGGAAAAAAGCCCTCCAGATTTCCCCTGTTCTTCACCATGGAAAATCACTTACGATTCTGAACAAATTCCCGGAAAAACCACTTCTCTTCAGCTCTATATTTTCTGTATACATACATTTCTGTAAGTCAGTAATGGCGGCGGTCACTTCACTGTCATTTTCGGCATTAAGTCAATCCTCGGAAAGGAAAGTCTCTGTTTCCTCTACTCGTTCTTTGGTTTCTAATTTCGATGCATTCCGGCTGCGTGTAAATTATCCCTGTGATTCTATTGGCGTTCGAGCTTCCAATAATTCCAGTTCCTCCCGTTTAGTAGTTCGTTGCATATCTACTTCAACGGGTAACTTATGGCTATTCCTCAATTTATTTTAACTTCAATTCAACATTTTTTTGACAATGTAGAATAAGTAAAAGAAACCAAATTTCATCTTTGCGTTTAACTGTAAATAAGAAAAAACAACAACTTGATTGAATTGGGATTTTAATTGCGGAAACAAAATGATTAGGAAAAGAAAAGGATGCCTTTCATTTATTTTTTGGCATGAAAAATAATGGGTCTTGGTTATTGTAATCTGTGGGTGAGTACTAGCGTTGCTTTATTTTAGTTTAATTTTATTATAATATCTTCTAAGTTGATATAGCAACTTGTTTTGAGTATTAAACTGCAACTATTTTCCAACTGAACCTATATGTCAAAGAATTTGTAATGTCTCTATGATTTATAATCTGTTTTGAAATGAACCCTGCCAGAGTAAGACTCAGAAGGGGCAAAACCAACTGATTGAATATAATGATAATTAGATGATGTTAATGACCAAAGGGTTTTTGTAATTTTGGGTAGTATATTGTCTGTTTTGATTGTCATCTAAATTTATGTAAATTTCTTCAGATGTACCCACTGTGTCTGAAACAAAAGCCAATTTCCTCCAGGCCTATAGGCGACCAATTCCAAGTATTTACAACACAGTGCTGCAAGAGCTAATAGTCCAGCAGCATTTGATGAGGTACAAGAAGACATACTGTTATGACGCTGTGTTTGCGCTTGGTTTTGTGACCGTGTATGATCAACTTATGGAAGGATACCCAAGCGATGAGGATCGGGAGGCAATCTTCCAGGCATATATTAAGGCACTAAAGGAAGACCCGGAACAATACAGGTCTTTCTTCAAATTCCTTGGCTATTTTCATGTTTTTCTTCCTTCTGCTTTTTTCCTTTATATATGACTAAATTTCGCAGTTATCCATTGGTGGTAGTAATTTGTTATCGAGACTTTTAAAAGGCTGAAAGCCTTGCAGCCCTTAACTATTGGTTTTTTTCTAGCTCCATAGTTTAAACTTTCATTATGTGAGCACTCACAAGGTGGTTTATGGGGGAAGTCAGAACTGGTTAGCTGATGGTGCTGCCTCTTTTCTTTATAATATCAATTGATCATATATATATATATGCTCTGTGTGTGTGTGTGTGTGTGTGTATGTATGTATATATTTATATATATAGGGCCGCATCCACATCAACTGGTTGCTAGGTTACTATTTCGGCAATCAAAACAAGGGGGCATTTTTACTGTGGGAGTCCCTGCCGCTAGTGGCAGGGGCTTTTTTAAGCTAATTTTGAGTTGCTGGAAAAGTAGTCATAACAACTAGTTGCTGTGAATTATATATCTATATCTATATATGTGTGTGTGTGTGTGTGTGTGTGTGTGTATGACAATGTAGATTTTTGGGGTCTCTATATTTCAGCTATATATTGGGATGGGGATCAATCCTCCATATAAGATCTTGAATTTTGTTCCACTAGATTTGATTAGTTGGGAGGACCTCCTATCATCCCCTTCCTTTGTATGTTCTCATTTACATAACAAAATCTTCTTCTTTTATCTATGATTTTTTTTAGGTGCTACTAATTCCAATATTCTAATAGCATTTTACTTTTGGTTGTGAATTCTTCCTACTAATGGATATTGGATATCTCTGCTAAGATTTAGTCAATTCTTATTCTCACCCTTCAAATGTGCATTGGGTCTACTCAATTAATGGGGAAAATATAAATTTGAAACTTTTTATTTTAAACTCGACTGTTTAACTTTTGTCTTTTTAGTTTGCTTCAAGTAACCGGACTTAGTATTCGCTATGCTATTTTATGCTACATTCAGCTGAAATCTTTTGCACGCAGAAAATCCTTAAATGAGTCTCAATTTAATTTGAACCAGTCAAATTACAATACTGCAGGAGCGATGCACAAAAAATGGAAGAGTGGGCCTGCGCTCAGACAGCTAGTACCTTAGTTGATTTTTCATCGAAAGAGGGAGATATTGAAAGCATCCTAAAGGACATTGCAGAAAGAGCTGGGGGTAAGGGAAATTTCAGCTACAGTCGATTCTTTGCGATTGGCCTGTTTCGTCTTCTTGAGTTGGCAGATGCGACTGAACCCACCATTTTAGAAAAGGTAGAACCCACATTCTCTATATTCTGGAGACATCTATGCAAAAAAAGATAAAAACACTCTATTTTTGTTATTATGATATTTAATTTTGAATTGGTTTACTGATGTTTTAATCCCTTTATATTAACATTTAATTTTTATTTAGAATTATTTCGGGGAATTGATATTTTCATAAGTAATTTGCTTTTTCCACAAGGTCCGTTTCACATAAATAGTGATTGTGTTACATAGTTGTCAAAATACACAGAATGAATATTACGAATACGATATAGTCGCTAGTGTATCTAAAATTAAGCCGTACAATATCTTATGATATGGAAACAAGACGCTTTTAAGTTTGAGATGGACTTGATAAGAGTTAAAACAACACATCAAAACCTTTTATTGTATAGATTATAATCTATACAATATGTATTAAACATTTTTTAGGATTTTTATATTCTTCTAAAAACTTTTTTCTAATTTTTTTCCTTCATGTCTCTTCGGTGTAGTACACTGAGACGTAAATACATAGACTCTTGTTCTTTCCTTTGCAATTTGGATTTTAATTTCACTTTGGGTTTTATACATAAAGTTAAAGGTAAGTTATATCCCCACCTATTGTTCCTTATATAAATACTACTTAAATAATACCAACCATAAATGAAGCGTCTAGTTGTCTTCAAATTATAATTTGAATATTTAAAGTTGCTTATAGGCTTATTTGATTACCTTAATATTAAATGTAAACTAATATACTTTATTGTCCGATTAACTAAGTTATCTACATGTTTAGACATGTACTTTTGTGTTTTACATTTATTTTCATATATTACGATTAGATACACGATATGATATATAATTCACAATTTGGGAATTTTGATACACGATGTGACAACTATAGGTTTGTCCAACAGTCATGTGAGAGAGTACCGTATGAAAATATTAAATTTACTTATGCATGTATCATTTCCCTTGACATAAGGGGTTAGATCAAGTGGTAGGAAGCCTCTTGATAAATCCGTAAAGTTGGTACATGTCAAGGATTGAAAACCTTACAGTAGCAATGATCTTCCCCACTCAAACATAGTTAATCTATCGGATTACCTAGTATGCATGGTTTTGGTTATAGTTTTAGTTTCCCCCCCCCCCCCCCCCCCCCCTTTTTTTTTGCGTAATTTCTCCCCCAAGTATGTTGCTTGTTGTTTGAGTGTATAATGTGTGCATCTGATGGTTTATCCTGTGCGCACTTGAACACTAGTGGTTACAGGTTTCTCTATAACACAGTAGTAAATCTTTTAATAAAACATACAAAGACAACTCAACACTCCAACCATCTCAGGATGATTTAAAAGAAATGTTCTTCCATTCAGCTCATTTAACTTTATCCAGGATGATGCCCTCTAGAATTTGATCAGTGAGATTGCTTCTTTTCCTTAGGACCCTGCTATTTCTATCCATCAAAATTATTTCGCCCAAGCAGCCAAACTACAATCCTAGCAGTTACAGCTGTGGATTTCCACTTAGTTTCCTACTTCAACTGTTTCCTAACTTTACTCCTATTCTTCTGCCTGTTAAGTAAACAATTCAAGTTGAGAACTTTATTCCACCCAGCAGCTGAGCTGAATCATTTCATCTTAAAGAACACTCAAACAACAGACTCAGTGCCTTCTCTGCCCTGTATAAGTTTCTTTTTGCTTTGAAGATCTTGTCGAAAACATAGGCTTCTAAGATCATCGTCACACCTAACTATGAAACTAAGATTTTTGAAAAATATGGAGTCAGGTATTTCAAATTGTATTTAAGATGTTCTCGAGTCTTTACAGTGTTAATAGACTCAACATCACACCAGGCAAGATTAAAATATAATCTGCACTGGCCAGGTGGCAAAGGCTGCATAATTTCACACGGAGTGAAAAGTGAATACAGACTACTGCACATGCCATTAAGCACATCTCTACTGCAAAGTAAGAGGTGAGGTGATACAGGATCTTCTTGCCTCAATCCCTTCTGTCCTTGAGAAAACCCCTCCAAACCATAATTTAGAACAACAAAATAGTTAGACTTTGAAAGACAAGCCTTTTTCAGGAAAATTCTCAGCCCTCATGACATCAAGGGGAATCCCAAGGCAACAAAGTTAAATTTTTTTAAAGCACATTAACCTCACTCATTTTTAAAGAGAGCGTAATTCTCATCATTTATATATGTAGGACCAGGCTTGTTATAGAATTTTAGGTAGAGGAAATGTGTTTTGGTGTGAGAATAAGGTATCAGATGAACTGTATATGTGTATAAGGTGGATGGGGTTTAAGGTTTTCCCATCCTACTTGGAAGTATTAATGATGGAAAGACCGTGTTTTACTTCATGTAACTGAAGCAGACATGATGCTCAATTTAAAACCAATATTGAACTCCCTAAGTGCATGTTAAAGATTCATGTTTCATTACCATATTTGACACATCTTGTTTGTAGTACAGCTTTGTGCAGCACTGAATATAAACAAAAGAAGTGTGGATCGGGACCTTGATGTTTACCGCAACCTGCTCTCTAAGCTGGTTCAAGCGAAAGAGCTCTTAAAGGAATATGTGGAAAGGTAACATAGAAATCCTTGAAATCAATTTAAGTTATACTGCCTCGTGTTACTACAAAAACTTCCAACAATTTTAAACTTAACTTTAAGAGGATACTAACACAAAGTGCATGCACGAAAGAGGTTAGAGGCAAACCACTGGTCTTCAGTTCTGAACGTTGTGCATGGAATACTAAAAATGAACCTCTTTGAAAGCAGATCTGTCCTTGTTGCACGATTTTTTTCTTTTTCTTCTTTCCATTGATGATCCATTAGCTCTTCCTTAAATTGGAAACAGGCGTTCTTCCATTAGGTTTCATATTTTTTGATCAATTTACCCTTTTGTTGTGGTGATGCTTATTTTTTGCTTTAGCCATCTTTCACAGTATGTTTACACTTCGCTGTTGAATATTCATCTTATGTTTTATAGGAATATTATAGTTTTCAATTACCGAGACTTTTTAATTTATAACTTTGATGTTAAATATCTTTTGTTAAAGAACTTCCCCAGAATACCTTAGCACTGATCCTTCTAAATTTCTTTGGCTTTCAGAGAGAAAAAAAAATTAAAAGAAAGAGCAGGATCGCAGAAGGCTAATGAGGCGGTTACAAAATGCTTGGGGGAATACCAATGCATGGGACTGTAGTTACCGTTCTTATGTTCACCACGCTGATGAGATGGTGAAGAATTAAATCACATGCTTGTTCCATTATAGAGTTGGGACCTTTTTTCCTAAATCGATAGAGTTGGGACCTTAAGGTTCAGGCAACATCTCATAATACAAGTTCCATTATAGTTGTAAGTAAATACTATGGAGTATGTTGATTATATTCAGAATGTTAATTTATTTTTTTCACTTCTTTTTGACGATTGGCTATTGTATTACTCCTATGTAAAATGTAATTTGTATCCATACATCCATCCATCCTGGAAATGTGCAAGATAGAGACAACAATTCAACACGAAATCAAGTTTTTTGGTATGTTATCCTTTTTTTCAGCCAATTCTGCAAGTACAAGAGAGATTTGCTTCTCTTCCTCCTATTTCTTCCCGAAGGATTTAATTCTGGTATACATTAATTACCAAATGCAGCTCAACATGATATGTAAATTGATGTCAAAATTCCTTATTCCCCGGGAATATGTTAAAAAACACATCCCTATGTTGAATGTGCCAGCTGAATTTCATCGTCAGTAACAAAAAAAACATAAAGATAAGAAATGAACATAGCCGTTCCAGTGAGAATCATGAAATACTATATTACAGGTTGCTGATCATGAGTTATATCAGCAATTTTTTTAAAAAAAAAATATGATCCTCCAGTAATTTGTTTATAATGCACTAATAAAGGTAAGAGTAGTTCTGGTCTTTATGTTACAGTTCAACAATATTAAGTTGGTCATCACAAACTCTTCTCTCTTCGCACAGAATCTGCCAAATGCAACTCATGTCATGTACACATTGTTAAGAAAACGCCTAGGAAATAATCAAGCACTATATAGTCGGATACATGATAGATTTTAGCAAATAATCAACCACCCATTGCTTCTGAACAATATCAATAAAAAGAATTGATAGTAAACAAAATTTATTTATTAAATGACTGAACAAACTGTCACGTGACTAGCATGTGAGTAATTTTTGCTAGCTTAAGCACGCCACAACACATTTGCCAGGTCATTATCTTAAAAAATAAATAAAAATCACGTTTGATAATCCGTTAACCTCTTAGTAGTTAATTTTAACAGAATAAATTGATTAAAATATTTTAATTAGTATAATGACCTAATTAATAAAATTAATAGTTCAATAATTTAACACACAAAAATTGAAAAATCCAGTCAACTTTTTTATATTTTAGTTGTGTGCTTCATACAATTACACAGTAAAACACCACTATTGACCATACAAGCTTATGCCTACCAACCAAAAGCAAATGGGAGGTTGTTTCCGGTTCCCAGGGCACTGTTGCAATCGGTGGTGGATGAGATAATTTTAGATCACAAACAACCCCGACCAGCTAGCCAGCTGTGCCATCCCCACCTGCAACCTGATGAAGTCCTTTGTGTCAGAAAAGTCATGATAAAATGGGATAAGCAAGTCTATGCCTTAATTAGTGCAACAAGAACTAATAAGTCAATAAATTGGATATCGATCTGGTGCATGATACTTGTAACCAAACTTACAATTATTCTCAGTCTCTCCTGAATCTTTGGGGCCAATTCGTCTACATTAAGCTCGAGTGTTTCTAGAGTGAGATACAGTCTGCGTAACACCATGTCAGGAGCCTCTTCACCCCAATTGAAAACCTA
The DNA here is from genome assembly GCA_947179155.2 of Hedera helix. Lineage (NCBI taxonomy): Eukaryota > Viridiplantae > Streptophyta > Magnoliopsida > Apiales > Araliaceae > Hedera > Hedera helix. The sequence continues at coordinate 43,947,204 of OX359265.1, read as the reverse complement.
ATAATAATTTGCAGAAAAGACAGAACCAGGATTAAGAAAAAAGGCTAATTCTCAAATGGAAGTTAATAAAGTACTCCGTCTAAATTCCACATTAATAGAATGACAAATAACTGGCTTCCATTTAGAAGAGAACGATACGTGATGAGAAGTTCTCCACCTAACTGACCGCCACTTTTGGAGTTGATGAAAACTAATACCGACATGCAGGTACATCAGGAAGATGCTCACCTTTTGAGCCAAGAACAAGTACGTAATCAGGGATGTAGTATTCTTTCAAAAAGTGATATGATATTGGAAGAAAAAATTAAATACTTCCCTCTGCTCTATTGTACAGAAATAAAACTGATATTTCAAAATTGTCGTTATAAATCTATAGTGATCAAAAAACCCTGTGAAAATATCATTTTTTGTATAGAAAATATCCTACATAACTCAGTTTAACTCAGTTTATATATATATATATATATATATATATATATATATATATATATATATATTTTGTACGTCTGAATAAATTACCAAAATAGCAGGCCAAAAAACGCTAATAATTGTTGGAATTGTAAACTCTCGAAATATGTTCAGATGAACACAGATATATTATTGTAAGAGATATAAAATATGGACACAAGAATTTTACGTAAAAACCCAATTGAAAATAAATCACGAGAGAAAGATAAGAAATCCACTATAATATGAAAAATACAAATTGTTTATCTCTCTTCCTCTTCCGCTTCCTCACACTTCGTATCTTTTATCTTCTCTCTATTGTATATTATATCGTCCGTAATGTTCCCCTCAACCCTTTGCTTGTGGTTGTATTTATAGATGTCACGTCCATCCTAAACCAATTAGGAGTAGAAGTCCGTTTTAGAATCACCTTATAACTGCAATTAATTATCAATAGATTCTATCACAAATTAGATCTCTCTATTTCCTCCAAATATGGTAACACAATCTTACTTTAATAAGGATTCTCCCATTATGTGTGCAAGCTGTCAAAATAAATGTACGTGAGCCAACCCCAGATCCGGACCATTAAATAAAGTGGGTTGCAGTATACCCGGGCCTAAATAATAATATCCCAACATTGCCCTCCACTCTCCTATTATAAAGAATTTGTAATAGGAGAGTAATCAAAAAGTCCACATTACCCACTACCAAACAAACCATACAAACTGCCGAACCTGCCGAACAAACTGCGAAGTGAACCTGTCAAGCCGAACAAAACTAGTGAACCAAAATTGCCAAACCGACCCAAAACTACAAAATCAACCCAAAACTGTCGAACCGATCCAAATTGCCGAACTCAAACAACTGAATTGAACCCACCATACATATTGTCGAACCCCACCAAAAATGTTGAACCCACCAGACTACCAGACTAAACCGAAGCCGACAAAACCCAAACTGGCTGAACCAAACTAAAGGTGACCGAACCAAAACTGGCCGAATTAAACCCAAGTTGACCGAACCCAAACCAGCTGAACCAACCGAATTTAATCGAACCAAAACCAGCTGAACCAACCGAATTTAATCGAACCAAAACTGGCAAATCACTAACCTCCCTTACAATTGCAATCGATGAACCGTCCAGATAGAAAATTTAGGATGATGACCATTATTGCCCCCAGCCAAACCTAAATACGGAGATCTATCATATCTTTAAAGCAGCGCTCTCGTACCTCGATGGAGCTAGGGAGGGTGACCAGCCTTATATCTTCAAAGCAGTGCTCCCATACCCCGAGGGAGTTAGGGAGGCTGGCCCGACCTTATAACGCCAAAGCGACGCTCCCGTACCCCGAGGGAAACTAGGGAGGCTGGTCCGACCTTATATATTTAAAGTAGCGTTCCCGTACCTCGAGGGAAACTAGGGAGACTTAACCTTATATCTTCAAAGCAGCGCTCCCGTACCCCGAAGGAACTAGGGAGTTTGACCCGACCTTATAACATCAAAGCGATGCTCTCGTACCCCAAGGGAAACTAGGGAGGCTGGTCCGACCTTATAACGCCAAAACGGCGCACCCGTACCCCGAGAGAAACTAGGGAGGCCCACCAGCCTTATATCTTCAAAGTAGCATTCCCATAGGGAAACTAGGGAGGCCCACTAGCCTTATATCTTCAAAGTAGCGCTCCCGTACCTCGAGGGAAACTAGGGAGGCTCAACTTTATATCTTCAAAGCAGCGCTCCCGTATCCCGAGGGAACTAGGGAGGCTGACCCGACCTTATAACACCAAAGCGGCGCTCCCGTACCCCGAGGAAAACTAGGGAGGCCCAACCTTATATCTTCAAAGTAGCGCTCCCGTACCCCGAGGGAACTAGGGAGGCTGACCCGACCTTATAACACCAAAGTGGCGCTCCCGTACCCCGAGAGAAACTAGGGAGACCCAACCTTATATCTTCAAAGCAGCGCTCCCGTACCCCGAGGGAACTAGGGAGGCTCAACCTTATATCTTCAAAGTAGTGCTCCTATACCTCGAGGGAAACTAGGGAGGTTGGCCCGACCTTATAACGCCACGACGATTGTTCAAACCCATATCGAGACGCCTATCCTCCAGCCTTGTATCAGCATGTCTGTCTTCTAGTCGAGTATCAAGGCGTCTATCCTCCGACCTTATATCAGCACACCTATCATTCTGTCGTATCTCAGTGCATATATCCTCTGACCTTATATCATCACCCTTGTCATTCTATTGTACCTCCGAGCATCTATCCTCCGACCTTATGTCAACACGTTTATTATTCTATCATACCTCAGAGCATCTATCCTCCGACCTTATGTTAGCACGCTTGTAATTCTGTCGTACCTCATCGGATCTCCCCAATCTACTACTATGTTAGACCCGCTATAAATAACAGCTTGACAGAATTGGGATACTTCTTCTTGCAGATCTCCCCGCCAACTACTAGCCTGTGACCACCACGTCCTATTTCGCCTGCGAACCCAAATCCACCCACACGCCGAAGTATTCGTCCATGATATAGAATGCAGTGAAGATACTTCTTCTTGGAAACCCTATAACCAAAGTAGCGACTCACGGAGTCCTTAATGGTATCATAGAGATCACCATTCTAAACGATGTGTTGAGGGTATGGCTGAAAGAATGCCCCCCACACCTTCAAGAAATCCAGATTCATGATTGTTGGTATCACAATATCGAGCTCATTTGTTGATCCGTAGAAGGCAAAGATCGAAGACTACTCCGCACCCCGATCTTAAGTAGGATTGTTAATGCTTTAGATCTTTCAACTGTACACTTGAATTGATCCTTGAAGTGGCAATATAGCTTCGGTGAAATTCACAGGGAGATGACAGTCTTTTTCGCCGGTGATTCCATTGGAACAAATTTTCAAGAGTTAATCTTCAAGATCGTTAGCAAGATCAACGACCCAAGTGGACTCCAAGTCACGATGTGGTTGATTGATGTGAAATCTTCCGCCGGAATCAGTACAACCCGATCCTTCTTAGTTTGGGAATAGTGGGATTTTCAAGATCATAACGTGGGCCAGCAGTAGCACATAGGCATGGCCCCCAAATTTCTCCTTATATAAAAAACTACCCGTTAGCAGAATATCCCTAAACAATTCTTATTATATTAATTTCTGTAGTCTCTGGGTGTAAAACAATAGCCTTTTCCTCCGCATATAAATACGTGTATAAAGAGGAATCATCATAATAGGTTAAAATTGTAAATTTAATGAAAGTGATTACTTCCACGTGACGCATCACCAACTTATATAATATTATTATGTTAGATATCACTTGTGAAGCAGTACTAATCATTGTGGTAACATTTTAATTCCGACATACAGATTTGAAATTGTGGTACTAATCATCGTGATTTGAAATTGTTACGACTGTGCCGCTCCCTTCTAATGTATGTTAACATTAAATTTTGTATATTTAAATAAATTATTAAAATAATAGGTCAAAAAACATTAATAATTATTGGAATTGTAAACTCTCGAAATACGTTCACATGAACACACATTATTGTAAGAGATATAAAATATGGACGACTATACTCCAATTCAAATAATAATATCCCAACATATATATTTATTAATTTAGATTGAAATTTAAACAACTCTCATATTCTTACTTTGATAAGGCAAGGTACGATCCCACTTCTTTTGCTTTTTGAAGAGGTGGCGTTATCATTCGGCCAAAAACTTAAGTGATAAATTTAAATAATTTCAATATATCTATTATATAAAACAGAGCAAATACATCCAATGATCTCAAATTAGTAAAAGCTTCAACAAAGAACGACTGAGATTAACTCCACTTTGGTTTCCCTTCTCTCTTCTATATCTGCTTCTGATTTGTTTTGTCGATTGTCTTTCAAAATTTGAAATTAACCTCTCTATCCTCTCTACACCATAGCTAATCAATTGATTCCTCCGAGTCTCTTTAGTCGGCATATTCTAATCAAACTATTGGAGCGTCGGCATGTTCAGTCGGTACGAACATCGGGACCATATACCCGACCACCACTTTGATTGCTAACCTGCGCGACCCGAGTGAAACACCCCACATCTGTCTTCATACACGAGGGGAAAACACAAGGACTTACAAGAGAAAGTGTATGAGGCCTGATCTTCAAACCACAATAAAGGTGATTCCTCTCACCTTAACCTCAGTCTTAGTGGATATCTATTTTTTATTTGAATGACCTGTTTTGTTTGCAGAAGTCTTTCTTGTCCTTAGCTCTATGCATAACAAATTTTTCCTATTATGCTTGTTGTGTATTGCAACTCCGGAAATTTTCAATTTGATGCAGTTTATGAGGAGGCTCTGTACTCAATGTTGAGTACCCAGATTGTTTTGCAATGACATAACTTCATCACATATTAATTTTAGTATTGCATATACAGTGGTTTAGCCCTCGAGGGCCTTAAAACATCACATATCTATTTTGGTACTACATATAAGAAATATGTTTTAAGAATTTGGATTGATCAATCAGTCTAATTAAAGGGTAAGAATTTTGGTACTGCATATAAGATTTTTTTTTATTTTAAATTTGGTTTATTGTATCTTTAGTTCAGGCATCATCTGTCTGCTTGGCTGGGGACAGTTCTGCATGCCATAGGACATCTATTTTCGGGGATGATGTTGTCATAGTGGCGTAAGTTGCATTCTGTTAATTTTAGTTCTGTTTTGCTGTGCTAAACAATGAAATCAATAAATTTACGGGTTCTGTTACTTATGCTGATGATTTGCTCGCACCTGTCCTGAAGGTTTGTTTTATTTCTCGCCGACTTTGTGTTGAAATAGTTGTACTGAAGACAAATAATGAAACGACAATTTTGTACAGACAGTAATAGAGAAAACAAATGTGAACCCAAGTGAAGTTGGGGACATTGTTGTGGGCACAGTGTTGGCGCCTTGCTCTCAAAGAGCGAGTGAATGTAAGATGGCTACATTCTATGCTGGTTTTCCTGGTATCCTTACTTATTTCCTGGCATGCGTACTTTGTAATGTATAAGTAGTTAGCCTAAATACTCATGCATATAATATCTGTATTGCCAGAAACGGTGCCAATTAGAACTGTGAACAGGCAATGTTCATCGGGTCTCCAAGTAGTAGCTGATGTAGCTGCAGCTATCATAATTCATTTTATAAATAGGGATAGCTGCTGGGTTGGAATCCATGACTGCCAACCCCATGGCTTGGGAAGGATCAGTCAATCCAAGAGTATAATCTCTCTCTCCCTCTCTTCAAAATAGTATTCCGTTGACATGTTCTTCCATCAATTTTACCAGGTATAGAGTGTGGAACTTGCCCAAAATTGTCTTCTCCCCATGGGTATAACTTCAGAAAATGTTGCAAATCGTTATGGCGTAACAAGGCTGGAGCAGGACCAGGCTGCAGTGCTAATCGCAATGCTTGCATGTGCTCGAATAGGTGCAGTCCACTCGGTAATACTCCGAAACTTTACATCTGCTCTCACTATATTCTTATAGTTCAAGTGCCTGTTAAGCGTACAAAGATATGTAGTTTCAACAAGTTCTGTTTTTACAGATTGTTTTTGTGGGATTCTTTGCAGAATCTGTTGCCTAAATAATAATTGATTGCAGACGAAAGGTTGTTATTACATGCAATGCTGTTATGCGAGGGTCTAAAATCATACATCTGAAATACATTGTTGATGTCGCACTTGTAGAATCATCCCAGAATGGGATCTCTGTAGGTGGGTTAAATTTTGTTGCTTCAAAATGCTATGTTTAAGTGATATACATCTCTGTAGGTTGCAATGCTGTTATGCGAGGGTCTAAATGATATACATGTTTGTTTCTACCTATATTTGATGGGTACCCTCTTTGTTCTCTTGAAAAGAAAAAGCTTATAAAAATAAGCATTTGTAGAGGTATTAGTGAAGAAATTAGATATAATTTCATGTAATAAAAACATTAGAACATGTAAAATTTTAACCCAGTAAGGTAAAATGACTTGTTTTTTTTTAATTTAAATGAAGTTAGTTAGGAAACTAAAAAAACTTTAAAATAAAAACCCTTCAACTGTTGAACATGTAAATAGTTGCAATCTTTTGATTTCCTATTAGAATATATGATCTACTATTGAACGTTGTTCTTATATATGCAATTTCTTAGAAGTCAGAAGTTAAGTTGTCAATATGTAACTTCTTAAAAGTTTAGAAGCTATCAAGAAAAAGTTAAAACAAAATTGAATTACCAAACCACATAATTTATAGCTATCAGCCTATCACAAGCAAATGCTACCAAGTACTTCCCTTGAATAAAAATGAAAATGTATTAAAAATTCTTAAAATGTTAGAATTTCATAGATCAAAATGCAATACTAAGGAAAACAAATACATAGCCTGTCAAATAAATTTCATTGCCCGTCATCACAAAAATAATAATAAAAAAATAAATACTATTTTCTACATAATGTGAATAACAAGTAGATTCATCGGTAATTGAATGAGCAGTTGGCATAACCAAATGAACTGAACTACAAGTTTGCAACTCCTTGTCAAAAATACAATATAAAATACAATCCTTAATCATTATGAATCAATTTAACAGTTTGCTCCTTCACTATTCCTTTTAATCCTTCTCCACTAGGCCTTCATAGTTATAAATCAGCAAAGCTTCGGTCCCCCCTTGAGCTGCTTCTGCTGCCACTGCTTGTGGAAGGCTTCTTCCCCTTGTACTTCTGTTACAAAACAACACGCATCATTATTATTTTCAAGAACCCAAAACATACAATTTGTTTTTCCACATAATTCAAATATTATTATTATTATTATTATTATTATTATTATTATTATTATCACATGTGGTGTTTAGTGATTGAGTTTTGGAAATTAGTGTGGCCTTATGGGGGAAGAAGTGTATATCTCTGTGATTCATTTACAAGGTGAAAAGAGCTTAATAGAGAGAAATTTTAAAGTTTAGTCTTGAATTTTAATGTGGTTTTTATCAGGTCAGTTTATTATAGTGGTTCCTAAGAGGCATTGCGGCGGTTTTACTGATTGCATATGTTCGAATCCTTGATTTTTGCTGTCATGTGACTGAAAATTTAACTAATAAAGTCACGTGGGTCGAAACTTAGTACCCTTATGTATGTGTTTGTTGGTACATAGTTGCCATTTTAATGTTATTATTATTATTATTATCACATGTTGTGTTTAGTGATTAAATAAAGTTCGTGACAAAGTTTATTATTATTATTATTATTATTATTATTATTATTATTATTATTATTATTATTATTATTATTATTATTATTATTATTATCACATGTTGTGTTTAGTGATTGAGTGTTGGAAATTAGTGATTGTGTTTTGGAAATGAGTTAATTGTAACAAACTTACCTAAATGCACATGTTGTGTTTAATTTAATTCCTCTTAGAGCTGTTTAGTATAAAAAAGAAGTAGACGTTGTACCGTCTGTCTGGCATGAACTAAATGTCCAATTCTCATCTCCTTTTAAGCTCATGTGAAATGATTGTTCTCTAAACTGACATGTAAGCACAACCAGAAGAAATTGCAACATCACAGGAATCTTTAATTGTTCTAAGTTTATGTTGGAGAGATTGGTTTGGAAATCAAAAAAAATTATTCAAAAGAAAACGTTCATATGGTAACCTGCCCAAGGAGTTTAGTTATGGTCTTCTAGGTAAAAAGGAATTAGAAGGACCGCAAATGTAGCAATCTATATATAAATTGCAAGTAAAATGTTTTATATGGATATGTATATTCAACACATTTTGAGTGGCACCATCTATATGTATGAAATTTAAAATTATAAATACCTTCTTCCTCTTCTCAGTGCAATATGATGATCATTTGTTCTTCAATCTTTTGTAAATTTCTTATATCTATATTGTCAAACTGATGGAACAATAACTATCAGCATATTTATTTTACCTATATAATATTTACTATTAACTTGTAACTGATATTTTATTTTTCTACTTCTGCTGTCTTTGTTCCAGCCATATTAGGACTAAGAGGGTTATTATTACCATTTGTTGTCACTTTGACTGTCATTTCAATTAGCAGATAATTGTTGTTATGCTGATTTTCTTTGCAGGTAGTGTGGGGTAAAATTTCAATGGTTGATGCAGAACGACGACTTTGCTGAATTGTGGCGATTTATGCTACTATTGAGTTATCTGACTGTTTTTTCTGAATTGCAGTTGTGTACCTCTGCGTGATTTTGAATATGTATACCACTATTTGATGTACACAAATGTCGGCTTCATTGACAAGTAAGACCAGTGTTCTTAAATATGGTTTACTGTTATTACTTGTCTTTTTCTAGATAACTTTTAAAAACGTGTTTAGCTGTAAATTGTTCTCAAATTTTTATTAGTGGTTACCTTTTCAACTTTGTTATTCAGTAGTAGTGTTATATGGCAAAAATAGTTTGTTACAAAAAAAATTCTGCCATCATAATATGTGCACATTCCTTGCCAGGTTCAGGGATCCCGGTCCACATGGAAGTGGCAGGTATTCAGAACATATGTTACATGTAGTTGAGAAGAAAGACTTTCACAAAGGTGCACAGGCATGTCATAAGTGACTCTTCTCTTTCCCCTAGCATTTGTATTAGTCCTGTTATCCTGTAAAGTTTGATGTATGCTTGTATCATTTTGGGGAAAAATTGAACTAGGATATTTATTAATGATTGATAGAGTTAAATTATATGATATTTTGATTCCCTAATACTTAGTTTTTATATTTATTGTGTGCTTAAATGTTTAATTATTTAGTTTATTTTGGTTTTAATAGGTTTTATAGGGTTTTAGTTAATTTGTGTTAATTTAGGTAATTTTATAGTATTTTTATATCTCTTTTTATTTATGTATTTTTATTTATTTTTAGTATTTTAGGAGTTTTATTTATTATTATGTGTTTTTAGAATTTTTAGTATTTTTATATTATTTTTAATTACTTTTATTCATTTTGTAGGAATTTATTAAAGGTTGGATGGCATTATGGTAATTTTAGAAGGAAGCAACGCGGAGGGGCAAAACGGTAAAAACGGCAACAGTGGCTTACGCGCAATGCGCGGGTAAGGAGTCAACAGGCACCGAACAAAACGACGCCGTTTCGTTGTTGAATGGAAAGCGTCCGCGCAATGCGCGGAGACGCTGAACAGTAGCAAGACAAGGTATAAAAACGACGTCGTATGGAGCCCATATCCGCGCAATGCGCGGGCGCGCGTGAGTTGACCGGTCAAGGGGCGCGAAGGGCTTGTTTGGCTGAGCGTTAATTATGCAAAACGGGATTATTTCGCGAATTTGCTAATTTTTGACTCCAAATTGGATTTTAATTCCAACTAGGGTTAGAATAATAATTATTTTTCTTTTTCTTTTATTTTTATTTGTATTTTAAATCCTATTAGGGTTTGGAAAGATTAATTCCAACTAGGTTTAGGAGGATTTTGGAGCCTATAAATAGAGGGCTTGAGACACATTGTAATATACAACTTCTCTTAGAATAAAAATTCTCTCTTCTATTCTTTAGTGTTCTCTATTATTATGAGTAGCTAAATTCTTTTTCTTGGTTTAAGTGATTGAAGCCATCAAGATTTATACACCGTGAGATCTAATTTATTTTAATTGTTCAATTTATATTTTGATTATTGAATATTCTTCTATGCTTAATTTTATGATTGATTTGTTTAATTGCTAGGAGGCCTACTAGTTTATTATTCATATTAATCTACTGCTATTTGTGAAGCAACTAAGTTTAATAATTATTTTGCAGATCAAAAGATTATTTTATCTTAGGAAGAATATTCATCTAAATTAAATGCAAACACGTGGCTTGTGTTGTTTAGTTCAACGATCTCTCTAATTCTTTATGCTGCTATTAAATTAAATCTTTAGCACGTGCCGGAGGTTGTTTAATAGTAAGGGTATTTAGACCACGTGGCTCTACTTATCTAAAATTAAGGAGGGAGGAGAAAAATTATTCCACCTGCGAGTAGTTCTTTCTACGGTGAATCTTCAAAATACTAATTGATTTATTTTTGCATCAGTGATCAGTTGTAAATTCTTGATGGTGGATATTAACTTAAACCAAGGCTTTTTATTTATATTTATTTCTTACATAATTATTTTAATTAGTTTATTTTAAATTATTTCTTTAATTACAAAACCCCCCAATTCTTATTTACAAAACATAAAATTAAATAATCATTCTCTGTGGGATCGACTCTTGCTTACACTACTACATATTTATTTTTCCAAAGTAAAATTTTATTTTTGGGTGCTTGCGACATCACACCAAATTTTGGCGCCGTTGGTGATTGTATGTTTTGTACACAGGTTTATATTTTTCTGGCTATCTATTTTTAAAGGAAATTCTGTCGAATTTTTTTAAAATTAGTTGCAACTGGCTTGATGTTTTGATGGTTGAATGCGTATTAATTATTGTAAAGAGTTCTTAGGTAATGTATTACTTTTTGAATTTTAATTTAATTTTTCGTTTCGCCGTGACTTCAGACACATGTAATGACTAGTTTAATTATAATATGGGTAAAAGAGCGCGTATAAGAGACCCTTTACTTTCAAAAACCTCTACATATACTTTCCACGAATGCCGGTTACTCCCTACCGAATTTTCCCAGTGAAAGACCACCATCTCCATCTCAACCCAAAACGGCAAAAGGAGGATACAAGGTAGGTTTTTCATAATCCCTTTCTCTAATGATTTATGCATTTATCGAATGACCCATTTTCATCATTCTCCATACTATCATGTTCCTCAAATTAATAATACGCATACTATTTGTTGTGTTATTAATTCTTTTGCACTTTTAGATAAAAATGTGTATTAATCTCTATTTGTGTTTTGATCTTTCAACAGCCTCTAGCACTTCTTTGTCCATTGATCCAAATAATACTCTACGGGTAAATTATCCTCCTCTCTCACATCACTTTCTCCTCCCATCCTTCCCTCTCTCTCTCTTCTCCATTATTTCTATCATCGAATGAATCAAATTTCATCTCCATCTTATCTATGACCACTAGAAAAAATCACTGTCACAATCATTGCCGCATAATTATTTCCACCAAGATCATTACTAAAAGCTATATAGGGGTTGATTATTTTTAATAATTCATCACTTGACTTCATTTTTTTTAAAAAGCCATTACTCAATTTTTGTGTGTTGTACCGAAACTAAAAGGATAGTATCCATTTCATTTTCAGTTAAGCACAACCGTATCACTAATAATTTGGTGACAAAAAAATAATTATAAAAGATGAATATAAAATTATTGTGGTTGATTATTATTGTTAAATCTACTCTTATACGGTAAATCATTAATTAATTATAATTTGTCACGTCATTTTAATAATCGTTTTTTATAAGATTTTTTTATCAGCAACCCCAATCAACATTTTCCATTTCTCAACTTCTTGGACATCCGCGTACCATCCCTTGAAACCGTGTGTAGATAGATTACAGGGAAAAATAGGAAAGAAAAAGGAAGACCGCATAGATGTACCATAAACAACATTTACCTTTCACATCAAACTCAGTAACTTTAGAAATAAATAAATTTTGAACTAGCACACAGTAATTTTTAAGTAGTTTACTGTTTACATAATCCTATTGTCCAAATTAAATCAATTTTACTTGTATTTTTAGATTGGTTTTAAAATTAATATTGATCTTGTATTCTTTGAAGGGAGGAGTATATTTTTTTTTGAAAACCAAAGTATTATCAACAGAAAAAATGGATCCATGTACTTAAAGTTGGCTGTTGGGCCGACAAAATTACGTAGTTTCTGTATATTGGCTCAATCTATTAGATATCAGGCTTGGTCTTCTGGACGGGAGATTCTTATTATGTCGGCCCAATATAAAACCAAGTCCAAGTTTAATTTTAACAAAATTTGTCGACTCAAAACAAAGTCCACCACACCAACTGGGAAATGCCAGTATCCAAAGTGAGCTGTAATATATATATATATATATATATATATATATATATATCCTGCCTTACAACGCCAAGGCTTCAGACTTCATATTTGCAACACAATAAAGTAAAATAAAATATACCTTGAATAACCATTTACCGTTCGAAACAAATTCAAAGATATAATCTTACATAAAAATTCGAAACAATATTCCTATACTGATACTCCTATAATTAATGCCAAGTATATATTATGCCTCTAAAAATTTCTAATACATATTTATATAATTATTTTTTAAATTTCTACTATTTTCAACTTCATGATAGGGCGCTCATATGTCTATTTATCTATCTCTTGACTCGATCCCTCTCAACTCAATTAAGAACAGAATTAAGTATTATTATGAATCTATGATCATCCGCCACACAATTGGGTCGATTACCCAATTTTAATTAGTGGTGACTATCAGAAAAAAAGAAAGTCATTTTTTCATCATTTTAAGTAAAATGAGGGACTAATAATGGAAATAATCCATTCAATATAAACTATCTCAGGCCAAGCAAACATAATTCTTTCCATATTTAATTATATCTTTTGAAGATCAATTTACCTTTGACGTAGTATGTATCAACGTATATGGTGTCTTATAACAGTAATGCATAATTAATAATACAGTAGTCCATGATCTAATGTATGTATTTTCTATATATGATCTCACCGCGCAACCTTAGTTATATATATATAAATGAAAATTAACCTCGCACTTACGATTATCTAACATATATAATTCAACTGCTTGCGATGCTAAAGGATTAATCTCCTTCGTAATATATAATCCCCAATACAGCTTACAGCCATGCATTCTAAAATAATATTTTTATAAGCTTAATTAAAAATATATAGCAACTATATAATACAACTGTGTACGTACATTGTATTAAAAAAATGTTCATGGATTACGTTTGGTAGTAACAGCAATACTCCGTGGCCACATCCTTAGATCTCGTATCAGCTGTAAATCCCAAATATGTGAACGCCCCCGTGAATATATATATACTAGTACGTAGGGGAAAATAAAAAAATACCATGCATGCAGTACACTGTATTATTCAAAGTTTGTTGGAACACCTCACAACAAGAAAATAACAACATTTAGATAACTTCCAAATCTATAAAATTATACAAAAGGAGTCAACTCTTTGACGTGGGGGTTAAATAGGGCAAGCCATTTACAAGCAAACCCCAGATTTGCGACAAGTAATTACCTTAATCAGTATGTTGTGTAAACAAACCCTAAAATAAGTTTTAGTTTATTTGGCAAGATGATTCCATTAACAAATTTAAATTAATCAGGCGATCAGAGATTTGATTTCATTTTTATCCTGTGTACGTAGTCAAAAATCGAGCACACGTCGACATGAATTGATCTGGTAAATATTTTTGAAACCCTAATAATATTATAGCTAGTCTAACTAGAAGATTGAGATTGTCTTATGGACTCCAAACAGGGGAGCATGCAAAACATTTAATGTATACAGACTTATAAATGTCATGTTTAACAATTTTATTAAGTTAAACTAACCATAGATCGATACTCTCGTGCCATAGAGATTAATTTAAGTATTGCATACGTTAGTTCTTCTAGAACAGTAACAGCAAGAATGTAAGGCAAGCACGCATATAAATCTAAGGAGATGTATTATAATATGTCACAAAAATAGTTCTCTTTTTATAACTAGAAATAGATTCTCTAATTTGTAATAATAAATTTGTTATCATGTTATTATTATTAAATTATAAACAATTAATTCATAATATTTTTAAAAATATAAAACAAAAGTACTTCCTAAATATATGTTCGTAAATTTTGTAAATAAAACATTTTTCTTGGACAAAAGAGAGACAACAATATATATGTATAATGAATATAATACTATTTGACCAAAATCCTGGATCTGACAGAGGTAGATGAAATAATCATCAAATTTCAATGACTGTGACTTTGGTTTTCTTAAATAGTGAGATTTTGCTTCACCTGCTAGCCACCGCAGGAAAAGCAACATAGATTATATATATATAAATTAATTCATAATAAATATCTGTTATAAATATTATTTTAATTAATGCATTTGTGATTGTTCGATCTCAAATTTAAAGATTAAAAATTCTGCCTGATCGTTAATAGAAATAACATTAACCGTTACTCTTATCAATAGTTAGGTAAAACTTTTATTTTTTTAAATTTTGAATTGACAACTACTTTCATTAGCGGTCAAGAAAAATAAAAATTCTACCTAACATTAATAGATGCAACGATTAATACTACTCTTATTAATAGTAGACCAATCTTAAATTTTAAATCGAACAATCACAAATATACTAATTAGAATAATATTTATAGAAAACGTAATATATATATATATATATGCTGCAAGAAAAGGGTATTCTATGGTTTGAGACTTGTTTTAGCATATGTTCATAACCATACCTAACTAAGATGGCTAACATTGGGCCAGATGTACATTAGCGGTTAGACCGCTCTTATTTTAAAGATGTCAGAAATTGCTAAGAAGATGTGAGAAACTGTAAGAGCTGGCTCGTTGACTTCTTACTCCTCAGACAGAAAGACACTTGGCTTCAGGGGGCTACGTGGCTGGATCGATCTAATGGTCTGACCTCAGGAAATCCAGCCATAATGGCTTCAAATACATAAACGCGTGTTAAAGTACGTGCCATAAAAAAGAACAGCTTTACAAAATATATAAAACAAAAACATTGTAATATAAAAAGTTGACAATAGCAGATAAGATGTGTGCTGATCTGTTAATTAAATAAAAAAAGAAAAAGAAAAATAAGAAGATCGAAAAAATGCACGCATATATGTATGTGATGATTTAATTATATATTGACCTTCCTAGCTATTTGAAAAACTTTATATTAAAAGGGACGATCGACATTATGTTTTCCTATTAATTTCAGTACTATATGTTAATATATTTTTCATGGTAATTTTTAATTACCATTCATATATTTTTCAAAATATTTTTAAAGCCAAATAACAAAATCTAACATGGAACATGAGTGCATAGGAATATATATATATATATATAGGGACCGATCCATAGCATGTATTTTATTTGGATCTGTATAGGGCATATATCATCTATACCCTTCAAAATAAGAATAAATGATCAAGATTAGAAACTGAAAATAGACGTCCGCTACTATTACTAGTAGATTTTTAAAACATCAGTTACTAATAATAGCGGACGTAAATTTTTAATTTATAATCTTAACCGCTTACTTTTGTTTTAAAGGATATGGATAGTGTATGTCATATAAAGAGTCATAACAAATACATGTTATGGATTACTCATATGTATATATATATATATATAAAGATAGAATTATTTATATTTGCTGGTGAATTAATTTGAGCTCTATAGTTTACCTTTATCCGTATATGAATATAAAAAAGATGTAGAATCTATATTTTCTGGAGTTTTGTAACTTTTTGTACAAAATTCAACTTTAGGTATCTTGATCAGAATTTGTTTCCATATTTCTTTTCTTCCACAAGCTTTTCACACACACAATTATTGACCTCATTGAAAAGAAGAAGCTTAATGTCAAAAATTCCGATAACATTTGCTGTACGTAATTAATATTCGGAAGGTGGTCTAAAAGATTGGATTAAGAAACTATATAAAGTTGACATGGTGAAGTATTATTATTGGAATTTGATGGCATGCTGATGAAATCCCACGTAAACAAATAAAGAAACTAGTAAGAAAAGAGATGTGTTCAATTTTGATCTAGTAAATAAGTTCTAAAGGATTTTAAGAGAGACAAGCAAACAGCGAAACCAAGAGACATTTCCTCATCATTGGTGGTGGATCTAACTACCTTTACCGACCAATCAGTCTCATTTTCATAGACCAAAAGCAAAGGTCAACGCATTTGTTTGATGCCACTTGTCACCACCAGCCAATCAAAGCTTACTGTCAGCTAATTTCCTCCCCTTCATGTAACATGATCAAATTTTCTATTATCCATTTTTTTTCACTATTTTCCCATGGGACACACAGATTGAAGAGGCCGGCGCCAAATCCTATTGACTTCAACATGTTTTTTACACTTCCTTTTGGTCTATATATATGGGACATCTTCCTCTTGGACCTACAAGTTCACTTTTTGGCTACAAAAGCTTACTTTTGTGCTTTAATTGCATAGTCATCTGATCGATATATATATCCCTTCATTTAATACGCTCATTATATATCCTTCATTTAATACGCTCGTCCATTAATAGATATAAAATATCTCTATATATCAAAGGAGAACGCATCAAAATGGGAACATCGCCTTGTTGTGATAAAAATGGACTGAAGAAAGGTCCATGGACTCAAGAGGAGGATTCCAAACTCATGCAATATATTCAGACCCATGGACCTGGCAATTGGAGAACCCTTCCCAAGAATGCAGGTACATACGTATTACATATATATCTATGTGTGTGTGTGGAGTATATGATCATCTCTTATACTTCTCTAATTCATCATATAATTCCATCCTAATTTTCATTATATATAATTAATAAAGAAATCTTTAAGTAATTAAATTTTTTTTTTTGTGTTAATTGATTATGTATAGGGCTTCAAAGATGCGGAAAGAGTTGTCGTCTTCGATGGACAAATTACTTGAGGCCTGATATCAAGAGAGGAAGATTTTCTTTTGAAGAAGAAGAGACTATAATCCAACTCCATAGTATTCTCGGAAACAAGTAAGAATTATAGTTTCTCGAAAAAGCTATTCATTTTTTATAAGTTAGACGCTATATTCACAAGTTCTAGTTCAAGTGGTATCAGATACTTTATTACTTTTTTTTATAAATATTGTTAATTATACCAACAAACTCAAGTTATATCAGATATTCTCTTACTCCTTTTTTATTTATTATAGATATCGTTAATATTTAACGAATAAGTTTTTGCCCAAGAAGTATGAGACACTCTCGAGTGGTCAAGGTCTTTAAAACCTCAGTGTATTGAGGCACTGACGATTTCAACTACTAATATCTATTTCATTGTTTGTTTAATTTTAGGTGGTCGGCCATTGCAGCACGCTTGCCGGGAAGAACTGACAATGAAATCAAGAATTACTGGAATACTCATATCAGGAAAAGGCTCCTTCGGATGGGAATCGATCCAGTGACTCATGCTCCTCGCCTTGATTATCTAGACTTATCATCACTTGTCGGCTCAGCACAGCTCAACCTTTCAAATTTACTCGGCCTCCAAAACATGGTAAATCCTGAACTATTTAGGCTTGCCAATCTCTTATCATCCAGTCACGAAAACCCTGAGCTTTTATTACTGTTACAAAAACTTCAAGAAAACCAACTCTCTAATGGACAATTACCAAATCAGTCCCCCATTAATCAATCCAGCCTCTTCCAAACTACTAGTCAGGACAGTTCAATTCTTAATCAAGCACAACTCATGGAAGGGCACATTGGGCAATTTGCTACTAATTCGGGTTACCAAAATTTGCAAAAAAATCAAACACCATCAAGTCTAGGTACTGCAGCCCTACCAAATTATGGCTATTGCATGGCTGATCAAATTGGGACAAATGCATTGGATAATTTGACTGCTCAAGTGATGAACAACAACCAGAATTTTCAGTTTGATTCAGTTTTATCTACGCCTTTATCAAGCTCGACCCCGACGCCATTGAATTCAGCATCGACATTCATCAATAGCAGCAGCACTACTGAGGATGAAAGGGACAGCTTTTGTAACACCATGTTGAAGTTTGAAATTCCGGAGAGTTTGAACTTTGATGATTTTATGTAAGTATACATTGTGTGATAATCAATAGGAATTAATGGAGCCATTTTTTTTTTTTAATTTTTTTTTTTTGGTCTATGCGTTAGCTGAAATTTTGTAAAAGTTTCGTGTGTGAATAATATCAGTATGCTAGCTAGCTATGTTTTTCATGTTTAGCTACAGCTGCAGTATTGTGATTCTATCTCAGCCTTCTTTTTTTCTTAATATAGTTTTATACATAAATAGTTTGAGATATAGATTTATTCAACAATATGAAACAACTTTGATGAAATCATAAAGCCGCCAGACTTTTGTAGTATCACAAAAAACTAGAGCATTTCCTAGTCAATATTTTTCCTAACGAAAACACAAAAGCCTTCAACCAAAGTCCAATGGATCATGGATGACATTGACTCTATGAGCCTATTGAAGTGATAAAAAATAATAACTGCAAGTGCACGACGTCAAATTGAAGAACAGACAAGTACAGGTCGAACCACAGAAATTAAATTAAATTTCAATGTTCCCTTAATTTATATTCTAAACAAATTAGAAATAAAAAATGGTGGAGATGATTAATTAACCTAATAATGCAAATTAAAAATTAATAATAAAAATTAATGATGAGAAAAACTATCTAGAAATCCGAATCCATTAAATATTAACATAAAAATTAAATTATTTGTTTCCTTAATTAATTTCTAATTATTTTTTCTTCCCTTTAAAAATAGTGATTCATATAATTAATATGGGCAAGCATAGATTATGAAAATTTAATGATTAACTATAACTCATCAAAACCTCATTGAGCAAGCATGAATTATGAAAAACTCATATCTTAACAATAACCTATTAAAACCTCGCAATTAATATAGAACCAAAATGAATTATGCGCGAAGATAAATTGAAAGAACAAATAATTAGGCATTAATATTGGAACGAAAAGAAATAATTAATAAGCAATATTATTTAGCTTCATTATCATCCTAGGTATTAGAAATTTAACTAGCCATAAAATTCATAATAAAGGAAAACAAAATTAAAATTACTAATATAAATTACATGAAATAAACTAAAAACTTACTAGAATAATAATTAAAAAGAAACTTTTAATATTAAACTAATGAAGAATGTAACAAAAAGTAACCAAAGGCTCCTGTTGCCAAAAGCTTCCGAACATGATGAATAGAAAAGAAAATAAAAAAACAAACTTCCTGCTCTCTCCTCCTTTACCGAAACTATAAAAAGAAAAAGAAAACAAAATACTACTATCCTTATCTTTAAAACAAGATTCTTATTTATAGAGAAAATAAATTAAATCCTAATTTAATTTGGAATAATTTGGTTTCTTCTTTCATTTTTGACTTCAACTTCTACATGGTAATCTTCTGACTCTTTATTGAAGTCCAAATAAAAATCAATTTGAAAGTTTCTAGAACTCTTTTTTTAACTCAATTTCAATTATTTATCTATTACTTGCAAAATAAAACAAAATAGATTAATTAAATAAAATAAATATATTAAATAATAAAATATTAAAATATATAATTTTGTGTCTATCACCGATATATATCCATTGAAGCGCCTCATAACGAAAAAGTGACGAACTTTTTGGAAAATGTAACTGAAGGGTTTCATTAGACTATATATGTTGTTAAAAATTTAATGAACATAGATTAAACGTCTAGCGAGCGTCAATTTTAGCTTCATATATAGACCTATCAAACTGGCCCATATTTAATTTTTTTTGTGAGAGAAAAAATCCTTTCAACTAGAGTTGATGTGTATACAACCTTAAGAAGAAAGAAAGGGCATTTTACTATTTTTATTTTTATGGAGAAAACCGCAACTACTGTCTTCTTTTGATATATATGCACTGAGAAATCAATGGTCCCAAAATAGCTCTATAAAATTTTGAATTCATAACCAAAATAGCTCGTGGAAGTACGTATTTAATTTATCATGTATTGTCACCGGAGCAACCTGTTGAGGTGGTTAAGGAAAAAAGAGCATCACTCAATTATAAAGATGCATATATGTAAATATAATCGACCAGAACTAAAAATCACATGATCTCAATTTTAACTTAACTATTAAGTTAAGATTTCGTAAACATGTAACACCTTCAATTTTTTTTTAAAAAGAAGCTAAAATTCATTTTACTCTTACATATGGAAGAGATAGATTGGGAGATCTAATTAATTACCTAAGAAAACATGAAGACGTCGTGGGTTAAAAGGTACTTGTATTCTTCAGAATTAAGTTTTAGCTTGAGTAACAAAGCTTAAAAGGTGTATTTTTGTCTTGATATGCACTTAGTTGCCTTTCATGAATACGAAATGGACCTATTTTTGTCTTGAACACGATGATAAAATTGTTTGTCTTTCTTCCTCCACTTTCCTACAAATGTTTCATACTCGTAGTCATTAATTGTTAACATGTATATTACCAATATTAATGGTCAAGATCAAAAATAGTGATTTTGGAATTTATATTGACTTTTAAAGTCAAACTCTGAGTATTATTATTTTTTGAATGTATAGGAGAAATGTGTAGGAAGGAAATTATTCTTATTCATATGTCACAGGACTTATTTAGGAAAACAGAAAATGAAAGGATATAGAGAGAGAAGTTCATTTATTTGATCCAAGCCTTGAGGGGAATTTGATGTGAATATATAACAATCGAGCTCTTCTAATTGGGTGTAAAAATATAAATAAGTGAAATTGTAAAGTATTTATATTCAATTATCATGTCCCGTAGAGTTTTTCATACAATCAAGCTCCTGATTATTACAGTGTTTTAAAAAAAATACTTGGCCTTAACAATTCATTGACAAATAAGGAAAGAAAATAGAGTACCAAGCTTTATTCTTCAAAATGACGGTATAAATTTGGGCCTTCATGGCTATATATTCCGTAAATATTTTTTATAATGTTACGAGTATTTTTTTTTACCGTGCCAACTGCCTTATAGGTACCTACAGACCTTGGCCAAAAGAAAGTCATCTGAGTACTTAACACACATCAAGATCAAGCTTTGAAGACTCTGCACAAGAGCTGAAAATTGACTGTAGCTTCGACGATTTAGGAAGCAGAGTAGAGTGTCTGACTGTGTTTTGTTATTCGCACTCAAAAGTGCTGACCTTGTGGTCATAAACAAATCAAATTTTCAAAAATCTTTACATCAAAACATGAAGCAGAGCATCTGCTCAACATCAACTAGGCGATGGAATTAATCTTACTTTTATATTCTAATGGCTACAAAGCTTATAGCAGATGTCTTACTATGAACTCAGCTAAAGAAAGATAAAACTCAAGTGATGCAACATTTGTAGATATAAACATTAGCCATCATAGATACAGTTCAGGGATCTATTAAATTAGAAAAGAAAAAGTCTGTACACCTGCAAAATTCACTAATCAACGTTCCATGAAGCACCTGTTGCGAAAAATCTCTCAAAAATAGTTTTAAAAATTTAATAAAACAGAATTATCTTTATGATTTTACACAAAATAATAATTTTATATACACAATGTATCTAGAGTACGAATTGTTACCTACTGCTTGGTTGGACTAACACGTTTAAAACTTCGAGTAATCTCTAGTATTCTCAAGATCTTCCTTCCTATGATCTTATGGTGAATCTGAAGTGTGATCTTCAAATCACCCTTCTGGAAAAATACTTTTACATGTTTTTCCTAGGTAGAGAGAGAATAAACTATTTAGTCTTTTACCCTGATTTGAAATAAAACCTACTAACCATATATGTGATCAATGATATATTTATATTCTTATTGATCATTATCTATTTCCTATTCTGACTCCAATACTTATTTATATATTATTATCTAATAAAAATATACTAAATAAATATTAAGTATTAATTACAATTAATTCCACTAAATAATTGTAATTACACTTCAGCCCAAGAATTAATTAAAATAAGATATTTACTAATAAACTGTAAATATTTCCTCTATATATGTACATAAATATTTCAGAATTAAATATAATTCTAATATATTTAAACTAATTTCATAAGTTCATAATTTATCTTCATTTGATCATAAATTGATTTAACAATTAAATCAATCATTTTAATAATAAATATTAAAAGACTTGGTCAAAATTCTATGATCAATAATAAATTATCTTATGAAAAATCTTATAGAAGTTTTGACAATAATATTGTTCCTGATATTAATTAAATATATTAATTAACATTCTGATGTATTAATTAACACAATATAATTTTACTCTTTGGAATATGAAATTAATATATATAACAATATTAAGTCAATTATTATTTCAAAATTAAGAAACATTCACAAATTAGTATTTATGTGAAAAATATTTTATAAATAAAATATTATCATATTATTCGTTTAATGTACACCGTTAATGCAGTAGTATTTTAATTAGAAGTCCAACTTCCATGATCAAGATAATCTCTATTAAAGCGCTATAATCTACATGATAATATCTCAAAATTATCATGGGTTATAAACCATTATATCTTTATTTATATATATTACATATGATTTATATCTTCTGTGTATAATACTTATTTATACACATAAATCATAATATATATAAATTTGGAGATTTATATAAACAAAATAAATGACCATTTAATAAATAACAAATGATATACTTTTATTACCAGATAAATGTTTAACATAAATAAATAGATAAATATGATTTTTATAGCAAAAATCCAACAACACCAACCTAGGCAAGTATACCCCTCTAGTTGGAAAGGGATTGTCACTTCTTGTTGATTCAATATATCATCAATCCTCACCAGCCTTTGCCTATGAGCCATAACCAATCGAGAGTCACCCCAGCGAATATACCTCCTAGCAGAAACAGCACTAATAAATTTCCCAAGGCATTTTGCTCCGGTCCCTATAAAATAACAAGTTCATTAATTCCTATCAAGTTACTGTCTCAAAGTTTAAAACGTTTCAATTATTATAAATGAAATTAACGAACCTTGTAACCTTTTGGGGCAGAAGTAAGAACACAAACAGTGAGGTAACCATTAGTTAACCCTAGGAAGGATGTTAGTAAAATCATCCATCCTTGGTCACCATATTGGGCTGTGAAATAAAATGCTGGAACTAATAAGAAACGCAAAAGAACAACTATCACGAGTCCTTTCCGCGATTCCAACCTTATGCAATTAAAGAGTGGAACATATCTCCCTATGAGATCCCACACATTAAACATGGCAATCAGCACAAGTGCATACCTGAAATATGATTAATATTCAGATATAAGGATAGATAGATAGATAAAAATTCAAAAGAAAAATTCTAAATTAACTACCGAATAAGAATTTAAGAAGACTATCTGGTAAATTAAGTAGTGAACTTATTAGGATAAGCTACACCTACCATCCACCCAAACTATGTTTTCCAGTGTCTTCAGACAAGAATCCAGGGAATATCGACATTGACAGCACATATATCAGAAATAGATCCATTGCATAATCTATGTTTTGAGTTAACAACTCTCTGTTGCTTAATCTCTCAAGGTTTTTGGGATCTTCCTCCACCTGCATTAATTAATATCAATAGAAGATTGATCATGAACTTCGTCAACATCATGCTCTCACTGTATTGGTATTGAAAAATTGCAAGGCAGATACCTCTTGTCCTGGTTACAAATGATTAATGCCTCCCGCAGCGAGGTCAGCTGAAACAGTTTTGGATCCCTCGGAGGCTGCCTTTGAACGGTAGTACTTGACAATTGGAAGGTTTGGGAAAACAAAGGCATAAAGAAAAACGCAGAGCAGCTCAAACAGTGTGCAGATAGCAAAGAATAAGACTGCAATGGGTTTTAAAACCAGAATACAAATCAGAAGCTGAGATATAAATATCAGAAAATTTAACCCTGCCAGAAAGCAGTAAAGTTGAGTGGTATATTCAATTCTGCATTAATAGTTAAAGAGCAATAAAGTATAACAAGGGCGGGTATTTGAACTTACCGGCTCCATTTCTAAGACCATTCTTCGAATTCTTAAAAGCTGCTTTGGTGATTAACCTCAAAATGGAGGTTATTGCCCCTGATGCAGACGCACCAGCCGAGAAAGACTGGAAAACTCAAACAACAATCGCATCTTTATATTTTAGTTAGACCAGATCAGAGAAAGTCTGAAGCATGAGTAATGCTAACAGCAAGGTACCAACTTGAATTAATTCAGGTAGCATGAATGAGAGTTCTCCAATCATTCCACCCTGCACATCAGCAACAGCTACCCCAAAAGCACCACTAATGGCGCATATACCAATGAATGTTCCGATACCTCCTTTCCCTGATGTGGCTAGATCCAGCTACAGCAGATTTAATGAAAAGGTAAATAAAAATGCTTACAATTAATTAACGAGTTAAATACATTTTTCTCTAGGCCTAGATTTGTAAATACATTATTAAATTATTATTTTTTTCAATTAACTCATTAAATTGCTTATTTTTTACAAATACTTTTTTCCGTTAGTACTTTAACAAAATGATTAAAAAAATATTATTTTTACACAATTGTCAACTTGAATTTACAAATACCGATTTTTTTTTAAAAATATTTTTTAATGATAATAACAAAAAAAATAATAATAACAATAACAACAACACCACCACCACCAACAATAATAATAATATCCGACGTCGGCAATCGGCTTTTGAAGTTCTCGACGTCGACCGCGACGGAAAAATCAGCCGGGACGATCTCCGGACGTTTTGCGGGGACAAATTAGGGGCGGTGGCGGATGAAGATGATGTTATTGGTTCGATGATGACGGTGGCTGATTCCAATAAAGATGGGTTTGTGGAGTATGATGAATTCGAGAAGATTCTGGACTGCCGCGGCAGGAGGAGAGAGAAAAATGGGGTGATGGAGGAGGCGTTTAGGGTGATGGACAGAGATGGAGATGGAAAGGTGGGCCATGGAGATCTCAAGATCTACCTTGGCTTGGCTGGTTTTGATGCTTCTGACGATGATGTTAAGGCTATGATTCGATTGGGCGGTGTAGATGAAAATGGCGGAGTTACATATGATGGGCTTCTTAAGATCTTGGCAGTTTGATTATAATACTTTTTTGAGTTGGGGGATATTCGTATAAGTACCATTGATTGATTGAGGAACTTTTTGTCTTATTTTTGTAAATGAATTCTGATAAATGTAAGTGATATTATTATTATTATTATTATTATTATTATTATTGTTGTTGTTGTTGTTGTTATTGTTATTATTATTATTATTGTTATTATTATTTTTTGTTATTGTTATTATTATTATTATTATTATTAAAAAATATTTAAAAAAAAACAAAATTGACGAGTTCGGTGATGCATTTGTAAATCCAAGTTGATAATTGTGTAAAAATAATATTTTTTTAATCATTCCGTTAAAGTCAACTCAGACTAACGGAAAAAATGACGATTTGTAAAAAATAAACAGTTTAATGAGTTGATTGTAAAAAATTTCAGTTCAGTAATGTATTTGTAAACTGAGGCCTAATAGAATGGGAACAAATATATTTAACCCATTAATTAACTAAAGAAATAGGTAGCAAATAAGAGTTATTCCCTCTGTCCCAAGATAAAATGACAAAAAAATTCATATTAAATTCTTATTTAATTGCATAATTTTTATATATGACTAGTGATGTTCTATAAATATGTATAGATAATAAAAATATGACAATTAATATTAAGAATATTATATGTAAATTATTGTAAAAAATAGATTATTTAAAATAAGTAGGCATTTAATGTAAGACCCCGAATTTTATGAAATATAAAATTTAATTTTTCTTCATATATTTTTTTCATGAAACAGTAAGTGGTTAAACTGACGAAATTGAAAGTTAATGATGTTATGTGCAAAATTTATTTTGTCGGACAATATTCGTTTTGTTGGAGAATATTCAGGTCGTACGACGGCGCCGAAATAACTAATTATTGGTGGACTCCACAACGGAATATTTGTCGGATATAGAAAACGACAGAAGTAACCTTTTTAAATAAAAATAGTCAACGGTGTTAACTGTTAAAATACCATTGATAAAAGAATAGTAGCATACGGTAATTTATGGTATTTTTCTGTAGCACACGGTATTGCACAGTGTCTCATATTATTGGTCTGATAATTGACACCGTAACTGTTACGCATCATTTCATCGATAATTGCCACTGCATAATATTTTATGTTATCAATTCAATAATTGTGGTTACACAGTATTTTGCATTATTGATTCAATAATTGTCATTACACTGTATTTCATATCATTGACTCAATAATTGTTGATGCACTGTATTTAAAATTATTGAACTTAATAATTGTCACAGTAGCAAATACCCTATAATTTATATTATTAAATTAATATTGATTTGTAACGTGTTTCTTACATTATTGTTAAATTATTGTTGTAGTATTATTTATTTTATATGTTGGACCCACAGGAAGAATAAATAAATAAATAAATAAATAAATAAATAAATAAATAAAAATTAATTAATTTTACTATTTGAAATAGTAACGTGAATAGTAACCTGTGGGACCCACCTGAGGAATTTGGGTTTGAATTTACTGGAGGAAGAAAAAGAAAAGTCACAGGCTGCGCGGCTGTGCAAAAATTTTCTCAGACTGGCGTGCGCACGCCAGTCCTCACCTACCACGCATAGTACTTATTTTCTCCTATAAATAGCTTGCTCAACTGAATAGAAAAATCACACCTAAAACATAAAATTTTTCTATAAGAATTTTATGAGTTTTCTCTGAGAATAGTAAGGTTATTTTGAGTGTTTGAAAGCCAAAAGGAGTGCAGAAAATTTTCAAGTAAGTCTTTTATTAAAGAGTAGTAATTTCATAAATTCCTATTTTTCACGGTATTCATAAATCTTCCTTTAGAAGACTCTTCTTTAAGAAGATTCATTTTTAAAAGCTTTCTTTGGAAGATTTATTTTGAAATATTATTTTAAAAACTATTTTAAAGTTGTTATATTATACTACAAAAATTATGTTAAATATATATAATTTTGATAGTTCATAATATATGAATTATCATACACCTTGAAATTTATATGTGGTAATTACTAATTATATTAAAAATATATAGGTTGATCAACCTCATTTAAATCAATATCCAGTCACGTATTAAGGTAAGGGGTATCACTCTTTTCATCATCATAAATGGATATTATTTTCTTTCTTACTTGAAGGGATTATCATTCTTTGATTCTCGAAAATAATATCGTTTATTTCTTGTGCCATTTACTTCCATGTATTAAATTGTGGGAATAACCTTACGGCGCGGTTTACTGCCTGTTGGTGAATAACCTTTTGTATTCATTCCTTATTAATCTTTGAGAATAACCTTACGGTGCGGATTATCGTCTGTTTGGTAAATAACTCTTCGTATTCAAATTGATGGGAATAATCTTACGGCGCGGATTATCGCCTGTTTGGTGAATAACTCTTCGTATTCAAATTGATGGGAATAACCTTACGGCGCGGATTACCGCCTGTTGGTGAATAACCCTTTTTATTTGTCTCGTGTGGAAATAATTTGTCTACACGAATTATCACATGACACTTTTATTCCATATTCGTAAGTGATATCATTTTCCTTTATACTCATAAGGGATACCATCTTTTTCATCTTCCATTATTCAAACTTACTATGGTAAGGGATATTAATTTCCTTCACCTTTTGTTAATCAAACCTGCTACGATAAGGGATATTATTTTCTTTCATACACCTAAATCGAAATTTATTATGGAACTATTGCTTCTATAATTCCTGAAAATATTATATGTTCCATAATAGTTGAATTTCATTATTTCAACTGAACCTTCCTAT
Source organism: Hedera helix (assembly GCA_947179155.2). Taxonomy (NCBI): domain Eukaryota; kingdom Viridiplantae; phylum Streptophyta; class Magnoliopsida; order Apiales; family Araliaceae; genus Hedera; species Hedera helix. Next base: position 43,919,092 of record OX359265.1, on the reverse strand, counting down.
TTTCTGAACATTTCTATTGAACTGTAATCATTATTCTGAACTGTGGATCTTGAATATCATTTTTAAATTTCACTCCACATCATGTTGGCAATTTGGACATTATTTGAATCTGCACAAAGTAAACTTCCGATACTTATTGTTTATCCTGTTCTTCTGTTCATCATTTGTATCACTGTTATTTGTATTAATCATCAAGAATCAAGCTGTTGTGAATATCTGTGGCCGGGGGCACAGATGTGATATAATTGTTGAACAGATGATAGGTTAAAAACGATATACTAGGTTAAAGGCGATACATCTGTTCGGTGTCTTTTATGGCATGTGGTGAATGTTCTCTTTGGCCCGTAGTGCAAAGATGAACTGTTGGTTGGTATGATTATGACCAAAGGCTGAATCTGGTATAATCATGACCGTTGGTGTTATATTGAATGTCTTTGGCCCGTAGTGCAAAGATGAACTGTTGATCTGCATGATTATGACCAGGAACTGTGAAGTTGTATTATCTTGACTAATGGTATTTCAGATGATAAAAGTTGATGATATTTTTACTAAAAAGAGAAGCGAGTGGACATTATAGTCTACATTATTCTTCAAATAGATTGCTCATTCCGCTGCTATTATTGATCTGAACATTGTTTAAGAATTTAACTACAGTTTTTGATATAAACTTTGTAGTCTATTGTATTCAGAACTCAATTGTTGAAGACTAATGATAATTTATTCGTCATTATCTTAGTCATGATATTTCTTACTGGGCTATTTGAGCTCACCCCTTTCTTTTGTTTTATTGTTTTTCAACAGGAGATGAAAACGTAACAGGGTCTAGCCAGGGAATGGAGTGAGAGTCTGAGGAATAGCTGTCGTAGTCTTCACTTGTTGTAAAATAGTGTGGCAATAATAGTGAAGACTTAGTTGTGTATTATTATACACTGTATTGTTGTACGTTGTGCTTTGTTGTAATAATTTTGTTGTAGTCTTTTGACGACTCAAGTTTGGGCTGTGTGGGCTCAAATTTGGGACGTCACATTTAACTTAGAAATACTTAAAATAATAATAAAGACTTTTATGGAGTAATAGTTATGAGTACATCAGGCAAGGAAGGTATAACAGAAATTCAACAATACTTACAGCAAGAACCAAAAGGTTAGCTATGAAGAATAGAGAGTATCCAAATAGATTCCGTTGCCTGGTATTGACTTTTGCTTCATTGTACACCAGTATTGCAAGTGTCCCAATAGCAATTGGTTGACATACCAGAGTAAGGACCCTCGAGGGGTGGAATTTCTGTGATGCAAGGAAATTTTCTGTCAAATCAATTGCAAATACAATTCATGTCTGGATTTCACAAGAAATTAACAAAAAATAACACATAGCAGGAGATGTAACAAGAATAAATTTTGTAAACTATGCCCTCCTTCATTTACTCATGGAAAGAGGAGAGTTTATGCATCGTTTAATCAACCATACTGCTTGATGCTGCTAAGAAAACATGAGTGGGTTCAATAAAGACTGCATAGGTGTAGGAGCACCAACAATTATATTGGGAGATTTTTCTACAGAAAAACAAGGTTGGGACAACAATTAAATGCTCCCAAGTATAACGTGAGACTACCAAATCATCAAATTAAGACAAAACATACTAAAATTCAAATTGAAGCAATTATTACCGGGAACAAGCTAACGTAATAATCTTCAATTGTCAGCATACTGTTCCAAGAAAGTAGGCAACCAATGCCTAAAAGCCAACAAACCAATATCGCAACGTATTTACCCTGCCAATCAAATAAATTTCCAAAAATATTTATTCTGTTAATCCAGCTCCATTAAAATATTTTACCCCTAGATATATAAATCCATATACAATGAGGCTTAATCATTACAAACCTCAAGTTTAACCGGAGGCCCATCTCCATGTGGGGTTTCCATGGTAGCTTGCTTTTTCTCAGACAGCTCCTGTAAGTGACACCAAATTAAATAACATTAAATTCTCCTGAACTTGAACAATTAACAAGTTAGCCTAATTAATTCATTATAGAGGCCAACTAAACAGCATCAATACACAAAGTTTTGCATCACGGGACAAAATTCACTAATAAAAACAAAATGTTACTGATAATTTTATAAATATACATACGTAAGAGTGTTTGTGTGTGTAAATAAACACACACACACAGACATACACACACATAAGGATAATCCATGACACATACTTGTTATGGATAGCATTCGTTCTAACCATCAGCGATCCAAATTATAACTTGAAATACGTTATTCGCTACTATTAGTAGCTAAACTCATCTGCTACTAGAAACTAAACCCTAAATCCTAGAAAGAAAACCCTAGACTCTAGTTATTAAATACTAAACTCTAGATAATAAACCCACCCTATCTTATAGATGAATATAATATTTTTAAACGTCCGCTATCATTAGTAGCACATGACGTTTTTTTAATTCTAATCTCGATTGTCTTGTATTGGACGATAGAGATGGTGTTTGTCTATTTTTAATTCATACGTGCTACGGAATTTTTCTATATATATATAGAGAGAATGATCCATAGCAGGTGGTTGCTATAAGTGTTATTACAATAAACTGATCTTACACCATCCATATAAAAATCTAACCGTGTAAAATAGAATTTTTTTTTCCCCAACCGCTACTCCTTTGTCATGAGCAAACAACAGATTGTGACTTTTTTCAACCGCTACTCCTTCTAGCGACCTGAGTAAAACGACTTTGATCAATTTGTTGGAAAGTGCTCATAGCAACAATAATATCCATATATATATATATATATATATATATATATATATATATATATATATATAACTTGGTAAAAAAGAGTAATACTCCAATGATTAATGAGGCATGAGTTTGCTACAGCAAGATCTTTGGAATTAACAAGAATTACGGAACAATAAAGAGACCCAAAACCGAAAATCATAAGCAGTTTCACTCTACTAAAGACTGAACAAACAAATCATTGTACCATATATGTAATCGCAATAGGTATATAACCAGATTAAAGTTGATCATGTTTTGGCACTCGGAAATTTTTGTCAGGAATCGGAATGGTATGAGATTTCCAGGACTCGGAATAGGTATATTATATAACGAAATTAAAGTTGAATTGATCATGTTTGGCACTCGGAAATGTTTGGTCAGGAATCGGAATGGTATGAGATTTCCAGGAATGGTGGGAATAGAATATTTTCATTGTAATATGTCAGGAATTATGTGTTAGAATTACATTCTCATTCCAATATTTGGTATGCTCTTTTAACGAACAAAAAATATTACAAATTCTTAGATAAATCTAATTTGATTAATTATTAAATATGACAAATAGGTAAACTGGATTACTGTATGATAGGGGTGAGAAAAAAAAATCGAAATTCAATAAAATTCAGAAAAAAAAATCAAAAAATCAAACCATAAAAAATCGTAATTAATGAAAAATGTAATAAATCGAAATCGAAAAAAGTGAAACCGCACATTTGATTACAACAACAGTTACTAATAAAAAAAATCGCATATATATCAACATATATATGTATGATAAAATTAGAATATATGATTACTAACATAATAATAGATAGTGTATTCATGAATGAATTAATTGTTTTAAGTGTTGCTAATTTTTTAATTGTTTAAAGACTAAAGTACATATTGCATCCCAAAGTAGTAGAAATTTTGAGGTTTGCACCATAATGTTTAAAATGTATCTAAATGCATCTTAAAATTCTTTTTCGCTTAAAAAATATAGTTTGCATCCAAAATTGAAGGTGCATTTTATTTACTAGAAAGAACTTTAGGGTGCATTTTGTTTTGCGGAAAACTTTAAATAGTGCATTTTGTCCGGTAAAAAGAATTTTAGAGTGCACTTAGATACGTTTTAAATATCAGAGTGAAAAACTCAAATTTTCTACAACTATGGGGTATAATTCGTACTTTAGTCTTGTTTAAATAAATTTTCTTCTACTTATTCATAACAAACATGTATTACAAACTTTTGGGAAGTTTTCGTATTTTGTTATAATATAATATTGTTTCCAAGTTGTAATAATTTCATAGATGCATTAGTAACAATATTAATAGTGGGTAATAGCTGTGCTTTGAACTTTTACATTATTTTTATTATTAACTTGCTTATTTACTTCTTTCATATTCTTTGAATAACATATTAACCAGAAAAAGAAAAAAAAATCGTAACAACAAAATATTAATCGAAACCGTTAGTAATTGACGGTTTGGTTAACCACAGTTACAATTATTTTCATAATATTAGCCGCACTATATGATTTAATTATGATTAAATTTGATATATCTGTTAATCCAGCTCCATTAAAAGTATATATAAAGTCATATGCAATTAAGCTTAATTATTACAAACCTCAAGTTTAACCGGAGCCCCATCTCCACTCGGGGTTTCCATGGTAGTTCTTTTTCTAACAGCTCTTGCAAGTGATGCCCAATTAAATTAAATTAAATTCCCCTGAATTTGACCAATTAACATGTTAGCATAATTAAGCCATTATAGGGGCCATTAACAAAAATATTAGTGAGAAACTGAGAATTATATAGATATAAATATATTACATATGTAATATGGTTATATTTATATAATCACCGTTGGATTTATGAGTGAAGGGTCCTCATTTAAAAAGACTAAGGTATAATTTACATTTCAGAGTTTACATGTTAGACATCTGATACACTCTAAACTTTAAAAGTTGTTTCATTTCACCCCAACATTTTTGTTTACATATTAAAATGCACCTTACGAATATTTTATCGGTTAAAAGTGACCGGGAGTCCCACACGTGTGACTTTTATAAGGGCAATTAGGTCAATTCCTTTCTCTCCCATAACAATACATGTTAAAGTGTTTAGACAATTTTATCCTTAACAAAGAAAAAGATTAGAAAAAGAAGAAGATGTTTATTGGGGTAGTATGGAATTGTGCAGCTGAGCTCAAACTCCTCCTCACTACTCTTCTCTTCATCTGTTCCCTCCTCACCATTTTCCAATTCTAACCCTTCCAGTCTCTCATTCCCTGTCTCCGATCTCCATCGCTGCATCTCCGTCCTACTAATTGACACCTCGAATTCTTGGCTCAAAAATAAAATTTTCATATTTGATTTTGCCTTAATTACATTCCTCGAATCGAGTTCTTGTAATTTAGTAATAATTCTCATTTGGGTTGTTTTCCCAGTACCATTAACGCCCATTAACTCAACTTTTTGGCCTTCCTTAACTTCCCAATTGATATCTTTCAATACAATCACACCCTTATAGCTCTTACTCACATTTTCTAACCTAATTCCTGATGAAATACACAAAGCCCCACTACCAGATTGTCTATTCCAACATTTATAATCAATTTTTTCGGAAGAATTTTTGAAAACAAAGATTCTATGTCCTATTGTTTTTGGAATTTATGGGGTTAAATAAAGCAATTCATTTTTTCAAAAAGTTGACGAGTGTAATGGATTGGGCGGGAGTTTGTGCTAAAAATGGACGAAAACGTTGTCGAAAAGTTATTTTTTGAGCATCTAATGTTATACCCGGTCATTTTTAAAAGTCTCACATCAACTAAATGTTAAATCATCTCTTATGCCCTTACACTACCATTATATATAGGGTCTAACCCTTTTAGTTCACTTCACCAACATTTAGTAACTCCTTTGTGTGAGAGAACTTTGTTGTGAAATGACCTTTTTGGTAAGAATTTTCTTAGTTAAAAATTTTCGATATCGATGGCGTAGGTAGACTGCAAACTTCATAATTTCGGGTATATCTCTTTTTTTCTTTCATTTTTTGTAATTATTTAATTTTTTATATTAGTTTTAATTTTGTAGCTTTAATTTTTGTATAGTATATATAGTTTTAGTAAAACTTTGTTAGTAATTAGCATTTTAGGATATTAAATTATTATTTTTGTAATTTTAGAGTTTTAATAGCATATAATAATAATAATAATAATAATAATAATAATAATAATAATAATAATAATAATAGTAATATAATAACAATAATAATAATAACAACAATAACAACAGCATCAGCATCAGCAATAATAATAATAATAATATTTATTTGTAACATAATTAAAAATAGAAAAAATATTTTTGTAAATATACTTAAATGTATTTTGGAATGAACAAGAAGGCTGTTAATTATTAATATATTATATACTATATATTACCATTATTAGAATATTTATATAATTATAACTTTAGGTAGAATTTTGTTTAGAACAAAAAGATTTCAGATTCTTCAAAGAAAAAAATAATGTGTAAAAGTTAATCAATTGATTAACTATTTATTTATTTTGTTTAATTAGTTCCAACAAAAGGAATTTAATGAGTGAGTTTTGCAATATAATTTCGGGTATTACATTGCTTAATCCAGGTACAGATTCTATACTCCTTCATCAATATTCCACTAATTTTAATTTGTTCATTTTGTTCCTCAATTAGAATTTGGATATTATTTTAATATGTTGTTCATAGTTAAAGATATTCGAAAATTTGTAACTTGTACTCTTTAGACTTAGCGAGCATGCCTAGTATTTATTTTGATTATGAAGAAACGTATATGCTAATATAGTTTGGGAACTTTGTATTGATTTGTTTCGGTTTAGCATGTGCGTATTAGAATCCATTTTGTTGATATTGTGTTGAATATGTCGTGACGTGATTTTTTTGTTAGAATATACCGTAGTGTATACCTGAGCTATAACCACATGTGGGAGTACCACAAGAATGTGCTCTTGTATCGAGGCATGATACTTTCGTGGCGGTGTGATTAGTTCACAGCGTCTTTATTTTGTGTGCTCCGATGGGAGTTGGTCATTTGGTATTTCGTTGTGGGAGGCGTACTAGTTTCTGTTCTGTTCTGTTCTACGGTTTAGTGTTGTTTGTACCAAACACACCTTCCAATTTTGCATGTATTAGGATCTGCAGTTTGATGTATAGTTATGTTCTGTTTTGTTCTGAGTTCGGTATGAAATAACCCCAGCCATTTGATTCAGTCTATTATTTATTGTGACAGTCTAATTCAATTCAGTTCAATTAGTTTTGTGATTCAGTTCAGTTCAATAGATTAGTTCAGTTTAGTATATTATGTTATTCAGTTTAGTTCCGTTCAGTTATTTAGATTAGTTCAGTTCAGTTAATTTTGTTATTCATTTTAGTTCTTATTTTTGCACTCTATATCTGTACTGACCAATTGGCTCGTGCTGTATTTTTCTCTCGACAAATTTGCAAGAGGATTCAATAGCATGTGTGAAGAGAGTTTCCTTGTAGTTTTGATTTCTGCTTAGGTTGTGTTTGTGCGTAGCCTCCATTTCCAGTATTTTGGGAAGGGGGAGCTACATCTAAAAGGGGTGAACCGGTGGAAAAAGTTGAAGGTCGATAAATTGAAGCTTAGTGGGTAAGTCCATGTTTGGCTGGTGAAAAATTGTGGAAAAACTCTTAATTATATGCGTTTCTCTTCAGGGAGCTATATGAACATAATGGAAGAGAAAACTGTAGGCTTTCTCCCTCCATATTAAGCTTTATTTAATTACTAATTTTATTTAAAGTGTTTGAACTATTTTACCTTTAACAAAGGTACTGTAACAAGTAAATACCAAGACTCTTGGTCATTTTTGACCGGTAAAATATTCGGATAGTGCATTTTAACATGTAAACATAAACGTTGGGGTGCCAGCAGAGACTTTTTAAAGTTTTAGGTGTATCAGATATTTAACTTGAAAACTCTGGGGTGAAAATTAAACTTTAGTTTATTTAAAAATTTATAAAAATATTTGTAAGAAATTGTTGCAAATACTTCAAATTACTCGCAACATTTTCTTGCGGATAGTTTTTTACATTAAAAAACTGATAAAGGATCAAAACATTCATTCTCTTTCTTAACCCAATTTTTTCTTTTTTTTATTCAATCAAAAAAAAAATCTTATACATCCAAAATTATTAATATATATATCGTTAAAAAGCTTTTCGTTAACATCTTTAAAATAAGAACTATTGTTGATTCTGTTTATTTAGTTAAAATGGCCAAAATTATGATTAAAATTTTGTATTTTAAAATACACTATTATAAGCTTTGGTTACAAGTTTTGACATTTTAACTACATCAAAACATATCAACAGTACCTCTTATTTTGATGATTTTTTGAGACCTTTCTAATGATATATAGATTAATAATTTTAAATTTAAAATAAAAAATAAATTTAATTTTAAAATTTAATTCAAGAATGAGAAAGTTTTGGGAAGGAAAGAAAAGAAGAACTTTGACCCTTTCTGACCTTTTTAACGTAAAAAATAATCCACAAAAAATTATTGCGGATAATGTTGCAAATAGTTTCAAGTATCCGGAATAATTTTTTGTGAATAGCTTTATAAAATTTTAAATTAGTACCCTTCACAAATAAATCAAATGATAGTAGATAAGTTGGCTCCAAATAGTACTAGGCCAAACGTTGGCCTAGAATCATCACAATACATATTTAGGAAACTTATCTATAGTAATCGATTGTTAGGAGTACTATTTTAGCAACCACATCTTACACCGTCCATCATAATATGCAAATGCTTGAATTAATTGCAAAAAATGGTTCTGCCACTAGAAGTTCTAGCGACAGTGACTTCCTTCTCACTGGGCTAAATTGGGCCAAACAAGGCAACTTTTGTAATTAATTAAAGCCTTTGAATATTATGATGGATCAGTGTAAGGTGTGGTTACTATAATAGTACTTCTAACAATCAGTTGCTATGGACGGATTCTCATATATATAGGGGATTGATCCATTGATAACGTTGTAAAAAAGAGGTCATCGTTATAATCGATCCCAGTCATCTATTCACAGATTGAATAGTTAGTATTACATCCGTTCGTAGTTTAATATTGAGAATTCGGCAATTTAACACTGCAGAAGGGAGTAATTATCCAAAACACCCTTTATCATCCACATAATTAAACTGCGGATGCTAAGTATTCAAAAAAAGGCTCTGCAGTTTAATACTGCGGATGACCACTTTTTCTTTCTTTGAAACTTCATCTTTATCTGCACTTTCACATTCGCAGTATTATACTGCGGAGCCTATTTTTTGAAACCGAATGGGCCCAGTTTCATTTTACATACGATAAGGAGTATTTTGGACAATTACTTCCATCCGCAGTATTAAACTGCAGAATCCCTAATATTAAAATGCTGACGGGAATAATACTAACCATTCGATCTGCGTATGGACAGCTCAAATTTGTTATAAATATAACTTATTTTTTACAACGTTGTCAATAGATTCATTTTCATATACATATATATATATATACATAATGAAGATGTCGTCATACTATTTCAGAAATTAAGGAAAGCGCCACCGGCCGGTTGTATATCAATAGAATACTTTGAAGAATCTTGCGCCTGGGCTTGATTGATTCAGCTTTTGTGATGTGAAAACAGTTCACATATACAGGAGTCCTGTTTGCCGTATTTTTGGGCCATGGGAAGAATGTTCTTTTATTTCTTCTTTTTAATAATACTAAAATGACATAATTACATCAAAATTTTATTGTTATTTTAAAGAGTGAATATGGATAAAACACATTTTTAATATTTGTAATTTAAAAATAATATTTCTTCTAATTTTATGTATCAATTTTGTTGTTATCAGTTACTTAATAAATATGAGATAATTCTTTTAAAAAGATAAGTAATATAATGGACCATCTTAATAATCATATTCAGTCTCACTTATTGAAGTTTTTTCGTGATACGTATCAAGACTTTGTAATTGTAGAGAGTTTGCCTTTTTCCAAATTGATAAAATTTTAGGAATAAAATTTTTCTCTTGGAAGTTTTAGATTTGTTGTTCAGTCATTCTTTTATTTATAACAAAGAAGTTTTAGATTTGTTGCTCAGTCTTTACCCTTGTGTGATTCTTTTATTTTAAGAAAGTACTTTTTTTTTATGTGATATTTAATTGATTATTGTATAAACACAAATAACCAATGCACGTTTGTCCTCCGGTGTTTCATGCAGCCTTCCATCACGACACCATTAATCACATAAGATGCCATCCAACAGCCAAATCAGGAAAAGAATTATTTGATCCCAACCTTTTGATCCCATGAATTATATTTTGTTATTTTTAAGGCCTCCGAAATGAAAATATGATATTTATATAAAATATGTACATGTACAAAAATTCACTATCCAATGCTCCATAAAAAACCGGCCTCGTAAAATATATCCCTCAAGTTGGAAAGGATTGCTACAGAAAATAAAACTGTGCTGCTTCCTGTCAAGAATAAAATAGTATAAAAACCTTGAAAATATGTGTCGCAACTGATCCTCACCAGCCTTTGCCTATGAGCCACAACCAATCAAGAGTCACCCCAGCAAATATACCTCCCAGCAGAAACAGCACTAGTAAATTTCCCAAGGCATTTTGCTCCGGTCCCTATAAAACCACAATTTCATTAATTCCTGCCGGGATACTATCTCCTACCTAAGATTTAAAGAAAGAGTTGTGATTTCAATTATTATAAATGAAATTTACAAACCTTGTAACCATTTGGAGCAGAAGTAAGAACACAAACAGTGAGGTAACCATTAGTTAACCCTAGGAAGGAAGTTAGCAATATCATCCATCCTTGGTCGCCATATTGGGCTGTAAAATACAAGGCTGTAACTACTAAGAAACGGGATAGAGTAACTATCATGAGTCCTTTTCTCGATTCCAACCTTATGCAATTAAAGAGTGGAACATATCTCCCTATGAGATCCCACACATTATACATGGCAATCAGCACAAGTGCATACCTGAAATATGATTAATATTCAGATGACAGATAGATAAAAAAACAAAAGAAAATTTCGAATAAGAATTTAAGAAGACTATCTGGTAAATTAAGTAGTTAGCTTATTAGGATACGCTACACCTACCATCCACCCAAACCATGTTTTCCAGTGTCTTCAGACAAGAATCCAGGGAAAATCGACAGTGACAGCACATATATCAGAAACAGATCCATTCCATAATCTATGTTTTGAGTAAATAACTCTCTGTTGGTTAATCTCTCAAGGTTTCTAGGGTCTTCCTCAGCCTGCATTAATACCAATAGTAGATTGATCATGAAATTCGTCAACATCATGCTCTCGATCTGCATTGGTATTGAAAAAGTGCAAGGCAGATGATACCTGTTGTCCTGGTTGCGAACGAATGCCTCCAGCAGCAAGGTCAGCTGAAACAGTTTTGGATCCCTCAGAGGCTGCCTTTGCACGGTAGTACTGCACAATTGGAAGCTTTTGGAAAACACAGGCAGAGAGAAAAATGCAGAGCAGCTCAAACAGTGTGCAGATAGCAAAGAAAAAGACTGCAATAGGTCATAAAGCCGGATTTAAATCAGTAGCTGAGATATTAATATCCAAATTGTCATTTTTGATAAATGCATTTATCATTGGATTGATTATCTTTAACACATCATATGCTATCATAGCACTCGAGTCCAATGATTCTATTACAGGTACAATTCTAATTGAAATATAAAATTGCCTATGCCATTCAATGAACCTTATGCATAAGCACACAAAAATTAACAGTACTATTCATAATACCATATTTTGAATTCAGTTAGTCTTCTAATTAATTTTGTAACTTCAGTCGCCTCCACCAGCCAATATATCACTACCACCCTTTTTAATCATAAAAGCAGTAAAGAATGCACTTGGGCTATTTGAGATTTCAGTATTTCCGCAAGCAGCAAGAGAATTTTATTTACTTTTGGTCTTATCAAGAGGATTGTAAAAACATACAAGAATCAAGACACTTGGTTAGAAACAAATGTCAAAACAAAAAAATGAAAAAAGCTAAACAAGGAGAGCCCGTATTTACACTGTGACGTATAAAAATAGAAAGATGGCGAATTTGTACAATTGTACTTGTTGTCATCCTACTTAAAGCCATACTTAAATTTTAGTTCATTAGCTAATATTTTGTAAGACTGCGAAAAGATGTCTACTTTAAAGAATTATTGTCAGAAAAATTAACCACCATACACAGCAGTAAAGTTATAAATATATGCAATTCTGAATTAATAGTTAAAAGGATAATAAGGTATAAGAGTATTTAAACTTACTGGCTCCATTTCGAAGACCATTTTTTGAATTCTCAAATGCTGCTTTAGTGACTAACCTCAAAATGGAGGTTATAGTCCTTGATGCAGCTGCACCAGACAAGAAAGACTGGAAAACTCAAACAAGAATAGCATCTTATATTTTAGATCATATCAATTTTATTAGAGTGAGGAAAGAGTTTGAAGCATGAGTAGTGCTAACAGGATGGTACGAACTTGAATTAATTCAGGTAGCATGAATGACAGGTCTCCAATCATTCCGCCCTGAACATGAGCATCTGCTATCCCAAAAGCACTGCTAATGGCGCATATACCAATGAATGTTCCGATACCTCCTTTCCCTGATGTGGCTAGATCAACCTATAGCAAATGTAATGAAAAGGTGAATAAAATGCTTATAAATGACCAAGAAATTGGTAACAAAAGGTAACAAATTATAGAGATATAGTTGGGGGTATATGGGGCAAGGTATATCATATAATCCAAGTACCAAATTTCAACAATACTTACAGCAAGAACCAAAAGAGTACTTATGAAGAATAGAGAGTATCCAAAATAGATTCCGTCGCCTGGTATTGACTTTTGCCTCATTGTACGCAAGTATTGCAAGTGTCCCAAGAGCAAATGGTTGATATACTAGAGTAAGTACCCTCGAGGGATGATATTTCTGTCGATGTAAAGAAATTCTGTAGAATCAATTGCTAATGCGATATATTTCTGGATCTAATATGAGAAACAAAAAGTGACGCACAAGCCACAGTAGCAAACGTAACAAGAATAAATTTTGTATAGTATGCCCTCCTTTACTCATAGAAAGATCTAGGACAGTTTATGCATCATTAACCAACCCGCTGCTTGATATTAAGAGCACATAACCGGCATCGATAGAGACTGCCTTGATGTGAGGGCACCAACAATCAAGCAAGTAGTAGTAACACAAAGCTGAGATTTTTTTTTAGAGAAAAACAAGGTTTGACAACAATCAAATGCTCCAAAGTATGATGTCAGACTACCAATTCATCAAATTAAGACAAAAGTCACAAATCATACTAAAATCCAAATGGGAATGCCACAAGCAATTATTACCAGGAACAAGCTAACATAATAATCTTCAATTGTCAGCATACTATTCCAAGAAAATAGGCAACCAATGCCTAAAAGCCAACAAACCAGTATCGTGACGTACTTATCCTGCCAATCAAATTAATTCCAAAAAGTTGTGTTAATTCAGCTTCATTAAACCAACAACCTCCTAGATATATAAAGCCATATATAATGAGGCTTAATCATTACAAACCTCAAGTTTAACTGGAGCTCCATCTGCATTTGGGGTTTCCATGGTAGCTTTTTCTCAAACAGCTCCTGCAAATGATGCCCAATTAAATAACATTAAATTCCAACTTTGTCAATTAACAAGTTATCCTACTTAATTCATTTTAGAGGCCAAGTTTTGCATCACGGGATAAAATCACTAATAAAACAAAATGTTACCAACAATTCTATATATAAATTAATAGATACATACATACATACGTGTATATATATGTGTAATATATAACCATGTAAAAATTAGTGTTGACGTCAAATTCTGGACGTGGGCCGAAGTCACCGGGTCGGGCAACTCAAAACGTGTCATCAATGGAAAGCCTAAAACATGCTGGAATGAAAGATATTTGATCAAGTAAATACTGAAAATAATAACACAATAATTACGTGGAAACCCAAATTGGGGAAAACCACGGGTGATACGCCTGAAATCTACTAGAATAATATTGAAAGTGTTACAATACAACGATTTGTAACGAGACAACAATCTTTCTTCATACACGTGGTGTATATGTCTACCCTCCGATATACACCAACGTGTATAAATGACGCTTGTTGTACTCGCTGTATACTACTATAACTGTGTGTATATTGGTGTGCGCCGGAGTGTGATCCAGATGGAGTATTTCGGTGTAATCTTTGATGTAATGGAGAAAACGATCTAGTCTCCCTCTTGCTTCGGTGATGTTCGCCTCGCTCCTCCTTTTCTCTCATAATAATAATGAATCCCCATCTTCTCCCTCATGCCTTGTATGTAAAATATCTCTCTGACCCCCTCTTTTCCCATATCATGTTTGACTATTACCAAGATATTTCAGACAATGCCCATTGCCCCAAGAAAACCCATCAAGCGTTTCTGCCATTTCTCTCTCCAACAATATAACTTTACAAATAGTCCAATGGTGAGTCATCACCCACTCCCCCATGTATGCATTAGTGAACGCAGGTATGACTGTATCATACCTACGTCTAGCTTTGCTTTATCAGATATTTAAATGATGAGTCATGGTCCAAATATTTACACCCCAACAAATAGTAATAATGATTAATGAAGCACAAGTTTGCCACAGCAAGATCTTCTTCACATTGATGAAATTAACAAGAGTTACAGAACAATAAAGAAACACCCAAAATCGAAAGTCATATGCAGTTTTACTTTACTAAAGACTGAACAAACAAATCATCGTACCAAATATGTAATCGCAATAGATATTTAATGAAATTAAGATATCATACTTTTCAGAAATTAAGGTGGCTGTTACCAGCCGGTTGGATATCAATAGAATACTTTGGAGAATCTTGTGGGATCCTGGAATCTGTACGTGTACTTGGTTGATTCAGCTTTTGTGATGTGAAAAAAGTTCAGTTATAGTCGATACTAGTTCCACAAGAGCCTTGTTCGCTGAATTTATGGGAAGATTTTTTTTGTTGTTGTTATTTCTTTCTTTTTAATGATCCTAAGGGGTTGTTTGTTTAGGGCCGAATCAGTCAGTCATTCAGTGCGTTTATTTAGAGTTAAATGGGGCTGAATGGCTTTTTGAGCTGAATGACAAAATCTAATTTTTTTTGACTGAATGGTTAAGTCTCAGCCGAATGAATTAAAAAAAATTTAAAATATTATATTAAGTGATATTAAATAAATTTATAACAACTTTGAATTTTTTTCAAATGGGTAAAATAATAAAAATATGTTATTCAGATGTTTCAGACATGTCATTTATCAAATAATTTTTTTCATTCAGTATTTAGAAATTTATTTCATTCAGCTCATTCAGATTATTTAAGCATTCATAATTATTTTATTCATTTTTTATCAAACATCCCATAAAATGACACAATTACATCAAAATTTCATTGTTATATTTAGGAATAAATATAAATAAAACACTTTTTATTATACAATTAATAAATATAGGTGATTCTTCATCTTTCAACATTTTTTTGTCATTACTTAATGGGTAAATTTCATGTAACCATCCGAGATTTACATGTTTTCTCACATGGCTATCTGTATTTTAAAAATTAACACTTAAACATTTATAGTTGTAAGGTAAAGTGAAACTGTTGGATTTTTCATCAAAACTAATTGTGCGTAACATACACTCTTTAAGAACGCATGTAAAAACATTTGAACTACAAAATGTTAAATATTAGGCAAAAAAAAGTCTTTTTTATTCTTCACTTTTCAGTCAAACATAACCTTATTAAAATAATTATTTAACCAAACTGGGCCTTATGTCCAATATCAACAATCAAAATTCATTGCTCATAAAGCGAAGAATAAATACAAATTCAACCTAAATCAAATTGATATCCATAGAAAACACCAAATTGGTGTAAGGGTGAGTTTTATCATTAGTATCAAATTTCAATACAGAAAATTATACTTGTTTATAGTTAAAAATTTAGGCAAAATCCTTATTTGCATCTATCTGTCGTGATTGATTTTTTATGCGGGATTTGGAGATGTTTTCGTACCAAGTTCCACATCATTTACTCGTATTTAGCGAAGACACAAAAACCCTGTTAATTTTGAACTCACATTGAAGGAGTTTGTTGGCTAAAAGTTAGTTTTTTGGGGTTTTTTATTTCAATATCGCGACCAATAGCTTAAAAGCAAGTTTTTGGTACGATCTGGATTTTTGGGTTTTAATCTTACATAAATGTGCTTGGGTTTTGCAGATTATGCATACATACATACATATAGGGCTGTCAACGGGTCGGATTCGGATAAGATCGGGGATGATCCGGATCCGAATCGATAAGGAATTATCAGATTCGGAGCAGATCCGATAAACCGACGGATTTCAGATATTAAGGACCGAATCCGAGTCCGATAATACTCCGATAATCCGACCCGATTAAGTTCAGTAACATGTTATGATCTTTCAATGTCTCAGTAACAACTAACATGTACCAAACTACCAGTTATGATATTTCAATGTGACAAAACTATCTAATTAACATGGTAAACACACACATCAGCATCAGCCTGTATATCCATGATCCATCATGACTTGATCATTACATAATACAATATGACAAAACTATCTGAATAAAAAAAATAATTTCACTCTAATAAAACATTCAAGCAATAATCGGATCGGAGTATTATCGGGTCGGATTGATATGAATCTGAATCCGATCCATTTAGTTATCGGATAATCGGGTAATCGGGTTTTAAAACTGGATCTAAATCCGGATAAACGGGTCGGGTTCGGGTCGGGTCTGGGTCAAGACCCGCCCCGTTGACAGCCCTACATATATACATGAGAGGAACAGGAGGAGAGAGAAATTAGAAATGGGGCTTAAGTGTTAGATCTGCTAGTTTGGAATAAAATGAGAGAAATGAGATGAGAGAGAAATTAAATGGGCTTCTTAAATAGCTGAGCTACTTAATAAGGGTGAGTCACTTAAGAGGATGAGCTTTTGAACCTCCCTATATATATATATATATATATCACTTAAGAGGATGAGCTTTTGAACCTCCCTATATATATATATATATATATATATATATATATATATATATATTTGAGGCAACAAATGGATTTTTTTAGCAATATTTGGAATTTTTATGGTTGTTTTTGGTTTTCTTATTATATTGTTGATTGCTCGAACTTGGATAAGGGATAAAACTAAAGGTTTTCTTGCCCTAATTAAGAGACTATACAAGATTTATAATTGATTTTGTTTAAAATATCATGTTCTGTGAATGAATGAATGAACCATGGATTATCTAAGGTTTGGTAATGGATTGTAAGATGTTTATGGATGATTTAGTTGTCTGTAGGAAACTAAATAATTTTCAGTAGTCTGGGGTTAAATTTGGTTCGTAGTTGGATATTTTTTGGCTGAAAAATGGAGTTAGTAATGGTGAATGGTGCTCTAATAGAGTCTATGGAAGTTGAAGAATGAGAAAAAGAAAAAAAAGAAAATTTAAAAAAGGGCATAATTGTCTTTACACACTTTAGTATTCATTTCCGTTTATTTTATTCGAATAAACAGATTATTCGAATATTCGGGTATTCGAATTCGTTTATCAGTCACCTAATATAAAATTCATTCAAATTATTTACAAAAAATAAATAAATAAATTGAATAATTACTCATAACCAATCACGATTTAAAGTTTAAACCATACATATTAATGAATGAATATTAATTTTTTTTTAATAAATACAATAAGGAATGCCCTAAATTACAATTCAAATAAGTTTTTATTATTTTTAAAATCCCAAATTCAAAATGAATGCTTTACTTATTAATATTTAGATGTCCATTAATAAGTAGATGCCCATTTTATGTGTTAATTTGGAGCAATATTGTAGTGTGTATAAATATTTATATTCTATAATTATAACATTAAAATGGTATTTATAATACTTATTAAATGATATATTTTAAATATATTGTAACACTATATATAACTAGAATAAGGGAAAAAATTACGAGTTTTAAAATATAGGTCATTAATTAATAAATGTCTATTTATTTATTTTTAATAAATGCTCTAAATTACAATTTAAACAAGTTTTCATTATTTTTGAAATCCTAAATTCAAAAATGAATGCTCTACTTATTAATGTTTAGATATCCATTAATAAGTAAATGTCTATTTTATGTGTTAATTTAGAGTAATACTGTAATGTGTATGAATATTTATAATCTATAAGTATAACATTTAAAAGATATTTATAACACTTGTTAAATGATGTATTTTAGATATATTGTAACACTATATATAACTAGAATAAGGGAAAAAATAATGAATTTTAAAGTATAGTTCATTAATAAATGAATGTTATTTTATTTATTTTTAATAAATACAATAATCAATGCTCTAAATTACAATTCAAATAAGTTTTTATTATTTTTGAAATCCTAAATTCCAAAATGAATGCTTTACTTATTAAAGTTTAGATGTCCATTAATAAGACGATGTCAATTTTATGTGTTTGGAGTACTACTGTAGTGTGTATAAATATTTATAATCTATAATTATAACATTTAAATGATATTTATAACACTTGTTAAATGATCCAAAAGTTATATTGTAACACTTGTTAAATGATACATTTTAGATATTTTAACTTTATAATAGTAAAAATTCATTAACTATACTTAAATCAATTTATTTCAGTTTATTAATATTATAATAAAAGTGTTATTTCCTACTTTTTAGAAGTGAAATGAAATATTTTAAAAATAATTTTCGTATGATAGTGAAAACTAATTATTATATAAGGAATGCCACTTAAAAAGAATTATTATTATTATTATTATTATTATTGATATTCGCTATCTGCCGGATATATTTACGGTCGGATGTTAAACGAATATGAATACGACTATATCTGTATTCGTATCCGTTTATTTGCGAATATCTTTTAACCAAATACGGATATATCCGTTTTTTTCTGAATGCGAATAATATTCGTTTTTTCTGAATACAGATGCGGACGAATACGAATTTTTCGATTACCATTTACAGCCCTACATGTGATGATGAGAAAAAACATGTAAAGGTCAAGTAGTTAAGTGAAATTTATCCTTAATCAATAAATATGAGTGATTCTTCTTTTGAATGATACATAATATAAGATGTCACCTTTATAATCATATCGAATTTCATGAAGAGATATGTATTATAGTGGGTCACCTTTATAATTATATCGAATATAATATATTGATATTTTTCGTAATTATAATTTGGCTAGAAATTTTTTGTAATAACTCTTTGTAATTTTACAAAATTTACTTTTTTCAAATTTTTTTATCAAACAGTCTAATCGACTGAAATATATTGAAACTGTAAACTGTTACAAATAATAAAAAGATAACAGTACAAAGAATTTAAAAGGTAATTTTTTCAAATAGAATAACAGATAATCAAGAAAAGTGTTAATCGTAGCAATAGTTAGTGAACGCCAGATATACTTTTAAAAAACAGTCATATTCTAAAAGTAATAACAAAATATGCAGATTTAAGCAATTTTTCAATACTAACAGAGGAATAACCGACTGTTATGATAATGCCATACTCAAATTTGAACAATCTATATTCAACGATTCATGCGTTAAAAAATTTCTCATGAACAAAAAAAAAACTCCTAATTAGATAAAAACAAGTCTCCCAATAAATAATAATAAAATTCTCTCAGAAAAGAGGGGAAAAAAACATATCATAGGAAAAACAAGTCTCACAAAAGAAAAAAAATAAATTCTATAAGAAGGAAAAAATTAAAATAATTGATAAACTCTAACGTTAGTTATTATCCCAATAAAATTAAAATAATTATAATATTTAGATGTGTAATTAGGCCCAATGATTATATTTTAAACAATAAATTTGGGTGAAACGCCTTTATACTGTTTTTAGTCTCTTTAAGTATAAAAACCACAGTTTGATAGCTTGTGCAAGGCACAAACTAATTTATATTACTTTTTTTCATAAAAAAATAATAATTTTTTATTGATATATTTATCATTTTTTATTGACATAATACATATATAATATTAAAGATAATTTGAATCAGCATAGTATTTATAATTGTATAATACATTAAACAGAAATAAATAAGTAAGAACCATGATTGAACACTTCATATCCTATCACAATTAAAGAGAATTTAATTACTTTTAACTTTAAAATTACATACATACAACTTTTAGTATTTAAAGAAAAAACTTTTCATATTCTTCCTCCATGATTTAATGAAAATTAATTGCAATTATTAGTTATCGTGTTAAATATAATAGTGATTGTCTGAGTTAGCATAGAGCATGGTGCGGTTTGGGTTTGGTTTGATGCGATTGAAAACTTAAACCGCATGAAATTATTTATGTGTGATTTGACAAATCCAAAATCGCACATTAAACCACTTGCGGTGCGATTTTGAAACGTGTGGTGCAGTTTCATTTGGTGCGATTTCTGGTGATCAAAACCAATTGAACATATAAGTATTGAAAAATATATTTTTCATGAGAAATAGAGAGTTGTGTTATGTTGCAATTTTGAAAATAAACCAAGTAAAAGTTGAGGTACAAAAATACAAGATTTCAAGAACCAAGTCTGCAAGAAACACTTATTTGTAATAAACAAGTCTCTAATAAGAATCCATTTGCTTTAACACTAATTTGCCCAACAAAAAAGAAAATAGTCAAATACCGCACTAATGATTACACATAAAAAGAAAATAGTAAACAATAAATAATCAAAGAATGTCATTTTTATAAGTAAATCAGTTTTAATTTTCATAAATGGCCAAAAGGATGTTGTTTTGCCCCATGTAACTTTAAAAAAATATATGATAGACATTCTTAGCGTGGTGCAGTTTTGGCGGTGCGGTAGATTGCATGACCCAAAATTAAATTACAAATGCGATTTCTAAACTCTTATAAAATCGTCACATATATCAAAATTGTTGGTGCGGTTCTATTAGTACAATTTGATCGATTTTTGATACAATTTTAAGGCCAAATTAATTTGATTTCTTAATCAGTTATAGTTTGAGTTAAGTCATAACCACCTGAGATAACTTTTTCTAATTAACAATTAATTAATGAGTGAATTTGAGTGATTATGAGATAAGATTGCTTGCCGAACTTTTATATATAAGAATAGAAGAGAAACATGTTGAAATGTAATTTTTTTAATCTCAAACCTATAAAATTAAGGAAATGCATGTGTTGTCCTCCGGGATTTCATGCAATACAAGAATAATGAATCAGAATTGAGCCCTCTGTCACGGCACCATTAATCACATGAGGATGCCACCTAGTTGTTCTGTCTGCTACTTTATACGTATGAATCTAATAATTTTCCTTACGTAATCTAAAAAACATTTTAATTTCTAATAATCTACTTGGACAATGTTGGAGAAGATGTGTATACATGCACTCCATAAATTAGGGAAAAAAAACATTTTAATGTATAATTTAATTTTTTTTTAAAAATTAAATTATATAATAAAAACACAAACTTGTGTGTGTCTGTTATCATTAATTTCCATCTACAATTTTCCTTTATTAAATGTATTTTGGATTTGGTCGTAAATGGGGGAATCATAGTTACGAGTAATCATTCTCTGAAACCTTATTTGGAAGTTTTTCTTTTAACTGGTTCAGTAAGAGAAAAAAATACAAGCTTTTCTTTCATTTGCATTTTATCAACACGTACATTTTATTAATTACTATTTAGTTCTTAATGCAACTTACGTAGGACACATCACTAACTATTTTTTGCAATGCTTTAGCATAATTAATTTTCCTTTTTTTATTCATAATTTACCAATACTGCAAGGGAATAACATGTTCATCATATAAGCTAAAAAAATCTTCACCAATAAGATGGGATGGTGGCGATATAAGTACTGATCCGTCCATGAATGGCCCAAAGATATGATCAATTCCAGTATCGTTGTAGTTATCTGCCAAAAAAGGTTGTGTCCAAAAATTCCCACTGGATTCTCCAAATATTTCTTCTCGGGAAATATTCATATTATTATTTTCAGCTGCAAAGTTTGTGCCAATTGTCGCTGCAGTATTTGTGGAAGTAGTAGAGGAAACTTCACTCTGCGATGATTGCGGGGACAATGGGAAGCTCTCTGGGATTTGATCAGAACTTTCGGCTTCTTCTTCCATTTTTTCTCTAATATTTTCATGTTTGCGCATGTCTGTGTTTTGTTGATCGGAGATTGATTTTAGTCTCGAGCTTTTCTTGAGGTAAGAGTGCCAGTGGTTTTTAATTTCGTTATCTGTTCTTCCGGGTAAATGAGCTGCAATTGCTGACCATCTGCATGTATACAAGTAAATAGACTATAAGAGAGACTCAATGGAGAATGAATTAACCATACATATTATATATCTTGTAGAAAACATTTAATTTCAATAACCTATATATATATATATAACACCATGAAATTATGTTACTATATATGCATTCATCCATTCATGCCTTATACATTTGATTTTTGACCCATTGTTTGTTTCAATGCCAAATTTGTCACACTAACGTCCACGTTGTAGTCGGCATATCGGCAATTTTGCATTTAAGAGTTCTAATTAAAATCTATAAAAGAATGAAGGGGAAATAAAATATGCATTATTTTAGACATCTAGTCTTAGTGCAGTCCATTGACCATCAGGCATGGTGGCATCCTAAGCCATTCTTGATGATGTTGTTCATCAGGAAGATTAATACTCAGTATAAGAGTAATTTGAATTAAACTAATAGCTTCCATCGTTAATTACAAAGTACAAGAACACAATGATATGCAAAATGCAAAAGAAAAATGCTCTTATATATTAGAGAGTATATTAATTAATTACCTGTTCCCAAGCAATTCATGCAACTTGATGATGGTATCCTCTTCTTCTTTGGTGTAGTTACCTCTTTTAATGTCTGGCCGCAGATAGTTCAGCCATCGCAGCCTGCAGCTCTTCCCACACCTCGATAGTCCTGGAGGAAATAAGATTTAATCAACACTTGAGTATGATTGAGAACCCTAATTATTCGCTTATCAAATGTTTCCCGAAATTCAGCATCGACGAATCGAATGGAACTAAAGAAAGAATGAAGATCATTGATCTTGAAAATGTAGGTTTCTATACATTGATTGAATGATGAATACCAAACCTAACATATTATATTTCCTCCAGGTGGGAAGGTGGATGATGATGAAAAATATTTATGGAAGTGATTGATTTAAATGAAAGAAAATACTTCAATTATATTGTTGAAATTAACTTATAAGGTTTTGGCTAGCTAGATATGATTATTTTATACCTGCATACTTGGGAAGTTGGCGCCAGTTCCAACAGCCATATTTAGTAACATAAGCTATTAGCTTTCTATCCTCTTCAGGAGTCCAAGTACCCTTCTTCAGTCCTGCTCTATCAGAGCATGGAGTTCTCACCATTTTCTCTCTTTAGAAAAAACAGGTAGTACTTGAGATTTTTTGTTATAAACTCTAAAGGCTATATATATATACATATTCAATTCACATCGCAACGTGTAACACGCGATTTAATGACCGAAAACTATATAAATTATTAGTCCGAGAATTAGCCATATATCTTGTTTCCGGTCAACTAATGGGGGTCCCTCCAAGAAATAGTACACTCTAACTAAATAGGGAATTAATATTTTTTGTATGTGTTTTAGATATTTTTACATAAAATTTTTTATATGAACATAAAATGAATTTTACTTTTAAGTAAAAAAAATCATATATAAATATTAATAATATATATGAAAATAGTACCCATTAAATATTCCTTATTTCATATTCCACCTGACGCATGCTAACTAAATGGGATCATTTTACAAACAATTTTATATACGTGCCTTCATGGAAACAAGCTAGCTAGCCAGCCAATGGGCAACATATCCACCACGTGAAATTTAACCTTTCGAGTCTTGACTAATCAAGAAAGATATATATGGGACCCGTTAAACACTTGTGGTCATACGGTAGGATCATAAACATGTTCACATATATAGTTTCTTGGCTACTTCTTCAGTCTTCAGTCTTCAGTCTTCAGTCTTCACTTTAAATTGATATTGACAGTACAAAATTATGTTTTAAATTAATTGTAATTTTTTGCATCAATATGCATATATAGATGGCTTTTTCTCCGGCCAAATGTGAGGTTAACAATGTTCGCCCTGCACTTGTCCATGCATGTCTAGTCATCGATTTAGGTAGAGAGGTATGAAGTACTCCTCGGTACTCTAGAAAGAACGAATAAAGTATACTTTTTTACATAAATTAAAAAAAAAATTAAGTAAAAATAAGAAAATAAGAAAATTTTAAATTTATTTTTTGTGATTTTATAAGATTATATAAAGTGATGAGTTTTTATTTTATTTTTTTATATTAATAAATTCTACTAAATGACATACTTATCTTTTATTTTATTTACCTTTATTCATCTTTTTTAGGACAAAAAAATTATTCCTCCGTTTTCAAAAGAATGACTCGAGTTACAATTTTTTTTGTTCTTAAAAAGATAGACTAAACTACATAAAGATAAAGAATAAATATGTCATTTAGTGATGTCTATTAGTATAAAAAATAAAGTACTTATCACTTTATTTAATCTTGTGGAGTCATTAACGATTAATTTTAAAAAGAAATTACTTTCTTTTCTTTATTTTTTTTAATATGTGTGAAAAATATACTTTAGCCATCCTTTTAAAAATATAGATAATATTTTCACTTAGGTTTTTGAGAAAGGAGTGGATAGTAGAATTTCAACTTAATTATCTTCTTGTATACTTTTTTTTAATATAATTTTTATTCTGATAATATCAATTATCTAATTGAAATGAAAATTTATAAAGCGATACAGAAGCGATACAGACTCCAGTTATAGTTAATTTCATCAAGTACAACGCGCCCTGAGATTACAAGGTACGATACTTTTGTTCTTTTCTCCGGCCAAATGTGAGGATGTTCGCGCTGCACTTGTCCATGTCTATTCATAGATGTAGATTGAGACGGTAGGAAAGAGTATTTTTTTTCAACTTAATTATTTCCTCTTATCGATCTGCTTTTATACATTCATATAATGCTTTCGTTAATAATATCAACGGTTTAATTCAAATGAAAAATTTATGATATCAATACTAAACTATAATAAGATAAATATCAAATAATTTTAGTTAATAATATTTTTTTAGATTATATTAGTTAGGGTTGATTATTCAGTTATAACCGAATTGAATAGCCTAGTTATAACAGAAAATCAAAATTTACATAATTTTAATATTCAAATAACTATCCGAATTATCAAATAATCGAATAACTGAAAATTGAATAATTGAATTTTTTTCCCGATTATTTCAATTAATAACTGAAATTAAATTTTCCGATTATTTCAATTAATAACTGAAATTAAATTTCATTTTTTGTCAGACAAAATATTAGTTTATAAGTCTAATAACAATTGAATCTTGATGAGGCCACTGGACATAACTTTAATAAACATGGTCGGAAACGTAAAGCACCATATTATTATGAATTGAATAAGTATAAATATATAATAATTAAATATTGTATTTATTTATATTATTAAAAAATAAAATAAAATATTTTTTTTATAATATTTTTTTTTAATAATATAAATAAATATAATATTTAATTATTATGTGTATAAACTTATACATTTGAATAACAAAAAACTTCCTTAAGCCCATCAAAGTTATCATGCGCCAAGTCATTAGATGTTTGTTCTATGCATGACGCACAATACCGACCATAGAATATAAAGGCATAAACGAACTGCAGAAACATATCCGAAAAACAAAATAAACATGGCAGAGACCAATCACTTGTATTTGTAAGAATAAATGTATCAATAACATAATCATAATAATGATTAACTGTATAAATTAATTATATATACTAACCTGACTATTAAAAAATACTATTATCGAAATAGCCTAATTATTTTAAAAATATTAAATATTAATTTAATTTTCTTAAAAGCACAATTAAATTAAAAGATAGGTTACTAATTTA
Source organism: Hedera helix (assembly GCA_947179155.2). Taxonomy (NCBI): domain Eukaryota; kingdom Viridiplantae; phylum Streptophyta; class Magnoliopsida; order Apiales; family Araliaceae; genus Hedera; species Hedera helix. Next base: position 43,893,086 of record OX359265.1, on the reverse strand, counting down.
TTTCTTCCTTATTTCTTTTGAAAAGTTAAATTGTTTTTTTGTAAATAATTAATTAAAATTAGAGTTTAAATTTTAATATCCGGTTAATTGGTTAACCGAAAAACAAAATTTTCCTATCTAAAATCAAATCCGAAAACTGAATTTTATTTCGGTTATAACCGAAATTGTTCAAATAACTAAAATATTTCGGTTAAAAATTTCGATTTGATTCAATTATTTGGTTTTACCTATTTTTTCCCCCTCAGTGTTAATATTAATCCACCACAGACTCATCCAATGTCATGACTGAAAATATTAGTAATAATAACTTAAATTGTTATATACACATTCAAATATTTTATATATTACGATGTCATGTCGAGATGTTACAATTAATAATTCTTTATAATCTATAAACCAAACATAAAAAGAAATGAATAAAACTTCCCTATAAAGATAAATAAAAAGAGAATTGATATTTTTATAAATTAATTTGATATTTTCACAAATAAGTCTCATTTAATTTTATAAAAATATCAAATTAACTTATAAAGATATCAATTCTATATAAAAATTAATATTTTTATAAATTAATTTAATATTTTTATAAATAAATATTATTTAATCTTATAAAAATACCAACCAACATAAAAAATAACCGATGAAGTATTATGCAACTCTCTTTCTTTGTTTGGCACAAAAATTTTATTAAACGAGTAGAAATGGTTGTCGAAGACAGGAACGCGAGACTCTATCTAGTCTTATTTTCATATTGTAAACCACATCGACAAGGACAAAATACAAAAAAAATCAAACATTGGACCCCGTGTCCAGAACAAAATTTTACACATTACTGATTATAGGTCTATTTAACATGACGAAACACGTTGGATCATGTCCCCTTCTTTTCTTTTCTTTTCTTTTCTTTTTCTATCTGATCTTTAGCTCAAACTTAAATTAAAGAATCCTTCTAGAGGGACAGAAAAATTAGATCAAAAGTGGTGATCGATTTATTTTTTTAATTTTTTTAATTTTTATAATATTTATTTTAACTCAAATATTTATAAATTTTAATAATTTAATTATAATTTAAATACATACAAATAATTAAAATTGTATAGTCTATAAATATTTGAGTTAAAATAAATATTATAAATTTTTTGAAACTAAAAAAGAAAAAAAATTAGACCGGTTGCCGTTCCCGGTCCATTGTCCCGGTTCCCTAGACTCTTTGTAAATTAAAAAGAATTACGCTTTTTTTCGTGTGATTTTCGTCGTGTGTTCTATGAAATTCTCCTCTCTCATTTCGATTGACTTGGATTGCTTCGATCACAACCATGAATAACATGACGAGTAGTTTTTGAGGATAATTGAGATAAGTCAAAGGGTCAATATCCAAGTCATAGTCAAGTTCAGTAAAGGTAGATATTGACTAAACTTTCAGTGTGTGTATAAATGAATATTAGATTATCGTTATATATTGTAATTTTTTTTTATGGAATTATGATTATAACGCATCAATATATTTAGGTTTCTCATTATTTATTATATCAAATATATACTTAAAATATTATTAATTGTGATATTCATCTAACTTGTAATAAAAAGATCGACATATAAAATAACAAAATATATTATTTTTTATATTCAATTTATTTGATTGTTTTAGGTGTTTAATTTTAAATAATATCAATATAGTACTCTCTGCATTTCAAAATTATATATATATATATATATATATATATATATTCTAAAATTAGATATATGTTCCTAATTTATTATTATTTTTTACTATTATTTTTAATAGTAAATCATAATAATTGAATTTCTAATTAATACTAAAATTATATTTAATAACATAAAATTATTTTTAAAATCTTCGTTTTATAAATATATCTTTAATTTTGAAAGCGGGTACCTATCGCATTAATTGTGTGAGAATTGCCTTTAGAGTGATCATTTTCATTTTTAATGTCTATGAAGTTCCACTGTTGGTTTTTCACTTGTATTGCATTGCAAATCATAAATAACACGAGTAAACTTTTCCATGGGTCGATTTCCAAGTAATGGTCAAGTTCAGTATGCTAACATCTGAATACACTAGTTTCGTTTCCATTACGCAGGGACGAAGAAGTCACACGGGAGAGTGTGGGGTTAATTGACCCCACCAAAAACAAATTGTTTTGTAAATTACGACAAATCCAAATTTTTTAAGTGTAATGTATAAATAATCGTTATTTAAATTTTCTAATGTATAGAGCTAAATTAAAATTTTTATAACTTTTTCAATCTCATATCAATTATATTTCTTTATATATGCATTTGACTCTAAATTTTTTTAAATAATTAATATTTTAATTAATATTATTTTTTAAAATAATTAAGAAATCTAGTATTTATAATAAATTTGTGATCAGAAAATTTTATTAGGAATTAATAAGGTGTATATGTACACACGCAAATATATATAACGACGGATGCAGAATTTTTATCAAGGGTGGACAAATTTTGAAATATTAAAAATATCTATAAAAGTTAATACAAAATTAACTATGGTATAAGAAAATTAAATGACAATACATACATATATATATATATATATATATATATATATATATATATATATATATGTATGTATATATATATGTATGTAATAAAAATAGGAAAAAAAATCTAATAAAACTACATGAAAGTCATTATAAAACTATTTCTTGAGACTTCATTTGTTGAAAATATATTGGAATCACCTAACTTTTAGTTGTATTAATTATATTTTTCTTAATATATTGGATTCCTTAAGATTTAATTGTCTTTTTTTTTTGTTGCTAATTTGACACTCTCACATACTCACACGATTTGAACCTAGAACTTCTTGTTTAGTAAGACGCCTAGATTACCATTGAGTTAAAAACTCTTATTTTAATTACTTTTTTAAAATTTGACGTTTAAGAGTCTTGAAACCAAATAAGTTGTGACTTGATACCAAATAAGTTGCGACTATAAGTAAAATTGGTATAGACACCATAAATGAACTAGAGTTAAAACTTACTACAAAGATAGAGTGAGGGAATTTTGATTCTTGTACGTTTAATATAGATTCATTTGTCAAATTTAACATTATATTTTAATAAAATTAATACATTTGTTTCATAAAAGGAGTCTCAAGTCACAAAATTACATGTTTAAAGATATATTTCTGATCCTAAATTGATTGTGCGAAAATTTATTAGTAATTGATTGATTATAAAATTATGATGATAAAATTGAGGATATTATCTTATTTTATATTACAATAAAAAATATCGAAACTCTCTTTTAAAAACATAATATTTGATAAATATAACTCTTTACTTTTTTTAGAAATTGACGGATTTAAGAGTATATATTTATTCTCTAGGGTTAAGTTTTTTTATTTTTGAGCTTTATATATAAAAAAAAATTAATTATAAAAACTATGTCATTTTATTAAAATTTTACTAAGTAACTTTAGTTAAGTTTAATTAGGATGTCTTAAATTACTTTTTTTCATATATATATATGTGCACACACACACACATATATATATTATCTATTGGGAGTCGCATTTACATATTGGATTCTTTAAGATTTAATTACCTTTTTTTTGTATGTGGCTAATTTGACGCTCTTACACACTCACACGATTTGAACCTAGAACCTCTTGTTTAGTAAGAGGCCTAGACTACCACCGAGTCAAAAACTCTTATTTTAATTATTTTTTTAAAATTTGATATTTAAGAGTTTTGAAACCAAATAAATTGCAACTATAAATAAAATTGGAATAGACACCATAAATGAACTAGAGTTAAAACTTACTACAAAGATAGAGTGAGGGAATTTTGATTCTTGTACGTTTAATTTAGATTCATTTGTCAAATTTATCATTATATTTTAATAAAATTAATACATTTGTTTCATAAAAAAAGTCCCAAGACACAAAATTACATGTTTAAAGATATATTTGGGATCTTAAATTGATTGTGCGTTAATTTATTAGTAATTGATTGATTATAAAATTATGATGATAAAATTGAGAACATTATCTTATTTTATATTACAATAAAAAATATCGAAACTCTCTTTTAAAAACATAATATTTGATAAATATAACTCTTTACTTTTTTTTAATGTTAAGTTTTTTTATTTTTGAGCTTTATATATATAAAAAAAATTAATTATAAAAACTATGTCATTTTATTAAAATTTTACTAAGTAACTTTAGTCAAATTTGATTAGGATGTCTTAAATTACTTTTTTTCATATATATATATATATGCACACACACACACACACACATATATTATCTATTTTATATACGTAATCCGAAATTATAAAAATATCCAAAAAATTGTTCGGGGCACCTAACCTCACAATTTGACCCCATTGATAATTAAAAAAATAAATGCCTTTTGTCTATTAGTAGATGAATTGTGTTGCAGTTTCAATTCTTGTTATGTGATTTTTTCTTCTTGTCGGACTTTTCATCCTTTACTGTAAAATTTTGTTTACTCTTTATTGTGATTTGTATTTTAATCAGATCCCACCAAAATGGAGGGTGTTACAAAAAAATGTAGATGAATGTTAAATTTGATTATTTGTTTTTGCTCTTTGATTTCAATTGACATCAATATTATATATATCAAGTTAATTGTGGGTACAACAATAAGTTAGTTATTAAGATCTCTTGCATTATATCTATACTTTAATTTCTCTCAATATATATTTAGTGACTCAAAAAAAAAATTTAGCGATACAAATATTTGTGAAGAATTTTATTTTATTACTAAATATAATATTTACGTCACTAAATATATATTAAAAGAAATCAAAAAATAAGTATAATGAAGACGATCTTAACCGGATAATAACATATTATGTTTGAATTTTAAGATTCATACGAAAGATTTTAAATACTAGTTCCTTGACCCCCAAAATGGGAGTCGCATTTTCATAAATTATGCATTTCAGAAGATTTTTTTTTTCCAATGTCCCAGTTATTAAATACCTACTAAAAAATAGAGCAAATATACTGAAATCAAATGAAGACCAAGTTTAACCAATTTCTTTAAAGGAAAAAATTGAGAAGTATGTTATAATATAATTTAGGGAATTGATATTTTCACATGTTAATTTAATATTTTTATAAGTGAATCCCATTTAATCATGTGAAAATACCAATTTCAACAAGTTAATTTGATATTTTCACAAATGGGTCCCAATTGATATTGTAAGAATATTAAATTAACTTGTGAAAATATCAATTCCCATAATTTATTTTTAAAAAACAAAAATCCTGTATTGGATCCACATTACAATAAATAAACCCCCCTCAATTTAGCACGGGTATGTTAAAAATGGGCTTAATGAATCCCATGTTAGTTGTTTTGCATGCCCCAACAGATTGAAATTCCAAGTTGACGTACGGCCCTTATGCTAATGTAACTTCAAATAAGCCCGTCTATATAAATTATATTTTTGTCCACAACCGAAGTTTATCCCTACAACATTTTCCCTCAATCAAAAAATGATAAACTTATTTCAATTAAAAATTTGTAAATCTAATAAAACTATTTATTAAAATAATCCTAAAACGTTATTATGTTTTAGTTTATAAAAAAAGGATTTTTTTTGCAATATACTCTTAGAAAATATAATTAAGAAAATATTTGAGCAATCATATCATTTATGTTGTGTATTATTTTGGGCCGGTGGTACAGGAGTAATGCAATGAGATGAAATAATTTTCCTAGTATTTATGTTGGAGAAGAAGATTTGATGTACAAATTGAAGTGTTTAGCAAATAATTTTAAAAAACTATATATACATTATTGTGGATCCCGTATTACCACGTTGACGTGTATGGAGTTCAGCGCGTGACATCGACGTGCATAGAGTTGAACGCGTGACATTGACGTGCATCTTAATTTTGTAGTGACATGCGGTCGAGAGCTCCGTGGGGACAACAACCACGTGGGCCTCTTGGTGGGCGTGACAGGGATGTGCATCTTAATTTTGTAGTGACGTGTTTGAGAGCCACGTGGGGACAACAACCGTGTGGACCTGTTGATGGGCGCCATGTGGACATTTCATCGAGAGCCACGTGTACACCTGGACCTCATTTTGATCGTCGTACGTATTTTAGATGAATCTTGGCAAAGAGCGGAGTGTATCTTGAGGTTCCTGATAGATGACTCTGGTAAGGCACTTGGCGCTAATTGGGATACCTACCTAAGGGTTTGACTCGGTGGCTAAGAAGATAGGGCTATCGGCTATCGAGAGAGGCATTCCCCTCTCGGACGGGGACAACTTGGCAGTACTATAGAGCTCACTTGAGCACGTGACTAGGTTGGAACATGTGACCTACCACGTGGCACATATTTTGCCTGCTGCTATTGTCGTTCTCGGCTATTTTTCTCTGAGCTCTTTTTATTCAGACTATTCCAATTTCTGTAAATCTTTTGTTTATTCATCTCACCCTGTTAACTCCTGATTTACACACATTAAAAAAAAAAATACCATATGCAGTATTTCATAGTTAATGCTGGTATAACAAGACGGCTGTACATTCCTTGAGCTGATAACTGCATGCAATGAGTTCACATTTTTCTATTGGTTCTGTACCAGTAATAAATCTATCTTTAATGGAGTTTAAAAGGAAAAGTCAAATCTCCGTTACTTTCAATTCAAGAAGGAAGCTAACCGAAGATATACTAGCTAGCTCCCTACCTGTTTTGCACGGCAATTACAACACCTTCTAAACTTTTACGTGCTATCACAAGCTAAAAATCAAAACAAGTATTGTTAATATTTATCTTTTACGTACAACTATTGAAATGTTTACATTGAGTTTCATCATATATATATATATATATATATATATATATATATATATATTCTATAAATGAACATTATATTTTATTAATTATGTTCCATTTTAAACTTGCGGCAGAATTAAAATTAAAAATATAAAATAAATCATCATATGATTTTCAAATAATATGTCAAACCTCCCCCAAGTAAATGTTACTCTTTTTTTTTTTCATTATATAAGTCGTTTTAGAAGAAAAAAAATTTCTTTTCAAAATATAAGACGTTTTATATATATCTAGGAGAAAAAATTTAATCATTTTTTACTTTACCCTTAAAGATAGAGTAATTGTCAGAGATAGGAGAATGAGTAATTAATTAGTGTATGGGTAGTAATGAAATTTTAAACCAAAATTAATTGCCTAGCATTAGTATTAATAAGATTTTTTAATATATGTGATTATATCTTAAACGACCTATATAATATAAAGAGCAAATATATCATAATCGAATACAATAATGTTTTAATGACTACAAAAATGGATATTAAAAATGACTATTAAATAATGTGTGTGTTTGTGTTGACCACCCATATTTTACCATATTATTGATAAAATATAATTAAAAGAAAAAGACTTAAATAACTTTAAATTATGAAACCCCCACAAATATTTTTTATAGGTATCAAGAGTCTTATTACATGACTAATATGATAATTACAAGTGTTAATAACGATACGTGGCGAATGAATTGAAGCGATTAAAGAACTGAAACAGTTATTAGCCCTACTATCAACAGTTTCAGGTAGGAGTGTTCATAATTTTCGATACAAACGGTATTTAGAGTATATCAGACAGGTCTGAACTGATGAATTTCTGGACAAAAAAGACAGATTCGGTATGTCGATACCAACCGGTTCTGGGTTTTGGGGGTTTGGTATTTATTGAACTGTACCGGTTATACCGATTTCCTATTTATTATTATTATTATTAGAGGTGCAAACGATACGATCTGAACTTTGTCGTACTTGAACACTATTAGTCAAGCTCGAACATGTTTGTATAATATGATCGAACCAACACACATGTGGTTCTGATCGTTAGCTGTTCGCGAACATGCTCGAGTTCGCAAACATAGTCGAATAACATTATCTTCACGAACATCTAAACGTTTACGAACACAAAATCGTTTGCGAATAACTCATGAACATATTCGAACTTGATCAAGTTCACGAACATTTGAACCAACTATTTGTATTTAGAATTTAAAAACATTAAACATGTAAGAAATGTGACGCCCCCAAATCTGGGCCCATACAACCCAAACTTGAGTCGTCAAAAGACTACAACAAAATTATTATAAGGTAGAACAACGTTCAACAATACAGTGTATAATAATACACAACTAAGTCTTCACTATTATCAGAGATTAATAAGGAATGAATACGAATGGTTATTCACCAACAGGCGGTAATCCGCGCCGTAAGGTTATTCCCACAAATTAATACATGGAAATAAATGACATATCTTATGAGTAAGAAAGAAACGATATTATTTTCGAGAATCAAATAATGATAATCCTTTACCTTAACACGTGACTGGATATTGATTTAAATGAGGTTGATTAACTTGAACAGTACACGTACACTTATAAATCTTCACAAATACTCAAGATGACTTAAGCACACTTAGAGAAAACTTTCGCAAGAAATATTTAGAGAGAGAAAGAAAGAATAAGTAAGGAAGTTTATGAAAAATCCTTAAGTTAAGGCCTCTATTTATAGCCAAAAATCTTATCATAACCAAGATTTCCTAATTTAATCCAAACCGTTCATTTCAAGATAATGTTTAATCAATACCATTCATTTCATCTTTTAAGATAAACCATTTATTTAAATATCATCTTTTAATCTACATCATCCATTTCAAATTCTATATTATCTTTAATCTATACCATTCATTTCATCTTTTAAGATTTTCTTAATCTAAACCATTCATTTAAAGATCATCTTTTAATCTACACCATCCATTTTAAATTCTATATTATCTTTAATCTATACCATTTATTTTATATCACCTAACTTTATATTATAAACAAATAACTTTATCAATTCAATTATTCAACAATAATTCATACTTATTCATTATTATGACTAATTGTTATAAATACAGTGTAGTTGGCTTTCTGAGTTAGATATCAAGTCAATTAATTAATGAAATACAACTGTTTAAATAACACCATAATAGAGATAACAATAATGCAGAAAGTATGCAAAAAAAAGATTACGTTAATGTGTCATGACAATTATTGATTCAATAATGTGAATTACTGTGCATATGCTACTGTGACAATTATCAATTTAATAACATGAATTATTGTGCATGTGACAATAAAGTCAAATATTGTACGATAACCACTTTATCAGTTTAATAATACGAAACACTGTGCAATGTCGTGTGCTACTGTGCAATACCGTGTGCTACTGTGAAATACCGTATGTTACTTGTAATACCGTATATTACTATTCTTTTATCACCGGATATTTTAACAATTAAAAGTAATAGTACCATTGACCATTTTTAAAAATTATTTATGTCATTTTCTATATCCGACAATTATTCTTTGTGGGGTCCACCAATGATTGGTTCGTACGGCGCTGTCGTACGAATATTCCCCGACAGAACAAATATTCCCCGACCAAAAGAATATTGTCCGACATAATATAATTTACACATAACATCCTTAACTTTTAACTTTATCAATTTAACCACTTACTGTTTCATGAAAATATATATGAAGAAAAAATAAATTTTATATTTCATAAAATTCGGAGTCTTACAAGAAATATAATTTAAACTTGAGCATTTCACGAGCTACTTGTGAACCAATTGAAACCGAACCTGAACTGTTCATGAATAAAGTCAAACCGAACCACATGGTTCGCGAACATATTTGATCGACCAATCAAACGCAATACCATGTGCAAACTTGACTTAATAAGTTAATTAAATCGAACTTGAATCGAATCAAACTCAAATCGAACCGAACCTGTTCGCGAATAGTTCGACTCGTTTGCAAGCCTAATTATTATTATTAATTAACTAATAATAATAATAATAATAATAATAAATTATTATTATTATTATTATTATTATTATCAGTATATATTCGATATAAACCGGCATTGAATCGGATTACTGGTTCGACATACTGGTCCAATCGGTACAATGTTTTGAATAGATTCGGTACCGGTCCGATTCGATATGATTAATACCGATTGAACACTCCTAGTTTAAGGAAGTTGAAGGGATGATAAATGAGCATGAAAGTTACACTAATTATCAAGATGGAGGAAATTATAAAGAGGTCACATCCGATTCAGAAAAGCATATCAACCAACTCATCATCAACAAATCAACAAAACAACTCTTTTAAAAGTTTCTATATTAGGAGTAAGACTAGATATCTTGCCAGATGCATTTTTAAGAGGTTTGTAAGATAGGAATTGATTTAATTAGTTTAGCTTCTGTAAATAATTTTCAATCCCGTATTACTAGAATTGTAGTAGTTAGAGATGATTTTCACTTCTGTATTACTAAAAATTATATTAGTGTAATTGTTTTTATTGTACCAATTATTTTTGTATTCCAAGAAATTCTTGAATCTAAAGTATTGAACATTCAATTGATTGGTCTATAATAAATAATTTTTAATTATTAAATTATTTATTATCTAAAATAATTTTTTAACATTAATATTAAACTAATGTTTAATTTTTTTCCCACAGTTAGTTATAATCATTAAGCATATCCACATCACCCATCGTTAACTAATTATAAGTTGCTATATTATTTTGTACCTTATAATTCATAAGAGTTTTTTGTGAATGTAACATTACTTGGTGAATATTTTCACTAATAATTTATTTATAAACGCTTTCAACTTGAATGTCGACTGTGCTAAATTTATTCATGTAGAGTCAAACATGCTGCCGACTGTTCAATGCACAATAGTAGTAGGTTGGAAAATAGGATCATCTCCGACTAACGCTTTAAGCCTCTATTTTAAAATACTTATAATTGTTTTCCCTATTTTAGCATATATATGTAGCTGAAATTGAACTTAGGTTGTATTTATTTACTTTTTAATAGCTTTATATCTGAATTAGTAAGAGAATAAAGTTATTTATTAAATATTTATTTGTCTCTTATTATCTCTTAATCAGTAAAAGATAAAATTAAGTCCAAATCATTAAGAGCTGTCTCTTAATGAATTTTTTTTGATAATTTTTTTATATAAATATATACATTCAACAATATTATTCACTTATTTTTATTAAATTGAATATTTAAAATTATCAAATAAAATTTTATCCTTTAAAATGGTAAAATAGTGTCATTATATATGATGTTTTACACTTTTTAGTTATGAAACAGTTTTTTAAATTCAGATGTTATTTTACTCAAATAATCTAATTTATTAAAATATACTAACTATTCATATTTTAATTATTTAATTTTATTAAATACCACCTTAGTCCTCCACTCCCTTCTCCTCCTAAGATATACACCCTTCAGACACATTTAAAGAAAATAATACCCTTTTCATTCAAAATTATAATATCATTATTAAATATTAAAAAATTAATTTGAATTTTTTTAAAATTTAAAATTGACACGATTTATTTAAAATTTTAAAATAATAAATCATATAAATAGTTGAGTAGTTCATAATATTCATAATTATATTGACATAAATTAATTAAATTTATATAAATTTTGAGTTTAAAAATATTTTAAATTAATTTTAATCTTATAATTTAAAAGGGAGAAAGTATATACCTAACTTTAATAAAAGTATATTAATAATAGTATGATATAGTATTCAATCCATCTGAAATATAAATAATGACGTATATGGATGGAACTTTTTTTCAAAACCCCACTTAGAAAAAAGGGTTATCACTACAAATACAAATGATTTCATAGTCAAAATAATTTCCAATATAAATAAAGTGTTGCTCGACAGATTGGTGCAATAAAATGAAACACGTTTAAGTGTAATTTTTTTGGCAAAAGTATTTCTATAGAAAATTTAAATAATATTTAATTACACAGTTATAAAAATACTATTAATAATAATTAAAAGATGAAATTATATAATAGTATGTGGTATGCAGTTCTATTTTTTTTTTTTTTTTGCAATAATGTAAGAAAAAAATTGTATTTTTTCCAAAAATATAAATTTCTACTTCTACCAAAAAAGCTTTTTAAGTCTAAATTTTAATCACTAAAAACATTATTAGAAGGTTATCATACATTAAAAAAATTAATTTTATTTTAAAATGTTTTTAATCCCACCACCCAATCAAACAATCAATACTACCACGTCATTTTTCTGTTACATGGTTAACAGTTTTTGACAGAAATTTTACTTTTTTTGTAAAAAAAATAATCAATTCAGTGATGTGATTGTGAAAAAAATATGTTCAATGATATATTTGTAAATTAGGATCGAACATAGTGGATAAAAAGTGATTCAACATTAATTTTAAATATATCAATAAAGTCTTACTCTAGCGGTTAAAATTGAGGTACTATTATATTTAGATTTTAATTTCGATTATCACCTAGGTGAATTTATTTATTTTCATTATGTGAAGTGTATTTAGTTCTTTTTGTTATAATGTGAAGTAAAAAAAAGAAGACATTCAAAAAATAAGTAATTTTATAATAGATGATAATGTACTTGATTATGAATTATATTATATTTAAAAAAAAATCTTCGAAAAAGCAAGTAATTTTAAGTAGAGTATATCTCTAATTATGGCACATAACCGATGGAGTACGCAAATAATAACAATTGATGTTGATCTCTCTCTGTTTGACTATTCGCAGAAATTCATCTTAATTCTTTGAAACGTCCAAACGTGTCGTTATGGTAAAAAGAAAGAAACCGTTCCCATTCTCACTTACAACCAAAAGCAGACGAATCACCGGCACTGCCGGCCCTCTTCTTCTTCCCTTCCGAATCTCCACCCAACAAAACAGAGCATTCTCTGTTTCTCCATTCTCACTCCTCATGTTTAATTCCCCTATCAGTGCTCACTCTATTCCACTTGTCATCAACTCTTTATCCCTTTAAACCCCTTCCCCACTAAACCATTCAACTAAATCAGAGAATGAAGAACAAGCTCCTCATTTGTTTCCGGCCAGCCACCGTCGAAACTGATGAAACCATAGATGATCATCGAGTCTCTAAATTGCTAACCGTTGCAAATGACAGAAATTGGAAGATATCGAAGCCAAGATCATCATCGTTTTCAGACAAGGAAAATCGGAAAATTGCAAGAAATCTGTCACAAATCGGTAATTCATCCCGAAAGTTTTGTCAGGATTTGAAATCCATTTTAGTCGAAGCCTCACTACAGGTTAATAATTTTACAAATCCTACACTTCTTGTTTTTGGGTGTTAATTTTTTCTGTATTTACGTAACAAATTCGCTTAATTATCTACAGAAACAAAGAGCTTGTGATAGAAATGCTGGTACATTGATGCTCCGATCAAAGAGTCATGATTCCAGAAAAATAAGTTCCTGTCTGCAAAACCCAAAATCAGTTGAGACGGAATTTAAGGAAATTAGATCAAATTCAATGGCTTCATTTACTTCATGCCCACGTTCTGTTTCTGAAAGAAAACAATATCGATCATCGTCTTCTAACAAGTCGTTGTCTCGGTCAAGGTCTCTGTCTCTGTCACAATCATTTAATCGGGAAAAACAGAGTATTTCCGATGGAAGTATTCGAATTATTTGTTCGTGTTTGAATTCGAAATTGCTTGTATTTGTAATGATTCTCTGCGTTACCGTCTGTTGGGGTAGAGTTTGTGGGATACTTTTTACGACGATATTATTTATCTTTTTACCTCGCCGGAGTTGTATTGACCGGAGATCAGAGAATAGGGTGAACTTGCCGGAAACAGAGAGGGAGTATAAGAAGAGAGTTATTATGGAAGGGTTGCTGGAAAGGAACCATCGTGACATGGAGGGCAATTAATTTTTGGGCCGAACGAGAATTTTTGCGTGTTTGGATGCATGTATCTCTGTAATTTCAGACTTTGCTCAGAAGTATACACTAGTGTTAAGCTAATGTAATAAAAAAAAATACTAGTACTTATATGTTTTATTAATATGTACTATTCAAAAAGGGTACAAACTTGTGAAAATAGTTGACCTTTTATTTTTTCTCTATTTTTTTTTTAGTTTTTAAATAAAATATTATTTATATTTGCTCCATGTAGCATCCCAGTTTCATATCGATTAATATATGATATTTAGATGTGTATATAAGAATTCAAGCTGATATCATTAATACATTCAGTCATGCCATTTTGAGTGACTCTGTTGTAAGACCCCGAATTTATGAAATACAAAATTTAATTTTTCTTCATATATATTTTTCCTGAAACAGTAAATGGTTAAATTGACAAAATTGAAAGTTAAGGATGTTATGTGCAAATTTTATTTTGTCGGACAATATTCTTTTTGTCGGGGAATATTCGTTTTGTCGGGGAATATTCGGGCCGTACGACGGCGCCGAAATAACAAATTATTTGTGGACCCCACAACGGAATATTTGTCGGATATAGAAAACGACAGAAGTAACCTTTTTAAATAAAAATAGTCAACGGTGTTAACTGTTAAAATACCGGTGATAAAAGAATAATAGCATACGGTAATTTATGGTATTTTCTGTAGCACACGGTACTCTACAGTAGCACACGGTATTGCACAGTGTCTCATATTATTGGTCTGATAATTGACACCGTAATTGTTACGCATCATTTCATCAATAATTGTCACTGCATAATATTTTATATTATCAATTCAATTATTGTTGCTACACAGTATTTTGCATTATTGATTTAATAATTGTCATTACACTGTATTTCATATCATCGAGTCAATAATTGTTGGTGCACTGTAGTTTAAAATTATTGAATCTAATAATTGTCACAGTAGCAAATACACTATAATTTATATTATTAAATTAATAAAAATATGTAACGTGTTTCTTACATTATTGTGGTAACATTATTTTATATGTTGGACTCACAGGAAGAATAAATAAATAAATAAATAATAAAATAATTAATTTTACTATTTGAAATAGTAACGTGAATAGTGACGTGAATAGTGACGTGAATAGTACGTGAATAGTAAGAAACATGTGGGACCCATTGTGGGGCCCACATGAAATGTGAGAAATGTGAGAATTTGCTGAAGAGTTGGTGGAGGCTGCGCAGCAGCCTCTGCTGAATTTTTTTCTGTTCACCTACCACGCATAGTAACTTATTTTCTCCTATAAATAGCTTGCTCAGCTGAATAGAAAAATCACACCTAAAACATAAAATTTTTTTATAAGAATTTTATGAGTTTTCTCTGAGAATAGTAAGGTTATTTTGAGAGTTTGAAAGCCAAAAGGAGTGCAGGAATTTTTCAAGTAAGTGTTTTATTAAAGAGTAGTAATTTCATAAATTCCTATTTTTCACGGTATTCACAAATCTTCCTTTAGAAGACTCTTCTTTGAGAAGATTCATTTTTAAAAGCTTTCTTTGGAAGATTTATTTTGGAATATTGTAAGACCCCGAATTTTATGAAATACAAAATTTAATTTTTCTTCATATATATATTTTTTTGAAACAGTAAGTGGTTAAATCGATAAAGTTAAAAGTTAAGGATGTTATGTGCAAATTTTATTTTGTCGGACAATATTCGCTTTGTCGGGGAATATTCGTTTGGTCGGGGAATATTCGTTTGGTCCGACGGCGCCGAAATAACAAATTATTGGTGGACCCCACAACGGAATATTTGTCGGATATAGAAAACGACAGAAATAACCTTTTTAAATAAAAATAGTCAACGGAACTGTTAAAATACCGGTGATAAAAGAATAGTAGCATACGGTAGTTATTGGTATTTTCTGTAGCACTCGGTACTCTACAGTAACACACGGTATTGCATAGTGTCTCATATTATTGGTCTGATAATTGACACCGTAACTGTTACGCATCATTTCATCGATAATTGTCACTGCATAATATTTTATATTATCAATTCAATAATTGTTGTTACACAGTATTTTGCATTATTGATTTAATAATTGTCATTACACTGTATTTTATATCATTGAGTCAATAATTGTTGTTGCACTATTTTTAAAATTATTGAACCTAATAATTGTCACAGTAACATATGCACAGTAATTCACATTATTGAATCAATAATTGTCATTACACAGTAACGTATGCTTTATTTTACATTATTGTTATCTCTATTATGATGTTATTTAAACAGTTGTATTTCATTAATTTATTGACTTGATATCTAAGAGCTAACTATACTGTATTTATAACAATTAGTCATAATAATTGAATTGATAAAGTTATTTGTTTATAATACAAAGTTAGGTGATTATTAGGTGATATGAAATGAATGGTGTAGATTAAAGTGTGAATTATTGTGGAATAATTGAATTGATTTGTTTATAATATAAAGTTAGGTGATTATTAGGTGATATGAAATGAATGGTGTAGATTAAAGTGTGAATTATTGTTGAATAATTGAATTGATTTGTTTATAATATAAAGTTAGGTGATTATTAGGTGATATGAAATGAATGGTGTAGATTAAAGATAATATAATATTTGAAATGGATGGTGTAGATTAAAAGATGATCTTTAAATGAACGGTTTAGATTAAATGAATGATAAGATTTTTGGCTATAAATAGAAGCCTTAACTTAAGGATTTTTCATAAACTTCCTTACTTGTTCTTTCTTTCTCTCTCTAAATACTTTTTGTGTAAGTTCTCTCTAAGTGTTCTTAAGTCATTCCTAGTTTTGAAATCTTTTGCATTCTTCTTTGAATTCCCGAGTAGAATTTTCTTATGTACAGCAACTCTTTCGAAAAATCGTAGTAAATTCATTATTTGTCAGAATTTAATGAATTAAAAGCCTGTCTCTTCAGTTTTTCGTCCTCTACAACTTTGAAGAAGGAAGAAAAGTCATCTGAAATCATCTTCATGTCTTAAAATACTAAAAACCGTAACCTATTCTGATTTTCGTCACTATTTTCAGTCTTAGTTTTGAAAATTCATAACTCATTCATATTAACTCCGAATTGAGTGATTCTTGAGTCTATGCCGTCTATCTTTCCGAGAGTAACATTATTTTAAAAGCATAAAGAGATTTTAAAAACTCTAGAAGACTCAAAAGTCAGATTCCTTACTGCTACAAACAAGGAAGGATTTGTTCGGCTATAAACTTGTTTCACAATATCAAGGTAAGGAATGTCATCTTCTTTCATCTTCTATTATTAAAACTTACTACGGTAAGGGATACCATCTTTTTAATCTTCCATTATTCAAACATACTATGGTAAGGGATTATCATTATTTGATTCTCGATAATAATATTGTTTCTTCCTTACTCATAAGACGTGCATTTTATTTCCATGTATTAAATTGTGGGAATAACCTTACGGAGCGGATTGCCGCCTGTTGGTGAATAACCTTTCGTATTCATTCATTATTAATCTCTGAGAATAACCTTACGGAGCGGATTGCCGCCTGTTTGGTGAATAACTCTTTGTACTCAAATTCTATTAAATTGTGGGAATAACCTTACGGAGCGGATTGCCGCCTGTTTGGTGTTGTACTCAAATTCTATTAAATTGTGGGAATAACCTTACGGAGCGGATTGCCGCCTGTTGGTGAATAACCCTTTGTATTAATTTCCTTCACCTTTTGTTAATCAAACCTGCTACGGTAAGGGATATTATTTTCTTTCATACTCCTAAATCGAAATTTATTATGGAACTATTGCTTCTATAATTCCTGAAAATATTATATGTTCCATAATAATTGAACATCATTATTTCAACTGAACCTTCCTATTTACGTGAACCTTTCTATTGAATTGTAACCGTTATTCTGAACTGTGGATCTTGAATTTCACTCCACATCATGTTGACAATTTGGACATTATATGAATCTGTACAAAGTAAACTTCCGATACTTATTGTTATCCTATTTCTTCTGTTCATCATTTATATCATTCTAATCATCCAAAAATCAAGCTGTTGTGAATATCTGTGGCCGGGGGCACAGATGTGATATATTTGTTGAACAGATGATAGGTTAAAGGCGATATAATAGGTTAAAGGCGATACATCTGTTCGGTGTCTTTTATGGCACGTGGTGAATGTTCTCTTTGGCCCGTAGTGCAAAGATGAACTGTTGTTTGGTATGATTATGACCAAAGGCTGAATCTGGTATAATCATGACCGTTGGTGTTATATTGAATGTCTTTGGCCCGTCATGCAAAGATGAACTGTTGATCTGCATGATTATGATCAGGAACTGTGAATTTGTATTATCTTGACTAATGATATTTCAGATGATAAAAGTTGATGATGTTTTTCCTAAAAAGAGAACCGAGTGGACATTATAGTCTGCATTATTCTTCTAATAGATTACTCATTCCGCTGCTATTATTGATCTGAACGTTGTTTAAGAATTTAACTGCAGTTTTTGATATAAACCTTGTAGTCTATTGTATTCTATCAAGAACTCAACTGTTGAAGACTAATGATAATTTATTCGTCATTATCTTAGTCATGATATTCTTTACTTGGCTATTTGAGCTCACCCTTTCTTTTGTTCCATTGTTTTTCAACAGGAGATGAAAACATAACAGGGTCTAACCGGGGAATGGAGTGAGGGTCCGAGGAATAGTTATCATAGTCTTCACGTTTTGTAAAATAGTGTGGCAATAATAGTGAAGACTTAGTTGTGTATTATTATACACTGTATTGTTGTATGTTGTGCTTTGTTGTAATAATTTTGTTGTAGTCTTTTGACGACTCAAGTTTGGACTGTGTGGGCCCAGATTTGGGGGCGTCACAAATATTATTTTAAAAACTATTTTAAAGTTGTTATATTATACTACAAAAATTATGTTAAATATATATAATTTTGATAGTTCATAATATACGAGTTATCATATACTTTGAAATTTATATGTGGTAATTACTAATTATATTAAAAATATATAGGTTGATCAATCTCATTTAAATCAATATCCAGTCACGTGTTAAGGTAAGGGGTATCACTCTTTTCATCATCATAAATGGATATTATTTTCTTTCTTACTTGAAGGGATTATCATTTTTTGATTCTCGAAAATAATATCGTTTCTTTCTTGTGCCATTTATTTCCATGTATTAAATTGTGGGAATAACCTTACGGCGCGGTTTACCGCCTGTTGGTGAATAACCTTTTGTATTCATTCCTTATTAATCTTTGAGAATAACCTTACGGTGCGGATTATCGCCTGTTTGGTGAATAACTCTTCGTGTTCAAATTCTATTAAATTGTGGGAATAACCTTACGGTGCGGATTACGCCTGTTTGGTGAATAACTCTTCGTGTTCAAATTCTATTAAATTGTGGGAATAACCTTACGGTGCGGATTACGCCTGTTTGGTGAATAACTATTCGTATTCAAATTGATGGGAATAACCTTACGGTGCGGATTATCGCCTGTTGGTGAATAACCCTTTTTATTTGTCTCGTGTGGAAATAATTTGTCTACACGAATTATCACATGACACTTTTATTCCATATTCGTAAGTGATATCATTTTCCTTTATACTCATAAGGGATACCATCTTTTTCATCTTCCATTATTCAAACTTACTATGGTAAGGGATATTAATTCCCTTCACCTTTTGTTAATCAAACCTGCTACGGTAAGGGATATTATTTTCTTCCATACACCTAAATCGAAACTTATTATGGAACTATTGCTTCTATAATTCCTGAAAATATTATATGTTCCATAATAGTTGAATTCCATTAGTTCAACTGAACCTTCCTATTTTCTGAACATTTCTATTGAACTGTAATCGTTATTCTGAACTGTGGATCTTGAATATCATTTTTAAATTTCACTCCACATCATGTTGGCAATTTGGACATTATTTGAATCTACACAAAGTAAACTTCCGATACTTATTGTTTATCCTGTTCTTCTGTTCATCATTTGTATCACTGTTATTTGTATTAATCATCAAGAATCAAGCTGTTGTGAATATCTGTGGCCGGGGGCACAGATGTGATATAATTGTTGAACAGATGATAGGTTAAAGGCGATATACTAGGTTAAAGGCGATACATCTGTTCGGTGTCTTTTATGACACGTGGTGAATGTTCTCTTTGGCCCGTAGTGCAAAGATGAACTGTTGGTTGGTATGATTATGACCAAAGGCTGAATCTGGTATAATCATGACCGTTGGTGTTATATTGAATGTCTTTGGCCCGTAGTGCAAAGACGAACTGTTGATCTGCATGATTATGACCAGGAACTGTGAAGTTGTATTATCTTGACTAATGGTATTTCAGATGATAAAAGTTGATGATATTTTTACTAAAAAGAGAAGCGAGTGGACATTATAGTCTGCATTATTCTTCTAATAGATTGCTCATTCCGCTGCTATTATTGATCTGAACGTTGTTTAAGAATTTAACTGCAGTTTTTGATATAAACCTTGTAGTCTATTGTATTCTATCAAGAACTCAACTGTTGAAGGCAAATGATAAATTATTCGTCATTATCTTAGTCATGATATTTCTTACTGGGCTATTTGAGCTCACCCTTTCTTTTCGTTCCATTGTTTTTCAACAGGAGATGAGAACGTAACGGGGTCTAGCCGGGGAATGGAGTGAGAGTGCGGGGATAGCTATCATAGTCTTCACGTGTTATAAAATAGTGTGGCAATAATAATGAAGACTTAGTTGTGTTGTATTATCCACTGTATTGTTGTACGTTGTATTTCATTGTAATAATTTTGTTGTAGTCTTTTGACGACTCAAGTTTGGGCTGTGTGGGCCTAGATTTGGGGGCGTCACAGTTGGCATCAGAGCTTAGGGATATGGTCTTTAATGGAGATATGGGGTTAGAACTAGGAGGGGAGAGACGAATAGAATCAGTCACTAGTGTGTCCTACCTAAATTAGATATTATTATCTAATGAGTTGATTTGAATATAGGGACATGAAGTGATGAGTCAGTTTATTTGAACTAACATTTATTTTGTGACCACAGTTTAGTATGGCATCTGGAAATCAAGAGGTTAACTACGAAATACCCGAAGCGAATGTAGCCGAAAATCAAGAAGCCACAAACAATCCTCCTGCCAACTCAGGAAATAATATTCCTGATAACATGATGAATGATGGATTCTTTAGGAATTTCATGCAGTTCATGCAGAATCAGGCAAGAGGAAATCCAGTTAACAATAACGGTAGAAACGCTGGTAATTTGAGGATGATCACTGTCAAGCAATTTAAAGAATTGGGACCACCTAAATTCCACGGGAAGCCTGACCCACTCAAAGCAGAGGCATGGCTGAAGCAGACGACAAAAATACTTGATGTCCTACAATGCGCTGATGATCAGAAGGTGCCCTTTGCTACCTTTATGTTTCGAGGTGAGGCGGATCACTGGTGGGAAGCGGTAAAACGTATCCACCCTTCAGCACTTGAGATGTCTTGGACAGAATTCCAAGAGCTATTTAATGAAAAGTACTTCCCAGAAAGCATCCGCCATATGAAGGAAGTGGAATTCATTAAGCTGGAGCAGGGAAACATGACAGTTTCTCACTATGAAGCTAAGTTTGCTGAACTGTCTCGTTTTGCGACTCATCTAGTAGATGACGAAGCACGGATGAGTCGGATGTTCTTACGTGGTCTAAGATTCGAAATCCGTCAACAACTTAGCTCTCATAAATTTAATTTGTATTCAGATGTTGTTGATAGGGCTCAAAGGGTGGAGCAAACAGATGAAAAATTACAGCCAAGAGTCAATGATCAGAGAAATGATAACAACCACAGGAACGAGAACCATCGAGGAGGTAACCAACACTTCGGTGGTAATTCCACATCAAATAACAGAAGAGGAGAATCCAGTGGGAACAATTTCAAAAGAAAGAGATTCCATAATAATTATGGAAGGGCACCAGTACCAGCACCAGCACCGACCCCAGTTTCAAGGGGAGAAGATCGACCACCAGTGAGATGCTATAGGTGTGGTCAGGAAGGTCACATCAGCCCAAACTGTACACTGCAGTCCAAAAAGTGCTACAATTGTGGGAAAGAGGGTCATCTTGCGCGATTTTGTCCTGCCACAAAATCAAGTCCAGCTGCAGTGATGATACCAAAAGCTAGCGCAGATAAGGGAAAATCTGTAGTTCAAGGGAGAGCTTTTGTTGTGACATCCCAAATGGCACGAAACTCGAACGAGGTGATAACCGGTAAGCTATTCATAAATTCTCGTGAAGTCTACGCTTTGTTAGATACTGGTTCTACCCATTCTTTTATCTCACCTGCATGTGCTCAGCGTTTAAACTTAACTCCTGAAAATTTGGACTTTGACTTATCAGTTGAAACCCCATTAGGAGAAATGACCATTACATCTACTGTCTATAAATCTTGCCTAGTTCAAATCAACAACCTCACATTACCTGTTGACCTTATTTTTTGGAGATGCATGAATTTGATGTGATTTTAGGAATTGATTGGTTGACTACCCATCATGCTAAAATTGATTGTTTTCATAAGATTATTAGTTTTCATATTCCTAATCAACCTGTCATGCAAATTCAAGCAACTAAACCATTGAAATCTATAACTGTTATTTCTAGCCATAAAGCCATTCGTTTATTGAAAAACGGATGTCAAGCCTTTTTAGCTCATGTCAGTAATTTGAACAAAAATACGTCAAACTTGAATGATATTCCCATTGTTAATGAGTTTCCTGACGTTTTTCCGGAGGAACTTCCTGGTTTACCCCCAAACCGTGAAATTGAATTTTGTATTGATCTTGAACCTGGTACCAAGCCCATTTCCAAAACTCCATACCGAATGGCTCCCATTGAACTTCAAGAGTTAAAAGTCCAACTACAGGAATTGTTGGATACTGGTTTCATTCGTCCGAGTGCATCACCTTGGGGTGCTCCTGTTCTATTTGTGAAGAAGAAAGACGGGAGTATGAGATTGTGCATTGACTACCGAGAATTGAACCATGTCACCATCAAAAACAGGTATCCGTTACCTCGAATTGATGACATGTTTGATCAATTACAAGGTGCTCAACATTTCTCAAAGATTGATCTCCGTTCTGGATATCATCAGTTAAAGGTTAAAGCTGAGGACATTCCAAAAACTGCTTTCAGAACTCGTTATGGGCATTATGAGTTTTTAGTCATGCCTTTTGGACTAACCAATGCTCCTGCAGCTTTCATGGACATGATGAACCGAATATTCAAGGAATATTTGGATCATTTTGTGGTTGTCTTTATTGATGACATCCTCATATACTCCAAAAGTCGTGAGGATCATGAACAACACCTGAGATTGATACTCCAGAAGCTCCGTGAGAACAAATTATATGCCAAGTTGAAGAAATGTGAGTTCTGGCTTGAGGAGGTCACGTTTCTTGGGCATGTGATTTCTAGTCAAGGAATATCAGTCGATCCTGCGAAGATTGAAACGGTACTAAATTGGGAACAACCCAAGACAGTAACCGAAGTCCGAAGTTTTCTGGGCCTAGCTGGTTATTATCGGAGATTCGTAGAAGGATTTTCTCGAATCGCCACTCCATTAACTCAGCTTACTCGGAAAAGCACAAAATTCATATGGAGCGAGCAATGCGAGAAAAGTTTTCAAGAGCTTAAGAGGAGACTTGTTTCAGCTCCTGTTCTGACCATTCCATCAGGATCGGGAGAATTTGTCATATACAGCGATGCTTCAGGCAAAGGTCTAGGCTGTGTCCTTATGCAACATGGAAAGGTTATAGCCTATGCCTCTCGACAACTCAAAGATTATGAGAAAAATTACCCTACTCATGATCTAGAGTTGGCAGCAGTCGTTTTCGCGTTGAAGATCTGGAGACACTACTTGTACGGAGAGAAAGTGGATATCTATACGGATCATAAAAGTCTCAAGTATTTCTTCACCCAGAAGGAACTCAACATGCGACAACGACGTTGACTTGAGCTGTTGAAGGATTATGATCACACAATCCAGTATCACCCGGGAAAGGCGAACGTTGTAGCTGACGCTTTGAGCAGAAAATCTTATGCGAGTACAAGTGCACTGCTGACAACACAAAAGCGTATTTTGTACGACTTGCAAAAGATGGAGATGGAGCTAAAGACACCAGGGACCCACTCGAAGATTGCTCACGTGCAAGTAGAACCAGCTTTAATCGATAAAATTAAAGCTGCTCAAGCTACCGATCCGGAACTGATAAACATGATAAAGAAAGTACAAGAAGGTACCATTCCCGAAGCAAGAATCGACGAGAAATGAATACTTCGAGTCAACTCTCGACTCTGTGTTCCTAACGATCCTGAATTAAAGCATAAAATCATGATGGAGGCACACAACACGCCATTTGCAATCCACCCTGGAGGTACCAAGATGTATCGAGATCTTCGACATACATTTTGGTGGAACAATATGAAAAGGGAGATTGCAGAGTTTATCTCAAGGTGCTTAACTTGTCAACGTGTCAAGGCAGAGCATCAAGTACCTAAGGGTCCTTTACAACCACTTGAGGTTCCCGAATGGAAGTGGGAACACATCAATATGGATTTCGTGACGGGTCTTCCCAAAGTTTCTCAAGGCTTAGATGCAATTTGGGTCATCGTAGATAGATTGACCAAATCCGCTCATTTCTTGCCTATACGAGAAAACTTTTCACTTGAACGTCTTGCCGGTATGTACATAAATGAGATCGTGAGATTGCATGGCATGCCAGTTTCCATAGTTTCTGATCGAGATCCTAGATTCACTTCACGCTTTTGGATCAGTCTACAAAAAGCTATGGGCACTGAACTACGTTTTAGTTCTGCATACCATCCTCAAACGGACGGACAATCGGAAAGGACGATCCAGACCCTCGAAGATCTTTTGAGACTTTGCGTACTAGATTTCAAAGGAAGTTGGGATAAGTACTTGCCATTGGTGGAATTTTCCTACAACAACAGTTACCAAGCAAGTATAGGTATGGCTCCATTCGAGGCTTTATATGGACGCAAATGTCGCTCTCCAGTATGTTGGAATGAGGTAGGAGAAGCAAAACTGTTGGGACCCGAGTTGGTACGCTTGACGACCGAAAAGATCCAAATGATCCGACAACGAATACAGACAGCACAAGAACGACAAAAGAGTTATGCCGATCTTCATCGGAGAGATGAGAGATTCAACGTCGGAGATCATGTATTCTTACGTGTTTCTCCATGGAAAGGGGTTACGAGATTCGGAAAGAGAGGAAAACTCAACCCTCGATTTATTGGCCCATTTGAAATCCTCGATCGGGTGGGAACTGTAGCTTACAGACTAGCCTTACCACCAAGTATGTCTCGCATCCATAACGTTTTTCACATATCTATGTTACGTAAATATGTGAAGGACCCAAACCACGTCATTGAGTTAGAACCAGACGTTATAGCAGAAGATTTAACGTATGAGGAAGTACCTGTTAAGATCCTAGATAAGAAGGAGCAGATCTTACGCTCAAAGGTTATACCTCAAGTTAAGGTTTTATGGAGGAACCAAGATATTGAGGAAATGACCTGGGAGTTAGAATCTGAGATGAAGTCTAGGTATCCATACCTCTTCGAAATGCCAGGTACGTCAATTTCGGGGACGAAATTTCATAAGGAGGGGAGGTTGTAAGACCCCGAATTTATGAAATACAAAATTTAATTTTTCTTCATATATATTTTTCCTGAAACAGTAAATGGTTAAATTGACAAAATTGAAAGTTAAGGATGTTATGTGCAAATTTTATTTTGTCGGACAATATTCTTTTTGTCGGGGAATATTCGTTTTGTCGGGAAATATTCGGGCCGTACGACGGCGCCGAAATAACAAATTATTTGTGGACCCCACAACGGAATATTTGTCGGATATAGAAAACGACAGAAGTAACCTTTTTAAATAAAAATAGTCAACGGTGTTAACTGTTAAAATACCGGTGATAAAAGAATAGTAGCATACGGTAATTTATGGTATTTTCTGTAGCACACGGTACTCTACAGTAGCACACGGTATTGCACAGTGTCTCATATTATTGGTCTGATAATTGACACCGTAATTGTTACGCATCATTTCATCAATAATTGTCACTGCATAATATTTTATATTATCAATTCAATTATTGTTGCTACACAGTATTTTGCATTATTGATTTAATAATTGTCATTACACTGTATTTCATATCATCGAGTCAATAATTGTTGGTGCACTGTAGTTTAAAATTATTGAATCTAATAATTGTCACAGTAGCAAATACACAATAATTTATATTATTAAATTAATAAAAATATGTAACGTGTTTCTTACATTATTGTGGTAACATTATTTTATATGTTGGACTCACAGGAAGAATAAATAAATAAATAAATAAATAAATAAAAAATAAAATAATTAATTTTACTATTTGAAATAGTAACGTGAATAGTGACGTGAATAGTACGTGAATAGTAAGAAACATGTGGGACCCATTGTGGGGCCCACATGAAATGTGAGAAATGTGAGAATTTGCTGAAGAGTTGGTGGAGGCTGCGCAGCAGCCTCTGCTGAATTTTTTTCTATTCACCTACCACGCATAGTAACTTATTTTCTCCTATAAATAGCTTGCTCAGCTGAATAGAAAAATCACACCTAAAACATAAAATTTTTCTATAAGAATTTTATGAGTTTTCTCTGAGAATAGTAAGGTTATTTTGAGAGTTTGAAAGCCAAAAGGAGTGCAGGAATTTTTCAAGTAAGTGTTTTATTAAAGAGTAGTAATTTCATAAATTCCTATTTTTCACGGTATTCACAAATCTTCCTTTAGAAGACTCTTCTTTGAGAAGATTCATTTTTAAAAGCTTTCTTTGGAAGATTTATTTTGGAATATTATTTTAAAAACTATTTTAAAGTTGTTATATTATACTACAAAAATTATGTTAAATATATATAATTTTGATAGTTCATAATATACGAGTTATCATATACTTTGAAATTTATATGTGGTAATTACTAATTATATTAAAAATATATAGGTTGATCAATCTCATTTAAATCAATATCCAGTCACGTGTTAAGGTAAGGGGTATCACTCTTTTCATCATCATAAATGGATATTATTTTCTTTCTTACTTGAAGGGATTATCATTCTTTGATTCTCGAAAATAATATCGTTTCTTTCTTGTGCCATTTATTTCCATGTATTAAATTGTGGGAATAACCTTACGGCGCGGTTTACCGCCTGTTGGTGAATAACCTTTTGTATTCATTCCTTATTAATCTTTGAGAATAACCTTACGGTGCGGATTATCGCCTGTTTGGTGAATAACTCTTCGTGTTCAAATTCTATTAAA
This sequence comes from Hedera helix, assembly GCA_947179155.2. Lineage (NCBI taxonomy): Eukaryota > Viridiplantae > Streptophyta > Magnoliopsida > Apiales > Araliaceae > Hedera > Hedera helix. The sequence continues at coordinate 43,865,791 of OX359265.1, read as the reverse complement.
TTGTGGGAATAACCTTACGGTGCGGATTACGCCTGTTTGGTGAATAACTCTTCGTGTTCAAATTCTATTAAATTGTGGGAATAACCTTACGGTGCGGATTACGCCTGTTTGGTGAATAACTATTCGTATTCAAATTGATGGGAATAACCTTACGGTGCGGATTATCGCCTGTTGGTGAATAACCCTTTTTATTTGTCTCGTGTGGAAATAATTTGTCTACACGAATTATCACATGACACTTTTATTCCATATTCGTAAGTGATATCATTTTCCTTTATACTCATAAGGGATACCATCTTTTTCATCTTCCATTATTCAAACTTACTATGGTAAGGGATATTAATTCCCTTCACCTTTTGTTAATCAAACCTGCTACGGTAAGGGATATTATTTTCTTCCATACACCTAAATCGAAACTTATTATGGAACTATTGCTTCTATAATTCCTGAAAATATTATATGTTCCATAATAGTTGAATTCCATTAGTTCAACTGAACCTTCCTATTTTCTGAACATTTCTATTGAACTGTAATCGTTATTCTGAACTGTGGATCTTGAATATCATTTTTAAATTTCACTCCACATCATGTTGGCAATTTGGACATTATTTGAATCTACACAAAGTAAACTTCCGATACTTATTGTTTATCCTGTTCTTCTGTTCATCATTTGTATCACTGTTATTTGTATTAATCATCAAGAATCAAGCTGTTGTGAATATCTGTGGCCGGGGGCACAGATGTGATATAATTGTTGAACAGATGATAGGTTAAAGGCGATATACTAGGTTAAAGGCGATACATCTGTTCGGTGTCTTTTATGACACGTGGTGAATGTTCTCTTTGGCCCGTAGTGCAAAGATGAACTGTTGGTTGGTATGATTATGACCAAAGGCTGAATCTGGTATAATCATGACCGTTGGTGTTATATTGAATGTCTTTGGCCCGTAGTGCAAAGACGAACTGTTGATCTGCATGATTATGACCAGGAACTGTGAAGTTGTATTATCTTGACTAATGGTATTTCAGATGATAAAAGTTGATGATATTTTTACTAAAAAGAGAAGCGAGTGGACATTATAGTCTGCATTATTCTTCTAATAGATTGCTCATTCCGCTGCTATTATTGATCTGAACGTTGTTTAAGAATTTAACTGCAGTTTTTGATATAAACCTTGTAGTCTATTGTATTCTATCAAGAACTCAACTGTTGAAGGCAAATGATAAATTATTCGTCATTATCTTAGTCATGATATTTCTTACTGGGCTATTTGAGCTCACCCTTTCTTTTCGTTCCATTGTTTTTCAACAGGAGATGAGAACGTAACGGGGTCTAGCCGGGGAATGGAGTGAGAGTGCGGGGATAGTTATCATAGTCTTCACGTGTTATAAAATAGTGTGGCAATAATAATGAAGACTTAGTTGTGTTGTATTATCCACTGTATTGTTGTACGTTGTATTTCATTGTAATAATTTTGTTGTAGTCTTTTGACGACTCAAGTTTGGGCTGTGTGGGCCTAGATTTGGGGGCGTCACACTGTGGTGGACTAAGATGACTAAAGAAGATATTATTGAGAAAGCGCGCATTCAGTCTTATTGTGATATGATTTCATTTGGACTTGAAATTTGACTTGAGTCGTTATATATGGTATTAGAGCCGACTCTCGAAAGCTTAGGTCGAGTCATCCGTTTAAGTTACCAAAGGTTGGGACACGAAAGTGGCCTAGTAGGCTGTTGATACTGCTATCATTAATACCTTCAGTCATGACATTATAGATGAGTCTATGGTAAATTAAGATGACTCAAGAAGATATTATTGAGAAAGCGCATTGTGCCTTACTGTGTTATGATCTGATTCGGACTCGAAATTTAATCCGAGTCATTACACTCCTAATAATACCCATGTCATGTTTATTGTTGATTCCTATTAAAGTCGACATCCTGATCATCACAGTTACATCTATTTTGTCAAATTTACCTCTAAATTTAAATTTTGACTTTTTGATCCTAAAAGTCAACTAGTGATCTGTAAAAATCAACCCTTACATCCCATTGTGTCTACAACCGTTTTGATGTTTTGAACACAACAGTGATGTTCGCGCCTCAAATTTAGCTCTGAACTCAAATTAGAGTTTCAAACCTTATTAGTAAGGCTGCAAACGAGCCGAATCGATCCGGATTTTAAACTGCTCGGATTCGACTCGTAAGATTAAATTCGTACTCGAATTCGACTCGGATTCGAACTATATAAAAAAAACTTTACTCAGATTCGACTCGACTCGAATTTTCGTTACTCGAATTCGATTCGACTCGGATCGAATTATATTCACACTACTCGCGAACGTCAAATTCAAACTCGAATTCGAGTCTTCACATAATAACTAGTTTTATAATACATATAATTATTAATTGAACTTATTATTTTACTTAAAAATAAAAAAATATAATTATAATTACACTTTAAATATATAAAATTAAAATTAAAATTACAAAAATAAAATAAAATAATAATTAATTATTCAAAATTTGTTTAATTGTGTATATATTATAAGAGAATGTATCGAGTATAGATTCGAGTATGTATCAATCGATTATATATCGGATCATAATTAAAAATTCGAATAGTTTGAATTCTAAACGAGTCGAGTATAGCCTTATTCAGATTCTACTCGTATTTTTATTCAAACTATTTTTTGTGCTCAGATTTGAATCATATTATTAACGAATTCGAGTCTCGTTCACATTTTTTCGAGTCGAGTCCGAATCGAGCCCGAACTGTTTGGTTCGATTTGCAGCCTTACTTATTAGAGACATTTCAGTTATTTTGCACCAAAATCCCGACTTAGTTTGTCCAACCTATTTCAAATACTCAGTATTCATCTACAACATTAATTCTACTATACATATCTCCAATTCATCAGAATTACAATAATTGGCTATTCAGGCCCGAACAAAACCCTAATCGATTAGAATTTTACTTTCAGTTTTCGATTCTTAATTCTCGATTTCATTTCTATGTTATGATTTAATATTCTCTGTACATCATATTTATATCGTACAACTAATTTTGGGTTAGGATATTATAAAAATAACATAAACATTCCTTTTTGTTAGGAAATATTTGGTAAGTAGAACTCGAGTAATATATAACTAAACTATAAATCAAATTAGGAATTAACTTAAGTTATATTTCTTCCATTCAATTTTATTTGTCATAATTAATTTTTTATAGTCAAATTGAACATATTTAGAATAAAAAAATATTCTTAAATTTATTAGATATATGCACAAAATTATTGCTATAAGAAAGTACACTGAATATACTATTAAAATCAACTTATTTGATTTCAATTTTTTTAATACATTTGTTTAATTATTAATTTTAAAATTGGTCAATTTAACCTTAGAAAGCTAATTAGAACAAATAAAGTCGAACGAAGGAAGTAATATTCAATTGTCCATGTTAAATGTATTGTTAATTTTTATTTGTAGAGATATGTATAAAGCACATTAATTTTGAAAAATATATTCCTTAAGATTTATAATAATAAATTTTAGTCTTTAGAATTGAATATTTAGAAAACCAAGAAAAAACATTATAATCTAATGTCATTTTTTGGTACATATGAATATGTTAGAGGAAGATAACGGTATTTTTATCAGTAGTTTTATCATTGTTGTGTGAGTGTCTTTACACTTAGGTAAACACAAATTGTTGGTTCATTTCAAGTCATTTCATAGATCGTCGAGGGGAGTATTTAAACAAGAACTTTCTTAACAAGGCAAGTATTTGACCACAAACTTTCTTAACAAATTCTCAACAACTCAATCAAATGCTCAAGTGATATATTTAAGTGTGGCATTTATATTGACATTAAAAATGATGTTTGAGAATAATATTTTCATCAAATTACTTTGGCATTTCATTACAGTACTCTATAAGAGATTGTAGAAATTAAATGCTATCAAAATGATGATCAAATAAAGGTACATCCAAATATCCAGTGACTAGTTGGTGGTGTCTTATGCAGTGCGATTTAGGAATATGTCACTACCATGGATGCAGTACAGTACTCGACTAAACAAATTAATTTCATATCATCAGCATTTGGTATTTCATACCAAGGGTCCGTGTACATGCCAAATGAAATTTCATATCAGCATGCAAGTGCTATGTCGATAAACTAATTAATTTGGTGTTTGCTATGTGATATGCAATATTATTTCAAAATGAAATAAAGATAAATATAAGGAAAAGAGATGATAATAAAATTGGGTATTTGCGTTAACCTTATTTTCATCAAGCGAATGAATCCAGGAATAAAGAAATAAATGAAGATGGGTCTCAATCTTACCCATTATGCTAAGATCTTAATAATACTATGTTTGAATTGAAGGAATTGAATGAGTAAAAGAATAGAATAGAGAAGGAAATAAAATAAAAAGTGGAATGACTCATTCCATTCCAATTAGAATGAGTCATTCTATACCCTCCTCCAAAAAATAAAGTTCATAAATTTGAGAAGAATGAGAATTGAGTCATTTCATTCTCACATTCATTCTTTCAATTCAAACGTAGCATAATTCTGTCCAACTTCGATTTTGTTTGTATTTGTTGAAATTTGTGTTTCACCATACTGTCTCAAGCTAGTCGATATCTTACTTTTACCGAAAAGTTCAAGGTAATCTAATTCCTTATAACTACTACTGAACAAGGGTTCATGCACTCATGGTGGTTAAGAAAAGAGAAGTCGCATGGTATTTTGATGGTGTCAAAAAACGTCTTTTGAAAATTAATGTCATATTTTCCTCTTCGAAATAATTCCATAATAATTCTCATTGTTAGAATTTTAAGATAATTATACTTTGAGTGTGAAAATCAAGTAATTCTATGGAACATTTATGGATCTAAAACTCCAATGTGAAAACATGCAAAAAGGGTTCAATATGTTAAAACAGTTTTCCGTTGGGGTGGAACTTGGAAATGGTTCTCCCATTGTTATCTGGAGCTGGCTGGAAAGAAACATATGGACAGTATAGTTTTGCCATTTTCTTCCATACCTAAGAAGATCCAAGAAGAAACTGCACTAAAATCAATTTATATTGCTAGAGATTCATTGATCTTTAACATTAAAACTAAATCAAAGTTTCTGTACCCACCAAAATTATAAATCCAAATTCTGTACACAATACATAGGAGCTAAATATCCAGACCTTTTTTTATATTAGAAATAAGGTAAAAAGGAAATCACAAATCCGCGAATTTGTGTTGTTTTACAAACTCTCAGGCTATACAGAGCTAACATAAGGCGGTCACATTAACAGAAATCAGGCACGAAGTTGTTATGAATATACAATCATGTCAAGCATCATATTAGAAACAGAAACACCCCGCAGCTCTAGTTATGGCTTCAGATTTTTTATGACAAAACACAGCATACTTACACACAGTGTGTATAGATAATAGATATATAGACTCGGAGCAGAATGCTCAAAGGCATCCTCATTACTAGGTTTTCAGTTCTTGGAACTTTCTGCTGATGCAGCGCTTTTGGACTGAAGTGAAGCAGTTGAGAGATTGCTCTTTGCTTGGGAAGTCTGGCTCGAAGATGACTCGGTGAAGAAAACTATATCCTCCTGGTTCTCAACAAAGGCTTGGAGATTTCGTGGGTTTGGAGGCAAGTTCACTTCCAAAACCCCTTCAAGAATCTGAACAACCTGACTCATCGATGGTCTAATATTTTCATCATCCTGGATGCACCAACACGCAACTCTACATAATCTTGTTACTTCTTCTGCATCAGCAATCCTGTCCAGCCTGGGGTCCAATAGACTAAGGATGTCGCCTCCATCTATTGTCACACTCGCAGCCCAACTAGGAAAGAATGAGATTTTCCCCTCTGCAGTTTGCTCCGTGTTTCGCCTGCCTGATATGAATTCAAATAGCATCATTCCATAGCTGTAAACGTCAGCTTTGGCTGTTACAGCTACTCCTGTTATCCATTCTGGTGCAAGGTATCCTCTGGTTCCTCTCATGGTTGTCAATACCCTACTAAAATCACGCCCAACGAGCTTTGCTAGACCAAAGTCTGCCACTTTGGGGCTAAACTCAGCATCTAGAAGAATGTTTTCAGGCTTTATGTCACAGTGTATGATGCACTCCCTGCACTTCTCATGGAGATAAACCAACCCTCTGGCTGTCCCAAGCGCAATTTGATATCTTGTTTTCCAGTCCAATGCCTTTTCATTCTTCTCATAGAAGAAATGGGAATCCAAGGAGCCGTTTGGCATGTAATCATACACTAGCAACTTCTTGTTGCCTTCAGAGCAAAACCCGCGAAGGCGTACAAGATTAACATGTTGAATGGTCCCAATTGTGCTCACTTCTGTGCGAAATTGCTTCTCGCCTTGGTTGATGGCTTCCAGCTTCTTCACCGCTATGACAGTTGAATCAGGTAATTTACCCTTGAAAACAGAACCAAAACCTCCTCCCCCCAATTTTTCTGTGAAATTCTTTGTTGCGTTCTGCAAATCTTTGTAGCCAAATGCCATCAGTGAACCCTCTACTGCTTTGGTAGTCCCAGTCAATCTCCTTTGCCTTCTTCTAATTATAACCAAAACAAGACCTACAAGGATTATTACAACTGCAATTGATGCCACAACAGCTCCAATAACAACCCCCTTGTTTTTTTTACCATCAGAAAACTCAGATGCAGCGAGTCGAATATAGATCACTTTCCCATTAGCATCATCTTCAGCGAGCTGTTTCAGATTCAAGAGGTCTCCGCTCCAAATCGAACACTTATTGCTGTCATAAGAATAAGCAATGCAAGAGCAGTTACTCAAACAGGTGGATTCGCACTCTGCAGCACTCCCAACTGCCACAGATTGAGCATTATCAAATCCCATCTGAGAATTCATCCAAAATCTGTCCTTTTTTTCCCCTTTGGCTGTGTTGGAATTATTACCACACTGCAATTCAGTTTGCCTCACACAACCACCAGAATAATCATTCAAATTCCAATCATCTTCAGACTTAACGGTAAAACCTTTCAAACAATTACAAAAGGGCAATGAATTCTGACAGGTACCATAAGGCCCACAAAAAGCAAAAACTTCACATTGTTGCCTTGGTTGAGACCAAAATAAATTCCACTCCTTGGAACTATCCAACCATGTGAGTTGCTTAACTTGCCCAGAATAATCCATGATAAATCTAGATATAATTTCAGAATTGTAGAGATTATATGTAAAATAACTCTCATTTTCATTGGAAACATAGGAAAAGTTATAGATATAATTTAATCTCATTTCAGGCACTAAGCTGAATATCTGCCCATTCCAAGGCCCACTAGTCCAATACTGTTGGGACCTGTTCCACTTTATAAGATACTGACTCTCATTTGGATCAAGCTCCAGAGAGAAAAGCCCTGGTGTAGGATCTTCCGAATTCTTCCATGAAGTAAGAAGCTGCTTTCTATTTGTACGTTTATCATATGCAATTTTACCACCAGGAAGCCATGTATGAGATGGGTAATCTAAACTTTGCCATAAAATTGAATTTAAATTTGAATTTGACCCGTTTCTCAAAACAAAATTACCTCCGTCAAGAAGCACAGCTACTAGATTGGGTGACCTAGAGCTGGTATTTGTGGACCAAACTGGGGTGTTTGACTCATCAAGAAGCACTAAGTTACCATCTACAATTTTTAGCTCTGAAGAATATTTATTTGAGATGTGTTTTTCTCTATTTGCTACCCAAACTACTGTCTGTACAGAAACTTTATAGTACCAAATTCCAATATAGTACTTGGAAGATTTACCTGGTTTGAAGAAACCAAGTTCAAAATTTCCACCTGAAGAGACAATGGTCTGGTCCCCAGAGATTGATTGATTTGCAGATATGGTGTCAGCTCCAAAAGACAGATAGATGTTGATGGAGAAACAGAGGAAGAGCAGAGCAAGCTTAAAACAAGATTTGTTTCCCGTACACATGGCTTCAATTAAAGAATTTGTGCGGGGGAATTTTTGATGAGGAAGAGGGTTATTCAGATCATCTTAAGAGTGTGAACAAAAGGAGAGGGAATTGGCCCGATTAATTAAATAAGGGAGCTATATGGACCTCAAATGCTGGCTGGAAGAAACTGAAGAAAGATTTCGTCTTTTTTGTAGTCAACAACGCGCTACTTGAACTGACCGTTATGTCCTTTAGGAAAAGAAAAGTAAAAGGTATGAAAATAATTTCATTTTCCACCTCTTCACGCTAGAATTCGGTTTAATCCAAAGCCAGCCTTATTTTGTTATGGTTATATTTGTGAAATTTCCTTGTGGCTAACGCAAACATAAATTTGAGAGTTTAATGAAAAGAGTGCGTTTGTGGGATATGGTTTCTGTGAGAATTATCCACAGAAAATTATTTGTATAATAAGAAAGTCGTAAATGAATTGTAAATATCATCAAAATTAATTTTTTATATTAAAATCGAATTTGTATTTGTATATTATCGTTTTAAATATATAATTAAAAATTATTGTTTACATCATAAAATGATAATTAAATTTTTTTACTAAAGGCGAAATCTAATAAAAAAAATTTGTTTGTTTGTTAAAAGGTACAAAAATGGGTGATCTCAAATTTTCTTCTTAATAAACACTGATCTCAAATTCACGATAATATATATTTACTATATCTTGAACATTAAAATGTCTATTAAAGTCATTTACTCGGTAACGGTGTTCACGGCGCAAAACCACCCACGTGCTCTTCTTTATCGGACGAAAAGTCAAAGAGGCTACATACCACATTTCGCCATACACTATTGCTGTCTAAAAAGAATACTCCATTTGTTAAAAAAAAAAAAAAAAATTATAAACACAATAACAAAACATAATATTAAATATAATTTTAATTTTAATTATTAAAAAATAAAATTTAATATAAAAATTTATGTTAAATTTTATTTTTTAATAATTAAATATAATATTTAATAAATATTATATTTAATTATTGTGTACCTAATGTTGTCCAACAAAAATTAAATGAGATTACGATGTCTAAACTGAAAAAGGTCAAAAAGGCAATAGTAGCTGATTGTTTCTCACTAGGCTTAGGTTTAATGCTGTAATTTAATTGGTATTTTTTTATTATTTAGTAAGTGATTATTGGTGATCTTAAAATATTAGTAGTCCCCAACTGATTAACAGGCCCCTTATTTTTTAAAAATTAAAAAAAAGTCTAAAAAATGAACATGAACTAGAAAGGTAAATGCAAGCCATGGCATCAAGAGACGGAAGTTGAGTGTGCCGAGGCCATGGCCCTTCTTCGTGGCACGGTTTTTGTCAAAGACTTGGGTTTTAAAAAAGTGTTATCTATTATATATATTAAAACGCAATATATTTTAACCATAATTTAACATGCGTCACGTTCACATTAACACAACTTTTTACAAGCATTTATTACAATTGTTTTATTATTATATTTATCAAATAATCTATTTTTTGAATATTATCCCATAGAAATATGAAAATAATTACAAATATATATCTGATTTTTAAATAATCTGTTATCTATTATATATATTAAAATGCAGTACATGGATATCATTAATTGACAAGTGTCATTTACACAATTTGCCACTCTCCTATACCAAATTTTAAAAAAAATTCTAACACAAATACTAACAAAAACACATCCATTTTTTATAATTTTCAAAATCACTACAAATCTAAAGTGATATGATATTTATCAACTAATTTAATTTCTCAATATTACAACATTAAAATCATAAATTGATAGTTTTTAATTAAACAAATACTAATAATACAGTATTTTTCTCATTTTAAACAAATATAACAATAACTATTACAATATTTTTCTTATATTAATATTATTATATCTATTAAAATGAAGTACATTGATATAGTTAATTGAGAAGGGTCATTCACACAATTCGCCACCTCTCCTATACCAAATTAAAAAAATTCCTTACACAAATACTAACAAAAACGCATCAATTTTTATAATTCTCGAAATTACTACAAATCTAAACTGATATGAGATTTATCAATTAATTTAATTTATCAATATTACAACATCAAAATCATAAATTGATATTTTTTTAATTAAACAAATTCTAATAATACAATATTTTTCTCATATTAAACAAATACTAACAATAACTATTATAGTATTTTTCTCATATTGTCTCATAATTTACATATAATTTTCACGCTTAATTTTTTTTAATTTTAATTCCATACTCACACAACAACAATCTGTAATATAAAATTATATTCAAATTTGAAGCACTACACAATTAATTTTTTTTAGATATGAACAAATATTAACGACAACGCATCCTATTTTTCTATTTTTATCTCATGGTTGAACTATTGAATTTTTTTCTAATATTTTTAATTCCATTCTCATTATCCAAATTTAAACTAATATTTTAATCAATCCCACATTAATATGTTGATTTTATAATCCCCAAAATCACTACAAATCTAAAATGGTCTGATATTATAACAAATTTAATTTCTCAATATTACAGCATCAAAAACATAAATTGATATTTTTTTTAATTAAACAACTACTACCAAAACCGGGATTGTTATTATTTTTTACAAATCTAAACTAATTGTTATTATTTTTCAGAAATCTAAACTGACGAATCACTCCCAAATTAAATGTATTTTTTTTAATTTCCAAACACTGATTTTTATATCCTAAAATCACTACAAAATTATATTTATAATATTATCTCATACTTGACTTATTCAATTTTTTCTAATATTTTTAATTTCACTCTCATGATCCAAATCTAAACTAATATTTTAATCAATCTCACATTAATATGTTGATTTTATAATCTCTAAAATCACTACAAATCTAAACTGATATGATATTTATCAACTACTTTAATTTCTCAATATTACATCAAAATCATAAATTGATATTTTTTAATTAAACAAATACTAATAATAGAGTATTTTTCTCATATTAAACAAATACTAACAATAACTATTACAGTAATTTTTTAATATTATCTCATAGTTGAACTATTGATTTTTTTTTAATATTTTTAATTTCATTTTCATTATCCAAATCTAAACTGATATTTTAATCAATCCCAAATTAATATGTTGATTTTATAATCCCCAAAATTACTACAAATCTAAACTGATCTGATATTATCAACTAATATATTATCTATCTATTATATATATTAAAATGGAGTACATTTACATCATCGATTGACAAATGTCATTCACACAATTCGCCACCTCTCCTATACCATATTAAAAAGAAATTCTTACACAAATACTAACAAAAATGCATTCAATTTTTATAATTCTCAAAATCACTACAAATCTAAACTAATATAATATTTATCAACTAATATAATTTCACAATATTACAACATCAAAATCATGAATTGATAATTTTTAATTAAACAAAGACTAATAATACAATATTTTTCTCATATTAAACAGATTTAACAATAACTGTTACAGTATTTTTCTCATATTATCTCATCATTTACATATAATTTTCAAGCCTAATTTTTTTTTTACTATTTTTAATTTTATACTCACACAACAACAGCAATTTGTAATATAAAATTATATTCAAATTTGAAGCACTACCAAATTAAAAAAAAAGAAGGATATAAACATATAATAACGACAACGCATCCAATTTTTCTATTATTATCTCATAATTGAACTATTGAATTTTTTTCCCTAATATTTTTAATTACATTCTCATTATCTAAATCTAAACTAATATTTTAATCAATCCCATATCTATTATATATATTAAAATGCAGTACATAGACACTATCAATTGACAAGTGTCATTCACACAATCTGCCACATCTCTTATACTAAATTAAAAAAAAAATCCTTACACAAAACTAATGAAAACGCATCCAATTTTTATAATTCCTAAAATCACTACAAATCTAAACTGATATGATATTTATCGACTAATTTAATTTCTCAATATTACAATATTAAAATTATAAATTGATATTTTTTAATAAAGCAAATACTAATAATACAATATCTTTCTCATATTAAACAAATACTAACAACAACTACTATAGTATTTTTTTTAATATTATCTCATAATTGAACTATTGATTTTTTTTCTAATATTTTAAATTTCATTCTCATTATCCAAATCTAAACTGATTAATCACTCCAAAATTAAACGTATCTTTTTTAATTTTCAAACACTTATTTTTATATCCTAAAATCACTACAAAATTATATTTATAATATTATCTCATACTTCAACTATTGAATTTTTTATAATATTTTTAATTCCATTCTTATTATCCAAATCTAAACTGATATTTTAATCAATCCCATGTCAATATGTTGATTTTATAATTCCCAAAATCACTAAAAATCTAAATTGGTATGATATTTATCAACTAATTTAATTCTCAATATTCCAACATCAAAATAATAAATTGATATTTTTTAATTAAACAAATACTAATAATAAATTATTTTTCTCATACTAAACAAATAGTAACAATAACTATTACATTATTTTTTTAATATTATAGTTGAACTATTGATTTTTTTTTTAATATTTTTAATTGCATTCTCATTATCCAAATCTAAACTGATATTTTAATCAATCCCACATTAATATGTTGATTTAATAATCCCCAAAATCACAATAAATCTAAACTAATATGATTTTATCAACTAATTTAATTTATCAATATTACAACATCAAAATTATAAATTGATATTTTTTTAATTAAACAGCCACTACCAAAATCGAGATTCTTATTATTTTTTAAAAATCTAAAATTATTGTTATTATTTTTTACAAATTAAACTGATGAATCACTCCTAAATTAAACATATTTTTTTTAATTTCCAAACATTGATTTTTATATCCTAAAATTACTACAAAATTATATTTATAATATTATCTCATACCTTAACTATTGATTTTTTTCTAATATTTTAAATTCCATTCTCATGATCCAAATCTAAAGTGATATGTTAATCAATCTCACTTTAATATGTTTATTTTATAATCCCTAAAATCATTACAAATCTAAATTGATATGATATTTGTCAACTAATTTAATTTCTCAATATTACAACATCAAAATCATAAATTGATATATTTTAATTAAACAAATACTAATAATACGGTATTTTTCTCATATTAAACAAATACTAACAATAATTGTTACAATATTTTTCCTCTTATTATCTCATTATTTACATATAATTTTCTTATGTGATGGAACTCAGGTATTATTATTACACGTACTTATTATCACATATATTTTTACGTATTTTCAATTTTATATGTATAATTGGTATAAAAAATATTACCTACATTTTTAACAATTTCTTATATGTTTGCTGTATTTTTGGTACTATAGTCTATACAGGGGAGTCATTACCTGATGCTGTCAATTATGTCACACCTATAAGTGTAAGACCCCGGATTTTATGAAATATAAAATTTAATTTTTCTTCATATATATTTTTCTGAAACAGTAAGTGGTTAAATCGATAAAATTTAAAGTTAAGGATGTTATGTTCAAATTTTATTTTGTCGGACAATATTCGTTTTGTCGGGGAATATTCGGGCCGTACGACGGCGCCGAAATAACAAATTATTGGTGGACCCCACAACGGAATATTTGTTGGATATAGAAAACGACAGAAGTAACCTTTTTAATAAAAATAGTCAACGGTGCTAACTGTTAAAATACCGGTGATAAAAGAATAGTAGCATACGGTAATTTATGGTATTTTACTGTAGCATGCAGTACTCTACAGTAGCACACGGTATTGCACAGTATCTCATATTACTGACACCGTAACTGTTACGCATCATTTCATCAATAATTGTCACTGCATAATATTTTATATTATCAATTCAATTATTATTGCTACACAGTATTTTGCATTATTGATTCAATAATTGTCATTACACTGTATTTCATATCATCGAGTCAATAATTGTTGGTGCACTGTAGTTTAAAATTATTGAATCTAATAATTGTCACAGTAGCAAATACACTATAATTTATATTATTAAATTAATAAAAATATGTAACGTGTTTCTTACATTATTGTGGTAACATTATTTTATATGTTGGACTCACAGGAAGAATAAATAAATAAATAAATAAATAAAAAATAAAAAATAAAATAATTAATTTTACTATTTGAAATAGTAACCTGAATAGTGACGTGAATAGTAACGTGAATAGTAAGTGAATAGTAAGAAACATGTGGGACCCACTGTGGGGCCCACACGAAATGTGAGAAATGTGTTTGCTGGGAATGGGTTGGTGGAGGCTGCGCAGCAGCCTCTGCTGAATTTTTTTCTGTTCACCTACCACGCATAGTAACTTCTTTTCTCCTATAAATAGTTTGCTCAGCTGAATAGAAAAATCACACCTAAAACATAGAATTTTTCTATAAGAATTTTATGAGTTTTCTCTGAGAATAGTAAGGTTATTTTGAGTGTTTGAAAGCTAAAAGGAGTGCAGAAAATTTTCAAGTAAGTCTTTTATTAAAGAGTAGTAATTTCATAAATTCCTATTTTTTACGGTATTCATAAATCTTCCTTTAGAAGACTCTTCTTTAAGAAGATTCATTTTTAAAAGCTTTCTTTGGAAGATTTATTTTAGAATAGTATTTTAAAAACTATTTTAAAGTAGTTATATTATACTACAAAAATTATGTTAAATATATATAATTTTGATAGTTCATATTATACGAGTTATCATACACTTTGAAATTTATATGTGGTAATTACTAATTTTATTATAAATATATATATGTTGATCAACCTCATTTAAATCAATATCCAGTCACGTGTTAAGGTAAGAAATATCATATTCTTTCATTTTCTATTATTTAAACTTACTACGGTAAGGGGTATCACTCTTTTCATCATCATAAATGGATATTATTTTCTTTCTTACTTGAAGGGATTATCATTCTTTGATTCTCGAAAATAATATCGTTTCTTTCTTGTGCCATTTATTTCCATGTATTAAATTGTAGGAATAACCTTACGGCGCGGTTTACCGCCTGTTGGTGAATAACCTTTTGTATTCATTCCTTATTAATCTTTGAGAATAACCTTATGGTGCGGATTATCGCCTGTTTGGTGAATAACTCTTCGTATTCAAATTGATGGGAATAACCTTACGGCGCGGATTATCGCCTGTTTGGTGAATAACTCTTCGTATTCAAATTGATGGGAATAACCTTACGGCGCGGATTACCGCGTGTTGGTGAATAACCCTTTTTATTTGTCTCGTGTGGAAATAATTTGTCTACACGAATTATCACATGACACTTTTATTCCATATTCGTAAGTGATATCATTTTCCTTAATACTCATAAGGGATACCATCTTTTTCATCTTCCATTATTCAAACTTACTATGGTAAGGGATATTAATTCCCTTCACCTTTTGTTAATCAAACCTGCTACGGTAAGGGATATTATTTTATTTCATACACCTAAATCGAAACTTATTATGGAACTATTGCTTCTATAATTCCTGAAAATATTATATGTTCCATAATAGTTGAATTTCATTATTTCAACTGAACCTTCCTATTTTCTGAACATTTCTATTGAACTGTAATCGTTATTCTGAACTGTGGAGCTTGAATATCATTTTTAAATTTCACTGCACATCATGTTGGCAATTTGGACATTATTTGAATCTGCACAAAGTAAACTTCCGATACTTATTGTTTATCCTGTTCTTCTGTTCATCATTTGTATCACTGTTATTTGTATTAATCATCAAGAATCAAGCTGTTGTGAATATCTGTGGCCGGGGGCACAGATGTGATATAATTGTTGAACAGATGATAGGTTAAAGGCGATATACTAGGTTAAAGGCGATACATCTGTTCGGTGTCTTTATGGCACGTGGTGAATGTTCTCTTTGGCCCGTAGTGCAAAGATGAACTGTTGGTTGGTATGATTATGACCAAAGGCTGAATCTGGTATAATCATGACCGTTGGTGTTATATTGAATGTCTTTGGCCCGTAGTGCAAAGACGAACTGTTTATCTGCATGATTATGATCAGAAACTGTGAAGTTGTATTATCTTGACTAATGGTATTTCAGATGATAAAAGTTGATGATATTTTTACTAAAAAGAGAAGCGAGTAGACATTATGGTCTGCATTATTCTTCTAATAGATTGCTCATTCCGCTGCTATTATTGATCTGAACATTGTTTAAGAATTTAACTACAGTTTTTGATATAAACCTTGTAGTCTATTGTATTCTATCAAAAGCTCAACTGTTGAAGACTAATGATAATTTATTCGTCATTATCTTAGTCATGATATTCTTTACTGGGCTATTTGAGCTCACCCTTTCTTTTGTTCCATTGTTTTTCAACAGGAGATGAAAACGTAACAGGGTCTAGCAGGGGGATGGAGTGAGAGTCCGAGGAATAGCTGTCGTAGTCTTCACGTGTTGTAAAATAGTGTGGCAATAATAGTGAAGACTTAGTTGTGTATTATTATACACTGTATTGTTGTCCGTTGTGCTTTGTTGTAATAATTTTGTTGTAGTCTTTTGACGACTCAAGTTTGGGCTGTGTGGGCTCAGATTTGGGGGCGTCACAATAAGCAAAATGCATATACATTCAATTAGCAACGATAATGTACAAGGATCTCAGTCAACTAATGTTGAAATGTCAACCAACAAGTTACAAAAGAAAATCAAAGTCGAGAAAGATGACAACTTTATTGGTTCAAATTAATTTGAACCATTCAATCATTTTACTAATGACTTTTTGGTTTTAAAATTTATTAATTTCTGATGACTTTTAACATAATCATGTTTGGGTTGTTAATTTTGATTATTTGGATGAAACTTTTTGGTTTTAATATTGATTATTGGATATTATGAAATCTAATTTTATGATTTAGTATTCAACTTGATTTTGGCATCCTAAATAATATAAACCAACAACTACATAGAAACATGATTATTTGGTCTTTAAAAATAAAATTTGCAGCAATCCCAATTTGGTATTATTCAATAAATATGTCAAGCATAAAATTTGAATCCCATATTATTATCTAATACTTGGGCTTTTGAATTTTATTTACAAATAATTTTCACACAAAATTATTATCCCATTCTCATGCAGAAAATTATTTCCCATATTTGGGTTTTCAATTTTTTTTAAAAGATAATTACAGATAATTATAGCTAAAAAAGATTTTCAAAATGATATTATCCCAAATTAATAGGTGATTGATGTAAACACGTTTTTTATTTACCATATAAATAGAGACTAACACTTTCATTATAAATCACATCACAAATAATTATCTCATTCTTATAATTTTCTTTTATACAGTAAGATTAATTTTCTTTCATAGATCTAAAATTTTCACGGTTGTCGTTTAAAATATATTGCTTAGATGGAGTCGAAAAATTTAATGTATTGTTGACTATCAAGTATTTTTTGACAAAACTAAATAATTATGTAATTGTATACATTGGAGCAAAATTATATGAGTAATTTTTGTTATACATTTATTTAATAAATTTTTAATTTATAAATATACCATCTCATTATTATAGTTTAATTTATTAAATGTATATATAAATTTATAATCAACAAAATGAATAATCCCGCAGTAATGTGCGGGTGTGTATCTAGTTATATAATAAGATTGTGAGATAATTATTTATCGTTTTCTCAATTTTAAAGTCGTTTTAAGTCTATCCGTTTCTTTTTTATTCGACGAATTGGTAATATGCTAATGAAATAGTTAGATTAACCAATTCTTTAGAAATTTTCAGTTCCATTATATTTAATGGAGGAAATTCCGGTTTCAATAAGCCTACTATTACTCTATTAGGCCAATATGAAAGGGAAAACAAATTATTAATTGTGCAATTGTCAACCGTCCAGTTAACACCCAACATTAGGCCAATATGAAACGGAGAATAATATTATGCAATTGTCAACCGTCCACTTAACACCCAATAAAAAGTAATCATATATTTTTTATGTCCAGTAAAAATTGATTTAATTTAAATTTTAAAATTAAAATGATTAATTTTAAAATTAAAATTCACTTAATTTTTTTTAAAATATAAATAAAAATATTATAATTATAAAAAATTATATTTAATTTACTACAATATTTAATTTTTGGAAGTTCAGATATATAAATAAATTTGTTTAATTATTAATTTAAAAATTGATTAATTTGATCAAAAAAATCAAACTAAATTAATTTTTACAGGACAGAGAAAGTAATATCCATAAAAAAAGAAATTCATGAGATTATAGCCCTACTGCACGTAGGAAATGCCACATTCTAATCTCTAGGTCAAAGTCTTATTCTCTATTTTTTTTGTTGCTAAAAACTAATTCTTTTTTTTTTTGCAAGAATGTTAAAATTTCACTCAAACTAGCCAAACAAAAAAAAAAACTAATTCTCTTCTTTGTTCCGGTGAGAAATCACTTTCCTATAATTGATAGTATATTCAATAATGTATATTCTACTATCATTTCTCTCTTATGCAATCCGTATGTAACAATTAAAATTAAAGTGTATATATATTATCAATAACTTTATATAAAGCCTACATAACATACAATGTGTATGTGATAATAAAAATTAAGTGTATATGTATTATCAATAACTTTATATAATGCATACATAACGTGCACGAGCCACGCAATACGTTTGACAAGATCTTGCACAGCTCATGCTCTAATTCACTGAAAAAATATCATCTAAATAATAAGAGAAAAAATAAAGATGATCGGTAATAAATAGGAAAATGAGGTTTAGCGGTATGAGTGTTAGTGTATTTGCAGTGACATTATTATTTCCCTATTTTTGTGGTATGGAAATTCCCACACGCCGATAAGTTGACAGTACATGCACCAAAATTATTTTAAGAAGTAGTATCTGTGGCACAGAGACTATAGACCAGACTTGGGAGCTGGTTTGTCACAACTGAAGACATAGTCTACACGGCAGATAATTGTGACATCCAATTTACGCCAATAATATTAAAGCCTAGGCAGCCTCAAAGGTTGAATCTCACCTTCGACTGTAATCAACTGCATACCTTGACGACGAGTTAGAAGTTTCTAAATCATTGTTGACCTCGTTAAACTCGGTCATAAATTTTAACATCTAATTTTACTATCATCTCACTGTTAATAAACTAAACAAACACCCACGGTATAAGATAAACATATATATATCTTTAAAATTTATAAATTTTGTAATGAAATTCGTATTGTGAAATGGAGAGTAACATTTATTTTGTAAAATACAAATACAGTACTAGATCAAATGTATGAAGTAGTTCTATGTACTCTTCAACTACAAGATTGCAGATATTAATGAAAGGAAATTGAAGTTGCGCAATAAGTGACAAAAATATTTTATATGGTCAAAGAAAATGCACTTGCTAAGCGACTAATTATTCAGTGATCCTGAGACACCTGACATGCGTGATGTACTACCTTACTTATGTGGTGTCATGCGAGCACTTAAAATAAAATGATCCACTTTAAATGTTCACATGACACCACATGAATGGTGTGAACATGTGGTGTACAATGTGAGTTTCTAATAATTTTTCCCGCTGAGCGGCAACCTGGTGAGACAAAATAAGCACCAAGCACATATACACGAGGAAGATGACCCAAAGCAGACTATTACAGTGGACAGGTTAGGGCTTAACAGCAGATCGACAGACTGCTATGGAAGGACAAGATTTTAATACAGGGTCCATATTGAACTTTAATTTATGGGGCTTGAAAAGATGGAAACTTAACCTAAAATTCCACAAAAAATCCAAAGCAAGTGGTGTTTTTCCACAGAAAATATCAAAATTAATGACCCAACTAAAGTCGCAATAATTTGTAGAAATGGCGGACTCAGTCAGTAGTCATTAAAAATCAGCTAAGTTTTAGGTACTGTTGTGTATCATTTTTATATTTCCAGCACAAGACTGCATATGTGCAAGCTGATACGTACATGCAACTTGCTACCGCCAAACTCCTCTGAATGGAGACGGTATTATTTATAACATCACCCCCCATCTACTAATTTTTTTTTAATTATTCTTTTTCACAATTAGATATATATTCTTTCAATCCGTTCAATAAAAACAAATAATAATTATAATATAAAATGACATAATATTTTTAATTTGTCATTACTTTTTAACGATAATTTTTAGCATCACAATCTATAATAACAAAACACAAGTCATTTTGAAAGAAAAAAAAAATTCCCGCTCAATTTAAAAAAGCATCCAGACCGTCCAAATATTAGGATAAATCCCACACTTCTTTTATATCTCCTCTTCTATATATCCTCCTTCTACTCTAACAACACAGAAGGCTTACATTTCCTATATATAACGGGAGAGGAAGAGTTTAAACCAAGGGCAAAGCCAGTGAGACAGTGACCGAAGAACCCAACAACTCGGTAGTTGTGGCTCTGGAGAAAGAAATAAGAGAATGCTTGGGCAGCTCCTGGGCACCTTGGGGTAAGAGTACAAGTAGTTATATTCATTTATGCTTTTGCTATAAAACCTAATCGAATTATGTATCTCTCTAATTGCCACCAGAGGCAAGAAGATAATTCTTACATTTCATTCAATTGTTGATATTCGTAGTGCCAGAGGCACGGGTTACTGCTAGTATCACTACATAATTCTTAAGTGATAATAATATTAAGACTATATTTAAAAATGTAAATTATTTTTAAAAATCATTGTTTTAAAAATATATTTATTGTTTCAAAATAAAGAAAGCAATATCAAACTATTTTTAAGAATCAGTTTATATGTGTGAGTTTAAATGGTAAGTATTAATCATGAAGAGAAGAGCTGGCCGGCAATATATATAAAGTCATTTTTCATTTCATGTCAACAACTACTTGCTACTAATGAAGTTCCAACTATTGTACCATGGATTGGTACTCTCTCCAGCTATTAGCTATCCATACATACAGAGGATACATACACGCATGCACAGACAAATATGACGTAATTATAAATATTGTCCTTGCGCAGGTTGTGATCGTTGTATTCTATGTGCGTGCACCTGATCTCGACTTTTGGTTTTGGGCATACAATTAAGTTCACTGAAGAGACAAAAGGACTTATAATATTTAAGGCCCAATGTCCATCTATATATGATCGATCTATCCATACCTCCTAACCTAATGAATTAGTTTATATATAAAAAACTATATATTTTGATACTCTTTTTCTAAAGAGAGAGACAATTATTAATATTTCTCTATTTCTTCTTATTTCTTTTGGCTTTGGTTTTTATTTTCCTCTTAAGGTTGAAAAGTTCCTTTTAATTATAGTAGTAATTTCAAGATAATATATATTTCAATAGAAGAAGACATTTGACAAACCCATGCATGATGATGATGTTACAAATCTACTAGAAACTACTGCACACGCCTTCTCAAGTTCCACTTCATGTCAAACACACAAGAATGAATTCCAACCTAACTATCAACTACTTCTAAACAATCTTCGAATTTTGTCCTCACCTTATTATACTACTAGAATGGTAATTGTACTATAAAATTTATATTTTATAATTTTATGTATTATGTGAAAATATTTATATATGTTTTATGTAAATTTAAAAAGAGCAGATAACATTTAATATGTCCATTAATTTTAAAAATAATATTTAAATTATGTCATGTATGTATGTGTTTGTGTATATATATATAAAATTATTTTGTATATTTTATGAAAAAATTATAAATTATATTAAAAAATAAAAAAATTTAAATAATTAATTTAATATTAATTTATAATTAATTAAAATAACTCAATAAAATTATTGTGATAAAATTTATTACCGTCTTGTTATATATAATTATATAGATATAGATTCAAAAGCATTAGTTAAAAAAAAATAAGTCTCACAGGATAAAGTTCAAGCATAAATCAAACAGAGAATTTTATAGCACCAAATTTGCCTGAATTATTAGTAACTTTCGCCGGACAAGAACACTACTCTTTCTCTATCATCTCCGATCAAACAAAACAAAAACTTCCCCATTTCAACTAGTAATAGTCGGAATTTATGGAATCGCAACCACGAAACCAACCAGAGCCCCCACTACCCACGATTTACACCCACTCCCTGCCACGTTTATCTCTCTCCGCCACCTCCACCCCTACCTCAGCTGCCCACCGCCGCATCGCCATCGCCGTGGACCTCAGTGATGAGAGTGCCTTCGCCGTCAAATGGGCCGTCCAAAACTACCTCCGCCCCGGTGACGCCGTCATCCTCCTCCACGTCCGCCCCACCTCCGTCCTCTATGGCGCCGATTGGGGCTCCATCACCACCACACCCACCTCCGACTCTGACTCCTCCACTACATCAGAGAAATCCCAACAAAAGCTCGAAGACGAATTCGACAATCTCACCACTAAGAAAGCCTCCGATCTAGCTCAGCCCTTGGTAAATGCGAATATCCCTTTCAAAATCCATATCGTCAAGGATCATGACATGAAGGAAAGGTTGTGCCTGGAGGTGGAGCGCCTCGGATATAGCGCCGCTATTATGGGAAGCCGAGGGTTTGGAGCCTCCAAACGGACTGGGAAGGGAAGGCTGGGCAGTGTTAGTGATTACTGTGTGCATCATTGTGTTTGTCCTGTAATCGTTGTTAGGTATCCTGATGACAAGGATGGCGGTGTTAATGGCGGCGGTGGTGCTGCCTTTTGTGGTGGCAAAGCGGCGAAGGTGATGGCGGAGGAGGTGCAATTACATCCGGTGCCAGAGGAGGATCAGGAGTATCATGATGCTGATGATGAAGACAAAGAGAAAGGTACGGGCTTTTTTTCCCTAATACTTCTATTTATCATATTTTACTTACTAGTTTATGCTTAATTGGACTTCTTTTAGGAAAATTGAAAATTGGGTGGTTGAGTCCTTTCAACTTGTATGCAATTTTTGGGAAGGGTTGCTTATATATGCTTTGGATGGTTGTTAGATAATGTCGAAACTAAGGAAGTGCCTACAAATAATGAAGTTCAAAATCTCTCTGGTGTTTTCTGTAGGCAACTTGCTGCTGTAAAACAACCAAATGTTAATGAAAGGCAATGTATTAAGAAAGCACAACTCTATTAGCCCTTTATCTGTTGAACAAAAGTGTTGAATGGTCGTCTCCATGCTTCTGGACAAAGAACTTCATTAGGTCATGTTATAGTGATAATTATCTTTTTGTAATAAAGAAAAAGTAAACTCTTAACCCATTGTAATTTTATTTGGAAACGCACTCCAAAACATCATGCACTTCTTTGTTTTTTGCCTAATGCTCTGAGGTACTAACTTAAGTGTTTTTACAATTTAGATCTGCTATTTCTTCTAAAGTTTCAAACATTACATAATCAATAAGGATTATGTTCAGAAATGGTAATTAGATTGGCTCAGTTCATCGACTCCAGTTACTTTTTGACCTGAGCTTGATCTGGAGAATCAGACGCTATCAGCCTGGATATTATCAATGAAAAATGAAGTGTAATTAGAATAATGAGACCTACTCCCATTTATTTTTGCATTATCCTGTTGTTGGGGTTTTGTGGAACTCTGTTATAGGCATGTTGGGGAGGAGTAGGTGTGTCCTGTCTCGTTGAAAGATTTGCTACTTGTACAGTTTAGAGACTTTGGAGGGAGAAATGACGCGAAGATGCTTCAGATGTATGCTATCTTTTTCGTGTTTTGGGGATTTGGACCAAGCGTATTGCTCGGCTTTTTAGAGATAACTATATATCTTTTGTTGCTATATAGGATTTTTTCCCATAAGAAGCCTCCGCGGGTATTTTGTGATTATTCTTTTTATACATTAGAGAGATCCCTCTTTTTAAGTGTGTTGTGTTCTTCTTATGCTTGTATTCTCTCTTTTCATCTAATTAATTAATTTTTTTATCCTCAAAAAAAATTAAAATAAATAAGTATGACGTGTGACTAAATTTATTAGGGAATATTTACTTCCTATACTTAAGAAAAACAACTATATGAGGATAATAGATGAGTCTCCACCCCCTCCCCCTTCCCCCCATAAATATAATTAAACACCAACTTAATTACCACACTAGTCACCAAGCGTGTGTTATGCAAAGCTTAATATTTGAAAACAATTGAACAAAAAGAAGTAAGACTCTCATTTTTAGACTGAGGGAGTATGAAGCTTCGTATGAGAAGCCATATCTGTTGTCATAGATGTCATTATTTGTTAGTCACAACTCATGAGTTACTGTGTACCACCTGCATAGTGCTAATTCTTGAATTTGTGCTTCCATTGTCAACATTTTGGTGCCTTTGTACGTTAACACTTTGATCAAACATAGTCTTTTTCATGTTCTGGATTTGTCTTTAGTTTGTAACTTATGCAGTGCCTGTAAGAAGTTCTGCTTCCATTGATGCTCTTAGACCATAAAATTAATATCCAGAACATGGAGATATCACTTACCCCCCCTCCCCAAACCAAAAAAAAAAAAAAAAACACACTCACACATAGATAAGCGCATATTTAGTAGTATACTACTTTTTGTTGGCTGGGTCCTAGGATGCTAATGAGAATGGAGCTGCAGGATGCACTATGCAATGAAATATTTGTCAAGGGATTGCATTTACTGATTTACCAGTCTTCACCATGTTAATTATCTTCTTGTATTGACGAATAAAAAAGTCCAGGAAAGATTACCTATAATTTATTTTAAATGATGCGGCAAAATATTATCCACTATTTCCCTTGGGTGAGCATGTCTAGACAAGAATTTGAGTGAGTTCTTGGAATTCTTTCGGTTCTACATTTGGTATCTGTTATAGATGCTTAATGACTGTTTTTGGTATTGGGACTGGCCTTCTAAGTTTAGGTGACACTTAATTACTGTTCAGGTGATGTTTAATTATTGTTCAGGTGATGACTTGATACTGATTGATATTAGTTTGTGTATATATGGGACCATGACTTCCTTTTTTCTGATTCTTTCAGCCAACTTATGTATGAATCTTTACTTCGGAGAAAAATTGAGTATAAGATTCTGACAATGAAGTTGTTACAATTTATTATTCATATTTCTAGGGGGAAATGATGGTGGAGAGTGGAGCTAGCCATGGTCACTTCCTTTCCAATGCGATATTGACCAAGTTTCATTTGCATTTGAACTTGTTATTTTCCTCCCCTTATCTTTCATACAGTTAATTTATTGACATAACTCACACAGCTACTGTAAATGTACACAAAGCATGTTAATTTGCAGGTTTCTCCTGGATAATTTGGGTCATCGTTTGGTATAATATTGTATCATGTAAAATTGTTTAGTGGATTGACATAATTTTGATACAATATTTTATACATCTTACTGCAGAAATTGACGACAGCAACCAGAAAGACCTAGTGGTGTGAAACAGCAAAGAAAGTTGGAGGAACCAATGATTTTCCTGAGAGATTTAAGAAGGGAAACTTTTATTTTCATTTGGCCAAAGCTTGGCATGTAAATGTAGACGGTGATAAACTGAATTCTCTTGTTACTCGGATTCCTGGCTGCTTTTGGTCAACCTTTCTTTTGCGCATACCTCTCTTTTGCACATATTAGAAGTTGTGCTGAGTAACCTTGGTGTATCTGTCTGGCTCTTTAGAGTTTTTCCGTTCACAAGCAATAACAGTGGGAACATAGGGAGTATACATAAGTAATACTTAAATTATGCCTTTTTAAAATGATTTTATTATTTCAACCCACCAAATTGAAGAATTCAAGATACTAAAACCGAAATATATCATTTATTTATTAAAAAGTACAAATATACTTAAAAAAAACAGAGAACAAAAACTGCTATGGCAATTGCCATAGCTGGCTCTCAGCTAGATTCGCGCCGGATCAAGACCAAATAGAAATCATACTATAATCAAACTTCAACCGTAATCTCAAAGACCTCCAATTCCCAGGGTTCCCTCGCTGCGACTCCTATGCATTGCAAGATCTGGCCTGAAGCTCAGCTGTTTGCTGCCAAAATCGTAAAAACTAGGTCGAACAATTGTCTTGATTCCACTTGGAGGCAAGCGCCCATGCCTGTCCCTGGACGGTTTTGGTGCTGCCATTGCTTGTTGGCTTCTTCGACCATGAATTGATGGAGATGGCCTCTTGTGAGCAGTGACTCCATGATTTTCCTTACGCGTAGTCTTTAGTGCTGACTTAAGACCACGGTCAATCTGATGCGCAGAAATGCCTAATCGAGCTGAACGATCCCCCGAGTCCTTCAAAGTACCAGCTTTAATGGATTGCCTGTTGAGGTACGCCAGATGGGGAAGAAGTCCTTGCAGATATTTCTTTAGTTGCTCATCTCCTACATTCTTCTGAGCTGGATTTCCTTCCAGGCTAATGGCTTGTAAGGAATTGTAGTTAGCTGCAAGTTGGCCAAGACATTTTGTTGTTGAAATTTTGTTGAATCTCAAGTCAAGGACATTCAACTTCAGGAGGCGGTGAAGACCCTCAACCTCACTAATTTTGTTTCCAGCAAGGTACAACTCTTTAAGGGAGGAACACGATGCTAGGCCTAACAAGTAAAAAGGCAAGTATATTAATGGTGACTCCACCAAAGATATGTTTGTGTAGTAAGAAACGTCCAATACAATAAACTAAAATATGCCTATTAAAAACATATACTCAGTTAACTAATAAATAAACAAACAGATAGGATTTATATAAAAGCTCAGAGTAACTAAAATTTTTCAATAGTTCTTAAATTTTGCTGCATTGCAAAATTCTAACATTGTGACCAGCAAAGAGAAGCCTAACAAAATGGATAATATTTGGGCTGTATAGCACTTTTAATTGTTCACTAACAATTTTCATAAAAAAGACACAAGGTTAAGGCCCTGTTGTTACTAGTGAAGTGTTAGCAACCGTCCAAATAGAAGAAGGTGAGGTAGGGGGTTCAATTTCTATAGCTGTAAATTTTCATACTTGAGACAAACAGCATCTTGATCAAGTGTTACAAGCCTAAAAACACAAGCTTTATCTCTTTTTAGGCGGTTTCTACAAGTTGAGCTTAAGGCGTGGAATGAGCCTGTATAATTGGTGAACTTCTATCAAAATGAAACTCCTACATTCATCATGAATGACTTGATTCACTACACAATTAGCAAAATTTATGCGTTACACCGAGGCCATACCGTGTCCAATCCTGAGTATCCGATTGTAGCTCAGGTCAAGTACACGAAGTCGTGTAAGTTCCCTTAATCCCTCGATGGTGGTAATATTGTTTTTTGAAATATTCAAAATATGGAGTCCTCGAGGGAGAGCGCCAGCAGTTATCCTCACTGAGAAAAAATGAGAAACAATTAATCATCTCCAGGTTGGAAAGCGAAAGGATCAAATATTTTGTTCCAAAAGCATTAAAACTAAACCATGCAAAGGCAAACAAAAGGAAAAAGGTAATAGATATAAAAGATGTGAACCTATAGCATTTCCAGATAAGTTCAGTGCTTTCAGGCTCACAAAAATGCTGAGGAATGGGATCAAAACCAATCCATGGTTAGCCAGCTGTGCACTAGTGGCTGTGGCACTCAACGAAGAGATGTATCTTTTTGCAGCTTCCATGCCAGGAGTGATCTTGCCATCATGTCTTGCAGCAGGCAAACTATCCAAGACAGAGACCCTAGCGTCTGCCAGATGATCAGTTGATGCGGATAATTCATATTTTTCATCCAAAGGGCTGCAATGCTGAAGATCCATAACCCACTCCTCAATACGTTTTATCTTGAAATCCTTCCTAGGCAAATCCTCCCAACGGCAAATTGCAGATTCTGGCCGAGAAATTTTCAATGTGTTTACCTCATCCATCACAGGTATTATCCAGTCTTTTGCTGTACCAACATAGTTATAACCTTCGTAACCATCATCAGCAGGGCTATCCATATTAGTTTTCTCATTACTTTTTACGCTGTCATATCCTTCATCATCTTGATTTACCTGCGTGCCAACCTTGGGAACTAATAGTTCTTTCCTATTTAATTCTAAAACATTCAGGTCCTCACAAGATGTTGCACGAGGCATTATGCTTTCAGTGGGTGAATGTCCACCATAAGAAACTATGTTGGGCAGAGAACATGATTTTGCAATAACATGTTGCGTACGTGGAGTTCGTGGAGTATTATTGCTACCCACACCAGAAAACTGTGTATCAGACTTTTCACGGCAATCTCCTTTTTCAGATTGTTGTGCATCTCCAATAGAAAAAATTGATTCATTATTCACCATATCAGAACTCACTTGAACAGAAACAGAACGCAGAGCTCTTGGACACTGATCAGACAGGCCAACTTCAGGCTCCTTTTCACCAACTGAGATCACTGAACCACTTTGACCATGGGATCCGTCACCAGAAAATCCTTGATCTGTCTCATCCCTCGAGTCATTGCCACCAAACACTCTTCCCATCTGATCCAGTTCACTTCCTAAAGATTGGCTTTTCTTCACTTGAGTCTCGTGAAACTCAGCATCACTTTCAGCATTATATTTGGTCTTGATTTCCTCAGATTTGCAGTCATGCTCTATGGAAGAGGAAGTTGTAACCTGATCAGAAGTAATACATGCAGTATCCTTTTGCGCCTTTAAATGTAATGGATTTTCACTTGAAGAATCGGTGAAGTCCTTCAAGCCCTGATTGTCAGAGCGATCTTCCAATGCCTTATGCATGGATTCAGCAGACAATTGGACTGTTTTCTGATTTAGGAGAGAAGAAAATAGTCAGTAGTAATACACATTACATTCCCCCTAGTTCTAACTATTTAGGAAAAAGTAATGAACAATAGAAAGGTTGTATTCTCACCTTTGGTTTGGAGGAATGAATGTGAGCATTAAAGCATGAAAACCTAACCATCTCTGTAGAACCTAAACAAGTCGATATCACATGAGGACTACTTTTTGTTACATTATAATCTATTGACTAAGAACTATGCTGCTCAATACATCCAGAAGCCTGAAACGAAGATCTGCTTTCTCTGAAATGGAAATGCATATTATCACACGCTTTCGGGAACTTAGCTAATACTGACCTTAGCCATAGTCAAGGGACAAACCCACTGAGACACGACACAATCTCCAAATGTGTGATGATATTGATCCCCTTAAAAAACACAGCAATAACACCCTCTTATTATCACCCCACACCCACTTAGAGGTGCGAGAACAGTTTAACTTTGTTGCACAGGCCAGACTGAAAGAAGATTTTTGGCAACTATAAAATCCCACCCCTTGGCATGAGTAAGAGACAATAGCCTGATATATGAGAGCAAAGAACACAAGAAGACCAGTTTAGCAGACGGCAGGATAAACAAATATGCGAAGCATGTTATCACATCCAAGTACATATGCTAGTATCTTATTCTTGAAATATTTGAAAGTTTTGTGGACGGTAGACAGGCAGTTTCTTGAGAGAGATCAATAACAAAGTACAACAATAAAAAGCACAAAACCCGTTTAATTAACATTTGGCTATAAAATACACATCAGACACAAACAAATTGGCCCTTAACCATCAAGCTTTTGCTTATCTTTTTCTATTTCTACTCAAGTACTCTTATAAACATACTCTTTGATATTCTTTTTTAAAGGGGATAGACAGAACGTACCAAGCAGGACTTAGTGTAATGAATATCTACCGTAAATAAAATCAAAAAGTAGCAGTTCAATTTTCTGAACTTTGAATAGAAAAGATGACAATGCACAGCTACTAATTAAAGAAAAATAGTCACCTTACAGCATCCACTTTCAGATCCTGGGATGCTGAAAGATGCCAAAATTTCAATCAGCAATGATATAGGTAGCATCATTCCACTTAACACAAAACCCAAGATTGCTTGTATATTGGATAGTAGATAACATCATAACACAATGCAATAAAAACTAGGACATAAATTTTTCAGGGAAGAAACATTTTATTCCTTTTTCCCAAGGTGAATTATGAAAATTATATACAAAGATAACCATATATGAACAACTATTATCTTAAAGCATTCAAATGTTGAACTTTCTTGTGCATTGAAATTTGATCATATATTAAAGATCTGAATCACTTGACATAACAAGAAAAGAATAATCAAAACACTGAATTCAATTTCGCAAGACTAGGAGCTAAAGCCGTTAAGAACAGAAATCCCAACCAACATGCTAAATAATTACTCTTCAACCAATGAATAATATCTATAAGATCATTGAAACTTGAACAAATATTTGAATTAGAAATCTAACCTCTTCTTAGCCAGATTGTAATAACGATTGAGATATCCTTCCGGTTATTTGAAAGCTGGAGGAGAGGATAAAAAAGTTTGGTATTTATGTGGGTATTACTATTACTTGCATATAATGTATAAACGGCGAGAATAAAAGGCCTTGAACACTATCCTCCCTAGAGGAAAAATGGAGGCGGTAGGCTGTGATTTATAGACAAATTCAACGGTAACGATTCCTCCTGCTATTAACATTAATTAATATATTTCAGACAGAATTACAGAGATTCTTCAGAATATTGGAAATTAACTAATTCTTGCATAAAGGGAAAAGATTTTGAATATATTCTACCTTTTGATTATAGTAATAATAAAAATAATCTAGAGAGAAAGAGAAAGAGAACAGGGCTTGGTGTCCACGAAAATAATAAATAAGAAAATTTGCGGATCCGTGGTGTTTGTGTACGGACAGAATTTATGGCCGATAATTTAGAGGGGTGGGTCAACATCCTTTATTTTCCTCAGGAACGCTAACATGACAGGGTTGTGAATAGTAGTGTGTGACAATCAAGTGGTGTTCATTGGATTTTCTTATTCGGATAATGCTAGGGTTTTCTTTCCCTTTACTTTTTTGGGGTAAAATAATGTCAAATAATTTAATATCATCGTCTTTTTGTTTGTATGACTGATTATTATAATATAAGGTATTATTTAAAATTCTAATATTAGTTTTCATTCTGTTGGCTAGTTTATCGATTCTCATGGCTTAAAGACGCAGCAAAGACCTTAATGGCCCGACACAACTAGAAGTTATATAATGTTAGTATGTTTCTAGAGCTAGCTAACGATCGGCTACTTGTTATATTCAGAGTGTCGTTAGAAAAGTTATGCATGCAATGGCCAGAAGAATAATCTCAGCTCTTTGTTTCATGAGAGTATTCGAGGCAAGTGGGTCTCTTTTGCAGCTTATAAGGTGAGTTAGTCGCGTGTTAAAAACTTTAGGGATTATTTTGTTTGAATTTAAACTTTAAGGACTACTTTGAAATTTCTCGTGAAGAGGGGGGGGAATGAAAAGAATATATGGAACAACTGACAAGTACAGTTTGTTTTATGCTTCTTTTTCTTGAATAAGATATGTTCTACAATTCCATCTCCATACGTTTCACACTTGA
Source organism: Hedera helix (assembly GCA_947179155.2). NCBI lineage: Eukaryota > Viridiplantae > Streptophyta > Magnoliopsida > Apiales > Araliaceae > Hedera > Hedera helix. The sequence continues at coordinate 43,834,317 of OX359265.1, read as the reverse complement.
TGTCCAGCTAAATTTGACCAATGGGGCCTTTCCAAGCAAGTTCGTTCATTGATTGGATTCATTCGGTCACAATTTTTTGGGTAGTACTAGGTGACCGAATAACTATATTATGAGCTTAATTTTCAGTCTTTACTAGTATATTCTTTCATATCTTAGCCAGCCCCCTCTATGGCTTTCTCCCTGATTATTCCTTTTTGGCCTATCATATTTTAATTACTGAGTTATCCGTATCGAACTGGAACTTGCCCTTCTTGAATACTTTGACTCAAAGTCAAAATATTTCTATCGCTACTATATAATATTCATCTTTACCTAAAACATTACATATAAATGAATCCCTAATGAACAAAAAAAATAGTACCATCAATTACTTTTATGCACATGAGTGGGTTAATAGTCAAGTGTTTTTAACTTTATGCCCTTCCTATAAAATTGTTACAGAATATTTATTTGCAGGCTTACATGGCAAAATAATACTCAGGACAAAAGTTTTGATTCGACTTTTTGTGAATATTAATAAAGAGAATAAAATAATAAAATTGTTCATATTTAAATTATTATCTAATTATATAGTTTTCTATACATGACTAGTGATACTCTATAAATATGCATAGAGAATATAAATATTATAATTAATATTAAAGATATTATAGATAAATTATTGTAAAAAATATATTATTTAAGATAAGTTCACATTTAATCTGAGATTACATAAAATAATAATAAAGACTTTAATCTTGAGACGAAGTATCAAAATAAAAAACGATCTAAAGGTGAGATATATTGAGGAATAGCTCAAACGTTGGGCATGATATTAATATAATATACATAGACACAAGTGATTGAGTTGATTTGGCTTAAAAAATTATCAAATATTTTTAAAATTTTAATTAGTTAATTAGAACAAGTTAAGAATGTGAGTCGTAAAAAAAAGGGTCATTTACATAAGTATACAACTTTTAGAAAATAATTACAAAAATAGTACACTAACAAAAATAATTAAAAAAAAGTGCACTAACAAAAATAATTACAAATAGAATGCAAATGAGGGAGAAAGAAAAAACAGAGGAGAGGGAAAAGAGGACACCTGTCCCTCCCTCCCTCCCGCGCTCCTCCCTCCCCCCCGCTCCCGCCTCCCGCCTCCCGCCTCCGTCTGCCTCCTCCCCTCCTCCGTCCCCCATCCCCCTCCCCCTGCCACCTCCTTCCCCCCTCCCCGCCTGCCTCCGTCCCCCCTCCAGCCTGCCTCCTCCTTCCCCTTCCCTGCCTCCCTCCCTCCCTCTTCCGTCCCGCCTGCCTCTTCCTCCCTCCCCCCTCCCCGCCTACCTCTTCCCTCCTCCGTCCCCCCTCCCCACCTCCCTCCTCCGTCCCCGCCTCCCTCCCCCCGTCTCTTCCCTCCTCCGTACCCCCTCACCCCTCCCCTCCTTCCTCCCCCCGCCTCGTCCATACAAAGGTAACCAACCCTGTAATACAAAGGTAACCAAACCTTAATAAAGAAGGTAACAAACCTTTAATACAAAGGTAACCAAACTTTAATACAAGGTAACCAATCCTTAGTACATAGGTAACCAATCTTTAATACACAGGTAACCAAACTCCTAATACAAAAGGTATCCAACCTTAAAACAAAGGAAACCAACCTTTAATACAAAGGTAACCAAACATTAATACAATGGTAACCAATTTTTAATACAAAGGTAACCAAACTTTAATATAAATGTAATCAACCCTTAATACAAAAAGGTAACCAAACCTTAATACATATGTAACCAACCTTTAATACAACGGTAACCAAAAAGTACGCGAAGGAGGCGGGGGGAGGGGGGAGGGGGTGGCCACCACGATCAGATCTGGAGCCACCACGAGGGGAGGAGGAGGGGCAGAGTCAGGGGGATGAGGGGCGGGGATGGGGGGAGGAGGTGCAGGGGTGGGGAAAGGAAGGAGAGGAGGGACGGGGTCGGGGACGGGGACGCGGACGGGGGCGGGGGGGGGGTGTCGGAAGAGCTGGGGTGGGGGTGGGGGTGGGGGTCGGGGGGAGGAGGGGTGAGGGCGGGAGGAGGCGGGGGAGAAGGGAGAAGGGAGAAGGGAGGAGGAGGTGCGGGCGTGGGGACGGGGGGAGGCGGCGGAAGGGATGGGGTGGGGGTGGGGGTGGGGGTGGGGGTGGGGGTTGGGCGGAGGAGTGGCAGGCGCGGGGAGGAGGAGTGGCGTCACTAACTATGGAGAAGAAAGAAGATGGAGAAGATAAAATGGAGGAGAGAGAAATGAATAAAAATTATCTATTTTGAAATTTGAAATTTGAAACCAACTAACTACCCATTAAATCACTTAACTAAATTAAAGGAATAAAAATGCACTAATTTATAAATTAAATATTGAAGATTTACTAATTTTGTAAATATTTTATGTATGTATTTTTATTGTAATATTTTAAAAAATTGTATTGGTAAATGTAAATCTCCCTAAAAAAAAAGGGAAAAAATGTACAACTAGTTTAAATGAATGGATGTAAAGACAAGTAAAAACGTTATGGGCCACATCATATAGTCCAGATATCATCAGCCCAGCCCAACGGTTATGGGCCACTATTTCGGCAAAAGTTGATTTAGAAGTTTGAAATCCAACTCAAAGACGAAGAGAAGTATTGAAAATGGCTTCTTTATCGAAGTTACTTGTAATGAGAAGGTTTTTATGAAGAACTCTGAAACCTCCTGTAGCTTCGTCTTCTTCAATTTGTAGAAATTTGATATCCCCTCTGTATATTTTAGAAGCTTCTAATTATTCAACATCAAGACCAGTACTGTCTATTGTTTCCAGAAGAAGCTTCTGCTCTTCCCCTTTGAGTCCCGATGACGATGTTTCTCACGGTCCAGTGGATGTTGATTACAGGTATGTAATTTCTCTATGTATCTTTAAACATATCGCAGATATGTATTCCCAATTTTTTCCCTTCATCTACCAAACTGGTTCTGAGAATTGAATTAGTGGCATGATTCTTCAACGTTTCAATTATTAGGGCTGCTAGTATCTTTTGGTATTGCAATTGTGAAATAGTTAGTTTAAAGTGTTTAGAAATGAAGACGGATTTTTTAATTTTTTTTTGTAAGTGAATTTGGTAATCATTAATGTGTATACAGTTCTCTGGTGCAGGAGGATGAATTTCATAATCTGGCTGATTCCACAATTCATGACCTCCTTGAGAAGATAGAGGTAATGATTGTGAATGAGATTTCTTAGACCGTTACTTTGAGTGTTATTTCCTATTAGACAATCCTTTATTTATAGTTTGACATGTAGAGATACTAGAGGCTTTGGCAGGACTTTGACCTCTATATTGCTTGAGCATGAGGAAAGGATTGGATAATGTTTTACTTAATTGTGTTATGTGGTCAATATGGAGGGAGCGCAATAGGAGATGCTTGTGAGTAGAGATGATTTAGTCTGAACAAGCTGTTTTTTTTGGCCTCACAAGTAACTTTTGGGGTGCTATTTTCCTTTTCAGGAGTTTTTAAAGGAGTTGGCTCCTGGTGGGATGTATAAATTTTTGTAGGACCTGTTCCCATTTGTAGGAAGGGGATTTTGGTGTTGTGCAGTGTATAGCTTGTATCTTTTTTTTTCCCCTGGTTTGTTGGGGATTTTAGACTTTTGTGCCTTTTTTAGTTCTGGGTTCGACCACCTTGGTGGCTTTCAATACCTAAATGCTTATAGAAAAAGAAAATAAAGTCTTTGAGCATCATCTGTAGTTAAATTTTTATGTTTTACTAATGGCAAAGCTGGCATTAAATATATTACTGTGATTCTAAAACTAATTTTTCTTTGTTTCCTGCCAGGAATATGGCAACTCTGTAGATATTGATGGTTTTGACATTGACTATGGTGTGAGAATCATTGAGTAGTAATACATAGTAGCTAGGTCTTTGAAAAATATTGAGCCTTTTCTATTCTTACTCAATTCTTAGCTGCATTTTGCAGAATCAGGTTTTAACTGTGAAGCTTGGTAGTTTGGGAACTTATGTGTTGAACAAACAAACACCAAATAGACAAATTTGGATGTCTTCGCCTGTGAGGTTAGTCCTTACAATGTGAGTTGTTGATTATTCCCCGTATACACACATTGGTATGCATGTGTTCTAGAGTCCATAGTAGTTAGGCTTATGCTTCTATGTATCTGTATAGATCACTTACTATCAAAAACAAATGTTCCAGAAGACCACTTGGCACCTTGCTCCTCACTGCTGCATTTTCTACTTTAGTAATGAATAAAATTCACCATTTCTATTATAGTATCGTACCAGCTTATTTAACATATTCATAGTGTTAATTCATTCTATATGAGCTTACACCAGGGTTTGCATTATTTGATGAAAGACAAACTTAAGTGTTAGCTGTAAGTTCCCACTAAAAAGTTTATAGGAAGGCGTTGGTCAAAATCTAGATTTAGAGTTAGTAGGTGCAGTCTAATATGGAAGTTAGTCGAGGAAATGCTTCAGTAGCTTTTGTTGTAAGTGGTGATGGAGCCATTGAAGGATTGTTGGGGTTATAAAATTATGTTCAGTTTTTGGTTTGAATTTAAAGATGATTCCTTATTTGCACCAAATATATGGCTCAATTGCTGACATTGTATATTTACTCTCTTTGGTTAAAGGAAATCTGTTAGCCACATTGCTTTAATATGTATTTCAATCTAATGCAATATGCATTCTCCGAGGTAAAAGCCTTTGGCATAACTTTAGTAGTTCAATTTGAAGTGGAACGAACCCGCGAGACTTGGTTGGTGCAGTATAAAAGGCTTTGGAAGCTCATAAATTAAATGTTGTATTTTAATTAGTTTTGATAATTAGTAGTTACCTTACTTAATTTATATTTATCGCCAATTTATGCTAGGAGAGTTGTCTAGGAGCATTATAAATAGGAATATACGTCATTATTTTTTATTATAGAATTAATTGAGATTTTGTGAGAGATTTTTCGTGTGAATTTCCTTTGTGCCTGTCCCCCATTATATATCACAAACCCAAATCGCGACCACACCATAGCAACCGGAAAAAAAAAGTAGAGGTAGAGTCGTCAAGCCCAATAAAGAAGAAAACTTACCTGAGAAAGCGACGCTGCCACCGTTGCCTCCTGCCGCCGTAGCCACCATCGCCTCTTACAGGTATGCTCTTTGGTGATTGATACTGGGAGTTGTACCAATGTTATTTTCGAGGAAACTTAAGTTAAAAGTTGAGCCTCATCCGAACTTGTAGGATGTTGCATGGATTACCAATACAAAGCTGAGGATTACCTACAGATGCTTGGTTACATTCTTAGTTGGCAAGCTTAAGGATACTATTATGTGTGATGTTCTACCCCTAAAAGTTTGTCATATTATTTTGTGGCGTACATGGCTATGAGATTGTCACGCACAACAAGATGCTCGTTATAATATTTATTCAATTGTTAAGGGCAATTCTAGCGTCACTCCTACTTGTGCTCTCAATATGCCAAAGTTGAAGCTTGCGAAGAATTCCTTGGTGATCCAATGTACTTGGTCTTGTATTGCTAACTAGGCGGAGTTGAGTTTTCTCAGCAGATGAGAACTGATGCAGGACGAGTCAGTGGATGAGCCCGTGGACGAGCCCTCAAGACTTGGTTGGAGCAGTATGAAAGGCTTTGGAAGCCCATAAATTAAATGTTGTATTTTAATTAGGATTTGTATTTTAATTAGTTTTGGTAATTAGTAGTTATCTTATTTAATTTGTATTTATCTTATTAGAGTCCAATTTAGGTTAGAAGAATTGTTTAAGAGTATTATAAATAGGGATGCATTTTATTATTTTTGATACATTGAATTATGGAATTAACCTAGATTTTGTGTGTAAATTTCCTTTGTGTCCCATTTACCCGTCCCCCATTACAATTCCTTGAACTAAGACCCAAAATGTAACAAGCATCTTCCTGGACAATCTATATAATAAAACAGAGCAACTCAAATCCCAAGGTATCAACATCCAATGGTCTCAAATTAATTTAGACTTCAACATCCAACAATCTAAAATCATTTAAGGTTTCAACATCCAACGGTCACTAATCTATCACTCCTTCCCCCCCCCCCCTCCCCCTCCCCCTCCCAATTCAACATATTTTTTTCAAAAATCTATCCACTCATATTTTCCTCCCAAATCAAATTCACCACTACACTATAATTATTAGTAATAATTAAAATATTTATAATAATAATAATAATAATAATAATAATAATAATAATAATAATAATAATAATTTTTATTATTATTATTATTAATTTTTACTAATAATAATAATTATAATAATAATACTAATACTAATAATAGTAATAGTAATAATAATAATAATAATTATAATTATAATTATAATTATAATTATAAAAAAAATTGCGCGTAAAAAACATGGGTCACCCTTTTAGCATTGACGCAATTTTCCTGTTTTTCGGGTATTGCGGTCGTTATGTTTCCACTTGCAAATTGATTTGGGCAGGAAATCATAGGAACAGTTCAGATTCATTCTAATTGATTTGTAAGTTATTTTAGGTTGTAAGGAGTCTTTAGGTAATAAAATATTTTTGAAATTTTAATCTACGTCGTGCCTTCAGGCACGGGCAATTACGTGTCATCTCTTTGATGTTTTTGCGGGCTATATCGAGAGCAACTATTGTAGTAGGTTCTGACTAATGGTATGAGAATCTTTTGTCCAATTTCAAGAAAAAATATAAAGAAAAAAAATATTATGGTGATGCGATTTAGTTGATGTTATGACAATATTTTTTTGTTTGGATTTAGAGGTCTCATTTTATACTTTTGGGTATATATGCAAAAAAAATTCTTTTGAATTTTTACATTTTTTTCCCCCCTCATTGGACCCCACCAAATGGCTTGCAGCACTACCCTTTTTTCATAGAAAATACTGTTCATGGATCATATTGATCGATGGTTAGAGATACTGGAGGCAAATAAATACTGCCAAACTCTTAATTCCGTTTTATCAATAAAGAAAAAGTGTGTAAGATATCCGAAAACACTGTATTACACAAATTTGAGCCCGCTAGCGTCAATCAATTAATTACTCAAACCTGTCAAGAACTAATTTTAAGTTGAGAATGAGTAGCACACTAATGTTTGCTTAAAAAAAATTATGACTGAATTGAATATCAATATTTTTGTATTAATGGTTAGACTCTCAGTTTTATTATGAAACTGAAAGTCCACAACAGTTTTAGATTTTTCAATCTAGAAATATTGAATACAGTACTTAACTGTTATATTAGTTACATCATGCTTTCAGGCACGGATTATCCCTAGTGTCATAATATAACTGGTCGCACGTTGAAGTTGGTTTATCTCGTTTGGAACATTTTCTCTCGAGGAAGTGTACTATGAAGCACTACAAAGCTTAAGATCGAAAGTAGTTTTGCTAGAGTTGTCCTTTATAGCAAGTTATGTTATTGCGAGCACCCATGCGCTCATGATTTTTTGGCTCATGGAGTTCCTAGGAGATCCCAGAGGCTCACTTTTTAAAGGCTGCTATGTTACTAGCTTTTTGTTCCAAGCAGATCTTTTAGCAACCATCTCTAAAGGATGCAGGCGTAGGATCAATTCTTATGTATATATAATTTTCACATCTCTGCTTACTGTTGAACTTGAAAACAATTAAAAAAATTTATTGTGGTATCTTCTTCTTCAAAAATCATCCAAGTATGCATCTCAATCCATAAGTTCGAGTCCTGCATCGGTTTCACTCATGGTGGTTCTTTATAATCCACAAAAGTCTTTTAAGAAAAATGGCTATTTTTCAGGATCACATGTAATTTGGACATTGCTTTCTCTATCATTATATTTTCAGAGTCGACACAGTGACTTCTTTGGATGTGTTGTCTTAGTGAACACAGGATTTTTATGATATGAATTTTTTACTCGATGTAATTTTGTCTTTAATCGAATCAGTTTTTCCTGTAGGTATTGTGCGTTCAGGTGAAGACCATTTGATTTGGGATGAGTTTGTTTCTGGCTTGCATATTTCTTTAATCTTTTACTTGGCTCATTACATATATTTGTCTCCCCCCTCTCCCGGGGTATTTTTTTTTATGCGACATGCAGTGGTCCGTCAAGGTTTGATTGGGATCAAAATGCTCAAGCATGGATTTACAGGCGTAATAAAGAATATCTGTTGAGAGTTTTGCAAAGGGAGTTGGAGCAGCTGTGTGGTAAACCCATTAGTCTTTCTTAAACTGTTGCAAATGCTGCGACACGCTTAGAAGAGTCTTTTTGAGATTGTGTTTTGGTACGGTAATCGGTGTTCTTTTTAAGCACGGGATATAAATTTCACTTTTCTCTATTCATGTTTATAAATTTATGAATTTAGTAGTAATCATAATTATTTAAAGCTTGAAATTTATATATACATATATATTCTGATGTGGATGGCAGTAGACTTATATTTTTTATATTTTAATAGGATCATTTACAAGTGTTGTTTTATCTATTATTATCTAAAAATAATTGAGTTATTAATCATTGGACGAAATCGAGAAATAATCCCTCACTTGCAAAATTATTGAAGATCTCTTTTTAGATGATTAATTTCATCAAATTGAATATGATTGTATGTGTGATATTCTTTTGATTTATAGTCATTATTTCTATTTGTGGAATAAGTGATGAACCAAATGTTCTTACCCAAAAAATCTTTAGGTTTAGGTTAGGTTTTTTATTTAATCACCGTGGTTCTAGAGTGAATGTAAGGTTTTAATTGATTTATAGAGTCTTAACAATAAAATTCCTATCAATAATATAGAAAACAAATAATAGAAGTCACATTACATAAAAAACAAATCAAAGAAAAAGATATAGGGAAAAAAAGGATTCAGGAGGCCCGCAAGGATCAAAATAAAGACGATTGAATCAACTTGATATTTTGGTATTTTTTTCACAATGAAAATTTTTTAAATTTTTCTCATTTGTCTTCGAATCTAATTGTATTAGAGTTTAAATTCTTCTCCTCCTCTCCTAAATTTTTCTCCTCAAGTAATGTCTTTTTGTCTCTAAATTCTTCTCCTCCTCTCCTAAATTTTTCTAGTTCAGTTATTGCTCTAGGTGAAGATCTCTAATTGTGTATAAGATCTCGAACAACAGAATTCATAAAAAAATTGTGAGAATTTAGAAATTTGAGAAAGTAGAGGACACAGAATGACTATTGATTTAACAGTTAAAAAGTCTTCTCCAACTTTTGACTTTTTGTAGTACAAACCATGTGATGAAATTTTGTTGAGTTGACAGACGCCTTTCATTTGATGGTTTTTGGTTGGTTATTTATGGCCTACGAGTTTTGTGCTCATTTGCGTAAGAAATACATAGATATTATTGCCATCCACCCCCACCATCCCCACGCACGCACAAGCTGGTTTTGATTTTTATCCAAGTGCTTGATTTTAGTGATAATTGTTTTAGTTCCTGTCACGATTAAGCCTAGACGTGCTTTTTAATTTTGGTCATTTGTCTCAAATCTCAATTTAATGACAATATATTGGTGGCTGAAGTGATGATATGATGTGTTTTATTCGACGAGGTGCTGAAAGATGATGAACAATGATGTGATTTAAATTTCGGTCTCCTTGTGAAAAACAACAGTAGGTTTATGGCGGTAAATGATAATTAAAAAATTTGTATCTATCCGCATCTATATTAAAAAAAATGAATATTATTCGCATTAAAAAAAAAAGAGGATATATCCGTATTCGGTTTAAAGGTATTCGCAAATAAACGGATACGAATACGGATATAGGCGTATTCGTTTAATATCCGTCCGTAAATATATTCAGCGGATAGCGAATATCCGGAATCCGAATTCGAATCCGTATCCAAATAACTTATATATATATATATATAATAAGCAAAATAATTTCTTTTAAGTTGTCTTTTTTATATAATAATTAGTTTTCACAATCATACGAAAATTATTTTTAAAATATGTCATTTCACTTCTAAAAAGTAGGAAATAACATTTTTATTATAATATTAATAAATTAATTTAAATATAGTTAATGAATTTTTACTATTATAAAGTTAAAATATCTAAAATGTATCATTTAACAAGTGTTATAAATATCATTTAACAAATGTTACAATATAACTTTTGGATCATTTAACAAATGTTATAAATATTATAAATATCATTTAAATGTTATAATTATATATTATAAATATTCATACACACTACAGTATTACTCCAAATATATAAAATAGACATCAACTTATTAATGGATATCAAACTTTAATAAGTAGAGCATTCATTTTGAAATTTAGGATTTCAAAAATAATAAAAATTTATTTAAATTATAATTTAGAGCATTAATTATTGTATTTATTAAAAATAAATAAATTAACATTTATTCATTAATAAACTATACTTTAAAACTTATTACTTTTTTTATTTATTCTAGTTATATATAGTGTTACAATATATCTAAAATGCATCATTTAACAAATGTTATAAATATCATTTAAATGTTATAATTATACATTATAAATATTCATACACACTACAGTATTACTCCAAATTAATATATAAAATGAACATCTACTTATTAATGGATATCTAAACATTAATAAGTAGAACATTCATTTTGAATTTAGGATTTCAAAAATAATAAAAACTTATTTGAATTATAATTTAGAGAATTGATTATTGTATTTATTAAAAATAAATAAAACAACATCCATTCATTAATGAATTATACTTTAAAACTCATTATTTTTTTTCGTTATTCTAGTTATATATAGTGTTACAATATATCTAAAATGTATTGTTTAACAAGTGTTATAAATATCATTTAAATGTTATATTTATAGATTATAAATATTCATACACACTACAGTATTACTCCAAATTAACACATAAAATGAACATCTACTTATTAATGAGCATGTAAACATTAATAAGTAGAGTATTCATTTTGAATTTAGGATTTCAAAAATAACGAAAACTTATTTAAATTGTAATTTAGAGTATTGATTATTGTATTTATTAAAAATAAATAAATTAATATTCATTAATTAATGAACTATACTTTAAAACTCATTATTTTTTTTCTTATTATAGTTATATATAGTGTTATAATATATTTAAAATGTATCATTTAACAAGTGTTATAAATATAATTTAAATGTTATAATTATAGATTATAAATATTCATACACACTACAATATTACTCCAAATTAACACATAAAATAGACATCTAAATATTAATAAATAGAGCATTCATTTTGAATTTAAGATTTTAAAAATAATAAAAACTTATTTGAATTGTAATTTAGAGCATTGATTATTGTATTCATTAAAAATAAATAAATTAACATTCATTCATTAATATATATGATTTAAACTTTAAATTGTGATTGGTTATGAGTAATTATTCAATTTTTTTTTTGTGTAAATAATTTGAATTAATTTTATATTAGGTGATTGATAAACGAATCCAAATATCTGAATATTCGAATAATCTGTTTATTCGACTAAAATAAATAGAAACGAATATTATTTATATTCGGATATTATTTCGAATATCGGATACGAATAATATTTTTTAAAATTATTGAATATCGAATATAAATATAGATAGTGAATTAATTTTTTAAATATAAATATTGTTATATTTAAATTTGTTTATATCCGTTTAAATCTGTAAGGTAGTTTGACTCAAAAGTCTTGGAGGAACAGATTTGCAAGATCAGTACTTGAATTTTGCTTTTTAGTCAAATTTGGATAGTAATTGCAATTTACATGAGTTGATAGTTGATATATATATATATATATATATATATATACACCCATGAAATTTGTGGTCATAAAGTGCTGCAAAATATAGCACACCCCACCCTAGAGAATAGTCCAATAACGACTAAAGTACTTTTCAGAACATGTTAAAACCACATGTTCGGTGCTATATCTTATCTGTGATGCAGGTGCAGACAAATGCATGGAAAATCAATTGCTTGCAGTTTTGGTTCAATTCCTTTGGAGAGAAAAAGAAATAGAGGGGGGACTGTACGTACGTTTAGTGGTTGAAGAGGGAACATAATAATCATATGCTGCTGTAATAGATAGCTGGGACCGGAAGGAAAGGAAAGGAAAGGAAAGTTACAGGGAAATGATCAGAGTCCACAGAAAAGAATACAACACTTTCCATTCCATTCCAATTTTAATACTATTACAATTTCCATTCCAATTTTAATACTACTACAATATTATCAAATCAAATCAAAATCACATCAACCAATTTAGCAAATAAAAAAAGAATAATTATAAATACAAAAATTAAACATTATATCATTAAATAAAAAAATATAATATTAAAATTCGAATTATTTTTATTTTTTAATAATATCAATTAATATAATATTTAATTATTATGTACATAAACTTATTCCTAAAAAATAAAAAAACCGAATGATAATATCTTTAGAGGACACAGGAATAGCCACAAACCCCCAATTCATCTCTCCATTCCTCTAAACTACCAAACAATTCTCCACCACAAAGAGCAGACTGACCCCACTTTCACTTTGATTCTTTTCTTACCAATTCTTACTCCGTTTCGCTTCTAGTTTTTCAACCACTGCTCCTTAATAATTAAATTATTATTATGCTCCTACAACCCCTACCCCTAGTTATTGAATTGGGAATACTAAATTATTATTTTTATAAAAAAAAATAGGGATATATCTTTCATTTTTTGAAGTTAATTTATAAAGTTTTAAATTAATATAAATTTAAATAAAAATAGTTATAAAATTATTGATAAATATATATATCTATTTTTGTAGCGTCATTTTTATACTGAAAAATTATTTCTTTTTTGGATAAACAATTGTAATTATTGTAGATTAATTAAAAAAAAATTAATTATTATATTTTGTATTTTTTTAATTTAAACTAATTCATTTTAATTTTGGAATGGAGCAATAAATTGTGGCCCCCTTAACTTTGCTTTGTTCATCTTAATCCATCTCTGAGATATTTACTCAAGAGAACTAATAAAAGGATTTTTTTTTTTTAAAAAAAAAAAATCTCCTCAAAAAAGAAAATCCCTCACTAGATAAAACAATAGAGAGAGGGATGGAATAATAGGTTAAGTTTGGGTATTGAAATCAACCCTATGCACGAGATATTATTTTATATTTTTAAAATAAATAAATAATACTTTTTTTTTTGCACATATTTATATGTCCCGTTTATGATGGAACCTATAAATAAATAAGAAGGAGAATATAATATTCACTTATTTTAAAATTACGAAATAATTTTTGAATATGCACGGCCAATATTTAAAACTTCTTCTAGAAGGAAACTGGCCCCACTTTAAATTGGTTTTTGCTACCAGGAGATCGAGCTGAAACTCACGCCACGCGTTTTCTACTTTCATTTACTTTGTGGACTCATTATCTCGTGGTTTTAATTATTATCAATTAATTTTAAATTAAATATTTCAACACATATTATTAGAGTTAAAAGGTTCTTTCCTATTCATGTGGTCTAACGACGTATATTAGACTCGTAGACGTTACCAGATTTGATCTAAAAACTGACGACTATATATACTAGTAAAACCCCTCTACTTTATGCCAATTGATTTTAAACTAAATGGTTCAACATGGTGTATCAAAACTAATGTCATCGGCTCATTCCCCACTCAGGAAGCCAAACGACTCAAATATTGTGAATCTTTAGATTGGGGAACACGTGAGGGCGTACGTACTGAGTTAAAATTTCTGCATCAATTGAAATTAGACCTTAAAATTTATTGTATAATTTAAAGTAGAAATCTTCACTCACTCTCTCGATCAATTTTACGTTCAATATATATATATATATATATATATATATATATATATATATATATATATATATATATTAAAATTTAATAGATTTTTTTATGGGTGACGTGATTATCCCCCTAGCTAGCTATTCATTTTATTGAAAAATTAACTGCAACGAGTGGTTCAACAGGCAAATATGAAAGGGACCACAAATCCCGATCCCTCTGCCAACTGCTTCCGAAAACCAGGACTAGTGCTGGATTTGGAAGCCTTTGGTTGTGAGGCTAATGAGTGCGACACGCACAGCCCCCATGACGTTGTGACTCGGAGAATAGTACTATGATGATTATGGGCGACCTATAAATGGAGATATTAGGATAATTTTACACATATTATAATTAAATATTATTTTAAATAATTATAATTATTTAAAAATAAATTTTGACACAAATTTGTATCGGATTTTATTTTTTAATAATTGTGATAAATATAATTTTTTAATTTGTACTCCAAAATTGTGCATTTAACTTTATTACTTCTAACGACACGGCCCCACCTAAATCATTTTATTTCTTTTTACAGTCCAATTATATTTATTCACTTTTTTTACTTAATTTTTTTTTATCCTTATATTAGATAAATAAGTGTGATATTATCTTATTTTATCTTTAACTTAAATGAATGGATCACAGTTATTTATCTTATATGCGAACAAAAGAAAAAAGAAAAATAAATATATCTAAAAAAAATCATCTTTTTATTTATATAAACCCAATAACATCCCAAACCCATCCCACAACGGAGCCATCCACAACAGTTAGGTCTCATCCATATAATCTAAATATGGGGGCAACCTAGTTACATATGGCGGCAATCTATTTACAATCTTATACCCACTCGCGTGATATTTTAAAATTTCCTACACATATATTACTTAATTTTATCAACTTTTTATATTAAAATAAAAAATTCAGTACCCATAGTTTTGGTATCAGACACATACTTTTGAAAAATGTGAATGATCCATGTAACAAGCCAAATTCAGTGACTCCCATCATAGATCCTCCTCTGAATTTGAAGATCCCTCAAAATGTGCTTTTTTTTACAGCCAAAAGAGAACGATAATAAGATTTAGGGAGTATTTAATAAAAATTAAATGAAATAATTTTAAATGTTTAAGTAGTTTGAATGAAGTGAATGAAATAAATTTTTAAATACTGAATAAAAAAAATGATTTGATAAATTACGTATCTGAAACATTTGAATAACATATATTTACTATTTTACCCCTCTAAAAAAATCTTTATTTAATATAATAATTAATATTTTAATTTTCTTTTTTTACTTCATTTAGCCAAAACTTAACTATTCAGCTAAAAACATTAAACTTAATCATTTAGCCTAAAAATTTAATCGATTCAATCATAAACAATCATAGTTAACAATCATACTGAATAACTGACCCATTCAATCATTCAAATTTATTCAATCCTAAACAAATAGTCCCTTAATAAAGCCCAATCCATACCAATTATTAGAAAAATTACTCCATACCAATTATTAGAAAGACTACTCCTTTCAAGTGGTCAGCATCATACTCTTTTCTTATTATTAGGCTTTGGCATTAGCCGAGGCTCTAGAATTCTGGTGCCAAATCATCAGACCTCTATATCTTTAACAATTAACGACAAACTAGTCTAAAACCCATTCGTAATCTCCAAATAGTTGATTTATTCATAAATGTTTTCATGAATTATTAGGACTCAGAGACCCATTCGCAATAAAAATTAGAATTCATTTTTAGGAGTATGTTAAATAAGACGGCACAAAAAGCATTAAACTTTCAAAACCACCATAATCAAACGATCTATTTAAGTTCTTATACTTTGGTCATGAGGAGTTGTCCAACTTTTAAAATAAATAAACCATGAACAAATGAAGTTGCAAAGTTCCCATGACTAATACATGAACATCTTAATTTGAGATCAACAAAATTGAGTTGAAAATGGAGTCTGATGAACACCCAGTTTTCAAACGAACCTACTAGTAGTAGTAGTAACTAATCCAAATGGACTTATGGACTACAACTACAAGGAGGACAAAATAACTCATATCTGACCTTCACAATATATTCAAAGAAATTGCACGGATGAGTTTACAGGCGGTAGGGAAATCAAAAAACAAAATACTACTACTTGTTTACTCCAAAAGCCAATAAGCAGAACTGGAAAAAGCAACTGAAAATGGTGGTTTAGTGAAACTAATAAAAAAGGTAGGTGTTTTGTTAGCATTTTAGAAGGTTGAGCCCAGACTAACATATAAGATTCAACGCTATGGACTCTCAGGCAAATCCAAATAAACAGCTGCAGACTCTTTCCTGCCGGAAGAGGAGGGGGAGGTCATGTCTTGCTGATGGAATCTCTCCAATGCCTCTACCATCACTGCAGTTCTAGAACCGCCCAACGTGTGCTGAACACTAGCGGCCTCAATTTTTCGGATTTTGAAAGGCCTACAAGACGAGTCAACAAATGCGTCTTCGCCGCCTCCAATACAAGTAGCAGCCGCCGGCCCCGTAATTGTTTGGTTGTTCCATCGAGAAGATGAACACCCCAGTTCATCCTGCAATTCAAACACAATCAGCCATAAATTTTAAGAATGATATACAAATAAAAAATAAATAAATTAAGATTAGGTAGAAATTGAGCAATTTAAAGCTCAGAAATAAACTGCGAGTAGGAGTTGCTCCAAACAAAGTCTCGATTGAAATTGATGGAATGAAACTGCAATTGATTAGATGTGGACAGGGACAGCAACAAATTAATTCAAAACATAGAATTATATTCCAAATCAAATCAATCTGACACACATTAAGAAATAAGAAGGAATATGAAATAAGCATACCACGGAGGGAAGATCTGCAAAATTCTCATGCGATTGCTTCGATGAGACATCTATATCGCCTGTAGAGAACTCTTCACTGCTCGAAGAACTGGCAGCCGGTGGAGTCAACGTAGATGACAACGGCACCACCTGATTATCACCATCCTCTCCCTCATCCTCATTCCACCGATCCTCGCCTTCGTCATCTTCATCGCTATCGTAATCACTTCCTGATTCAAAATCATCATCATTACCTCCTTGACTTTCTTCTCTCTCTTCTCCTTCTCCCTCCTCCCCCTTCCGTTCATCACAACCTTCAACACATCGCTCGCACAGCGAAACCGTCCAACCGAGTTTCTCACCGGAAGCACTCCACGGTGTCGGCGACTTGCACGAGTGGCAGAGAAGACTCCTCAAATGCCTGGCCACTAGAAAATTCGCCGAATGCACCTTTGCGTCACAGGTCCAGCACAAGCTCGCTTGGTCCGACTCGCAGTAGATCCTCGCCGTACACTTGCAAAGCTCACAGCTCTTCATCTTCAAAAAAAATCCTAAATTCTCTCTCCTCTGCAACTCCTGAAAGGAAGGGAAGCGAACCACAGAATTGCTTCAAGGAAACATAAATAGAAGAAGGCAGACAAGTTGCAGTAGTACGTGGAAACACCCCTAGTCCTTCATATATTTACCAAATTACCTTCATAGTTGAGGTGAGAGGTGAAGGATAAGATGGTCAATTAGAAAGAGAATTCGAGTTCTCCAGACCTAAGACTCTGCTTTAACGAGCCACCGTCGGAACCTGAATTAATGGTAGTTAAGATGCCAAGTGTAGGCTCGTGAGGGAACAACAGGTTGTGTGGACTGCGGTTCATGCTCATTTTCCTTTGGTTCGTACAAGATATTTTCTCTTGAGCGGTGACATGTCTTCCTAATCCACCGAGATTCTGATTCGCTCTCCTTCTAAAAACACTTGGCAGCCGTTTTCACGTGAAATTCACCTGACTACTTGACGTGTAAAACTGGCCTTGAAAAATGTGCCTTAATCTCTGAGAAGATAATTGAGGAGAGAAGTAATTTTTCACGCGCTTAGTGCATCAGTCTCGCTCATCTCTTCTCAGGTTATTGAAGCCAAGAATAGATTGGCTTGGCTCTCGGCGTATGTGGCGCAAGCTGTTTATTCGTTTGTGGTGGAATGACTTGGAGTCAACGTGGCATGCTATTTTATCGGATTTCGATATATTGGGTCCGATCAGAGATTTTTCTGGTAATAGATTGATTTGATTCACTTTATTTCCAGTTTTCGGCAAAAATACCGGTTATACTATTTCTTCGTCTATTATGTACCTGCTTAATAATCCGTACAAAGAATGAACGAGTGAATAAATTTAAAAATTACTGTACTACTAATCAGGTAAGTATTGACTACCGTATTTTGTTCCACGCCTCAATCAATTCACCAATTTAGTGGCTCAATAATTAGTTCAAAAGTTTTTTATTTTATTTTTTATTTTTTTTTTATCTTTATTCAATTTTTTAGTGATCAAATATACATTTATATTTTTAATAATAAATATATATTAAAATTATTCCAAAAACTTCACTTTTCAGCTTTTAAAGATATCAAAATTAATGACCCAGAAATTAAAGCATGAAAATAAAATAAAAATAATTTTTTGGACAACTTGGACTATTAAGTTGAGTCGTCACCAATTAAAATAATTTGCTATTTGTCTAGTTATGTTTTGGTATAAATAGATTACTTTTGAAAATTATTTTGAGATATTTTTAAATTTAAAATTTAAATTATTTATTAAAAATTATGAAAAAATAAATATTACAATGAATAATATTTTTTTTAGATAATTTATAATTTTTATCACTATATTAACTAAAACTAAAAAAAAAATATCAATTTTAAATTAATTTCAAATCCTTCCTCCATTCCATTCCATTCCAATCCAGTACTATTTCATTTCTCTTATCTGAACTTAGCGCATACGTGTTTGAAGGGGAGAAAAGATTCCACTGAATTCGGAGCTGTAATTGTTGGGCCTTCTCTCACAAAATGGGCTGCCCCCTCTAATACTGATTGAGACAAGCATCAAAATTGAATCCAACACATCAAAATTTGAAGTACTTCTATACATTAAAAACTGCCATAGTTATCATTTCAATTTTAGGTTTATAATGAATTTTTTTTTAACTAACTTGCCCCTTTATTAGTCTCGTTGTCCAAGTTCCTAACCAAAGTAGTATTGCAAATCGTCTTTTCAATTAATAAAAAATTATTGCTGCACTTCCTCTAAAAATTGCATAGTTTTATCCCCCACAGACGTAGTGAAATTAATGATTAATCATTATCAGCTAAATTAGTTTCACTTGGCCCATAAATAAAGAGAGAGTCTGCAATTGCTCAACACAGAACCCTGCTGGTACCACTTCACTCTTTCTTAGAATTTCCTATCTTGATCTGTCAATATTTCATGACTTGAACACGCACAAGCCCCAACTTGATGCACTTCCCCTAGATGGCATATATGAGATGTAGAGGAGGTGACAATGGAGCGGATTTAGGTTGACCTCTGCTCAAAGTGGGACGGATATGGATATGGAGGCTAAAATGGATACACTAAAAAACTGACTTAGTTTGACTTTTTTGTTGTTGTTGTGAAATTGATCAATTTTAAAATTAAAAATTCAATATATTTATTTATATATTTGAACGTATGAAAATTAGAGATGGTAGTAATCTGACATACTTTCTTATGGTTATAGTTTTTCACAAGAAAATAGTTTAAATTTTTATTATAAAAATAGTCAATTTAATTGTAAATTATAAGCCAATTTTTTTGAATGAATAGAGTACAAAATAATGAAATATAGGTTGGATTTGGAGATGGGATCCCCGCGTTATATCCGCCCCTATCAATAAATGCATCAATTGAAACTTTTACTCTTTCCAATTTTTCCATGCTTAAAATAAGCTGCATGAGTTATTCATTCGATTTTCATATTCATTAGGTGAATCAAACCTACTCATTCGTAAAGGTTAAGAGAGGTGCTCCAGTTCAGACTCCAACGAACTATTGTTCCTGTGTGCGCCACCCATCTAAATCCAAAAATCGCCACGACTCAACGATATAGAGAAGCAATATGCTTACCCATCCTAAAAGGGTTGGGGAGAGTCCAGTGCGATAGAAAACAGTGTTCCGTTTGCCACTAACAATAATACCCCAAAATTAAACACGTCTGATTTCTCCGAAAATTGCCCATACAATGCATATTCAGGGGACATGTAGCCACTACAAAAAGATAAAAATATTAAAAGTATTAGTAGGTGCAACAATGTAGGATCATCCTAAGAAGGATTATTCTGATATGATCTTACTATGTGCCATCCACTTGATTAGTTTTAGCTTCGATTTGGTTTATCCCAAAAATCCTTGCCATTTCGATGTTTGAAACTTTGGGGATCATATCTTGATCTAGCGGAATATTGCTTGCTTTTAAGCCCCTGTGGATGACGTTCAACTTAGAATACTTGCGAAGGTAAAGTATTCCTTGAGCTATTCCTTCTATGGTCTGAAAGCGTTTTTTCCAATCCAAAGTTGTTTGCTCAGAAGGATCTATTGCAAAATCAATGGTGAGGACACGTCGTAGAATTAATTCAACTAAAAAAAACTGCTCTTAATAAGATATCAAAAATGGAGAAATTAAGATGTGCCAAATAGGAATCCGTCAAGGCTTCCATTGGGCATTTACTCATAGATTAGAATATTTTCATCCCCTTCAACACAACCACCTAAACAGGGCCAAACCCAACCCTCTCCCAGTTTGTTTTCTTAAGAGGGAAAGGTTGTAGCATCTAGGATACTCCTTGAACTAAATGATAACAATTCTATGTCATTTTTGGACCATCACAGATGATTTAGGCATGGAATTGAGTTCACTCATACTTTCACCAATTAGTTCTCTAGTAAAACATAATCAATAACTTGTGTGAAAGTGTTAACTAACCAACTCATCTAAAAGATTAATCTATTAGAAAGAGGCATCAATAATGTATATCAAGCTAACACCCCCTTCACGTGCATACGTGGAGAGGCAAATTATATGGCACAACATACACACCTATATAAAGAGCAATGCAGAACAGCCAGAACTCTGATACTATGTTAAGTAACCAACTCATTTAAGAGTTTAAGCTATTAGAAAGAGCCATTAACAATGTATATCAAGCTAACGGAAAGAGAGAGAGATGAGAGTAGAGAAGGGTTACCTTGCTTTCTCAACTTTTTCATCTTGAATACATATCCAGCCACAATAATAAAAAGCAATACTATAAAGATGGCTGCTGCTGCGACTCCAGTCACAATTATGGTTCTACTGGTTAACTTTCCACATTTAATATCACCAACTACAACATTATCATAGAAATAAATGAAAAAAAAATAATCAAAAAATCCAAGCTGGCTGCTACGCAGGCAGAGTCCCTTACTGGGTCGGTATATATGAAAGTGCTTAAGGAGCCTAACATCCAGAAGAAGAAAATTAAGTGTTTAATGGAAAGGGAAAATTGTTGGATGACACCATATATAGAGTACTTGGCGGATGGGAAGTTGCCAACCGATAAGCTCTTGGCAAAAAAGATCAAATACAGGAGTTCTTACTTTTGTTTGATTGATGGAGACTTATATCGTCGCACGTATTCAGGTCCTTTGGCAAAATGTTTGGTTCCGGCAGAAGCGACCTATGCTCTACAGGAGGTCCATGAGGGGATCTGTGGCGATCACATGGGGGCTAAGTCGCTGGCATGTAAGTTGGTTCGACAAGGTTATTATTGGCCGACCATGTTTCAAGAGGCTAAAGGTTACGTGCAAAGGTGTCCAAAGTGTCAGCTCAACAGTTCTGTACCACATAAGCCTCCAGAGGAGCTGTCATCGGTGCTGTCACCTATCCCTTTTGCGGTATGGGGGGTTGACTTGGTCGGTCCGATGCCGAAGGGAAAAGGGCAGGTGGCTTACATGATAGTCGCCATTGATTATATGACAAAGTGGGTTGAGGCGAAGCCACTTCGAAGGATTGCGGAGACGGATTGTATTCAATTTCTGAAGGAATATGTGGTGTATAGGTTCGGCATTCCGATGGTTCTGGTATCGGACAATGGGTTGCAATTTGTGGGGTCGGACTTTGAAAAATTTCTCGAAAGGTTGGGTGTTCAACATCGAAGGGTATCAGTGGCACACCCTCAAGCTAATGGGCAAGTCGAAGTGACCAATAGAACTCTCCTCAACGGGATCAAGAAGAGGTTAGATGGGGCCAAAGGGCGATGGCCGGAAGAATTACCATGTGTGTTATGGGCGTACCGAACGACCCCTCGGTTTACTACCGGAGAATCTCCCTTTCGGCTAGCTTATGGGACTGAAGCCCTAATTCCTGTGGATGTGGGGTCGCCTTCGTTCAGAAGGGTTACCTTTAGAGAAGCTTACAATGATCAGGGTCTGAGGTTGAATCTTGATCTGGTGGATGAGGTCAGGGATGCTGCGATTTTTCGATTGGCAGCGTATCAACAAAGAACGGCCAGGCATTACAACAGAAGAGTCAGGCAAAGAAAGTTTGAAGTCGGGGATCTGGTCCTTCGCGAGGCTGAGGCCTCTACTCCTCTGGAAACGGGAAAGTTGATGCCGACTTGGGAAGGGCCGTATGAGATCATCGAGGTTGTCAAGCCAGGTACTTATCGTCTAAAGGATATGTCGGGGGCCGAACTCAAAAATTACTGGCATGCTGCCAGACTAAGGAAGTACTATCAGTAATTGCCCGTAGTAAGTCGGGTGTCACTTCGGTTACGTTCAGTTATTTTTATGTTATAAATTTTTAGTGTTCGGTAGTTGTTATCCGTTCTTGAGGTCATGTAAACTTGTTTAGAAAGTCAGAGGTTTATATTATTTAAAGTGCTGATGTCTGTTCGGATGTAAAATGTAATACTTGGAAAAGACGTCAATGAAGCAAGATATTTTTCATTCAAATTTGTTACATTTACATATATGAACAAAAAGTACATTAAACTAATGGCTGAGGTGGGTCTGCAAGTGAAGCTTCAGGGTCGGGGGTTTGCTTGTCTTCAGTAGGGGTCTGATCCTCTTGGGGGTTCTGACCTTCGGGAGGAGATCGGACCGAAGGAGGTGCTTCGGTCGTGGGCGGCTGCTGGATTGGATTTGTTGTCTGACTTTCTGGGTTCTGTTGATCGGGCGTGGGGCTCGGTTCCGTGGGTGGACTTGGTTGTTTGGGAGAGTTGATTGTGGGATTTTCTTGATCAGACGTGTCATCGTCCGAGGAGAAGCCCAGAGTGATGGGATTGACTCCAGCTTGTGCCACCAGGCTCTTGGCGTATAGATACCCCTTGGTGTATTGGTCCATTACTGCCTCTGTTAGCTCCTTGGATTTCCTATACTCCTCAATGATTGCTTTTTTGGAGTCTTCGGATGGTTGGAGGGTTTGGGTCTTGAGCTGTTCAATCTCCTCTGCGAGGAGTCTGTTCGTTGTAGTCATGAGGGTGATGGATTCGCTTTTCTTGTTCAGTCCTCGGCTCAGCTGGAGGGTTTTCTGATGGAGGTCCTGGTTCTGCTTCAGAAGCTCTTTCGATTTCTTGGTTCTGTTTTCTAGCTCTTGAAGCAGGGAGGTTCTGTTCGTGGCGAGGTCGGCCAGTTTTGCTTCCAGGGATTGGTTCTGAACGTTTTGGAGCAAGGCGTCGGTGGCGTTTGCTTGGATGAGGTGTTCGGTCATCTCTTGCTGAATCTCGATGTGTTTCTTGAGGAGTTGACCGTGTTCTTTTCTGAGGTTGTCATGATCCTCATGGAGTTGGTGATGGTCCGCTTTGAGTTAATCCAGTTCAGCCTGAAGTCGGATGATGGTGTCAGTCTGATCTGATTGGGTTTTCTGTTGATTATGTAGGCGGCTGAACCCTCCAAGTGTCTGCGAAAGATAGGTAGATTATTGCTTCAGTTTTTGATATGAATTGATAATTTTACTGAAAGTAAGGTGTTTACCTGTCCGAGGTGGAGCATAGTTTTGGTCAGCAGCGCTTGGGGGTCTGAGACGGGATAATGCGGATCGTCGGCAGGAAGGTTGAAAAAACGGAAGAGATCTTCAGGAATGTAAGAGTTGGGTTCAGTGGGGAAGAAGGAGAGTTGGGAGAATAGAGGAATGGAAATGTGGGGGTATGATTTATCTTGGTTGGAGGATGAAGATCTGGGCTCAGGGTTTTTTGCTGAGGTTGGGGCTGGGGAGTGGTCAGACTCGATCTCAATGGGTGTCGGGGATCGGGTAGGTTGTTGAGGGGGTATGTTCCGATCGGTGGAGGTTGGGGTCGGAAAAAGGGGGTGTGAAGGTTGGGTCTGGATTGGGGAGATTGGTTCTTTCTCTCCGAGTATGGGTGATGGTGAAGTGGGTGGAGAAGGGGTGTTCGAATGGGCAGTGACTGGGGGGTTTATTGGAAGGGGGCCAGCAGTTCGGGGAGGGAGATCGGCGGTCTTGACTAGTCTTCTTCTTTTTCTTTTCCTGAACTGCTGTTTCTCTAGGTCCGTCATGTAAGACCCCGAATTTTATGAAATACAAAATTTAATTTTTCTTCATATATATATTTTTTGAAACAGTAAGTGGTTAAATCGATCAAGTTAAAAGTTAAGGATGTTATCTGCAAATTTTATTTTGTCGGACAATATTCGCTTTGTCGGGGAATATTCGTTTGGTCGGGGAATATTCGTGTCGTACGACGGCGCCGAAATAACAAATTATTGGTGGACCCCACAACGGAATATTTGTCGGATATAGAAAACGACAGAAATAATCTTTTTAAATAAAAATAGTCAACGGAACTGTTAAAATACCGGTGATAAAAGAATAGTAGCATACGGTAGTTTTTGGTATTTTCTGTAGCACACGGTACTCTACAGTAACACACGGTATTGCATAGTGTCTCATATTATTGGTCTGATAATTGACACCGTAACTGTTACGCATCATTTCATCGATAATTGTCACTGCATAATATTTTATATTATCAATTCAATAATTGTTGTTACACAGTATTTTGCATTATTGATTTAATAATTGTCATTACACTGTATTTTATATCATTGAGTCAATAATTGTTGCTGCACTGTTTTTAAAATTATTGAACCTAATAATTATCACAGTAACATATGCACAGTAATTCACATTATTGAATCAATAATTGTCATTACACAGTAACGTATGCTTTCTTTTACATTATTGTTATCTCTATTATGATGTTATTTAAACAGTTGTATTTCATTAATTTATTGACTTGATATCTAAGAGCTAACTATACTGTATTTATAACAATTAGTCATAATAATTGAATTGATAAAGTTATTTGTTTATAATATAAAGTTAGGTGATTATTAGGTGATATGAAATGAATGGTGTAGATTAAAGTGTGAATTATTGTTGAATAATTGAATTGATTTGTTTATAATATAAAGTTAGGTGATTATTAGGTGATATGAAATGAATGGTGTAGATTAAAGTGTGAATTATTGTTGAATAATTAAATTGATTTGTTTATAATATAAAGTTAGGTGATTATTAGGTGATATGAAATGAATGGTGTAGATTAAAGATAATATAATATTTGAAATGGATGGTGTAGATTAAAAGATGATCTTTAAATGAATGGTTTAGATTAAATGAATGATAAGATTTTTGGCTATAAATAGAAGCCTTAACTTAAGGATTTTTCATAAACTTCCTTACTTGTTCTTTCTTTCTCTCTCTAAATACTTCTTGTGAAAGTTCTCTCCAAGTGTGCTTAAGTCATCTTGAGTATTTGTGAAGATCTATAAGTATACGTGTACTGTTCAAGTTAATCAACCTCATTTAAATCAATATCCAGTCACGTGTTGAGGTAAGGGATACCATCTTTTTCATCTTCCATTATTCAAACATACTATGGTAAGGGATTATCATTATTTGATTCTCGATAATAATATTGTTTCTTCCTTACTCATAAGACGTGCCTTTTATTTCCATGTATTAAATTGTGGGAATAACCTTACGGAGCGGATTGCCGCCTGTTTGGTGAGTAACTCTTTGTACTCAAATTCTATTAAATTGTGGGAATAACCTTACGGAGCGGATTGCCGCCTGTTGGTGAATAACCCTTTGTATTAATTTCCTTCACCTTTTGTTAATCAAACCTGCTACGGTAAGGGATATTATTTTTTTTCATACTCCTAAATCGAAATTTATTATGGAACTATTGCTTCTATAATTCCTGAAAATATTATATGTTCCATAATAGTTGAACTTCATTATTTCAACTGAACCTTCCTATTTACGTGAACCTTTCTATTGAATTGTAACCGTTATTCTGAACTGTGGATCTTGAATATCATTTTTAAATTTCACTCCACATCATGTTGACAATTTGGACATTATTTGAATCTGTACAAAGTAAACTTCCGATACTTATTGTTATCCTATTTCTTCTGTTCATCATTTATATCATTCTAATCATCCAAAAATCAAGCTGTTGTGAATATCTGTGGCCGGGGGCACAGATGTGATATATTTGTTGAACAGATGATAGGTTAAAGGCGATATAATAGGTTAAAGGCGATACATCTGTTCGGTGTCTTTTATGGCACGTGGTGAATGTTCTCTTTGGCCCGTAGTGCAAAGATGAACTGTTGTTTGGTATGATTATGACCAAAGGCTGAATCTGGTATAATCATGACCGTTGGTGCTATATTGAATATCTTTGGCCCGTAGTGCAAAGATGAACTGTTGATGTGCATGATTATGATCAGGAACTGTGAATTTATATTATCATGACTAATGGTATTTCAGATGATAAAAGTTGATGATGTTTTTACGAAAAAGAGAAGTGAGTGGACATTATAGTCTGCATTATTCTTCTAATAGATTGCTCATTCCGCTGCTATTATTGATCTGAACATTGTTTAAGAATTTAACTACAGTTTTTGATATAAACCTTGTAGTCTATTGTATTCTATCAAGAACTCAACTGTTGAAGGCTAATGATAATTTATTCGTCATTATCTTAGTCATGATATTTCTTACTGGGCTATTTGAGCTCACCCTTTCTTTTGTTCCATTGTTTTTCAACAGGAGATGAAAACATAACAGGGTCTAGCCGGGGAATGGAGTGAGGGTCCGAGGAATAGTTATCATAGTCTTCACGTTTTGTAAAATAGTGTGGTGATAGAGCTAAATTATACGATATTTTTATGCCCTAATACTTAGTTTTTATATTTATTGTGTGCTTAAATGTTTAATTATTTAGCATATTGTGATTTTAATAGGTTTTATAGGATTTTAGTTAATTTATGTTAATTTAGGTAATTTTATAGTATTTTTATATTTCTTTTTATTTATGTGTTTTTATGTATTTTTAGTATTTTAGGTGTTTTATTTATTATTATGTGTTTTTAGGATTTTTAGTATTTTTATATTATTTTTATTTATTTTTATATTTTATTTTGTAGGAAAAATAAAGCTTGGGGGCAAATCTGTAAATCTGACAAAAGTCTGATGGCAAAACTGTAATAAACCAACACTGATGGCATTATCGTAAATAAGAAGAAAAGACGCGGTGGGGCATAATGGTAATTAACCGGAAAACCGACCGACCGCGCAATGCGCGCATAAGGGTGAATCAGCGCGGAAGTGAAACGACGCCGTTTTGGCGATTGGAAGGAAACGGACGCCGCGCAATGCGCGGACATGTAATTTTGTTAAAGGCGCGTGACATACACGCGCCAGCGAGAAAAGAAAGGGACAGGTGTCAGCGCGTTTTAGCGAGGGTTGACCGGGTCAAAGGCTTGTTTGGCTTACACAGAATTGCTGGAAACAGGATTATTTCGGATTTTTGCTACTTTTTGACTCCAAATTGGATTTTTATTCCAACTAGGGTTAGGATAATAATTATTTTTCTTTTTCTTTTATTTTTAATTGTAAATCCTATTAGGGTTTGGACAAGTTAGAGGCCTATAAATAGAGGGCCAAGCTCTCTCATTATTCATTGTAAGCTTTTATGAGTTCTTTCTTCTACATTCTTGGAGATAGCTTTTCAACTCTTGAAGATTATTTTGAAGAATGTCAGGCTAAGCTTTTATTTTCAGTTCTAAAGGGATGTTGAACCTTATTTTTAATTAATGTTTTAATTGAGTTTTATTATTTATTCCTTCATGCATGAGATTTATTCTTGATAATCTGTTTTAATTGTTTTATGATATTTGCTTGATTAATTTGATAATGGCCTGTTAGATTAATCAATAATTTATCATATGCTAGATTAAGATTTGATATTAAGCAAACGATATTTTATCTGATCATAAGTAGCAATTAATAATATTTGATTGTGGACAAACTTTTGAATATTATTATGATTATCAAGATGGCAAGTTAAATGGTCCGCGATGTTGAGATTGTTGCTTGGAATAATCTAATTCTCTAATTTTTAATGCAACTGTTATATTAAATCTAGACTGATAGTTCTAGGTTGTATGATAGTTAGGGTCTTTTGTGAGCGATTGCTGCATTAGATTTATAATTTAAGGAGGATTTCGGGTAGCTTGGCGATTGTCGGTTATCTAGGATTATTAATTTCAATTGAAGGAAAAGATAATAATAACTTGATTAATTTGTTGATTAAAAGAAGGGGATACTGAACTAAGGAACTGAAGTTTGTTTTAATTGATTTTTCTCATATTTATTTATTATTCAGTTTTATTTATTTGTTTAAATTTTAAATTAGTTAATTAATAATTTCAAAACCCCCATTTAATTAGATATTTTTGAAAACATTAGATTTATTAAAACAATTCACTCTCTGTGGGTTCGACTCTTACTTTCACTACTACATTAATATTTTTAAAAGTAAGAATTTATTTTTGGTTGCTTTAATTAACTATTTAATTTATTTACTTATTTATTTTTCTTTGTTTTGTAGTGTATGACCCGATCCTCTCAATTTGGTGAATTGAATTTTGATCCAGAGATCGAGAGAACTGCAAGAAGATTAAGAAAAGAGACTCGTCAAGCTAAGAGAACAGTTGAGGACCAAGCTTTCATATCATCACCAGGCCTTAACGTTGCACTTGAACTCTATTCCAACAGTTCCCCTAGCGATTCCGAAGAAGAGAAGATGGCTAACAACAACAGGACTTTAAAGGAGTTGGCTACTCCTAATTTAAATCAACAGCCATTGTGTATTGAGTATCCTAATTTAGATGCTTCTTTTGAACTTAAATCTGGTCTAATTCATCTTTTGCCTACTTTTCGTGGTCTTACAGGTGAAGATCCATACAAGCATCTAAAGGAGTTCCATGTGGTATGTTCAACCATGAAACCACAAGGAGTCAATGAAGAACACATCAAGCTGAGAGCATTCCCGTTCTCCTTAACAGACCTAGCAAAGGATTGGCTGTACTTTCTCCCTTCAGGTTCAATACAATCATGGAGTGACATGCAAAGGCTATTCTTAGAGAAATACTTTCCTGCTTCAAGAGTTGCCAACATAAGGAAGGAGATATGCGCCATCCGACAGTACAATGGAGAGACTCTATACGAGTATTGGGAAAGGTTCAAGAAGCTGTGCTCCAGTTGTCCACTACACCAAATCGATGAACAACATCTTATCCAATATTTTTATGAAGGATTATTGCCAATGGATAGATGTATGATCGATGCTGCAAGTGGTGGAGCACTCGTTGACAAGACTCCCGACGCTGCAAAGAACTTAATTGCAAATATGGCAGCTAACTCACAGCAGTATGGAACTAGGGTGGATCACTCACCGAAGAGGGTCAATGAGTATTGAGCAACAATTGTCGGATTTAACTGCTTTAGTTTTGAAGATGTCCACGGGAAATACACCACCTGTTGCAAAGAGTTGTGGGATTTGCTCATCATCGAATCATTCTACAGATGCTTGCCCCACATTACAAGAGGATGACACCACACAACAATCCAACGCAATAGGGAACTTCCAAGGACAACCTCAACGCCGATATGATCCCTATTCTAATACATACAATCCAGGATGGAGGGATCATCCCAATCTGAGCTACGGAGGAAATAGACCACCACCACCGCAACAAAATGCCTTTCCGAATAGGCAGCACGGTTTCCAACCAGCTCAACAACAGTACCCACCTCGACAAGTACCACCTGCAAATTCTGGGACATCTTTGGAGGATATGTTCAAAGCCTTTATGAACCAAACCCAACAGTTTCAACAAGATACAAGGGCTTCCATTCACAATCTAGAGAGTCAGATAAGTCAGTTGGCTACAACCGTTGGTCAATTGGATTCTCAAGGCTCAGGAAAATTACCTTCACAAACCATTATAAATCCTAGAGAAAATGCAAGTGCTATTACGTTAAGGAGTGGAACACAGCTGGACACACCAAGCGCTACTGTTGAATTTAATGAGGATAAGGCTAAGGAAGAAGCAGAACTTTCAAAGGTAATCTCTAACCCTCATATTCAACTTAAGTCTAATCCTTTACCTTTTCCTCCCAGGAATCTTAGAACTTCAAAGAAGGATGAGCAAGATAAGGAGATTCTAGAGACCTTCAGGAAGGTAGAAGTTAACATTCCTCTATTAGACGCAATCAAGCAAGTTCCAAGGTATGCCAAATTTTTGAAAGAATTATGCACTAATAAGAGGAAATTAAAAGACGATGAAAAAGTGACGGTCGGAGAGAACGTGTCAGCGGTCCTCCAAAGAAAGATGCCCCCAAAATGTAAGGATCCGGGTATGTTCACAATTCCATGCAAAATAGGTAATACCAGATTTGAGAAAGCCATGCTAGATTTAGGAGCTTCAATCAATGTCATGCCATTATCTATTTATGCTTCTTTAAATCTAGGACCTTTGAAAAATACTGGTGTTATTATTCAATTGGCTGACCGTACTAACACTTATCCCGAAGGGGTAATTGAGGATGTGTTGGTGCAGGTCAATGAGCTTATATTTCCTGCAGATTTTTACATCGTGGATATGGAAGATGATACATCTCCAAATCCCGCCCATATACTGTTAGGGAGGCCATTTTTGAAGACAGCAAGAACCATGATTGATGTGCACAATGGAACCTTGACCATGGAGTTCGATGGCGAGAAAATTCAGTTCAATATCTATGAGGCCATGATGTATCCTAGCGATGTCAATTCTATTTTTGCTATTAACGTCATTGATTCACTAATGCAGGATTCATTCGATCAAGTGCATAAGGATAGCTTGGAGGTTGCCCTCACAAAGAGTTTGGAGGTGAACCAAGAGGAGGAGATTGAGCGAACACAAGAATTGAAAGAGACAATAGCTGCTTTGCATTCATTGCCTAAAATTTCAGCTAAGTATACAGTTTCATCTATTCAATTACCTTTAACTCATCAAAAACTGTTACCTTCTGTTGTGCAGGCACCCACATTGGAATTGAAGCCGTTACCGACACATTTGAAGTATGCATACCTAGGGAAGGAGGACACCCTGCCAGTGATCATTGCCAACAATCTAACCAAAGTTCAAGAAGATAAACTGCTTCGCGTCTTGAGGGACCACATCACAGTCTTTGGTTGGACTATCGCAGACATCAAAGGCATAAGCCCGGCTGTGTGTATGCATCGGATACTTTTGGAGGAAGGAGCTAAACCAAAAAGAGAGGCTCAAAGAAGATTGAATCCACCCATGATGGAGGTAGTGAAAAAAGAGGTGATCAAATTGCTCGATGCAGGTATTATCTATCCTATCTCTGATAGTCAATGGGTAAGTCCAGTACAGGTAGTTCCAAAGAAATCTGGTATAACTGTTGTTAAGAATGATAATAATGAGTTAGTGTCCACACGGATGCAAACAGGGTGGAGAGTGTGTATCGATTATAGGAAATTAAATGCTGTAACTAGAAAGGATCACTTCCCTCTCCCCTTTATTGATCAAATGTTGGAAAGATTAGCTGGCCACACTTATTATTACTTTTTAGATGGTTTTTCAGGTTATAACCAAATTGTGATAGCACCAGAAGACCAAGAAAAGACCACTTTCACATGTCCATTCGGTACATTTGCCTATCGAAGGATGTCTTTTGGATTGTGCAATGCACCAGGTACTTTCCAAAGATGTATGGTGAGTCTATTTTCTGATCTTCTTGAGAAATGTATTGAAGTTTTTATGGATGATTTCACAATTCATGGTGATTCTTTGGATGCATGCTTAGACAATTTAACTCGTGTACTCGACAGATGTTTAGAAACTAATCTTGTTCTTAATTGGGAAAAATGTCATTTTATGGTAGAACAAGGTATAGTACTTGGTCATGTAGTCTCAGCTAGAGGATTAGAAGTCGATAGAGCTAAGATAGACATTATTTCTGCTTTGCCTTATCCTGCCAGTGTGTAGGCGATCCGTTCTTTTCTAGGTCATGCAGGATTCTATCGTAGATTTATCAAGGACTTCTCAAAGATAGCCCTACCACTGTGCGAATTACTGAAAAAGGATGTGCAATTCCAATTCAATGACGATTGCAAGGAGGCGTTTAACAAGTTGAAGAGATTATTAACCTCTGCACCAGTCATACAGCCACCAGATTGGAACTTGCCATTTGAGATCATGTGTGATGCTAGCAACTATGCCGTAGGAGCTGTCTTGGGCCAACGAGTGAACAAAGCTGTGCATGCCATCTACTATGCTTCCCGAACTTTGAACGCTGCTCAGATTAACTACTCAACAACGGAAAAAGAATTACTCTCCGTTATTTTTGCTTTAGAAAAATTCAGATCTTATCTTCTTGGCACTAAAGTTGTAGTTTATTCTGACCATGCAGCTCTCAGGTACCTGTTAACCAAGAAGGATTCAAAACCGAGGATTATCAGATGGATCCTACTACTCCAAGAATTCGACTTGGAAATCAAAGATAAGAAAGGAGCAGAAAACTTGGTGGCAGACCATTTGAGCAGGCTGATTAAGGAGGAAGACTCTCTACCATTACAAGATTCTTTTCCAGACGAACATCTCCTTTCCATTGAAAATTCGGTACCCTGGTATGCAAATCTCGTTAATTATTTGGTTAGTGTTTACATGCCTAGTGAGTTTTCTAAACTCCAAAAAGAAAAGCTAAAACGAGATGCGAAATATTATGCGTGGGATGATCCGTACTTGTGGAAATTTTGTTCTGATCAGGTAATTAGAAGGTGTGTGCCTGATAGTGAGTTTTTGTCTATTCTTACTTTTTGTCACTCTTATGCGTGTGGAGGACATTTCGGACCTAAAAGAACAGCCCATAAAGTTTTAGAATCTGGTTTCTTTTGGCCAACTATTTTTAAAGATTCTTATCTGTTTTGTAAATCATGTGCAAATTGTCAAAGAACGGGTAATATTTCAAGTAGGAATTAAATGCCACAAACTCCTATCTTAATTGTTGAAATTTTTGATGTTTGGGGTATTGATTTTATGGGACCATTTCCTGCTTCTTATGGTAATGTTTACATTCTTTTGGCTGTTGACTATGTTTCAAAATGGGTGGAAGCTAAAGCCACTAAAACTGACGATTCTAAAGTTGTTGCAGATTTTATCAAGTCTAACATCTTTGTCAGGTTTGGAACTCCAAGGGCTATTATCAGCGACAAAGGAACTCATTTCTGCAATAGGATGCTAGCGGCTCTGCTTAAGAAGTACAATGTTATACATAGAGTCTCTACAGCCTATCACCCACAAAGCAATGGTCAAGCTGAAGTGTCCAACCGTGAAGTCAAGTCCATTTTAGAAAAGGTTGTCAAGCCAAATAGAAAGGATTGGAGTCTGAAATTAGAAGATGCACTATGGGCGTATAGGACAGCATTTAAAACTCCTATAGGGATGTCACCATATAGGATTGTGTTCGGCAAGTCATGTCATCTGCCAGTGGAACTAGAACACAAAGCTTTTTGGGCGATCAAGCAGTGCAATATGAGCCTAGATCAAGCAGGAGAGCACAGGAAATTGCAATTACAAGAGCTTGAAGAACTCCGAAATGAAGCATATGAAAGCTCGAAATTGTATAAAGAAAAGACAAAGGCGTTCCACGATAAGAAAATTTTAAGGAAAACCTTTACAGTGGGTCAACAAGTCCTCCTATACAATTCCCGATTGAAATCATTTCCAGGTAAACTTCGTTCTCGATGGGAAGGTCCATTTATTGTTGTTAATATTTTTCTTCATGGTGCAGTAGAAATTCATAATCCGAGTACTGGAAAAATATTCAAAGTGAACGGCCATCGACTCAAACCATTCTATGACGGTCATCAAGTGGAAAACATGGAGATCCTGACGTTGACGGATCCAGTTTACCAAGATTGAGAGCAGAAAATGGTCGAGCCAATGACAATAAACAAAGGCGCTGCTTGGGAGGCAACCCAAGAAATCAGATTTGCATTTCTTTTCCCTTTTTCTTTTTATAGTTGTTTGTTCTTGTTTCTTTGCATTATAGTTTACATTAGGGACAATGTAAATTTTAAGTGTGGGGGAAGGGATTTAGGATTTTTGTTTTTATTTTTATTATTTTTAGGTCTTATTTTAAAAAAAATTTATTTAGGAAATTTTAAAATTTTGAAATTTTGAATTTTGTGGGTATATTCACTGCAAACCCTCACGAGACAAAACTCGTCCACTTGGGGTAACCTTGGGGTTTAAAGGCTTGTTGCACGTGCTAAGTGTAACCGTGTTTCCTACGAAAATGGGGTAGTTTTTTTATTTTATTTTTAGGATGAGTCACTTGAGCAATAAATTAATTAAATTTTAATTTTTAGCCAATGATAAATTTTGATTTTTTATTTAATAACTCTTGAAAAAATGATAAATTTTTGCTTAGTTTGAATTTTTGACTTTTTATTGATTATTACTTTGTTTAAGATCTTTAAAAATTTTATGCACTTATATCCATTTGTTTGAGCTAGTTTTAATTTAGAGAAAGTTTAAATGGGTAAATGCTTATTAAAGATATTTTTGAACTCTATATCTTATTTGATCATTAGTTAAAGTGAAATATAAGACAAAATATAATTTGGAGAAGATGATTTAGGTACTTTTCTAGGATTGTTAAATTGAGAAGAATTCTTGTGGTGGGTTGAGATGGAGCGTAAAACGCACTCACTCGTAAACACATGAAAAGCGAGATGGAGCGTAAAACGCACTCGCTGGTGAGATGGAGCATAAAATGCACTCACCGTGAAAAAAAAGAAAAAGAAAATGGGAAGGAGCATAAAATGCACCCATTAAAAGAAAAAAATTGAAAAAATATATATATTTGAAAAACTTGATATTGATAATCCTAGTGTGCTTTATTAATTAAAAACCTTTTGATCTTCTGATTTATATTTGTCTGTATTAGCTGAAAGTGATGAGAAAAATAAATATATTGAGTTTTGTTGTATGTCTTTTATAAGGTAATTAATAACCTAAACTTATCTAAGTTTTAATTAGTTTGATATATTTGGATACACACACACACAAAAGATCTTGAGTAGAGTAAGATTAATAAATATGTTAAAGTTCTAGATTTTGCATGATTTTGAAACTTTCTTTGAGTTATCATTTAAAAAATCCTTGAGGCTGATGTTAAAATTTATATTGATCTGTTGCTCAAGTAAGTTGTTTGGTTATTAGATTTATTTTTATAGTTTTTTTTTTGTTTTGCCCGAGGACAAGCAAAAAGCTAAGTGTGGGGGTATTTGATAGAGCTAAATTATACGATATTTTTATGCCCTAATACTTAGTTTTTATATTTATTGTGTGCTTAAATGTTTAATTATTTAGCATATTGTGATTTTAATAGGTTTTATAGGATTTTAGTTAATTTATGTTAATTTAGGTAATTTTATATTTCTTTTTATTTATGTGTTTTTATGTATTTTTAGTATTTTAGGTGTTTTATTTATTATTATGTGTTTTTAGGATTTTTAGTATTTTTATATTATTTTTATTTATTTTTATATTTTATTTTGTAGGAAAAATAAAGCTTGGGGGCAAATCTGTAAATCTGGCAAAAGTCTGATGGCAAAACTGTAATAAACCAACACTGATGGCATTATCGTAAATAAGAAGAAAAGACGCGGAGGGGCATAATGGTAATTAACCGGAAAACCGACCGACCGCGCAATGCGCGCATAAGGGTGAATCAGCGCGGAAGTGAAACGACGCCGTTTTGGCGATTGGAAGGAAACGGACGCCGCGCAATGCGCGGACATGTAATTTTGTTAAAGGCGCGTGACATACACGCGCCAGCGAGAAAAGAAAGGGACAGGTGTCAGCGCGTTTTAGCGAGGGTTGACCGGGTCAAAGGCTTGTTTGGCTTACACAGAATTGCTGGAAACGAGATTATTTCGGATTTTTGCTACTTTTTGACTCCAAATTGGATTTTTATTCCAACTAGGGTTAGGATAATAATTATTTTTCTTTTTCTTTTATTTTTAATTGTAAATCCTATTAGGGTTTGGACAAGTTAGAGGCCTATAAATAGAGGGTCAAGCTCTCTCATTATTCATTGTAAGCTTTTAGGAGTTCTTTCTTCTACATTCTTGGAGAGAGCTTTTCAACTCTTGAAGATTATTTTGAAGAATGTCAGGCTAAGTTTTTATTTTCAGTTCTAAAGGGATGTTGAACCTTATTTTTAATTAATGTTTTAATTGAGTTTTATTATTTATTCCTTCATGCATGAGATTTATTCTTGATAATCTGTTTTAATTATTTTATGATATTTGCTTGATTAATTTGATAATGGCCTGTTAGATTAATCAATAATTTATCATATGCTAGATTAAGATTTGATATTAAGCAAACGATATTTTATCTGATCATAAGTAGCAATTAATAATATTTGATTGTGGACAAACTTTTGAATATTATTATGATTATCAAGATGGCAAGTTAAATGGTCCGCGATGTTGAGATTGTTGCTTGGAATAATCTAATTCTCTAATTTTTAATGCAACTGTTATATTAAATCTAGACTGATAGTTCTAGGTTGTATGATAGTTAGGGTCTTTTGTGAGCGATTGCTGCATTAGATTTATAATTTAAGGAGGATTTCGGGTAGCTTGGCGATTGTCGGTTATCTAGGATTATTAATTTCAATTGAAGGAAAAGATAATAATAACTTGATTAATTTGTTGATTAAAAGAAGGGGATACTGAACTAAGGAACTGAAGTTTGTTTTAATTGATTTTTCTCATATTTATTTATTATTCAGTTTTATTTATTTGTTTAAATTTTAAATTAGTTAATTAATAATTTCAAAACCCCCATTTAATTAGATATTTTTGAAAACATTAGATTTATTAAAACAATTCACTCTCTGTGGGTTCGACTCTTACTTTCACTACTACATTAATATTTTTAAAAGTAAGAATTTATTTTTGGTTGCTTGCGACAGCTTCCCATGTGGCAATAATAGTGAAGACTTAGTTGTGTATTATTATACACTGTATTGTTGTACGTTGTGCTTTGTTGTAGTCTTTTGACGACTCAAGTTTGGGCTGTGTGGGCCCAGATTTGGGGGCATCACAGTTGGCATCAGAGCTTAGGGATATGGTCTTTAATGGAGATCTGGGGTTAGAACTAGGAGGGGAGAGACGAATAGAATCAATCACTAGTGTGTCCTACCTAAATTAGATTTTTTTTATCTAATGAATCGATTTGAATGTAGGAACATGAAGAGATGAGTCAGTTTATTTGAACTAACATTTATTTTGTGACCACAGTTAAGTATGGCATCTGGAAATCAGGAGGTTAACTATGAAATTACCGAAACAAATGTAGCTGCAGAACAAGAGGTGACGAATAATCTTCTTACAAACTCAGAGTTGAATCATTTGCCTAAGGCAAAAATTATGCGTGTTCTATCCAGTAAGGATGAAGGTGAAAGCTCTGCTACAGTCGTTCCAGATCCATTCTTAGAAGCAATTAAAGGAAGTAACGAACTTGCGGAAATTATTGCCTTTAATTTACTCACTAATTGGGAGAGTGATATCACCTGGTTATGCTCTATAACAAAGGATCAGAATATATGGACTTTTCATATTAGTCTTTGGGATTTATGGTGTTCCAGCTATGATTTTCAAGATTATTTAAAAATGATGTTTCTATACTTTTGGGCGTTACAATTTAGAGGAATTCAGGTTAAGTTAGTCACTATCGTGGAAACTGCAGTCTATCGAAAATACTATTTTAATGGAAATCATTGGTACCTTACTACTGATGAAGTTGATGAACCCGAGAAACAGTTTGCTAGAAAATTATTCAGTGGTATTCCCATGGTTGAAATACGTGAAGATCCGAATGAAGTATTCGGGATTCGATTTGACGATAACAGTCAAGAAACCGAATGAGGTGATAACCGGTAAGCTATTCATAAATTCTCGTGAAGTCTATGCCATATTAGATACTGGCTCTATCCACTCCTTTATCTCACCTATATGTACTCAACGTTTAAATTTGACTATTGAAAACTTAAATCTTGTCTTATCAGTTGAAACCTCATTGGGAGAAATACCTATTACATTTACTATCTATAAATCTTGCCTAAGTTCAAATCAACAACCTCACATTACCTGTTGACCTTATTTCTTTGGAGATGCGTGAATTTGATGTGATTTTAGGAATTGATTGGTTGACTACCCATCATGCTAAAATTGATTGTTTTCATAAGATTATTAGTTTTCATATTCCTAATCAACCTGTCATGCAAATTCAAGCAACTAAACCATTGAAATCTATAACTGTTATTTCTAGCCATAAAGCCATTCGTTTATTGAAAAACGGATGTCAAGCCTTTTTAGCTCATGTCACTGATTTGAACAAAAATACGTCAAACTTGAATGATATTCCCATTGTTAATGAATTTCTTGACGTTTTTCCTGAAGAACTTCCCGGCTTACCCCCAAACCGTGAAATTGAATTTTATATTGATCTTGAACCCGGTACCAAGCCCATTTCCAAAGCTCCATACCGAATGGCTCCCATTGAACTTCAAGAGTTAAAAGTCCAACTACAGGAATTGTTGGATACCGGTTTCATTCGTCCGAGTGCATCACCTTGGGGTGCTCCTGTTCTATTTGTGAAGAAGAAAGACGGGAGTATGAGATTGTGCATTGACTACCGAGAATTGAACCATGTCACCATCAAGAACAGGTACCCGTTACCTCAGATTGATGACATGTTTGATCAATTGCAAGACGCTCAACATTTCTCAAAGATTGATCTCCATTCTGGATATCATCAGTTAAAGGTTAAAGCTGAGGACATTCCAAAGACTGCTTTCAGAACTCGTTATGGGCATTATGAGTTCTTAGTCATGCCTTTTGGACTAACTAATGCTCCTGCAGCTTTCATGGACATGATGAACCGGATATTCAAGGAACATTTGGATCATTTTGTGGTTGTCTTTATTGATGACATCCTCATATACTCCAAGAGTCGCGAGGATCATGAACAACATCTGAGATTGATACTACAAAAGCTCCGTGAAAACAAATTATATGCCAAGTTGAAGAAATGTGAGTTCTGGCTTGAGGAGGTCACGTTTCTCGGGCATGTGATTTCTAGTCAAGGAATATCAGTCAATCCTGCGAAGATTGAAACGGTACTAAATTGGGAACAACCCAAAACAGTAACCGAAGTCCGAAGTTTTTTGGGTCTAGCTGGTTATTATCGGAGATTCGTAGAAGGATTTTCTCGAATCGCCACTCCATTAACGCAGCTTACTCGGAAAAGCACAAAATTCATATGGAGCGAGGAATGCGAGAAAAGTTTCCAAGAACTCAAGAAGAGACTAGTTTCAGCTCCTGTTCTGACCATACCATCAGGATCAGGAGAATTTGTTATCTACAGCGATGCTTCTGGCAAAGGTCTAGGCTGTGTCCTTATGCAACATGGAAAGGTTATAGCCTACGTCTCTCGACAACTCAAAGATTATGAGAAAAATTATCCTACTCATGATCTAGAGTTGGCAGCAGTCGTTTTCGCGTTGAAGATCTGGAGACACTACTTGTACGGAGAAAAAGTGGATATCTATACGGATCATAAAAGTCTCAAGTATTTCTTCACCCAGAAGGAACTCAACATGCGACAACGACGTTGGCTTGAGCTGTTAAAGGATTATGACCACACAATCCAGTATCACCCGGGAAAGGCGAACGTTGTAGCTGACACTTTAAGCAGAAAATCTTATACAAGTACAAGTGCACTGCTGACAACACAAAAGTGTATTTTGTACGACTTGCAAAAGATGGAGATAGAGCTAAAGACACCAGGGACCCACTCGAAGATTGCTCACGTGCGAGTAGAACCAACTTTAATCGATAAAATTAAAGCTGCTCAAGCTACCGATCCGGAACTGATAAACATGATAAAGAAAGTACAAGAATGTGTCATTCCCGAAGCAAGAATCGACGAGAAAGGAATACTTCGAGTCAACTCTCGACTCTGTGTTCCTAACGATCTTGAATTAAAGCATAAAATCATGATGGAGGCACACAACACGCCGTTTGCAATCCACCCAGGAGGTACCAAGATGTATCGAGATCTTCGACATACATTTTGGTGGAACAATATGAAAAGAGAGATTGCGGAGTTTATCTCAAGGTGCCTAACTTGTCAACATGTCAAGGCAGAGCATCAAGTTCCTAAAGGTCCATTACAATCACTTGAAGTTCCCGAATGGAAGTGGGAACACATCAATATGGACTTCGTGACGGGTCTTCCAAAAGTTTCTCAAGGCTTAGATGCAATTTGGGTGATCGTAGATAGATTGACCAAATCTGCTCATTTCTTGCCTATACGAGAAAACTTTTCACTTGAACGTCTTGCCGGTATGAACATAAATGAGATCTTGAGATTGCATGACATGCCAGTTTCCATAGTTTCTGATCGAGATCCTAGATTCACTTCACGCTTTTGGATCAGTCTACAAAAAGCTATGGGCACTGAACTACGTTTTAGTTCTGCATACCATCCTCAAACGGACGGACAATCGGAAAGGACGATCCAGACCCTCGAAGATCTTTTGAGACTTTGTGTATTAGACTTCAAAGGAAGTTGGGATAAGTACTTGCCGTTGGTGGAATTTTCTTACAACAACAGTTACCAAGCAAGCATAGGCATGGCTCCATTCGAGGCATTGTATGGAAGGAAGTGTCGCTCTCCAATATGTTGGAATGAGGTAGGAGAAGCAAAATTGTTGGGATCCGAGTTGGTACGCTTGACGACCGAAAAGATCCAAATGATCCGACAACGAATACAGACCGCACAAGCACGACAAAAGAGTTATGCTGATCTTCATCGGAGAGACGAAAGTTTCAACGTCGGAGATCATGTATTCTTACGTGTTTCTCTATGGAAAGGGGTTACGAGAATCGGAAAGAGAGGAAAGCTCAACCCTCGATTTATTGGCCCATTTGAAATCCTCGATCGAATAGGAACCGTAGCCTACAGACTAGCCCTACCACCAAGTATGTCTCGCATCCATAACGTTTTTCACATATCTATGTTACGTAAATATGTGAAGGACCCAAACCACGTCATTGAGTTAGAACCAGACGTTATAGCAGATGATTTAACATACGAGGAGGTACCTGTTAAGATCCT
This sequence comes from Hedera helix, assembly GCA_947179155.2. Lineage (NCBI taxonomy): Eukaryota > Viridiplantae > Streptophyta > Magnoliopsida > Apiales > Araliaceae > Hedera > Hedera helix. Next base: position 43,792,954 of record OX359265.1, on the reverse strand, counting down.
GGATAAGAAGGAGCAGATCCTACGCTCAAAGGTTATACCTCAAGTTAAGGTTTTATGGAGGAACCAAGATACTGAGGAAATGACCTGGGAGCTAGAATCTGAGATGAAATCTAAGTATCCTTACCTCTTCGATATGTCAGGTACGTCAATTTCGGGGACGAAATTTCATAAGGAGGGGAGGTTGTAAGACCCCGAATTTTATGAAATACAAAATTTAATTTTTCTTCATATATATATTTTTTGAAACAGTAAGTGGTTAAATCGATCAAGTTAAAAGTTAAGGATGTTATCTGCAAATTTTATTTTGTCGGACAATATTCGCTTTGTCGGGGAATATTCGTTTGGTCAGGGAATATTCGTGTCGTACGACGGCGCCGAAATAACAAATTATTGGTGGACCCCACAACGGAATATTTGTCGGATATAGAAAACGACAGAAATAATCTTTTTAAATAAAAATAGTCAACGGAACTGTTAAAATACCGGTGATAAAAGAATAGTAGCATACGGTAGTTTTTGGTATTTTTTGTAGCACACGGTACTCTACAGTAACACACGGTATTGCATAGTGTCTCATATTATTGGTCTGATAATTGACACCGTAACTGTTACGCATCATTTCATCGATAATTGTCACTGCATAATATTTTATATTATCAATTCAATAATTGTTGTTACACAGTATTTTGCATTATTGATTTAATAATTGTCATTACACTGTATTTTATATCATTGAGTCAATAATTGTTGTTGCACTGTTTTTAAAATTATTGAACCTAATAATTATCACAGTAACATATGCACAGTAATTCACATTATTGAATCAATAATTGTCATTACACAGTAACGTATGCTTTCTTTTACATTATTGTTATCTCTATTATGATGTTATTTAAACAGTTGTATTTCATTAATTTATTGACTTGATATCTAAGAGCTAACTATACTGTATTTATAACAATTAGTCATAATAATTGAATTGATAAAGTTATTTGTTTATAATATAAAGTTAGGTGATTATTAGGTGATATGAAATGAATGGTGTAGATTAAAGTGTGAATTATTGTTGAATAATTGAATTGATTTGTTTATAATATAAAGTTAGGTGATTATTAGGTGATATGAAATGAATGGTGTAGATTAAAGTGTGAATTATTGTTGAATAATTAAATTGATTTGTTTATAATATAAAGTTAGGTGATTATTAGGTGATATGAAATGAATGGTGTAGATTAAAGATAATATAATATTTGAAATGGATGGTGTAGATTAAAAGATGATCTTTAAATGAATGGTTTAGATTAAATGAATGATAAGATTTTTGGCTATAAATAGAAGCCTTAACTTAAGGATTTTTCATAAACTTCCTTACTTGTTCTTTCTTTCTCTCTCTAAATACTTCTTGTGAAAGTTCTCTCTAAGTGTGCTTAAGTCATCTTGAGTATTTGTGAAGATCTATAAGTATACGTGTACTGTTCAAGTTAATCAACCTCATTTAAATCAATATCCAGTCACGTGTTGAGGTAAGGGATACCATCTTTTTCATCTTCCATTATTCAAACATACTATGGTAAGAGATTATCATTATTTGATTCTCGATAATAATATTGTTTCTTCCTTACTCATAAGACGTGCCTTTTATTTCCATGTATTAAATTGTGGGAATAACCTTACGGAGCGGATTGCCGCCTGTTGGTGAATAACCTTTCGTATTCATTCATTATTAATCTCTGAGAATAACCTTACGGAGCGGATTGCCGCCTGTTTGGTGAATAACTCTTTGTACTCAAATTCTATTAAATTGTGGGAATAACCTTACGGAGCGGATTGCCGCCTGTTGGTGAATAACCCTTTGTATTAATTTCCTTCACCTTTTGTTAATCAAACCTGCTACGGTAAGGGATATTATTTTCTTTCATACTCCTAAATCGAAATTTATTATGGAACTATTGCTTCTATAATTCCTGAAAATATTATATGTTCCATAATAGTTGAACTTCATTATTTCAACTGAACCTTCCTATTTACGTGAACCTTTCTATTGAATTGTAACCGTTATTCTGAACTGTGGATCTTGAATATCATTTTTAAATTTCACTCCACATCATGTTGACAATTTGGACATTATTTGAATCTGTACAAAGTAAACTTCCGATACTTATTGTTATCCTATTTCTTCTGTTCATCATTTATATCATTCTAATCATCCAAAAATCAAGCTGTTGTGAATATCTGTGGCCGGGGGCACAGATGTGATATATTTGTTGAACAGATGATAGGTTAAAGGCGATATAATAGGTTAAAGGCGATACATCTGTTCGGTGTCTTTTATGGCACGTGGTGAATGTTCTCTTTGGCCCGTAGTGCAAAGATGAACTGTTGTTTGGTATGATTATGACCAAAGGCTGAATCTGGTATAATCATGACCGTTGGTGCTATATTGAATATCTTTGGCCCGTAGTGCAAAGATGAACTGTTGATGTGCATGATTATGATCAGGAACTGTGAATTTATATTATCATAACTAATGGTATTTCAGATGATAAAAGTTGATGATGTTTTTACGAAAAAGAGAAGCGAGTGGACATTATAGTCTGCATTATTCTTCTAATAGATTGCTCATTCCGCTGCTATTATTGATCTGAACATTGTTTAAGAATTTAACTACAGTTTTTGATATAAACCTTGTAGTCTATTGTATTCTATCAAGAACTCAACTGTTGAAGGCTAATGATAATTTATTCGTCATTATCTTAGTCATGATATTTCTTACTGGGCTATTTGAGCTCACCCTTTCTTTTGTTCCATTGTTTTTCAACAGGAGATGAAAACATAACAGGGTCTAGCCGGGGAATGGAGTGAGGGTCCGAGGAATAGTTATCATAGTCTTCACGTTTTGTTAAATAGTGTGGCAATAATAGTGAAGACTTAGTTGTGTATTATTATATACTGTATTGTTGTACGTTGTGCTTTGTTGTAATAATTTTGTTGTAGTCTTTTGACGACTCAAGTTTGGGCTGTGTGGGCCCAGATTTGGGGGCGTCACACGTCATGTCTAGAATACTTTTTTCTGGGCGAGGTTCGGTTGAGGAGGCGTGGGAGAGGACGGTTCGGGTGGTTGAGGGGTTGGCAGGTTGGGGCTCTGTGTTCACCGGAGGGGGTCTGAGGGCGTGGTGAGCTGGTCTTATAGTTTGTTGGGGAGCAGGGTGGGAAGAGGATTCTGGTCCTGCGGTCGGTTCGGGAGCGGCTTTGATGGTCGATATAGGGTTAACTGCGAATGGTTGGTTTTTGTAAATTTCAACTACTGGTGCCAAAATAAAATAAAAGAGGGGAGATTAGATGAATACATTGTGTTAGTGCGAAGAATAAAGGAGAATTGAGTTCGGGAACTTACGTCTGTGGGAATGTAGCCATTTGTGGTCCGCCAAGAGGTTGATACTCCACGGTTCTTCGGGGATCTTCCTACAGAGGCGTTTGAACTTGTTTTTTCGCTCTTCGGTGATGGGGTCGACGGTTGGTTTCTCTAGGTTCCCCCATGGTGGAATCAGATGGGTGTCAGGGCAGGAGACGTAGAACCATTCTTTGTTCCATCCTTTGTTGCTTGAGGGCAGCTGCATCCATGCTTTCTGGCCTGGGAGTCTGTTTATGGTTCTGAACCCTGTCTCTTTGGATCGGGTTAGGCAAAAGATGTGGAAGAAGAAGTCGAGAGATGGGGTAATTTTGAGGTCGTGACAGTGGGCGATGAAGCATATGATATGGATATATGAGTTGGGGACTAATTGGGACAGACCTATTCTAATGAAGTCTAGGAGATCGGTAATGAAGGGATGGAGGGGAAATCGAACGCCGTTCCTTAAGACCTGGACTGGCACGGCGACCTTAGGAGTGGATGGACGCCAGTACAGTCGTTCTTCAGGCTTCGGTACAGTAAGGGAGTACTCGCCGGGGAAATGGAAATCTCTTTTGTATTGATGGAGGGTTTGTTTAGTGATTTTAGAGGGAGTGTTAGCGTGGCTGAATTCCTCTTCGTCATTGAACATTGCCCTTATTTCGGCTTCTTGCTGTTTTGTTATGGAGACGGTGGCAGAGGAGGAGGCGACAACAGTAGAGGAAGCCATGGATTCCGATAGAAGGACTTGGGTTTTGGGGGGTAGTGCTTAGATGAGTTTTGGAGTCTGTAATCGAGTGGGGGTGCCGATTAGACGAATCGGAGGATTTTTGATGCTATAGCAGGGGCGTTGTTGAAAGTTTTTGCTGATTGGACCTGTACGAGGAGAGAGGGGGGGATTTTGAAATGTTGTTGAAGATGAAGGGTTTCTATCGAAACAAGGGTTTTGTATCTTGGTTTTGGAGAACACGTGTGACTGATGTGAAAGGGTGGCAGTTGGGGGTTTGTTTGGCAACGGTTAGGTTTATGTATGATTAAAGGGGTGGTGTTATACTCTCCTAATTTTACCTTTTAAATTAGGAGAGTGGGGGGTAATGTTGGGATAGGATTTGTCCGACCCGGATATCGTCTGGGCTGGGTAAGAATGATGGGTTGGGTTCGTATTTTGGTTATGGATATTGTGGCATGGGGGTTCGACTGAGTTGGGCTCGGGGATGAGAGGCCCAGTTCTCGGTTGATAATTTCCGCACGGCTTGGGGTGATTGAGGTTTAGTCCTATTAGGAGTCCTTTTCCTGTTTTCGTGGAGGTCAGACATGTGATTAGGAAGGGTTTCTATGGACAACAAGGATAATCCAAATATGGTTTGGATTGGGATACCTCACTCCAATAAGGACTCTGGGAATGACATGCATTATAAATACAAGCCATTAGCTCCTGGATTATGGTACACACTCTTATATCTTACACAGAACTATAGTAATTCTAGCATTATTGTTCTCTATTGTTACGCTTTTGGCCTGCTACTTACTCTCACACCGGAGCATCCCCGGACGGCCCAAGCCGTCGCTATTGTTGGGGGTGACTAACGGTGTTGTGGTCGCATGTGCTCGTGCTTTGGTGATTTTCTACGTGCTTACAAAATCAGGCGTTAACAGTGAGAAAATTAAACGTACCTAATTCGAATAGATGAAGGCAAACATAGAGATCATCACCAGTGCGATGGTTATGTACATGATCGTTTTTGTGGTCCATTCAGTAGCTGTGAGAATATATAATGGAACAGAGTATTCGCCACCCCGCCTTAATTCAAGATTTTCAATTTCTGACAATACTCCATAGCTGGAGTTCAGGTTCAACCTTGCAACAGAAACATTTGATGACCAAATAACTATTTTTCCTTCATTTGTAAGCACAAAATTTTCATTTTCGACTAGCCTAAAGGTTGCTAGAGAATTCTTGGTGAGTGGGGATTCTCTATTAGCTACCCATATGACTGTTTTCTTTAGGATATTATTATACCATATGCCAAGGTAGCTTTTTGCAGAATTTCCTGGACTGAAAAGGCCTAATGCAAAGTTTCGACCATAGACGGACCTACAAGTACGTGAAAGGGATCCCAAGAACGTGGAATAATCTCTCATCTTCTAGTAAGCTTTTGGTACTTTACAATTTTGAATTTATTAATGGTGACTCATTATATATATATTAAATAAGTATAAAAGCATAACATTCAAATACTATATCTATCTTAATCATTAAAAAGTTATGCATGACATTGAAATTCGTGTCATACCCTATTTTTTAATAATTAAGATTGATGTAGTATTTAATTTTATATTTAAATTTTGTTTACCTAAATTTATCTATACAGATTTATATACATATGAATACTGCTGCTTTTGGTTATCAAATAGCACAAACATATTGATAACTCACATTTATTATGATTTATTTATATTTATTTATTAATAAAAATTTATACTAATTTGTCTCAAAACGAGGTCGCTAAGTGTATGGAAAAAATTGTAAAACATAACTTTTAAATTTTTCATGAATTGATGGGTTCAACTCATAGCCATTTAATTTTATCCACATTCAACCCATTTTAAATTATTCATTAATAACCTAACCCTTTAATGGCCCATTACGTATTAAATTAACCCATTTGCCACCTCTAATCATAATTTATTGATTTTGTGGGCTGCTATTGGGCCGTAGCTACCATCTCATTAATATTCAAAAATCAATCCAACAGCCACTTCTCATTTATTAGTTCCGTAGAATCAATATCAATTTTTTGAAGTTAGTTTGGGATATATTTAAAATTTTAAATTATTATAAATAAATTTATTTAAAAAAAATATAATTATAATAATAATAAATTATCTTAATAGTATTACTAATAACAAGATTTATTATTTTTATAGGTATTTTAAATTTATTTGAATTGGAGTATTGCACTATTAATCATTCATTTAATTACTTTTCTACATTTTCTTTAGACTACGATGTACACATTTTTTTGTATTACAACTTGTACATTTATTTGTATTATAATTTTTCATCAATTTTACGTAATTCATATATTTTTATATTCTATATAGGGTTAAATACACTTCTATACAAAAGTATGACTCAACTTACAAAATTGATCCTAATTTATAAAATTAATAAAAGAAACCCCCAAGTATATTTAAGTTAGTAAAAGTGACTCTCGGATCGTAAGTGAGTACATTTAAATTAATAATTTATTCAAATAAAATAATTAATTCTACTAATAACCTTAAATAAAATAACTAACTCAATTAATTAATTCAAATAAAATAATTAACTCAATTATTCAACCAAGTAAAATAATTATTTAATTAGTTAGTTATAATTATTTTATTTGAATTAATCAGTGAGTTTATTATCTTATTTTATTTAATAATTTAATTATTTTAGCTATTTATTTTTAATTATTTTACTTGGTTGATTAGTGGAGTCAATTATTTTATCTGAGTAAATAATCAAAGTTAATTATTTAATTTGATTTAATTAATGGGATTAATTATTTTATATATTGTATGATAATGTGTAGTGAATTTTATTTATTTTATATTGTATATACATGTTTACACTATTTGATTATATTATTTTATACAAGAAAATATAATTAAATGACTTTAAATACAAAAATATTAAATTTATGTAAATACATGATTTTGCCATTACACATTAGCATCTAGGGCAAAGTATTTGAATTTTATTTTTATGTTATTTTTTATTTATAATGTAAAATAAGAGTATAACTTTATCAAACGTATTAAAAAGTAAAAAACTAAATAATAATAATAAGAAGAAGGGAGTAGCCATGTAAAGCCATAAGTCTGCAGGCTTGGGATGCAAGTCTTGTCAGATCTTAACTCTTCTCCACTTTATCTGTCATGGATTGACTAGACTTTAAACCTAATTCGATTCAATCAAATTCGGTCTCAACAAGACTGTGCTTGCTGCCTGGTGTGGCTTGGGCTTTGTGCACCCTAGTATGAATCTTTAACCTAGAGGGGAAGGTTTGGCTAATATGAAAACTGATATAGACATTTTTTTTACAAATTAAAAAAAGACAATTTTACATTTTAGTTGTAACTCATATGGCCAATGGGGGGCCAAAATGAATATTAAGTTAAAAGTTAGGGTCAAAGATGCATTTAACCAGTTAAAAAGTGTTTCTAGACTCAATCCCTTTCCACAGTTCAGTTAAAAAACGACGTCGGAACCTTGAAAATTGAATTCAATAACCGGCCTATAAGCGCGAAAGACATGGAGTTGGCGGAACTTGGAGTTGGACCAAATATAGCTGAAGCGTCTTTGGACTCTCTAGGGTTACCAAAGTTCAAACGGGTAAGTATTGTCTCTGTTCTTCTCAAAATTGCAATAGACTGGTTAAATACTCTTTGAATTTCAAGAACAAGTTGACATGCAATGTTGTGTTCAGTTCACTTGGAAACAGTGAATTGATATCCCCGCTTTTGTTTAAATTATGCTTTGATTTAGAGTTTACAGTTGAAAATGGTGTGTTAGTGTTAAATTTGGAGAGAGAATCATTTGCCACACTTATCAATTCAAGTAGTGCACTTCACTAAATTATTGGCATTTGTTGTAAATATTCTTTATCTAGATGGTTGCTTACTGATTCATTATTGAAAATGGTGTGTTTGATGTATTGGATTATTTAATTCGTATTTGAGTTTTATGTACTTGAGCTGGGTTTTATACCCGGGATAACGCCTTGAGTAGAATGTAGAGAATGGGGAGGACAGAACATTTTATTAATCATATTAGGTTCAATTTGTTAGAATCATATCAATAGATAATTCAAAGGCACGTATCATATTTGTTTGACGGAAACATGGGTTCATAGGAGTTCACTATGAGTGAACTCTTTTAGTGGATATGATTTATTTTTTCTAGAATTTAATTCTTCCCAACTATTTGAATCACTTCTTTCTAAGATGTGTGTTAGAACATAGGAAGAAAGATCATCTGATGACTATGAAGATGGCTTTAATCTTAATATCATGTCTCCCCCTTGCATAACATGGTGCAATGATTCTCCATGAGCTCTATGAATCGATTGCATTCCATATTTTTGACATGCTCCTTTGCTAATCTTTTTTGTCTTTGGATGATTAAATACTTTATTTTTTATATTACTTTTGTGCCTTATAATACCCACAAAACTTGGTCCCATATCGCCCCTTTAACAAAACCCACCTCATTCCTTAAGTTGGTGAAGTTGTTTTACTTTACCAACTTAAGGGTCTCCAATTTTGAGTAAGGATTTTGTTGTGTGAGAGTTTTTTTTTATAAAAATACCTCATTTGTTAAATTTTTTGTCATTGAGGATGTAAACAATCTGCGGAACTCGTAATTTTTGGATATATTTCTTATTTAATTTTTATGTATTATTATTATTATTTTAAATATTGTATTTAGTTTGTTTATTGATATTTTAGTATATTTTGTTAGTAATTAATATTTTTGCATTGTTATTATTTTTGTAACTTTAATTATTATTTTGTATTTAGATTATTAGGTACTAGTTTTAGATTAGTATTATTGGCTTTAATTATTATTTTTATTTAGATTATTATTTTGGCATAATAGTAATATTTGTTTGAAAAATGATTAAATATTGAAACAATATTTTTATAAATATACTTATAGCTATTTTGAAAAAGAAATAAGAAAACTGTTAAATAATAAAATTGTCTTAATGACATTTATTTTGTGACGCCCCCAAATCTAGGCTCATACAGCTCAAACTTGAGTCGTCAAAAGACTACAACAAAATTATTACAAGATAGAATAACGTTCAACAATACAGTGTATAATAATACACAACTAAGTCTTCATAATTATTGTCACACTATATACAACATGTGAAGACTACAATAGCTATCACTCGGACCGTCACTCCATTCCCTTGCTAGACCCGGCTACTATCTCATTTTCTGAAAAACAATGGAACAAAAGAAATGGTGAGCTCAAATAGCCCAGTAAAGAATATCATGACTAAGATAATGACAAGTAAATTATCGTTAGCCTTCAACAGTTGAGTTCTTGATAGAATACAATAGACTACAAGGTTTATATCAAAAACTGCAGTTAAATTCTTAAACAACGTTCAGATCAATAATAGCAGCGGAATGAGCAATCTATTAGAAGAATAATGCAGACTATAATGTCCACTCGATTCTCTTTTTAGGAAAAACATCATCAACTTTTATCATCTGAAATGTCATTAGTCAAGATAATACAATTCACAGTTCCTGATCATAATCATGCAGATCAACAGTTCATCTTTGCACTACGGGCCAAAGACATTCAATATAACACCAACGGTCATGATTATACCAGATTCAGCCTTTGGTCATAATCATACCAAACAACAGTTCATCTTTGCACTACGGGCCAAAGAGAACATTCACCACGTGTCATAAAAGACACCGAACAGATGTATCGCCTTTAACCTATTATATCGCCTTTAACCTATCATCTGTTCAACAATTATATCGCATATGTGCCCCCGGCCACAAATATTCACAACAACTTGAATTTGGATGATTAGAATGATATAAATGATGAACAGAAGAAACAGGATAAACAATAAGTATCAGAAATTTACTTTGTACAGATTCAAATAATGTCCAAATTGTCAACATGATGTGGAGTGAAATTTAAAAATGATATTCAAGATCCACAGTTCAGAATAACGGTTACAGTTCAATAGAAAGGTTCACGTAAATATGATGGTTTAATTGAAATGATGAAGTGCAACTATTATGGAACATATAATATTTTCAGGAATTATAGAAGCAGTTCCATAATAAGTTTCGATTTAGGTGTATGAAAGAAAATAATATCCCTTACTGTAGCAGGTTTGATTAACAAAAGGTGAAGGAAATTAATATCCCTTACCATAGTAAGTTTGAATAATGGAAGATGAAAAAAATGGTATCCCTTATGAGTATAAAGGAAAATAATATCACTTACGAATATGAAAGAAAATGATATTATAAACGAATATGCAATAAAAGTGTCATGTGATAATTCGTGTAAACAAATTATTTCCACAAGAGACAAATAAGAAATGAATACAAAGAGTAATTCACCAAACATGCGGTAATCCGCGTAGTCAGGTTATTCTCAGAGATTAATAAGGAATGAACACGAAAGGTTATTCACCAACAGGCGATAATCCGCACCGTAAAGTTATTCCCACAATTTAATAAAAATTGAATACGAAGAGTCATTCACCAAACAGGCGATAATCCGCACCGTAAGGTTATTCTCAGAGATTAATAAGGAATGAATACGAAAGGTTATTCAACAACAGGCGGAAATCCGCGCCGTAAGGTTATTCCCATAAATTAATACATGGAAATAAATGACATATCTTATGAGTAAGAAAGAAACGATATTATTTTCGAGAATCAAATAATGATAATCCTTTACCTTAACACGTGACTGGATATTGATTTAAATGAGGTTGATTAACTTGAACAGTACACGTACACTTATAAATCTTCACAAATACTCAAGATGACTTAAGCACACTTAGAGAAAACTTTCACAAGAAGTATTTAGAGAGAGAAAGAAAGAACAAGTAAGGAAGTTTATGAAAAATCCTTAAGTTAAGGCCTTTATTTATAGCCAAAAATCTTATCATAACCAAGATTTCCTAATTTAATCCAAACCGTTCATTTCAAGATAATGTTTAATCCATACCATTCATTTCATCTTTTAAGATAAACCATTCATTTAATTATCATCTTTTAATCTACATCATCCATTTCAAATTCTATATTATCTTTAATCTATACCATTCATTTCATCTTTTAAGATTTCCTTAATCTAAACCATTCATTTAAAGATCATCTTTTAATCTACACCATCCATTTTAAATTCTATATTATCTTTAATCTATACCATTCATTTTATATCACCTAACTTTATATTATAAACAAATAACTTTATCAATTCAATTATTCAACAATAATTCACACTTATTCATTATTATGACTAATTGTTATAAATACAGTGTAGTTAGCTTTCTGAGTTAAATACCAAATCAATTAATAATAAAATACAACAGTTTAATCAACATCATAATAGAGATAACAATAATGCAGAAAGTATGTAAAAGAAAGCATACGTTACTGTGTAATGACAATTATTGATTCAATAATGTGAATTACTGTGCATATGCTACTGTGACAATTATCAATTTAATAATATGAATTATTGTGCATGTGACAATAAAGTCAAATATTGTACGATAACCACTTTATCAGTTTAATAATAAAAAAACACTGTGCAATGCCGTGTGCTACTATGCAATACCGTGTGCTACTGTGCAATACCGTATGTTACTCGTAATACCGTATATTACTATTCTTTTACCACCAGATATTTTAACAATTAAAAGTGATAGTACCATTGACCATTTAAAAATTATTTATGTCATTTTCTATATCCGACAATTATTCTTTGTGGGGTCCACCAATGATTGGTTCGTACGGCGCCGTCGTACGAATATTCCCCGACAGAACGAATATTCCCCGACCAAAAGAATATTGTCCGACATAATATAATTTACACATAACATCCTTAACTTTTAACTTTATCAATTCAACCACTTACTGTTTCATGAAAATATATATGAAGAAAAATAAATTTTATATTTCATAAAATTCGGGGTCTTACATATTTGTTCTAAATTTATATTTAGGAATCGTTCGACTATTAATTTTGTGTTCAGCAATATCGAGGTAAGTGACTTTCCGAACTATTTAGTATTTTGAAATTATCGTTTATAATTATGTATGCTTTAGTAATTATTCGAATGCCTAAATATATTGTTTCAAAAACTGTTATAATTTATTTAAGGTTTCCATTTGAATGAAAATGTTACTTTTGTATTTTGTTAAAAACCCGGATCAAGTATCAAAATAGAATTTTGATTTAAAAAAAATGAGATTATGTGATTTTGAACTGTAAAATAAGTATAGTTTTGAATGTCGAAAATATTAAAAAATTATTTTTAAAAACCTCAATCTGACTATGTATAGAATCTATTAGTGTTTACGCTAGTTTCGGAACAATTTAGAACCTACTAAGACGCACACATTTAGATACCTTTCGGGGAACGCTCTTCGAGACGCATGCATGATAAGATACCTTAGTAGGGACGTATCATTGACATTATCAAACATAAGGGTCGTGTTACAGGACTGTTGTAACCTTTGTCGCAAGGGCTGTAGATTAACAGATACATATAATATATTGAACATATCGAAATCGTTTATTGAACATATTGAAATCGTTTTTGAATTGTGTTTTATGATTATTGCTTTTGGTTTTGAATGTATATATCGACTATTATTATCGAGCAAGAAAAGATTATTTTTAACAAGTATGTTTACTATTATTATTGAACAAAAAGTTATTTCGAAAAAGTGTTTTACAAACTATATTTGATCCACCTAAATAGTAAAGATTTTCATTTGCTGAGCTTTGCTGCTTACTCTTATATTAATTTTTACAGTATACATTGTTTAGAGTCGAGCATTGTTGATACTTTTATGGAGGGTTGAAGTTTTTTTAATTATGACGTTTATTAGTATTTTCAATTTGATAAGACTTTTGTATAAGAGAGTTGTGTCTCCAAATTTATGCTTTCGATTTTTAGTTATTGAACTCGAGTGTAATATTTTGATGATAAAAGATTATTGGACTTTAAATTAGTTTCATTATTTTGTTTGTGTTTGTGTTGTGCTATTGATATTGTTGCCTTCCGAATTTTGTGCTTACAACATGTGGCACTTCAGGCTTGTAACAGGTTCGGGGTGTTACAGTCTTACACAAGTTTTCTTGAACAATGATCACATCATGTTAATGCAAAATCTAGGTCTGCTCGTGTGAGTAATCATTTCCCTATTTTGCATACAGCTATCTAGCGGTAGCTAAATTGCGTTTCCCATAAAGTTGGCCTTTGATGCAGATGAAGTTGTAAATACGAGTATGATGCCATACTTAATGAAGTTTATGCTTTGATGGAGGGGAACATTGCTTTAGAACTTGTCATGTTCATGTAGATGAAGCCTATTGCAATCCTCTCAAGAGAATTATTCTTTTGTTTATGCTGGGTGTCGAAAGCTATGCCCTTCTGTGGTGTGACCCAATTTTACACACTGCAGTTGACTGGTGGAAGCAGCAGGTGTTCCGTTTTACAGGTATGCTTCACATTTTTGACTTGGTGATTAAATTCTAAATGATCACAATAGGAATTAATACTTTTCTCTTAGATACTGAAGTCATTATATCATAATAATCTAATGTTTTCTCTTTATACATGCTTATCAATGCAATGTTTATAAATTGGGGTTAATATTCTTGATCTCTCGCAGCACCAGAGTTAATTTCTCACTTATTGTTGGTTATCTTGAGGGGACCAAGGGAGATTCCACACTAGATTTTAAACATCTAGAGCCACCAATTAGGTATCGCGCTGATTCTAGAATGCTATGAACTTGGCAATTCACCTGCTTCTTGTCATGAGGTTAGACTAATGAAATTATTTGAACAACTGGGAACTTTTTTTGCACGTAATTACTTAAAATTGGTGACATGCTTTTAGACCCTTTTTCACCTGCGCAAAGCGTACAAGTTCAATAATTAACAATTCATAAACAGGGGACTGTTTCACCTCTTTCAGTAGCCCCTTTTACCTTAGAATATTGTTTTAATTCCTATAACAGAATTATCCTTAATCTTTTGCTTGTCTTGGTTGAACATGGGCCATGTTTCTTTTAAGGTAGACCATTTCTGCTAGCAAATAAGCCCATTTATAAGCTGATCCAATAGAATAGCAGAAATAACTGAAGCTCCTCAAACATAAAGCTTACTACACAGGAGGGAGAAAATTTGCATATAATTGAACTACATTAATCATTACTTAATTATCAAGCGATAACATGCCCTTTTTCTCGAGAGTCGAGATGAACAAATTCTTGGAACCTTTAGAAGAGTGACAATGCCCTTTTTAAGTGATTTATGGTGAATTTTTTTTTCTGAATAAGTAGTAGATATAGTTAACATTATATAATATATTTTTGTTTTTTGTTTGCTCGAATGGAGCCTGGTTTTAATTGATTAAACTAACCGACTAAAATGTAGTGTAACATTTGTTCACACATACCCCCAATTTACATTTGTATCATCGAACTAATTTATTTTTTTCCATTTGCCTCACCAAACTATAATTTTTTTACAAACCATGATAAAAAACAAAAAAAAAAAAACCTTAAAAATTAACAATTAAAACAAGTAAACCAAATTAAACAGTATAAACAAAGCAACTAAATAAAATCTTTTCAACTTTACAATTATAAAATATAAGATATAAAAAAAAATACTTAGTTTAATGTGATTATATATATATATATATATATATATATATATGTTGGTAAAAAAAAGTCTATATTTAAAATAAAAAAAAGTCTATATTTAAAAAAAAACAAATGTAAAGAAGTTCTATGATCAGTTGTCCAAAAAAAAAAAAAACGGTTTAGTGATGTAAATGTAAATTAGAGTTCAATTCGCCGGGGGGGGGGGGGGGGGGGGGGGGGGGGGGGGGTGTTCCATTATGCACTACTGCACTGGATGTAAAAAAAATCACTTTGACTTAATTCATATACAATCTTTAATTTGTTTTCTTTGAGAACTTTTGGGGTCTCGAACTCTACATAAACAAATGGCAGTCTTGTAAGGCTTGTCCAACCTCCAAATCAAGGACATCCTCTAAAAGGAAATTCTACCAATATCTTGTGCCTTTCCACAAAATCTTTCCTATATATGGTTTGTTCTCTAGCACTAACGTGTTATATACTAAGAAACTAATCACATATATTTTGTGAATTCTTGTTATAGTAGAAAAGATGTAAACATATATTAGAAGTTACAATTATATAGTCAAGACATTGTTGAAACATGCCATCCGTCCGAGCCCAAATCTTATGTATCCAATGTCTGTTGCAAGTCTCTATTACTAGAGACAAGCAATAGATAGATACATACATATATATATATATATATATATATATATATATATATATGTTGATAGATACATATATGTATCTATCTGTTGTTTGTCTCTAGTGATAGAGACTTGCAACAAACATTGGATACAGAAGATTTGGCCCCCGTCTGTCATGCTTCAGATCGACAGCAATCTGCAATATCCAGTGGATTATTCTTCCATATTAATTCACTTGTTCTTATTTCAATTTTTATGATTGCTACAACAATTTTCATATTTCTTTAGAGAATTTTATTTTGGAATTTTATTTTTCAATATGATGAAAGATAACAAATTTCAAAGATTAATGTAAGAGTAATAATAAAACTCATAGTTTTTCCCCCTAGGAATGCTATTAGAAGTCATAGGCTCAAACTAACCATTAAGGCTCTAACGCCATACACTGAATATGCTTCTACCTTTTCTAGTTCCCTAATGAGCTAAAGAAAATTAGCCTTTGAAAAATATATCAAGCAAGAAAGAGAGGTTATGATTATGGTAGGAATACATAGATTCTCATCTATTTCATAAATTTAGATAGGGGACAGAAAAATATGAAGCCAAAAACAGAATAGTATGTGATTCCCACATAACTTTTCTGCGACGAGCAGTAACAGACAGACACAATGCATTACCTCTCTTTTTCTGAAACCTGTTGAACGACCTTTCCCAACAAAATATCACCAACTTCTATCCCCCTATCAAATTACTAACTAAATACATGTCCATTTCTTTTTGTGTATAAGTTTGTTAGTATCAGGGTTAGACATGCCACATACCCACACGTTCATATTCTCTAGATAGTCCTGCTCCAGCTGTTCTTCCACTCAAGTCTTGGTCCACACCCTCACTGTCACTGTTTTTAATGGATGGTTTAGTCATCCCTAATCCCAATTCAAAGAAACTTACACATTTTTATAACTGCTTAGGCTAATGTTTAAATCTCAACTCCTAGAGAGTGTGCTCCCCACCTTTGCTGGATTTTATTTCCTGTCTCTGCCAACTTTAGTTATGGAAGAAGAAAAAAAGAAAAAAATGGTTCCCCTTAGATTAATAAGATGTCAAAGACACTGTCTCCTCAATTTGGAAGCAATCAAATCTTTTGAAAAGAAGAAAACCTTTAATTTTGTGCATGGGTACTCTACTGGTCTAGTTGATGTTGGCTACTGTGGTCCCATATGTCAGCCAAATAGGATGCATGAAGTGATAGGTAGAAAGGTGCCTCTCATACTACAGGCTTGTGATCCACATAGCAACAATCTTTCCCAAATATAAACTTAGATTACGATGGCAAAAGGATACTGTTACAGGAAGAATCTTAGGCTAAGTTTAATAGAATTACTAGTCCACCTTCTTCATCCTTTTGCTGATCCATCTTGTCATGATTTTAACTTCTGCATTAGTTTTATGACTTTATCTTTTCACTCGAAGCAACATTACCCTACCAATTACCATTGTTTGGATTAGAAACTGTGTATGTTGTCTCCAGTGTTTTTCAGTAGCAATCCTCATAAATGTGTCGACAATCCTATCTTCCTGGAAAATACAGATTTTTTTCCCTGTGTTTTCTATCGAAGTGGAAGATTAACCCAATGTATTTTTAGTTTTCTAAAAAGATCCATTATTTTGTGTGCTTCTCTTTTGTTCTTATAGCCAAACATCCAGACATATCTCTAAATTTAGTGCTAGATGAACAAATACATTGTTCCTTTAGAATACCAAAATTTAGGTAGTTTAGCACAATAGTTACTGCAGCCAAGGAAGAAATTAGTAATTGGATCTCAATCTAAAGTATCTTTTTGGAGGGGCAGATAAAACTTTTATTACTGAAACTCAAAACACAAATTTAGAAAAGGATCGTTACAAATCTTAACTACTCTTGATAATTACCATCCAGCAAACTGAGAATATCCTAGAGGTCTTTTACATGTTAAGTGCATGACAACTAATCTCTTGGATGAAAACCTTCCCATAATCTGTTTCTTGATGAAGTTCTGCTATTTCTAGCTCTATGCTCATAATTGTAAGACAGCTTTCTAGATAAAGCTGAACTTATGAACTAAAAGGCTAAAACTACATCTTGACTTCTTGATTGCGATCCCAAAGCTTACCTAGAAATTTATAATTTCATAGTTGGGAATAACATAATTCAGTAAAAGATGTGGCAATTAGGGTAATCACTAATCACAAAATTCTGAGTGTTGCTCCTCTCTCACACAACGTTCAAGGTTGTTTTTTAGGCTCAATTAAACGTTAAAATCAGAATTCACCGAAAACAAAAATTAAAATATCTCGACTTTCAACAACAGTTGGCAGTCACATACTATCCACATCTCTTTCTCTTGTGTCCAAAAAAAGAAAAACATTAATTCCACATCCAGTGGGGAATGCTGCAAAAAGAAGTAAACTGTTCCTGTATCAAAAAGTGTCAGGATGCAATTCCATTGTAGTAATGATGTAATTGCTGCTCAAAAATGTAAACAACTAATGAAATTGTGCGTCAGTTTTTCTTTTTTTATAGTAAATAATTTCATTAAAGCGCCAAAAAAGGACAGTAAATAACACACATTAAAACACTGGTTTCCAAAATATGCAAACAGTATTTTTCAATTTCATAGGTCTTCAGAAAAATTTCTACACTTGGAAATTGATAACTCATACATGCATTGTGGTGCTTAATTGGCATCTGTCTTTTTAGGTGAATACCAGAAAGTTCCATAGCTGTTCTACTGAATTGTCTATATTCTTCCTGAAACATTTTTCCTTTGGATTGTCTCCTGGAAATTCGAAATAGTTCATTCATTTGCATTTGCTCACGAGTGCAAGGATGACTTGAATTCACTCATTTCCCTTTTTCTAACTACTATTTTCCAATTAAAAACACTAGAAAATGCTATTATACATGCGAAGACAGATCCAGAGCTTGCCGAATTGTTGTTTAAAACACATTTATTCCCTTTTCCTTTCATTCCCGTTTCTCGCAAGTTTAGTCTCTATACAGGGAAATGTAAAAGTCAAACGAAGAGAAGTATAGTAAGAAAAAGCTTATGAATCTTTTCTTAATGGAATATATATATATATAAATATTAACTTGATCTTGAATGTGTTAATCTCATATATTGCTAGCATATGATATTGTGATAGTTCCAAAATAAATAAAAAAACTTTAAGAAGCACATAACAAACTTACTCATTCTATTGTAATAACTTACCTCATAAAAGAAATTATGCTTACATGTAGAAACATGGGAACTAAATTACTAAATGTATTTATACAATTAAAACTATCACATCCCAATACCCAAGCATACTACGGTCTAGAATATACATGGCGTACGATGTCTCCATTTACATATTGCATCTAAAAAGGTCCGGCCTTTAGTAACATTGATGAATTTTATTGAAAGTCTTACCCATATATTTTGCATTAGTTCGGTATGAAACTTCATAGAAGAAAAGTGATCACTGCCTCATATATTGCTGTAGATACAGATTTTGGTTATAATTTTCTGTAGGCATTTTAACCAAACACCATTGGAGGGAATCTTGTTAATCTTTTGCGCATATATTATTTAATTCTGGATTTTTCGTCGAAGTAGGCATTTTTTAGGTGCGAGAAGAGTGGGTTTAATGCTGTAGCACTTGTGAAAAATAAAATGCTGTAGTAGTTGACAGATTATGGTGTAGAAATAGTAGATGATTTGGACATGTAATTAGACCTACAATTAATATGCCTGGAAGAGAAGTTTCAGAACCAATAACTTAAAATTACATTTCTTATGTAAGGTAAGATTATATTATTCATGAAAATGAAAGAAAGAACACAAGCTGAAGGATCACATGGGATAACAAATTCATCTGAGCTCTTTATCCTGATAATAGCAAAAGCTACCGACAAAGTCTTTTGTCCACAGTTAATGGGTCTTTTTCTTTAAGGGAGTGAATCCAACAGCATGGAAGCTTTTAGGACATGAATTTGAGCCTCCTTTTTATAGTGGTGTCTCTAGATAATTTTTGTACAGTACTGCAAATCTGATAATGACTATGTTTCATATCGCGGCTGGTATCTTTGTCAAGATAAATGTTAGTTTTAGCTTCAGTATGGTATAAACTTTTGTCCATTATATTTTGAAGTTTCATTTGATTATTTGATCTGTGAGATACTGATGCCCATCTGCATCTGCAATTTCTTTGAACTCTGTCATCTAACTACTCTCCTAGCACTGTCAGTGTCACTAGTGTTGGCCACGGATTTTCTTGCATTTTGCTTACTAGAAATTGAAGGGATATAGGATTTGTATTCATTGCATGGGTTACCTACAAAAAAGCAAGACATACATATTTCATGAAATAATACCTCCTAACCAGGTTCTTTACAGTTCACATAATTCTGTTCTCGGACCATATTTATATGAACCGGACACTGAACTTTAATATAGTGGGAACTTATCATAGCACCTAAAATAAAGCAGTCTTTCTAATAGCAAAGAGAAAGTCACTTTGCCTGTAGCCTCTGCAGTAATGTTTGATTCCAATTTATGCAGACATAATTTAATTTTACGGTATACTTTTCCCATCAATTGGTTGATGTAGACAGAGTCTTAGATCGAAGAACATTTATTGTTATGTAAGTATTGTTCTAAAAGTCGGCTCAGATTTCTTTTTTCTGTCATGTTTCCTCAGGCAAGTATTAATCAACTACATTACTCGAGCTTAACCTACACAAGTATATGAAGCTTATTATCTAGATATTGGTGTTAAGACGGGTTAAGAAAGTCTTTACTATATGATATATTTGTTATATATAAGTTGTACATGCCTGATCAAGCCTAGTATTAGAATATGGTAAAGTGCATTATAGCTTTGAATTTGAACTCTCTACTAAAACTTTGGTAGCTTTAGTGGTGCATGATTGATTTTCGGACAAGGAAGACGAAAATTGTTTAAAGAGTTTCTGGAGTTGACTATAATTTCTTGGGGCTTTAAGCTGATTATCTCTTATATTTATTCCTAGAAGAGTGTAACAAAACCTATCAAATTTGAATCATTTGATGCAGAGTAAGATTCTACTCCTCTTCTTCCTTTTTCTCTCCTCTTTTTCTTCTTATTCTTCCTTTCTCGCGATAACCTATGGTCAAGGTTTGCGCATTAAGGCGTGGCGACACAAACACAGAGAGACATATAACCTTAATGTAACATTAATTCTCAAACAAATCTTCCCTAGGATCCCATCCTCGCCAAGCACAATGCGAACTCAGTCCTTGGCGCGCAAATTGTGTGCAACTACTCTCTTTATCTGGGGTTGACCATTAAGACAACGAGAGACAACTTTGCAGGACCACCAAAGACTGGACATTCAGCAAGGGAGACACCCGGCGAAAATACCGGGGTGGGAACACGTGTCCATAGGTGATATAGTTTATTACTACTCCCTTCATCCAATAAAAATTGAAATAGTTAAATTTCACAAGTTAAATCGACCGTTTTTAGAATCAATATTTATGATGACTCCAATCATAAAAACTACATTAAATTTACCATTAACTTGAATATTTGTGAGTTCAAAAGTTTAAATAAATATGTTTACTTAGTAATTTTAAAATAAAAAGTCAATTTTTGAATAAGAGATGGATGGATTTATTGAGCTACTCTCTTTTCAGTTTTGATGGGACAGTGAACAACTTTCAAACTTACAAGGCAATGTTTTGGGAAGCTTTCTTTTGCTGCCCCAACGTTTAGTAATTCTAATTCTGTAACCCAATGCTTTCATTACATTAAGCTTTGTCTACCACTGGAAGTCAATCACAGTGCCACACTTGTGTTCCCATTCAAAAATAAGGAGGTGGTGTGTAGTAGATATGTTGGGGACAAAAAAGTTTAGTTCACGTCAGGAATCGTCACATCTAGCACACCAAATAACTTTCTTAATCAACATGTACGTTTCATAATAACACTCCCCTCTCCCATCCATCCATCCCATCTTATTTTCATCCATCCATCCATCCCATCTTATTTGCTGTTGTTTCATAATAACACTCCCCTCTCCCATCCATCCATCCATCCCATCTTATTTTCTGTTGTTTCATAATGAGTCTCCCTCTTACAGATAATCTTAATGAGAAGCCATTGTATATAATTTTGGGCTTTGCTATATACACCAATGCATGTACTTATCCATACACTTACATTTATAAAAAATAGTGGGACTCACCACTTATATGACAGGTCCCACTATTTTTTATAAAGATCATTGCATGAATCATTGTAAAATATCATTACGCATAACATTTTTCTATAATTTTCATTTATTATCAATGTTGATACCTTTTAGAATACATGATTATACAAAATGGGACTCGCCTTCTAGTAATAAAATATATATGGTTGTTTTCTAGTAATAAAACTTTTTAGTTTTTCATAATGGTTACGAAAAGTCTTCTTTCCAAAATCTAAGTGCTTCCAAATTTCAATATAAAACAGTGCCCTCTCCGTCCTCAAATATAAGATCACTTTTTGAAGTCATTTAAAATTAATACGAATTTATTTAATTTTAATCAATATAATTATAAATATTTTAAATTATTTAAAAATTATTATTATTTACAAAAATTATATGATTCGCATAAATTTTAATTGTAAAAATATATTTCACTCGGCCTTTGAAAGATTAATATTAATATTATATCTTGGAGGAGTGGAGGTAGTGGTGTTTAAAATATTTAAAATATGTAGTGTGATTCCAAGGGTAGGTCTGATGCGGAGGATTTATGTGGGGACCTGGAAGAGGATTTGGTGGGGGCCCCTGGGGATTGAGCTACTATTCATTCTTCAGAATGTCTAGGCGGACCGGCCAATTGGACAGGAAAATTGGACCGGTCCCCTTTTTTCCCATGTTTCCTTGGTTTTTTTTTTTTTTTTTTTTTTTTGGTATATATCCAAACATATTTATATTATGAATTTTAAAAAAAAATCAAAAAAATCAAAAAAATTAGGTATAATTTGGATATATATCAAAAAAATGGTTATATGGGCCCATACAACCATTTTTTTGATATATATCCAAATTATACCTATTTTTTTTGGATTTTTAATTTTTTTTTTTTAAAAATCCATAGTATAAATATGTTTGGATATATACAAAAAAAAAAAAAAAAAAAAAAACTAAGGGAACATGAAAATGTCCAATTTTCATGTCCAATTTTCATGTCCATGTAGAACTACTCTTCATTCTTTAGTTCAACAGCATCGAATCAGAAAAGAATGAGTAATTATTCGGTTGTTTTGGCATCTGCACGTTGTTTTTTATATTATTTATTTATTATTATTTTAATATTTAAAATAAAATAATTTATTTAAAATATTAAAATAATAATATGAGATATTACGTTAGAGATATTTTAAAAATATTTAATAATTTTTCAAAAAAGATACGTATGGGCATAGTGCTCAAATTTTGTTGTCGTATAACGTACTTCTCCTTTATGCAGTAAGGAGATGCAGTCTTGGTTATACTTGAGTGGAATAAGGGATATATATAAGGTGTTACGTTTATTGATAAGAATGCTAGCAGAATTACTATTACCACAGTGACGAGAGAGGAATTTACTGTATTGTTGGCGTCAGTTATTCACTTGAGAGAGTAGGTTTTCAATGGTCATTTTTCATTTTTTTACTTTGAATATAAACTCACATCATTATTTAGTTTATAATACTAAAAAAAACAGTTGTGTTACTTGTTCACATGCCTTGCAATTTAGGGTGCTTATGGGTAAAAAAAATTGAATTACTGAAAAAATTGAACAACATCCGAATATACTGGTTCGGTGTGCATTCGGTATCGATTTTTTTTGGTTCTATTCATTATTATGGGTGAAAACTCAAATAAGTTTTAAAATTTTTCAAGTTAATATGTAATGTTATGTACATTTAAAACGTCTAATTTTTTTAATAAATTTCATAACTTTCTTATTATTGTAAACAAATAAAAAATTATTTACGTTTTAATTAAAATAATTAAAGGGGTACATACTTTTACAAGGTACCGCATATTATTAGACTCATTGATGCCTTGATGGACAATCTTAGAGTTTCACGGCCTTCAGACTTCAGTACCAGCCAAATGTTTGAGGTTACCTACCGTCACATTGTTGGCTTACTGTCTAATTTTTAGTGTTGCAAAAAATTAAACAGTAATAGACAGTAAGCCAACAATGTGATATTATAGTACTATATACATTTTTATAAATAACATGATACTATATTAGGTATACATTAATATATATAAATATAATTTACTATTACTTAATATTAAAATTCGGTTCTTCTTGGTATTTCGGTATTCACCAAATTTTTAAAAAATGTGAACCGGTTCCAAAAATAGTCTATGTACTGAAAATACCGGTACTGCCAATATCGAAACCGAATGGTTCAGTAAAAAATTGATTCTTTTAAGCACTCCTACTTGCAATTATCCAAAAATTTAGATTAAATGAATGAAATAGAGGAAGAAATGAAACAATTTTCTAACATTTTAAGTGTATGCGGTGGTGGTGGTGGGTGACATGATAGAATAATATAATTGTCACATATATTTATTTCATTGAAATTGATTTCATTCCTCCATCTTTCACGTAAAATAAAAATCTAAGAGATAAAATGAATTTTCATTCTATCAAAGTGTGATTTATCCGTTAAAAATGATTATCAAATACACTATTTTTTATTTTATTCATTATTTTATTCTATTAAGTCAATTCAAATGTAGCATAAGTGTGACACCTTATATCCCTTATTTCCATGTTTAAGATACTTATTAATTTGCATAGCTATTGAATATATAATTTGTTGTATGTACTTTTATTATTTTCAATAAAAATTATAAAGAAAGTAAGATTAAGTTTTGAATTCATTAAACTTGAGTGAAAACCAAGAAAATGGAAATTAAATCTTAAAAGTTAGTGTTTTTTAAAACCAATTTTATGTTTATTTTTGACATTTGCTTTTTAGAAGTATAGAGAATTAGCTTATTTTCATTAAGAGTTTTTTTTCCCTATTTTTTATTTGTTTTAAGTTTATTTTTTCTTCTACTAGATTGTTCAAGTGTTTTTTTTAATGTTTATCCTATCTTTAGGAGAAGCCGTGAAGGGGTTCAAGTGGGAGATGTAGTTTTTCCCAACTTAAGGGGAAGTAGTCTATTCTAACCGACGGGGGGTATATATTTTTTAAGTTTGAAAAGTACCTGAGAATAATTTTTGAGGATGAAAGGAGAATTTGATAATGCCAAGGAGGTGTATGTATGTAAATACCAATGGAATCTAATCTATAAGTAAATAAACCCTACTCTAAGAGGACGAGTGATGAACTGAGTCATCAGTTGGCATCTATCATAGGTTTAGTTGAATTATCGTCTCCGACCCTCATATAGACCTAACCTCCTCTTTTTAAATTTTAGTTCGTTATTTGATAATGCTATATATGTCCTTCCTGACACATCATTCATTCTATTGTAGGCTGAACTGGCAACCTACCCTAGAAGATTAGACTTCAATTATCATGAACATTATACTCTTGAACTTTTCTAGGGGGACCATTAGCGTAGAATGGGGACCAGATTAGCCGTCGGTTAATTTTTTTTTTTATAAATAATTTTTAAAAAATAAATTTATTTTTTTAAATTAATTTTTTAACAGAATATAATAATTTATGTGTAATTTAGATATATATAAATAAGTAATATTTATAAATTGTATAATACTATTTATTTATTTATATATATATATATTTAAATCACACCTAAATTACTGTATTTTATAAATAAAAAAATTAATTTTAAAAAATTAAAATTATTTTTTTAAAATCATTTAAAATAAAATAAAAAAATTAAACCGATCGCCAGATCCATCTCCATTCTCCTCTCCCCCTAGACTTTCTTTGTACTCTTTTGTTTGGATACAGAAAAGTCCTCATTCAAGCCCGTATGTAGTTGGATTTCAGTAGTCATCTTCCACAGAATTGGCTGTATCTTCATATATGCTCAATTTTTAATATATATGTTGCCAAAATACTAATTGACTAGTGTCAATTATTTATTAATATTCTCTCCAAGGCTAGTCAAGGGTTGCGTTTTAATATTAAACAAACATTATTCTAACATGTCCCATCATTCAAATATGGGGTTCTATGATTAATCATGTCATAAAATCTTCCTCACAAAAGCAGAATAATACCCTAAAAGAAGTAATTCTTCAATGGTCGCGGTGCACCCATTTATCACATAATATTTTATTTTATTTATATATTATCACTTTAACACTTAAAATAAAATAACTTATTTTAAGTGTTAAAATAATTTATTTTAAGTGTTAAAATAAAAGTACATAAGTAATATGAGACATCACGTTACTGTTAGATAAAATATTTTTAATGAGTGATAGAAATAAAAATGATAAATAAAATGACTTCAAAGCACGACCAGCTTGTTGTCCTTACGGCTTAATTCACTCCACTAATTGATGCAAAATGGTTATAGCGAATTTCCTCAAAGATACAATGAAATCCGTGATATTCTTCAATTTGCACTATTGAAGAATATCTTACGGACAGCTATATGAATTTTTAGATTGTTGTTTACTAAGTATTGTATTTTGCAGTAATACAATAACTTAGAAGATCTGCAGAAGAAGAAGAAAAAAAAATATGAAAATGAATGTTCTCAATATTTTCTGGAATGCTACATGTGCCCTTTATTTATAGTGTTTGAATAGGCATTATTTGATAAGTTACAACTTTATAAATCAGGAAAAAAAACTCCCACTAACCACTGCAAATTTAGCTATTGTAGCGATTACAAATAGTTGCAGCTTCTAGCTTGTAACTAACACCAACTGATATTCCAAAAAATAACTAATATTGTATCTATTATTAAATCATTGAACTCAAGACTTAAGGTTAGTAAGAGTTGAGTCGAGGTTCCATCATGGGTGATTTCTTGTAATAGGCTTAAGACCTATCCCTTGTGATGTTTTAAGCACTAGCCCTCAAGCAAGCCCTTTTGTTAAAGGAGCTGCTAAGTTTCTGACAGATCTAACAAATTTTATTGTGATTATACTATCACCAATTAACTACTTCACATAGCTATGTCTAAATTCGATATGTCTCGATTTCCCATTGTAGACTTTGCTATAGGCTTTAGCGAGTGTCGTCTCGCTATCACACTTAATTGATACAGGGGCCATAGGCTTAGGCCATGACGGTATTTCTAATAATAGATTCCTTAGTCATTCCACTTCTTGAACCCGGGAAGCTAATGTTACAAACTCAGATGCCATAGTTGAATTCGCAATACATGTTTGTTTCTTAGATCCCTAAGAGATAGCACCCCCCTCCCCCAAGAGTGAATATCCAATCATTAATAGATGAATAATCTCCCTTTTGATTTATTATACAACTCGCATCTGTGTATCCTTCCAAAACTGTTGGATACCCTTTATAACATATGTCGTAGTTTATAGTGTTGTTCAAATATCTAAAAACTCGATGTATAACATTACAATGCTCATTACTAGGACAACTAATAAATCTACTAAGCTTATCAATCGTAAAGGCAATATCGGGTCTAGTATAAGTCATGGCATACATCAAGTATCGAATTGCTCTAGCATATTCTAATTGAACAATAGATCTACCATCATTTTTAGACAACTTGATACTACTATCAAATGGTGTGCTTATGGGTGTACTTTTTAAATGTCCAAACTTTTTCAACACTTTCTCAATGTAGTGAGATTGTGTTAAGGTTAGACCTTCACTGTCTCTTATAATTTTAATCTCTAAAATTATATCAGCAGCACATATATTTTTCATGTCAAAATTTATAGAAAGAAATGTTTTAGTATTCTGCACTTGTTCTAAGCCAGTGCCAAATATCAACATGTCATCCACATATAGGCATATGATGACACCTTTTCCATTAATTAATCGTGTGTACACACACGTGTCTGATTCATTAATTTTAAATTCATTTGAAAGAATAATTTTATCAAACTTTTCATGCCATTGCTTTAGAGCTTGTTTAAGCCCATATAATGATTTGGCCAATTTGCAAACTTTATTATCTTGTCCTTTGATTATGAAGCCTTCAGGCTACTTCATGTAAACCTCTTCATCTAATTCTCCATTTAAAAAGGCTATTTTTACATCCATTTGATGGATTACAAGCTTGTGTATTGAAGTTAAAGCTATAAGTAATCTATTTGCGGCTTTTCTTGCAATTGGTGCATATGTGTCAAAGTAATCAACACCTTCATTTTGGAAAAATCCTTTAGCCACCAATCTTGCCTTAAATTTATCGATTATTCCATCAACTCTCAACTTCTTTTTAAAGATCCATTTGCAGCCAATAGGTTTGTTACCTGGAGGTAAATCTACGTATTTCCAAGTTTTATTTCCTATAATAGAGTCCATCTCTTCATTAATTACTTCTTTCCAAAAAGAAGCATCTTTAGATTTCATTGCTTTCTCAAAAGTATGAGGGTCAGATTCTATATTAAACGCAATTGGAATTGAATTACTTATACTTTCTCTAGTTCCTTCTACTAGGTACATGTGAAAATCTGGTCGATATGTTTTTGCAATCTTAGCTCTTTTGCTCCTTCTTAAGTTTGGTTCATCTTCTTTCACTCTCGTGGTTGAGCTTTTGGGTTGTTCATTTTCAATTGCAATGATTTTAGGTAGTGAATTGAACCTGCTTTCATCAAATAAAGCATCTCGAGATTCAACAATGGTATTTATAGAATAGTAACTATTTGGTTCAACCACCAAGAATCTATATGCTTTACTTTGATGCGTATAACCAAGGAATATACACTATATTCCTCTTTCACCTAGACTTTTCCTTTTAGGTTAAGGAATTCTTACAATAGCTCTACATTCCCAAACTTTGAGATAACTCAAATTTGGTTTTCATTTCTTCCACAATTTAAAAGGTGTAACCTTATTTCTTTTTGTAGGAATTTGGTTTAATACGTGGCTTACTGTTAGTAGTGCTTCACCCCAAAATCCTTGTCCAAGACTAGAATTGGATAGCATGACATTCAACATTTTCTTTCAATGTTCAATTTTTCCTTTTGGCTATCCCATTTTGATGTGGAGTATAAAAGGTTGTAAGTTGATGTATTATTCCATTTGATTCAAAAAAATGATGGATCATAATACTCCCCACCCCTATCAGTTCTTACACATTTAATTTTGGAATTGCATTGAAATTATTCTTCATTTTTATTGACAGAGAAATAATGCATTGCTTCATTTTTAGAATTTAGAAGATAGACATAACAATATCTACTATAATCATCGATAAAAGTTAAAAAAAAATTCTTTCCTCCTAAAGATGGTGTAACGTGAAAATCATATAAATCACTATGTATCAACTCTAATATATTCGAATTTCTTTCAACACTAGCAAAAGGTATTCTAGTAATCTTAGTTAGCACGCAAGTTCTACATTTATTCATGTAATTATCAATTTTAGGAAGTGAATCTAATTTTACCATATCATGCATTCTTCTAGAATTAACATGTCCTAATCGATTATGCCAAAGTGAAGAAGAAGACTCAACAATATAAGCAGAATTACTTATTTTATTAATAATATTAAGTTTGAACATCCCCTCGTACAAATAACCCTTTCCAACAAATGCACCTCCCTTTGACAATACAAATTTATCAACCTCAAATACAAGTTTGAACCCATTTTTATTTAGAAGGCTGTCAGAAACCAAATTCTTCTAAATTTCAGGAACATGATATACATTAGTGAGAGTAAGGACTTTTCTAAACGTGAACTTGATTTGTACATTTCCTTTTCTTTGAACTGGGGCAGTAGATGAATTTCTTATGTATAGGACTGCACTATTTGATTCTGGTTAATACGTTTTGAAAAGCCTTTTGTCTTTGCATACATGTTTTGTAGCACCAGAATCTATCCACCAGGTATCACTATCTTCAAGCATATTTGCCTCTGAGATAACAGTAAAAAAATTTCTGGTTGTTTGTCCTTTTTCTTAATGAAGCGACAATATTTCTTTAAATGTCCTAATTTGCCATAATTGAAATAGGGACCTATCTTCTTTTTGTTGTTTTTATTGTTGCTAATAAATAGATTTTATATCTATTTATTGGGTATTATTATACTTAATTATTTGTGAGTTTTTAGGTATTTTTAGTGTTTTATGTAATTTATTTATTATTATTATTATTATGTATTTTTAGTATTTTTATTTATTTTTAATATTTTTATTTTATTTTGTAGGAATTAATTAAAGCTTGGACGACAAAATTGTAAATTTAGAAAGTTTGGTGGCAGTTTTGTAATTTCAGTTGCAAGTTGGTCGCGCGCATGACGCGCGTTTGTATGGAACAAGGAGCCTGCCGCACAAGGCGTGAATCTCATAATTAGTTGCAGCGTTAAACATCGTCGTTTGCAGTCTGGGCTGAAGAAAGAAACGCACGCGTAATGCGCGGAGGGAGAAACTTACGTCACCAAGGCACGTTTGACCGGTCAATAGCATTAAGGCTATGTTTGGCTTAGCAGAATTGCTGGAAAACAGGATTATTTTGCGATTTTGAGCTTTAATTTAATTTCAAATTAAATTTTAATTCCATATTAGTTTAGGATTATTATTGTACTTCTATAAATACATTACATTATATTAGATCAGATAATTAGCAGATTATTAGATATAATTAAGAGCTCTCTCTCACAGATTTTTCTTATATATTATTATTATTATTATTATTATTATTATTATTATTATTATTATTATTATTATTATTATTATTATTATTATGTTTGTCTAATTTTCTTATTTAGTTCTAGGGGATTTCAAACCCGATTATAATTAATGGTTAAATCAATTCAATAATATTATTTATTCTTCCTTATATGAAATTATTTATGATAATCTGTTTTAATTGTTTATTTGATATTGGGTTTGATTGATTTAATTTTAGCCTATTGAGTTAATCAAATTATTATCAATTGCTAGATTTAAGAATTATATTACATGTAATTGATATTGTTCTTAATCGTTGGTAGTGAATAGTGATAGATGATTGTAGTCAAACTTTTGTTTATTGCTATGATTATCATGATATAAGTTAAACAATCCGAGCTTATGAGATTGTTACTTAGAATAATCTAATTTTCTTGTGATTAATGCTTTCATTATATTAAATTTAGAGAGTTTGTTCTAGGTTGTATAATGGTTAGAATCTAATGAAGAGCTTGTTTTGTTAGATTAAAATTAAGAGAAATTTTGGGTAGCAGAGCTTGTTGTTGCCTAGGGTTATTAGTTTCATGGAAGGATATAAATATATTTTGATTGACTGAATTATTAATTATAAGGGTGAGATTGAACCAAAGAACTGAAATTTTTAATCTTATTAATTTACTTTTATTTATTTAGTTAATTATAATTAATTCAAAACCCCCAGTTTTAGTTTACATTACATAAAATTAAATTAATCATTCTCTGTGGGATCGACCCTTACTTGCTATTATACTGAGTTTTTGATTGAAAGTGAGAATTAATTTTGGAGTGTTAACGACAGCTACCAGTTGCACTTAACTTCTTTGTCAAGCTGGGCCAAAGATTTCTTTCTCTTGCGAGAATCCAAAGACAGGCCATATCTTCTTCCACAACATTAATTTTAAACATTTCTTCCTTACTTTCTTTTCGCAAGTCCTCCTCCATACGTAGATGATTTCCTAACTCCTCAAGAGTAATTAAGGCTCTATTTCTTGTGTTTGAAATTATTCCTAAAAAATTTCCAAGTGGGTGGCAATTTGTCTACAATGGTTGTGACTTTTATTTCCTCATCCATGTGTAACTTGTGTTGAGTGTATTGATCAAGAATACTTTTTATTTCACTAAACTGATCCATAACAGTACGAGAGTCAAACATTCTATAATTATTAAATTTGGAAACAATAAATCTCTTACTTGTTGCGTCCTCCTTCATGTACCACTCTTGCAGTTGTGCCCATAACTCTTTGGCAGTCGGCACATTATGGTATGCATCAAAAAAGTATTGGACATTGCATTTAATATATGCCCTCGATATATATCATCATTGTAAGACCCCGAATATTATGAAATATAAAATTTAATTTTTCTTCATATATATTTTTCCTGAAACAGTAAGTGGTTAAATTGACGAAATGGAAAGTTAAGGATGTTATGTGTAAATTTTATTCTGTCGGACAATATTCGTTTTGTCGGAAAATATTCGGGCCGTACGACGGCGCCGACATAACTAAATATTGGTGGACCCCACAACGGAATATTTGTCGGATATAGAAAACGACAGAAGTAACATTTTTAAATAAAAATAGTCAACGGTGTTAACTGTTAAAATACCGGTGATAAAAGAATAGTAGCATACGGTAATTTATGGTATTTTTCTGTAGCACACAGTACTCTACAGTAGCACACGGTATTGCACAGTGGCTCATATTATTGGTCTGATAATTGACACCGTAACTGTTGCGCATCATTTTAATCAATAATTGTCACTGTATAATATTTTATGTTATCAATTCAATAATTGTTGCTACACAGTATTTTGCATTATTGATTCAATAATTGTCATTACACTGTATTTTATATCATTGACTCAATAATTGTTGGTGCACTGTAGTTTAAAATTATTGAACCTAATAATTGTCACAGTAGCAAATATACTATAATTTATATTATTAAATTAATAATAATATGTAACGTGTTTATTACATTATTGTTGAATTATTGTTGTAGCATTATTTTATATCTTGGACCCACATGAAGAATAAATATAAAAAAAAAAAAAATAATTTTACTATTTGGAATAGTAACGCGAATAGTAACGTGAATAGTAACATGAATAGTAACGTAAATAGTAACATGTGGGACCCATGTGGGGCCCACATGAGAAAAAAAAATGTGCAGGATTTGCTGAAGTTGGTGAGAAAATGCAGCGCTAGGCGGCTGCTGAAATTTTCAGCAAAGGCGTGCATCACGCCTGTTATTCACCTACCGCGCATAGTGCCTTATTTTCTCCTATAAATAGCTTGCTCAGCTGAATAGAAAAATCACACCTAAAACATAAAATTTTTCTATAAGAATTTTATGAGTTTTCTCTGAGAATAGTAAGGTTATTTTGAGTGTTTGAAAGCCAAAAGGAGTGCAGGAATTTTTCAAGTAAGTCTTTTATTAAAGAGTAGTAATTTCATAAATTCCTATTTTTTACGGTATTCACAAATCTTCCTTTAGAAGACTCTTCTTTGAGAAGATTCATTTTTAAAAGCTTTCTTTGAAAGATTTATTTTGGAATATTATTTTAAAAACTATTTTAAAGTAGTTATATTATACTACAAAAATTATGTTAAATATATATAATTTTGATAGTTCATATTATACGAGTTATCATACACTTTGAAATTTATATGTGGTAATTACTAATTTTATTATAAATATATAGGTTGATCAACCTCATTTAAATCAATATCCAGTCACGTGTTAAGGTAAGGGGTATCATTCTTTTTATCACCATAAATGGATATTATTTTCTTTCTTACTGGAAGGGATTATCATTCTTTGATTCTCGAAAATAATATCGTTTCTTTCTTACTTATAAGATGTGTCATTTATGTAAGACCCCGAATTTTATGAAATACAAAATTTAATTTTTCTTCATATAGATATTTTTTTTAAACAGTAAGTGGTTAAATCGATAAAGTTAAAAGTTAAGGATGTTATGTGCAAATTTTATTTTGTCGGACAATATTCGCTTTGTCGGGGAATATTCGTTTGGTCGGGGAATATTCGTTTGGTCCGACGGCGCCGAAATAACAAATTATTGGTGGACCCCACAACGGAATATTTGTCGGATATAGAAAACGACAGAAATAACCTTTTTAAATAAAAATAGTCAACGGAACTGTTAAAATACCGGTGATAAAAGAATAGTAGCATACGGTAGTTATTGGTATTTTCTGTAGCACTCGGTACTCTACAGTAACACACGGTATTGCATAGTGTCTTATATTTTTGGTCTGATAATTGACACCGTAACTGTTACGCATCATTTCATCGATAATTGTCACTGCATAATATTTTATATTATCAAGTCAATAATTGTTGTTGCACTGTTTTTAAAATTATTGAACCTAATAATTGTCACAGTAACATATGCACAGTAATTCACATTATTGAATCAATAATTGTCATTACACAGTAACGTATGCTTTATTTTACATTATTGTTATCTCTATTATGATGTTATTTAAACAGTTGTATTTCATTAATTTATTGACTTGATATCTAAGAGCTAACTATACTGTATTTATAACAATTAGTCATAATAATTGAATTGATAAAGTTATTTGTTTATAATATAAAGTTAGGTGATTATTAGGTGATATGAAATGAATGGTGTAGATTAAAGTGTGAATTATTGTTGAATAATTGAATTAATTTGTTTATAATATAAAGTTAGGTGATTATTAGGTGATATGAAATGAATGGTGTAGATTAAAGTGTGAATTATTGTTGAATAATTAAATTGATTTGTTTATAATATAAAGTTAGGTGATTATTAGGTGATATGAAATGAATGGTGTAGATTAAAGATAATATAATATTTAAAATGGATGGTGTAGATTAAAAGATGATCTTTAAATGAATGGTTTAGATTAAATGAATGATAAGATTTTTGGCTATAAATAGAAGCCTTAACTTAAGGATTTTTCATAAACTTCCTTACTTGTTCTTTCTTTCTCTCTCTAAATACTTCTTGTGAAAGTTCTCTCTAAGTGTGCTTAAGTCATCTTGAGTATTTGTGAAGATCTATAAGTATACGTGTACTGTTCAAGTTAATCAACCTCATTTAAATCAATATCCAGTCACGTGTTACGGTAAGGGATACCATCTTTTTCATCTTCCATTATTCAAACATACTATGGTAAGGGATTATCATTATTTGATTCTCGATAATAATATTGTTTCTTTCTTACTCATAAGACGTGCCTTTTATTTCCATGTATTAAATTGTGGGAATAACCTTACGGAGCGGATTGCCGCCTGTTGGTGAATAACCTTTCGTATTCATTCATTATTAATCTCTGAGAATAACCTTACGGAGCGGATTGCCGCCTGTTTGGTGAATAACTCTTTGTACTCAAATTCTATTAAATTGTGGGAATAACCTTACGGAGCGGATTGCCGCCTGTTGGTGAATAACCTTTCGTATTCATTCATTATTAATCTCTGAGAATAACCTTACGGAGCGGATTGCCGCCTGTTTGGTGAATAACTCTTTGTACTCAAATTCTATTAAATTGTGGGAATAACCTTACGGAGCGGATTGCCGCCTGTTGGTGAATAACCCTTTGTATTAATTTCCTTCACCTTTTGTTAATCAAACCTGCTACGGTAAGGGATATTATTTTCTTTCATTCTCCTAAATCGAAATTTATTATGGAACTATTGCTTCTATAATTCCTGAAAATATTATATGTTGCATAATAGTTGAACTTCATTATTTCAACTGAACCTTCCTATTTACGTGAATCTTTCTATTGAATTGTAACCGTTATTCTGAACTGTGGATCTTGAATTTCACTCCACATCATGTTGACAATTTGGACATTATTTGAATCTGTACAAAGTAAACTTCCGATACTTATTGTTATCCTATTTCTTCTGTTCATCATTTACATCATTCTAATCATCCAAAAAATCAAGCTGTTGTGAATATCTGTGGCCGGGGGCACAGATGTGATATATTTGTTGAACAGATGATAGGTTAAAGGCGATATAATAGGTTAAAGGCGATACATCTGTTCGGTGTCTTTTATGGCACGTGGTGAATGTTCTCTTTGGCCCGTAGTGTAAAGATGAACTGTTGTTTGGTATGATTATGACCAAAGGCTGAATCTGGTATAATCATGACTGTTGGTGCTATATTGAATATCTTTGGCCCGTAGTACAAAGATGAACTGTTGATGTGCATGATTATGATCAGGAACTGTGAATTTGTATTATCTTGACTAATGATATTTCAGATGATAAAAGTTGATGATGTTTTTCCTAAAAAGAGAACCGAGTGGACATTATAGTCTGCATTATTCTTCTAATAGATTACTTATTCCGCTGCTATTATTGATCTGAACGTTGTTTAAGAATTTAACTGCAGTTTTTGATATAAACCTTGTAGTCTATTGTATTCTATCAAGAACTCAACTGTTGAAAACTAATGATAATTTATTCGTCATTATCTTAGTCATGATATTCTTTACTGGGCTATTTGAGCTCACCCTTTCTTTTGTTCCATTGTTTTTCAACAGGAGATGAAAACATAACAGGGTCTAGCCGGGGAATGGAGTGAGGGTCCGAGGAATAGTTATCATAGTCTTCACGTTTTGTAAAATAGTGTGGCAATAATAGTGAAGACTTAGTTGTGTATTATTATACACTGTATTGTTGTACGTTGTGCTTTGTTGTAATAATTTTGTTGTAGTATTTTGACGACTCAAGTTTGGGCTGTGTGGGCCCAGATTTGGGGGCGTCACAGTTGGCATCAGAGCTTAAGGATATGGTCTTTAATGGAGATCTGGGGTTAGAACTAGGAGGGGAGAGACGAATAGAATCAATCACTAGTGTGTCCTACCTAAATTAGATTTATTTTTTTATCTAATGAATCGATTTGAATGTAGGAACATGAAGAGATGAGTCAGTTTATTTGAACTAACATTTATTTTGTGACCACAGTTAATTATGGCATCTGGAAATCAGGAGGTTAATTATGAAATTACCGAAACAAATGTAGCTGCAAAACAAGAGGCGACGAATAATCTTCTTATAAACTCAGAGTTGAATCATTTGCCTAAGGCAAAAATTATGCGTGTTCTATCCAGTAAGGATGAAGGTGAAAGCTCTGCTACAGTCGTTCCAGATCCATTCTTAGAAGCAATTAAAGGAAGTAACGAACTTACGGAAATTATTGCCTTTAATTTACTCACTAATTGGGAGAGTGATATCACATGGTTATGCTCTATAACAAAGGATCAGAATATATGGACTTTTCATATTAGTCTTTGGGATTTATGGTGTTCCAGCTATGATTTTCAAGATTATTTAAAAATGATGTTTCTATACTTTTGGGCGTTACAATTTAGAGGAATTTAGGTTAAGTTAGTCACTATCGTGGAAACTGCAGTCTATCGAAAATACTATTTTAATGGAAATCATTGGTACCTTACTACTGATGAAGTTGATGAACCCGAGAAACAGTTTGCTAGAAAATTATTCAGTGGTATTCCCATGGTTGAAATACGTGAAGATCCGAATGAAGTATTCGGGATTCGATTTGACGATAACAGTCAAGAAACCGAATGAGGTGATAACCGGTAAGCTATTCATAAATTCTCGTGAAGTCTATGCCATATTAGATACTGGCTCTATCCACTCTTTTATCTCACCTATATGTACTCAACGTTTAAATTTGACTATTGAAAACTTAAATCTTGTCTTATCAGTTGAAACCTCATTGGGAGAAATACCTATTACATTTACTATCTATAAATCTTGCCTAGTTCAAATCAACAACCTCACATTACCTGTTGACCTTATTTCTTTGGAGATGCGTGAATTTGATGTGATTTTAGGAATTGATTGGTTGACTACTCATCATGCTAAAATTGATTGTTTTCATAAGATTATTAGTTTTCATATTCCTAATCAACTTGTCATGCAAATTCAAGCAACTAAACCATTGAAATCTATAACTGTTATTTCTAGGCATAAAGCCATTCGTTTATTGAAAAACGGATGTCAAGCCTTTTTAGCTCATGTCACTGATTTGAACAAAAATACATCAAACTTGAATGATATTCCCATTGTTAATGAGTTTCCTGACGTTTTTCCTGAAGAACTTCCTGGCTTACCCTCAAACCGTGAAATTGAATTTTATATTGATCTTGAACCCGGTACCAAGCCCATTTCCAAAGCCCCATACCGAATGGCTCCCATAGAATGTCAAGAGTTAAAAGTTTAATTATTAGATATTGGTATCATTCGTTCTAGTACAAAACTTATATCGAGCGAGGAATGCGAGAAGAGTTTCCAATAACTCAAGAGGAGACTTGTTTCAGCTCCTGTTCTGACCATACCATCGGGATCGGGAGAATTCGTCATATTTAGCGATGCTTCAGACAAAGGTCTAGGCTGTGTCCTTATGCAACATGGAAAGGTGAGAAAAATTATGAGAAAAATTACCCTACTCATGATCTAGAGTTGGCAGCAGTCGTTTTCGCGTTGAAAATTTGGAGACACTATTTGTACGGAGAAAAAGTGGATATCTATACGGAGCATAAAAGTTTCAAGTATTTCTTCACCTAGAAGGAACTCAACATGCGACAATGACGTTGGCTTGAGCTGTTGAAGGATTATGACCACACAATTCAGTATCACCCGGGAAAGGCGAACGTTGTAGCTGACGCTTTGAGCAGAAAATCTTATGCAAGTACAAGTGCACTGCTGACAACACAAAAGTGTATTTTGTACGACTTGCAAAAGATGGAGATAGAGCTAAAGACACCAGGGACCCACTCGAAGATTGCTCACGTGCGAGTAGAACCAACTTTAATCGATAAAATTAAAGCTGCTCAAGCTACCGATCCGGAACTGATAAACATGATAAAGAAAGTACAAGAAGGTGCCATTCCCGAAGCAAGAATCGACGAGAAAGGAATACTTCGAGTCAACTCTCGACTCTGTGTTCCTAACGATCCTGAATTAAAGCATAAAATCATGATGGAGGCACACAACACGCCGTTTGCAATCCACCCAGGAGGTACCAAGATGTATCGAGATCTTCGACATACATTTTGGTGGAACAATATGAAAAGAGAGATTGCGGAGTTTATCTCAAGGTGCCTAACTTGTCAACGTGTCAAGGCAGAGCATCAAGTTCCTAAAGGTCCATTACAATCACTTGAAGTTCCCGAATGGAAGTGGGAACACATCAATATGGACTTCGTGACGGGTCTTCCAAAAGTTTCTCAAGGCTTAGATGCAATTTGGGTGATCGTAGATAGATTGACCAAATCTGCTCATTTCTTGCCTATACGAGAAAACTTTTCACTTGAACGTCTTGCCGGTATGTACATAAATGAGATCGTGAGATTGCATGGCATGCCAGTTTCCATAGTTTCTGATCGAGATCCTAGATTCACTTCACGCTTTTGGATCAGTCTACAAAAAGCTATGGGCACTGAACTACGTTTTAGTTCTGCATACCATCCTCAAACGGACGGACAATCGGAAAGGACGATCCAGACCCTCGAAGATCTTTTGAGACTTTGTGTATTAGACTACAAAGGAAGTTGGGATAAGTACTTGCC
The DNA here is from genome assembly GCA_947179155.2 of Hedera helix. NCBI lineage: Eukaryota > Viridiplantae > Streptophyta > Magnoliopsida > Apiales > Araliaceae > Hedera > Hedera helix. The sequence continues at coordinate 43,754,001 of OX359265.1, read as the reverse complement.
GTTGGTGGAATTTTCTTACAACAACAGTTACCAAGCAAGCATAGGCATGGCTCCATTCGAGGCATTGTATGGAAGGAAGTGTCGCTCTCCAATATGTTGGAATGAGGTAGGAGAAGCAAAATTGTTGGGACCCGAGTTGGTACGCTTGACGACCGAAAAGATCCAAATGATCCGACAACGAATACAGACCGCACAAGAACGACAAAAGAGTTATGTTGATCTTCATCGGAGAGACGAAAGTTTCAACGTCGGAGATCATGTATTCTTACGTGTTTCTCCATGGAAAGGGGTTACGAGATTCGGAAAGAGAGGAAAGCTTAACCCTCGATTTATTGGCCCATTTGAAATCCTCGATCGAATAGGAACCGTAGCCTACAGACTAGCCCTACCACCAAGTATGTCTCGCATCCATAACGTTTTTCACATATCTATGTTACGTAAATATGTGAAGGACCCAAACCACGTCATTGAGTTAGAACCAGACGTTATAGCAGAGGATTTAACATACGAGGAGGTACCTGTTAAGATCCTGGATAAGAAGGAGCAGATCCTACGCTCAAAGGTTATACCTCAAGTTAAGGTTTTTATGGAGGAACCAAGATACTGAGGAAATGACCTGGGAGCTAGAATCTGAGATGAAATCTAAGTATCCTTACCTCTTCGATATGTCAGGTACGTCAATTTCGGGGACGAAATTTCATAAGGAGGGGAGGTTGTAAGACCCCGAATTTTATGAAATACAAAATTTAATTTTTCTTCATATAGATATTTTTTTTAAACAGTAAGTGGTTAAATCGATAAAGTTAAAAGTTAAGGATGTTATGTGCAAATTTTATTTTGTCGGACAATATTCGCTTTGTCGGGGAATATTCGTTTGGTCGGGGAATATTCGTTTGGTCCGACGGCGCCGAAATAACAAATTATTGGTGGACCCCACAACGGAATATTTGTCGGATATAGAAAACGACAGAAATAACCTTTTTAAATAAAAATAGTCAACGGAACTGTTAAAATACCGGTGATAAAAGAATAGTAGCATACGGTAGTTATTGGTATTTTCTGTAGCACTCGGTACTCTACAGTAACACACGGTATTGCATAGTGTCTTATATTTTTGGTCTGATAATTGACACCGTAACTGTTACGCATCATTTCATCGATAATTGTCACTGCATAATATTTTATATTATCAAGTCAATAATTGTTGTTGCACTGTTTTTAAAATTATTGAACCTAATAATTGTCACAGTAACATATGCACAGTAATTCACATTATTGAATCAATAATTGTCATTACACAGTAACGTATGCTTTATTTTACATTATTGTTATCTCTATTATGATGTTATTTAAACAGTTGTATTTCATTAATTTATTGACTTGATATCTAAGAGCTAACTATACTGTATTTATAACAATTAGTCATAATAATTGAATTTATAAAGTTATTTGTTTATAATATAAAGTTAGGTGATTATTAGGTGATATGAAATGAATGGTGTAGATTAAAGTGTGAATTATTGTTGAATAATTGAATTAATTTGTTTATAATATAAAGTTAGGTGATTATTAGGTGATATGAAATGAATGGTGTAGATTAAAGTGTGAATTATTGTTGAATAATTAAATTGATTTGTTTATAATATAAAGTTAGGTGATTATTAGGTGATATGAAATGAATGGTGTAGATTAAAGATAATATAATATTTAAAATGGATGGTGTAGATTAAAAGATGATCTTTAAATGAATGGTTTAGATTAAATGAATGATAAGATTTTTGGCTATAAATAGAAGCCTTAACTTAAGGATTTTTCATAAACTTCCTTACTTGTTCTTTCTTTCTCTCTCTAAATACTTCTTGTGAAAGTTCTCTCTAAGTGTGCTTAAGTCATCTTGAGTATTTGTGAAGATCTATAAGTATACGTGTACTGTTCAAGTTAATCAACCTCATTTAAATCAATATCCAGTCACGTGTTACGGTAAGGGATACCATCTTTTTCATCTTCCATTATTCAAACATACTATGGTAAGGGATTATCATTATTTGATTCTCGATAATAATATTGTTTCTTTCTTACTCATAAGACGTGCCTTTTATTTCCATGTATTAAATTGTGGGAATAACCTTACGGAGCGGATTGCCGCCTGTTGGTGAATAACCTTTCGTATTCATTCATTATTAATCTCTGAGAATAACCTTACGGAGCGGATTGCCGCCTGTTTGGTGAATAACTCTTTGTACTCAAATTCTATTAAATTGTGGGAATAACCTTACGGAGCGGATTGCCGCCTGTTGGTGAATAACCCTTTGTATTAATTTCCTTCACCTTTTGTTAATCAAACCTGCTACGGTAAGGGATATTATTTTCTTTCATACTCCTAAATCGAAATTTATTATGAAACTATTGCTTCTATAATTCCTGAAAATATTATATGTTGCATAATAGTTGAACTTCATTATTTCAACTGAACCTTCCTATTTACGTGAATCTTTCTATTGAATTGTAACCGTTATTCTGAACTGTGGATCTTGAATTTCACTCCACATCATGTTGACAATTTGGACATTATTTGAATCTGTACAAAGTAAACTTCTGATACTTATTGTTATCCTATTTCTTCTGTTCATCATTTACATCATTCTAATCATCCAAAAAATCAAGCTGTTGTGAATATCTGTGGCCGGGGGCACAGATGTGATATATTTGTTGAACAGATGATAGGTTAAAGGCGATATAATAGGTTAAAGGCGATACATCTGTTCGGTGTCTTTTATGGCACGTGGTGAATGTTCTCTTTGGCCCGTAGTGCAAAGATGAACTGTTGTTTGGTATGATTATGACCAAAGGCTGAATTTGGTATAATCATGACCGTTGGTGCTATATTGAATATCTTTGGCCCGTAGTACAAAGATGAACTGTTGATGTGCATGATTATGATCAGGAACTGTGAATTTGTATTATCTTGACTAATGATATTTCAGATGATAAAAGTTGATGATGTTTTTCCTAAAAAGAGAACCGAGTGGACATTATAGTCTGCATTATTCTTCTAATAGATTACTTATTCCGCTGCTATTATTGATCTGAACGTTGTTTAAGAATTTAACTGCAGTTTTTGATATAAACCTTGTAGTCTATTGTATTCTATCAAGAACTCAACTGTTGAAGACTAATGATAATTTATTCGTCATTATCTTAGTCATGATATTCTTTACTGGGCTATTTGAGCTCACCCTTTCTTTTGTTCCATTGTTTTTCAACAGGAGATGAAAACATAACAGGGTCTAGCCGGGGAATGGAGTGAGGGTCCGAGGAATAGTTATCATAGTCTTCACGTTTTGTAAAATAGTGTGGCAATAATAGTGAAGACTTAGTTGTGTATTATTATACACTGTATTGTTGTACGTTGTGCTTTGTTGTAATAATTTTGTTGTAGTATTTTGACGACTCAAGTTTGGGCTGTGTGGGCCCAGATTTGGGGGCGTCACAATTTATTTCCATGTATTAATTTGTGGGAATAACCTTACGACGCGGATTGCCACCTGTTGGTGAATAACCTTTTCTATTCATTCCTTATTAATCTCTGAGAATAATCTTACGGCGCGGATTACCGCCTGTTTGGTGAATAACTCTTCGTATTCAAATTGATGGGAATAACCTTACGGCGCGGATTACCGCCTGTTGGTGAATAACCTTTCGTATTCATTCCTTATTAATCTTTGAGAATAACCTTACGGTGCGGATTACCGCCTGTTTGGTGAATAACTCTTCGTATTCAAATTTTATTGTGGGAATAACCTTACTGTGCGGACTACCGCTTGTTGGTGAATAACCCTTTTTATTTGTCTCGTGTAGAAATGATTTGTCTACACGAATTATCACATGACACTATTATTCCATATTCATTTTTAATATAATTATCTTTCATATTCGTAAATATTATTATCCTTTATACTCATAAGGGATACCATCTTTTTCATCTTCCATTATTCAAACTTACTATGGTAAGGGATATTAATTTCCTTCACCTTTTGTTAATCAAACCTGCTACGGTAAGAGATATTATTTTCTTTCATACTCCTAAATCGAAACTTATTATGGAACTATTGCTTCTATAATTCCTGAAAATATTATATGTTCCATATAGTTGAACTTCATTATTTCAACTGAACTTTCCTATTTTCTGAACCTTTCTATTGAACTGTAACCGTTATTCTGAACTGTGGATCTTGAATATCATTTTTAAATTTCACTCCACATCATGTTGACAATTTGGACATTATTTGAATCTGCACAAAGTAAACTTTCGATACTTATTGTTTATCCTGTTTCTTCTGTTCATCATTCGTATCATTGTTATTTGTATTAATCTTCAAGAATCAAGTTGTTATGAATATTTGTGGCCGGGGGCACAGATGCGATATAATTATTAAACAGATGTTAGGTTAAAGGCGATATAATAGGTTAAAGGCGATACATTTGTTCGGTGTCTTTTATGGCACGTGGTGAAAGTTCTCTTTGGCCCGTAGTGCATAGATGAACTGTTGTTTGGTATGATTATGACCAAAGGCTGAATCTGGTATAATCATGACCGCTGGTGCTATATTGAATATCTTTGGCCCGTAGTGCAAAGATGAACTGTTGATTTGCATGATTATGACCAGGAACTGTGAATTTGTATTATCATGACTAATGGTATTTCAGATGATAAAAATTGATTATATTTTTCCTAAAAAGAGAACGAGTGCACATTATAGTCTGCATTATTCTTCTAATAGATTAATCATTCCGCTGCTATTATTGATCTGAACATTGTTCAAGAATTTAACTACAGTTTTTGATATAAACCTTGTAGTCTATTGTATTCTATCAAGAGCTCAACTGTTGAAGACTAATGATAATTTATTCGTCATTATCTTAGTCATGATATTCTTTACTGGGCTATTTGAGCTCACCCTTTCTTTTGTTCCATTGTTTTTCAACAGGAGATGGGAACGTAGCTGGGTCTAGCCGGGGAATGGAGTGAGAGTCCGAGGGATAGCTGTCGTAGTCTTCACACGTTGTAAAATAGCGTGATAATAATAGTGTATACTTAGTTGTGTATTATTATACACTGTATTGTTGTACGTTGTACTTCATTGTAATAATTTTGTTGTAGTCTTTTGACGACTCAAGTTTGGGCTGTGTGGGCTCAGATTTGGGGGCGTCACAATCATCTTGATCCCATTTTTGCCTTTCACGAGTTCGGGCCAGTGGTTAGTCGTCTGTAATATCCGTCCTTGGTGCGGTTGTAAGACCCCGAATTTTATAAAATATAAAATTTAATTTTTCTTCATATTTTTTTTTTCATGAAACAGTAAGTGGTTAAATTGACGAAATTGAAAGTTAAGGATGCTATGTGCAAATTTTATTTTGTCGGACAATATTCGTTTTGTCAGGGAATATTCGTTTTGTCGGGGAATATTCGGGCTGTACGACGGCGCCGAAATAACTAATTATTGGTGGACCCCACAACGGAATATTTGTCGGATATAGAAAATGACAGAAATAATCTTTTTAAAATACCGGTGATAAAAGAATAGTAGCATACGGTAGTTTATGGTATTTTCTGTAGCACACGGTACTCTACAGTAGCACACGGTATTGCATAGTGTCTCATATTATTGGTCTAATAATTGACACTGTAACAGTTCCGCATCATTTCATCGATAATTGTCACTGCATAATATTTTATATTATCAATTAAATAATTGTTGTTACACAATATTTTGCATTATTGATTCAATAATTGTCATTACACTGTATTTTATATCATTGAGTCAATAATTGTTACTGCATTGTTTTTAAAATTGTTGAACCTAATAATTGTCACAGTTGCAAATATACTGTAATTTATATTATCAAATTAATAATAATCTGTAACGTGTTTATTACATTATTGTTGAATTATTGTTGTAGCATTATTTTATTTTATATGTTGGACCCACGAGAAGAATAAATATAAATATAAAATAAAAAAATAATAATTTTACTATTTGAAATAGTAACGTGAACATTAATATGTGGGCCCCTGTAGGACCCACCTGAGAAAATTTGCACAAAAATGTGCTGGGAGAAAAAAATTTCAAAAGGGCGTGGGCGGCTGCGCTGCTGAATTTCAGCACTGGCATGCGCAGCCAGTCACCTACCAACCCGCATAGTAACTTATTTTCTCCTATAAATAGTTTGCTCAACTGAATAGAAAAATCACACCTAAAACATAAAAATTTTCTATAAGAATTTTATGAGTTTTCTCTGAGTATAGTAAGGTTATTTTGAGAGTTTGAAAGCCAAAAGGAGTGCAGGAATTTTTCAAGTAAGTCTTTTATTAAAGAGTATTAATTTCATAAATTCCTATTTTTCACGGTATTCATAAATCTTCCCTTAGAAGACTCTTCTTTGAGAAGATTCATTTTTAAAAGCTTTCTTTGAAAGATTTATTTTGGAATATTATTTTAAAAACTATTTTAAAGTAGTTCTATTATACTACAAAAATTATGTTAAATATATATAATTTTGATAGTTCATATTATACGAATTATCATACACTTTGAAATTTATATGTGGTAATTACTAATTATATTAAAAATATATAGGTTGATCAACCTCATTTAAATCAATATCCAGTCACGTGTTAAGGTAAGGAATATTATTCTTTTCACACTCTTAAATTTATTACGGTAAGGAATACCATTCATTTCAAACTCTTAAATTTACAGTGGTAAGAGATGTCATTTTTATTGGAATATCATCTTCTTTCATATTCTATTATTTAAACTTACCACGATAAGGGATTATCATTCTTTGATTCTCGAAAATAATATCGTTTCTTTCTTGTGCCATTTACTTCCATGTATTAAATTATGGGAATAACCTTACGGCGCGGATTACCGCCTGTTTGGTGAATAACTCTTCGTATTCAGATTTTATTAAATTGTGGGAATAACCTTACGGCGCGGACTACCGCCTGTTGGTGAATAAACATTTTTATTTGTCTCGTGTGGAAATAATTTGTCTACACGAATTATCACATGACACTTTTATTCCATATTAGTTTGTAATATCATTTTCTTTCATATTCGTAAGTTATATCATTTTCCTTTATACTCATAAGGGATACCATCTTTTTCATCTTCCATTATTCAAACTTACTATGGTAAGGGATGTTAATTTCCTTCACCTTTTGTTAATCAAACCTGCTACGATAAGGGATATTATTTTCTTTCATACTCTTAAATCGAAACTTATTATGGAACTATTGCTTCTATAATTCCTGAAAATATTATATGTTCCATATAGTTGAACTTCATTATTTCAACTGAACCTTCCTATTTTCTGAACCTTTCTATTGAACTGTAACCGTTATTCTGAACTGTGGATCTTGAATATCATTTTTAAATTTCACTCCACATCATGTTGACAATTTGGACATTATTTGAATCTGCACAAAGTAAACTTTCGATACTTATTGTTTATCTTGTTTCTTCTGTTCATCATTCGTATCACTGTTATTAATCTTCAAGAATCAAGTTGTTGTAAATATCTGTGGCCGGGGGCACAAATGTGATATAATTGTTGAACAGATGATAGGTTAAAGGCGATATACTAGGTTAAAGGCGATACATTTGTTCGGTGTCTTTTATGGCACGTGGTGAAAGTTCTCTTTGGCCCGTAGTGCATAAATGAACTGTTGTTTGGTATGATTATGACCAAAGGCTGAATCCGGTATAATCATGACCGCTGGTGCTATATTGAATATCTTTGGCCCGTAGTGCAAAGATGAACTGTTGATTTGCATGATTATGATCAGGAACTGTGAATTTTTATTATCATGACTAATGGTATTTCAGATGATAAAAGTTGATGATGTTTTTACTAAAAAGAGAAGCGAGTGGACATTATAGTTTGCATTATTCTTCTAATAGATTACTCATTTCGCTGCTATTATTGATCTGAACATTGTTTAAGAATTTAACTACAGTTTTTGATATAAACCTTGTAATCTATTGTATTCTATCAAGAACTCAACTGTTGAAGGCTAATGATAATTTATTCGTCATTATCTTAGTCATGATATTCTTTACTGGGCTATTTGAGCTCATCCTTTCTTTTGTTCCATTGTTTTTCAACAGGAAATGAGAACGTAGCTGGGTCTAGCCGGGGAATGGAGTGAGAGTCCGAGGGATAGCTATCGTAGTCTTCACGTGTTGTAAAATAGTGTGGCAATAATAGTGAAGACTTAGTTGTGTATTATTATTCCCTGTATTGTACTACCTTATAATAATTTTGTTGTAGTCTTTTGACAACTCAAGTTTGGGCTGTGTGGGCTCAGATTTGGGGGTGTCACAGCGGTGATTACATAATATACCTTTAAAAATGTTAACAAGAAAAACATCTTTTTTCTGTCAACGATAAAAGTTTCCTCCATCAAAGCGCTCCAAACGGTTGAAATCCATAGCCATGTCCCTCAAGGATGAAAGTGTTGAAGCCATTGTAATGAATACATAAATAATCAAGCCTTAAGATTGCTAGATAAAATATTTTTAATGAGTGATAAAAATGAAAATGGTAAATAAAATGACTTCAATGCATTACCAGGTCACCGTCTTTAAGGCTTAATTTGCTCCACTAATTGATGCAAAATGGTTTCAGCAAATTTCCTCTAAGATACAATGAAATTTGTGATATTCTTTAATTTGCACTATTGAAGAATATCCTACGCACAACTCTATGAATTTCTAGATTGTTGTTTACTAAGTATTGTATTCTGTAGTAAAACAATAACTTAGAAGATTTGCAGAAGAAGAAGAAAGAATAAGGAAATGAATGTTTCTTTCTAATATATTCTGGAATGCTACATGGTCCCTTATTTATAGTGTTTGAATATGTGTTATTTGATAAGTTACATCTTTCCAATTCAGGAAAAAAATTTCACTAACCGCTGCAGATTTAATTATTGTAGTGGTTACAAACAGTTGCAACTTCTAATCTGTTACTAACACCAACCGATATTCCAGAAAATAACTACTATTGTTGCTATTGGATCTATTATTACAACAATAGTTTTGCTGATTTATTACAACAATATATATATATGTATATATATATATATATATATATATATTTCCTCTTTCCTTTTCAACTTCATATATAAAATAAATCCACCCAAAATTTAATTAGAATATATATATATATATATATATACCCACCCGTAGTAGTTTTACTAGGTGGGAAAACTGTTATCATTGGGTTTGGTTCAGTGCATGCGCAATCTTACAACCATCCAATTTTTGTATGATACAATTACTGACTTAAATTTAAAAGGAACAAAATAAAATATATGAAATTACACATTTGTTACAGGTACTGGATGTATACGTATATAATTTGTATTTTAAAAGAAGTTTTAATTATTATGTAAACGGTGGTACGCAAAATAGACAATGCGTATCTTCCTTTTTAGCAACGAATATAACACCAAAAGGCGCACATGCATATATATATATATATATATATATATAACATCTAATCGTGCAGTGCTTGTGAAGATTGATATCATTACCTTTGTACCTGTTCATATTTTATACACACATACACATATATATAAAGTTGCAAATAATAAGCAGCAATGAGCGAAGAGACTTTTTTTTTTTTTTTTTTTTAACTTAACAGTTTGATTAGACTCAAGAGTTTGACTTGTGATATCATATTAAGAATGTAAACAGATATTTTTGAATAAGAATATAAATATATTCGTATTTATATTTAAAATTAAAATTTGGCATATGTGTTTAATGGATATGCAATAAAAAATATTTATATTTATATCTGACAGATAATATTTAAATACGAATATTATTCGTATATATTTTGTACAATATAATATAAATAAATATATCAAATATCTGTCCGTATCCGTATTTATACTAAATAAATATTTTTATTTTTATTTTTTTAATTCTTGCACAATGTTAAATTAATAAGCAAACAAAATTTACTTGATCAAATAAAAATCAGGATTGATGTACAATCAACCAAATAAAATAATAAAATTAGATATAATATTTATATGTAATTTTTTTTATATCATATATCATAAAATAGTCATAAAAGGATGCATAATTATTTGATGTTAATACTTTTTTATATTGTATTTCAATAAATTATATATATATATATGTATGTATGTGTGTATATATATTTACATATATACACAAATATCCATATATATTGATATAACGGATACGGATATTAACAGATACGAATATATAAATATCTGTATTCGTATTCGTTTAAAACGAATACGAATACAAATAATATTCTTTTTGAAATAAATACGAATATTAATTTTCAAAACAAATATGAATATTTCGGATTCCTTTTACGGTCCTACCTCATATTAGGTACTCTAAGAAGTGAGTTCAAATTACCTCATATTAGGTACTCTAACAAGTGAGTTCAAATTATTATTATTACTACTATTTTTTGTGCTGCATTTCCCATTTGGATGAGATTTATTGACTTGCAAGATGCAACTACTTAGAGTCGAAATAAACATATCCTAGCAGTATGTATAGATTAGATTTAAGAGTATAATTAATTTATACACTGTGCACTAAGAATAAAAATATCTCCTCGGTAAGATTTGTCGGCGGAGCAAGAAATATTAACCGTGAACCAGAAGTTATATAAGCCTCTTTAATGCAAACGTAAGGAAGGGGACTTTGCCGGTATTTTAAGCAGCACCCGTGGTACATGCACGCATGTACTCGGTGTACCTACCGCGACTTTACCGGGAATTGCCCGTCCAATCACCTTTCTTTTCTGTTTCTCCTCCTCCAAAACGTCCTTTCCCACCATGCTTCCCAACCGGTTTCCGGTTTTCCTTTATATAATCCAATCACATTACCTAGAATAGTCAATTTCTTTCCCAAAAATTCCCCCCATTCTACCCATTTTGCCCTTGCTTTTGTTTTATTGACACACTGTTTGTTTGATTCAACCCCTTGTAGTTTTGTATGCATTAGTGGCTATAATCACCTTTTCTCATTTCCTCTATAAATATCATTTCATTTCCTTCCATTTTTCCTCCAAAAACAAAAAAAAACCAGCATTTCTAACTTTCTGTTTTTCGCTCTCCTGTTATTTCCCTTTGTTCATCATATTCAAATTTCAAGCCATGCCCGAGGAATTATCTAGGGAAATGGACGGCGTAGAATATAATGTCAACGAGAGAAACAAAAAGGCACTCCAGTTCATCCAAGATGTTACTAACGATGCTGAAGAAATTCAGAAGCAAGTTCTAAATGAAATACTTTCTCGGAATGCTGATGTTGAGTATTTGCGGAGGCATGGCCTTAATGGCCATGCCGACCGCAAAACTTTCAAGAAGGTCATGCCTGTGGTAACGTATGAGGATCTTCAGCCTGATATCGACCGTATTTCCAATGGTGATATTTCACCAATTCTATGCTCACAGTCCATTTCAGAGTTCTTGACAAGGTGAGTTCTGAATTGAAATTATATTAGTATAGTAATTTTATGTTGTTGGTGAAATCCGATCCAATTTGATTAAGAGATTGTTTAAGCTAGCAACATGCAACATGGTAGTTTTGTACTTTCCAGGCGAATTAATTAGATTTTCTTATATCTCAATATATAAACGGGATCAGTCAGTATAATTATGTACACTTATCTAAAACAGCAACTACTTGGGTGAACCACGTAAATTCTATCCTGTATGTATGTGATTGCTTTTCTTTCGGTGTTCCTTTACCATTATTCTTGCCTTGTTGTTAGTTGCTAACAATATATACAGTACTTGAATTATATATGGTTATTGTAATATGTAGTATTAACTTTTTGATTCGCTATGTGTAGCTCTGGAACATCTGGAGGAGAGAGAAAACTGATGCCTACTATTGAAGAGGAGCTTGGGAGAAGATCATCACTTTATAGCCTTTTGATGCCTGTGATGGACCAATTTGTTCCTGGTTTAGACAAGGGCAAAGGAATGTACTTTTTGTTCATAAAATCCGAAGCCAAGACTCCAGGTGGTCTTTTGGCTCGTCCAGTTCTAACCAGTTACTACAAAAGCTCATATTTTAGGGACAGACCTTATGATCCATACACAAACTACACCAGCCCTAACGAAACCATTCTCTGCCCCGATTCTTATCAGAGCATGTACTCTCAGTTGCTATTGGGCCTCTTTCAAAATAATGAAGTTCTTCGAGTTGGAGCTGTTTTCGCTTCCGGTTTTATTAGAGCCATTCGGTTCCTTGAAAAACACTGGTCCATTCTTTGTAACGATATCCAAACCGGAACCCTAGACCCTCGAATTACTGACCCTACAGTGAGAGATGCAGTCATGAAAATTCTGAAACCAAACCCTAGTCTTGCTGAATTTATCGAGGCTGAATGCAGGAGGGGATTGTGGAAAGGGATCATTACGCGATTATGGCCCAACACTAAGTATATTGATGTTATTGTGACCGGAACAATGTCGCAATATATTCCAACTATTGACTATTATAGCAATGGCCTTCCTTTAGTTTGCACCATGTATGCTTCTTCTGAGTGTTATTTTGGCGTAAACCTTAACCCTCTTTGCAATCCAAGCGATGTCTCTTATACTCTTATTCCCACCATGGCCTATTTCGAGTTCTTGCCTGTCAATAGGAAACATGAAGTCAATGAATCAACAAAGCTCAACACGAAGGAACAACTTGACTTGGTTGATCTTGTCGACGTAAAATTGGGACATGAATATGAGCTTGTGGTTACTACTTATGCTGGTAAGGTTATATTGAGGGAAATAATATTTGCACCAGCTCCAAATTTCTCCATTTGTGGTTCATTGTTAAACAAAATATGCTCTATTTTAGCGTTACAGTGGAGCACACAGATGGATAATTTGGAGCGCATTTATCACTATCCTGTATTTAATGTTGTATAAAGTATGTACTAATTAATTTCTTGAACATTGCTAATTATGAGTAATATATTGTCAAAATAAATGCAGGACTTTATCGTTATCGTGTTGGAGACGTACTTCGAGTTGCTGGATTCAAGAACAAGGCACCCCAATTCAATTTCATATGTCGGAAAAATGTTGTTCTTAGCATTGATGCTGATAAAACTGATGAAGTTGAGCTACAAAACGCCGTAAAAACAGCATCTAACCATCTTTCCCCTTTTGATGCCCGTCTAATAGAATACACAAGCTACGCAGACACATCGATAATCCCAGGCCATTATGTGTTGTACTGGGAAATTAGCTTCAGCAATGATACCCTAATTCCTCCTTCAGTTTATGAGGATTGTTGCCTTACAATTGAAGAATCACTCAACAGTGTGTACCGTCAGGGTCGTGCATCCGATAAGTCAATCGGACCATTGGAGATAAAGATAGTAGAAAGTGGGACATTTGATAAGCTCATGGACTATGCTGTTAGCAATGGGGCATCAATAAACCAGTACAAGGCACCCCGGTGCGTAAAATATGCACCCATTATCGAGCTGTTGAACTCGAGGGTGGTTTCGAAACATTTCAGCCCTAGATGTCCGAAATGGGTATCTGGTCACAAGCAGTGGTGCACCAATAATTGAAGAGGGAGGGGCCTGTTAATTATCTGTCTTTAGTTGCAGTTGATGTAAAAGACAATGAACAATATATTGTTCTTTGTACGTCTTCATCAAATATTAGAAGCAGATTAGGCATTTGCAGTTTTCCTCTATCATTTTTTTAATTGTTGTTTAATTAGTATGTCTAGTAATAGTTGTTGTTCTGTGAATTAGTGTTCAGTCTTGTTATTATTTTTTGCTAAAATGTAAAAATAACGTTCCGTCCAATTTATCATTATGATGATATCGTCTTTCAATATTAATAATTGTCATATATACTTTTTGATCGAAATAAGTTGTAGAAGGATGAATTTTAACCGTTGTGAAATTGAAAAATTATATTGTTATGTAGTGTCATTGTTGATGTTAGAGAAATGATATGAAACATTATTTTTATTGTGATAAGCCACTCCTAACGACTTCACCTTCTAGTTTATATTCTTTAGAATGATTTTAGGAATATTATTAAAGATTGATCGAGAACCTCGAAACTCAATCCGTCAACTGAAAGTGTAAATTTTTCCATCCTCCTTAAAGAGTCTTTCATTAAATTATTTCTTTACTTTTAAAGTACTACATGAACTATAATATATCTGCTTGTTCGGATCTCACATGCGAGTGAACTAAATTTTACATCATCAAATAAAAAAAAAACAATTTATGAAACCAATTAATTAAAAAGAGTACATTAATTGAAGTCCACTCCTTTGTCCTACAAATTCGGCACACTGCCATTACGCTTCTCTGACTCTTGGAATTTTCTCTAGTGTCAAATCCCAATAATTCATACATTGCTCAAATTATATGGAACGTAGAGTTTGGAATGGCAAAAATCTAGTGACAAAACAAATCAATTATTCTCTGCCATATGCTGCAACAATATTACTATATAATAATGTATCCTACTATTTAATTAACTACCGCTTATTTGGTGTTTCATATTTTTCTTCATGTGGTATCACTTATAAGCTGTTGGATCTCACATTCATTTCTGTTTTTTATTTTAAACTGATTTGACCAGGTAACCACAAAGACTCAAACATGCCACTCCAATTAGAGAGTTCATTTTGAGTAGAGTGGATGTACGTAGTGTAGACACGATTCATATATAAGTAATACAATACTGTTCAATGTTTGCATTTCAGAAAGAAACACAACAAAACTTCTGATAAAGATTCTCATACCGGGGTGCAGTTTGGTACGGGGACTTAATTTTTTCAATAAATTAGAAAATATATATATTAGTAAAGTCAAGGTCCCTAAAATTTCTATTTCATAATCTCGCTAACTTGCGTGTAAGATTGTATATTGAAATAGAGAGCTCACTGAGTTTGACATTATGTTATCTTTATACAGCTATTTTTCTCTTGATGAATTAATTGGAGTGGGTCTCTAGATTTTATAGAATTAAAATAATGTCAATGTTCGCAAGTGGAGGATATATCAACGAGAGAGACAATACATCAAAAAATTCCAAATTACAAGATGAAAACTTGCATAATGCCAAGGGGAATCTAGTCCTTTCTATTTAGCCTTGATCGAAAGCCAAGCAATATAATGAAGGGGGGAGAGAGAGAGAGAGAGAGAGAGAGAGAGAGAGAGAGAGAGAGAGAGAGAGAGAGAGAGAGAGAGAGAGAGAGAGAGAGAGAGAGAGATTTTTAAAGCTGGTGCATGTATTCATCTTGTTACACCTGAAAATTACATATTTGAGAATTTTGAACCCAAAATAAAAAAAAATAAACAAAAAGTTAAGTATTTCTTTGTGATATTTATCCATTTCATGCAATTTTACGGCAGGCCTTGAATCTTCTTCTAGTCTCTGAAAAACATACGCTCAATTTCAAAGATGGTCCCCTCTTAAGAATTGAGGATCACGTGAAGTTATGAATATCACACGCATGGTGACCCCCTTATGCCTCATTATTCATGACAATATATAGCTTGAGTTTCTTTGTTTTGTTGTGACCAAATCAACCTCATGACTACCACATTAACTGTTCCTATTTTGTAATGTAATAGAAGAGTCACCCTCATAGTTCCACGAGGGTTCTCCTTTCTCGACCAGACGGAGAAATTCCCTTTAGGCGGATAAGAGCCTGCTGGCTTGACCGAGTCTCACTACTTGGCTCGTAGACCAAAATTGATAAAATTCATCAATTATTGGTGAGGTGTTTGTAGAAAAAAAAGGAATCAGTTTGACAGATTACGATAGGATTTGGCTTTTCTTTATGACATTTTTTTTTTAAATTTCATTTAATACATTATATTTTTATAATATTAAATATTATAATTGAAATCAACATGTACCAGTCAATTAATTTATACTTCAATATTTAGTAGTATAATTATACCAAAAACGAAAGTGATTCGACATTTATTCACCACTTGATGAACACGTGAGTTTTTCATTAAAATTTTAATAATTAAAATTCTTTTAAAGATAAAAATATTTTTAATGATTCTAATTTTTAATTGGATTGATATTAATATTATCAATTACCTATTAACATGTTTTGATCATTATTAAATACTCCCTCCGTTCCATATTAAACGTACACTTTTTAAATGACACAGATTAAGTTAAAAAATTTGTTCATAATATTCCCCTATTAAATTAATATCTTCAACTCATTCACTTTCATTCAATGTACGTATAAATATATTTCAATTTTCAATACTTTAATTACTTTTGTTCACATAATTAATATTAGCATTTAGTCAACTTTTTATTTTTCAAGATGGTCATGTTGTCAATGGTTTTACTTTCCCATATACTAATTAAATGTATTTAGAAATTGTGGAGGGTATACTTGAAATAAAGTGAGAAAAATAAAACAAATTTAGAAATAGGGCAATTAATTTGAGACAAATAGAAAAGGAAAAGTGAAAGTTTAAGACGGGACGAATGGAGTAAATTATAGATTAAGATCAAATAAATAATACATTGAAGGAGAAGTGTAACAAAGGGGAGCCAAATCATTCTGATGGTAATGCAATCCTTTCATCCCAAAATACAGTTGTATCTATTTGAGACATTCAAAAAGGATATTCCACTTTCAATTTACATCATGTTTGACAATTTAATTCCATAGTTTAATTTAAGATTCAGTTTTAATTATAAGGTTTGAAATTGAATTGCCAAACAGCAATATAATCACCAGTCTTAGAAACAAGCGGTGAGGTGAGGAAGATGATGCTCAATTATAGCTATTTCAACTTTTTCTCCCTCAACGCAGAAAGCTATTTGAACATAGCCGTTTGAACTTAGATTACATCCAAAGGGAGGAAAAAATAATTCTCTTGATCAATCTGAGACATTTTTAAATTTAAAATTGACATGAATGATTTAAGTTTTCAAAATAATAAATCTTATAACTAGAGTTTAATTTGCAACAACAATCCATAATCACCATGGAGCAAGAAAATATTACACCGAGTCTAAAACAAGATTACTGAACTACAATTTTAGCATCAGAAGAAGCCGGTGAGAATCCCATCACCTGTGACTTTATTCTTTCGAGTCGAACTGAGCCTCTAGAATTGGCATGCTCCGAGCAAATAATAACCATCTCTTGTAAAACCCTAGCATACCTTAGCAAAAATTTCACTAGACTAATTTCATTCTTACATTCTGAGATCCCATGAATCTTCACCACCTTTAGAGATTCCGAATACTGTTCTTCCTCAAGGCTAGACAAACCCCTCAAGTCCCGGTTCCGTTGCTGATAAAATTATAGTGAAGAAACTACATAAAAATCAAATGAAATGCAACAAAAATTAATTTTAGAGATGCAAAAAATTGAGCCATGCTTACATTTGAGTTCCTTTGGAGCCTGTAATTAGTAATTATTTTTATAATGAGTGTGTGTAGACTAAGAGAACTCCTCAATAAGCTTGTTAATCCTGGAATGTTAGCGGTCCGCAGTTCCAACGATTTGAGGTTGACAAAAGGTTGAAGGATAGCACCAGCAAATTGATTGTTTGTTGACAGAATCTGCACCCATTGGCGACATGCTTTACAATCATGGGATTTGGGGACAAACAAAAAAATAAGAAAGAAAATTGGCATATACAAGACCAAAAAAAAAAAATGCTCCAATCATTAATTAGAAACTGCTTTCATGCATCGGATGCAGCATATATGAAAAGAGTTTGTAAACTACCTAATGCAGCATTTAGGATTACAAAATTAGGTGCTTAATAATTTTTAACATCAACATTTGAGATTTTTATGAATGTTACACTTATGCAGTGAGACAATAAGAACAGCATTAACATTGTAATGCTTAACATTTTTACCTTCCATTAAGGCAACATTACATGTCTAATTGAAGATAATTCTACCTGTGAAAATTTAGGGAAAGAAAAACATGAAAATAACATAAAGCAATGCTTTTGTTTTCAAACGCTTTCGATAGATCATTGATTTGTCCTAGAACAGTGCTGCATTTGGCAATTTTCTCTATACCTTTCTAAATAATTTGTAAATTAAACAATAAGAGGATGTTTCTTAATCATGTGAAGTTGAAAAAAATCAGCATTAATTGTCAATTTGTCATAATGTAAACTTATGTAAAACATACTAAACTTCCATGCATTGTCCCAACTAAATAAATTACATCAAGCTAACTAAATAAACAACATAAGGTGAGATGAAAATATGGGTTGGTACCTCAATAAATTTCCTTTCAAGTATTAAACACTGAGAATGAGACAATCCCAGTAGGAAGTTAGATATGCCTTGAAGCTTTTTTGTAATCATACCCTTATCTACAACAAAATCAACAGAGGCCTCCTGCAGGGAAGTTAAGTTGTCTAGAGAAATATGGTCCGTAACAGAATTATCATTCCAAACAATGTGTCGGAGTTTTGGAGCATCAATCTTTACACAAGTATTACTATTATAAGCATTTAAACAGCTCGATACTCTCATTCCCTCCAACTTTGGGCAACAAACATCCAAACTAACTAGGTCAAAACAATTCTCTAGTGTAAACTCTACCAGTGTGCGACAACTAACACTAAGTTTCTTCAACCCGTAACAACAATCAAGCTCCAACTTCCTAAGGAGGGGGAACGATGAATCCATAAACAAATCAAGAAGATAGCCTTCTTGTTGGTACACACTGACAACTGAGAGTGACAATGTGTGCAATGATTGAAACCCATCTCTCATAATGCTCGAAGGAGGCAACCTAAATCCCAGATTTCGCGACTTTAATTTAAAAACTTTTAATGAATTGCTGCTCAAAATGCAACGTGGGAAATTGAAGGAATCATTGGTATAGACCTTAATGTCAAGTTCTTGAACATTATGTCTAACTGCGCTACGCATTAAGACATTTAACTGCGAAAAGCTCAATGTAGCGTCTAGACGAAGGATTCTTATATATGAATTCTTTCCACGGAGAGATAATACTTGGCTGATGTAGTCCATTCCTTTATTATTATGGCATGATGTAGAATAGATACTAGTTGTACAAGATTTTTCGGTTTTTTCGATTGGTTTGACGGTGGTGAAGTCGAGATCCGGGAAGGAATACCAAATATGTCTCCACCGTTTTGATAAGATGCTGGTTTGTGCAACGGATCTGATAGGGAGAAGAAAGAGAATGTGATGAAGAACTCCATCTGGGAGATCGGTGATTCGGTCTTCGCCTATCTCTGATGATTCATATTGTGCGTGCAAAAGTTTCTTCCTCTTGGCAGATCTTGTTTCCATTGTTTTGATTCTTGTGTTTTTGAGTTTTTGTTTGATCAATCACTTATCTGCATGCGTATGGTTAGGAGTTTGGGTTTTCTAGGGTTTGAAAGTTTCAAACGAGTGAGCCTAAACTTAATACGTGAACAGCGCTCGAGTTTGTTTTGATTATTTTCAGTTCAAACTGGAGTGCTAGAGCCTAAAAGAGGAGATAATCCGGTGTGCCAAGCGTTATATATAGGCTGCTTAATTTCTAGTCATAGGGAAAAATTAATTGAGGAATTATTGTATATATATAAAGAAGGGTGGGTTATAAAATATTATAGACTCATTCAAGATCCACTTGCTAAATAAACGAGCAAAACTTCAGCGCGATTAATAATTTTTATTTTGTAGATTATTAATTTATTTTATAAAATGACTGAGTTAGAGTTTTACTTGGACTTGAAGCACCAGGAAAGATAAGAGTTTTACACCAATACTTCACAATGAGTTTATTTGGATTACTATGTGTTTATTGATAGAGATATAAAAAGATAACACCAAATATAGTTGAGTAAATCAAGGGATTTAGATATTCTATATATTCTTAGTTACTGTTTTGATTTGTTTCCGATTCTTTTGCTCTTATAACCAATATATATACACTACTCATATCAATGAAATAGATGCCATAATTCTTCAATTCTTCTCTGATTCTTAAATCTCTTCATGGTATCAAAGCTGCGAAGTTTGGAGTAGTTGGGAGGAGTGCCAAAGAGTGAGTAGGTCAAGAGTCGGAGTAGGAAGACGGTTGATGAGGTAGACTGTTGTGGAAAAGGCAAACGGCTAGTATGATAAAGGCACAGAGGCATGGGCAAGAAGGGAATATACCTGTTTCAATGATATGAGGGTGACGACGGTCGGAGTACCCATTGTGTTCAGGAGTGTGAGGAGGAGAGGTCCATATGTTAGTAAATATAACTTCAAGAGGTGAAGAAGTAGTGAGAGTAGAGTTAGAGAAAGGTAATTTTAGTCTATGATGCCACTCGGACGACGTGGTCTTGATACTTGAAAAAGCAAATAAAAGAGATTGTGGAGTGGGGAGTGGCCATTTATACACACCATCTTTAGTCCAACCTTGCAAAAGAATTGCCCCGTGCAAAGATCCTTCACAATAAAAGAAATGGGGGTAAGAATTCAATGGAAGTATTATTGGATGTGCAAAATTGAGAAATGGAGATGAGATTTCGCTTCATGGTGGGAACATAGAGAACATTTGATAAAGTGAAAGAACGAGAGGGAGTAGAAAGAGAGGTGGAATCGGTGTAGGATATGAAAAGCCCAGAGTCATCGCCGATCATGATGTCATATGTTCCATTGTAAGGAGCGTGAAGAGTAAGAGTACTAAGGTCGGTGGTGACTTGATGGGATGCACCACTGTCAAGAAGCCATGCGGTGGTAGAGGGATCAGTGGTTGCAACATGTGCTTGAAGGGACCTTGTGGAGAGAGTCCAATTTTGGCCTTGAAAGAGTCGAACTGCGGACGAGGAAGTGGTTTGGTAAGGGCATAGTGTAATACCCGGTTCCTTTTTCATTTTTGTCCCACATCGCTAACTTTAAAAGCCATCCTCGTTATATATAGGAGCGTACCCCCTTCCCATTTTAATACCTAAACATTAAGGTTTTACCCAATTTGAGGAAAGAGTAGAAAGAGAGGTGGAATCGGTGTAGGATATGAAAAGCCCAGAGTCATCGCCGATCATGATGTCATATGTTCCATCGTAAGGAGCGTGAAGAGTAAGAGTACTAAGGTCGGTGGTGACTTGATGGGATGCGCCACTGTCAAGAAGCCATGCGGTGGTAGAGGGATCAGTGGTTGCAACATGTGCTTGAAGGGACCTTGTGGAGAGAGTCCAATTTTGGCCTTGAAAGAGTCGAACTGCGAACGAGGAAGTGGTTTGGTAAGGGCATAGTGTAATACCCGGTTCCTTTTTCATTTTTGTCCCACATCGCTAACTTTGAAAGCCATCCTCGTTATATATAGGAGCGTACCCCCTTCCCATTTTAATACCTAAACATTAAGGTTTTACCCAATTTGAGAAAACCTTTTTGTGCGAGGACCTTTTTAGTAAGGACCTCCCTAGTTAAAATTTTTGGTGTCGAGGACGTGGGCGGACTGCGAACCTCATAGTTTTGGGTATGTCTCTTTTTCTTTCTTTGTGTAATTATTTAATTTTCTGTATTCGTTTTAATTTTGTAGTTTTAATTTTTGTATGCTATTTAGTTTGTTAGTATATATAGTTTTGGTATATTTTTGTTAGTAATTAGCATTTTGATATAGTAAATTATTATTTTTGGTAATAATAATAATAATAATAATAATAATAACAATAACAATAATAATGTTATTCAGTTCAGTAGATTAGTTCAGTTCAGTAGATTATGTTATTCAGTTCAGTAAGATTATGTTATTTAGTTCAGTTGATTTTGATAATCTCAGTTTGGTTCAGTTGCTTTTGTTATTCAATTTCAGTTTTTATTTCTGTACTCTTTATTCGTACTAGGCAAGTGTGAAGAGAGTTCCTTTTTGTTTTGACATTCTGCTTAGAATTCTTTTATGCGTAACCTCCCTTTCCACTAGTCGGGAAGGGAGTGTTACACATAGACAAGTTGATCAGAAGCGGAGATGTGAGAAACTCGAAGTAATCCATTTTGAACTTGTTCTCGGATAAAATGATAATCTAAAGCAACATGTTTCATGCATGAGTGGAAGACCGGATTAGAACAGAAATTACCAAGTTCTGTAAGTAACGAGTAAGTAATGAGCAAACCCAACGAAGTTCCACTGCAATGGCAGCAATGGAGGGGTACTCAGCCTCCGTAGAAGAACGAGCCACAATACGCTGTTTCTTGGAGCTCCAAGAGATAGGACTATGACCAAGATAAACAATGTATGCACTGGGGAGGTGAAATCAGCTTTGTTTCCTGCCCAATCAGCATCTGAAAAGGCATGAAGAACTAGATGGGAGTGCCAACGAAAAGTAATCCCATGATTTGGAGTATCACAGAGATATCTTAGCAAACGTTTGACTCCAATGTTCACTGGTTGGTTGATGCATAAACTGAGCAATTTAGATATTAATTTTATTCGAGAAAAAGTTCAAAATGGATTACTTCGAGTTTCTCACATCTCTGCTGCTGATCAACTTGCCGATGCCCTTACCAATCCGCAGTTCGACTCTCTCAAGGCCAAGATTGGACTCTCTCCTCGGCCGTCCATCTTGCGGGGGCATGATAGAGATGTAAAAAGATAACACCAAATATAGTTGAGTAAATCAAGGGATTTAGATATTCATTTCATATATTCTATAGTTACTGTTTTGATTTGTTTCCGATTATTTTGCTCTTGTAACCAATATATATACACTGCTCATATCAATGAAATAGATGCCATAATTCTTCATTTCTTCTCTGATTCTTAAATCTCGTCATTTATTACTTAATTAAATTTATTAATTCAAATTAATTATTATTCTCAAGATTTTAACATAAATATTAGTGCTATTTTGACACCAAATTTTATATAATTATATTTTTATGTTGATCAAATAAACTCAATCCTCAATCCATATAGGATACTAGCCTGAATTTTGCCTATAGGCCTCTGGATCCCTAATCCAACGAGTCAAATCCTTTTTCTCTTTGTTCAGAAATACTTATTTTTTTAGAAATACATAAAATGTTGTGTATAATTTGCACCAGGAAAACTGATGGAACAAATATCTTAAAAGCACTAATTAGATTTTAATATATATTTTTGATGATAAAACTCACACGAACTCATAATTAAAGGTGAGCTTGGGGGGTTATTCATAGACATACATGCATATAATAATAATCTGTTATTTGCCCATGAAAATATTAACACGGGGCGTAGTTATAGCAATCAGCTAGTTGGTTCAAACAATAAAATCCTGTCTACGACCACTTCATTTAGAAAACAGAACTTCCTCCATACCCAATAGGAAAGTTGTTTGAGAAATAGATTTTACTGGATACATGCATGCGTCTGATACATACTCTTCAAAAGTATAACGATGTAAACAAACTGAATGATATCAAGAAGCGAATAACCAGAATAAACATGCAGTGCTACAAATCAACAATGAGGATATTCAACTCACCTCAATTAGTTTGAGGTTACAATCAAAGATCACTGTTCCAAGTTTCAGTAAATGTTCAAAATAGCTTGCGCTCCATGCATGACAATAAGAGCCAAATGATGGATACACTATTGCATTCTAAAAATATGTAGGGAAGTAAATGAAACACACTGACCGCATATTAAATAAATAAAAAATATAGTTCTTGGAATAATGTGCAATTTCTTTGAAAAGAAGCCTAAATAAGGATAACAATCTCTCTTTCCAAATATATGTTGATTAGGAATTCAATTTTCTGAAACTTCGAAATGAGGTGGTCCTTGGAGAAATATGCCCTCTTGATATCGTTTAGTTAGAACTAAAGGCAAAGTTAAGGTCTCACTAACTTGTGCAGGAACAATAACAACTTTCTCCAAGACCACTCCTTGCTTGAGATTTGGCATGCTTAAATGTATGGGTTTGTTCAAATGCTCCTCTGATATACTTTCCTGAAAACAAAATCAATTTGTGACAAGATAAAGTACACGATCACCATAGCAACAGATGGAAGTTAAAAACATGTTATACTCCCATCTTTTTCTATTTGGGGAAGATAATTTAGGAACATGGTGTTGAGGTTTAGATGCAACAAGACCAAGCAAAACATATTTTGCATACCCTGTTTCTAGCTCCAAATGATTGAGATTGTTTAGAGCATACCCTTCCGAGGAAGGGTCCTTTTGTCCCACAAGCTTAGAACATAAACAAGAAAATGAAAGCATGAACTACAAAGCCAACTGAATTAGCAATGGCAGTAAAATAGGAACCATTTACTCCAACATGAGTCTTCCATAATTTTTACACCATAATAGAGCACACAAATACAACATAAATTCTGCCAAAAGCCGAAGTATGATTCTATATAAACAAAATCAACTGAAGCAAGTACCGTGACAAAGAGTGTCCTGTAAGAGGTGAAGTTGCTGTCTGACTAACAACTACTAATTGGATTCAAGTATTACAAAGAATCTATAAAGAGGAATCAATACTGACATTTAAAGCTTCAAATATCTCACAATACATACAAAATTATGTTTATCAATTTCAATTTTATAAACATGTCACACATTATCATACTAATTAATTACCTTCATAAAAAAATGAATAAAATTACATTTGATGCCACAAAAGCACCAAGTAAAAAAATAATAATTTTTGACAAGTCCGACCAAGTAAAGAAAAGAAAATGTTTTGACGAGTCCAACCAAGTGATTTTTTTTTGACACCAAGTAAATAATTAGTACTCATACATACATACATACGGCCTTAAAACTAATATTAACACCAATTTTTGTGTGCTTATCCAAATCACCGAAAAATGAGCAACCAAAAAACATTAATAATTGTTGGAATAGTAAAATATATTATTGTGAAATAAAACTCACGAAATACACTTAGATAAACACAATCACATTATTTATTGTAAGAGATAAAATATAGACACAAGAAATCTACGTAGAAATCAATTGAAAAAAAAACCACGAAGAAGAGATAAGAAATACACTATAAGAATAATATGAAGAGTATAAATTGTTTATTTCTCTCTTCCTCATTCTCACACCCCGTATATTCTCTCTTTTCTTTGTTGTACATTCTATTTTTTATAGATATCATATTCACCCTCTGTTGTTGTACGTTTTATCTTTTATACACTGTTGTACTTTCTATCTTTTATAGATGTCATGTCCACTCGAAACCAATTAAAAATATGAGTCTTTTTTAAAATTACCTTATAAGTGCAATTAATGATTGATTGATTCTCTTCCAAATTAAATCTCTTTATTTCTCCCAAATAAGGAAACGCATTCCTACTTCAATAAGGATTCTCCTACTCTAAGCTAAGCTATTTAAATAGATATGGGTCAACGCCAAAGTCGGGCCAAAATATTAATTAGGCTACACCCTAGTCAGACCCAAATAATTATATCTCAACAACTAAAATTTCTCAATCTTGATTAATGTGGTGATTTAGTGAAGAAAAAGGGCTCAGGACCATCCGGGAATCGAAATGGGTTCCTCAAGAAACAGATCAGAAGAGAAATTTATAGACACGAAAAAAGAAATCGCCATTGAAATGCGCTGTAGTATCTCGTTAGAGAGAGAACACAGCAGAGCAGAGCAGGATGAGAAATAGCGAAGGCAGAATAGAAAATATTTGGAGGGAAGAGACGGTTGAAACATGGTTGGAAAACGGGCCTTACAACGGGCTTGCGAGAAGCTATTGTCAGGACAGGAGCTTTGGGCCTTTTTTTGGCCCTGAACAATATATATTTGGAACATTTATATTTATTAGTACTTTTTAATTTTAATAAAATATTAAAAGAAAAATGCATAAATAAATTATTTATAAAATTAGTGCATATGCAATTTTTAATTTACAAAATAGTACATTCTTATCCATTTTATTTAGTTAACTGATTTAATGAGTTATAATTTATCCCAATCTAATCCGCCATTAATACGGATTCTAGTTTTCCGAAAGTAAAAAAAAGAGCTTTGTAATCTGATGGCATGATCGCCGCCCTTATCTATTCTCCTCCTGATTACTCTTTATCTTCTTCCAAGAAGAATCAATATCAGCCTTCTTCATCACCCACCAATTAGATTTGCCCTCATCTCCCGATCCTCGAATGGTTCGTTTCTCTTAGCTTTATTTCGCCTTCGTTAGATCTAGGATTTTATTTTTTGTCTTGATTTTAGATTAACCTTGCTTTCATTGAATTGCATTTTTTTATATTAAAAAATTTGACTTATGATTGACGTGTGTTAGTAACCAAACATTCATATCAAAGGTAATCAAACCTTTATATCAAGTTAACTAAAACATTCATACCAATGTAACCAAATCTTCATTCCAAGATAGCAATCCACCTCCACACTTGTAGTTTTTCATAGTGCAGTTAGTAGTCAAACCTTCATACTAAGGTAAACAATTCAGTTTTATTAGGTTACCAATTTATTTTAAATGTGATGTAGTTGGTAGCCAAACCTTCATGTAGTTGGTTGCCAAACCTTCAGACCAAGTAACCAATTCAGTTTTATTATGTTACAAATTTATTTTGAATGTGATGCAGTTGGTAGTCAAATATTCATACAAAGACAACCATTTTAGTTTTCGTGAGTAACTAAATCGTCAAAAAAAGATTTCAGAACAGTAACTTAGGTACTTTCAGAGATTCGCGGCGGAGGAGGATGATGAAGAGAATAATGAAAGGGAGACTGCGTAGGAGGATGATGAAGGGAGACTGCGTAGGATGATGATGAAGGGAATGCGGAGATTCGCGGCGGAGGCGGTGATGAAGAGCGTAAGGAGACGACGTAGGAAAGATGATGAGGAAGGTGAAGATTAGGATATATAAAATAATTTTTTTATTTTCGTTCCTTTTTATTTGAATTTTGAATTATAAATTTGTTTTTGTTGTTAGATCCCAAAGATTTAAATTTGGATTATTAATTATGGTGGTTATTTGTCCTTAATTTTAGGTTTTCTTATTAATGTGAAATTAAATTGTTTGAATTTGTTGTCCTCTTTTTGTAATTATTTTGTGGATATACTAATAATGTAATTACTTTCTAATTATTGTATATTTCTATAAAGAACCCTATATATTTTGGATGCCTTGTTCCAGAAAATGTCACGCAAATTTAAGCCCAGTAAAGACAGAGCTCCAAAGTTAAATAGAATTCTCATTCATGAACTGAAAGGAGGAGAGTATTTTTATTTATTTATTTTCTCAAAATTAAAATTAATTGACTTTTCAATAAATTTCAATGATACTATTAGCACATACGATTTTAGATGTATACTTGGTATTTTTTTCTGATAACATGGTCGAGTTACACGTTCACTGATTCGCATTGTTTTCACAATATTTAAAAAAACTACTTGTTTAGTTGCTTTCATAATAACGATAAAAGAAAATTCAAAATCTAATTAAATATTTAGCCAAAAAAAAGTCTATAATGAAATGCAAAGCAAAGAGGAGCTCTAGAAGTTGCATGAGGCCCGCAGTGCCACTTTTCTGCTTTTCGGTCAGAGTTTATCAAAGAACGACCAAGACCAAATATGATGCAGGCCAACTCCGGATGACTAGAAAAGTTTCATTATGATGAGCTTCTATAGAATTTGTAGACATATATTTTTCTAACTCAATACAATGTTAAGAGAATTAATTTTTTGAAATCATTGTTTTGGAAGATGCCTCAGTCAGTACCCTTTTTAGATGTACACTAAAATTTTGTGACACCAAAGCATTATGAATACTTAATTCCTAAAAGAATGTAGATTTCGTTACTAATTACATCTGAAATGTTCATTTTTGCTATATGTTAATTTTTATCTTATACTTCTTATTGTACCTATTAAGATAAAGGCCCGGCATGGCCTGACTAAGTCTAGGGTCAAAGATCGTTTGGACCAGTTTTATTTGGTGAAGAGCATGTAGAGGAAGCTAGGTAGTGGTTCGCTAATTTAGGTCCCCACTATACCGTTTGTTGAACAGTGCAAACACCAGTCGATAAGGCCAACCCACATGGCCTTATTCTTGATGTGATGGGCTAAAGGGATGGGGAATTAGGTTTTGAACTATAAAAGGGAGTATGAAATAGTAAGATAAAGTTAGATATTTTTACACTTAAAATTCAAAATAGAATGATTATTTATCTCTTTGCCCCATTTACTAACTTCTTCATCGGAGGTGTTTTAGGGCAACAAAAGTCGTTAACCACTGTAAAAACGTAAAGACGTTTGTGTATATTGTGTAGATACGAAGGAATAAGGGCCCACATTGAAGAGATGTACTTGAGGGGTAGGTCCATAGTTATCATAATCGAATCGGACAGGCCGATTCAACCGTGAACTGGGACCCCAATTGGTTCAATTCTCTTCAAATACCGGACTTGCAATTAGACCACCATAAACAGCTTGAGCCGGACAATTTTTTTTTACAAAACTGTCTTAATTGGAGGATTTTATAAAAAATTAGACCGACCTCTAAAAATTAAAGAAAAAATATTTTTGAAATAAATTATATTTGCTCCCAATTCTTCCAACCCTTTCACACCTCTCATTTTCTTTAATTTGGTTTCTATTAAAATAATGTATTAGCTTTCTTTAATTTAGCTTTTATTAAAATAATATTGTGTATTCTACTCATTCTAAAATATAAGACACATGCTAACATTTTATTGATTTTTTTTTAAAAGTCAATATAAAACACTTTCAAACTTGAAATTGATATGATTCATTTATCTTTTGAAAATAATTATCATAATTAGTATTATTTTTTAGATAATTTAAGAATATTTGTAATTGTATTAATAAATTTAAATG
Source organism: Hedera helix (assembly GCA_947179155.2). Lineage (NCBI taxonomy): Eukaryota > Viridiplantae > Streptophyta > Magnoliopsida > Apiales > Araliaceae > Hedera > Hedera helix. The sequence goes on along the minus strand of OX359265.1, from coordinate 43,725,116 downwards.
GATTCACATGAATTTTAAATTTTAAAATATTTAAAATAATTTTTTTGATCTTATATGTCGGAATAAAGGGGGGTATCATTATTTTCTCTAGTTGGTACTTTCTGATTTATTTAGCATAAATTTATGTTCTTTAGGTAATTAAAATGTATGATTTATTAGTATATATTATTTTTTAAATAAATTAATATTAAAATTCAACCCAACCGGTTCAACTACTGGTTAAACCACTAAATCATTGTTTCGACCTGTTCAATTTTCGATCCGGTTATGATAAATATAGCTAGGTCATCATCAGTACCCTAAGTAATCTTAGGACTCATTAATTGGTTAGGTATGGTTGAACCTAATTTGACCTTGGTCCATCAAAATATATTCCTAAAACATGTAACAAATCTTTCATGAATGCCTCTTGCTCTCTCCAGAGCTAACATGTAACAAATCTTTCATGAATGCCTCTTGCCACCAAATCATGTTATTGCCCATACGTTCCAAAGTTGGTTGATCCATATCCAGTGGCAAGTATGTGATAGTTGGATTGTACATTCATCTGATTTGTGCACTTAATAATGTGCCATACTATCTTATTCTCTAAAATTGAAGACTATACTTTTCAATTAATTTCCACAATACTGTTAACACTTTCTTTCGATTTAGAATTACTTAATATTTCTCTAGGAAAAATGCCTTGGTACTAGTTCACTGATTCACCTTGTTTGGTTCACAGATAACAAAGAGAAAAGAAAAATCGAAATTCAAAGAAAAAGCAGCTCTAGAAATTGCATGAGGGCCGCAGTGCCACTTTTGTCTGTTGCTTTTCCCCCTACTTTATCTATCAAAGCCTAAGAAAGAAAGCCTTTGAGTACAATCCAGGACGACCCATACCAAAAGTGAATGAATATGTAAGCATAATGTAAAACCATTAATTTTGAGATAATTAATCACCATAAATGTATTAAACTAATAATGATTAAGAAATGTATTCAACTAATGTAATAATTTCATATCATTAATTAGCATGATCTGTGAAATTATTTGCTAAAAAAAACACAGTCACTAAAAGTATTTGCAAATACGGTACTAATATTGTTACTAACAGAGAAAAAACAATATATGATCTACTACTTAGAGTAGGACACGTACGCTCTTTCATCTCTCTTTCATAAAATTATTTTATATATTCTCACAATATGGTCCACAAATTATATCACATTTAATTTGGCGAAATGTAATCCTAACTACTAACAAAATAGTTCAAAACTCATCTTAACCTACATTACATGACCAAAAAATAATAAAAAGAGTAGTACATACTCCTACACTATTATGTATTCACAAGATTTGGTATGTTTTTCCAAGAAGAAATCAAAAACTCAAAAGATCCATAGAGTACTTGTGGTAGATTATTAAAGTTTAGTGGACTCATGTGGATGATCAAGGGATCCATCCTTTTGTCTGGTGACCCGAATGTAGCAATAAACAGCTGCAAAAGCTACAGTAACGAGGCCCCCAATGATCACCCCTCCACCAGCCACCGACTTATCAGACGATGCATGATGCTTTCCCAGCCGTCTGATCTCCGGAGCTGCTGCACCTTCATGAACACCTGATCCTGATGAGGACTCTTCTTTCTCATCCTCTCCCTCTGCCGCTGATGCTTTACTTGAAATGGGCGGTTTTGCTTCTCTAGTCGGAGCTCCATATACCGACTCATTAACATTATTTAGTGGGTATGGATCTGAAGCTTCGGATCTGGAAGCTGCTGCAATTGCCTGAGCCAAAAAGATGTGAAGTAGCAGCACCAAACAAGCCAACCCATTAAACCGACCCATGTGAAGATTAGTAACTAGCTAGCTACTTCGCTAGTATATATTTAATACTATTAATGTTGCAAATAATAATGAGCTGGTTTTTGTTGTTCAGAGAATGTTATGTGAATCTCTCTTTCCTGTGCGTTTACACGAATGGGAGATAGATCGATCTATATATTTGGTGTTGGAGTTGTGTTTACATGCATCTATTTATAACTATATATATACTACTACTTTAGTAATATATTAGTGCTTAGCTGTATATTGTGGTTTGAAAATTGTTAGTCCCAGGATTGCGGTTCCCACTTCGCAGTCGTAACCAGGTGTGGACTGGGGAGGGCCCGCCGCCTGTTTGTACAAGAGAGAGAATACTAACTCTGATGATTTGTTATAAAATAGTTTCAAAAAATAAAATTTAAATTATGTGACATTAATATATTGTAGTCAGTAAATGAGAGAGATAATTTAACAACAAAATTGAACTGAATTTTTTTCACAATGAGATTAATTCTATATCCTTTTCCCTTTACGAAAAAAAATTATTAAATGTTCTTAAAATATAATTACAGTATACTCCACGAACATACAATCATTTTTCCTTTATGGAAGTTTATATTTGAGGTCGTCTGACTAAATATAAGTATGTACTCTCTCTTTTGGTAGGAATTGGATACAATTATAATAAAAATATTTGTTACTGTAGTTATAGCAGTAATGGAAAAACAATAATTAATTTGGTAATATAAATATAGGGGATGAGTCCCCCCCCCCCCCCCCCCCCACACACACACACACACACACACATTAATATCAATTACTTACTCAGCATAATTTATTATTAAATGGTTCATCCATCATGCATGATGGACTGATGGTGTGGGGTTGGCCGGATTAGTCAAAATTCAGTGATAAAATTAATGCATTATGCATGGTTGGTTGGCTGGAAACCGGAGATCATATCAAATTGCCAATGAAACTCAAAAGATGAGCATCTTTACCTACCATACATGCATTTCATTCATCTTAATCACACTAATTAATTGTGTTCGGTTTTGATAATGCCTGTAGGTAAATAAGGAAATGACTTCTTAAAAAGAAAGATGTTGTCGCTGGGAGATGAGAAAACAACTTAATTAGCTAACTAATTGGCTCATCATATGTCGCATAATTTGAGACACATTTATAAAATATACTTTCTCTGTTTCGTAATAAAAAAATTTATGGTCAAATTGATAATTTTTTAAATTAATATATCTTATTACTCTAATATTACATTTTAACTAAATGGATCATTGTGCAGTTGTTTATACGCAGAATCTCAACATTTTTGTGAAGGAAGTTAATAGTCCCTTTTTAATTTTTATTTTTATTTTGTTGCTAATTTTAAACCTACACGCACATTCACACACGCCCATAATAAGAATCGAAACCACAACCTCTTGAATACTTAGAGGAGGAAGTTACCGATGGACCATTACCATATAGTCTAATAGTCCCTGTTCGATGACAGATGTTTCGAATAATGCTGGAGCCCCTTTGTTTAAATGACCAATTTGGGGTGGGGATGAAATGTTAACAGTTGGGCATTACAGCTGCGATGTAGGAGGTGCAAAGTTGTCCATTCATTTCCCAGTTGGAAAACAGAGTTTAATTTATAGGTCCCTCCCAATTAATTATTCCATTAAATTTGTTAAAACTTTGTAGAAATTGGATATATAAAAACACAACATTTTAAATAAATGCAAGTGAACTTGATTTATTAATTACCGTTAAACTAAAGATTATTCTAGTATCCTAGTTTGATGGAGCTTTGCGAGGAGATGAAGTAAGGTCCTACGTAAGTAGTGTGTTGAAAAAACATATTCCTAGGTAGTTGTTTTAAAAAAATAAATAAATAAATAAATTTTAAATTACATGACAATGTGGATTTTATTAAGGTAAACCTGTGTTTCAACCTTTGAATCCCTTTGGCGTTGCAGACTAATTATTTATGCTAGCCAGAGAATCATAAATACTGCCCCTCATCCGCTGAATATTAAGGACAGCAATATTAAATTACCCATCATTTTTTGTACTGAAATTTATCGATATGTTATTTTTTAATTTATTTTGGGCGAGTTTAGAATTTTCAAATTTTTTGTGTTTAAAAATATTTTAAATAATATGTCACTGTAATATTGACTGAATAAATTTTATATAACTAATTATTTTATAAATTATTATTAAAATATTTAATATCCCGAGACTCCTAACATTACTTATTTACTTTTGTATTTTTACACAAAATATGTTAAATAAAAATTCTCTTACGTAGCAATGAGAATGAGATCATTGAACTTGACCTTCGAAAACACTTTCATAATTTCTTAGAAATTTAAAAGGAATGGCACTGAAAAAGTAGTGGGATGAAATTCAATGAAGTTGTAGTATCCAAGTCCAACTGACCACCAAATTAGACCAAAGTCAAGCACAGAATCTAAGAAAATGCCAAAAGAAACCTCGTGGCGCTGATTTGTGGAATATTTTATGAAGCCATCCGTTGAAAATTCCAGGCGATGATGAGGTCAAGTACGTGAACCGCGTGTCTTGCTCACCGTCCAAACATTTTGTACACTGTTCAAGGACCCGTTTGCAATCAAAGTTTTCCTCTTTTTTAAAAACAAAAATTAAGAAATGAAATAAAAAGAAAGGGAGATATGTTCATTTATCGTATTTTTGTTTTTTAAAATTAGATAAAAGAAAAGAAGATGATAGCATACTTTGACAGCTTTTAAATCCTTTTTTTTTTAAATGGACAGATTTTAGACGAAAAATAAAATGACATTGCTGAATCTTTTATAATCTGTACTACCCTTTATTTACGAGCATAACAAAATCTTCTAAAATGATAATATAAATTTAAAAAATATTTTTTGAAAATACACTCACAAAAAATCTCTGAGAAAAAATATAAACTTAATTTAAAATATATATATATATGATAATCAGTATTATTTGTTTTTTGTTAGTTTATTGCAATATAATTGTTTGTAGTAATATTTTAAATTTTTACATTAAATTTTAAAACGTTATGAATTTACAAAAAATAAAAATATATCTCTAACAAGTACATTTATTGTGGAGATCTTTAAAAACCTGTAGGAGAAACTAAGCTTGCTCTACTTTCAATGGCCAATGCTAACGAAAACGTCCCTTGGATTGGACATATACATCGTGAATTCAGTGTGCAATTTATTTTAATAACATAGATAGATTGTCCTCAATTAGTCATATACGTTATACATACATAATCAAAACTAGAATAAAGGGTAGGATGAATCTGAAAAGTACTCTGTAGGATAATTATATTAAGTTAATTTCGTATCGTAAAAAAGAAAAAAAATATGCGTTCCTAAAAAAGAAATTGCTACTCTATTCGATGGATCAAGAATAGTTGAAAAAAGCCAGCTTAGTACAGTATCTCTTCGAATCCTGAATTGTAATTCTGTATGTGTGCACCTAGAAGGGGAGTTGAATAGGTGTTTATACTTTAAAATGATAAATGATTATAAATTAAAAAAAAATTACAATTAGAATGAATCCAGACAGGTATCCATGTCTGCTTTAGGCTATTTTCTTTAAGAGATATAATCTAAACTAGTAACCCTGTCTGGTGTCTGGTTAGGTGTCTATTTTAGACTAAGTTATAACATGACGGGTAGAACTCCTTTTTACTTTACTTTGAATTAAACTAATCAGTGTGTGAATAATGATAAAAAAGAAAAAATGTATGTGCTCCTAAGAAAGAAATTGCTACAATATTTGATGGATCAAGAATAGTTGTAAAAACCCAAACTAGTAGGTATCTCTTTGAATCCTGAATATGGTGATACCTTCTATTGTTCCAACCTACATATGTTTCTCTTCCATCAATTGGTACTAGTTCTTGTCATTTGGATTCCTTAACTTGATTTATCCGATGAGAAATGCAAAACGAAAGAAGGATCATTCTGCTAGGAATTAGATCATACTCTTTGTCTCCCTTTTCACAGAAAATGGAGAGATAAATTGATCGATTTATCGGATCCTAGTTCTGGACTAAATCCGCAACTTCCGCCTTGACAAGGTGGTGCTCTGATTGATTGAATTACAATCTTAGGTGTAAAATCTTTAAAATCTTTTTTTTTCCTCTTCATTCAAACTATTTATTTTCGCTGTATTGTAACAGAAACATGAATGATAGATTATATTCTAATAGAATTTTATATATTTTTAAATGCAGTTGACTCATAGCGAGCTAATTCATTTATGGAATCAAATGGGCCATTTTCACTAAAGATTCACTTTCTTTAAACACCCTAAGAAAAAGGCTTAAGTCATCAATTCAATACTTCTTTATTTTCCACGAAACTCCTATTTTAGTCTTTATTTTTAAACAGAGGCTATAGATATGAAGGGAAAAAAATAAAGGTAACTTGCCTGGTGAGTCCTTTTTTTAGATTTAACGTGAAATGTTCATTATAATGATAAGTAGTCGATTAGGAGAATTGATATGTCATTATAGGGTATATTATTTCTCATGTTTTATTATTCATACTTTATGCCCTGGGACATAGATATTCTAGATAGCCTATTATAAATCTCCTAAGTCTTCCTACTTCTCCATTGTTCCAATCAGATTTGAAAAGTGAGAAAAAATTCAAAAGTCAATAAACTTGAATTGAGTCATGACTATATAAGCTATTATGATATTAAGATATTCAAGATAGATGAAAATCATGGAGGCAGACCTTTAATTTGCTTGAATAACGTAAGAATTCGCCATTCGATTGAAATTGCTTATTCCTGGATGCTCCATAGGAATCCATCATTATTCCTTTTTGTTGTTTCCCAAAGGCACAATAAAGATCTAGAATGAGGGTTGAATAGATCTTCAAAAAAAAATTTGTTTAAAGATGTACTTACCAGATAATCAGTTAATCATGTTGATTAAGCACAGTGAAATATTCTTTTGCAAAATCCCCCTTATTTATTATAGAAATCTCATATATGAATTTAGTCTTAGAGATGTACAAACATATAGCAGATATAACAGTAATAATGTGCATAATGTAAATAACGTAAAGTAAACGACACGATATATTTTAAGTGATTCAGAGACTGAATAACTCTTAATCCACTCTTCCACTCTAACGAGCAGGATATCCACTAAGAATAGGGTTCCTCAAACTACTTACAATTGAATCACTAAGATTCATTCGAGTCACTAAGTCTCGGCAATTTAGTCACTAAGACCAGGATCCTCTGACCCCAATTCCAGTTTGTTGATGTTTGTTGGATGTGCTGCTAAGATGACGTTAAAGCTTTTCATCTTCTAGTACTTAGTAGTTGTGAACACTTGTTGGGTCGTAAGCTTAAATGGTTCTATGTCTTCATCTGTTCAGCTATGGGTGTTCTTTATGAATCGTATAGTGGTTCTTGAGATTGGTCTTTTGATTTGCCACTCTTACTTCATCAACATCAACTTCTTTGCTCCTTGGCACTTCGACTCCTAACTATGTCAAGTTCCTATCATCTCGGCGCTTTGTCTCTTAGCTCTTTGCTCTGTGCCTGCTGCCTCTTTAGCTCTACGACTTCTAGCTCTTTGATCTTGTATGACAACCCTTTTTCTCTGTTGTTGAAATGGCCGGGATGATTAACTCCTCTTGAATTTGAAATCTCAAAGCTATTTATAGTCTTTCAAAAGACTTCCCGTTGTAAAGTGTCCGTTGGAGCATTTATGGCATCGATATCTTAGTATCCTTGATATTAACTTTTTGTACTTGTGTCAGGATACTTTTGGCTGGTCACATCAAACTGCAGCTTTATCTCCTAACAGATATATATCATCTCTTCAAAAATAACTGTTAGACACATTTATCTGATCTTCGATCTTTCTTCAAGGATACTGTAATGTCCTAGAATTTCCACGTCATTATTAATTAAATTATTAATTTAATTTCTAACGAGTTAGTTTTACGAGATTATTTAAATCTTTTTATGTGATTAATTAATTACGTAATTAAATGATTATGTGATTAATTACTAGAATTAATTAAAGGGGGTCATTAATATGTTATTAAATTAGTGAACAAACCCTAAAGTTTTAATATCAAAATAATTGATAAGTTTTCTATTAATTAATTATTTAATTAAATTAAATATAATGATTTAATTAAATATAATAAATTAATTAATATGATTATTAATTAATGTAAATAATGTGAAATATTGATAATAATATTTATAAGTCCATTTAGTAATTTAATACTAATGGGTTAGAATATTTAATTATTTATTCAATATAATTATTTATTTAATCATTGATTGAATAATTAATGTGTAAATTATTAAATTAGCCCAACATGGGTCAATTAGTAGCCCAAGTGAAGAATAATAAAATTTGACAAATTAGTAGCCCAAACAATTTAATAGGAGCCCAATTGGTATATTAAATAAAGCTCAATACTTGGCCCACTTGGAAAATACTTAATTTAACTATTATTAATTTAAAAAAATGGAGATGACAATTTTTTTGGGACAAATGATGGTCCATCAGCCGACATGCTTGGGAAGGAGAGAGAAAAAAATGAGTTTTGTTTTTATTTTATTTTATTTTTTATTTATTTAATAAAAGAATTGCTTGTATTGATTTTTTTGGTACATGGGCACCATCCCTCTTTTCACCAACTAAGTCATAGCTAGCTTTCTTGTGTAAGTATCCATATAGGTGCATGATGGTCTAAATTATTATATATATTATGTATATCTATTAATTTTACAAGTATAATTGCCTTAGTAAATATTTCACTTCATTATTTTCTCCAAGTTTCAAAAGAGAGAGTTTGAGAGCAAAGTATTTTGAGAGAGAGCAAGAGAAGGAGAAGGAGTTCTAAGCTAGTTCATGTCATCTTCTTTCACCACTTATTTTGGAAGAAAAAGGAAGATAGCCATTAAATCAAGGTAATGGTTATTCTAAATCTAATTTTTGTTTTTAAATTAAATAAACTAACATGTGTGTATAAATATGTTAATATAGTTAATAATATGTAGTGGTAATATTTATGTCATGCTTGAGTTTAATATGCTTGGTTTGTATTTTGGTATATTTTGCATGCTAAAATATGTGTTTAGTAGTGTATAATCAAGTCTTGAAATTTATGACCAAAAATATTTTTATAAAACTTAGGCTTGATGTTCTAATATTATAGAACATTAAATCATGAGAAAAATAAAGTTTGAATCACTCAAAATTGAGTTATACACAAAAAGTTATGATTTGTGGTAGTCTATGTGATGTAAAATATTTTATAAAAAAATAATGATATTAAATCATGAAAAATTAATTTTTCATGTTATAAATTAATATAAGGTGATTGGTAATTTTTTTGGATTTTTATTGAAGAGTTAAAGCTTACTTGATGGTATATTTTTATTTAAAATGTGTATGCCGGAGCACTGTTCACATTCTGCTAAAAAGGAAAAAAAAAAAAAGGGAACAGTCCGCGCAATGCGCGCAAGGCCTTTGGCTGAAAAAAACGCGGAGTCAAACGATGTCGTTTGGCGTCTGTGGAAAATTACTCTGCGCGTACGCGCGTAAGCCACTTCCGGCTTCTCAAAACGGTGTCATTTCGAGCCGTATCAGTGATGCACGCGCAATGCGCGGTAAAGGATTTTGGCAAAAATTACAATTCTGCCCCTCCTTGTTTTTCTGGGCGAAATTACTATTCTGCCCTCGAATCAGTTTTCAACTTATTTACAGAAATGTCATTCGGGTTAAATTTAATTAATTTAAATATTTAAAAACTAATTTAAAATTATAACAAAAATAATAATAATACAAAAATGATATTGGGAAGGATATTTTTCATTAAGTTTAATATTTAAATATTTTAAATATTAATCTAGTTAGCTAAATCATGGTTAAGTTAAATAAATTTATTATTTATTTATTATTTAAAATGTTAATAATAAATAAAGGGGATAAATTAGCAATTATTATTTAATTTCTATTAAATAATAATTAAAGAGAGATAAAAATTTATAAATTAATTATTTATTATTTAGATATTATTAAATAATAAATAAGGATAATTAAGTAATTAATTATTATTTAATTAGCATTAAATAATGATTAAGGGAAATTAAGTTATTTAATTAATAATTTATTATTTAATTTAAATAATAAATAAGGTTAAATAAATTAAATTTTAATCTTAAACAATAATTAAAATTAATTAAATAATTAATTATTATTTAATTGACATTAAATAATAATTAGAGAGGATTAAAATTTGTAAACTATTATTTAATTTCCTTAAATTAAATAATAAGTAAGGTTAATTACTTAGCTAACTATTAGTTAATTAATATTAAATTAAAGAAGGTTAAAATTAAATCAATAATTATTTATTATTTAATTATTATTAAATAATAAGTAAGTATAATTAGTTATTATTTATTTTAAATAATAACTAGAGTTAATTAATTAATTTCTATTCAACCAAGATTAAATAATAATTAAATAAAGATCGAGTTAATAAAATAAATTAAAATGAATTATGCTTTAATTAAACAATTGTAATAAGTTGTTTAAGGGTTTAATAATAAGTGTCCAACACTTAAGAAAAATATTTCTAACTTATTAAATTATTAACCTAATATGATTGAGGGTCTATAAGGTTAATAATATTGTTTTGACTAATGTAATTTATGTGTTACTACTTATGTGATAGATAAGTTCCTTAGTGAGCGTATAGTTGTGCAAATACGTCATACTAATTATTAGACCAACTTTATTAATGTTAGGTCTTTTCAAAGCCAGTTAGTTAAAGCTAGACATTTATTGTAGCTGAGCAGACAGACAAGTTCCTTATCTCTAAACTCATTTCATTGAGCAAATTATTTATCTAAGCTTGAACTGTTATTTTCAAGCATGCTTTGAGTGGTTTAATTACTTTACAATTATTTCACATCGATATTATTGTTATTCGCACTTGTTGCACTTGAGATTGTACAGTCATTGACTTGTACTTAATTATTGTTCTACTGTTTAAAGAACTGTTCAAAGTAGGTCTAAGCCATTGTTCGGCTAGACATTTATGTTAAAGATTTTAAAAGTTATCCAAATCATTGAAGATGCGGATTCTTAGACTATCATGAACACCCCTTTATTATAGGGGAGTACCCTGTATCTAATATTAGGTACAAAATACGAAAATTAAATGTTATGTATACACATATTGTACTGAGGCTGATCCCCTCGGGTACATATTTCTGGTAGTAACCATTGGGTCAACCTGCTATTGACTCCGGTGGATATTTATAGTTCGTAGTCTATTTGACTATCCTAATTTTAAAAGCAAATTATTATTCCTGCTTATGTTATTCACATTATTGAATTGTTCAGCTATTTCCATTCATTCATGATATATTGTTCCTTGTTGAGCAAACTAGTTGCTCACTCTTGCTATATCATGAAACCTTATTGCAGTGCAACCCGAGACTTCGGGAAAGAACAAGGGTAAAGGAAAGATGAAGTAATAGACTTCGAGATGCAGCCCTGTAGTTAATTAAATTAATTGTTATGTAATATAAACCCTAAGTACTTTATTAAGGGTATTTGTGTACTTTTGTGTAAGGTTATCATATCTTGGGACTAGTAACACCTTTTGAATGAACAACATATGTTTATTATTCCGCATTTAGTTATTGTATGTTATTTAGAGGTGAATGTTTGTATTGGATCGTGATGACCGGATCCGGGTATTTGGAACCCGAATTTGGGGGCGACATAGATACGTTGTTGAATGCTTCAGCACCTTCAATATTGTAACATTTTATTTGTCAGTCTTCTCTATCAGACGTGAATGTGCTCTACGAACTTTGATTATAGTAGAGTGATGAGAATCGTAGAGTTGAAACTTGCATTTTTCTCTAAGATTATGACTTGACTTATGTTCTACTATCTGTTTTTTTATCTGCTTTACGAATAAGTACTTCACGATGTTTGAGTAGGCTTGCAGACTTCTCTTTCTTCTCTGAATACTTTGGCATCTCTACGATCTGGTTGTCTCTTGATGCTTTACAATATCAGCCGCTGCTCTACTAAATCTTGGTTACTCTACGAATTGTTTTGTGATTCATGATCAGCCAGAGTACTTTTGCAGTTTAACCTTTGTACAGATATTTCAGATATTCCTTATGATAAGGACTATACTCAAACTTTCTCTTAGTTGGCCTTTAACTCATCTTTGTGACTCGTAGTTGAGCTCTGCGATCTTTGTCTTATATACTTCAATGGATGAGCTGATTCTGCTGTTTGTGATCACACTACTATTCAATAGATTTACTCTACGATCAGTTGGTCCTGTTGATTACACATTGAGAGCTTTAACAAGATCAACCTAACATATTTGATTTTTCTATTTTAAGTCCTTGTACATGTATCACTTAAGGACTTTACAAAACTTATCATTACAAATCTACTCTAAATATTTGTTTATCAGATAATGATAATTCAATTAAGATCAACCTAACATTTTTGATCTTTCTCAATTCTAATCTAAGTCCTTGTACATTTATCATTTTATTAAGGACTTCACAAAACTTGTGTTTACAAATATACATTAAATATTTCATCATCAAATCTCATACATTTGTAATCTCGTGTAGATTATACATAATCTCCCCTTAATAAATCAACCTTTCAATCTACATGCAGAATCGTAATAATCTCTTCCGATTTGATGATGACAAAAAATACTATAGCATACCACTCAATCAATTCAATAAAAAATGCATATGCATGAGTATGAATGTGACTTTTGATACAGTAAGCCATTGTATTGTTAATCCAACAGATATAAATGTAATGATGTACATTCAAAATAGTAATTCAAATATTATCCTTTATAAATTAAAACTATCTAGCAATCATTCATCTAAGTATAAAAACCAAACATACCAAACGTTTTAAGGCATACATACCACAACAGTTATAACAATTAAACAAAAATTAAAATCTAACACCGCAAATATAACTCTCCTCCTTACTTAAAAAATACCTTCCCTATTTGGTGGTGCTCTTACTCATGCTACATCTTCTTTTACGACCTTTTCTCATCCTTCTCCTTCTTCTTCTTCTTCTTCTTCTTCTTCTTCTTCTTCTTCTTATTATTATTATTATTATTATTATTATTATTATTATTTCTGTTGTTGATACTTGCTTTCACCTACTGCTTCTCTTATTCCTCTTCCTCCCCCTTCACATTTTTTGGTTTCTGTTCCTATTTCAATTCCTACTTCCCCTTGGTATCAACCTTTTTATCCTCTTCTAGCTCCCCCCCCCCCCCCAGTCACTGGCTCCTTGCCTTTCTTTGTCAGCTTCTGATTTCGAGTCTTCCTCTTCCAGAATTTTTTTCTCTCTTTCTCCCATTTTTTGTCATCAATCAATTGAGATTGATAATGGACATGGTTAATTAGCTGTTCAATCAAGTATAAGGAGCTTTCAGCTTCTTCTTTTTATCTCATGTTGGCTGAGTTCGATTTTCTGTAAGAGGGACTGAGCAAGATCAGTTTCTGTCATTTGTTGCTCTATATAATTCAGATATATTTGATCTTTCTGATGAAGTTTGAGAGACAAATCTGATGAAGTTGAGATATAGAAATGTTATTTCTCACTCTTGGAGATGTTGTCAAGGGTTGTGACTATATCAAAGAAGTTATTATGTAATGAAGAAGGGATGTCAGATGAAATTTCATGTGTTGTTTGAGGAATATTGAGTAAGGATTGTTTGCTTGTTTGAGTGTTTGTGCTAGTTGGAGAAAATATGGCTTCTTTAGTCGTAGAGTTAGGGTGCTCTACGACCACTTGTTCTACGACATTAGACTTGGTTGACACATCCTTAAAAACAGGCTTGGTCAGACTTTCATGAAGGTAGTATGAGATGTAAATACCTTCAACATGTGTGTATGCTTCAACATGTCTAGTATCTTTTATCAGTTTTATTAGATAAGACTGAACTCTTTGAAAGTTCTGAGAGATCGCATTTAACCATGACATCTATAGGTAAAAGTATATTAACTGCTGACTTTAATAATTGTACAGCACAGTAGTACGATCCAATTCTATATCTTGAAACTTGTTCAACAGATCCTCAGTGGTTATTGATACCACCCTGATCTATTCATCTCCATGATCTACCCATTTTTTAGGTAAAACAACATTTGGATCTTCATATACTTATAGTATTATTCTTTTTCGAATTCTTCTAGAGGGTGATTCAGTTGTTGGGTGTAGAGCAAAGCAACATATAAGTTCTTTATTTGCATAGTCAAGTACTCCTTGTAATTCCAAGTCATACCCCTTATTTACTTCTCTATTTTTCTTTTTATTGTAATTCTTTGATTCTGAACTAGATTATTTCATAACCACTTCCTCTACCACTCCAGCTGACTCATCCGTTAATTCCTCCAACTTTTTTTCATTATCATCATCACTAGAAATTGAAGTGATCATCTTCTGTTTTCCTTTGTTTCTTCTTCCCATTCCAGTAGATTCATCTTCCTCATCATTATCACCAAGATTAATAAATTTAGAAGAAACATCATCACCAATTTTTCTGCAAGGAGATTTCAACATCTGTCATAGTCTAACACTATGTCTCTTCTTTACAGGCTTAGGGATGGGTGTTTTAGAGACTTCTTCTTCAGATCCCTCTTTAGTGACTGATGGTCTTTTAATAACAACCTTTACCTTTTTCTTGGACTTCGTTAATGGGGACAGAGAATTATCTAACTGAGATGATTCACTCTTTATCAAACTAGCTTTCTTTTTCCATTTGCCATACTTGGAGACATCTTTGTTATTGTTGCCAGATCCTTAATCTTTTATTTTCTATGGGGGGTTTCTTCCAATTGTCAAACAATTTGGGAGACATCACCTTGTTGATATTCAAGATTTCTCCTTCATCATCCCTGATTTTACTTTTCAAATTCTTCTTAAGAATAATGCTTAAGAATCTCCCGTGGAAAACCTTTGAAATAGGCTTTTCCAAAGCCTTCTTCTTCTTTACTTATTTTAGCAACTTCGTTAACCAGTCAAGTAACACAGCTACAAAGTTTATCTTTTACTACATGACGATTGTAGTCATGGTTTGTAGTTGTAAGTTACTTACAGTATCATGTCTAGTGTCTTGGCACAAGATACACTTCTCAACAATCGCTACCAAGAAACTGATATTCTTCGGAAAACTCTTTCTTTTTCATTCCCTTTTATATGGGGATTCTTTTCGTAACCCATCAATCTCATACCCTCATCAATATTCACTTCTTCAAATGTTGTTAGGCCTTCATTAATAGAGCCTAGACATTTGTTAATTTCTACAGTCCCTAATTTCAGACTTGTTCCTCTTACTTTTGTAGACAGAGTCCCAACTTTAACCACCGAGTTTAGATAGAACTCTTTCACCAATTCTAAGTATACCTTGGTGTTAGATTCTAAACATTCAAAGAACCCTACATCCTTTACAATATTGAGAATATCCTTGAATTTCTTCTCCGATGAGCCAAATTTGTCAAAGCCAAGTTAAATACATGTGATGACTTGAGTGTTTTCCATTTCAAGAATTTTGTTATAGATGAATATTCAAAGGAATAAATGTGTTTGGGTTGATAAGAGTTTTAGGATTTTTGGAGGTTTGAGGGATTTTGAGTTTTTAGGGTTTTAAATGGATATTGTAAAGTGATTTTCTGTTTGCAGGAATTTTACAACTTAGAGTTTGGTAGCATGAAGAGTTTGATGGAGTGTAGACTTAGGTGGCTAATTGGAAAGGCAAGGTTCAGAATTTGAAATAATTTTTATTCAGTTCCTTATAATTTTACATAGTAGGACACGTGTCATAAAATCATTAACTGCGCGTTACTTCCAAAACTGTAACTTCACAGTTGTTAAATATCATCTCTCAATATTCACTTTCCTTTTGAAAGCATGAGTATCACTCTCCTTCAACTTGATTGTTTTGACTCCTTACGTAGTAGATTAGCTTGATGACATAGTTTTCACTCTACGACTCTTAATTAGTTCAACGATCATCTTCTTTTGTTTGAGTTTTGTAAGACCCCGAATTTTATGAAATACAAAATTTAATTTTTCTTCATATATATTTTTTTTGAAACAGTAAGTGGTTAAATTAACAAAATTGAAAGTTAAGGATGTTATGTGCAAATTTTATTTTGTCGGACAATATTCGCTTTGTCGGGGAATATTCGTTTGGTCGGGGAATATTCGTGCCGTACGACGGCGCCGAAATAATAAATTATTGGTGGACCCCACAACGGAATATTTGTCGGATATAGAAAACGACATAAGTAACCTTTTTAAATAAAAATAGTCAACGGAACTGTTAAAATACCGGTGATAAAAGAATAGTAGCATACGGTAGTTTATGGTATTTTCTGTAGCACACGGTACTCTACAGTAACACACGGTATTGCATAGTGTCTCATATTATTGGTCTGATAATTGACACCGTAACTGTTACGCATCATTTCATCGATAATTGTCACTGCATAATATTTTATATTATCAATTCAATAATTGTTGTTACACAGTATTTTGCATTATTGATTTAATAATTGTCATTACACTGTATTTTATATCATTGAGTCAATAATTGTTGTTGCACTGTTTTTAAAATTATTGAACCTAATAATTGTCACAGTAACATATGCACAGTAATTCACATTATTGAATCAATAATTGTCATTACACAGTAACGTATGCTTTATTTTACATTATTGTTATCTCTATTATGATGTTATTTAAACAGTTGTATTTCATTAATTTATTGACTTGATATCTAAGAGCTAACTATACTGTATTTATAACAATTAGTCATAATCATTGAATTGATAAAGTTATTTGTTTATAATATAAAGTTAGGTGATTATTAGGTGATATGAAATGAATGGTGTAGATTAAAGTGTGAATTATTGTTGAATAATTAAATTGATTTGTTTATAATATAAAGTTAGGTGATTATTAGGTGATATGAAATGAATGGTGTAGATTAAAGATAATATAATATTTGAAATGGATGGTGTAGATTAAAAGATGATCTTTAAATGAATGGTTTAGATTAAATGAATGATAAGATTTTTGGCTATAAATAGAAGCCTTAACTTAAGGATTTTTCATAAACTTCCTTACTTGTTCTTTCTTTCTCTCTCTAAATACTTCTTGTGAAAGTTCTCTCTAAGTGTGCTTAAGTCATCTTGAGTATTTGTGAAGATCTATAAGTATACGTGTACTGTTCAAGTTAATCAAACCTGCTACGGTAAGGGATACCATCTTTTTCATCTTCTATTATTAAAACTTACTACGGTAAGGGATACCATCTTTTTCATCTTCCATTATTCAAACGTACTATGGTAAGGGATTATCATTATTTGATTCTCATATTGTTTCTTCCTTACTCATAAGACGTGTCTTTTATTTCCATGTATTAAATTATGGGAATAACCTTACGGAGCGGATTGCCGCCTGTTGGTGAATAACCTTTCGTATTCATTCATTATTAATCTCTGAGAATAACCTTACGGAGCGGATTGCCGCCTGTTTGGTGAATAACTCTTTGTACTCAAATTCTATTAAATTGTGGGAATAACCTTACGGAGCGGATTGCCGCCTGTTTGGTGAATAACTCTTTGTACTCAAATTCTATTAAATTGTGGGAATAACCTTACGGAGCGGATTGCCGCCTGTTGGTGAATAACCCTTTGTATTAATTTCCTTCACCTTTTGTTAATCAAACCTGCTACGGTAAGGGATATTATTTTCTTTCATACTCCTAAATCGAAATTTATTATGGAACTATTGCCTCTATAATTCCTGAAAATATTATATGTTCCATAATAGTTGAACTTCATTATTTCAACTGAACCTTCCTATTTACGTGAACCTTTCTATTGAATTGTAACCGTTATTCTGAACTGTGGATCTTGAATATCATTTTTAAATTTCACTCCACATCATGTTGACAATTTGGACATTATTTGAATCTGTACAAAGTAAACTTCTGATACTTATTGTTATCCTATTTCTTCTGTTCATCATTTATATCATTCTAATCATCCAAAAATCAAGCTGTTGTGAATATCTGTGGCCGGGGGCACAGATGTGATATATTTGTTGAACAGATGATAGGTTAAAGGCGATATAATAGGTTAAAGGCGATACATCTGTTCGGTGTCTTTTATGGCACGTGGTGAATGTTCTCTTTGGCCCGTAGTGCAAAGATGAACTGTTGATTGGTATGATTATGACCAAAGGCTGAATCTGGTATAATCATGACCGTTGGTGCTATATTGAATATCTTTGGCCCGTAGTGCAAAGATGAACTGTTGATCTGCATGATTATGATCAGGAACTGTGAATTTGTATTATCTTGACTAATGATATTTCAGATGATAAAAGTTGATGATGTTTTTCCTAAAAAGAGAACCGAGTGGACATTATAGTCTGCATTATTCTTCTAATAGATTACTCATTCCGCTACTATTATTGATCTGAACGTTGTTTAAGAATTTAACTGCAGTTTTTGATATAAACCTTGTAGTCTATTGTATTCTATCAAGAACTCAATTGTTGAAGACTAATGATAATTTATTCGTCATTATCTTAGTCATGATATTCTTTACTGGGCTATTGAGCTCACCCTTTCTTTTGTTCCATTGTTTTTCAACAGGAGATGAAAACATAACAGGGTCTAGCCGGGGAATGGAGTGAGGGTCCGAGGAATAGTTATCATAGTCTTCACGTTTTGTAAAATAGTGTGGCAATAATAGTGAAGACTTAGTTGTGTATTATTATACACTGTATTGTTGTACGTTGTGCTTTGTTGTAATAATTTTGTTGTAGTCTTTTGACGACTCAAGTTTGGGCTGTGTGGGCCCAGATTTGGGGGCGTCACAGTTGGTATCAGAGCCATATAACGAAGAGCCCCGAGCCTCTCGCTGGTGACTTCCTAGGGAAAGGGGATGCACCGAAGCCAGACTCTCCGTAGGGGACGCCTATAGTACAGGTGGCAAACTGATAGGTACCATTGTGAGGTGCTGTCCCTATGGTGGGATGAGAGTCACAGTTGGCATCAGAGCTTAGGGATATGGTCTTTAATGGAGATCTGGGGTTAGAACTAGGAGGGGAGAGACGAATAGAATCAATCACTAGTGTGTCCTACCTAAATTAGATTTATTTTTTTATCTAATGAATCGATTTGAATGTAGGAACATGAAGAGATGAGTCAGTTTATTTGAACTAACATTTATTTTGTGACCACAGTTAATTATGGCATCTGGAAATCAGGAGGTTAATTATGAAATTACCGAAACAAATGTAGCTGCAAAACAAGAGGCGACGAATAATCTTCTTGCAAACTCAGAGTTGAATCATTTGCCTAAGGCAAAAATTATGCGTGTTCTATCCAGTAAGGATGAAGGTGAAAGCTCTGCTACAGTCGTTCCAGATCCATTCTTAGAAGCAATTAAAGGAAGTAACGAACTTGCGAAAATTATTGCCTTTAATTTACTCACTAATTGGGAGAGTGATATCACCTGGTTATGCTCTATAACAAAGGATCAGAATATATGGACTTTTCATATTAGTCTTTGGGATTTATGGTATTCCAGCTATGATTTTCAAGATTATTTAAAAATGATGTTTCTATACTTTTGGGCGTTACAATTTAGAGGAATTCAGGTTAAGTTAGTCACTATCGTGGAAACTGCAGTCTATCGAAAATACTATTTTAATGAAAATCATTGGTACCTTACTACTGATGAAGTTGATGAACCCGAGAAACAGTTTGCTAGAAAATTATTCAGTGGTATTCCCATGGTTGAAATACGTGAAGATCCGAATGAAGTATTCGGGATTCGATTTGACGATAACAGTCAAGAAACCGAATGAGGTGATAACCGGTAAGCTATTCATAAATTCTCGTGAAGTCTATGCCATATTAGATACTGGCTCTATCCACTCTTTTATCTCACCTATATGTACTCAACGTTTAAATTTGACTATTGAAAACTTAAATCTTGTCTTATCAGTTGAAACCTCATTGGGAGAAATACCTATTACATTTACTATCTATAAATCTTGCCTAGTTCAAATCAACAACCTCACATTACCTGTTGACCTTATTTCTTTAGAGATGCGTGAATTTGATGTGATTTTAGGAATTGATTGGTTGACTACCCATCATGCTAAAATTAATTGTTTTCATAAGATTATTAGTTTTCATATTCCTAATCAACCTGTCATGCAAATTCAAGCAACTAAACCATTGAAATCTATAACTGTTATTTCTAGCCATAAAGCCATTCGTTTATTGAAAAACGGATGTCAAGCCTTTTTAGCTCATGTCACTGATTTGAACAAAAACACGTCAAACTTGAATGATATTCCCATTGTTAATGAGTTTCCTGACGTTTTTCTGAGGAACTTTCTGGCTTACCCCAAACCGTGAAATTGAATTCTGTATCGATCTTGAACCCGGCACTAAGCCCATTTTTAAAGTCCCATATCAAATGGCTCCCATAGAACACCAAGAGTTGAAAGTTTAATTACTAGATATCGGTATCATTCATTCTAGTACAAAACTTATATCGAGCGAGGAATGCGAGAAGAGTTTTCAAGAACTCAAGAGGAGACTTGTTTCAGCTCCTGTTCTAACCATACCATCAGGATCAGGAGAATTTGTTATCTACAGCGATGCTTCTGGCAAAGGTCTAGGCTGTGTCCTTATGCAACATGGAAAGGTTATAGCCTATGCCTCTCGACAACTCAAAGATTATGAGAAAAATTATCCTACTCATGATCTAGAGTTGGCAGCAGTCGTTTTCGCGTTAAAGATCTGGAGACACTACTTGTACGGAGAAAAGTGGATATCTATACGGATCATAAAAGTCTCAAGTATTTCTTCACCCAGAAGGAACTCAACATGCGACAACGACGTTGGCTTGAGCTGTTAAAGGATTATGACCACACAATCCAGTATCACCCGGGAAAGGCGAACGTTGTAGCTGACGCTTTGAGCAGAAAATCTTATGCAAGTACAAGTGCACTGCTGACAACACAAAAGTGTATTTTGTACGACTTGCAAAAGATGGAGATAGAGCTAAAGACACCAGGGACCCACTCGAAGATTGCTCACGTGCGAGTAGAACCAACTTTAATCGATAAAATTAAAGCTGCTCAAGCTACCGATCCGGAACTGATAAACATGATAAAGAAAGTACAAGAAGGTGTCATTCCCGAAGCAAGAATCGACGAGAAAGGAATACTTCGAGTCAACTCTCGACTCTGTGTTCCTAACGATCCTGAATTAAAGCATAAAATCATGATGGAGGCACACAACACGCCGTTTGCAATCCACCCAGGAGGTACCAAGATGTATCGAGATCTTCGACATACATTTTGGTGGAACAATATGAAAAGAGAGATTGCGGAGTTTATCTCAAGGTGCCTAACTTGTCAACGTGTCAAGGCAGAACATCAAGTTCCTAAAGGTCCATTACAATCACTTGAAGTTCCCGAATGGAAGTGGGAACACATCAATATGGACTTCGTGACGGGTCTTCCAAAAGTTTCTCAAGGCTTAGATGCAATTTGGGTGATCGTAGATAGATTGACCAAATCTGCTCATTTCTTGCCTATACGAGAAAACTTTTCACTTGAACGTCTTGCCGGTATGTACATAAATGAGATCGTGAGATTGCATGGCATGCCAGTTTCCATAGTTTCTGATCGAGATCCTAGATTCACTTCACGCTTTTGGATCAGTCTACAAAAAGCTATGGGCACTGAACTACGTTTTAGTTCTGCATACCATCCTCAAACGGACGGACAATCGGAAAGGACGATCCAGACCCTCGAAGATCTTTTGAGACTTTGTGTATTAGACTTCAAAGGAAGTTGGGATAAGTACTTGCCGTTGGTGGAATTTTCTTACAACAACAGTTACCAAACAAGCATAGGCATGGCTCCATTCGACGCATTGTATGGAAGGAAGTGTCGCTCTCCAATATGTTGGAATGAGGTAGGAGAAGCAAAATTGTTGGGACCCGAGTTGGTACGTTTGACGACCGAAAAGATCCAAATGATCCGACAACGAATACAGACCGCACAAGAACGACAAAAGAGTTATGCTGATCTTCATCGGAGAGACGAAAGTTTCAACGTCGGAGATCATGTATTCTTACGTGTTTCTCCATGGAAAGGGATTACGAGATTCGGAAAGAGAGGAAAGCTCAACCCTCGATTTATTGGCCCATTTGAAATCCTCGATCGAATAGGAACCGTAGCCTACAGACTAGCCCTACCACCAAGTATGTCTCGCATCCATAACGTTTTTCACATATATATGTTACGTAAATATGTGAAGGACCTAAACCACGTCATTGAGTTAGAACCAGACGTTATAGCAGAGGATTTAACATACGATGAGGTACCTGTTAAGATCCTGGATATGAAGGAGCAGATCCTACGCTCAAAGGTTATACCTCAAGTTAAGGTTTTATGGAGGAACCAAGATACTGAGGAAATGACCTGGGAGCTAGAATCTGAGATGAAATCTAAGTATCCTTACCTCTTCGATATGTCAGGTACGTCAATTTCGGGGACGAAATTTCATAAGGAGGGGAGGTTGTAAGACCCCGAATTTTATGAAATACAAAATTTAATTTTTCTTCATATATATTTTTTTTGAAACAGTAAGTGGTTAAATTAACAAAATTGAAAGTTAAGGATGTTATGTGCAAATTTTATTTTGTCGGACAATATTCGCTTTGTCGGGGAATATTCGTTTGGTCGGGGAATATTCGTGCCGTACGACGGCGCCGAAATAATAAATTATTGGTGGACCCCACAACGGAATATTTGTCGGATATAGAAAACGACATAAGTAACCTTTTTAAATAAAAATAGTCAACGGAACTGTTAAAATACCGGTGATAAAAGAATAGTAGCATACGGTAGTTTATGGTATTTTCTGTAGCACACGGTACTCTACAGTAACACACGGTATTGCATAGTGTCTCATATTATTGGTCTGATAATTGACACCGTAACTGTTACGCATCATTTCATCGATAATTGTCACTGCATAATATTTTATATTATCAATTCAATAATTGTTGTTACACAGTATTTTGCATTATTGATTTAATAATTGTCATTACACTGTATTTTATATCATTGAGTCAATAATTGTTGTTGCACTGTTTTTAAAATTATTGAACCTAATAATTGTCACAGTAACATATGCACAGTAATTCACATTATTGAATCAATAATTGTCATTACACAGTAACGTATGCTTTATTTTACATTATTGTTATCTCTATTATGATGTTATTTAAACAGTTGTATTTCATTAATTTATTGACTTGATATCTAAGAGCTAACTATACTGTATTTATAACAATTAGTCATAATCATTGAATTGATAAAGTTATTTGTTTATAATATAAAGTTAGGTGATTATTAGGTGATATGAAATGAATGGTGTAGATTAAAGTGTGAATTATTGTTGAATAATTAAATTGATTTGTTTATAATATAAAGTTAGGTGATTATTAGGTGATATGAAATGAATGGTGTAGATTAAAGATAATATAATATTTGAAATGGATGGTGTAGATTAAAAGATGATCTTTAAATGAATGGTTTAGATTAAATGAATGATAAGATTTTTGGCTATAAATAGAAGCCTTAACTTAAGGATTTTTCATAAACTTCCTTACTTGTTCTTTCTTTCTCTCTCTAAATACTTCTTGTGAAAGTTCTCTCTAAGTGTGCTTAAGTCATCTTGAGTATTTGTGAAGATCTATAAGTATACGTGTACTGTTCAAGTTAATCAAACCTGCTACGGTAAGGGATACCATCTTTTTCATCTTCTATTATTAAAACTTACTACGGTAAGGGATACCATCTTTTTCATCTTCCATTATTCAAACGTACTATGGTAAGGGATTATCATTATTTGATTCTCATATTGTTTCTTCCTTACTCATAAGACGTGTCTTTTATTTCCATGTATTAAATTATGAGAATAACCTTACGGAGCGGATTGCCGCCTGTTGGTGAATAACCTTTCGTATTCATTCATTATTAATCTCTGAGAATAACCTTACGGAGCGGATTGCCGCCTGTTTGGTGAATAACTCTTTGTACTCAAATTCTATTAAATTGTGGGAATAACCTTACGGAGCGGATTGCCGCCTGTTTGGTGAATAACTCTTTGTACTCAAATTCTATTAAATTGTGGGAATAACCTTACGGAGCGGATTGCCGCCTGTTGGTGAATAACCCTTTGTATTAATTTCCTTCACCTTTTGTTAATCAAACCTGCTACGGTAAGGGATATTATTTTCTTTCATACTCCTAAATCGAAATTTATTATGGAACTATTGCCTCTATAATTCCTGAAAATATTATATGTTCCATAATAGTTGAACTTCATTATTTCAACTGAACCTTCCTATTTACGTGAACCTTTCTATTAAATTGTAACCGTTATTCTGAACTGTGGATCTTGAATATCATTTTTAAATTTCACTCCACATCATGTTGACAATTTGGACATTATTTGAATCTGTACAAAGTAAACTTCTGATACTTATTGTTATCCTATTTCTTCTGTTCATCATTTATATCATTCTAATCATCCAAAAATCAAGCTGTTGTGAATATCTGTGGCCGGGGGCACAGATGTGATATATTTGTTGAACAGATGATAGGTTAAAGGCGATATAATAGGTTAAAGGCGATACATCTGTTCGGTGTCTTTTATGGCACGTGGTGAATGTTCTCTTTGGCCCGTAGTGCAAAGATGAACTGTTGATTGGTATGATTATGACCAAAGGCTGAATCTGGTATAATCATGACCGTTTGTGCTATATTGAATATCTTTGGCCCGTAGTGCAAAGATGAACTGTTGATCTGCATGATTATGATCAGGAACTGTGAATTTGTATTATCTTGACTAATGATATTTCAGATGATAAAAGTTGATGATGTTTTTCCTAAAAAGAGAACCGAGTGGACATTATAGTCTGCATTATTCTTCTAATAGATTACTCATTCCGCTGCTATTATTGATCTGAACGTTGTTTAAGAATTTAACTGCAGTTTTTGATATAAACCTTGTAGTCTATTGTATTCTATCAAGAACTCAATTGTTGAAGACTAATGATAATTTATTCGTCATTATCTTAGTCATGATATTCTTTACTGGGCTATTGAGCTCACCCTTTCTTTTGTTCCATTGTTTTTCAACAGGAGATGAAAACATAACAGGGTCTAGCCGGGGAATGGAGTGAGGGTCCGAGGAATAGTTATCATAGTCTTCACGTTTTGTAAAATAGTGTGGCAATAATAGTGAAGACTTAGTTGTGTATTATTATACACTGTATTGTTGTACGTTGTGCTTTGTTGTAATAATTTTGTTGTAGTCTTTTGACGACTCAAGTTTGGGCTGTGTGGGCCCAGATTTGGGGGCGTCACAAGTTTGGCATTTGACATGAGTTCCTTGATGACAACTATAAACTTCAAGCAATAACTTGTAGAGTCTTCAATAGAGATTAGACAGTCTTGGTACCTGCAAGTTTAATCTTCTTCTATCTTGGTACCCATTGTTGTTAGGGTCCTGCTAGGTTAGTTTTCTTAAACACCTAAGTCATTCAGACTTTGGGTTTACAACATATATTGACATTATAATAACAATATAAAACGCATTTTACTATTATGATGATTAATCAATTAATATGTTACATGAGCGCGCGCGCGCGCGCGTGTGTGTGTGTATGGACATCTTTCCGTATAGAACTTATGTGAAGAAAAAAACTTTTCGTTAGGTTGATACTTCAATTGCTTTTACTTTGTTTTGAGATTTTGAAATTCTGTAAAGTAATGATCAACTCTACGATTTGCACCTAGTTGGTTCGTGGAGTTAATTAGACTATACGACTCTTCGAGGTACAACTGTAGTTTTGATCATACTCTGTGCTTTATCAAAAACACATAAAATTGTGTGACTGAAAGCTCTTTGACACAATGAACTAGTCAGCAAAAGTTGAATTAACCTGAAATACTCAGCTTTAACAACCTCTTTGGATTTCACAAGAACAATATCTCCAATGAGAAGAAAAAGAATTATTATTGTTAATTTTCATCGAGTTTTGCACATCCAAAGTAGAAGATAAATCTTCAAACTTCAGAACTGATTTTATCAGAACTAGATCTCTGACCGGTGATCAGTTAGTTCACATATGATAACAAATAGCTCCATATTAAGATTGTCATTTCTAACTTCTCTAACTTAGAAGGAAGAGTAGACTCTCTTAGCGTATATAATGCAGATATCTTTCTTAAATGTTTATTTTCAACTTCAAACTTGAATAGAGAGACAGTGTTTCACAGAATAATCCTTAGCTCTGTTTTCACTCTTTGCTTTCTCCTTTTGAAGAAGAAAATAACCATTTGATAGAACACTAATAAAATTCAAATAATGATGCAACACACACATGATATTACACAATGTTATTCATCAATCATCATAATTATCATTAAAGAGTATAATGTCAAATACCTCACTGATGTCAATCTTTTAACAATTAGTGTTTCTGTTTAAGCCGTTACACAATGTTGTTGGATAAAGATTCACAATCTTGAGACTCACCATCAACATTTCCACTTGTAACATCTCCAGAAATGATCTTTTACTTCATCAGATAGAATTACTAACCAGAACATATTGAACAGATCCTTAGCTTTAAAACAGAGGAAAGTATTGACATCCTATAATCCTTAAAAAGCTCGAATGAACTTCAAGGTTTAGATTCTTATTAGGATAGACCCTTCTATTTGCACTGGGACAGTTGATAAGCAAATTTAATCTTTCATATGACGTAGTAAATCTTTCTCCATGTTCAAGAGAGAATTAGCATTCAGCTACGCCCTTGATTACTATTAGCGAGACTTCTCAGACTGCTCTTTCCTATGGTTGGATTGCTCAACCTGCTAATTTTTCTCAACCTTGTTAAACTCATTTGATAATAGTTATAACTTCATTTACACATATGGATCAATCAGATAACATCAAACAGATCATTTACATTCATAAATATGCATGCACATACAATTTTCAATATGTAAGCTCATCTTCATTTAGAAGAGGTGTCTTACTTCTATTACCAAGTTTAGACCTGGTTTTAAGTTTAGTGCCTTGGATCAACTTAAAGTGTAAGCTTTAGATATTCGTGAGAATCAGCTCTTAGACCACTTGTTATACTTACTAGATAATCAGTTAATCATGTTGATTAAGTACAACAAAATATTCTTTTCTAAAATTCCCCTTAGATATTATAAAAATCTTAGATCTGAATTTAGTCTTGTAGATGTACAAACACATAGCAAATATATCAGTAATAATGTACAGAATATAAGTGACATAAAGTAAACGACATAAGATATTTTAAGTGGTTCGAAGACTGAACAACTCCTAATCCACTATTCCACTCCAATGAGCAGGATATCCACTAAGGATATGGTCCCTCAGATCACTTACAATTGAACCACTAAGATTCCTTCAAGTCATTAAGTCTCAACAATTTGGTCACTAAGATCAGGATCCTCCGACCCCAATTCGATCACTAAGACCAGGATCCTCTGACAACAATTCATGTTTGTAGATGCTTGTTGGATGTGCTGCTAAGATGGCACTAAAGCTTTTCATCTTCTGCTCCTTATTAGTTGTGAACACTTATTGGTCGTAGGCTTAAATTGTTCTACGTCTTTATCTATTCAACTCTAAGTGTTCTTTGTGAATCGTAGAGTGGTTATTGAGATTGGTCTTCTGATCTGCCACTCTTATTTCACCTACATCAACTTCTTGGTTTTTTAGCACTTCGGCTCTTAGCTCTGTCAAGTTCTCATCATCTCAGCACTTCGTCTCTCAGCTATTTGCTCTGTGTATGCTGCCTCTTTAGCTGTACGACTCTTGGCTCTTTGATTTTGTCAGACATTTTTCTTTTTCTGTTATTGAAATGGTCAGGATGATCAGCTCCTCTTGAATTTAAAATCTCAAAGCTATTTATAGTCTTTCAAAAGACTTCCCATTGCAAAGTGTTCGTTGGAGCATTTATGGCATAGATATCTTATTATCCTTGATGTTAACTTTTATACCTGTGTCAGGATACTTTTGGCTGGTCATATCAGACTGCAGCTTTGTCTTGCAACGGATATATATCATCTCTTCAAAAATAACTGTTAGACATATATATCTGATCTTCAATATTTCTCCAAGGATGTGTTGTTGGATGCCTCGGGACCTTCAATATTGCAACGTTTCATTTGTCAGTCTTCTCTGTTAAATGTGAATGTGCTCTACGAACTTTAATGATAGTAGAGAGAGTGATGAGACTCGTAGAGTTGAGCCTTGCATTTTGCTCTGCGATTATGACTTGACTTATGTCCTATTATTTGTTCTTCTGCATGCTCTACGAATAAGTACTTCATGATATTTGAGCAAGCTTGGAAACTTCTCTTTCTTCTTTGAATACTTTGTCAGCTCTACGATACTGAAAACAGCTCTACGACCTGGCTGTATCTCGATGCTTTACAATATCAATTGTTACTCTACAAAATCGTAGTTACCTTGCGAGCTGTCTTGTGCTTCATGATCAGGCAGAGTACTTCTGCAGTTTAGCCTTTGCAGAGATATTTCAGATATTCCTTATGATTAGGACTATACTCAAACTTTCTTAGAGTATATCATTTTATGATCAGCTTCCTCTCAATTGGCCTTCAACTTATCTTTGTGACTCGTAGTTGAGCTCTATGATCTTTGGCTTGTATATTTCAGTAGATGAGTTGATTCTGCTGTTTGTGATCATACTACGATTCAATAAATTTACTCTACGATCGGTTGGTCCTGTCGATTATACATTGAGAACTTTAATAAGATCAACTTAATAGATTTGATCTTTCTATTATAAATCTTTGTGCATGTGTCACTTAAGAATTTTACAAAACTTATCATTATAAATATATTTTAAATATTTGTTCATCAAATAATTATAATTTAATTATGATCAACCTAACAATTTTAATTTTTTTATATTTTAATGTAAGTCTTTGTACATTTATTATTTTATTAAAGACTTCACAATACTTATATTTACAAATATACTTTAAATATTTCATGATCAAATTTCACACATCTATACAATATCTCTCAATAAATCAACCTTTTAATTTACATGGAGATTCCCGACACCACTCGCCAATAAAAGTAGAAAAAAACTTTAGCAACGACAAAAATCGGAAGAAAGAGACTATCATAATATAATATTATGGCCCTCCACATGTACCTGACTTACTAACAATCAATCAAATATTACATAGTCATGGTAAAATATTATGGCCCGCGGTTGTGACAAATATATACTTGTAGTTGATATGCGCAATTAAAGCAAAAGTAACAATATTTTTATAAGTAAAAATATTAATTTTATAATATTTTTGTCATACGATAGTTTATGGAGATTATTTTCATATGAGAGAGCATTTTGTAAAATTAATATATTTATTTATAAAAATATTAATTTTCTTAAAAAAATTATTTTGTAAATAATTATAATTATCTTTTTGTAAACGAGTAAAGAATCAATCACAAATAAATTGGGGGAACCAGGAGCAATATGACGTGTCTATAATTTTCAATTGTAGTTTGTGATTAGAGACAGAGTTGTTGATGGTAGACCTAAATTCAGGCACTATCATGAGGCCTTTATTTGTCTGTTCATATGTAGCTGTCTTCTTCTTGGTGAGTGGAGGAGACTCTCATATTTATTCCAATTTGATTAATTGTCTTTATATCTGTCTAAACTTGTTACTGATTGAATAATTATCGCTTAGATGTGAGGCTAAAGTGATAGAATGCAATTAGCAAAAAATAAAAATAAAAAGTGATAGAATGCGAGTGTGTACTGCCCTATTTATGCAATTATGGTGGCTGAGTTAATTAATTTTGATTGTTATTCGTCTGTGATTATTTTATATGGTAATTATTTGATTTGTATGTTCTTATTAGTTATTACTATGAGTTCAGGATTCCAAAGAATCCCCAATCCTCTCTCTCCCCCTCCTTGATGTCATGACTTCCACTTGAATCACTGAATTTTACCTCTTAATCAAAAATAAATAAATAATTAAAGAAATAAAATAAAATTCATATGGGCTAATTGCTATCCCCAAAGAACCAAGTGTTAAATCCGTAGAAGTAGCTACTGAGGTCTGTGCTGTTTGGCAAAAGTGGAATGGTTTTAGTTTTACTAGTGACTTAAGATCAGTCTACTAAAAAATGAGCTGTTTATATTTTTTCTTATGGCTAAATGTTGTTATTTTCATATCATCTGTACTTTTATAACGTCACAAGTGAAAAGAATAAATTCTTCGGTTTCATTTTGTGGTGGCATATAGTATTTTTTAATCGGCCTTTTCAAGCAGAGGGAAGTTGATGGTTGGTTTATGGCCATTCATGTGTAGCTTCATAAAGTTATAATTTAATTACTGATGTGACTAAAAACATTTGTTAAGTCCTATATGGTAGAGAATAACAACGCAGCGGAAATAATAATAATAAAAAAAAAAAAACAATTACACAAGTTACAAAATTTACGTGGTTCACCCAAAACGTTTGGGCTAATATATGATCAGCTGCTAACAGTTTCACTATTTTTTTAAAAATTTATACATCATACATTACATAATCCCCTCTTTATATAACGCAATATAGGCAACCCTAATTCATTTAAAAGTACAAAATTACCCCTCGAAATTTGGGCAACAACAACTTGAGTATATATGGCAGGGCTTCCATTTTTAAATATTTTTCATTTTATTCATTCAAATTTATCTGGTTCTTTTTCTCTCTCTCTCTCTTCTCTACTGGGTTTTGGCAATCTAACCCAGATATATGATATATGGCAAAATTAATGAAGATGTTTGATAATGCTTGTACTGCAAAAAGGGCTTAAACTCACTCCACTTTAGGGTGTTGACTTGTGAAGTAGTTTGGATTACATTAGTCTTTTCTTCAAGAGCAAATTGATATAGCAAGTCACGTGTTTCATTACATATGTGCTGTTGACGTTTCTTAACTATCAGGCAGAAGTAATACGAATCCTTTTACATAATTTATGGATTGTGTTGGCAGTATCTGGACTGAAAAAAAAAAAAATATATATATATATATATATATATACTAAACTACTAAGGTAATTTGATCAAAAGAAAAACAATTACTTTCTCTAGGATTCAATATTCCTCCAAAGTCCAAACTCTAATTCTGGTTTCCGCTACAACTCTAATGTAACTTGTGAGCATGCATGTACGTATGTACCCTTGATTTAGGCTTTTCTTTATACCCTCTAGCTCATGTTCTGGAATATGTGGCTGATAATGTGGCAGGAGCCAATGCGATAGAGCTATATCTTGAGAGGAGAAGAAGAAAGATTGCAATAGGTAAAAGTTCACTTTAATATAACAAACAATTTAAGTTTCTTTTAGGTCACCCTTACTGTTGGTTGATGAGGTCAAAAATAAGCACATAGTTTTAGTGGCAAGATGTAGAAACTAGAAATTGGCAGATTTTGGTAGATTCTAAAATTTTAATAGTAGTTCACAGAAATAGGTAAATTTGTTGTTTTCCTTGCTTGATTATTGTTTTCTACAAAAATATCTAAAATGCTTGCACATGTAATGCATAAACCTGCAGCCTTTCCAGGTATCGGTTCATTAGTTGTGTTTATACTGTTCTCTTCCCCAGATGATCTCTGTTCTCAAATAAAAGTTGGAACATATTTTAAGGGAATTAATATTTTTATAGTGATTTTTGTTATTTCTACATGTGGATCCCATTTTTTACCTATAGCGACAGTTTTAAAATTATTGTTATAGACCTATGACAACACTTTTCACATGTAAAATGTCGTAATAGGTCTATAGCGACGGTTTTAACATATAAAATGTAATTATAAATATATAGCGATGATTTTAAAACCGTCGCTATAGGCAAAAAAGGGGGTCTTTACTCAAGAATAACAAAAATCACTGCCTAAATATCACTTTCCTATTTTAACTCTGTTGTATGTAAAAGAATACGTCATAAGGACCACAACTAATTGGTGCCAAGAAGAGAAATATTTTGAAGAGCTTAACGTAATGTAGGTTTATGTTCAGGTTTTTTATCCTAAGATTTAGAAAATTGTCATTGTAACTTCTTATAGATCGTATTTTTTTCTTCTTAATTTATTTTATATTGTGAGGTGAAAAGGCACAAGTGGAAATAAACAACCATTTCAGTAGGGCCTAATTCATGCCACGCGGAGATCTCGTACTCAGTCGTGTATAAAGAAGGGAACTTAAGAGCTGTAAAGGCCTTCAGTTTGTCTGCATACTACTTTGAGAATATGGTTAACATTGCATCAGTACAATTTGTGAGCATTGATTAATTTTTGGTCCAGTTGATCAAGTGGGTGAATAATTTTAAGCTATTCAATAAAGATTGATATAATTTATACAACAGCACCCAAGTTTGATTCTGTCGTTAATGATTCTTTGGCTTGATTAACTACTTAATTCATTTAAATCGGTTGCATTATGCTAAGCATTAAATTTTACGAGTCATAATCAGTGCACTTTCGTTCATATGATTATGTAGGGATTTTGGGAATAGCATAGTTTAACTCGAACGATGATGTTATACTACCCTTGCTAGGTGCTGTTTAGGAGTCTTAATTTTATCATAAGAAAGGAGTCTGCCCCTTGCTAAGCAGGTCACCCCGAGGAGACGGATAGAAACGCTTGACAAAATTAGAATTACATTACCTACTTGTTAAAATCCTCAAATATGGTCCTCCGTGCATTGTTTTAAACCTTCCCATCCACTTTTCTGACCATTCATTATTAGAAATGCCCAGGCTCATTTACCCTTCCATGCTCTTATCCTTCCTACCCTCTCCAGAGTCCCCACTTGGTGACTTTATGGCCTCTGCATATCATTAATTGGATAGTAGTACATATACTCTGTATTTTATCCACCTACCCATGTTGCTACTGAACTGATAAAATTCACTCGATTGTCCCATTAACCAGGGTCTAGGTACTCAATAAGGAACTGGATTGGACCCCACAGGAGACGAAGCTCTCTATTGTACTCTCATCCTTTTTATTATATAAATCGATTAAAATATAAAAATATATATATTAAGAAGTCTCATTAATATTAATATTAATTTAAAATTTTATTATTACTCTTATATTAATTAATTACTTTTTTTTTTCTCTCTCAATTATTTTATTTTTAAGAGTAAAATAAAAATAATTAATTTTTTTTTCTTTTACATATATATAAAACGTTTTATATTTTTAAAAAAAAATTCAAAACGGCGTGTATATAGTAATATTTTTTTCAGTTGAATATTTGGTACACGATGCCTTACTTTTCTTTTGGGCTTTGTCAGGACGGCCCCATTTCAATAAGTTTCCACCCTTTCACTGTTCCCCATGAGCAGTTGCAATCATGGTCTTAAAATCTGACAAGATCGGTCGGTTCAAATGAGTGAACCATGAATCGAGCTTTAACCGATCCGATTTATTAAAATATCATATATTCAAATAAATTGTTTAAAATTATAGAAAAAAATATGAGTAATAATATTTTGTAATGATTTATATAACAATCTTTGTAAAAAATGATAGAATTCACTATATAAATAGCGAGTCTCACCATTTTTTACAAAAGTCATTATATGAATAAATGACAAAATCATTGTACATAACAAAACTAAAAATTATGAGATGTTTGATTTTTTGTAAATATTCAAAAAATTATATTTGTCTTTTTTAAAACTTAGTTTATTTTGAAATATAAAAAGCTATTCATGTAAAACTATAATTTGATTATAAAATTGAATTAGAACTTAAATTTTTTAAATTACAATTTGATTATAAAAATGATGATTAATTGTGATAAATTCCCTCTATGAGAGAATACAAATTGTTAAAATTTTTGATATTAATAATTTAAAAATAATTCATAAAACTATTTTTATATGTGAGTTAGTTTTATTTTTTTTAGTGAATATTTATTAAAAATATATTAAAAGAACTTGTAATAGTTTTAAAAAGATTTGCACTTAAAAACTTAAAAATGACCTATAATTGACATGATTGTTAACATTAATAATATATATAATTTTTATTTTATATATATCATTTAAAAAAATATAATATTATTTTTTATTATACAAAAAATTATTTATTTATTTAAAAATAAAAATTCAACTCAATCGGTTGAACCACTCGATCATTGAAAATCATTAAATTAATGATTTGCCCAATTCAATATTCATTCTAGTTTTGATTACTATTATTACAATAATTGTTAATTAGTGGAGTAATAATAGGTTCCACATGTTTTTTAAGAAGAATAATTTTTGTTCAAAAAGTCGAATGAAAGAAATATAATCATATTATAAACATAAAAGCCATAACTTACAAACTGCAATTACGTGACCAAAAGTAGTACTTAAGCATGGAATGGAGTTCAGGCCTCCCTATAGACAAAGGTTTTTTTAAATTTTACATTGCGATCGAACCCCTTTTAGTGCTGTGGAACATCAATCACTAGTGATGGTGGTGCAGGCATTCCACGGGAGTGACCGGAAACCTAGCAGTGTCGGTGCAGTAGTCATAGATCATATGATTGGCACGCACCCACAAGAGCTGGTGGCTCTGGTGCAGGTTTAGCTCAGACAATCTGGGCTCGTCCCACCAGAACCGCTTCTCGGCACTACTGCTGCAACGCCTTGAATTGTCGGTTGCCGCCACGTTGGCCGGACACTCGCACCCATCGATTTGGAAACCTCTGTAAGAGGTAATGAATGGTGCATGGGTCCAGTCTGTCTTAACCCGACCACCCTGGGTAGCCCAGTCATCTGCATTCCATATTGAGCTATACACACCCATGGCTTGGTCCTTTGGGAATGGCACTCCTTTGTGTTCCAAGTTTGAGTGGACTCGAATGGGCGTTTCATCCACCAAAAAGCTGGTTAAAATAAAATAAAATTCAAGATGAGGAATATTAAATAATGCTAATGTGTTTTGTTTTTAGTTTTGTTTGATATTGTTAATTATTCTGTTATTATTATTATTTATTTATTTTGAATTTTGACAGCGACTCTTATTAATAGCTCTCAGCGTGGTGTCAGAACAATATCTAAACTTTAGTTAGTGATTTTCAGATTAATAACCACAATCACAGAAATCAAGAAAGAAAAATAAATTATGTGTTCATATAGAGATAAGTAACTTACACAACTTGACGTTGGTTCCAGAGGATGGAATAGAAATGGAAGTCCTTAGTAGGATCGAACCAGAGGTTTAACCTTTGTTCTCTATTACCCACACCATTCACGTACACATTGGTCTGGACCAGGTATGGTTCCCCAGTGGTGTTCCCCAGGAACTCAAAATCAAACTCGTGGTGCTTTGGACCGTCCGATGACATCTGTCCCCACAAAAAAAAATCAGTCACCATCATCATAAACATGTAGTAAATAGTACGTAGTATGTTTCACCAAGTTAATAAATGTGAAAATGAAATTGTATTCATTTAGATTCAGGCCATTAATTGCCCTGCTGCATCCATGACAAAATTCACATCAGCGTTTAAATTTTCTAAGTGCAACGTACTAACATAATTGCACCGATCAATACGTAAATACAAAAAGTATTCAGCAGAAAGAAAATGAAAAGACTGGGAGACATACATAGAAAGCAGTAACTGTTCCGGCAGAGTCACCCTCTACAAGCTTGATCTGGACGGTCACTTTACCAAACATGTATTTTCTTTTTGATGAAAACCCAGCTCCTGAATTATTAAAACTAATAAATCACTAATAAACACACACACACACACACAAATACAAAATACAGGTAACAATTGATTGAATGAGTACCAGAGTAGTTATCAAGCTTCATTTTAAGCGTCTCCCCTTCATAAGAGAAATGGTCAAAAGCCCAACTTGGCTGAAATAGCTCATCAAATTTGGATGAGCTGACTGAACCCACCATAAACACCAGAGCAGAAATCCCCAACAATACATGACACCCAATTGACCATGAAGAAGAAGAAGCAGCCGCCATTATCACACTTACTGTGTATTTGTGTGCGAGAGAGAATGAGAATGAATGAGAGATAGAACAATAGAAAAAAACAAGAGAGAATTGAAGCTTCTACTCTGCTACTATTGCTTCTGTGGAGTAAGACTAGATAAGAGGTTTACAAGCAAAATGTGGGTTTTATAGCCACTGCGTTCTTAAGCCTGGCTTCCGCGACAAGCCTTACGCTGCCACGTCATTGTCCACGTCAGATGACTCAAGTCTCCAGAGTGGGCCGTGGGCGCAATTTAAATATCCTAGCCGTTTGGGTATCATTGAGGTTAGCTGGTTCAGAGCTGGTCCTGCACAAACGCTCGGTACGAATAGTCACTGTTAATAAAGTGAGACTATTGGTACGTACCAATGCCATTGTGACAAGTTCACATCCGGGGCAGCATCATCGTCCTGTACAGTTGTCACTGCCAATTCAATTATAGCACTTGATAAGAAGCCTGTCTTTTGGCCAAGGCTCCTGCGGGTAAGGAATAAGTCTACTCGCTCTACGTAACTGACACGTGCAAGAATAAAAGAATCAGATTTGTTTTTGTAACGCGAATTATTAAAACTGCGAGTGGCTAAAGGAGCTTTGGTTTGGTTTGTAACTTGCGGTGATTTTGTTTTACTTTGATGATGAAGAGGAGCGCCAGGCTGGCTGGAGAGTAAAAAGGTATGCACTCAAGTGTGTCTAAACCAAAGGCTTTACTTCTTTTAAAGACAGGACTGGGACTGGTCATGAAAGCCATTAGTAGTAGGCAATAGTCTTAAACAATCTCGAGATGTGTGCAATTATTTTCATAAATAAAAATAATAATTACACAAGATTTTTTTTAATACGTTTCATATTTTTGCCAGAGATATACAGTATTATGAAAATATTAAATTTTATTTATAAAAATTTTAATTCTCTTTAAAAAATAATGTGTTCGATTAAAGAAAAAATAAATTTTAAATAAAAATTATAAATATGGATGAAAATATGAGAGAGATTTTAGAAATAAAATATAAAAAAGAAAAAAAATTATATGTGACACAATTTTAAAATAATAATTTTTTTCTCTCTCTTCCTGATTAATAGTATTTATTAATTATATATTTTAAAATTTATTACTTTCGTAACGTTAATGAATTCATTTTAGTCTTAAAACTTATAATTTAATAAATATAAAAATATATATTTCCAACCCAGGAGTATTCTAGTTTAGACGGGGTAGTTGTATTTGAATATGATATGTAATTAGTACGTAGGACGGGGGAATTGGGACTATTTTTCAAGAATGGCTTAAATTATATTTCTCTTTCTAAACTACATTCATTTTATGTTTCGTTTCTAACATATCTAAACCTGAAGAGGTTTAACTTGAAGTGGCATTGGCTGATAATTATATTAATTAACTACTTAATTTATTTTTTATATAATAAAAATTATAATTTTTCTTGGTAAATTTAATTTATAAAGAAAATTAAAAAAAATTAAAAATTAAAAGCTAGTCCAAATAAATCTAACGTCAATTTGATTGGTGTTAAAATCATTTTTTTTTATCCATTCAAACCTTATCTTATATGCTCATCTGCATCACCCTTTCTCCTATCACTTTCCCCATTCGCTGTTTTATCTTATCCCTTCTCATTCTCTCCTTTCATTTTTTTTGATAGATTTTTTTGCTTCCATTTTTTTGTTTTTGCCTCCATTTTTTTCCATTAATTTTGTTCAAAATCCCCCTAAAAGTATATACATTAGTATTTGTTGTATTCATTTTAATTTTATTGTAAAATTTAATGTTACCCTAATTTTATTTTTTTGTCCATATTATTAATGTTATATTTGTTATATGCTGACATTAAATTTTGTTTGTTGACAGATGGTTTAAACTGTTATTTTGATATTAAGTTTTTTGTTGATAAAAATAGTGTAAAATATAATTATTTTTGTAAAAAAATTGATAATTAAATTTTATTATTTCTACCATTTTCACTAAGAATGTGCATATATTTAATCAGTAAGACTGTCTCATAAAGAATTTTAATACATTGTATTTGTAAAACATACTCATTCTTTCCAAAATTAATGTTAAATATGTTAATAAATATCTATTAATAATTACTCTATTACTGGCAAATAATAATGAAAAAAAGTTAATATTATTAATTAATATTATTAAATAAGAATGTAATCTTGTTGTTTTGTTGATTATTTAAAGTAATGTTACGTGAATGATATTTTTGCATAATATTTACGATGAATACTTATGTTCAAGTCATGTGTTTTTTGGGAGGTGAGATTTTGACGAAAAATATAAATGACTTCATATACTTAATAGGTCAAAAAAAAGTTGTCATCATACAATGTAACACCTTGTATAACGAGTTGATTCATAAACTATACAATGAGTTGGGAAAAAGACCGCTCCCAATGGAATTTCAAATAAAATTGTAAACATCGAAGTTATATTGTGAATGGGTTGTCTAAGTTTTATAGATTGAAATTTAACAATGACAATGACATTAATATTATAGTGGGTATTCCAGAAAGATACTACAACAATAATTGTGGAGTTGAATTATATATCGAGTTTGAACAAATTATTTAATCATTAATGGGTTTTGATAATTTTTTAATGAGGTATTTTGAATACATTAATTTGTTAAGTCAGCTCAACCCTTCAACGTTGTTACAATAGAAAAAGATGAATACATCATATGAAGGTGCTTCTTAAATGTATCAAAATCAGAATTTTGGTGTTAGTGATAGTAGTCATGGAGGAATGTCATTGTATGATGAACAAAATTATGACCATTACTATAATCACAGTGGAGAGCATGTTGTTCAAGGAGCCTACAATCCAGTTGATGTAGTAATCGTTGAGCATGAAAATGACACATGTTAGGGCCCTGACTCGAATTTGATTTTTTCAACTATCATTAATATTGTTTTACGTGTAGATTTTTCTGATAGCTATGGTGCAAGTAAGATTTCTCCCATCGATGATGAGAGAAGTGATGAAGATGGGTTGGTCCTAGACGAGAGAATGAGGATAGTGCATATGTTGGTAATGTTGATGTGTCTATTCGAGAACATCAACCTATAACTTCATGGTTTAAAATTGAGGAGTTAAAAATTGAGATAACTGATCACAGTAGTTGTAGAGCAACATTTAACAACTCTTGTGATGAATTGTACCCGTGTGCTCTTTTTGCAAATAAAGATGTTCTCAAATCAGTAGTTGAAGTTATTTTTTTCTATTTTATTAAAAATAAATTCATATTGACGTTGAAGTGGATTTTGTTTTATATTTAAATTTATTTAAAAAATAAATTTGTTTTAAAAATAATAATTTGGTTAAGATAATTTGAATGATTAACATCCCAACGCCGCTTCAATTGATGTTTGATTCGACTTTCTAACGCTAATTCAATTCACGTTTAACCTCTATAGAAAAAAGTTGAAGGAAATTTAGATACTTATCTAGCCATTCTTGAAAAATACTCGGAGAATTGGGGAGTGACGGGCATGGGTATGGGTAATTAAAATCCACGACACTGACACGAGAGAAAAACTTCCACTCCCCGAGGCGAATCTCCCTCCAACCCAACTATATATTGAAATATTGAATACTCCACACGCAAGTGAACTTAATCGTATTATAGGATTTTTTAATATTTTTTTTAGCACAAACCCAACTCCCACCGTCACTTACGTATACGATCAATTATTATCTATACATCTATCTACATATAAGACAAATCTACACACACTACACATTGAGAAATTATTTTATGTTCTTATAATATAATGAATAGTT
The DNA here is from genome assembly GCA_947179155.2 of Hedera helix. Lineage (NCBI taxonomy): Eukaryota > Viridiplantae > Streptophyta > Magnoliopsida > Apiales > Araliaceae > Hedera > Hedera helix. The sequence goes on along the minus strand of OX359265.1, from coordinate 43,685,202 downwards.
TATTTTTTTTCCTCACACAATGTGAATCTCCTGTGAGCTCCACCACAGAGGGCCTCATATGCATGTGAGGAGAGTAGTATACTATTCACCATATTTCAGAAATATGAAATAATTTTTCTTACACAATATGTTACTCCACTTATGTCCAGAAACGACGGAGGGCAAAGTCGTTTAGCTAAAAATTATTTTCAGACCTTCATTCTCTCTTGAAAGAAAAATCTCTCTTTTAATTAAGAAAATTGATATCTTTACATGATTTTTTTAATATTTTTACATAAAAAGTATCGTTAGATTTATAAAAATAATTTTAACTGTCACTATAAATCTATAACGATAATTTATATGTAAATATCGATTTTTTTTGTAAAAATATCACTTTCCATAATTAGTTATTTTGAATCACCCCTTGTCTTCTCAATGTCTTCTCAATACGTCTTTCTCTAGTTAGGGTAAGCACCTTCAATACTGCCATCCACCCCCACCGCCTCTCTCCTTAACACAGCCGCCTCAAATTGCTCTTACACGTTTTTCTCTCCTCTAAATTTCAAATAGTCCAAGAAATTGGCTTCTATATTGTACTTTACAAATCTCCACAGATAAACTAACATATTTCCTCCCAAATCATAACCACCTCACTTGCTCACACCTCTCTGTTCTTGGAGATGTATAAAAAATTTCACTCATTTCCAGATCTACAAGAAAAATACATATAAAAAATTTATTGGGTCTAAAACTAACTACTCCAATTGTTATTGTTGATACAAGACTATGATCTCTAGGGTCCAAAAGAAGCCGTTAAATGAAATTGAGGATTTGGGTAATCAACAAAATGGTTATGTTATGAATATCTATGTGAACTTATTGTATGGGACAGATTCTGTATCGGTAGTGTGTGATATTAATATGAGGTTGATATTTTTTTTTAGGATAGTTAACTTTTCAGGAGAAAATAAGGAATTAGAACTTATATCATAACATTTAGTATCAGAGCATATGATCCGATAATCATCCAAATGGTTATGTACGTAGTTCTGTGTTATGAATATCTATATAAATTTGTCATATGAAAAATAGATCCCACATTAATAATATGAGCCTATATCGTAACACTCTGAACTAAAAAATAAAATAAAATGAAGCTCTATTTTGATAGAATATTTACTTTATAACTTTTGGTTTTTATTGTAGCTAGAAAAATCAATGAAAATGGTCAAGTTTGTTAAGTGAAAAATAGTGATTTTGTTTTTGGCGATGACACTGGTGGCGAAAGAAAAAATAGAGAAGATGGTGGTGGCGTTGACGGTGGAAAAAGAAGATCACCGCATATAAATTATTAATCTAATGATTAATATTCCATTTTCTTGGTGTTAGAGTTGGCAGAAGAGAGAGAAAGAAGAGGTGGCGAACAGAATGGAGGAAAGGAGGAGAAAAGTTGGAGTGTGGGCCTAATTTGTTACCAATTAAGTAAAACGACATATAGGATTGCAGCTTCGGTAATTTTCAAGTGTATGTAGGTTTACCCCGGCCCTATATATATATATGCACACGCACTTTTATATATCATATGGAGCAAGTTTAGAATATAAAAATATTATAGTATCATTTTATAATATTAAAATATCAATATATATTTTAAATATTAGAACGAAAAGAATCCATACATCATGTACATACATTTTTATTTTTAGATGACGACATCACATGTAGACAAATGAATATGTGTATGTGAATTGTGATAGATCAGAAGACGAAGAAGGGACTATGAAGAGTAATTAACTATATAATTAAAAATATAATTTTTTTTATAATTATAATTAAGTAAATTTATATACCCATTCAAATGTTTAGTTCAGTAGTTGGATGAACCTATAATATATAATTTAATAATTTATTATTTAAATAAATATTTAATAATTTAATAAGTACAACTAACTTCTTAAAATTTTAATTAAATATTTACAAAAATTTAATTGATTATCTTAACAATTAGTAACATAATAAATTATTATTCATATTATCCGTACTTCGCATGAAATTGATGAGCTTGTAATAATGAATTATAACACAACAAGTTTATGTCGATAATAAATATCGACACATGTAGATACGTGAGATAAGAGATAATTATGAATTATCTCAATTTAATTTAATTTATTTCATCGTTGAGAGTTTGTTACAATTTAACTTAATCATAAATATATCATCATATAAAATATTTTTATGGAGTAATTAATAGTGCATGTTGTAATTGGGATTCGGAATGGTGTGGTTGGATATGTGTTTAGAAGTTCCAAGACTACGTAGTCTTTTACACGACCATTTTCAACAGGAGACATTGATCTCCCTCGGGGCCTCCTCACTTTTGCTTTCCAATGTATTCGCTCTTGGGTTTTCAACTTGCTCTATTACAAAAACAATGAATGTTTATCCGGTTCTTGCGTACAATGAATGGGTATAAACGCAAATTCTTAGCCATTTTAGGCCCCATAGAATCATGGGCTTGTTCGTGTCTATTTCTCACCAAATTAAATTGTCCAGGACTAGTTTTGTCTAAGTTATATACGTATTTAGATAACTAATTAAGGCCGAGTTATTTGTAATATCAATTAGTTATGTGAATTGATATTTTCACAAGTTAATTAAATATTTTTATAATTAAATTTTATTTAATCTTGTGAAAATATCAATTCTCTTACTTATACTTTCCGGTTTCAAAATTGTGATTAACTTTGTTCCTTTAAAATCGATTTGAAATGTTTTCAAATTAAAAATTGATGGTACTAATTTAAAATTTATAAATAATAAATCTCGTAAATAAGTTAACAAATAATATTAATTAGGCGAGTATTAGTTAACAAATAATGTGGGTGTGAAAAACAAAGAAAATCTCTTAATTATCTAGACTGGAAAAGTAGCTGGCTGGCACCATCTTGCATGCTGATAAACAACTTGGGTATTAAGTTCTGGACATGTTGAAGCAGGCAGGCTTTTAATATTGGCAAGGGTTGGGAGTTATTAATTTATCTAGTATAGAATTATTCATGACTTATTCGGAACTTATGGAAAGAGCTTAATGGGGAATTCTGTACTATATTTCTATACTTGATGCAGCATGGTAGATATAATTTTTAGAAAAGACAACTCACCACACACTACAACAAACGGTATTCTAAACATTATATACATCTCAATTATTAAAAAATAGAATCTGACACGAATTTTTGTGTCAAATCTCACTTTTTAATTATTGTAATGCATATAGTGTTTAGAGTTGTACTCTAAAATTGTGTATCTAAACTTATTTTTTTAGAAAAAAAGACGTGCAGACCTAAGTATAATATTAAGGTACATACATACACACGTATACCTACCTACCTACCTTGACGTTCCTAAATCATCCCAAAGACGGAAGAATGTGTCCTGAGCATGAGATACTGAGTTATCAGTATCATGTATGTATTGTCTATAAATACAATGTAATCTTTTGAGAATACTAATAGAACAAACAAATTCTCCCTCCCCTGTATATAAAACACGTTAAACTCTTTCCCCCTTGTGTCTTAAAATTACTACTCCAGTATTTATAATGCATAATGACTTGTTTGATCCTGGAATATTTCCTCCCTCGGCAATAGAGCTGTCCCCCATCCCCCACCTCCGACTCCTCCTTAAATTATTCCTCCCATTTACTTGCCATGCTTTGCTTTTTGGTATGCTTTTCATTCATTTTTCTTTCAAAATATTCGATTATGAGTTAATAATATATGCAAGTTTTGTAGTACAATCTTGAACCCCTGATCCCTATAAAAAAATAAGTCAAGTTTTAGTACAATTTTGAACCCATGAGCTCATAAAATAAATTAAAGAATCAAAGTAACTACACATATGATAGTAAACAAACATATATATATATATATATGTATATATATATATATACATGCTATTTTTTTCAATGTAAACCAAATCAATCCATTCGAGTTGAGAGCACAATTTTTTTTGTACTCAAAAAATTAATGTATGTAAATCCGTGTTTTGCACGGATTATCAAATTTATACTTAATTATTTGTTATTAAACAAATTCTTGTTTTCATTGTGTTTATTAGCTGTATAAACAGGGGAGCACTATTTTCACATGATTTTTTGATATTTTCACATGATTTTTTCTCACATGAAAGTGGAACTCACTTTATATTTATATGAGAGAGGACCATGTGAAAATATAAAAAACACATGAAAATATCAGTTCCCTATAAATAAGAAGTAGAAAATATAAAATTGAAACAAAAAGGTAATTTTATTTTGACAAAATTAGTGACAAAATTATTATCAATTGAGACTGGTTTATGAGGACATGCGACAGGTACTTGGTCTCAAATCTAACAAAAAAAAAATTGGTCCTATATTTTTTTCAAATAAGTATAAGAACACAAACATCAACAATAAAACATATTATGTTTTTACTCTCTCAGGATGTGTGTAATCAGCTGAAAAACAACTTTACATGCTACTGTTACTCTTTTAATACAGAGGCAAAATACATGGTGTTAGCGCTTGAATTTGTCCGTACATTCAACCACCGACTTGGATGTGAAACTGTGTAGAAAGAATCACCAAAAATATTTGACGGATTGAGTTGTCGGGGGATACCTCCTGTGTAAGAGCAAGTAGGGGTGTTCAAACTTTTCGGTTTTTTACCGAACCGATCGGTATCGGTTTTTTCGGTACCGGTTTTTTTCGGTACCAGTTTTTTTGATTTCGGTTTTTTATATTTTTCGGTACCGATACCGGTATGGGCATTTTTGAATTTCGGTTCGATTCGGTATACCGAAAGAACCGAATTACATAATATAATAATAAATTTATATTAATTATTATATAATTAATAATAATTATATATATTATTATATATATAATAATATATATAATTAATAATTATTATATATATTGCTAATCGGTAAAAACCGAAAACTGAACCGAAAAAACCGAACCGAATTTGTACCGAACCGGTAATTCTGTTCAATTTTCGGTTCTTGTTTTAGCGGTAATTTCGATTCGGTACCGATTCGGTTTTTTCGGTACCGGTTCGGTTTTTTACCGATGGACACCCCTAAGAGCAAGTACATGCTTTAAGATATATTAACAATGGAAGTAGAAAATATTTAGTAGGTTAAAGTACTATGTAAAAGATGATACCTCTAATGGTGACCGTGCATTTATCGTACTCACTTGACTCCTTATGTGTCGCCCCCAAATCTAGGCCTACATAGCCCAATTTGAGATGCCATAAAATACATAATTTCTAATACAAATAGTACATAGAACATAAATACAGAACTCAATAATACACAACTAAGTCTTCACTATTATTGTCACCTTATATAAAACATGTGAAGACTACAATAGCTATCTCTCGGACCGTCACTCCATTCCCCTTCTAGACCCGGCTACTCTTTCATTTTCTGAAAAATAATGGAACAAAAGAAAGGGTGAGCTCAAATAGCCCAGTAAGAAATACTATGACTAAGATAATGACAAAAAAAATTATCATTAGCCTTCAACAGTTGAGTTCCTAATTGAATATAAAAGACAATAAGCTTTATATCAATAATAGCAGCAGAAAGCAATCCATTAGAAGAATAATGTAGACTATGATGTCTACTCGCATCTCTTTTTAAGAAAAATATCATCAACTCTTATTATCTTAAACACCACTGGTCATGATAATATAAATTTTCAGTTCCTGATTATAATCATGCCAGTCAATAGTTCATCTTTGCATTATGAGCCAAAGATATTCAAATATAACACCAACGGTAATGATTATACCAGTTTTCAGCCTTTGGCCATAATCATACCAACAACAGTTCATCTTTGCCCCAGGCCAAAGAGAATATTCACCACGTGCCCTAAAAGACACAATAATTATATCGCCTTTATCCTATCATCTGTGCCCCAGGCCACAAATATTCACAACAACATGGTTCTTGATGATTAAAATAACAACCGTGATATAGATAATGAATCAGAAGAAACAGTATGATCAATAAATATCGAAAGTTTATGATTTTTCTTTGTGCAGATTCAAATAATGTCCAAATTATCAACATGATGTGGACTAAAATTCAAGAATGATATTTAAGATCCACAGTTCAGAATAACAGTTAAGGTTCAATAGAAAGATTTAGAAAAATAGGAAGGTTCAGTTGAAATGATATTAGATGAAGCACAAACTATTAAAGAATATATAATCATTTCAGGAAACTTTACCAACAAGAGGCAAATAAGAAATGAATACGAAGAGTAATTCACCAAACATGCGGTAGTCCGCGTAGTCGGATTATTCTCAGAGATTAATAAGGAATGAATACGAAAGGTTATTCACCAAACATACGGTAGTCCACGTAGTCAGGTTATTCCCACAAATTAATAAGGAATGAATACGAAAGGTTATTCACCAAACATGCGGTAGTCCGCGTAGTCAGGTTATTCCCACAAATTAATAAGGAATGAATACGAAAGGTTATTCACCAAACATGCGGTAGTTCGCGTAGTCAGGTTATTCTCACAAATTAATATATGGAGATAAATGACACATCTTACAAGTAAAAAAGAAACGATATTATTTTCGAAAATCAAATAAGGATAATCCCTTACCATAGTAAGTTTGAATAATGGAAGATGAAAAAAATGGTATCCCTTACCTTAACACGTGACTGGATATGAAGTTGGTCAACCTATATTTTTATAATTTAATTAGTAACTATCATATATAATTTTATGGTGTATACCAATTCGTATGAAATTATCAAAAGTGATTTAATAAAATAAAGTATAATAACTTCAATATAATTTTTGAAGAAAATAATATTTCAAAATAAATCTTCCAAATGAAGCTTTTCAAAATAAATCTTCCAAAGGAAGATTTATAAACATCGTGTGATGTGCGTGGTTACTTATATAACTTTTATAAAAACACTTACTTGGTCAGTACTCATACACTTACAGATCTTTACAAATACTCAAGATGACTTTAGCACACTCAAAGAGAACTTATACAAGGAAATATTTGGAGAGTGAAAGAAAGAATAAGCAAAAAAGCTTTTTTTATGAAAAATCCTTAAGTTAAGGCCTCTATTTATAGCAAAAAAATCTTATCATCACCAAGATTTTTTAATTTAATCCAAACCGTATATTTCAAGATAATGTTTAATCCATACCACTCATTTCATCTTTTAAGATTTCCTTAATTTAAACCATTCATTTAAAGATTATCTTTTAATCTATATTATTCAATTTACTTTATATATAAAACAACTAACTTTAAATAAATAAATTAACTTTATATATATAAAAAAATAACTTTATATAATTTATCATAATAAAAACAAATTACTTTATCAATTCAATTATTCAACAATAATTCACAATTATTTATTATTATGGCTAATTGTTGTAAATGCAGTGTAGTTGACTTTTCGAGTTAGATAAACAGAAAAATTAACTAATAATAGAATACAACAGTTTAATCAATATCATAAAAGAGATAACAATAATGCTGAAAATAAATAAGAAAATAACACGTTACTGTGTAATGACAATTATTGATTCAGTAATGTGAATTATTGTGCATATGATGCTGTGACAATTATCAGTTCAATAATACGAATTATTATGCATGTGACAATTATTGGTTCAATAAAGTCAATATAGTACAATAACCACTTTATCAGTTTAATAATATGAAACACTGTGCAATACCGTGTGTTACTGTGCAATACCGTGTGCTACTGTGCAATACCGTGTGCTACTGTACAATACCGTGTGTTACTGTGCAATACTTTATGTTACTATTCCTTTACCACCGGGTATTTTAACAGTTCAAGGTGATAGTACTGTTGACTATATTTAGAAAGGTTACGTATGTCGCTTTCTATATCTGACAATAATTCGTTGTGGGGGTCCACCATTATTTTGTTATTTCGGCGCCGTCGTGCGAATCGAATATTCCCCGACAAAACAAATATTCTCCGACCAAACGAATATTGTCCGACATAATAAAATTTGCACATAACATCCTTAACTTTTAATCTTATCAATTTAACCACCTACTGTTTCAGAAAAAAAATATATATGAAGAAAAATTAAATTTTGTATTTCATAAAATTCGGGGTCTTACAACTTTACAACTTGCATGACGGCAAGAATTATAAAAATATTCTCCTCACAAATAAAAAAATATTAAATGAAAAACTCTCCCACCCTAGAATAAGAGTCCTATTTGCCAATATTTTTAAGGTAAATTTTAGTTAACCACTTGAGTTTTGACCAAATTCTCACTTGACTACCTATTGTTTAAAAAGTTACATTTAAATGCCTGAGTTTTCGAGTTAAAGTAAAAAAGTTACATTTTTCATTCAAACCAACTGCGCGTGCAAAGGACTCACCTAAAGAGCGTGAGTTATGGTTCTAAGGGTCAAATGAGGTTAAAATTTGTCTAATTTGCCCCCGCCATCTACATCTCCCACTTCCAACCTTTTTTTCTACCAAAATCACGTTCAACCAGTAATGTAGAACACGTTCTATCTTAAGCTGAAGCACATAGATGGATAATCCAATTCCATGCTCATAAATTAACTTTTTCATAATTTCTACCTCATTTTCCAATTACACAAATAATAATTATTTAACCTAAATATTTTATAAATAGTATATTATAATTCTAACATCAGTCTCAGTCTCTCTCCCTCCCTCTCTCTCTCTCTCTATATATATATATATATATATATATATATAGACAACTCTTAAAAAAACACGATTGGGCCGGAATTACCATTAAACGATCAAATTTTGTGGCGAGTAATGTAGTCAAAATAAAATGTTTGCAAAACACATCACATAAGTGTCTACATATCTAAATACAAAGTTTTACTTTGGGGGCGTATTATACTTAGAGTTTGAGATTATCATCTGGATTTCTAATTTTTAAAGGACACATTTTTAATTTTGCTTTGAAGACTAAGAAGGTTAAGCAAAATCATGGGGTTTTCTTGAAATCCAATTTTTTTGTGTGGAAATTAGTGTTTTGTTGAGGGGAGAGTCAAGTAATGGTGGGATTATAGAGAAAGAATTTGAATTCAAGCAATCATTTGATGAGTATTTGAAAGCTATGTAGTCTCTTAAAAGTGTTAGATAGAAGAGAAAGCGAGCTGCACATCCTTCAACTAGGGATAAGTCACACCTCTAACTTTTTCATAATTTCAACCTCATTTTCCAATACCCATATAGTTTACAAATTATAATACGTATTGATCATAGAATTGTTGTTATGATTCTAATTGCAAGGTATGAGATTTATATCCCACATTGATGGAATTGGACTTTGATGTGGGGTATTTACAAGTCTTAAGTTCTCCAACCTTAACAGCTAACTTTAAGGCGTGGCTCTTCTAAGGTTTATAACAATTGGTATTAGAGTCGTCCACTACCTCGCGGTTATAATCGTGCAGCGTCGGTGGTGACATCAATATTGCAGTGTTCGCCCAGGGCTAGAGCAATCGTTCGGCGTGGGTGGTGACATCAATATTGCAGTGACAGCCCGAGGCTAGATTCGTCTAGCGTAAAGCCAACCCGCATGGGCGCCGAGACTATGGAGCGTGGTGGAATGCTATGATCCTAATTGCAATTTATGAGACTTCTATCCCACATCTAGATTCGTCTAGCGCAAAGCCAACCCACATAGGCACCGAGACTACATAGCGTGGTGGAATGCTATGATCCTAATTGCAATTTATGAGACTTGTATCCCACATCGATGGAAAGAGACTTTGATGTAGGGTATTTATAAGTCTTGGATTCTCCAACCTTAACAACTAACTTTTAAGGTGTGGCTCTTCCAAAGTTTGTAACAGTTGCATATAAACATATTTATCTTCAATCCAAAACAACATTTCATCCCAAATCGTAACAGTGTCGTCCATTTTTCCAAGTTGACAAAACCCATCAATTAATACACCATAAGCATGTTCATCCACAACCAATGATGGGTCCTCCTTCATGCTCCTCTTATATCCCCTACCTCAACATACATATTGATCAAACTATGGCAAGTCACCACATTCGACTCAACACCAAAATTCTCCATGTATTTCACAAATTTCACAGTTGTACCAAACTACTCAACAAACTATTATAAGACCGCAAACTAGGCATACGACCGTACATTTGCCCATATTATCAAACACATACAATGCATCTTTTGTTAACCCCTTCTTAGCCCGCTCCTTCAAAATCTTATCAAAAACTGTAGGCGAAAATACAAATTCCCTATAAACCCTAACTAACTCATCCTAAATTAACAAACTTGAATGCTTAATTATTCTTACAAAACCAAACTAACTAACTCAAATAAGCTAACTTGAAAAAGTAAAGAGAAGAATTAAGGTTCAATTTTAGTTTTCGTAGAATGAAATCATTGAGGTCGTCTGAGAAATCGAAAGGCAAGTCGTTTATGGCGGCATATTGATGGAGGATGAGGAGGCGGCAAATGCGATCGTATAATTCGGGTCGGATTAACTTATATTCGTCTCTGAGCTTCCATTGAATGAATGACGATGAGTGGATTGAGTTTTGGTGGTGGAGGAGAGAGAAAAGTCGACAAGTGTCCCTGAGCTTTAGGAGATTTATGGAAGTGGCCATTACAAGAAGTTGTTCTGAGGGTGTGTTTGGCTATGGGGAAAATATTGTCGAAGAATTTATATATGAAGGGCAAATGAGTATTTAGCCATAAATTAAAGTCACGTCATTTAAACGGAAAATACCTTTTTACTTTAACTCAAAAATTCAAGCGTTTAAATGTAGTGATCAAGTGAGAATTTGGTCAAATATCAAGTGATTATGTAAAATTTACCCGTATTTTTATTATAAGTAAAAAGGAATACTATTTATTTTGATATATAGTAATATAAAATAATGCAATGCATTATTTACCGTTACAATGCGATCACTACTATTCTCAATGCTCAATAAACTTTGGGCTAATCGTATAACAAAAATGTGTGCTTAAAATTAATGACTAAAACAGACTACATACAAAAAAAAAATTAAAAAATAAATAAATAAGTATGCTCGGATCATTTTGCAAAAAAACCACGAGTTTCACTCAAGGAAAAGCATCAACTATCTTGAAACATGTTTCTTTCTAGTGGATACTTCCATGATGATTTAACCACCCTATAGCTGTCTATATATACTGCAATATGTACATCATAAACTCCACAAAAACTTACAAGTATTCCTTGAAAGATATTAGGAAATGGCTCTTCAAGGTCTCTTTTCACCATTCCTAGTCTCTACATCCCACCGCACTTCTCTTCCTTCACCAAAAACCCCTTCCTCAATTTGTACTAGTAAATCCATTCAATGCATGGCAACCACCACAACAATTGACCATGATCAAGCAGTGAACCGACGCTCGGTAAACTATCCACCAACTTCCTGGGACTATAATTTTGTCAAGTCACTCACCAGTGACTATACTGTATTAGAACTTACCTAAACTAATGTTTATTTATTTATTTATTTTTCTTAATTCGGGGTTTTCATGAATAATCAAGTGTTGCGTTTGCATATCTGCAGGAAGAGAAATTTGTAAGTCGGGTAGATAAGTTGAAGGCGGATGTGAAGCACCTAATTGATGATGATATGGATGGCCCATTGGTACAACTCGAGTTTATTGATTCAGTTCTAAGGCTAGGATTGAAGTATCAATTCAAGAAAGAGATAAAGAAAGCACTAAATGTTATTTATAGTGATAGCAGTCATGCATGGCTAAATGATGATCTCTATGGAACAGCCCTCCGATTTAGGCACATGGATATGATGTACCCCAAGGTTTGTCTTTACAGATCAACTATATGAAGGAACAATTATTTGAGTCTAACCAAGAGATTGTTTTGACATCTAGTCAAAGTAGGTATTTACAGCTGCATACGTACTATAACAAACTATTGATTAGACTGAAAATTCAAAGGACAATTTTGTTAGAAACAAATGGATCAGGTTAATATAAAGTGAATTTCAAGATAAGTTCACTTCTAGACCAATAAGGTGCTGATGCGTAGGTTGAGTAATATTTTCTCTATCTGCGTCTTAACACTTTATTAATTTAAAAAAAGTTCATTTTATAGTAACCGAATCCGAAATAAAGTATTCATAGTCGAAGCAAAGTGTTAGATGCATTTCTAGAATGATAATTACTTTTCTAGGGAATACTTTATTTTTCTAAACATATCCGGTAATGATGATATATTAGTATTTCATCTGCCTAGAATATAGACAATAACATGTATTACGAATTGTTGAGAAAAGTAAACTTAAAAAATAATCTCAATCTCAATAATTATTTTTTTGTTTTTGTGCAATTAAATAAGAAATCATCAAACTCAATAATAAGAACGAAAATGACAAATAAACACACACAAGAAAAACATAATATTTAACGTAAAAAATTCTTTAAAAAAAAATCATAGGTCGAACTCTTAATCTCCACTATATCACTAATAATGAGCTTACAATAATTCTCCTAAGTTTGTTTTAAAATTTAATGTTACACAATAAATTGAGATAGTACAAATTTACCTTTAATTAAATTTATTAATCTAATTAACTTAATTCACCACCCAAAACACCCCCAAATAATAAAATCTTTCAATTTTTAATTGAATAAAGATGACGGCAAATACTCACGAACAACAAACTATAATCTTCTCAATTTATTATTTCAGTTACCTTCTTGTTACTGAGCTTCTCTTTTGTAATAATAAGACTCTATCATAACTTTATTTATAGTACTCTTCATAATCCTTTTCTATTTTGAATTGAAAATAATTTATTCTCTTAATTAGGATAGAGACCAACTAAATTAACAAGTAAATCTTTTTTTAACTTGAATTATTTTCATGGGTGAGAACTCATACCCAACATGAATTTCATGTCACTTTATTTTTGACTAAAGCTATATCTCTAATGATGATGAAAAACGTCAAATTGATGTACGTAATAACAACCTGCTCCCTCCCCCATCTTTATCACGTGCCATTGGTAAAAATAAGTATAGTAAATTATATATATATTTGCACAAAAAAGTCATATTAGTTGTTGTGTTTTGGGAGTTAGATGTGTTCGAAAGGTTCAAAGATGAGATGGGTAATTTTAAGGCATGCCTTTGCGAGGATGTGAAGGGGCTGCTCAGTTTGTATGAAGCATCTTTCTTCGGTTTTGAAGGTGAAGACATCATTGATGAGGCCAAGACCTTCACAACAACTCATTTGAAGAATATGAAAGGGGACATATCACCGAGCTTAGTACTAAAAGTGAATCATGCTTTAGATAGTTAGATATGCCATTGCATTGGAAATTGCCAAGGTTGGAAGCTAGATGGTTCATTGATACTTATGAGCAAGAACCAAACATGAACTCTAATTTGCTTCAGCTGGCTAAGTTGGACTACAACATCGTGCAATCAGTTCATCAGAAAGAAGCTAGCAAACTGGCAACGTAATAAAAATTGAATGAAATAGTTATGAATGTTTAAATAATCTGAATGAGCTGAATGAAGTAGATTTCTGAATACTGAATGAAAAAAGTTGTTTGATAAGTGACATGTTTGAAACATCTGAATAACATATTTTTACTATTTTACCCATTTGAAAAAATTCAAAATTATTGTAAATTTATTTAATATTACTTAATATAATATTTTTTTAAATTTTTTTTTTTTTTTACTCTATTCAGCCTGGACTTAACAATTTAGTCAAAAAAATTAGACTTAGTCATTCAGTCCAAAAATCTGACCGATTCGATCAGCCATTTAGCTCTAAACAAACGCACTGAATGACTGACCGATTCAGTTATTCAGCTCCATTTAGATAGTATCAAACAGCCCATAAGATTAGCTTAAGAGACAGGTTGATAGAACACTACTGTTGGTGCAACGGAATGGTTTTTGAACCACAATATGGAGCTTTCAGGAACATGGCAACTAAAGTAATTTGCTTGATAACAACTATCGATGATGTTTATGATATCTATGGCTCAATCGAAGAACTAGAGCTCTTCACTGATTTTGTTGACAGGTTTGAATTAAGATGCGGAGTATTAATTAATTAGAACAATATTTATTTCTGGATTTGTGTTTCGAAGATTTACTGATAAAAACTCACGTAAGTTTGATTCTGCTTTTAATGGTTTATCATGTCTTGTTCCATAATATGTACAAATTTTCAGATGGGATATTAATGAAATCGATAAGCTCCCATACAAAATAAGGATGGTTGTACTTGCACTGTTTAATACTGTCAATGAAATTGGCTATTGGACATTGAAAGAAAAAAACTTCAACATCATTCCATATCTAAGTAAAGCGGTACGTAGGAGATCATGATAACTTTTGAATTTATCTCTTGTTGTTCTTAATTTTCAGTATACTATATATGATAATTACTATTTCTGTCCTCTATCATTTAGTGGAGATTGGTTTCATTGCTTTAGTGGGCAGATCTATGTAAAGCCTATTTTAAAGAGGCAAAGTGGTTTCATGAAGGATACAAGCCAACGTTGGAAGAGTATCTTGACAATGCAATAGTTTCAATTGCAGCACCACTCATGTTATTCTGTAGTTACTTCCTCACTACAGAGAAAATAACTGTGGAAGCGCTAAATTACATAGACAAATTTCCCAGTATCATACGGTGCACCTCCATAAACCTTCGACTCACCAATGATTTGTGAACATCATCGGTATGTTAAATCAAATTTAGTTTATATGCGTATCAAAAACAATTTTAAATAATTTTTAAGGATCAAATATAAGTTTTTATTTATATATGTGCAGGATGAGTTAGAACGAGGAGATATTCTCAAGTCAGTCCAGTGCTACATGAATGATACGGGTGCAACTGAAGAAGTGGCTACAGAATATATTGACAGTTTAGTCCATGAGACATGGAAGACTTTAAACAAAGATATGTTTGGAAGTTATCCTTTCTCCGAACCATTTTTGACTGCCATACCAAATCTTGGAAGAACTGCTCAATGTTTCTACCAATATGGAGATGGGCATGGTGTTTCAGGTGGTTGGACAAAGGACAATCTGATATCTCTATTGGTCCAACCCTTTCTCGTCTAGTGGCCAAAAAGAACTCTTTGGATCATGAGTTAATTTGGTTAGTACTAATTTTATGTATTGAAGTGATCTCGATCGATGCTTTTGTGATTCATGTCAACTTGGGTTTGTGTTAAAAAATAATTTACTCCCATTCAGACAAAAAAAGTGTTGTTGGATCTTATTACAGTAATAATGAAATTATGAATCTTCCATTATTTGTGATGTTTATATTATTATTCCAGCCTTTACTTTTAGTTTCTTTCACTAAAATAAAACAATTGTCTTTCCCTATAATTACAAATGGTTAAATGGTTAATGCAATCGCATATTATATGGAGAGGTTAAATGCTTAATGCAATCGCATGTTATATGAGGAACTTGGCCGTGTACATAATTAGAATTGCCTCCATAATTTCTTTTTAATATGTTCACGCTCTATTGATCTTTATCTCATTGATTAAAGAATTATTCCAATGGGTTTCGTTAGGTCTGTTGATTGTCCCTAAAATTCTTACAAGTCATTTAAGTTCCTTAACGATGGACTCCCATCTCGAGGACTTAATTTTATCGGCTTCCATTCCTCTTTGGTCCAATTCATAGAGAATATTGTTTATTTAGAGCATTGATATTTGCAAGAAGTGGTGCAAATTGTTATGTTCAAAAGTAATGTTTGCGTGGAAAAAGGTTTATCTGATATGATAACTAGTGTTAATATTACATCAGATAAAGAGAGAATTGTTTGCACAATATTATTGTTATTATTAATTATATGACTTACTTACCCTTCACTACAAGAAATTATGAATCCAATAATATTGTGCCAAGGGAAGTTCAAGTTAGTATTCGTACCAATTAAAAAGTCAATGGACAATGGCTCACATGGTACATTGGTAACCCATCATTAAAAGAGCAATTTAAATAGTAGAGATTAGATCATGCATTCAAGATAGTGGTTAAAATGGCTATGAACTTGAAAAGGAGAACAGAGAAATAAATATAATGTGGGATTATTTAAGGTTGTAATAGACACTTGGGGTTATTTAACAAAAAGCAATATTAAAGGAGAAGACAAACTTTTTGTTTACATTTATCTTTACTTTACATTAATTGTATGGTAGAAGTAAATCAGGGTAAAATGTATTTTTATCGCATTTTACATGATTGTATAATTTGATTTGTAATTTCAATATTGTTTAGATGATTAACAAACGGGCAAAATAGACTTTAGTTATACCAAGTTTCACATTTCTTATATAATTCGATCACTAAAATAATTGGGTTTACACATTCGATAAATCAGTTACCTAATTTTATACAATGTCCTCCAATTCAAATTTCAGCTCAAATGGGATGGAATCACTATTAAAAAAAAAGGCTATCAGCGATCGCATAATTTGGTCGCTACTACTAACATAAGTGATCGACATCAGCGACCAACATCTCATCACGTCACTAAAATTATTAGTGACTAAATTTGGATGGTAAGACCATCGCTAAAGGTGTTAGAGTGCCAAAATTGCAAGCGAAAAATGGCAACTCTAAAATCGTCGCTAATTAACCTGCTTCCGTGCGGTCTCTGGGCTTGGTCGCTGGAGCAGCCTCATCAAATAAAATTAAAACCTATTACTATAGGTGGTTGCTATTCCTCTTATTTCAGCCTTAAATCGCATACAGCAGCAGCAGCAACCAGCAGTCAGCTGAGAAAGAATCATCTCTCTATCTCTTTATCTCATTGTGGCTCCCAGTTAGCAATCTCAAAGAATCATCTCTCTATCTCTTTATCTCGTTGTGGCTCCCAGTTAGCAATCTCTGCACTTTCCCATTCAGCTAGATATGGGATTTCAAGGGTTTCTGTGGAGAATTTTGTCTCGCCACCGCCAACTTATGGAGTTTAATTCTTTATTACATTCAAAATTTTGAAATCCCAGTTTATCTTTACAAGTAGCTGTGTTGAAGACCGCTTTATTCCCATTCTCCACTGGTGCGTTTGTTCTTCTACGAGCCCGATTCGGGAATGACTTATTTTAAAATAACTTAAAATTAAAATTTAAGAAGATTTTATTAGTTAAATATAAGTCACACTTATAAGTAAAGGTGTTCGGCTAATAATGACTTATAAGTTAAGTAAAATATAATAATTATTAAAAAGGACATTAATAAGAAAATATTAGAAAAATAAAAGAGAGCAAAAATGTCATTTCATAATGTTTGACCAACTTATTAAAAATGACTTATAAGTCATTTTTAATAAGTTCTAAATGGTTACTTATTTTTTTGACTAATAATTCAACTTATAAGTTTACAAATAAGTCATTGCCGAACATGTCAAATAGTAAAAACTCCTTATAAGTTCGGTTGACCAACGTATAAGGAGCTCCCAAACAGGCTCTTTATGTTCTATTTATTTTAAGTGAAGTTATAAAACCCTAGTTTTGATTATGTAATTGCTTGCTGTTTATTCCCTTATTTCTATTTTTTTGTAATGATTCTGTCATGTGTGCAGTTTAGTTATTCTATTTCTACGGTTTGTAACCAAGTTTTTTAGTGAGATCAATTAGAGAGTAAATACAACGAATCCTATTTTATATTTTTTGAAAAGTTCAGTCTTTAATATGCCACAGTTAAAACTTTATTGTTTTATGTTCGTCTAATTAATATTTCTGCTGTGATTCTATATATATCGTGATTATGATCAGTTGAAAACTTATAAATGAACCGAATTGCATCCTCAATTTTCAACCGACCTCATTAAGATAATGGAGCATAAGCTATCAGCTATTGAGCATAGAAGTGCTCATCTTCAGGGTCTCATAAGTCAGGTAATAGTAAGTGGGAATTCAGTTTTAACTGGTTTTGGACCCTGTATTTGTTTTGAATTCTTGGATGTGTAGCTGTACAAGAAGATTATTTGCTCTTTATGATTTGTGGTAGTTTAGAATCTATTGTTAAATGTTTGATGTATCTTTTGGTTCCTTGTTAATGCCCACTTATGGAACTGAAATATCAATTTTAATTAAAGACAGCCAGAACCCTCACCGGTAGAGTAGAGTATTCAAGTGCTAATAAGGAGCTTCGTAAACTCAGTAGCTCAATTGATCTTCTATAGTTTAACTGTATAATTCAACTTCACCTAATAATTTATACATCTGGGCTTTTCTTTGTGGCAATTTATGGTTACTGGTTATGATTATCTGAATCTACTTCCCTATTCTCCTTTTAATCTGTTCTAATATATCTTTTGTCGACTGTTGAGTTGTTTATGCCACTTCATTGCTTGCACTTGTAACTATTCTGGGCAGTTTTTGTTCCGCAAATATGGAAGGACAAAGTAGTAACAACGAATTGCAGTTGATGTCATTGGATTTTGGTGGGAATGATGACTATGGTGTGTCTCAGTTAGCTGAAAACCATCCATATCCATACCAGCACTACTTTTCGGCAGATGGAAATGATGGGTTCCATTATGTTAGTCTGCCCTTACCACAGTGGATTCAATGCCAGCAAAACACGCCCAAGTATGTTGGGTTTCTTGCAAAAAAATGGGGTCTTTGAATTCCATGGGGATATATCTCACAGCGATATTTCTAGCATGACATTAATTTTCAACATGCTGTTTCTTTCCTTGACATGGATGTTAAGCAGGTAAAGTACTCTTTCCAAATGATTGATGGCTACATTGTGAAAATTCCATAAATGTAGCAGCATTTTGTGTTTGCTAATATCCTCTAATTTAAATTGACCTTACTGAAATTTTATAATATATTGGGTCAAATTAAAATTTTATAAATTTCTCAATCAAATATTTAAGAAAACAAGTATTTATAAACAAATTTGAAATTAAAAAAGCTTATTAGGGGTCAATAAGGAGTATAATGTTATTATTGATTAAATTTTATTCTAATCAAATACTCCATTATTTTCAAAATTATATACATATTTCTAAGATGAAGATCTTTAAAATAAAGTATTACTATAATTTTTAACATATTCCTAATATTTGTTAAAATTTTAATAATAGTGATATGATAATATTTGTTCTACCTAGCTAGTATATAAATGATGTAGTTTAAAGTTAATTATATATATAATTTTAAAACGGACTTAAAAATAAGATATATCTCTAATTTTTGAAGAAAATAACTACATATACTCTATATATAACCAAAAAAATATAAAATTATCTAAAAAAATTGGCTCCCACTAAGTTATTTTTTTATGTAAGTCTAATTTTGACCCCACTGGGAACAGTGGCCGGCTTCGCCACCGGCTCTAATTAAAGAAGAGTAGAGATGTTATTGCCCCTAAACAGAGGAATTTTTTCCTGGCTCCAAACTAGATTAATACCATATAACTTCAGTGATCCCAGACTTGGCACATCTGAATGAATATTTCCGAAATGAATTCTGGAGGTTTTAAGCGTATTGTTTTCACCAGGCAATACATCCGAGGCTGCAAAATGAAGCATCCATAAACAACTTTACTAGTGCGGAACATCGTGTCTGTGTTCAGGTCAAGTCTCTCACATTTTCCTCTGGCTTTTACTTTAAGCCAAGGTTTTTTATTAGATCTTATTTACTCAAAAGATCATTTCATCTTCATACATAAAATTTATCATGATAAAGTAAAATAATGTCATGCTTTCATCCGGCTTTACAGACACAATATTCAAATGAAGGTCACGGTAATGCTTCTCAACCACATTTGTGTGTATTCCCACCCAAACCACGTAGGAGAGTATCAAGAAAAAGAGCATCTGCTAATAGTTAATATGGTATGAATATAACTTTCAGGTTTTGTGATCTTGTAATCATTTGTTGTACAAGTGATTGTCATGGAAAGCTAATAGTGTTCAAAAGCTGGAATTATTTCAATTGGATTTCATCACTCCCTTGCTTGGATTCTTTTAGTTTCAACTGGCTGCTTGTTTCTTCAGCTTCGCAGAGTGAGGATTGCTGAAAGGGTTGCAGGAACTACTTTCACAATCCAAAGAGGTGACATACATTTTTGTTTTTTAAATTAGAACTCAACGAGATAGAGGTGACGTGCATGTGAGGTGTATATCTCATCCTTACTACAGTAATTTTTACAGATAAATTTTTGTCACATTTAAATTTGTGGATTCAACAATGGAATATTCTCTGCTGGTGACTTGGCCTTCAGCTAATGTCACTAGGAAATAATGGAGATATGCAAAGTTTAGCTAAGGAAATGCTTTAAACTTTGAGTAGTGCTGTGTGACTCATTAAAAGAAACAAAACTTCTTTCCGTAATATAGTGACTCAAAGTACAGATTTTATAACAGAAGAAATTGTAATACAAATAACACAAATCATATTAATTCTTAAATTACAGAAAAAAGTCAAATAAAGACGGCCAAATTAGGATATTAAGAAAACACACATAAATATTGAGAGATGTATAAAGTTGGTGATTCCTAAAGTCTTACGAGGAGTGGGAGCAAGATTCTTGGCGTAACAAATTAGTGTGGTTGGTTGCGTGAGTAAAGCAAGGTAGAGTGGCCTGTCTATATACCGTTGAGCTCTTTTTTTTTGTTTTGTTTTGGCGGTGAAGTAAACATTATACATACACTTCTTTCTGTCTTTTATTCCTTCGTTCTTCGATTGATCAATCTTATTCAATTTTTCTTATCATCCCTTGATATGACTAATGCAGATTATGTACTCATTTTATTTTTCTAAAATCATCTTGCTGATTGCGAAATCCTAGTCCTAACATCCACACAACGATGTTAAATAGTAACCTCCGTGTTAAGGTATATAGTTCTTAGAAGCAAGACCAATCAGTTTTGGTTTAAATGACCATCCCATGGTTTTTCCTGATTTGACATACAAAGTTTACTAGCCTTGATATGTACAAAAATCTGCATGATAGCAAACTGCTGCCTTTGATTAGAATATCAAAAGGAAAATTCTAGATTTATCCTTAAAATTTATCCGCTAGCTCTACCCGCAAAAAAGACGAAAGAGTATGGTCCCACTTTATTTGTATTTTACAAATAAAGTGGGACCATACTTTTTTATCTTATATAAAAGTAAGGCTTATAGATCAAATTTGAAAATAAACGTAGAATCACTCGCATCAAAATGTTGTATCTCTGCAGGGTGATAAAGCAACTGCCAACTGTATTGGATGATATAATTGATCATATAAAGCACCCACAGGCGCCAGTAAAGGTAGGCTTTCATCATAATGTTATTTGTTAGATGATACTCATTAAAGCAAATCGATAAAGATTGGTCAACCAACAAATGCTTTTCACCATTGGCAGCAGGCCAGCTGTTGCGGAGTAGGGGACTTTTCATGATGCCCATGGGTATTACGAAAGGATTACACCAAACCATATAGATGCATGATGAGCTATATATGATTGAGTCTGTTTTTTTATTCTCCCATTTTTTTTGTACCACGTACATTTGGACGTTTGTTTTGATATTGTATGAAGACTTTAGTTTAGTTTGAATGTATATATATGTACCAAGATTTTGTTGAATTTTGGTGCGATGGTATATAAAATGTATTTTAGTTGGTCTCAAATTTGCTATTTGGTTGGATTGAGATTAGTTTTTATATATCTATTGTTTTATGTGTTGGGACATAAATACAGATACAAAATATTTTTACGAAATTCACAAAATAGAAAAAATATTTTTTTTAAAATATTAGAGACCGAAATCGGTAGCTAATAACCATCAACGATCAAGTATTAACGACCGAAATCGATAGCTAATACTATCAGCGACCAATTCTAACTGCGACGGATTCGGTCGCTAATTCGATCGCTAACACGTGGTGCCACGTCACTTGACCGCTGACTTGGACAATAACAACTTCAGTCGTTTATTGATACTACAGTCGCTGATAGAGGTCGCAAATGTGTTTTTACCAACTAGATTACTTACGTTCGAAATTAGCAACCATTTTTTGTCACCATGACCTATCAATTACCAAAATCGATCGTCAATAAGCGATCGCAAATAGGTTTTTTTTTCCCTTGTAGTGAATACCCTACATGGCCAATAATCCAAAAGGACCCAAATAATTTCATACAATTTGATCGTAGTCAAATATAGTTGACTTATTTTTTAAAAAAAAATACTAACTTAATACCATATATTACTCAAAATCTAAAATTAAAAATTATATCAAATAATGTTTAACAAAAAATAACAAGTTAAAAAAAAAAACAAAAAATACTAATTCATACTTTATATGTATCAAAATAAATTATTACATTTAAATTTTAAACTTTTATAAATTAAAAAGAATATATAACAAAGTGAGTATTTATTTAAATTATAATTTAAAGAAAAGAGATTTATTATTGGGAACAAAGCCCAATCCCAATTCCCAAATCGCCTATATTCAGACAATTTAATTATAAATGGAATTAAAACTTTCTTCATTTGTATCTAAAATGATCTCCTCTCTTACTATTTGTTAATGTACAAATTTATTAAAGAGAACGATCGATTCAAACTCAAGATCTAATAAGTGAAAAATAGTAACCAGTAGAGGCTTTTCCCACTTTAAATCATCATGCACTGTTAAAAAAATTCCCATAAAACAATCTCCTTATTCTATCACTCTTTATATTTTCATTCCCTTCACCTTTTCTATCCCTCGCATTTATCTACTTCAGCAGGGATATCTTGGAAGATGAACAAACTCAATTTGAGCAGGTGCGTTGTGTTTTTCCCTTATCACTATACACTAGCGGCAAAACCTACCACTACTACGGCAACCACTAGTCCACCTACTAGCAGCATTTACACCGCCACGCCAACTACCACAACCACCATATTCATTACAACACCACCACCTCTAACACCATTGTCGCCACCTTTTCACCCACACCCCAACTCATCACTACACTAGAAAAACTCCAGATTCTGATATTTCTCTGTAGCATGCACCATCACTACTATAAAAACCCATAGATGTAAGTTCACAATTAAACCACTAAAAGATTCCCCAGCACAAGTACTAGTAGAGTAATGACATTTTCTTAGAGCAGACTCTTCCATTCCCTTAACCAAGACGACATTGATATATTCAAAGCTTGATTTACCTTTGGAAGATTTTCATTCACCAAACGAGGTTTTACTTCCAGAAAATCCCAGACCCCAGTCATGTGCTGACTTAAAATTTTATCAAAAACCACACACATACTTCTTAGAAAACCTGAACTTAATTCAACCCGAAAATGACCAAGTGTCACAACAAAACCCGAAAACTCATGTCCATTGTACAAGATTAATTGTAGCCTAGCTTCCTTACTTCCAAGAGTTTTTGAAAGAATCACATGTGAATCCCTAACAAACTCTGCTACATTACAACTTTTGTTCCCCATGTATACAATGCGAACCATTTCAGTAAACTCTTTTCCAACTCCCAAATTATCTTTAGCTGCTTCGTTGTCTTCTACTAGTTCTAGTAGGGCAGATTGTTCACATATCACAGCAAATTTATAATCAATCAAATCCCTTAATTCCTTAATATTAACTAAATATAAATTTTCACAGTCAACAAACACAACCCAATAATCATAATTCGACAAATCTGGTGTTAAATATTGGCAGAAAGAAAACTCATCACTCTCAAGCTTTCCTCTTTCACCCCAATACAGGCCCTCTTCATTCAATTTAGGTGGCCATGTATTCTCATCTCCCCCAGGCATTTCATCACACTCTTAGCCCACTTGTAAAATAAACAATTATAAAGTAGATAGGCTGTGGGGAAATGAGATTGAACCTTTTTTTGTGCATCAAATGTTTGCTTGTCCATTTAATGGAGTCGAGATTGAGATTGTCGACGGTGTTGAAGGATATCAAACAACCAATGTTTTCCTTAATGCAATTTGTTGCAGACTCGTCTTTGAGTTTGTTGAAAAAATTCTCAGAAAAATAATTTTAAAAATTTAATAAAATTGAATCATCTTTATGATTTTATACAAAATAACAATTAACAATTATATATATATATATATATATATATAATGTATCTAGAGTACGAATTGTTACCTAGTGCTTGGTTGAATTAGTACGTTTAAATCTTCGAATAGTCTCTAGTATCCTCAAGATCTTCCTTTTTATGACTTTATGCTGAATCTGGAGTGTGGTCTCCAAAGCACCCTTTTAGAAAAAACTTATTTCACATATCTGATCAATGATATATTTATATCATTATTGATCATTATCTCTCTTACAAAATTGATTCATATTAGGCTAGGATGAGGATCTAAGAGATTCCTATTCTGACTCCAATAATTATTTAGATATTATTATTTAATAATAATATACAAAATAAATATTAACTACAATTAATTCCACTAAATAATTATAATTGCACTTTAGTCCAGGAATTAATTAAAATAAACTCTTTACTAATAAACTGTAAATATTTTATCTATCTATGTATATAAATATTTCAGAATTAAATATAATCCTGATATATTTAAACTAATTTCATAAGTCCATTATTTATCTTCATTTAATCATAAATTGATTTAACAATCAAATTAATCCTTTTCATAATAAATATTAAAAGATTTAGTCAAAATTCTATGATCAATAATAAATTATCTTATGAAAAATCTTATAAATATTTTAACAATAACAATGTTCATAATATTAATTAACATTTTGATGTATTAATTAACTCAATGTAATTTTACTCGTTGGAACATTAAATTCATATATATAACAATATTAAGTCCATTATTATTTCAAAATTAAGAAAATTTACAAATTAGTATTTATGTGAAAATATTTTATAAATAGAATATTATCAAATAATCCGTTTAATGCACACCGTTAATACACTGGAACTTTAATTTGAAGTCCAACTTTCATGATCAAGATAAATCAAATTTATTAAAGCATTATAACCTACATAATAATATCTCTAAATTATCATAGGTTATAAATCATTATATCTTTATTTATATATATTACATATGATTTATATCTTCTGTGTAGAATACTTATTTATACACATAAATCATGATATATATAAATTTGAAAATTTATATAAACAAAATAAATGATCATTTAATAAATGATGAATGATATACTTTTATTAATAAATAAATATCCAACATAAATAAACATAAAATAAATAAATAAAGAGGATTTATATAGCAAAAATCCAACAGAGTTATCTCTCGTTCAGCCCTTTTATCGAACACCTTATCCCCAAAGCTCAGCTCTCGCCATTTTGCCAAGACAATGACCTTTGCAATGAATCTGGACAATATAACTTCACATGGTCCTTACTTTCTTCCTTCAATCCTTTAACAAAGATACTCATGACCCATTTTTCATCAATTTTTTCTTCATTGTCAACCCATCGCTTAAGTTCCAAAAACGAACTCTCATATTCAGTGATTGTGTTGGACTGTTGATGATACATAAAGTAATTCATGACGAATTCCTTACGCTCCCGTTCCAATTTTTAAATCTCCAGTGCTGTTAGGACCCGAGGGTTTCTTGCTTCGTGTCTCCGCAAATGATCCAAAAAATCAATAGCTTCAGCAGATTGTTTGCCGTTTTATTCCATGGATTGTTTTCCATTTAATTCCACCATGGAATCTCTAAAACTCAGAAATAGAGCGTAACTAAAAGCACCATTGTAGCTAAGTTCGAAGTCCTTAGCTAGATCATTCAGAAAAGAGTAAAGGGAGAAGAAAGGGGATTGAAAATCAATATTTTTCATTCATGCATAATTCAGTAAAATGATACACTTATATAATAACAATGCAATGGCTAAAAATTAGTCCCATTCGTTGATTTTTAAAAGTTAATCTCCACCGTTCCGTTAGATCACTATTCTTATTTTATAATAGGCTAGCCCCATGATATATAACAAAAAGCAAGATAAATCTATCTATATTATAAAGCCTCCACTAGACTTCCTTCATAAGTTTGGTAATTTAATGTGACTTTTTTTTTTACTCTTTTACCCATACAACTTTAAATATATTATTATTTTATTTTTTTAATATTAATTTTTTACAACTTTCTATTTACTTATCTTAATTTTATAAAAATTTAATTTTATTCCATATAATTTACATGCGTAATGCATGTGCAGCGGCCACTAATTTTGATAAACTTCCAACCCTAGTGCAAATGAGAGGGGAATTAACAGGAGTATGATATGAAAAAGCTTTATATACACAAGTTTTTTTTTATGAACTGTTTATGTTGTGATTTAATATTTCTAAACAAGTCGAGTTGAATCGAGTTTTGATTTGTCGAGTTTGACCTCGATTAAAAGTTAAATAAGTTTGAGTTGAGTCGAGTCAAACCTTTAAACAAGTCTCAATATGTTCAAATTTGACTCATATATAAACGAATCAAACTTTATTAGAGTTAAATTAAATTTATATAATTATTAAATTGATAATTATATATATAATTATTTTAATTAATTAAATACTAATCAAGTAGCTTAAACAAACTCGAGCTGTGTTTTGATGAGTCAAATTTAAACAAGCCGAGTTCGAATTAATTCAACATTGTATAATTCGAATTCGCTCGTTTAACTAAACAACACGATTTTTTGTGTGAACTCTATTCAATAAACAAATTCGAGTCGAGTCAAATTTAAACGAACCGAGCTAAATTTTGTTCAATTTGTGGATCAAATTTTACAAGGTTGCATATTGTCAGTGGTTTCATTTATCAGTACGAAACACGACTAATCTCACAGTGAACAAAACTAATACTATGTTTAGATTGAAAAAATTGAATAGGTGAAGTAATGAAATAGATAAATGAATGAAATGGAGAGTGGAATAATTCATTCCATTTTAGATTGAATAAGTCATTTCATACTCTCTCTTAAAGAATAAAATTCATAAATTTAGGAGGGATGAGAATAATTTATTTCATCTAAATAGAACAACCAAACATAATTTTTTTTTATTTTATATAGATGAGTCATTCTATTTTACCTTTATTTTTCCGATCCGAACGTAGGATAATAATACTGACCAATCACTTAGTCCCGTTAGTTTGTCGTGATTTGATCCGAAATTTTAGAATTAGTTTTAGGAACTTTAGCCTGCCGACTAATTCTATTCTAGCCAAGAGCGTCAAGTCTGTCTCAACAAACACGTCAAGTAAAGCCCTTGCTTTTATTTGGATGCCAAAAATTTAATCAATTTTATTGCTTTATTTTGCTTGAGGTTAATTATATTTGTTTGTGAGGTTATTTGTCAAATTTCTTCATTACTAGTTAGTAAATAAGAAACATCAAAACCATAACTATAACCATAACCGAAAAAATTGTCTTTTTGTTATAAACGTCGTGTGTGCCCCAACTACTAGTTTATATTATATATAGATAATTAAATAGGAATTGCTCTTGTTTAAAAATGATTCGAATAAGATTGTAGCTTAAGTAAACTCCAAAGCAACTAAATGACCATGCTTAAAATATTTTGGAGTTTGCAGGGACTTAGGCACATAGGGATTTCTGGGTCAATTGATCCTACTACCTTTTTTTCTTTTTATAATATATAGAAAATTGTAAAAAATTTAGGTGTTATATATAAATTGACCGTACTGAAATTTTAAAAAATTTCTAATATACATGGTCAAATTAAAAAATTATAATTTTCTCACTTAAATTTCAATCATATATCTCCTCTATATGTATATTCATATAATCTTCTTAAACTAAATAATAATCTATTTTACATTATTTTTTGAAATAATTAAAAAATTAATTATTTATAAATAATTTGTCATTAGAAAAATATATTAAGGGTGAACAGTGTGTGTGTGTGTGTGTATATATATAGATAGATAGATAGATAGATAGATAGAGTTATCCAGATGATTCTCTGTTTTTATGACACGCAAATAATCTAGTAAATCAAAATTGCAGAGACGTGGAAAGGGACTAAACCATGGAAAATGCGCATCACCAAAAAGAATGAAAGATGAATATACAGTAGTGATACATTTCACTGAATTACAGATCAGTCTTTTTATCTCCCTCTTTACATACTGCCAAAACCTCATCTCTGTAAAAACAAACTGCTCTCAGTCACCTTTACTGATCTACAGAAATAAGATGATAATTAAAAAAGAAAAAATCACAACTACAACAGAAAAAATTAAAGCCCATTTTTCTCATGCTATGTACACCATCAACATACTGGGAAATATGGGGAAAAATTATGCAAATGCATTCATGAACATAACTTTGGTAAGGATCTTGCTTTACTTTGGCTTGAAGATCTTGATTTCATCATCTTAGCCATTTGATTTTGCATTTTCTTGCAAACTTTCTCCAATTCCAGCACCCTCCGTTGCATTCCTTGCAAATGTGCTCTGAGCTTCTCATTCTCATTCGAAAGATCAAGTTTTCCGGCATAAAGCACAATTTGTTCACATGGCCCATCTTTTTTACCCCTACTTTCAGCTTCCACTGAACTACAAGGTGAATCAATGAAGGGATTTGGTTGGTTAGTGTCTTGGAGCAAGATTTTGAGCTTGCACGGTTGAGACCAGAGTGCGTCGATAGCAGATTTTGAGGGAAATTTGGAGTCTTGAGCAAGGTGGTTGCAAGTTTCTGATGATAACTTCTCATAATTCAGACCACTGCATAGTCTAATCTTTTCTTCTTCAGATAACCTTGCATGGGCCTGTATCAGTATATTAAAATTAGGCCTAAAATTCAGTTTTACCTAAAATTATTGGGTACAAGTTAAACATTTCAAGACCGCAGTATCCAAATAATTAGGCTAAAATATCCTTGAACAAGAAAAGGTCTAATTGTAAAGTATACCTCCAGATACATGTCCATAGCATGGTAGATTCTATCATAAGAGTCTCGTGCTGAATCGGGCAGGGCCCTGATGAGAGTGAAAAATTTTGATGGTTTTAGACAAGGATCCGGGGATACTTCTGCGATATACGAATCCATTAAACTAGCTACTTTCTGAACTCGAATCAATGGAACGCAAGAAAATCTGGTGCCAAGAAATGATCTTATAAACCTCAGAATTAGATTAACATCATACAGATAATCTGTCCCTATTGGAGATGGAACAAGCAGATTGTCTACTGTTGCTTGATCCAATTGTGAACCAATCATGCTCTCCAACTTATTCCTGCAACATTTTCTAATGTTAAAATTAAGAGAAACTCGAAGAATCTCAAACAAATTCTTGCAAGGAACAACACACTGTTCTAGAGAGTATAGCATGTCAACAACTGTCTCCATGATTTCGCACTTCTTATCTGAAGTAGCAGTAACAAATCTTGATTTTTGGTAATAAAAGAGGAACCTAACAATAATGTCACGGTCAAATTTCCGGAATACCATTGATTTTGTTAACATTTCAACCAAATAAGGGCTCAAAGACACAAGATCTTCAAACCACCACGTTGCTCGAAAGAATGTGTTTTTCAAGCTCTCCGTGCTTCTAGTGTCGGTGGATATCCGCAATCCAGAATTAGCAGGGGAAAACATAGATGGACAAGGGCTTGCTTCGCTAGCAAATGCAAGCCTCCCAATGAGGGAATCCAAGCATTTATGTAGAACTCCAGAAGAACTGGCAATAGGTAATAAATCTTGACACTGTTTTAAAGCTACCAAAAGTTCAGACCATGTCCAATACTTGATCTCTTTGAGTGATTTCTCAGTTTGGGCAGATAAATTGTGGACTCCAGATACAGATTTGTACATTTCCATAAAATTTGCAACACAATGTAGAAGAGATACATTTAAAGGATTTATTTCAAGTTTTCCGTTGCTATAGCAGAACCTTGTCATAAGCTCAAAACTCTCTGCTCCTCCTGGAAAGTCATGGAATATCACCTTGAGGTTTCTCGTGTCACCTTTTGTTTTGCGAAATAATTTCCTTATTCTACCCGAATAAGATGATAAAATTTTCTGAAAAGATCCATCAGACAACCAAATCAAACAAAATACATACTTGCATAGAAGAAAAAATGAATTAGGAAAAAAAGGGGGAGGTATTCACACCATCTTCAATAGCTATTGAAAAAAAGATATTAGAATAGAACATACAAAAGATATATACATTGAGTAACTATGGGAAACATAAAATAAAATAAATAAAATGCAGGTTAGTAGCCAATTGAAAATAATGAAGAAAATTATAAGGACAAATGCCAACATCTTTCAGAGTGGATACTTTCAGTGCATAAGATAACCCAAGCAAAAGCATTGCATTTTAGCAACAAAAAGATGAATACAAAGATTAAGCCATCCCAATTCATGGACACACAAAAATAATAATAAAAATAAAAACAAAAAGGTGAGAGGTCATTATATCAAACAAATTGAGTAGGGAAACCAGGAAAGATGTGTGCATATGATCCCAGAAAAGAAGGGAAAGGAACGGCGGCACATACTATGACAGCAACCCATAAAACACCTCTTAGAAGTAGTGAAAGGGGAAAATATAGGTAACAAACATTTAAACTTCATAAGAACATAATAAAAGTAGTTGATCATTGCTGAAATTGGCTAAAACAAGTGGTTATTACTTGTTATGATGAAAAAAACCTCTACATACTAAGCCCCGCTGTACAGGGAAGTAAATGCAAATAAATGACGGGTTAAAAAGTCTCACAAAATTATCTGGGAGGAAGGAGAATAAAAAAGAATAGATAATATCACTAGAGTATTTTCAGAGACAAGGTAAGTGTTGGGAAAATAATAATTTTTACATTGCATTGCACAAGAAACAAAAGAAAAAATTTAAGGGATGAATATTGAAAATCAGTATGATATAAACTAGTTGTTGGGTTGTTGTGAATGTAGCAAAATGAAAGAAATTTGCTATAAGATTTTGTTTTGAAGAAGATAAATTAAACATTTCATATGGCATTAGTTGAGAAGATTTCTTGTTTTCATGCATTTTCCCCAGCAACCAAGCATAGCAGAACAGCCTAGCACCCAAAAAGAGAATAAAAAATTAGAAACACAAAACAGAGTAGAAAAAGTAATCACATTTCAAAACTCAAAGGTAATCTAATAAAAGCAGACAAATTAAATTTAACATAGCAACAATAATGTCAAAAGATTACAATTTGGACAGACAGAGAGAAAAGAACAAAATTATTTAATATTCCAAAGACAAAAGAGAAGAACATGGAAGCTTAGAACAGAGAATTTACCTTATCAACCATGAAAATCTCTTCACCATTCACATCTACTTGAAGATCACAAGAGACATCCATGACCAAAATAAAGAAAACCGAAACCCACCTCAATTCAAGAGTCTTTTTTGGAATTTGCCTCAAAAGATGGATAAATTAAAACCCAATAGACTGAGAAATGAGAAGAGACGAAATGGGGACTGGAAATTAAACCAGACCATATTCGGAGAAGGGAAGAGGACAAATAGAAAGAGGCTACCTTGGTTCTGAGGAATGGCTATTATTTAGTAGTACACAAACAGCGGCGTGGGTGATGAAGCAGCAACAAGGGATATATAAAAAGGACAAAAGAGAGACATAGGAATAGATTTCTGCCTTCGTGCCAAAAATAAAGATATATTTAAAAATAATTTATGAAAATTTTAATTTTAAAATTTTATTTTAAAAATTAAAAATATAATAGTGACTAATATTCAATTAATTAAAATAATAATAATAATACTAATATGTTAAAATTAATATTATTTTATAATTTAATAATAATATAAACGTATCTATAATTTTTGGACGGACGGAGTCTATAATATGGCCAGAAAACAAAGACGGATCAGAGCTTATACTATCCAAGTATAAACAGACAGAAGCAACACGGTTGTTGAGTGACCCATAATCTAACTGATATAAATCCGATTATTCTGATGCAATTTCATTATAATAATATAAGAGACGATTTTAAATTTAATTATTTTGAATTAATTTTATTAGTTATGAGTCAATTAATCGAGTTTGACTTAATTCAATTTAAATTATAAGATAGAAGGGTCATTCTTTCCCAAACTTTCTTCTCCCATAAAATTTTTCTTTCAAAAAGTCATTTCTAAACTCTCTTTCTCCCTTCCCAAACTCTCCTTCTCCCATTGCTTAATCCTTCCCAAACTCTCATTCTCTCATAAAACTCTTCCATAAAAAAATTTCATTTGATTCACCAAGAGATTCATAAGATCTCAAGATTTTCTATTTTTTGTGATATTATATCACACTTACCACAGTTAAAAACATATCATATAATCTCACTTATTTCATTCATATTTTTATTAATAAAAAGTAATTAAATTCCATCAAGAGCTTCATAAGATCTCAAGATTTTCTATTTTTGGTGATATTATATCACACTTATCATATTTAAAAGCATACAATATAATCTCACTTATTTCATTCATATTTTTATTAATTAAAAGTAATTAAATTCATTTTAATTGTAGTACAATATAGTAAACGAAATTATTAATATTATATGTGTATTATGTAAATAATAAATAATAAATATATATTAATAAATAATTATTAAATAATTTTAATAAAAATTATACAAACTAACCCGTATCTCACACTCCTTATCAAATTTGTTTAAATAAAGTTTCAACTAAAAAAGATACGATTTTTCTGAAATTTGTGAAGACCCTTATGCTTAGGACACAAGATTTATAGCTAGGGAAATAAGCTTTATCTTTCTGGTTTTTTTTTTGAACAAGCGTACCTCCACATCGACATGATGGTTAGCTTTGATCTTTCATGAACTCTCTTATTCCATCTTTAAAAGTGCAGCTAGTTTTTGTCGGTACCCCCACCAAATGGCAATAGCATGTCCCCAATAATTTTAAAAAATTAATATTTTTATAAATTAATTTGATATTTTTACAAAATTAAATAAAACTTACTTATAAAAATATTAAATTTATTTATAAAAATATCAATTATAATATAAAATTAATATTTTTATAAACTAATTTAATATTTTTATAAAATCAAATAAAATTCACTTATAAAAATATCAAATTTATTTATAAAAATATTAATTGTCTTTTATATTCTGTATCTGCGCGTACATGCGGTAGAAGGAAGATACTAGCAATATTAGTTTGGTTTTTTTAAGTGAATGGCCAAGGTACCACTTTGCAACTTTTCTGTGTATATTTTAATCAGAAAATTTATATTTTATAAATGGAATAGAGGATGGAGCTTTCTTGTAGACTTGTAGGGTATATTTGGAGCCTGATGAAGACCTCCACTAAACGATGCATTATTTCTTTTTATTTTTTCCCGATGTAAATGTTTACCTGACCCCAAAAAAATGTTACGTGCCACTGTCAATATCCTCCTCCCGTTGTTCATAAATTACGAGAAATTATATTTTTTACACGAGAAATAAAAGAAAAAATTATATACTGAAAATATTAATTCCCAATAAATTTGGTACACAACTTTTTCATAACTATTTTTCTTTATTGTGACATGAAATCCCATTATGCAACGTGTTAAACAAAATGGTGCATGCAATCTTCAATAATTTAAATATATATATATATATTTAGATTATTCATAGAGGTTAATGTCTTTAAGAAACTCTTTGCTGTATAAAGAGAGAGATTATATTCCAAACATTATATAATACTAGTAGTGGTAGAAACAATTGTTTGGTTAATGCACGAGATTTATATAGTAAAGTTCCATTTCTAACCTTGGACAACATCATATTTACAATTGACGTCTCCTAAAAGAAAAATTATTGGATGCACTTGAAGCAAATAAATAGTTTGTTCTAACCTCTCACAACATCATGAGGTCCACAAGTGGTGAGTCCCGTGTGAACTTTATGATATTGTGAGAGGTTGAGGCAAATTATTCATTTATTCTAAGTGCACTCAATAATTTTTTCAAAAAAAATTGTAAACTTCAAAGCATGGAAGGAGCCTCCGATTAGCTGTCATTTCCTTTGGATATGAAACTTCGAGGGACATGATCGTCCTATCAACTTTTGGGGTAATTGATGGACCAAATGATAGCAATTGCCACACCGGAAAGAATAATTATTCAGTAGTTCTAAGGCACTGTCACGTAGTATTTCAGGTTAATCATATCTCTGTATTTCAATTGGCTCAAAGCTACAAACAGTGAGGTTCCACTAAAATGAATAGATGAGATTAGCCTGAAGTACCACGTGACAATGTTTCAGGATCACTGAATAATTTTTCGATTAGAAAAGTGTTCGGTGTTAATTTTGATGATAATAGAGACTGCAGGGGTATATATGTAAAGAGCTAAAAAAAAGTGAACGACAACAATTATTCATTGAATCTTTGTGATTCACCAAATATGTCATGGTGATCTCCTCTTGTTAATCATTTGGCAATCATCTACTGTTTGATATTCAAAACCAGATAATTAAGAGATTCCTAAACTTAAAAACAAATTAAACAATGAGGTTATAACTTCATCTGATTCTCACTCCAGTATAGTTTGATTTCATGTACATAAAAAAAGGTGGCTTAGTAATTTATTTATTTTTAAGAGCGGGAACAAGAGAGAGACTAAAGAAATAGTTAGGCTTTTGCAGATAGGTTCATAATAGTGTACACCATTTGAATTTATTTTTAAAATTTTATGCATATCAAAGTTAATTGAAGACACCACCAGTCATGTATTCCATTTTGATTTTGCTCCATTAATTATTAGTGGGTCCGTGGGTGTGTAATCCAAAGTACAATTAGTAATTCTAAGGCGGACAAGAGAATTGATTTTCTTACAATTAAGCATTTTTTTAATGTACGCAAGAACTCTCCTTCATATATGAATAATAAATAGATTCTTATATATTTATGTAGTAATTCTTGGTAAGATTTTAAAGATACCTAATGATAATAATATCAATGTAACTTGAAAAATATATAGGCGCTCAACTCTCAATATTAATTAGAAAATATGAGAAAATTAATTAATTGGTCATGACTTGCATCTTACTTCATAATGTGATTCATTGTATTTTACATATATATAAGTATAAAACTAAATTAAGGTTATATCTTAAGTTAATCTTGGCTCCATAGTCTACACTACATGCCAACTCATTAATATTGAGATTATTTTAGTAAATTCAAGGGATTTTCTCTCCGAATGAAGCCATGCATTAAGGTAAGGATACTTAAATTTGAATCGCATAATTCAAAATAAATCCATCGATGCCTTTGTTTAGTTTCATGTGGCAATCAAAATTAGATCATCTCCAAGATATTTATATGAATTGGAAATTGTTGTTCAATATGTGGGATAATCATGATGCTACATTTTACCTAGACAAACCAATATATAAGCATGTTAATTAATATGTATACCAATGACAAAAAGACCATGACGTAAACTATTTCACTTTGGATTAACGTTAATTAATTTGAACGCGTAAACTTTATATGCTTTAGTATCAATTGAATTCCTTTTAAAGATATTTAACAATATTATATTACATTTAATGAAGTGTAATGATATTGAGAAGATTTATATATATATATATATATATATATATATATATATATATTATCTTTAGTTTTAAATTAACCTAAAGAAACTTGAATAAAAAGTGTTTTCATTTTTTGTCACCTTCTCCATTCCTTTTATATATTAGGGGGTCCAGGAAAGTACGTACCCATCTTTCTACTTTTATTCAATCTGTCAAAGTTCAAACGTATTGGTGAACTTATTTTTTCTACAAGGAAAAAAGAAACATTTGGATATGTACCGAATTTTATATATATAGTCGCCTAGGTATTTCCATTTTTTCACTATAAATTATTTGCAGTTAAATCATTTATGTTTATTTCAAGTTGCAAAACTATAGAACTACTTTTATTGTTTTTTAGAAAAATTAAACAAATGTGATTGTTAATTTGTTTCCTCTTCAATTTTCCTTCCTTGTTGCACTCTTCTTTATGGGACTCCGCATGTTATGTTAAGCATCATCATCCTTGGTTAGGGGGGACACACAAACCAAACTACACAACTTATTAGTCAATAGTATTATTTTAGGCTATAAATTTGTAAGAACTTTTTGGCCCCATTGCAGAATTTGTTGAGGATCCATTTGGTGAGATTTGAGAATCACAGGGTTCTAAGTTCAAATGTATTCCAATTCAAATTCAATTTGGGCACTGATATGCAAAAGGATAGTAATAAATAAATATTGTTGTACATTTAGGTGGGAACTGGAAGTGTACATTTTGGTCCCTGCATCGTAATTGCATGACCAACCTTTTGGGGACCTTATAACTAACATTTTAGGTACTTCATAAATGAGTTCGTACGTGTTTGGTACAAAGGTACTGGTACCTCTCACATGCATGCTTAATTATATATTGAGATTATGATTTTCTTTTCATTTATTTTTTTGGTCATTGGAAAAATACTTGCGATTTCTTTGTTGGGGATTCTATTCTTTTTGGGGAAGAACAAGAAAATATATTAATACATACTGTGTTCCATAATTACATATACATTTTGATGTTTTAAAATTTATTTTCAAAACCGATATAAATTCATTCAAGTTTTGATCGCAAGAAATATAAAAGTTAGAACTTAGAAGTACATACTTTCACAACAGAACATAATTTATAATGGATTTGTTTGATGTGTGCATGATTGGTAGTATTTTATAAAATATGGAGTATTATATGATGATTTACTTGGTACAGTACTCAAATTTAAATTAAAAAATAGATTTAGGTCAAATTTGTTGAGCTCACTGTAGGATCTTTTAAGGGTCTCATGTAAATTGACACATGCATGCTTGCATGCAAGTGATTTATTTCGAAATTAAGCTAAAAAGTGTTGGGTGTGAGTCCTTCGCCCATGAGAAATAGAATGCAAAGTGGAATTGATAGATTTTCTTTGTGAGCAAGTAAGTGGATTTGCTTGATATTAATCCAATTAGAAATTGTATTGATTGAAAACAATTTAGACAATGCATTGGTTTGACATGTTTTACCGTGTGGGACATGGAAGATAAATATGAATCCATTGGATAGTCACAGGGTGGTATCTAAGAATCCAATTAAGGATTGGATTGCATATTAACTTATAAAAGGCATAATAGCCTTCTTAAGGTGATCTTGGCAGCAACATTAACACTGGATTTTGTGCGGCCGAAAGAGATATCTCGGCAGCAACAAAGCATAAGGCAGGAGACTTAGGGTGGCTGAAAGAAAGACGTAGTGTAATGTTCCGAACTTTAAAAAATATTGTAATCCAATTTTATATTAATAAATAAAAATTAAATTACACTTTAAATATACTATAAAATTTTCAAATGTGTTTATTTTTTAGTTTGTTTCAAGCATCCAACTTAAACAATTATTATAATAATAAAAGTTATTTTTTAGAAAACCCTAAAGTGAAAAAATAAATTAAAACTTAAACCCTAAAGGTTAAATCCTAAGGTTCAAACTCTAAACCCTAAAAAAAGTATTATTCACACAATACACGTATAAATACAAAAATTATACAGATCGATAGAATACGAAAATTATATTGTATAAATATGAAAAATCAATTATGAATAGTAAAATTCAACTAACCGAAATACTTGAAAATAAACTAAATTGATTGGTATTTAGTTGTAATCAAACTAGGTTAGATGTAACTAAGTTAGTGTAATCAAACTAAGTTACAAATTAACCTAACTAAATTAGTAACCAAACTAGACTATGTAATGACTAAAATACCCTTCATTAAAGCTTGTGAAAAGACCCTTTTGCCCTTGAATGGCAGGCCCATTTACTGCTCACCAAGCTTGCTTTGCAAGCTCAAAAGAAGTGTACAAAGGAAGCTTGAAAGAGCGTGTTCAAGAAGTTAAGTCAGGTCTTAAAGTCCAAAATACCCTAGGTTTGAAAAGTCTATAAATACAAGCCTTAATCCTTCATTATTCTCATATTTTTACAAAGTAAATTCTAGAGAAAACAAGCTATAATTATATTTTGAGAGTATTATGAGCTATTATAAAATTTCAAGTGTGGAAGCCTTGCATCTTTTTGTATAAAAGCTAGCACTTAAAAAGGTATTTCGTTCTCCGTGGTATTCATGTGTTTTTGAGCAATTCTTTATATAAATATTCACTTTACTAGAATTTATAATGTCGAATTTTATTTTATAGTTTGGAACTAAAGCTCAAAAACGCAGGTCATGTGTGACGCCCCCAAATCGGGTCCACACCACCCAATTTGAGTCGTCAAAAAACTACAACAAAATTATTACAATACATTGTACAGTATCCAATATTATACAATTAAGTCTTCACGATTATTACAATTCTACAATACAGTGAAGACTACTATAATAACTATCCCGGACTACTACTTTATTCCCCTTTCCTCCCCGCTAGTCCCGGCTACGCTCTTATTTCCTGAACAATTGAACAAAAAGGAAAAGGGTGAGCTCAAATAGCCCAGTAAGGAATATCATGACTAAGATAATGAAAAATAAAGTATCCATAGTCTTCAACAGTTGAGTTCTTAATCGAATATAATAGACAACAAGTTTTAAATTAACAGCTACAGTTGAATGTTAATAGAGTAATATGAACAGCAAAATTTAAAATCAAAAATAACAGTTAAATTCTTAAACAAAGTTCAACTACAATGAAATAATCACCACTAAGAGAATCAAGTATATCACGATATCTACTAGCGTCTCTTTTTAAGAAAATCAACATCAACTTTTATCATCTGAAACACCACTGACCATGATCATGCCAAACAACAGTTCTTCCTTTCTCCCGGCCAAAGAAACCATTTATCGCGTGTCCTTATCATCCGACCAAAGACACCCAACAATTATATCGCATTTATCCTATATTGCCTTTAACCTATATCGCCTTTAACTTATCATCTGTGTCTAGGCCACAGATATTTAGAACAACCTGATACTTGATGATTGAAATAACAACAAAGATATAAATAATGAATAGAAAAATAGGATAATCAATAACATTAGGAGTTAGCAAATTTTACTTTGTCCAGATTCAAATAATGTCCAAATTGTCAACATGATGTATAGGAAAAAGTGTCCAAGTCCAGTAGTAATGTCCAAGATCCACAGGAAAGAAGTTCAACGGTAAAGTTTACAGTGCAAGGAATTAGTCCAAAATATTCATAGTTCAAATAAATGTCCACAGTTCAAAAGTTCAAGGTCCATAAGTTCACAGTTCAAATATGACGATGGAAATTTAATAGGAATGTTCTTGTCAAAGGGTATTAGATGAAGTGCAAACTATTAAGAGAATATTAATGAATTATTAATTCAAGAATTTTCACCGTTTAATAATATTAGAGGTACAAATGAGATATTTTCTTACCGTAATAAGTTTAAGTAATAGAAGATGAAAAAGTTGGCATCCCTTACAAGTAAGAAAGAAAATGATATCCATTTATGATAATGAAAAGAATGATACCCCTTACCGTAATAAATTTAAGAGGTTGAAAGAAAATGATATCCCTTACCTTATCTCGTGACTAAATACAGCTTTTATGAGGTCAATCAACTTATATATATTCATAATTTAATTAGTAAGCAACACATACTAATTTTATGTATATAAAATCATCAAAGTGATTATATAGTGTATATATACTTTAAAATAGTTTTTAAAGAAAATAATTTTTCAAAATAAAATCTTTCAATTGAAGTTTTTCAAAATAAATTTTCTAATAGAAGAGTCTTCTAAAGGAAGAGTTGTAAACTGATGTGTGCGTGAGTGTTTATATAACTTTTATAAAAACTTACTTGAACAATATTCGTACCCTTCCACATCTTCAATGTTTAAGATAGTTTTAATGCACTCAGAGAGACACTTATACTAAGAAATATCTAGAGAGTGAAAAAAAGATTGAGTGAGGAATGTATGAAACTCCTTATGTTAAGCCCCCTATTTATAGCCAGAGTCTAACCAACTTTTCAACACACACGTTACACATTTTAATCTCATCTTTTAATCTAAATCATTCATCAACCAACACACGTTTCACACTTTAATCTACACCGTTCGTTGACTAACACGCGTTTCACACCTACATGTGTTACACATTTACACGCATTACACATTTACGTGTGTTACACACTTACGCGTGTTACAAATTTACACGTGTTACACACTTACATGCGTTACACATTTTTATATTATTTTATTGATTTAATATCCCAATTATTAAACACAGTATTTTTTAAAATATAAATCTATCTAACTGTTTAATATCCGTGACTACTACTGTAACAACTATTGGCCCAATAATGCAAGATACTGTGCATTATGACAATTATTGATTCAATAATATGGAACATTGTGTAATTAATAATGTAAAATATTGTGTCATGACAATTATTGATTCAATAATGTAAAATGTTATGTAATGACAATTATTGATGAAATACTGTGCAATAGACACTTTATCATTTCAATAATTTAAATATTGTGTAATACCGTGTGCTGCCATGCAATACCGTGTGCTACTGTAAAATACTGTGTGCTACAGTAAAATACCATATTTTACTATACTTTTATCACTAGGTATTTTAATAGTTAAAAGCGATAATATCGTTGACCATTTTTATTTAGAAAGGCTACTGTTGTCGTTTTCTACATCCGACAATATTTCGTTATAGGGTCCACCCATAACTGAATATTTCGACGCCGTCGTACGAATATTCCCTGACAGAACGAATATTCCTCGACAAAACGAATATTTCTCAACCAATCGAATATTGTCCGACTTAAAATTTTTACACATAACATCTTTAACTTTAATTTTTATTAATTTAACACCTTACTGTTAAGCATAAAATTATGAAAAAATTTTAAAATATATTTATTAAAATTTAGGGTCTTACATCGTGGCCATATACGAATTTTCGTTCTTCGTGTGTTTTTGAGCAATAGTTATAAAGTGTTATAATCAAATATATAAGCCGTTATAATGACCAAATTAATTCAAGTCTAAAGTGTCATAATCACATATATAATCAGTTATAATGCTCAAATTATTTCAATTATGAAAACCAAAAACTCAAGAACATAAGTCGTTACCATGTGCGATTTTTTATTATTCGTGTGTTCTTGAGCAAAAGTCATAAAACTTTATATAAGAAGGTTTATGATTTTATTAATTTTATGTTATGAAGTATTATTGAGTGTTAGAACATGTTACACTAATAAAT
Organism: Hedera helix; assembly: GCA_947179155.2. Lineage (NCBI taxonomy): Eukaryota > Viridiplantae > Streptophyta > Magnoliopsida > Apiales > Araliaceae > Hedera > Hedera helix. The sequence goes on along the minus strand of OX359265.1, from coordinate 43,643,840 downwards.
TAATGCTTGGGGTATCATGTTTTATCAAATAGGTCAAAGAAATATGAATCAGTTTTAGATTGCCCTTTACAGTCGAATTCTATGAAAATCTATAAGGAATTTGGGACTTTGTCTAAATATGATTTGTAGAGACAGAAGTTACGAACGCGTGAAATTTTGAGTGACTCAGAAATATTTTAAAACGAAGATGTTGTCCACTTTGTAAAAAGTCCCTTAAAAATGAGTTTTTGAGTTTGAGAATTTTTCGAATAAAACCACCTATGAAAATAGTCTAAACAAGTTATAAAAATACTTATTAAGAAGTAAAATTCGATAAACTAACATTCGGATACACATAACCAATTATGTAGGGTTTTAAAGGGAATTTAAAGCTTTTCGGTTAAACTTTAATTAATCAAAGCAAGTCTTTTATCCTAAAGTTAATACTTACTTGTTTTATACTTGATTTATTCACTTTGAGCAATAACATATTATAAATCTTTTATGTGAAAGTTATTGCTATTTATTTCGGCATAACTTGATTAATGAATGTTTGTTCGTGAAATATTGAACTGTGATTCTTTATTGAGCTTTTAGTCAAACCAAATTATTTTGGTGCGACCTTCGCATGTGAAACAATCTGAGTTGAACAAAACTATAACCACTGTTCATGATTAGTCCAATGTACAATGTATTTTATGCATAACATAGGATATCGTTAGGTTGATCTCTTATAGATATCATTTGATAGTTTCGGAGTCGAAAGATAAACGAACAAATAATCCTTAGTTTAATTACCACTTAGTTTTGCTAAGTTAAAACAATTGTAACATCTTTTGTTGAGCTAATGAATCTTTTAAATTTATATCGGTGTGAGTTCACTTATATGCTATTTGCTTAGACTTGTTCAGCTTTTGTATGCTCACTCTTGCAAATAAAACTTATTTGCAAATAAACCCGAGGCCCCGACTCTAAAAAGAAAGGAAATAAGAAATGCGTAGATTAGTTTATATGCTCTATTATATTGCTTGTCTTGATGACTTTATAATACGAGCAAGCAAACCTTGTAACCGAATATTATATCAATATTATCACGTTTCTTCACATTCTCTTATTATGTCTTTACTTTTATAAGACCTAGAATTGTTAAACATTAACATAGTATTGATAATGAACTATTCATTTGAGTGAGGATATTGATTAACATTGTGAGTGTTGTAAGACCATAGATTTAACACTAATGAAGAAATCAAATTCATCGCAAGGTTCATCTGTTTCAAGTACAAATGTGTTAATAATACTGTAAACTTCAGATAGATAGGGAATATTGATATGAATAGATAACTCTATAATGATATATGTATATATATATATATATATATATATACGGTCAGGCTCTTCAGCGAACCTTAAAAAGCGAACCAAAGACGACGGTTCGTCTTTTCCAGTTCGCTGGAGAGCCGAACCGTATATATATATATAGGTAAGGGTATTGAATGATACGAGGCGTTTTGTAAGAAAATAAATCTTGTCACGGATAAATATGCAAACATTTATCGCAAGGTTATTTTATTCCAAGGACCATCCTATCATTAATACTTTGAATCTTGGATATATAAAGTTATAGAATATCTAAATATTAAGGTTTAAATGGTAGAAGTAAATATTAAGTCCCTTGCATCGATTACAAGGACTTAGTATGAAATAATAAAATATCTTTAGAAATTAAGATGAGGACTTTGTTTATAAAACTATTGAATTGAATTAGAGTATTGATAATATGGATTGTTCATGTTATTGTTGATGCTCTAAAATTCAGTTCAATAAGGTTTATGAATAAAGGAATCGTCAATTCACTTAATGATTTAGCATTTATAGTGAGCGTCAAATCAACTATAGAAAGTATAGTGATTTGGGGGCGTCACACATAGAGAAAGAGAGAGGACTGGAATTTGGTGTGTTACAAAAATTCGATAATCTTTTAAATTGATATACTCAAGGTTGGAGTTTTTAATTTAGAAGAAGTAATTTTGTACTATCTCAGTTTATTGTGTAATCTCAAGTTTTAGAGTGTAAAACTTGGGAGGATTATTGTAAGCCTATTATTTTGATGTAGTGGAAAGTCGGAGTTTGACTCGTGATTTTTCACGTTAAATATTATGTCTTGCTTGTGGATGTTTACTTGTTATTTTTGTTCTTATTATTAGGTTTGTCGATTTCCTATTTAATTGGACAAAGATGGAAAAGTAATTCATGTGATTGAGATTATCTTAGGTTCACTTTTCTCAATAGTAGTATCAAGAGCTTAGTTGTTTTGTGGCTTTCTTATGCGAATTAAATGAAAGATTGAACATCAGGTTGTGTGATTAAACTCAATGCTTCAATTTACGCAATTTGGAAGTAAAGAATGGAGGATTTTCTTTACTATAAGAATTTGTACGAGCTACTTAAGAACGATAGAGTTAAGCTCACAAACAAAAGTGACGCTTAGTGGAACAAGATGAACAGAAAGACTATTGATCTGATTAGATCGTGGATTGATCAAAGTGTGTTTCATCATGTTGCCATGAAAACTAAAGCCAATGATCTTTAGCAGAAATTGGAGTCCATGTATGAAAGGAAGACGGCGTAAAATAAACCTTTTTTGATTAGGAAGCTTGTGAATTCTAAGTTCAAGGATGAAAACTCCGTTGCAGAACACTTTGGTGATTTTCAAAGTTTTTAAGTACGATGAAAATGATTATTGACAATGAGATGCAGGCCTTGTTGTTGTTGAGCTCTTTGTTTGATAGCTGGGAGATCGACGTTGGTTGTATCGTAGAGTAAGTCCGCTCCCAATGGTACGTTGACTATGGATACAGTCAAGAATAGTTTGCTCAACGAGGAACAGAGGCGAAGAGATACTGTAGTGACTGGTGCTGAAACACAAGTTTTTGTCATGCAAAGTAGGGGCAGAAACAAAAAGAAAAGCTCTCCTGAAGATGACAAATCTAGGGGAAGGTCTAAAGATAGAAAATAGATTAAAAAAAATTCATTGCCAGAAGTCGAGTCACATAAAGCAAGAGTGTAGATTTTTTAAGAATGAGCGGTCTAAGGAAAAAGACGAGGATAAAGATTCGATTTTGTATCTATCCGACGGTTATGTATCCATTGTTTGTGACGGTAAACCCAAGTGTCATGTTAATGATTGGGTGATTAATTTTGGCACTTCATTTCATACTACTTCGTATGGTGAGATCTTCATATCCTACACTACTGGTGATTTTGGCTATATACGGATGGAAAACTGAAGTGAATTAATCAAAGGTTATCGGCATTGGAGATATTTGTTTTGAGACTAACAGTGGTTACAAGTTAATGCTTAAAGATGTCAGACATGTTCTAGATATCTGCTTTAATGTGATATCTACTGGTAAGCTTGATGAGAATAGTTATAGTTGTTTCTTATTGAAGGTCAATGGAAGCTCACCAAATGGTCTCTAGTGATAACTAGAGGTAATAAGGTAGACACTCTTTACACGATGCGGGCGTATGTGAGAGGTGTTGAAAATGGGGGAATTAGGAACAAAAAGATGTAGTACAAAGTCGTGCGAGATGGAAGAAAAGTCTTACATGATAACCACGAGATGAAAACTTTTCACTTTATGTGGGTATCAAAAGTGAAGAAGGAAATTGAAAGCTCGCAATCAAGGTATAAAGCAGTTGTGAAAGAATTTGGCAAGAAAAAAACTGTCAACTTTAAGTTGGATCCTCTCATCGAGAAGAATCATGTCGACGAGACAAATTCGGACATGAAAACAATTGATAATTCCAAGAAGCTTGAGTTAAGTTAAGACTTCGTTGGGATTAACTCCAAATAAGGAGTTGTAGTTGGTGATCCTTCCTCTCATGGGTTCGAAGGGGGAAATTGTTGAATGTGAGTCCTTCACCCATGAGAAATAGAATCCAAAGTGGAATTGCTTTTCTTTATGAGTAAGTAAGTGGGTTTACTTGATATTAATCCGATTAGAAATCAGGGCCGGCTCTATAGCCTAAACAAAAAAGCTTGGGCTTTAGGTCCATTTTAAAGGAAGGCTCTAACTTTTTAAATACCATAAATAACCCATGTAAAAAAAGATCTTATAAAAATATAAGTCTCATCAATCCTTTAAGGTCCATGGTATAATTCAACTATTAAATACCTAAAAAATTTAACAGTATAAAAAATAAAAAAATAAAAAAATAAAAAACCCTCATTTAAATAAAAAATATTAATACTCCCTCCTGTTAGAGTTTATGCCCTAGAGACTAATTATTTGATGTAATTGCTTAACATTTTTGATATTATATTTGATTGAATAAATAGATTATTTTATTATGATTTCATTTACTGCGTTATATAAATGTTAACATAATAAAAGCCCTTAGAATAATGATACGAATTATATAGCTTTAAGTATGTGACTTGAACATGATATTAGATAATTATAATTAGTATCATTGCTCTTAAATGTCCCTAGTCGAGTATCATTGTTAATGGGACAACAATGATGCATTGAGACTAGTATGTGGATTGACTGATGGTCAAATCTCATTGGTCATAAATATATGAGATATTTGAGTCAATGCATAGGTACATGTTAGAGAACAATGTACTGGACTGACCCACCATGAGAATTCTACATGGAGCATTATCCAAAGTGTCATAAGAAATTCTTATAGTGAGAATGATGTAATGATCCTCCGACCTGAAGTCATTATATTATTACACGAGAATTTGTGTACTTTGATATCATCAAATGTCACTTTTAATAGGGTGGATAATAAAGGTGATTATTGGGTACATCATGAATCGTGTGAGGAATATGAGTGATCTAGATGGAATTTAACCCTCCTATATATTATGGGTGATATCCATAGGCCTCTTGATTGAGTAGGACTATGAAATGCATGGCCATGCTCAAATATTGATTTGTTTCATATAGTCTACTCATTGATCAAGAAAACTCAGATTAAATTATGAAGAGTATGACACATTCCATGCCTCGAGTTTAATCTAGGATATAAGGTTAAAAGGATTAAATTAAATTGAAACATTGGTCATGAAAAGGTTGTATCGAATCACCGATCTTATTATTATTTGGGTAGCAGTGATGCATTACTAGATGCCGCTCACTGTTTATAATTTTATAATATGATTTTAAAATTATTGCCAACATAATAATAACCTATAGGGTCACACACTTAAAACGTAATTAAAAAGGAATTAATTTAAATTGTAAGTATTTTAAATATGTCAATATGATTGATAGTATTTAAAAATTACGAATTTAAATTAATAGGATAATTTGTATATATGTATATTAATTAAGTAAGACTTTATTAAAATATAATATATATAAATTCGAATTTTATTTTTCTATTTATTTTAGGTTTTAGTTAATTCCTATTAACTACTATATATATGATATATCAGTAGTCTAAAAGTCACGTAAGGAAAAAACTAAAACCCTAGCCGCTTTCAAAAAGAGGCTAGAGAGAAAAATAGGTTAGAAATCCTGATCTTGGTGGCTAGTACCACAGATTCCTTTTGCTGCAGATCGTGGGACGATTCGCGGAGCGTTCGTGTAGATACCGTAGAGAGGCAGTCGCTGGATTGCGTTGAAGATTCGAAGCTGTTCCAGAATTCAATCGTCTCCTGTCCATCTCAGATAATCGGTAAAATAATCTAAACCTCTGATTAATCTGTTTTCGCTTGGATCCTGTCTTAGGGTTTCGAAAAAAATTTAAATTCCGCTGCTTTCACTGTGTCGAAATCCTAACACCTCCGTCCCAAAATAAAAGCCCTCCATTGACTTTTATTATCAAATTGACTATTTTTAAAAGTAAGAATTAAACATATATATTTAGATTTTCAAAAAAATAAACATTGAAATTAGTATTAAATTTTATATAATTTATAGGCTTTTTACACATTTATTGAATAATAATAATAAGATATATTGATTTGAAAAATGATCAATTTGACCATAAAAGTTAATGGAGGATATACTAACTATAGAATGCCTCATTTAAAAATATTACTTTAAGTCCCAAATTATCTTGAGTCATCCTTGTTAAAAATTGTATTGATTGAAATTAATGTAGACAATGAATTAGATTGACATGCTTTAATGTGTGGGACATGAAAGATAAATATGATGGGAATCACTTTCCTTAAGTAATTAGAATTGGTTGGATAGTCACAGGGTGGTATCTAAGAATCCAATTAAGGATTGGATTGCATATTAACTTATAAAAGGCATAATAGCCTTATGAAGGTGATCTTGGCAGCAAAATTAACATTTGGATTTTGTGCGGCCAAAGGAGATCGATATCTCGGCAGCAACAAAGAATAATTAAGGCAGGAGACTTGGTGTGGCCGAAAGACGTACAGAGAGAGAGAGGACGGGAATTTGGTGTGTTAAGCAAATTCGATAATCTTTTAAATTGATATACTCGATATTGGAGTTTTTAATTTAGAAGAAATAATTTTATATTATCTCAATTTATTATCTCAAGTTTTAGGGTGTAAAATTTCAGAAAATTATTATAAGCCTATTATTTTGATATAATAGATATTCGGAGTTTAACTCATAATTTTTTTCTTTTTGAATTTTTCATATTAAATATTATGTCTTGCTTATGAATGCTTATTTGCTATTTTTATTCTCATTGTTAAGTTTGTTAATTTTCTATTTAATTGTTCAAAGACCGAAAATATAATTTATGTGATTGATATTTTTTTAGGTTCACTGTCCCAACAAAAAGGTTACTTCAGCGACATAAAGGTTCAAATGAGTGTCCTTCATATATGCTAAACGCATCGTACACGAGATAAGAAGAGAAACATGAGTTTTAATATATTGTAGACAAATTATCATAATCCAAGCTCAGCGAAGTTAAGAAAATTACAAGCAGGCTAACGAAGAATGAGAAGATTATTTGGGTCTAAACTATATAACCCATGTTTTTCATATATATATTAGATGATAAGTATTACCCGCCCCGCCAATGTATATATTACCTTTGAACCTGGCCCGACCCGAAAACAAGTACCGTATACTCCTCCGTCGGAATAAAGGACTATTCTCTTTTTGAAGCGAGTCTAACTGAATTTTTTCCTTTTTTAAATTAAATTCTTTCAATTTTTTTATATTACTTTTGTATAATTATTTTAATTCAAAATTAAACAACATGTAATATTTTTATTATTAAGAACACATTCTATTACAAATGTCATGAATTTTTTATTAAATAACCTAAATAGTCGCATAATTATATATATAACGCTAATTTTAAAAATAATGTTATATATAATCGGGGTAAGGGCGGGTGAGTTATCTCATACTCGAACATAGCGTCTTTTATAGGGTTTATCAATTCAGGTATCAATAGAGTCGAAATTGAGCGGGCCTTGTCGGGATAAGGGAAATTACCAGGCTTAATTAATAGTGCTTTAATTTAACAAAGAGAGAGAGAAGAGATTTATATAAGAAACTATAAGGAGAATCACCACCTAGAAATTTTCAGTGCTTCATGTGTCCTCAAAGATTTTGACTGAAAACCTATCATTTTTCAAGATGGTGACCTCATTCACCAAGCCTCATATTACCACATTCTATTAGCTGTAGATCTGGATTCTGGGGTATGAGTGAGACTGTTCATAAACTTATTAATATATGTGGTCCTCTTGATTTAAATCTAGATTCACTTAATTTATAGTTACTACTTCAAAAGTACGCAGTATTTGTTATTGAGGTTGTTTCTAATCACTTTGAACCTCGTGAAATATTTTAAACTCGTGCTGCATAGTTCAAACGGACCACATTTGGATTACATAAAACAAGGAGATATATGTAAGTTCTAAAAAGTGCAATTAATTATCATTAATTATATTTTTATGATATAAATTTATTTTAATTTTTAAAATAAAAATTTTGTACTTATAATACTTTGAGTACTTTTATGTGCATGAATAGTTTATAGTTCCACTAATTAACTCAGAGAAAATAATGTGTTCAATTCAGAAGGTAGGAGTATTCATATATTATTTTCTTCCTTTTAGTGCTTATAAAATTATTCAAGCTTTTTAAGTAGTTTATCTTATTAACTATTTTATTAATTACAATCAAATAAACTTACATTTATTAATTTTGAATTTTAATTTCATAAATTGACTAAGAAAATAAAATACGGCTCATTTTATAGAATGGATGGAGTAATATGCATATTTAAGAAAGATCGACACTTCGTTATAGTTGCTTCAATTCAAAATTGTCTAAGATAAAGGCTGTAACGGTTATAAAACCAAGTGATCACCCGTCTTCACACAAAGGCAATATACATTCCTCTTTTCTCCTTTCATGTCACCATACCACCAGAGCTATGAAATTTTATTCTCAAATTAGTCCAGCTGTTTTCCTTCTTGTCTTGTGTCTATTGCACCCTTCTGACAAAGTAACAAAATACGAGTAAAAGAAAAAGTCAGAACTCGAAATATGTCACTCCCACCTCTTTAACCCTAGACCATTGAAAGAAAAAGTGAAAAACTAACCCATCTTTAATGGTAGGCCAAAGTGCGCCTAAAGCGTCTATGCTGTTTTGCGATCCTCACCTGGTTGAGTGGTGTTTTGCACCAAGTCATTGTGATCAGATCCAAACTTTTCCTTTAGTACCACAAGTAAATTAAATTATTTCACTTATATTTATAAAGCATTAAATAATTTTACTCTATACCAATGTGGGACTTAAAAAAATAATTTTGCAAACAGCAATGCACCTTTTCATATATCCTATTTTGAATATAATTAGAATATAATATATAATTCCTTCTTGAATCATATATTGATCTTTCTTAATCTCCTTGTAGTAGACTATCAAATGCACTTTTAATTTTATTTAAATTCAATCAATTAATGGGTTTAAATTAAACTTAAAAATAATCAAAAACTCATAAAAGAAAATATGCATTTTAACAGATACGAAGAGAAGGAGGCCCTTCGGGCCGCTTAGCCAATGCATCTATTAGTGTAGGCCATTGCATACCACGAGTGATACTAAAATCTACTATATGAACTTAGGGTACCCCTGGATTGCCTATTCGATACACAAAACCCGAATCTATGCCGAGGAATGAGATCAACGTACCCTGACAGCTCGGTCACGGACATCAAATGCCTTTGAGTGGTACTATTACTGCTGCCATTAAACTTCATGGTAGGACAAATCGTAGATGCCCTAAAGACAAGTGCCCTTAAAAACCATGATGTAAACCTTTGGTTAGGATCACCGGATGGCGAAGCACGTCACATGACTTGTTGAGCCAAGGTGAAATCGTTGTTTTCGAGGGCAGTTGAACAATGAGGAAACTTCTCTATGCATGCTCCGTCGAGGCTGCCTAGACAACCGTGTAGAGAGCCTGATAGAGAATTTGGAGGAGATGAAGTGAAAAGGCTAGGGCTTTGTAAGGAAATGGATGATGTGCTTCCTCTTATATGCTCCGTTTTCATAGTTTTATTTCTTTAATAGAGAATTAGGGTTTGTGGTTTAATTTTAAGTGCATGGAAGGTTTGATGAGAGCTTCAATGGAAGATGGAGAAGATGAAGAGAGAAGGCACAAATAATGAAGTATCAAATTATTTTGTACCAGTTGGGACAGCATATAAATATTCTAAGAAGAGATTCTTGTTGGATAATTATCAAAATTAATTAATGAACTATAAGTTTTAAGCTACAATTATTTATTAATTTTAGTTGAGTTTTTATTAGTCGACAATTATGATTTGGCATTCATGTTCGATCGGTTCTTTTTTTCTTTCAAACAAAATTATTCTATAATATTAGAACATGTTATATTTATATTTTACTTATCATCGAGTATGATTGGATCAGGGAGAATGATTCCGGTGATCTTAGGTATATATATATACACACCACAAGCACAGGCTTAATTCCACATACTAGCTAGTGTTAGCTGTTCTGCAAGAATCAAGATCATAGGCTAAATTATTTTTGATACTTTACTCCGTTACATATAAAAAAAAAAACTCCCATTTATTTGTAAGGATTTTTTTTATATATTATTTTTAAATGTATTAATGTTTAATTAGTAATGATTACATATTATAAAATTATGATGGGAACTTGAGGATATTTATGTAATTTTATATTATTGTCAAAATAAATGAGACTCTTTTGAAGGAGGAAAAAAAAAGATAATTGGCAAATGATAATCTTTTGTGGGACGAAAGTATCAATGTGTCGAACTTGCTTCAAAATGTATGTACCCAATCCTCCTCCTCAATATAACTACGCATTAGAACTTTTCGTTCATGCTCAGGCTGTGGTTTTGTACGAGTATTTATGACTGAAAATTCTTTGATAATAGCAGTCATTGTAGCAAAAATTTGAGCGTAAAATGCCTTGATAGAATTTGGATTAGCCATTGGAGCACTCTCAATGAAAGCACCAATTTTACAGGATAGTCTAGTTTCCTTCAAATTCAACATTGCTTCTCCTAGGGTAGATCAATCAATTTACTTCCCTCTCACCGAGAACACATTGATGCTAGGTGCTGGTTACTATGTAATGGCAGACTACTACATTAAAGATGGATATGGCTTCATGGTGATTGAGTGCATACCGGGATATGTTTTGATGCACATTATAATGGATAAGATCCTCCAACAAGATAAAGTGTGGTTACTTCACATGGGGACAGACAAATCAAGTGAATTTTGCTTTTTGCATGAAGAAGATGATATTTTTGTTAGAGTTGATGCCCTAGAAGCTAATTATTTGATGTAATTGCTTAATATTTTTGATATTATATTTTATTAAATAAATGGATTATTTTATTATGATTTCATTTACTGCGTTATATAAATGTTAGTATAATAAAATCCCTTAAAATAGTGATATGAATTATATAGTTTCAAGTATGTGACTTGAACATGAGATTATATAATTACAATTAGTATCATTGCTCTTAAATGTCCCTAGTCGAGTATTATTGTTAATGAGACAACAATGATACATTGAGACTAGTATGTGGATTGACTGATAGCCAAATCTCATTGGTCATAAATATATAAGATATTTGAGTTAATGCATAGGTACATGTTAGAGAACAATGTACTGGACTGACCCAGCTTGAGAATTCTACGTGGAGCATTATGCAAAGTATCATAAGAAATTCTCATAGTGACAATGATGTAATGATCCTCTAACCTGAGATCACTATATTATTACACGAGAATTTATGTATTTTGATATCATCAAGTGTCACATTTAATAGGGTGGACAATAAAGGTGATTATTGGGTACATCATGAATCGTGTGAGGAATATGAGTGATCTAGATGGAATTTAACCCTCCTATATATTAGGAGTGATATTCATAGGCCTCTTGATTAAGTAGGACTATGAAATGCATGGTCATGCTCAAATATTAATTTGTTTCATATAGTCTACTCATTGATCAAGAAAACTCAGATTAAATTATGAAGAGTATGACACTTTCTATTCCTCGAGTTTAATCTAGGATGTCAAGGTTAAAAGGATTAAATTGCATTGAAACATTGGTCACAAAAAGGTTATATCGAATCACCGATCATATTATTATTTGGGTAGCAATAATGCATTACTAGATCCCGCTCACTGTTTATAATTTTATAATATGATTTTAAAATTATTGCCAACATAATAATAACCTATAGGGTCACACACTTACAACGTATTTAAAAAATGAATTAATTTAAATTGTAAGTATTTAAATATGTCAATATGATTGATAGTATTTAAAATTACGAATTTAAATTAATAGGATAATTTATATATATGTATGTTAATTAAGTTAGACTTAATTAAGATATAATATATATAAATTCGGATTTTATTTTTCTAATTAAATTAGGTTTTGGTTAATTCCTATTAACTACTATATATATGATATATCAGTAGTCTTAATCACGTAAGGAACAAAAACTAAAACCCTAATCGCTTTCAACAAGAGACTAGAGAGAAAATAATTCGGAAATCCAGATCTTGGTGGCTAGTACCGCGGTTTCTTTTACTGCAGATCGTGGGACGATTCGCGGAGCGTTCGTGTGGATACCATAGAGACGCAGTTGTTGGATTGCGTTGAGGATTCGAGGCTGCTTCAGAATTCACTAGCGTCTCCATTCAAGCTTACATAATCGGTAAAACAAATTCTGAACCTCTGATTAATCTGTTTTCGCATGGATTCTGTTTTAGGGTTTCGAAAAGAAATTTAAATTCCGTTGCTTTCACTATATCGAAACCCTAACAATTTTAACCATACATCTTGAGGTCTTTGAGAGCAAGAATTACATTCTGGTTGCATCACTCAGTAAGGTTACAACGTTAATCTTTTATCTTTATATTTTAAGGCTAGAAAATGGGCTTATGATTTCACCATCAAGTTTAGGTGGTACGGATGATACATACACCGGCCATTATGGATATCAATTTTTTTACCTTAAGGATAAGGTGGATTTTGAAGGGATACGTATTGTAATATAACATAATTTAGAAAATGGAGGGATGGGATTCAATATTAATATTGGTTATTAAAGGATGAATGGCTATAATTCATTTTGTTTGCTAAAAGATATATGAGTGGGATGTAGTGTAGCCTATAGAAGGCTTAGGATGTATTGAGAATAGGGGGTAATATATGAACTAAATTCTTGTCTCTCTCTCTTCCCTCTAATTTTTTAAGTTTGTAAGAGACTATAATATCCTGTAACAAGGACCTAAACAATATTTGCACAAACTTTCCAAATTTTGTTTCTTTTACCATCAAAATTTATTTTTCGCAGTTTCCCCAACACATGCGATGTAATGTTTGTTGCAGCTGAGGGCCAGTCCTTGTCACTTTACCTGTAATAACCCGAATATTTAACAATATTTCTTTTAATAAAAATATTGAGGAGATTAATAAAGGTTATAAAATTTTAAAAAAAAACTAGTTCTGTGATAAGGGTGAAATAGATGGATAAAAAAATTCATGTGGTAGTAAGAACCTGAGAGGTTCAAGTGTTGTAGAACCCTGAAAATTTTCTCTTGGAGCAGAGATGCCTTAGAAGGGAGAGTAAATTAGTCATTAACTCAGGATGCGATTAGTGACTCAATAGATAAGGGAATTATAATAAAGATAATTCGTTAGGGTAAAACAAGGTAGTATGATACCTTTAAAATTCGATGAATTATTTGATGGATAAAATAAACTAAGTATTGTTGCGGTAATTCGATTTAAGCCAACCTAGTTGCAATGAACCCAAAAATTTAATATTATAAATAAAATTTAGAATTTAAATTTCTAAATTAGTGAATTAATGAAGGGTGATCATTGCAAACCCTAGGAAAAGGTATTATGAATATTTAAATATTCGATGATTTATTGGTGTGTTGTCGCAAGCACCCAAAAATAAAATCTTACTTTGAAAAAATAAATATGTAGTAGTGCAAGAAAGAGTCGATCCCATAGAGAATGATTATTTAATTTTATGTTTTTGCAAACAAGAATTTGGGAGTTTTTAATTAAAGAAATAATTTAAATAAAATAAATATGCAAGAAATAAATAAAAATAAAAAAGCCTTGGTTTAAGTTAATATCCACCATCAAGAATTTACAACTGATCATTGATGCAAGAATTAATCAATTAATATTTTGAAGATTCACCGTAGAAAGAACTACTCGCAGGTGGAATAATTTTTCTCCTCCCTCCTTAATTTTAGATAAGTAGAGTCAGGTGGTCTAAATACTCTTACTATTAAACAACCCCCGACACGTGCTAAAGATTTAATTTAATAGCAGCATAAAGAATTAGAGAGATCGTTGAACTAAACAACACAAGTCACGTGTTTGCATTTAATTTAGATGAATATTCTTCCTAAGATAAAATAATCTTTTGATCTACAAAACAATTATTAAACTTAGTTACTTCACAAATAGCAGTAGATTAATATGAATAATAAACTAGTAGCGCTCCTAACAATTAAACAAATCAATCATAAAATTAAGCATAGAAGAATATTCAATAATCAAAATATGAATTAAACAATTAAAATAAATTAGATATCACAGTGTATAAATCTTGATGGATTCAATCACTTAAACCAAGAAAAATAAATTAACTACTCATAATTATAAAGAACACTAAATAATAGAAGAGAGAATTTTTATTCTAATGAGAGTCATTTTTTACAATGTGTCTCAAGCTGTGACGCCCCCAAATCTGGGCCCACACAGCCCAAACTTGAGTCGTCAAAAGACTAAAACAAAATTATTACAACAAAGCACAACGTACAACAATACAGTGTATAATAATACACAACTAAATCTTCACTATTATTGCCACACTATTTTACAAAACGTGAAGACTATGATAACTATTCCTCGGACCCTCACTCCATTCCCCGGCTAGACCCTGTTATGTTTTCATCTCCTGTTGAAAAACAATAGAACAAAAGAAAGGGTGAGCTCAAATAGCCCAGTAAGAAATATCATGACTAAGATAATGACGAATAAATTATCATTAGCCTTCAACAGTTGAGTTCTTGATAGAATACAATAGACTACAAGGTTTATATCAAAAACTGTAGTTAAATTTTTAAACAATGTTCAGATCAATAATAGCAGCGGAATGAGCAATCTATTAGAAGAATAATGCAGACTATAATGTCCACTCGCTTCTCTTTTTCGTAAAAACATCATCAACTTTTATCATCTGAAATACCATTAGTCATGATAATATGAATTCACAGTTCCTGATCATAATCATGCACATCAACAGTTCATCTTTGTACTACGGGCCAAAGATATTCAATATAGCACCAACGGTCATGATTATACCAGATTCAGCCTTTGGTCATAATCATACCAAACAACAGTTCATCTTTGCACTACGGGCCAAAGAGAACATTCACCACGTGCCATAAAAGACACCGAACAGATGTATCGCCTTTAACCTATTATATCGCCTTTAACCTATCATCTGTTCAACAAATATATCACATCTGTGCCCCCGGCCACAGATATTCACAACAGCTTGATTTTTGGATGATTAGAATGATATAAATGATGAACAGAAGAAATAGGATAACAATAAGTATCGGAAGTTTACTTTGTACAGATTCAAATAATGTCCAAATTGTCAACATGATGTGGAGTGAAATTTAAAAATGATATTCAAGATCCACAGTTCAGAATAACGGTTACAATTCAATAGAAAGGTTCACGTAAATAGGAAGGTTCAGTTGAAATAATGAAGTTCAACTATTATGGAACATATAATATTTTCAGGAATTATAGAAGCAATAGTTCCATAATAAATTTCGATTTAGGAGTATGAAAGAAAATAATATCCCTTACCGTAGCAGGTTTGATTAACAAAAGGTGAAGAAAATTAATACAAAGGGTTATTCACCAACAGGCGGCAATCCGCTCCGTAAGGTTATTCCCACAATTTAATAGAATTTGAGTACAAAGAGTTATTCACCAAACAGGCGGCAATCCGCTCCGTAAGGTTATTCTCAGAGATTAATAATGAATGAATACGAAAGGTTATTCACCAACAGGCGGCAATCCGCTCCGTAAGGTTATTCCCACAATTTAATACATGGAAATAAAAGGCACGTCTTATGAGTAAGGAAGAAACAATATTATTATCGAGAATCAAATAATGATAATCCCTTACCATAGTATGTTTGAATAATGGAAGATGAAAAAGATGGTATCCCTTACCTCAACACGTGACTGGATATTAATTTAAATGAGGTTGATTAACTTGAACAGTACACGTATACTTATAGATCTTCACAAATACTCAAGATGACTTAAGCACACTTAGAGAGAACTTTCACAAGAAGTATTTAGAGAGAGAAAGAAAGAATAAGTAAGGAAGTTTATGAAAAATCCTTAAGTTAAGGCTTCTATTTATAGCCAAAAATCTTATCATTCATTTAATCTAAACCATTCATTTAAAGATCATCTTTTAATCTACACCATCCATTTCAAATATTATATTATCTTTAATCTACACCATTCATTTCATATCACCTAATAATCACCTAACTTTATATTATAAACAAATCAATTTAATTATTCAACAATAATTCACACTTTAATCTACACCATTCATTTCATATCACCTAATAATCACCTAACTTTATATTATAAACAAATCAATTCAATTATTCAACAATAATTCACACTTTAATCTACACCATTCATTTCATATCACCTAATAATCACCTAACTTTATATTATAAACAAATAACTTTATCAATTCAATTATTATGACTAATTGTTATAAATACAGTATAGTTAGCTCTTAGATATCAAGTCAATAAATTAATGAAATACAACTGTTTAAATAACATCATAATAGAGATAACAATAATGTAAAATAAAGCATACGTTACTGTGTAATGACAATTATTGATTCAATAATGTGAATTACTGTGCATATGTTACTGTGACAATTATTAGGTTCAATAATTTTAAAAACAGTGCAACAACAATTATTGACTCAATGATATAAAATACAGTGTAATGACAATTATTAAATCAATAATGCAAAATACTGTGTAACAACAATTATTGAATTGATAATATAAAATATTATGCAGTGACAATTATCGATGAAATGATGCGTAACAGTTACGGTGTCAATTATCAGACCAATAATATGAGACACTATGCAATACCGTGTGTTACTGTAGAGTACCGAATGCTACAGAAAATACCAATAACTACCGTATGCTACTATTCTTTTATCACCGGTATTTTAACAGTTCCGTTGACTATTTTTATTTAAAAAGGTTATTTCTGTCGTTTTCTATATCCGACAAATATTCCGTTGTGGGGTCCACCAATAATTTGTTATTTCGGCGCCGTCGGACCAAACGAATATTCCCCGACAAAATAAAATTTGCACATAACATCCTTAACTTTTAACTTTATCGATTTAACCACTTACTGTTTCAAAAATATATATATATATATATATGAAGAAAAATTAAATTTTGTATTTCATAAAATTCGGGGTCTTACACAAGCCCTCTATTTATAGGCTCCATAAACCTCCTAACTTGTCCAAACCCTAATAGGATTTACAATTAAAAATAAAAGAAAAGTAAAATAATTATTTTCCTAACCCTAATTGGAATTAAAATCCAATTTGGAATCAAAAAGTAGCAAAATTCGCGAATAATCTGATTTCTGGATTTAACGCGCAAAACAAACAAGGCCTTCGCTACAGTACTCAGTCAACTCACGCGCGTCCGCGCGTTGCGCGCCCTTTAGCCCAAAACGACGTCGTTTCTGCTCCTTTCCCTACCACTGTTCCGCTACCGCATGCATTGCGCGGACGCTCTGATGAAACGACATCGTTTCACTTGTCGGCCAATCCTTCCGCACATTGCGCGAGCCCAACATTTCGAAATTTACCAAAATGTCACCGCGCTGCTTAATTACCAAAATGCCATCAGAGTTTTGCTGAAATTACAAATTTGCCCTCAAAGTTTAATTTTCCTACAAAAATAATATAAATTAAATAAAAATAAATAAAAATAATATAAAAATAATAAAAACACATAATAATTAATAAAACACCTAAAACACTAAAAATAAATAAAAATGCATAAATAAAAAGAGATATAAAAATACTATAAAATTACCTAAATTAACATAAATTAATTAAAATCCTATAAAACCTATTAAAACCAAAATAAACTAAATAATTAAACATTTAAGCACACAATAAATATAAAAACTAAGTATTGGGGAATAAAAATATCGTATAATTTAGCCCTATCATTTATTTTAAGGTTGTTCGATCACAGGGGTTATTAAACTAACAAACAAACCTAGGAAATTAATACCGAGCGAGTGGTATGTTGAGAAACCCTAATTAGGATTCAATAAGACTTAATTAGGGCAGGTCTAATTGGGTTATGTAAATTAATTAATATAATTAATAATTAATAATAACTATGTAAAATATTAATAATATTAATTAAGAGTCCAACTAGTAGTTAAATACTAGTAGGCTAGCTCATATATTATTTTTAAACAAGTCCACTTAATTAATTAAGTATGGATTTGTATGTTGGTTGTATTAATTTAATTAGGTAAGCCCAATGATTTATTTAAATTAGGAGACTAATAAATTAATGTCTGAGTCCAATTTTAGTAAATTAATTTGGTGTTATAGTAGCACAACCAAGATGAATAGTAAGCCCAAACAATTAAATTGAAAGCCCAATTTTTTATCCAAATTAAAAGCTTCTAGAAGGATTTTTATTTTGCAAGTTAACTAATAAAAATAAATCAAAAATTGAGGCAATATTGAGAAAAAGTGTGGAATACTCAACCTCTTTTGGCTAGAATTTGTAGAATGTTTAAAGTCCAATTTATATGCTTACAAGGTATGTATGTATAGGTTGGCTCCACTATAAATAAATCACTTGGTTCATTAGCCAAGAGTCCGAATCAAATCACAGCAGAATAAGGTCCAATGAGTTGTCTCAAGAATATCTTCTTGGGTCATCTTAACCCACCACAGGCTCACCCAAAAGGTCATGGCTGAAGGTATTAATGATAGCAACTTAGGTCCTTATAAACACATCCAAATATCTCACATTAATTGATGTGGGACTGAGGTGTTACAATGTACGTACAATGGAAGAATTATAATGGATACTCGCGATTAAATGTTTTGCTCGGTTCTTTATTTGCTCTTTTCCATTATAGACTTGATCGAAGCAGGAAAAACAACATCCGAATCCTTTGAACTGTCTTTTGTTTTATTTTAATCCTGTTGATTTAATTAAGTACATAAGCACAAGAACCATACAATAATATCTGTACGTAGTACTATAAATTAGGCTTTAAAACATGGTTCAATTTAACTAAACCATATTCAACAACCCTAATCCCATGTACGGCACTTGTTTTTACATTTATAATGTGCTGTAGTTTTCGCGAAAAATGAAATCATATTCTTTGCGATGGCCTATTCTTGGCTCAGTACCAGTACCGTTATCCACACACTCACCCAAAAGTTATGATAAATTATTAGTAATATAAAATTGGTATATTATAATCAATTCTACTTAAATATCAGCTTGTAAGTATTGTATTACAATCTACCTCACTTAATTAATTCTATAATATTTTCGTCATGTTGGTAATAAAGTATTAATTCTATAATATTTTCGTCAAGTTGGTAATAAAGTTGAGATCTCATGCACAGTTCAATCTGGAACTGTACCCTAGAGGCACTAATTGATCACAAACTGATATATATGTTCAGAAATTACAACAATTATGCTGACATTATAGTCTTCATTTTTACTCCCGGGCTTTTGGAAAGGGGGAAAAATATAAATAAAGAAATAAAGCACTCCCAAACTAATTAATTACCAAGATACTTTTAATTGTGTCTTTAAATGACAATATTCCAATATATGCTTTCTTTCTATGTTTTGAAGCATCGCAGTTATCGCGCAAATAGAAAGAAAAGTAATGTAAATTAAAGTTTAGTTATAAAAAGTTATGAGGGCCTGCAGCAAGCTAATGGAAGATGAAATATGTAAAAGACATGAAAGAGGCCGTTACAAATCACTGCAATCTGCTGATACATTCTTGACCTAGCTCTAATGTTATGTTTGGATGGAAGAATGGAATAAATAAAGGAATGAATAAAGAAATGAATGAAATAAAAAGTGAAATGTTCCATTCCATGCATTGCAGTTGTAACGAGTAATACAATTTATAAATTTGGGATAAATGAGAATAATTCATTCTATTCTAATAGAGCAACTAAATACAATTTTTTTCATTACATAAAAATAAGTCATTTTATTCCCATTTTCATTACTCAAATTTAAACACAGCATAAAGATAATAGGGCATACATATATGTCAACGCATACTTAAAAGAAAAAGCTCACTCCTCCCATCGGAAAAAGACGACCCTCTTAATTACTAGCCCGCTCTAGCCCGACCCAACCTCTTGAGAGTATTCTAACCTGCTGTATAGCCTATAGGTGACCTGATGCTCGCCCGCTCTGGCCCGACACCACTCTAACTAGTCTTCTTTGGCCCACTAGCCTGCTAGTCCCACTTGTTTTAACTCATATCAATTTTTGTATCATATACTTGATTTGCATTTATAAAGAAAGAATTGTAATTGTATAACAAATAACATTTGCAATAGAACTCTATGTTATAAAAGTGCAACTAGTATTGTAAATTGTCTAAATAGACTATCTATTATAAAGTTACTTGAAGATCAATTTCCAAGTTCCAACAACCTCCAACCTAACCAAGTACGGCATGGTTTGGGCCTTGTAATGTTTTGAGGGACTTGACGTAGCTAAAGAAAACGACACCTGTTTATCTTCCTGATGGCGGGTCCATTTTGACGGGCCGTCTAAACAAAACACGTCATGAGTCTTAGGCCCGGCTAATTAATAGAATAGGGATGGATTTTAACTTTAACTAGAGCATTTGACCATAATACTGGGCCCATTATGAAAAGACAATATGCCCGTTCTAGAGCCATCACAATTTCAGTTGGCTATTTATAGATTCCACTCCTTTTCTAGCAATTTTCACTGAATGCGGTGGTTGTGATATATAGCCCTCAATCCGCATCCATAATTATACTAAACTTGAAAATAATTATAAAGACAAATAAAAAATAATAATAATAATTGTCAATTCAAAAGAAATTGAAGGACGAGGTTGCAAATAGCAACATATTGTGGTGGAGATGGATTGGCATTTCCCTCTGGAGTGGGGCATTCATTTGAAGCACTTCTCTTTCTAGTTCATGTCTTTTCTATACAAGATATTTCTTGAAATCAAAGGAAACATTGAAATATCGAGAGGCCCCATGCATATAGTAATGATGTTAGTTGATTCATTGATTGGTGGATATAAGTTTTCATTAATTTGGTTGTGGATGGAAGAGTCATCGCTAATGCTCCCTCCATTACAAAAAATAAAAAATAACTATATGTATGTTTTTGGAAAATGATTTAAATGTCGACAAATTTATGACAAAATTAAATTGTTGGCTTAGGTAAAACTTTAAGCGATAAGATAGAAGAAATTAATGTAGAATTATTAATTTTTAATTTCTTCATATCACACGTATTTGCATACGTCAATATTTACAATCAACATAAATTTATCATCATATGCAGCAATAATCTATCTTTTTTTTAACACAAAAAATTGCTAAATGTGGTTTTTTTATGGAATGGAAAGTATTGGCTAAAAAATATTAATTCAGAGAAAATATTAAAAGAAAATTAATATTTCACATAAAAATATATTCACATAATTAGTCTTTTTTTACATGTATTTTAAACTGCTCTTCTGCCTTCCTTTTAGAAAGTTAGTAGACAAAAGATCATCAAGACTAATGCAAAATTGTGTCTTGATCATGTATTTTGATCAAGACAATTCAAGATTCCCTCGCTATCTAACCATCTAAAAATATCAACTCAATTCCCTATTAAAATGGCAATTAAGGACCTTTTGTTTTCTGATTTCGGTAGGAATTCATTTCATTCAAGAGATCACCTTTGCATGTCTAGAAAAAGAAAGGACAAGCGTATATGCGTATGTAGTATATATGCAGGTGATTCATTAATTAATTAATTTCATTCCATTATTGATATGACTAGGAATTACCTAACCTTAACAAACTGGCTTATGACATACTCCATATGACTATATTTTAACTTCTTTCTAAAGTCTTCTTAATCTCTGTGTGTGTGTGTGTGTATATATATATATATATATATTAAGTTGAAATACTCGAGCAGTTAGTTAGCTAGAATGAATATTTTATAAGTAATAAATAATTAATACTCTTATTTTTTTAACAAGAAAGTACGGATTATTTATTTTTATAGAACTTTTTACTATACTGTCGGGTCACTTTGTCACGTGGTGTTTTAGAATGTACAGTGGATCTTTTATATTTTACCATTGATGACAAGATATGATTGACCTTGGAACATCACGTGATAATGTCTAAAAACACCGAATAATTTTTTGTGGAAACCAATGTTTATCAGTGAATTCTTTATCGAATTAAATGGTAAATTAATTACATACGTTTTGTTATTATTATTTAGCATGCATCGCCCCTGATTGGATATGTATCTGTTCTTAGTTATTGCAATCGAGTACTTGGGCATGGGTACACATGCACACTTCATTGCCAAATATTTGCCATCTTACAGGCAATTGTGGTTTAGTATATATATATATATATATATATATATATTAACTCCGTAAGCATTTATCGTCAGTACTCTACTAATTAGACCGACCGTGCATATATGTGTGCTCTATATCGAACCGGTATAAACCTCTTTTTTCTTCTCCTATTCCAAAAGAGCCAAAACTAATACTAGCTCGATTCTTTAAAAATTAGCAAATTGAATAATTTTAAAATTAAAAATTAAACATATTTATTTATATTTTAAAATTCATAAAAATTGAAGACAATACTAAATTTGATATATTTTCTTATGATAATAATTTAAAGAAATGGTCAATTTAATTGAAAAAAATAAACTACACCAGAGATCGAGGAAGTAAGAAATAATTAAGTAGAGAGAATTGATCTAATTAAGAGAGAGAAATAAAAAGCATTTACGAGTTACAACTTGGTTCATGGTACCCCTTGCTATATCTAAACGTGGGATTACTATAACTTCTATCTATCTATCTTGTACTTCAATAACTAACGTGGGAAAACTAGCTAGAAGCTCCGGTCTCCAAATTAAAGAATGAACAAACATTATTAAATAAATAAAGAACAGATATTTTCGGTGTAATTTTTTCCCGACTAAATGTTATGCTCGTGTATGTGTTGAGAAAAATATTTGTATGCCCATATTTTTCAACTAGACTAAATTACAAGTAGACAATCATTATATATATTTATCTTAAGATTATATTTGTTTATAAAAAATATATATTTAAAATTGAATTATTTATTTTATTTTAATACTATTTTGTATTATTTAATCTTTTAATGAGAGATTATTAATCCTTTAATATTAAATTATTAGTCACATAAAGCCATTTAATAACTTAAAATAAGGAAACTATTAATCCTAAATTTTTCATGAAATTATATAATTCCACATAAATAATCTTAAAAAAAATATAAAAAAATAGTCCATATGACTATTTAAAGGATTATTAATATCCCATTATGGGATAAAATAATTCGAAATAATGTTAAATTAATATAAATAATTCAATCCTAAATATATTTTTTACAGACAAAAATAACCTAAAATAATATATACGCTTTACTAACGTGTTATTTTATTAATTATTGATAAATTTTATAAATAGTTTCCATCAATTAATTATGTTGTGGGTCCAATATATCTACTCTAATACCAAACTAAAAAGAATGTGTTTGAAATATTATTTTCCTAAATAATCTTCGCCCGTCTATATACATATAAATATGTGTCACAAAACAGTCTAACAACTTTAACATTTAAGAATATATACCTAAAATTTATGAAAAAAAATTATTTTTTCATCTTTTATTTTATTTTATTTAAAAATCTTTTTATCTATATATATTCTACTATCATATAATTATCACTATCCCTTACTTTAGCTCATACATTTTTTAATTTAGTTAATATTATTTAAAATTCATATTATTCTTGATAACAATAATATTATAATTAATTGGTGTGGTACTAAAATATAAAAAAGTAAATAAAATAAAATAAAATACATTTATAACAAAAGCTAGTTTTAATAGAAGTCACATAGGAAACCTGCTATCTCCGTCAAGGAACCTGTATAAATAATAGAGTACTAGGTACCCCCTCCCTCCCTACACAGACACAGACACAGACACACAGACATGAAGTTTCTCGCCGAATTCAAATCATGTTACGGTGGTGGTCTGATCGTCTCAGCTGCGGAGGATTCCGCCGATACGCAACAACAACCGCCAGTGGTGGCTCTTAACCATGCAGTACCGGGCTCCCGGAATCGCGGGCGTTTGAAAAAAGTGCAGTCATCATCATCGGCGGGGAATTGGAAACCGGTACTTTCGGTGATATTTGAGAATAGCGTGGTTGTCTCAGATGTAAGTAAACAGATGTCGATCAGATCTGACAAGAAGAAATCGTCAGTGAAGCCCAAATCGACGGTCAGATCTTCCTCCTACGATGGTGATGACTACAGGTAAGTAGTCTTTCTTCTTCTCTTCTCTTTTTTCTGTGAATTTAATTTATTTTACTATTACGTCCTCCAATTTATCATCTGATGATCTCAATTTATATCAAAAGAAGAATTGCAATTAGACAACTGTGTGTATGCATGTATGTATATATATATATATATATATATATATATATATATGGGACTGATTGATTTCATAAACTAAGGTGCAAAATTGCTTCTTTAACAATGCATGCGTACAAAAAAGTTGTGTTGTGTTGTGTTGGTATTATACAATTAATTAACTAACCAAGCTGGAGTTGTATCGGAAAAATTAAATTAGTATTGTTTTAAATTATTATAAGATTATTATTAATTTTAAAAGTTAAGGTAAAAATATGTTCAAAGCTCTAAACCATGTGTCCGTGCTTTGATTCTACCACTGGAGTTAATTCCTGGTCTAATACCCCTAGCTCCTCCCTAAACACCCTAGTATGTATGTATGTATGTATGTATGTATGTATGTATGTATGTATGTATAGCCCACTGATACAAGATCCCCTCGCTCTCTCTCCGTAGAAGGGCAAATTCCCTCATCAAATCCATGAGTGTCCACCGTACCCGAATGAAATCGACTCTGATCTCTTGGCTGACTGAATTCCAGATTTTCTTCGCCGAGAAAGATAACTTTTTATATAATAATAAATTTTGTAATTATTAGTACTATTTAAATAGTTTATCATTTTCATAATTATATTGTCTACTATTGAATTATTTCATATCTTACTTTGAAATTGAAAATGTCTCAAATTAATTTCAGAAAGTCAATACTAATTTTATATTTCGAAACCCATGGAGTATTTTTATAATCACCTGCAAACATTTGTTATGTAATTTTATCATATTTCAAGACATTATTATGTTAAAATATATGTAATTGTTTTTCTTTTTTAAGTCTTTTATCTGTGGACTAATGGATATTTCGTATTTTGGACTTTCAGGAAATCAATCCACCCGATGGCCCTCCCCGCATTCTCGCCCGCGCCGTTTTTATTTTGATTTGGTTTGGTCCCTTCTGTCTTTCCCTGTTTCCGGTACCAGGAGTCTTTTGTACGTTGCAAGGGTGGAGTAACAACTTGAGGTTGACCAAATGGGTGCAGCATGACCAAAGAATTTTCGCAAGAGTTTTAATTAAAGATAAGAAAGAATTAATTAGCTGCAGCCTGCATCCAATCCATTTAAGATAAATAAATTAAATAAAAATAATTTCATTTTCGTCTTCATTTAATTTAAAACGTAACACACCCCTAAAGTGCAGTAATCAAATTTTCTGAGATTTTAAACTTCTTCCTTAAAGATTGTTCGAAAAACAACAGAGAAATGTTGTTAGTTACAATAATTACAATTGCTAAATCTTCCTGTATAAAGCAATACTATTGTCTCTACTTTTTCCTGGACTGTAGTATTATCAACCAGCATAATAAAACTTTAACAATCACCTAATTACCAACTTTATACATATCGAGGCTCCATAACAAATTCCAGAATGTTGAGAGCATGAATGCAAGCCATTGCACTAAGAGCCCGTTAATAGGCTTCCGCCCAAGTGTCAGGTGAAGGTGGCCGATTGTGCTGCCGCTTCACAGTTTCCTGACTGCCAGTTTGTTTCTCATTCCGCTTCACAGTTTGTTTGAAATTCTAGTGATGATATGAAACCTTTACTTTTGGTAATGGCTCCAAACATAATGAACCACTAAATGCTAAATCAAATAAAATACGAGGTCAATTATAGGCACAGTAATCCCACTGGTCTAAAGTAGACAGTTACCGGAGCTCTACCTGTTGGGTGTCTGACTGAGGTCAAACCTTTTTTATACTGATGTCCTCAACACCCTATAGTTCCTTGAGAACCTGTAGGAATATACACAACACTATGAAGCTCAAGTCAAACAATGGTTCTTATTCGCGAAAGAATAGATTGCCAAAAGCCTGGCTGGATTCTGAAGTGGTTTTGCTTTGAAAAATGCATACCCCTAAATTCCAACTACAGATAACGAAAGACAGCATAAATTTCCTAAATAAAGTCCATCAAAACCTATTGCCAGAGAGCAGATGTCATTATAGTTAGACGACCAACATTGACTGAAATTTAAAAAACAGATTATTTACAACATCTGGGTACCCATTCTTAATAAAATAAGCAGTCTAAGACGTACCAATTCCTGTGGACGGACAGCACTAAAGAACTTGCTCCTGCATTATTTAGCAGATGCCATCAGGAGTTGACTCATGGATATTAAGGAAACGCACTGCATTGCATTACACACTTTCTATGTTGCTAGAAAGACAAACGGAGAGAAGACACATACAATAACAAGTTCATTATTGTCACATAATTGCCAACTATGGCTGTAAATATAGACTCAATCTGTCGCCAATTGGACAAAGATCAAAAAGAAAAAAACTGAGGAAAGGGTCATGAGATCAACTGGAAAATTATGCTTACAATAAATATACACATTCATTTTCAAGAAAATTCTTAGATTGCTTATGAGGGCAAGCAATCTGGTTTCACAGGTAAACTACTATCATTAAACAGAAAGTGTGGCCTTATTGGTTTTTGCCATGCTTACTGATTGTTAGAACAAGGGGAATATATGCACTTGTCCTACCTGACTTCAATTTCATCCATGTAATAGTACATTTGCTTATTTTTGAGTTGCACATAGATCTAAAACCAGATTTTGGGAAAGTTTGCAGTTTCCTTATCCGTTGAAAATCATGAGCATTAATCTTCTTTATATTATAAACCTTCTACATAAGCTTCATGTTCAGCAAGATGCGTTCAGAGAGAACAGTTTCTAGTTTTAGTTTGGCCTAAAGCTTATACATGGTTATGAAATTATGATCTTGTCACCCTCAGAGAAAGTAAAGATGCAGACTGATTACATCAATGTATCTTACTGTTCGCAGCCTCCAAAACAATCCACTAATTTCATAAGGTTTGACAAGTTTAATTTCATAGATTTTCTGTCTACATGCATATTTAGAACATTGTCTCTACCTCTAACACCCAAAACCTCTTAACTATTACCCACTATAAAGTCTATAATGTTTTCCTAACTTCCATCAAACTAGCCAAGCCTACATTTGCCTACTCTACAATCGTAAGTCCTAGAACATAACAAGCCTTCCTAAATTAAACCCTATATCAACAGGATGGAAACTAAGAGCGAGAAAGAGTGGAATTTAACAGTAACAGCACCCAATATCGTACATATAGGTTGACCTCTGACCTCATAATCCGAATCCCAGATAACATTGTAGAATCAAAAGAATTTACAGAGATAAAACTGGTAATCAGATATCTAGCAAAAAGACTTTATTCGATAACATTAGCCTCCTTACATATAGGATCCATATATTAGAGTTTGGAACCTAATCTATATCCAGCGTTTATAGACTGGTTTTTACATATAATATTCTAAATTGATGTGAAAAATTAGTCCTTGTGTTTATTTTCTTTCTTTGGACAATGGTAAGAATTGAGGCCCTCACTTATCAAAAAAAAAGAAAAAAGAAAAAAGATTGAAGCTCTGACAAATCACAGTACTCATGAATCCCTATCAGATGCATACTTTCACCAGTGCACTACAAACCTAAAACAGGTTTGACTTACCAAAAAATGCCTAAAACAGATGTAGGTCTGACTATTCAGTTAGATATACCATATCAAAGCTGTCATTATAATAATTGACAAGAGAAAATCACAAGCCCAAAAATCAGGAGAGAAAAGATGAAATCATTTCTCTCTTTCCCTGTTTCCAGTTCCAGGAGTCTATTGTACGTTCTAAGGGTGGAGTAACAAATTGAGGTTGACCAAATGGGTGCATGACCAAAGAATTTTCGCAACAGTTTTAATTAAAGATACGAAAGAATGAATTAGCTGCAGCCTGCATCCAATCCATTTAAGATAAATAAATAAAATAAAAATAACTTCGTTCTCTGTCTTCATTTAATTTAAAATGTAACACACCCCTAAAGTGCAGTAATCAAATTTTCTGAGATTGCACGACTTCTAGTTAAACTTCTTCCTTAAAGATTGTTCTAAAAACAAGACAGAAATGTTGTTAGTTACAATAATTACAATTGCCAAATCTATTTTCTCTACTTTATCCTGAACTGTAGTAATATCAACCAGCATAGTAAAACTTAACAATCACCTAATTACCAACTTTATACTTGTAGAGGCTCCATAACAAATTCCAGAATGTTGAGAGCATGAATGCAAGCCATTGCACTTAGAGCCCATTAATAGGCTTCTGCCCAAGTGTCAGGTGAAGGTGGCCGGTTGTGCTGCCCCTTCACAGTTTCCTGACTGCCAGTTTGTTTCTCATCGCGCCAGTTTTTGGTCCGATTATCTTCATTCCCGGCATCCATCCATTTCTTTTTTATCTCAAATCCAACATATTCCCTTTTCAGCAGCAAGACTTCGGATTCTACTGGTGTGTCTAGCAGTTG
This sequence comes from Hedera helix, assembly GCA_947179155.2. Classification (NCBI taxonomy): domain Eukaryota; kingdom Viridiplantae; phylum Streptophyta; class Magnoliopsida; order Apiales; family Araliaceae; genus Hedera; species Hedera helix. Next base: position 43,615,064 of record OX359265.1, on the reverse strand, counting down.
GACGAAGGTGCTCCAACATTTCAGAGTGTCAACGTCTGTGGTCCTACTACATATATCACCAATGAATACTAATAGGTGCTACAATTCTTTTTCGAAAGGGTTATCGTCAAATTAGCCAATGAATACTAATGGACATAATAGACTGAATGTGTTTTGATATCAAATACCGCAATCAAAACTCTTTTATTTATTTATTTATTATTTTGTTTGAAATTGTGTGAACCGACCGGCTCGGGTCGGTGTGGATTAGGTCCTTTCCTCTTCATTGTGTGGGCTTCACACGATTGGGGTGTTACTTAGGGCCCAAACCCAAGTACAAACTAATTGTATATATGCCCATTTGATGTTTATTTCTCAATCCATATAGGACACTTATTTCCCACAAGCATTTATTACAATATTCAAGTGGTGATCTTTGATAGTAAATTTCTCATTTATTACCCAATGGATTTGAGTTTCCTAATACTTGGTTTTAATCTACTCATAGAATACAACACATTTATAAGAAGACCCATCTCAAATGATTAATGAGGCCCACTTAAATTCTAACTTAAAAACTCAATTTTAAAAACTTTATTTAAGCTCAAATTCTAACATGTTGCTCTTCATATATTTATGCATTGAAAGTTTCATTAAATGAGACTTTGTTTTCTCTCTAAAAGTTCAAAATTTTAAAGTTTTGAAAAGAAAATTGACTCAAACTGTTGTAATTTTTGATAAATGATAATAGTAACTTGCCTTCAAAAAGAGGAGTGCTAGTAATTATAACGTTCACTATTTTTAATCTATCAATGATTTGAAAGAGATTATCTTTGTGTTCTTTCATCACTTGTAATCTTTTCGTAAATTATAACAAATTTACAGATTAAATATATTTTACTTTTTTGGCTTGTTCCAAAAAACTAACTAGGCAACTTGCCTAATTTATCTAGAATAAATTTAGTTAATTTTACTATACAATCTCTCAATACATGATCGTGGATATTTAATTGTCTAGTTACCTGTCATTTTAAGATGGTACTTTCAGCATTGAATTTATTACCTCTCAAACTTTTGACATAAATAAGGGAAGGGATGAAACTTGAACCCACATCTCCAAAGGATGACAATGTGGTCAATTGGACTACCAAGCCACCTTTGTTTAACCACTCCTACAAAATTTGTGTTTCCTTGTGAATAAGAGAAAAATCAAAAATAAAAACAAATAAAGAGGGCAAATGAATGTGTTTGTATTATTATTTTTCATATTTATATTTATAGATAATTTTTGGACATGGAAAAAGAGCATTAATAAATATATCTCTACCCTCTCCATTTATTGTAGATTGTAAAAGCAATCAACATTACAGCAACCATCCATATGGTTTTGATTATGTTTGTTCAATTTTGGCAAATGCTAAGTTTGTCACGTCATAACGAATTTTACCATTATCTCCCACATATTCAGGGCCAGCCCTATAGTATAGAAAGAAAAAAAGCATGGGCTTTAGGCCTCATTTCAAAGAAAGACCCCAAATTTTTAAATACTATAAATAACCTATGTAAAAAAGACTTTATAAAAATATAAGTTCAATCAATTCTTAAAAGTCCATAGCCCAATCTAAATATTAAATACCTAAAAAAATTAACAGTATAAAAAAAAGTCTCATTTAAATAAAAAAATATTAATACTCCCTTCATTCCAAAATAAAAGTTATCTATTGACTTTTGTAGTCAAATTGATCATTTTTAAAATTAACAATTAAATATATATATTTAGATTTTCAAAAAAGTAAACATTGAGATTAGTACTAAATTTTATATAATTTATAATGTTTATAGGTTTTTTACATATATATTAAATAATAGTAAGATATATTTATTTGAAAAACGGTCAATTTGACCATAAAAGTTAATGAAGAACATACCAAACACAAAATGTATCATTTAAAAATATCGCTTTAGGCCCCAAATTATCTTGAATCATCCCTGCACATATTTATTTATTTGTTAAATGAAATCTATTTATTTGTTGAAATACCATCTATAAAGCTAGGTTATAGTTCTTGTACGTATGTTGAACAATATGGGCGTCTAGGAGTACCTAGGGCAGGCTAATGAATTATTATTCTAAATTTTTTGTTGCAACCTTTATTCAGCTTAAAGCATTGTTTTTAAAAAAAATGTTAATTATGAATTAATTTTTAAAATTGTTCAAAAATAAAAGAATTAGTAACTGACAAAGTACATATACCTTTTATCCAGTTTACAATATCTTTGTTTATTTATATGTTGTTGAACAATATTAAAAATATTTAAAGTTTGTAATGGTGAATATATATGTATAAATAGTGTAGAGGGAAAAATACAGTTACATGAATTTTAGTAATGTGAATGGTTATATTTTTATTATTTAATGTATATTTTTAAAAGCATGAATGTATGTTCTTATAAAGTTAAAAGGTGTTAGACTTTGCATTTTTGTTAGCTAATAAGAAAGGAAAAAGAAAGAGAAAAAATCTGATATTGAGAGAGAGTGAATAGATTGAGTGAAAAATCAAAGATAAAAGATACATTAATACTATTCGGACCAAGCTCATTTTAGTCAAATCAACTAATCAAATTAACTCAGTTCAATTAAAAATTATAAATCAACTAACCAAATTAACTCAGTTCAATTAAAAATTATATATTCTCTTGACTTATTATATACTAGTATCTTGGGCAACACACTACGTTTGTAGAATGAATGAGAAACATATATATGATTATTATGATAATATAATAATTGTTAACTCTAAATATTTTTATATGCACGTATATACCCTAATAAATTTTTCTAAAGGCAATTTGTTTATAAATAATTATTTTTTCAAAAAATAATATAAAATAAATTATTAATTAGTTTAAGAAAATTATATGAATATACATATATAGAGGAGGTAGAAATAATATGAGTTTGAGACTTAAGTGAGAGAATGTTATAAATTTTCAATTTGACCCCTATATTAGAGATTTTATAAAATTTCAATGAAATCAATTTGTATATAATATTTAAAAATATAACAAATTGTTTTATTATGGTACATTTTGAATTAATTTTACAATTATACTTTAAAAAATAAATTTGTTAACAAGTCAAATTTAAGGACAAAAATATCTCACGAGGACAAACACAAAAAAGACTTTTGCATTTTAGTCCATTATTTATCAACATACACTTACTGCATTTATTTATACATTTAGAGATACATTTAAAAGAAAAATATCCTAAAGTACTACAACAAATGAAAATTTGAGATTTAGGAGTTTTTAACAAATTATAATACTTAATTAGAAGTTTTTCTGTGATAATTGATACTAAAAAACTATTATATTCCTAATATTCCACATAAACAAGTTGATAGACTTTATAAAGTCAATTAATGATGTCCTATCATTCTAGTAGGTGTCACTAGTGTGATCCTTGACTTTTAAGACCTTGCACAAATATTCTTATTGTGGTCAATGATGTTGGGCCGTCGTAGGATGTTTATGGTGTAGTTAATAGTAAATGAACAAAAATATAAAGAATAAATCTTTAAAGTTTCAACTGTAAAGAGTGTCTAATTTCATTAATGTCGTAGAAGGTAGGGGAGTAAGAATCTGCATTTGTAACTACATTAACACTGCATCTGTAAAATTCACACGCTGTAATGCGATGCGGATACGGTGAAAAGCTACACAGTACGCTTGCATTAAATGGCCACTGCCCGAATCATTTTCTAGCAAAATTGTTTGATGGAATACACACGATACCTCAACATGTTGCCTATATGGAAGCAAAAATCCTAGTACAATCGCTTGAGTATGATAATTGTGTTGAATGGAATACTAACGACACCTTAACCCATTATCTATAAAAAGATAAGAACCTTGGTACAATCGACGATTGATGTATAGTAGAAGACGCCACATGTGACGCCCCCAAATCTAGGCCTACATAGCCCAATTTGAGACGCCATAAAATACAAAATTTCTAATACAAATAGTACATGGAACAATACAAACTCAATAATACACAACTAAGTCTTCACTATTATTACCACACTATATACAACATGTGAAGACTACAATAGCTATCACTCGGACCGTCACTCCATTCCCCTGCTAGACCCGGCTACTCTCTCATTTTCTGAAAAAAATAATGGAACAAAAGAAAAGGTGAGCTCAAATAGCCCAGTAAGAAATATCATGACTAAGATAATGACAAATAAATTATCATTAGTCTTCAACAGATAAGTTCTTAATTGAATATAATAGACAATAAGCTTTGTATCAATAATAGCAGCGGAAAGAGCAATTTATTAAAAGAATAATGCAGACTATAATGTCCACTCGCTTCAACTTTTATCATCTTAAACATCGCTGGTCATGATAATATAAATTTTCAGTTCCTGATTATAATCATGCCAGTCAATAGTTCATCTTTGCATTACGAGCCAAAGATATTCAAATATAACACCAACGGTAATGATTATACCAGTTTTCAGCCTTTGGTCATAATCATACCAACAACAGTTCATCTTTGCCCCAGGCCAAAGAGAATATTCACCACGTGCCCTTAAAGACACAATAATTATATCGCCTTTATATCAACTGTGCCCCAGGCCACAGATATTCACAACAACATGGTTCTTGATGATTAGAATAACCACCGTGATATAGATGATGAATCAGAAGAAACAGTATGATCAATAAATATTAAAAGTTTATGATTTTTCTTTGTGCAGATTCAAATAATGTCCAAATTGCCAACATGATGTGGACTAAAATTCAAGAATGATATTTAAGATCCACAGTTCAGAATAACAGTTAAGGTTCAATAGAAATATTTAGAAAAATAGGAAGGTTCAGTTGAAATGATATTAGATGAAGCGCAAACTATTTAAGAATATATATTTATTTCAGGAAACTTTACCAACAAGAGACAAGTAAGAAATGAATACTGTAAGATCCCGAATTTTATGAAATACAAAATTTAATTTTTCTTCATATATATTTTTTGAAACAGTAAGTGGTTAAATCGATCAAGTTAAAAGTTAAGGATGTTATCTGCAAATTTTATTTTGTCGGACAATATTCGCTTTGTCGGGGAATATTCGTTTGGTCGGGGAATATTCGTGTCGAACGACGGCGCCAAAATAACAAATTATTGGTGGACCCCACAACGGAATATTTGTCGGATATAGAAAACGACAGAAATAACCTTTTTAAATAAAAATAGTCAACGGAACTGTTAAAATACCGGTGATAAAAGAATAGTAGCATACGGTAGTTTTTGGTATTTTCTGTAGCACACGGTACTCTACAGTAACACACGGTATTGCATAGTGTCTCATATTATTGGTCTGATAATTGACACCGTAACTGTTACGCATCATTTGTAATGTCCTAGAATTTTCACATCTTTATTAATTAAATTATTAATTTAATTTCCAACGAGTTATTTTATGAGATTATTTAAATCTTTTTATGTGATTAATTAATTATGTGATTAAATAATTATGTAATTAATTACTAAAATTAATTAAAGGGGGTCACTAATATGTTATTAAATTAGTGAACAAACCCTAAAGTTTTAATATCAAAATAATTGATAAGTTTCCTATTAATTAAATATTCAATTAAATTGAATATAATGAGTGAATTAAATATAATAAATTAATTAATATGATTATTAATTAATGTAAATAATGTGAAATATTAATAATAATATTTATTAGTCCATTTAGTAATTTAATACTAATGGGTTAGAATATTTAATTATTTATTTAATCATGGATTGAATAATTAATGTATAAATTATTAAATTAGCCCAACATGGGTCAATTAGTAGCCCAAGTGGAGAATAATAAAATTTGATAATTTAGTAGCCCAAACAATTTAATAGAAGCCCAATTGGTATTTTAAATTAAAGCCCAATGATTGGCCCACTTGAAAAATACTTAATTAAACTATTATTTATTTAAAAAGTAAATGTGACAATGAAATTGGGACTAAGGAAAAGAAGATCAGCCGACCAAGCATGCATGAAGGAGAGAGAAAATGAATTTTTGTTTTATTTTCTTTTATTTTTCATTTAATTAAATAAGGATTGCTTGTTTTAATTTTTGTAGTACATGAAACCATGCTTCTTTTCACCAACTATGTATGGATTAAATTGCTTGTGTAAGTATCCAATAGCTAGCTTGTAGTGGTCAAAATTATTAGATACATTATGTGTATCTACTAATTTTTCAAGTATACTTGAAAAGTTGATAGATGTTATTTCATTTTGCTCCAAAAATCAAAAGAGAGAGTTTGAGAGCAAAATATTTTGAGAGAGAGCAAGAGAAGGAGAAGGAGTGCTAAGCTAGTTTATGCCTTCAAGATTCACAACATATTTTGGGAGAAAAAGAAGAATAGCCATTAAATCAAGGTAATGGTTATTCTAAATCTAAGTTTTATTTTTAAATTAAATAAATCATCATGTTAGTATAAACATGTTAATATAGTTATTAATGTGTAGCGGTAATATTTATGCCATGCTTGAGTTTAATATGCTTGGTTTGTATTTTGGTATATTTTATATGCTAAAATATGTATTTAGTAGTGTGTAAACAAGTTTTGAAATATATTATCAAAAATATTTTTATAAAACTTAAGTTTGATGTTCTAATATTATAGAACATTAAATCATGAGAAAAACAAAGTTTGAATCACTCAAAATAGAGTTATATACAAAAAGTTATGATTTATGGTAGTTTATGTGATGTAAAAATTTTTATAAAAAATATTGATATTAAATCATGAAAAATTAATTTTTCATGTTATAAATTAATATAAGGTGATTGGTAATTTTTTTGGATTTTTATTAAAGAGTTAAAGATTTATTGAAGGTATAATTTTAATTAAAGTGTGTATAGCCGGAACTGTTCACATTCTGCTTGGAAGAAAAAAAAAATTTTAACACTGGCCGCGCAATGCGCGAGGTACTGTTCACCGAGGACGCGGAGCCAAACGACGTCGTTTGGCGTCCGTAGAAAATTCACTCCGCGCGTACGCGCGGAAGCCGTTTCCGGCTTTTCAAAAACGGCGTCGTTTTGACCCGTAAAAACTGAAACGCGCGCCATGCGCGGTAATAAATTTTCGGCGGAATTACGATTCTGCCCCTCCGTGTTTTTCTTGGCAGAATTACCATTCTGCCCTCGGTTCAGTTTTCGAATTAATTACGGAAATGCCATCGGTCCGGTTTTTCAACTTATTTACGAAAATGCCATTCGGGTTAATTTTAATTAATTTAAATATTTAAAAATTAATTTAAAATTATAACAAAAATAATAATAATACAAAAATAATATTGGGGAGGATATTTTTCATTAAGTTTAATATTTAAATATTTTAAATATTAATCTAGTTAGCTAAACCATGGTTAAGTTAAATAAATTTATTATTTATTTATTATTTTAAATGTTAATAATAAATAAAGATGATAAATTAGCAATTATTATTAAATGCCTATTAAATAATACTTAAAGAGAGATAAAATTTATAAATTAATTATTTATTATTTAAAAATTATTAAATAATAAATAAGGATAATTAAGTAATTAATTATTATTTAATTAGCATTAAATAACGATTAATGGAAATTAAGTTATTAGAGTAATAATTTATTATTTAATTTAAATAATAAATAAGAATAATTTGATTATTATTTAACCTTAAATAATAATTAAAATTAATTAAATAATTAATTATTATTTAATTGACATTAAATAATAATTAAAGAGGATTAAGATTAGTAAACTATTATTTAATTTCCTTAATTAAATAATAAGTAAGGTTAATTACTTAGTTAATTATTGGTTGATTAACATTAAATTAAAGAAGGTTAAAACTAAGTTAATAATTATTTATTATTTAATTATAATTAAATAATAAGTAAGTACAATTAGTTATTATTTATTTTAAATAATAACTAGAGTTAATTAATTAATTTCTATTTAATCAATATTAAATAGTAATTAAATAGAGATTGAGTTAATAAAATAAATTAAATTTAATTATAATTTAATTAAACAATTATAATAAGTTGTTTAAGGGTTTAATAAGTGTCCAACACTTAAGAAAAATATTTTCTAACTTATTAAATTATTAACCTAAAATGATTAAGTGTCTATAAGGTTAATAATATTGTTTTGACTAATGTAATTTATGTGTTAGTACTTATGTGGTAAATAAGTTCGTTATTAAGCGTATAATTATGCAAATACGTCGTACTAATTATTAGACCGACTTTATTAATGTTAGGTCTTTCAAAGCAAGTTAGTTAAAGCTAGACAATTATTGTAGCTGAGCAAACAGGCAAGTTATCTAACCCTACTCAATTAGTATCGTTGAACAAGTTTCCATACTTGTATTTATTGTTAAAGCTTGAAGTGGTTTAATTATTTAAAATTATTCCACATCCATATTGTTTATACAATCGCACTTAGTGCATTTGAAGCTTGTTAGTTCTTGATTCATGAACTGTATTAAAAATGTCTGAAGCTAATAGTTCAGCTAGACATTGCGTTTCTAAATTCAATAACTTGAATACTTTTAAAAGCTTATCCAAACCATTGTTGGGTGCGGATTTCTTATATTAAGTCTGAGAATTGAACAACCCTAAATTAGGGGATTTTGTGTCGGAAAACCGACTTTGGGCGCCAGTGACTAAATGTAATGCATATACAGCGGGTTGAATAGGCTGATCCCCTTGAAAACCAAACAACTCAAAGGGTCAGAGGAAACTCTATTATACCCTAGTTAGTTCAGGGTCCTTAGTGACCACTCAGCATTTTAAGATTCAAATATTCTGTTATTAAAATTTGAATCTTGTTTCATTCACAATTGCTATATCTATTGTTGAATCATTAATGATATTTCTCATTCATTCATGATATATTAAATCTATATGATTGTTCTAAACTTGCTGAGCAAACTAGTTGCTCATTCTTGCTATATCATGAACCATTTATCAGATAATCCTGATTGCTCAAAGAAGGATAAGGGAAAAGGAAAAGCCAGAGCTTAAGTTAGCTTTTGCATGCTAATTAGATCTTTAATTATGTATTTACGGTTGTTAAACCTTTTGTAATTCCTTGTGATAGGCATTGTTATTATGTTAAGGTTGATAGACCCTGGTATTGTAACATTTTGAAGGGAACCAATATGTAGTATTCCGCTATATTTAAATGCAATGTATGTATTTAATTGTTAGTAATGTGTTGAATAGTGAGAACCAAACTCGAGGTTATGGAACCCGGATTTGGGGTCGTCACATCATTTCATCGATAATTGTCACTGCATAATATTTTATATTATCAATTCAATAATTATTGTTACACAGTATTTTGCATTATTGATTTAATAATTGTCATTACACTGTATTTTATATCATTGAGTCAATAATTGTTGCTGCACTGTTTTTAAAATTATTGAACCTAATAATTGTCACAGTAACATATGCACAGTAATTCACATTATTGAATCAATAATTGTCATTACACAGTAACGTATGCTTTCTTTTACATTATTGTTATCTCTATTATGATGTTATTTAAACAGTTGTATTTCATTAATTTATTGACTTGATATCTAAGAGCTAACTATACTGTATTTATAACAATTAGTCATAATAATTGAATTGATAAAGTTATTTGTTTATAATATAAAGTTAGGTGATTATTAGGTAATATGAAATGAATGGTGTAGATTAAAGTTTGAATTATTGTTGAATAATTGAATTGATTTGTTTATAATATAAAGTTAGGTGATTATTAGGTAATATGAAATGAATGGTGTAGATTAAAGTTTGAATTATTGTTGAATAATTGAATTGATTTGTTTATAATATAAAGTTAGGTGATTATTAGGTAATATGAAATGAATGGTGTAGATTAAAGTGTGAATTATTATTGAATAATTGAATTAATTTGTTTATAATATAAAGTTAGGTGATATGAAATGAATGGTTTAGATTAAAGATAATATAAAATTTGAAATGGATGGTGTAGATTAAAAGATGATTTTTTTAAATGAATGGTTTAGATTAAAGGAATGATAAGATTTTTGGCTATAAATAGAAGCCTTAACTTAAGGATTTTTCATAAACTTCCTTACTTGTTCTTTCTTTCTCTCTCTAAATAGTTCTTGTGAAAATTCTCTCTAAGTGTGCTTAAGTCATCTTGAGTATTTGTGAAGATCTATAAGTATACGTGTACTGTTCAAGTTAATCAACCTCATTTAAATCAATATCCAGTCACGTGTTGAGGTAAGGGATACCATCTTTTTCATCTTCCATTATTCAAACGTACTATGGTAAGGGATTATCATTATTTGATTCTCGAAAATAATATTGTTTCTTTCTTACTCATAAGATGTGCCATTTATTTCCATGTATTAAATTGTGGGAATAACCTTACGGAGCGGATTGCCGCCTGTTGGTGAATAACATTTCGTATTCATTCATTATTAATCTCTGAGAATAACCTTACGGAGCGGATTGCCGCCTGTTTGGTGAATAACTCTTTGTACTCAAATTCTATTAAATTGTGGGAATAACCTTACGGAGCGGATTGCCGCCTGTTGGTGAATAACCCTTTGTATTAATTTCCTTCACCTTTTGTTAATCAAACCTGCTACGGTAAGGGATATTATTTTCTTTCATACTCCTAAATCGAAATTTATTATGGAACTATTGCTTCTATAATTCCTGAAAATATTATATGTTCCATAATAGTTGAACTTCATTATTTCAACTGAACCTTCCTATTTACGTGAACCTTTCTATTGAATTGTAACCGTTATTCTGAACTGTGGATCTTGAATATCATTTTTAAATTTCACTCCACATCATGTTGACAATTTGGACATTATTTGAATCTGTACAAAGTAAACTTCCGATACTTATTGTTATCCTATTTCTTCTGTTCATCATTTATATCATTCTAATCATCCAAAAATCAAGCTGTTGTGAATATCTGTGGCCGGGGGCACAGATGTGATATATTTGTTGAACAGATGATAGGTTAAAGGCGATATAATAGGTTAAAGGCGATACATCTGTTCGGTGTCTTTTATGGCACGTGGTGAAAGTTCTCTTTGGCCCGTAGTGCATAGATGAACTGTTGTTTGGTATGATTATCACCAAAGGCTGAATCTGGTATAATCATGACCGCTGGTGCTAAATTAAATATCTTTGGCCCGTAGTGCAAAGATGAACTGTTGATCTGCATGATTATGATCAGGAACTGTGAATTTTTATTATCATAACTAATGGTATTTCAGATGATAAAAGTTGATGATGTTTTTACGAAAAAGAGAAGCGAGTGGACATTATAATCTGCATTATTCTTCTAATAGATTGCTCATTCCGCTGCTATTATTGATCTGAACATTGTTTAAGAATTTAACTGCAGTTTTTGATATAAACCTTGTATTCTATCAAGAACTCAACTGTTGAAGGCTAATGATAATTTATTCATCATTATCTTAGTCATGATATTTCTTACTGGGCTATTTGAGCTCACCCTTTCTTTTGTTCCATTGTTTTTCAACAGGAAATGAAAACATAACAGGGTCTAGCCGGGGAATGGAGTGAGGGTCCGAGGAATAGTTATCATAGTCTTCACGTTTTGTAAAATAGTGTGGCAATAATAGTGAAGACTTAGTTGTGTATTATTATACACTGTATTGTAGTACGTTGTGCTTTGTTGTAATAATTTTGTTGTAGTCTTTTGACGACTCAAGTTTGGGCTGTATGGGCCCAGATTTGGGGGCGTCACAGTTGGCATCAGAGCTTAGGGATATGGTCTTTAATGAAGATCTGGGGTTAGAACTAGGAGGGGAGAGACGAATATAATCAATCACTAGTGTGTCCTACCTAAATTAGATTTTTTTTTTATCTAATGAATCGATTTGAATGTAGGAACATGAAGAGATGAGTCAATTTGTTTGAACTAACAATTATTTTGTGACAACAGTTTAGTATGGCATCTGGAAATCAAGAGGTTAACTATGGAATGCCTGAAGCGAATGTAGCCGAGAATCAAGAGGCCCCAAACAATCCTCCTGCCAACTCAGGAAATAATGTTCCTGATAACATGATGAACGATGGATTCTTTAGGAATTTCATGCAGTTCATACAGAATCAAGCAAGAGGAAATCCAGTCAATAATAACGGTAGAAACGCTGGTAATTTGAGGATGGTCACTGTCAAGCAATTTAAAGAATTGGGACCACCTGAATTCCACGGGAAGCCTGACCCACTCAAAGCGGAGGCATGGCTGAAACAGACGACAAAAATACTTGATGTCTTACAATGCGCTGATGATCAGAAGGTGTCATTTGCCACTTTTATGTTACGAGGTGAGGCGGACCATTGGTGGGAAGCGGTAAAATGTATCCAACCTTCAGCACTCGAAATGTCTTGGACAGAATTCGAAGAACTGTTTAACGAGAAGTATTTTCCAGAAAGCATCCGCCATATGAAAGAGGTGGAATTCATTAAGCTGGAGCAGAGAAACATGACAGTCTCCCAATATGAAGCCAAGTTTGCCGAGTTATCTCGCTTTGCCACCCATCTTGTGGATGACGAAGCACGAATGAGTCGGATGTTCCTAAGAGGTTTGAGATTCAAAATTCGTCAACAACTTAGCTCTCATAAATTTAGTTTGTATTCAGATGTTGTGGATAGGGCTCAAAGGGTGGAGCAAACAGATGAAACATTGCAACCAAGAGTTAATGAGCAACATAGAGAAAGGAATGACAACAACCACAGGAATGAGAACCATCGAGTAGGTAACCAACACTTCGGTGGTAATTCCATATCAAATAACAGAAGAGGAGAATCCAGTGGGAACAATTTCAAAAGAAAGAGATTCCATAATAATTATGGAAGGGCACCAACACCAGTACCAGCACCAGCACTGACCCCAGTTTTAAGGGGAGAAGATCGACCACCAGTGAGATGCTATAGGTGTGGTCAGGAAGGTCACATCAGCCCAAACTGTACACAGCAGTCCAAAAAGTGCTACAGTTGTGGGAAAGAGGGTCATCTTGCGCGGTTTTGTTCTGCCACAAAATCAAGTCCAGCTGCAATGATGATACCAAAAGCTAGCGCGGATAAGGGAAAATCTGTAGTTCAAGGGAGAGCTTTTGTTGTGACATCCCAAATGGCACGAAACTCGAACGAGGTGATAACCGGTAAGCTATTCATAAATTCTCGTGAAGTCTACGCTTTGTTAGATACTGGCTCTACCCATTCTTTTATCTCACCTGCATGTGCTCAGCGTTTAAACTTAACTCCTGAAAACTTGGACTTTGACTTATCAGTTGAAACCCCATTAGGAGAAATGACCATTACATCTACTGTCTATAAATCTTGCCTAGTTCAAATCAACAACCTCACATTACCTGTTGACCTTATTTCTTTGGAGATGCGTGAATTTGATGTGATTTTAGGAATTGATTGGTTGACTACCCATCATGCTAAAATTGATTGTTTTCATAAGATTATTAGTTTTCATATTCCTAATCAACCTGTCATGCAAATTCAAGCAACTAAACCATTGAAATCTATAACTGTTATTTCTAGCTATAAAGCCATTCGTTTATTGAAAAACGGATGTCAAACCTTTTTAGCTCATGTCACTGATTTGAACAAAAATACATCAAACTTGAATGATATTCCCATTGTTAATGAGTTTCCTGACGTTTTTCCTGAAGAACTTCCTGGCTTACCCTCAAACCGTGAAATTGAATTTTATATTGATCTTGAACCCGGTACCAAGCCCATTTCCAAAGCTCCATACCGAATGGCTCCCATTGAACTTCAAGAGTTAAAAAACCAACTACAGGAATTGTTGGATACCGGTTTCATTCGTCCGAGTGCATCACCTTGGGGTGCTCCTGTTCTATTTGTAAAGAAGAAAGACGGGAGTATGAGATTGTGCATTGACTACCGAGAATTGAACCATGTCACCATCAAAAACAGGTACCCGTTACCTCGGATTGATGACATGTTTGATCAATTGCAAGGCGCTCAACATTTCTCAAAGATTGATCTCCGTTCTGGATATCATCAGTTAAAGGTTAAAGCTGAGGACATTCCAAAGACTGCTTTCAGAACTCGTTATGGGCATTATGAGTTCTTAGTCATGCCTTTTGGACTAACTAATGCTCCTGCAGCTTTCATGGACATGATGAACCGGATATTCAAGGAACATTGGGATCATTTTGTGGTTGTCTTTATTGATGACATCCTCATATACTCCAAGAGTCGCGAGGATCATGAACAACACCTGAGATTGATACTCCAAAAGCTCCGTGAAAACAAATTATATGCCAAGTTGAAGAAATGTGAGTTCTGGCTTGAGGAGGTCACGTTTCTTGGGCATGTGATTTCTAGTCAAGGAATATCAGTCGATCCTGCGAAGATTGAAACGGTACTAAATTGGGAACAACCCAAAACAGTAACCGAAGTCCGAAGTCCGAAGTTTTCTGGGTCTAGCTGGTTATTATCGGAGATTCGTAGAAGGATTTTCTCGAATCGCCACTCCATTAACGCAGCTTACTCGGAAAAGCACAAAATTCATATGGAGCGAGGAATGCGAGAAAAGTTTCCAAGAACTCAAGAAGAGACTGGTTTCAGCTCCTGTTCTGACCATACCATCAGGATCAGGAGAATTTGTTATCTACAGCGATGCTTCTGGCAAAGGTCTAGGCTGTGTCCTTATGCAACATGGAAAGGTTATAGCCTACGCCTCTCGACAACTCAAAGATTATGAGAAAAATTATCCTACTCATGATCTAGAGTTGGCAGCAGTCGTTTTCGCGTTGAAGATCTGGAGACACTACTTGTACGGAGAAAAAGTGGATATCTATACGGATCATAAAAGTCTCAAGTATTTCTTCACCCAGAAGGAACTCAACATGCGACAACGACGTTGGCTTGAGCTGTTAAAGGATTATGACCACACAATCCAGTATCACCCGGGAAAGGCGAACGTTGTAGCTGACGCTTTGAGCAGAAAATCTTATGCAAGTACAAGTGCACTGCTGACAACACAAAAGTGTATTTTGTACGACTTGCAAAAGATGGAGATAGAGCTAAAGACACCAGGGACCCACTCGAAGATTGCTCACGTGAGAGTAGAACCAACTTTAATCGATAAAATTAAAGCTGCTCAAGCTACCGATCCGGAACTGATAAACATGATAAAGAAAGTACAAGAAGGTGCCATTCCCGAAGCAAGAATCGACGAGAAAGGAATACTTTGAGTCAACTCTCGACTTTGTGTTCCTAACGATCCTGAATTAAAGCATAAAATCATGATGGAGGCACACAACACGCCGTTTGCAATCCACCCAGGAGGTACCAAGATGTATCGAGATCTTCAACATACATTTTGGTGGAACAATATGAAAAGAGAGATTGTGGAGTTTATCTCAAGGTGCCTAACTTGTCAACGTGTCAAGGCAGAGCATCAAGTTCCTAAAGGTCCATTACAATCACTTGAAGTTCCCGAATGGAAGTGGGAACACATCAATATGGACTTCGTGACGGGTCTTCCAAAAGTTTCTCAAGGCTTAGATGCAATTTGGGTGATCGTAGATAGATTGACCAAATCTGCTCATTTCTTGCCTATACGAGAAAACTTTTCACTTGAACGTCTTGCCGGTATGTACATAAATGAGATCGTGAGATTGCATGGCATGCCAGTTTCCATAGTTTCTGATCGAGATCCTAGATTCACTTCACGTTTTTGGATCAGTTTACAAAAAGCTATGGGCACTGAACTACGTTTTAGTTCTGCATACCATCCTCAAACGGACGAACAATCGGAAAGGACGATCCAGACCCTCGAAGATCTTTTAAGACTTTGTGTATTAGACTTCAAAGAAAGTTGGGATAAGTACTTGCCATTGGTGGAATTTTCTTACAACAACAGTTACCAAGCAAGCATAGGCATGGCTCCATTCGAGGCTTTGTATGGAAGGAAGTGTCGCTCTCCAATATGTTGGAATGAGGTAGGAGAAGCAAAATTATTGGGACCCGAGTTGGTACGCTTGACGATCGAAAAGATCCAAATGATCCGATAACGAATACAGACCGCACAAGAACGACAAAAGAGTTATGCTGATCTTCATCGGAGAGACGAAAGCTTCAACGTCGGAGATCATGTATTCTTACGTGTTTCTCCATGGAAAGGGGTTACGAGATTCGGAAAGAGAGGAAAGCTCAACCCTCGATTTATTGGCCCATTTGAAATCCTCGATCGAATAGGAACTGTAGCCTACAGACTAGCCTTACCACCAAGTATGTCTCGCATCCATAACGTTTTTCACATATCTATGTTACGTAAATATGTGAAGGACCCAAACCACGTCATTGAGTTAGAACCAGACGTTATAGCAGAGGATTTAACATACGAGGAGGTACCTGTTAAGATCCTGGATAAGAAGGAGCAGATCCTACGCTCAAAGGTTATACCTCAAGTCAAGGTTTTATGGAGGAACCAAGATACTGAGGAAATGACCTGGGAGCTAGAATCTGAGATGAAATCTAAGTATCCTTACCTCTTCGATATGTCAGGTACGTCAATTTCGGGGACGAAATTTCATAAGGAGGGGAGGTTGTAAGACCCCGAATTTTATGAAATACAAAATTTAATTTTTCTTCATATATATTTTTTGAAACAGTAAGTGGTTAAATCGATCAAGTTAAAAGTTAAGGATGTTATCTGCAAATTTTATTTTGTCGGACAATATTCGCTTTGTCGGGGAATATTCGTTTGGTCGGGGAATATTCGTGTCGTACGACGGCGCCGAAATAACAAATTATTGGTGGACCCCACAACGGAATATTTGTCGGATATAGAAAACGACAGAAATAACCTTTTTAAATAAAAATAGTCAACGGTGTTAACTGTTAAAATACCGGTGATAAAGGAATACTGTCAAAAGAACTGACCGTCAAACATGACCCGTCAGTCAAAAGAACTGACCGTCCAAGATGACCCGTCAGTCAAAAGAACTGACCGTCCAACATGACCCGCCAGTCAAAAGAGCTGACCGTCCAAACATGACCCGTCAGTCAAAAGAACTGACCGTCCAAAACGACCTGTTAGTGAAAACCCCTGACCGTCCAAACATGACCCGTCAGAAACAATACCTGACCGTCCAAAATGACCCGTCAGTGAAAACCCCTGACCGTCCAAACATGACCCGTCAGTGAAAACACCTGACCGTCCAAGCATGACCCATTAGTGAAAATTCTTGACCGTCCAAAAATGACCCGTCGGTGCAAAGTCCTGACCGTCCAAAGCAACCTGTTGAAAAGAGATCCGACGATGACCGTTGGAGAGAAATCCGACGATGACTAAAACAATGCGATGCGATGCGATACACGATTTGCGATACATCATATGAGAAGCAGTGCGATATGCGATTTCATATGCGGTGCGATGCGATTTTGAATTAATATGATATGCGATTTGATATTTAACGTGCGACTTGATATGTGATATGCAATAATCAAGAGAAAAACAGTCTCCTTGACGAATATGCTATGCAAGTCCTTTTGAGGCAGTAACCGGTAATATTAGTGTTGCATCATTAATATGTATATGTTGCATCAATGATATATATGTTGCATCATTAAATGTGTACTGTCATCATCATGCATTGGGTGCCTACTTCTTTATCATGTTCATTTCACTTACCATTCCATCAACATGATAAAGAGGGGCAGCTGTAGACACTCAAATTTCGCACTTTTGTACTAACCCTGTCAGGAGGGCAAAATCGTCACTTGACCCGACACGCAAAAAGGAAGGTGGACCCCAACACGAAGCCACCCCAACAACTTACGGTCAAAGCCGCCACAGCAAACGACGAGCATCAGGCAAGGCAAACGACTGATCCAGAAGAACCTGGTTGGATCACCAGAGATGACTAATGGCCACTACGCTTACGATGTTCGGGGGTCTCGCTCCCCGGTGAGCGAGCGGCTGCCCAGCTCGCCGGTGAGCTGGCGGGGGTGGTAGGGGGCAGCGCCACCTGAAAGCCAGGCACAATTATCAAATTCTATATCAAGTCACAGCCCTCCGAACTAGCCTCCCAGAACAATATGGCACGTTTCCCAGGGATTTCCAGATTGCAAAAATACAGCCTTCCAAAATAATACCGCAGAAATTGGCGAATTAAGACCGCGTGGCACGGAAATCGAGAAAAGCAAGCCAGACAGCCGCGGATGCATCTGCGGCCAAACGATTTTCGAGGTTTCGCACGGCTCGAGGAGACGGCACACGGCAGCCGAGGAGATGCATCTGCGGCTGCCTGGAAATGGCTATAGATCGCCATTTCCACCCGAGAGCTGAAAAGAGAAGAAAAAAGGAGAAGAAGAAAAAAAGAAAGGAAAAGAGAGAGAGAAAGATCGCGGGAGAGAGAGAGAGAAAGCTCGGTTTTGGTTAGATTTAAGCATTAGATCCATATTGTTGTGCTATTTTAGTTGAGTGATCTTGTGGTGTAGTTCATTTTATGATATAAGAGGCTCGAATCGACGTTTTGCCAGGTGAAAAGTTGTTTGTTTTGGGTTTTTTGTTTGTATTGTTAGTATAGCATTGTGTTTGGTTTATTTGATGTAATATGTTATTATGTGGGTGATGATCCGTGGGTTAGGCGTCGTTAGCGAGGGTTCCATCGGATCATAACTCCTCCTAACGCCCCGATGACACCCGTATGGTGATTTTTCGCTCGTCGTGGTAATGAGTAATGCGTAGTGTTGATTTGGGTGATATTTGGGTTATGTAATGCGATAGTGATGTTTAATATTGTTTAGATTTGGCTTATTATTGGTTATGTAGCTATTTGGGTGATTGTGAGCCTAGGGAGGAGATCCTAGCGGTCGAATCCCGATGATGGACGTTTTGGGTATATGTAATCATGATATAGGGTCCATGTATGTGTATGTTGTAATATCGGACCTTAAAACGACACAAAGTCGTGTTCGGGTTAAGGCCCCGTGATAATAATAAAATATGTGATTGTGGGTGTTTGGGGTTGTCTGGATGGCTCACATGCCCATGGATAGCCCCGACACGTTTTGGGATGTTTGTTTTAATTTACGACACGAAAAACGGTTTTCCAAAATAAGGCAAACGATGAAGATTGTCTAAAAGTGATCAATTTAGGATATTAGATTCACGAGGTTTAAAGGTTAAGTGTTTTGGCAAACTTTAATCCATGATTGATGAATAGGCTTTAGTTGGTTTTAAAACGTCACAAAAACGATTTTGCAAATAAATAAATGTTTTCATTAAACTTTGTGCATAGGGTTAAAGAGTTCTAGAAGTTGCCCTCGTTTTATGTATATTAACTGTTAGAAGGCAATGTATGGTCTCGATTCCTATTTGACAAAAGTTTAAAACTATTGTTTTCTAAAAAGACATCTAAATAAAAAAACCCTCAAACGCTTTCGAAATTAAAATTAATCTTTCTTATAAAGAGCGAAGCCTCGTCATTTGGGTCAAAAGATGTCAAAACGTTTTTCAGATAAAGCATATTTGCCATATAAAGTCCAAACAAAATTCACCACAAACACTCATTTAGGCACACACGCACACACGCGCACACACACATTTTAGGTTTTAAAGGGTTATAAAAACATCCAGATTGCGGTAACCGTGTCTCACGGAAGTCGGGGGGTGCCTAACACCTTCCCCTCGCTTAAGCAAGCCCCCGAACTCTATGAATCTCGGTTTGCGGATCAGTTAACTCGGAGTCACATATGAGCCAACGATTACGAAAACTAAATCCGGATGAGTTGGTACATCTATTTCAAATATACCAACTGGCGACTCTGGTCAATTGGCTCATTATATAATCGACATTTCAAACCCCGTCGACATTAAGCCGACCCTTTTTAAAAGCCACATCTCAACCCAAAGGCTAAAATTGGAAATGGACATTTTAATAATAAAAAACGAGACGACGAAAATCCCGGCGTCGACATTATCTTTAATCTACACCATTCATTTCATATCACCTAACTTTATATTATAAACAAATCAATTCAATTATTCAACAATAATTCACACTTTAATCTACACCATTCATTTCATATCACCTAATAATCACCTAACTTTATATTATAAACAAATCAATTCAATTATTCAACAATAATTCACACTTTAATCTACACCATTCATTTCATATTACCTAATAATCACCTAACTTTATATTATAAACAAATAACTTTATCAATTCAATTATTATGACTAATTGTTATAAATACAGTATAGTTAGCTCTTAGATATCAAGTCAATAAATTAATGAAATACAACTGTTTAAATAACATCATAATAGAGATAACAATAATGTAAAATAAAGCATACGTTACTGTGTAATGACAATTATTGATTCAATAATGTGAATTACTGTGCATATGTTACTGTGACAATTATTAGGTTCAATAATTTTAAAAACAGTGCAGCAACAATTATTGACTCAATGATATAAAATACAGTGTAATGACAATTATTAAATCAATAATGCAAAATACTGTGTAACAACAATTATTGAATTGATAATATAAAATATTATGCAGTGACAATTATCGATGAAATGATGCGTAACAGTTACGGTGTCAATTATCAGACCAATAATATGAGACATTATGCAATACCGTGTGCTACTGTAGAGTACCGTGTGCTACAGAAAATACCAAAAACTACCGTATGCTACTATTCTTTTATCACCGGTATTGTAACAGTTCCGTTGACTATTTTTATTTAAAAAGGTTATTTCTGTCGTTTTCTATATCCGACAAATATTCCGTTGTGGGGTCCACCAATAATTTGTTATTTCGGCGCCGTCGTACGATACGAATATTCCCCGACCAAACGAATATTCCCCGACAAAGCGAATATTGTCCGACAAAATAAAATTTGCAGATAACATCCTTAACTTTTAACTTTATCGATTTAACCACTTACTTTTTCAAAAAAAATATATATGAAGAAAAATTAAATTTTGTATTTCATAAAATTCGGGGTCTTACATGCACCACATGTATCCACACATATATAATTTATTTTATCTATACATATACATACATATATATCCATACGTGTGAATTTTGATAATTTTTTGTTTTTGCACAGTGTAATTACGCGGTACAATTTCTAAATATAGTATTCACGCATATGTGGATGCGAATATAGATACTTCTTGTATCTGCACCACTTCGCACCACACTTTTCACTAGTAGAAGGATCTCTTTTATAGACGTTGTCGGCAGAGCATGTCCCTTCAATACATCTCATCAGTGGACAGTTGAGATCAACTTATGTGTATTGTGTAAAGACATCCCATCAAGAAATATTGCATTGCTACATGCTTTGTGTATTCGGTTGATGCAAACTCATGAAGCTTTGAGTTGCAATTTTAACGCCCGACCACCTATAAACTTTTCTTTATTTTCTATTTCAACTAAAACTCATATTTACTTAACTTTCGCTTTTTTTTAAGGTAAAAAACTCAAAGACATGCCACCCTTTTTTTGTCTTCAAATTAAAATTCCAAAACGAAGTGTTATTCCTCTAATTAAACTCATAAACTGAAAGTCAAAGCATAAAAGGCTAAAATATAACTTGAATAGTAAAAATATTTTTAAGGAAGTGATATTTTTACAGGATTTTTTGATATTTCTGCATGTAGGGCCCGCTGCTTGACTAAACCAAAGTTGCTGAGAAAGTTAAAAAAATGGTGTTCCAAATTTACCCCCACTATTTACAGCTTGAAGTTGTCCATTCTTCCTTCCCATTCTCTCTCCATATATCAAATCTTAATCCTTCCATTCCTAATGACTCTCTAGTTAGAAAAATTCTATGCGGACATGGTAATCGGATAAATAGGTAAAATTATAAAACACTCATGTCTAATTATCATGTTCCTATAGAAGAGCTCATATAAATAGAGCTCATCTATTTATATATACATACATCACAAGATATGTGTATACCAACATATAATTATTTTTTAGTACCAATAGAAAAAAGAAAAAAAAAATAAGAGAACAAATCACCTTTAGAAGAAAAACAAAGGCAATCCCCAATCGGGACTAATCAAAATCACTTTGATTTTTCTTTAAAAATTACCAGAAATTTTGCAAAAAGAATTGAAAGGAAACTTCAAGTCACACTCAATTCAGGGGCTTATTCTCACCTTTCATCTTGAGTATATTCTCTTTATAGAACAACTAGATAATGTTATTGGTGGAGAGATCGAATTAGGAGAGAGAGGTGGTTTTCTAAAATAAATGTATCAAATTGCAAATATACCAAGCCATGAGACAGTTTAATGTTAGAGGTTGCAATTAATTAACACTTGAAATATTGCAATGGTGGGATCCTCTGCGTGTTTACAATTTAATACAAATTTTGTTAGACGATGCACATGTCTATATTTTAAATTCATAGTTTAAAATATTTACCAAAAGTACAAGTTGCTACTTACTAACATATAATATCTGACAGCATAGATTTCAATGAATGATAATCTAAAAGTTTTGTAAATTTTACCTTAATTGAATTTAGAATTAATATGTATTTATGTAATTTAAAATCACTCTTAAAATTTAAAAGGGTACCCACAAAATTTTGTTTACACAACAATATAGTAAGATTATTATTTTTTCTTTACGAGTATAAAAGGAATATTATTTTCATGATTTTCACATTCATGGGGTCCTATATGCTAGCTTTTGAAACTAGATTCCTCATCAATGTTTGAGTTAAATTAATAAATGAAAATTTATATATAACATTTACTCAATTTTTTACATTTGTACAACTTAAATTATTTAAAAATTGAAAACGTCTATGTGGGTGCAATTTTTTTTCCCGACAACTTAAAAAAAAACTATGACTATTACTTTTGATAATTATATTGAATTGTGTAATTGGTTAAAGATCACGAGACATTTCAAATAAAAAATAACATCGTTTATTTATTATTTAAGATCTTTATATTTTTTTTACTTGGTTGGAGTTCTCACAACAACCATTTTTTTTACAAGTCTCCGTCAAGCTATTCTTTAACTTCTACAAGCAGAGCATGCTGTTCAACGGAACGAGCACTAGGTAAAGAAAATAAAATCACATTCGCAAAGATAGCCAATTATGAAAGAATAACAAGCAAGCACAACAAGAAAACCAATAGTATCCGTATGATTTTGGTCGTCAGTTTTTAAAGTCAACCTTTGAATTAGCCACCTGTGCGCTGTCCAAAATACAGTACTACAATATTACTCCAATTAATTTTATTTTTTCCTGTTATGTTATCATAATTTATTTATTATTATCGTGAATAAATATAGTATAAAAGGGTAAATTACGGAAAACTAGAAGGTTTTCATTTCCAGGTTTCCGTCTCAGGTCCAGGCACGAACTCATAACAACAGCAATAACAAACGATACATATAGAGAGATAAAAAAAGACAAAAATTTATCTTAACAGAGAGATAAATTTACAGAGATTCGTCTTTGGCTATTCTTTCTCATCCCTGTTCATCGATCTGTGTTCTTAGTTGACTACTTCTCTCCTGCCGTTGTTCGATTCGAAAGCTCTGAAGATTATTTCATCGATCCATCGGCTCAGCTCTTCAATTTTATTCGTAAGTTTTGTAGTTATCCCTAGAGTTGAAGACCTAGGGCTTCAATCTCTCAACTTTATTGAATTTGTCTTTTGGTTATTCAATTGGGAAGTTTGGAGGTTGTGTTTCTGTAATTTGTGTCAAAACCCTACATTGCTTCGGTGTTGTATATGGGTATAATTTGTTTTGTGTTTGTGATTTTTTTTTTGATGAAGCTAGGGTTTTTGATTGCGTCGAGGATTGAAGGAATTGCAGTATGAGCATTCATAGTCCCGGGGAACGGGAGAGTTAGGGTTTGTTTGGATTGTTTGGACTTCCATGGGCGATGGCGGCGTTGCATGTGTTCCTTCGCAGCATATCATGGAGCAATTTTCAATTTCCGAGACTTTTTGTGTAGTTAGGAAAAATGGTAAATTTAATCCCAAGTTGCTCAAGTTTGCTGCCCGAAAGTTGAAGATGAAGTTGAAGAGAGGGGAATCCGGAAAGAGAGGAGAGTTCGAGAAGATTGAGTTTGGGTCTTTTGCTAAAAGTAAGAGTAGTAGTAATGATGTTGACAATGTACAAATTAAAGAAGAAGTTGAAGAGGGCGAATTGGGTTCATTGAAGTGGCCAGAAGGGGAGGTTGAGAATGGCGAGTTCATCCCTGAAAAGCCACGGAAATTCGAAATTAAAAGTGAAATTGAGAAGGGAGAGTCTGTACCGGAGAAATGGAGGAAAGGGGACGTGGAAAAGGGTGAGTTTGTTCCGGGGAGGTGGCGGAAAGGGGAAGTGGAGAAGGCAGAATTCAGTTTGGATAAGTATAGGAAGGGGGGGCCTTGGAGAGCACCAAAAGAAGAACTAGCAAAAGAAGAGTTCATTCCAGAAAGATGGCGCAAGAGTGAGGTGGTGAAGGATGACAGTGGTTACTTGAAAATGCACAGGTATGATTCTTCAAAGGACAATTTTGATCCGGAGCGGACATCACCTTTTGCCAAATATTCAGGTGAGAAAGAGTTCAGTAGAAGTGGAAGCCAGCTTATTAAAAGGTCTTCCAGGTGGGGAACTAATCAGGACAGGAACCCACAGATCAGTTCAAAAATTGTGGATGAAGAAGGCTCCTTGAAGAATGAATATAACAATGGCAAAAATCATGGACGAGAATACTCATCAGGAAATAGATTGAAGCGGCATGGTGCTGAGTCAGATAGAAGTGACAGCAGACACTATGGTGAGTTTGATGATCATATAATTTCTAAAAGCCGTAGAATTACCGATGATGGCAATCGGTCTGCATACTCAGAGCACTATCAACGTCCCTCCATGGAGAGGTCATATAGAAGTTCTTTTTCATCACGGAATATTTCCTCTGACAGGTATTCATCTAGGCAGCATCAGTCTTCTCTGTCATCTAGAGCAGGTTATGACAGGCATAATAGTAGTCCACATCATTATGAGCGGTCCCCACGTGAGCGGGCCCGCCACCATGATCATTGGGATCAGAGTCCAGTCTGCCATGATAGATCTCCCTATGATCGGAGCCGTTACCATGATAACAGAAATCGAAGTCCCAGTTATTCAGAGCGATCACAGCAAGATCAAGCTCGGGACCATGATCGAAGGGATTGGACTCCAAACTTCCATGAGCGATCCCCACTCAATCGGGGAAAGCCCAGTAATTATAGGGAAACAAATCGGAAAAAAGGAGCAAATGAGAAACGGCAAATTAAGTATGGTAGTAAAGTACAAGAAGATAATCTCAACCAGAGGAATCTTGATGGAAGAGATTCACAGGTCTCAGCTAAGGACTCTGAAGATAGAAACAATCTGGATAATGGTGATGGATCCAATGAGAAAATTGTCAAACATCAAGCTCACCAGGAAGAGCGATCCTGCAGTCCATGTTTGAATAGCAAGGAGTCTCCTCAGGTCAATGAAACGATGGAGGAACTGCTTTCTATGGAAGAAGACATGGATATCTGTGATACTCCGCCACATGTTCCTGTGGCGGCAGATTCAAGCTCAGGGAAATGGTTATACTTGGATCATTTTGGTGTGGAACGGGGCCCTTCTAGATTGTGTGACCTAAAGATACTTGTGGAAGAAGGCATTCTTGTTTCGGATCATGTGATTAAGCACTTAGACGGTGACAGGTGGGTCACTGTTGAAAATGCAGTCTCCCCACTCGTGACTTCTAATTATCCATGCATTATTTCAGACACAGTCACTCAGCTGGTGAGTCCCCCTGAGGCTCCTGGTAATTTATTGGCAGACACTGGAGATGTGATGCAATCTGGTAATCAGATAGGTGAGGAAGTGATGGCATCATTATCAGAGCCCACGGATGACACTTTAGATGTATCAGAGACACTAGCTAATCTCCACATTGATGAACGAGTTGAAGCACTGTTAGAGGGTTGTCCCATCATTCCTGGCAAGGAACTCGAGACAGTTGGCGGTAACTATTATTTAATGATAACTCACTAACGCCTCAGTTTTTCTTTTGTAATGTGACAGTTGTTCATCTTTTCATATGTAACTTATCCTCCTGTTCATGTTCTTGTAATTCTATTGTCTTGCAGAAGTGCTGCAAATGACATTTGAGCACGGGGAGTGGGAGAAATTGGGAAACTTTGAAGGTACTTCATGTTTCTAGACTCTAGAGTTGCCTATAATCAACTATTTGTTTTTTGGGTCATCCATGGTTACTAATTTAACTGTTTGCGGTGATACTTCTGTGCTGAATTTAATATAGGTGTTGGCAGTTTCTAATTGTTGGTGTTTCACATTTGTTTGTATTAAGCAATACAAATGGACGCATATATTATTATTCAGTATTTAGCATTAGGGCATTGTCTCAAGTCTCAACACATCAAGTCATGTACCATTTCCATAAAGTTTCAGGTCATGTACCTTTTCCATGGTATTGCATTCTGTTTCTGCATTTGTATATGTGCGCATGTGGGGGTGGGGTAAACATATTTGGGCCCACCGAATCAATATGTCATGATATTATAAAACAGCATTATCTATGTCTAGTGTCTACAAAGAGAATTCTGCTCTTCTTTGGATTTCTTTATCAATATGTAACTTTAAGGACTAGCTTTTATTACTAAAGAAGATTATGAGTGTATCGTATGCAGATATTAACATTTGAAAAAAAAATCAACAAAAAATTGTAGGACTCATTTCCAGACACAGGTAACATCATATTTGTATTACCAAGATTTCATCAGCTGCAACATCATTGACATGCAAGTGAGACAGAATATGATGTAACTTTTTTTTATTCGACTTTGTTCCAGTATCTTATGTCTTACTGCTTTTAAAATAGTATGAATTTTGTATATATTATTTTGTAATTATGTCACACATACATAAGCATATCTGTGGATATTATGATATATACGGCGCATGCACAGGTTTCGCTTGGCATCAACCTCACACAGAGGAACATTTTGATCGAAGGAGAGGAGAATGCTTATCCAGTCACCTTGACTTCTCTTTAAGGGAAACTGCAGAAGCAAGTTCAGGTGGTCCACCATCGGTTGACAATTATAATGTGTTTTCCTGTGGCGACTGGTTCACTAGCAGATGGTCATGCAACGGTGGGGATTGGAAGAGGAATGATGAAGCTTCACAGGATAGATCATTGAGAAAGAAATATCTCCTCAATGATGGCTACCCCTTGTGTCTGATGCCGAAGTCTGGGTATGAGGACCCTCGGTGGCATCGAAAAGATGAATTATACTATCCTTCTAGCAGAAGACTTGACCTCCCTGTTTGGGCGTTTACCTTACCAGATGAATTAAATGATTCTAATAGTGTTAGCATATTAAGTCAAAGTAAACCTATTTCTGCTAGGGGAATGAAGGGAACCATGCTTCCAGTGATCAGAATAAACACTTGTGTGGTTAAGGACCATGGTTCTTTTGTATCTGAACCCCGAATAAAAGCTAGAGGAAAAGATAGATACTCTTCAAGGTCTAGTCGGCACTATTCTTTAACAACTGATGCAAAGAGACCATCAGAAGAAGGTGTTTCCAGTACTAAAAACATGCATGAACAAGACTCACAGGTCTGTTGGAAGAGCATCACAACCATTGATATACCAAAAAACCGTCTTTGCACAGCAGATGACCTACAATTGCATTTGGGTAACTGGTACTATCTAAATGGTGCTGGGCATGAACAAGGGCCGTTATTATCTTCAGAACTTCAGGTTTTGGCGGATCAAGGATTCATCCAGAAGCATAGCAGTGTTTTCAGAAAAGTTGATAAAGTTTGGGTTCCGGTTATCTCAGTTGCCCAGGCTTCTCAAGCTGCTGGAAAGATCCAACGAGACAATAATTTTACATCTAGTGAGACTCCTGGAGCGTCTCTTTCAGAATTGAGGAGTGACACAGTTGGTGGAACCATCCATTCTAGTTCATTTGATGGTTTACATCCTCAGTTTATCGGTTATACTCGAGGCAGGCTCCACGAATTGGTTATGAAGTCGTACAAAAGTCGGGAATTTGCTGCAGCTATAAATGAGGTTCTAGATCCATGGATAAATGTGCGACAACCAAGGAAAGAGATAGAGAAACACATATATAATCCATCTAGCAATGATAGATTCCAAAGATCAGGTATAGGAAAGTCGTTACATTTTTTGTATGTTCTTGATTTTGCATGTACTGGAATACAAAGTCCTATGCTCATATATCATTGATGCTTTCATGTTCCTAGTTTTTTAAGCAGCCAACTGAAAACTTCAATTTTGAACTTTAGCATCCACCACCCATTAACTTGACGGATAGTTTTTGACATCATTGCACTCCAGGAGCACTGCACTGCACCCACCCTGTATTGAATGTCATTCTGAAGATATTGATGAACGTACAAATGATGATGCTTTATTGATGGATACAAATTAATTTCATGCAGGAAAAAGAGCCAGATTTCTGTTTGATGAAAGTGAAGAAGATTACGAAATGGAAGAAGACATACCAGTAGTTCAGAATGATGAGTACCTGTTTGACGATTTGTGTGGGGATGCTAAATTCTGCAAAGAAGACTATGTAGGTTCTGAAAGTGAGATCGGTGGCTGGGGTCTACTGGATGGCCTTGTGTTGGCACGCGTCTATCATTTTCTTAGAGCCGATATAAAATCTCTTGTTTATGCTGCTTTAACTTGTAAGCACTGGCGATCTGTCTCCAAGTTTTACAAGGATATCTGCAGACAGGCTGATTTGTCCTCTGTTGGTCCTAATTGTACTGATTCTATGATCTGTAGCATACTGGTAAGTTGCCTTACATATATTTTCTTGGGTGGGATTGTTTGTATTCCACGCTATCAGAAATTTGTTCAACTTTAATGTGTATGTTTTCTTGCAGGATGGTTATAACAAAGAAAAGATTACTTCCTTGGTTCTACGTGGTTGCACAAACATTACATCTCGGATGCTTGAAGAAGTTCTTCGGTTGCTTCCTTCTATATCATCTGTAGATATTACTGGTTGCAGCCAGTTTGAAGACTCAACTTCCAGTTATCCAAGTATCAACTGGGTTAATAGTCGTGCTTCATGTTTAAGAACCAAGAGTCTTAAACAAATCAATGAGAGAACTTCATCAGTTTTTAAGAGTTCTAATGGTATGGATAGTCAAACTGAGGATTCTCGGGGCCTGAGAGATTATTTGGAAAACTTGAGCAAGGGAGACGGTGCAAATCAGTTATTCCGCAGGAGCTTGTACAAACGTTCAAAATTATTTGATGCAAGGAGATCATCATCTATCCTATCTAGGGGTGCCCATCTAAGGCGTCTGGCAATTAAAAAATCAGAAAATGGGTACAAGAGGATGGAGGAATTTCTTTCCTTAAGTTTTAAGGGCATCATGAAGGAGAATACTTTCGATTTCTTTGTGCCTAAGGTACCATAATACCTTCTTTATTCTGTTATGTAAGCATGATGAATGTGTGCTTCTAACATTTTTCTGACTGTTCTTGTTCCCTGTTTAACACATCAGGTTGCAGAAATTGAATATAGAATGAAGAATGGTTATTATGCGGGTCAGGGTTTAAGCTCTGTCAAAGAAGATATACGTCGGATGTGCAGGGATGCAATAAAGTAAGCTGCGCTTTTTTGGTTTTGTTTAGAGTTTTCATGGCTGTTTTTGGTATTTGATAATCTTATGGTAGATGATCAATGCACTTTTAATATAAAAGTTAAGAGCCTTTATTGCGAATAGGTATAAGCACACTGAGGAATTAGTTTTATCCTGGGAACACCTGTTGAGGACCCTGCTAAGAAATTTAACTGGCAAACTTTGTTAATAAGCGCTTGCATTTTAGTGAGCAGTTACCATATAACATGTCACTTTTGCATGTTGTCTTCTATGGAAAATTTTGTTTTATCTCTCTTCCTTTTAGATTTTTCCCTTGGCGTATGTACATGTATTAATTTCTAAGCAATCTGACTTCAATCTTTTGTCTATTATGTCAAATGTCAATACAGATCAAAAAATGGGGGCGATACCAGAGACATGAATCGCATCATTACCCTATTTATTCGTATTGCCACAAGTTTGGAAGGCGATTCAAAATCTTCCCGTGAGAGAGATGAGATGATGAAGATTTGGAGGGATGAGTCACCTCCAGGGTTCTGTCCTGCTCCATCAAAGTACAAGAAGGTCAATAAAGTAGCTGAAAGGAAATATATGAATAGTAGTAATGACTCCTCCATCATCAATGGTGCATCTGATTATGGAGATTATGCGTCTGATGGAGAAATTAAACGACGTTTATCCAAGTTGAATAAAAAATCTATTGATTCAGGAAGTGAAACATCTGATGGGTCATCTGAAGAAACCGAATCAGATAGTGAGAGTACTGCCTCAGAAAGTGACTTGGATTTACAGTCAGAAGGTAGAACAAGGGAATTGAGAGGAGATGGTTACGTAACCGCAGATGATGGATTTGAGTCTTTTGCAGATGACCGTGAATGGGGTGCTCGCATGACCAAAGCTAGCCTTGTTCCCCCTGTTACTAGGAAATATGAAGTCATTGATCACTATGTCATTGTAGCAGATCAGGAAGAGGTGGAAAGAAAGATGCATGTATCCTTACCTGATGATTATGAAGAGAAGCTTGATGCTCAGAAAAATGGCACCGAGGAGTCAGATATGGAAATTCCTGAAGTCAAAGACTATAAACCTAGGAAGCAGCTTGGAGATGATGTGTTAGAACAAGAAGTTTACGGCATTGATCCATACACTCACAATCTACTACTTGATTCCATGCCAGAGGAATCAGATTGGCCTCTTTTGGATAAGCATATATTTATTGAAGATGTGCTCCTCTGTACTCTGAATAAGCAAGTCAGAAGTTTCACAGGCACTGAGCACACTCCTATGAAGTATCCTTTGGAGCCTGTTATCGAAGATATACTTAAATCTGCTGAGGAAGACCATGACACACGAACTGTGAGAGTATGTCATTTTATGCTGAATGCTATTAAAAGTCGTCCTGAGGACAATTATGTTTCTTATAGAAAGGTAACTTGCACTTATCTTCAACTGCTGTAGTTACTTATTATTGTTGTTACCAAATCTTTTCCTGTTTAATGATACTGATTTTTTATTTTGCAATGTTATTAATGATATGTTTGTCAGGGGCTTGGTGTTGTCTGCAACAAAGAAGGTGGCTTTGGCGAGGATGATTTTGTTGTTGAATTTTTGGGAGAGGTACGGTTGAAAGAAGTAATCCTGAGCTCATTTGTGTGGATTTAGAGTACTAAAATAAGCTTATTTTGTCAGATTTATGTTCCTATAGGTAGTAATACTTGGAACTTTATGTTAATCTTGCTCCCCTTCTTTTCTGTTGATGAAAGGTTTATCCTGCTTGGAAATGGTTTGAAAAGCAAGACGGGATTCGCTCTTTGCAGAAAAATAGTAAAGATCCAGCACCAGAGTTCTACAATATTTACCTTGAGAGGCCAAAGGTATCCTTAATTTACTTGAAAAGTTTTGCTTATTACTAATTTTTTAAATTCTTTTCACCTGATCATGTATTTTTATGTCACAGGGTGATGCTGATGGTTACGATTTAGTAGTAGTTGATGCAATGCACAAGGCAAACTATGCTAGTCGAATATGTCATTCTTGTAGACCTAATTGTGAAGCTAAGTAAGTTTATCCGTCCTGGATCTCAAACAATCTATACTCCTATTTTTTTTTTGGGTTGAAAACAATTATTGTAATTATTATCACCCACTTTAGCTCGGGATTATTATAATAAATGGCAGTTGCTAAATTTTGAGGGAGAAAAGTGGATTGTGTTGTATCATTAGACTTGACTTGCATTTTGCCATTTATACTCAATTGCCATGATCTTCTGGCTATTTTGTACACAGAATATAGATGGATTTAAATTATCTCAGTTTTTCTTGCATCCAGTGCGGTTGCAGTAGTTTTTAAATAGCCTGAGCTGTAGGGTCCTTTATACCATACAGTATCATTTATTAACTGCCACCAATCATTCTTTTATGTTGGTCAGGTTAATTATCATATCTGCATACTGTTAGTCTTTGGGTTGAACTTCTTTGAGTATGAATCACCTTTTATTAAGTTCTTGAATTGGCAGGAAAAAGAAGATTTTATAATTTGGAAGATAGCATGTTTCTTTATCAGTCATTTTCTAGGATGTTTTCTTTCAATTTACCCTTTGTGAACTAGTCATCTACCTATTTAAGACCTATAAACCCAATAAGTAGGAGAATATGGTCGATGAAGAAGGGTCATGAATCCATTCCTTACAGCGATAGATATCCCTAATTATGATGAACTATGAATTTTTTTAACATAAATTTATTTTGACTGATGGTGAGAGACATGCACAATGCACATGATCTTCAAACTTCAAAGTACTGAACAGTTTTAGGTGGTTTTTCCCTTCCCAATTTGGTTTGTTGCCATTTACACTCATATCTAAAACCTATTCTCCTGGTGCACTTGATATAATCTAACTGCAAAGCTATCAAGGTACACCAATCTTGCTAGTTCCCTTTCAAAGTAGAATAGATATGTTGGAAATTGTACCATTGAAGACAGTGGAGTCGTCATTTTTTAAGTGGGTTGGCCTTGTGCAAGGAAGATCAATTAATACAATTGCAAGAAGCTTTGTGATTTGACTTGAAGGTGACAAAACAATTAGAGAACTATAAAGAAGACCGATTGTGTGAAGACATTTTTGTCAAGGATAATAAACGATTATATGGTTTTCTCAATGGCACAAAAAAATCTTTTAGTGCTTGGGATATTTGAGTTGATTTAAATATTTTATTGATAATAAAATTGTTGAAGTATCCATGTGATGGGGTTTTCCTCCCTTTCTGATCACATGATGTAGATTTAGTACTTATCAAGTTTAGTTTCTGTAATTTGATTTCTTTTTTGCCTTACATGAATGATGACCCTTTATCTGATTGCAAGGATTATTTTGTCATAATAGTACCATATTAACCTGCATTACCACATTTGCAGAGTTACTGCTGTTGATGGTCAATATCAGATAGGAATCTACGCTGTACGCCCTATTGGATATGGCGAAGAAGTGACGTTCGATTATAACTCTGTTACAGAGGCGAGTCTTTAGTCTATATAATCTTTCTTTTTCTCTTGAGGTTATAGACTATTAGTTTAATATTCCATAACCTTTTATGTCGATATTCTTGATAATGCTACAGAGTAGGGAAGAATATGAAGCATCTGTTTGCCTATGTGGTAGCCAAGTTTGTCGTGGAAGCTATTTGAATCTGACAGGTGAAGGAGCTTTTCAAAAGGTACAGAGTGAACCTATTGATATTAAATTTAACATCCGAGTGGTGTTTGTTATGTTTTGATTTCCTTCTGTAAAACAATTGGGTAATTGGAAAGTGGTTAAGTATGGCAATGTTGGAAAGTTGGGATTTCCGCATGCATGGCATAAAGGCTTGCTTTATTACGCTTCTTTCTTGCCAATGCTTCTTTTATCTAGTGTTTCTTCCCAGTCTTAATTTACCTAATTGAAACCGCAAGTGGTAGTGAACATCATAAGTACTTTGATGAGGTCTACCTCATATTGCTTCAAAACTCTGATGCCAGTGCACACCAAAAGAGGGTAGTGGTGACGGGTTCCTCAGAAAAAAAGAAAAAAGTTTTGCCTAATTGAATTTGTCTGCCCTTTAAGTTTGCATCACTTCATCTTCTGTTTACTTGATTTTAACGTCCACCAGGTGCTAAAAGAGTGCCATGGAATTCTAGATCGGCATCAGTTGATGCTAGAGGCGTGTGAACTGAATTCAGTATCTGAAGACGATTACATTGACTTGGGCAAGGCAGGACTTGGAAGTTGTTTGCTTGGTGGGTTGCCTGACTGGCTGATTGCATATTCTGCTCGTCTGGTATGTATTTGTGCTCTGTCTACTTTGAGTTATAGGATTGAATCCCCCCTCCCTCCCTCTTTCCTTCTTGACACTTCAACATTTTGGATGAAGGTGAGATTTATCAATTCTGAGAGGGTTAAGCTTCCAAAGGAGATTTTAAGGCATAATTTGGAAGAGAAGAGGAAATATTTTGCAGAGATTTGCATGGATGTTGAGAAGAGTGATGCTGAAGTGCAGGTCAGCACCCCCTCCCCCCTCCCCTCCATGCATGTTGTGATTTATCATGTGCTTGTTCCTTTTATTTCTAAGGTCAAGGATGTTGGCTTGCTCATTTTCATAATTTTTATTTTTGATGAGACAGGCTGAGGGTGTCTACAACCAACGACTTCAGAATTTGGCTCTTACTCTGGACAAGGTAGGTGCATTCCCAAAAAAAGACTTGCTTATCTTTTTCCTTGAATCTTTGTCTTTTAACAAAAGCACATATCAAATAAAATATTCATATAATCATATCCTAAGTCAGGTTGTTTAAGCATAATACTTCTAACACAACTTATTGTCGTTTTTGGACTTAAAATAGCCTCCTAAGACTATGAATTGTCACCAAAAGGAAAAAAGGGAAAAGATAAAAGTAGAATCGTAACATGGACTAGAGAACTTTGATATTTTTTGAGTATGTGTATGAATCTAATTTAAAGTTATTTAAATTAGATTCTCTTAATTATTTTTGTTGGTTATCAAAAGTTTTATTAAGTACATCCAGGCTTCTGATTTTCACGACAACCTAAAGGCAAACAACAGAGTACATGGTTACTTTATTTTTGAACTATTTTTATAGGTGCGGTATGTGATGCGATGCGTTTTTGGTGACCCAAAGCATGCTCCGCCCCCGCTAGAGAGGCTTAGTCCTGAAGAAGTAGTGTCCTTTATCTGGAAAGGAGAAGGATCACTTGTTGATGAACTCCTCCGGTGCATGGCTCCTCATATGGAAGATGGCCTGCTGAATGACCTCAAGTCTGGTATTTGTGCTCACGACCCATCTGGTTCTGATGACATCCCGAGGGAACTTCGCAAATCTTTGATATGGTGAGGCAGAATGAACTTCTTCTTTTCATTTGTTAAGAACTATAGAACATGCAATTAAGTTGAGCTTGTTACTTTGTCAGGCTGAGGGATGAGGTCCGAAATCTACCATGTACGTATAAGTGTCGTCATGATGCTGCTGCTGACTTGATCCACATATATGCTTTTACAAAGTGCTTTTTTAGAATACGGGTGAGTCTTGTTATCGTGCCTAGTTTGGGAGCAAACAGTACTTTACTTTGAGGTTGTATACCCCTATTTACCTTTTGAAACATTGTTTTTTATTTTCCAGGAATACAAGGATGTAACTTCGCCACCAGTTTTCATCAGTCCTCTTGACTTGGGCCCCAAGTACAGTGATAAATTGGGGTCAGGTTTCCATGAGTATTGTAAGACATATGGTGAGAATTACTGCTTGGGGCAGCTAATATATTGGCATAACCAAACTAATGCTGAGCCAGATTGTAGTCTAGCCAATGCGAGTAGAGGTTGTTTATCTCTACCCGATATTGGTTCTTTTTATGCCAAGGTCCAGAAGCCGTCAAAGCAACGGATTTATGGCCCAAGAACTCTGAAATTTATGCTGTCAAGGATGGTGAGTTTTATTTATTTATCCATATCATTATCTATTTCATCGCTTACTGGATTAAAAGATATCTAAACGACCACCCCACTCCGAACCCTGCTCCTGTCAGATTTCTTTAGTACTCAATTTCAGGGTTGGATACAGTAAGAAAGGAAGGTGGGTAATTCCCACCTTGATTATAGGAGGAAAAAATAGTAATAATAACGTGTTAAATTTTTTAGAAAAAAGGACAAGTGAAAATAAGTATCACTTTACCACCGTGATTTGGTACTCAAGTTTAGGGTCGGATATAGTAAGAAAGGAAGGTGGGTAAAGTAATTCCCACCTTGATTATAGGAGGAAAAAAATATTAGTAATAATGTATTATTTTTTTTAGAAAAAAGGACAACTGAAAATAAATATCACTTTACCACCATGATTTTGAAGGGGAAAAAACTTGCTTTATTTTTTCGCCAATCTTAGACAATAATTCCTGTTTCCGCAACTGCTCAAGTTTCTTATGAGCAATCAAATTCTGCCTTTCTTTTGGCCACTTGACTAACTGGTCTTGAATTATTGGTGTTTTCTTCCACATTGTGTTTGAATCATCATAGTTGTTCCCTGATTTCAACTGAAAATAAGATAGGATAGAAT
Organism: Hedera helix; assembly: GCA_947179155.2. Lineage (NCBI taxonomy): Eukaryota > Viridiplantae > Streptophyta > Magnoliopsida > Apiales > Araliaceae > Hedera > Hedera helix. The sequence goes on along the minus strand of OX359265.1, from coordinate 43,578,679 downwards.
CAGATTCTGGACTAGAATTGTCCCTGTCGTCACACTAACCCCCTTGTGCTGCAATTCTTGTGTTAATACTTATTTTTGGTCTTTTGACCTGCCCTGTAACCTTAAAAATTATTTGGGTGGGTCCATTTTATCAACTATGGAGGAGTTTGTATATTACATGGAGATAGACTGGTGTTTAGGTGCTGTTAAATTCAAACAACAGGACATATTCTTTGGCTGCACCAATGTCCTTGACTATGATAAACCATATAATATTACAATATTGGGGATGGAGAAGCGTTTGAGTGGTTGCTTGTGAGGTTGAAAGTTACATGGCCTACATTGGGGTGTCAATTCACATGATTCAACCCAAAGAGTCCCATTGCGAGCCCAACCTGAATTAAGTGATTTTTGAGAGACCAAAATGTAAATATGATGATATTGCAAATACCAATTATGCTTAATTATACATTGAAGATTTTAAAAGATTGATAAACAGCAATTGATTGTCTTCCAGTATATTTTAGCAAAATCTATGCAAATAGGAGGTTGACTGAAATCCTGATATATTTTCTTCAATCCCATAATAAATATTGTTGAGGATTGCTGGAATCTCTGCTTAGTCTATAACTGTCCAGCAGGGGGGTCATAGTTAGTTCTTTCCATTTGGTACATTGCTACTATTAATTCCTGGAAAAACCTAGCCAGGTGGGTCAATTGGTCGGCTGTCCACTGGATACGCATACATGTTCTTTTCTACTGTGCGTTGGAAAATTCATTGTAGGATTATAGTAAAGATGTCCGGAATCAAGTGCCCAATTCATTTAGTGGCCTCAGTTACCAGTAGGGGAGGTAGTAAGTGCAATTTTGAAAATATGAAAACTTGAGAGCAGTCCATGAGCAATAATTAAACAATTTATTGTAATATATTTATATTTTTTTACAATGTTTGTTAGCTTATCAGTAGTGCATTACTAGAAACAGAAGTTGAATCTATGATTGCTGGTGTTGAAGTCGAAGTTGCTTCAGAATTAATTTTTGGTCGACCTGAATCCATGTTTTGTCTAATTATCCTTGTTAGGGATACCACCTTTTGCTGTACCTTAGATATTGTTGTGTTCTCAGGTGAAGCAGTCCCAGAGGCCATGGCCAAAGGACCGGATATGGTCATTTGAAAATTCTCCAAAATTTTTTGGCAGCCCAATGCTGGATGCTGTTTTACATAATGCTCCACTGGACAAAGAGTTGGTGCATTGGTTGAAGCACAGACCTCCAATTTTCCACGCCACATGGGATAGGTAGGTTCTGCATTACTCTTGAAGCAGCGGCGGATTGTAATACAAGAGGGATTCTTTTTCTTTTGCAAAGGTTTTGGAAAATGCAGCAGGGCCATTCTATTTAGGGGTTTGCCTATTGTTTTAAATTAATGGAATTCAAAGCAATGTTCCATTAGGCAGCTGCTGCTTTTCATTCTTTTGTACAGTTTTCCCTTTGATTTTAGGTTTGTAATCTGTAATTCATTATTGGGTAGTTGCAGTGTTTTTTATGATAATTTGATGAGAAATGAAAAGTTGAAGATAAATTTGTTCATTAGATGCCATATTTTTTAGGTTTCATCATTGTTCACCTCTCAGCAAGTTCAATTTTCAAAATTTCTGGTAGCTATGGACCTTTTCTTTTTATAACTGGCATTAGTGGGATTAAAGGCAAGTGCGATAAACTAATGCATAGATGTACTTTCTTATCTGTAATATTTTTTGATCGTCAATCTAATTCTGAGTAGAATTATCCATTAGGTACCAAGTTTGATTTTTGGCATGAGTTTGTATTTTACTTTTATTGTTAACTTTTTTTTCTACTTATATTTAGATTGTTTATTTATTTATTCGTTCTTATTGTGAAACTTGGTTACAGTCTCACAATAAGTTCAAACGAGTGTATAGGATGAATATTTTTTTATATTTATTTTATGCTCTTGGGCCAGAAAAATTATGTTATGCTTGGAGTATAGTTACATATTGTTTTACCCTTTCACATGAGGATGAGGTTTATACGTGACGAAACTCGTGTATAATTTATTTTTATATGAGATGATGGAATAAACAGTAATTATATTTTAAGAGCATAAAATAACTCTTTCTTGGGATAAATAAATAGTATATATATATTTTTTATATATTTGTAGGATTTGCTTGTGATACGATGGATATATATATATAAGGTGGGAGCATGCTATTATTTATTATTTTAAAAGCATGGAATAATTTTTTCTTCCTCTCCCTCACACTGTTTCGTTATTGACCAAAAGCGAAATTTGAAGGTGACGAGACAAGTAATTTTGCAATTATCAAGGTTGTAAATTTGTCAAAAGGTGGTACCCTGAATTCAAGTCCTTTGGCCCCCACGTCTTGTTGTTTTTATTCAAGAATGCACGCCTTTTTGGTTCCTACTGTATGCCCCACTATTCTATATTTCCGTTCTCATTCAGGTATATTACTAGTTAGGGGTCTGGTCTTAAGTGGTTGAGCTTTTCAACTGCAAGGGGACCCTTGATTTTTAATTCAGGACAGGCACAAAATAGAAAATCCAAGAATAAATTAGGATGTGAATTCGTTCTATTTATAATTTTATCAGAATATTTGACCCCCAATATTGATTTAGAATCATAAAAATATGGTAAAATAAATATATATTTATTTTCCATCTCTGTTTTTAACTTAACATGATATATACATATATATAGGCTGACTTGTGCATCTGAATTTCTTAAATACAAACATTAGTCCTAAAATTGTAAAGATGATATTATTGAAGTATCGCGTAATAATAAAGTTTGACATCAAAATATAAAGAGAAAAATTAAGAACATATATATTTTAATAAACTATAAACCTAATAAGTTAATCTTTTAGATTAAGATGTAATTTTAGATGAATATATATGCGTCGAATATTTCTAACAACTGATATTAGAGTAACGTGGATTTAGCAACTGGTATCAACAACTGAAAAATTGAGGATATAAACCTAATAAATTAATCTTTTGAGTTAAAATTTAATTTAAAATAAATATATATAGACTGAATATTTCCAACACTTATTATTATATTACATTTGGTTCATGTAAAAGCTTTAAATAATTGCTTTCTTTAAAGACGGTTTGAATGATTTATAGTTTTTCTTTCATCCGATTAAATATTTCTTTATTAAAAAGTTATTATTAAATTTGTTATTAGATCAATGCATAGCTGGAAAATAGAGCATGCATAATCTTTGATAGTCAAAAAGCCCTTTATGAATTAGCCACCGAAATTCAATTCAGCTTTAGACGAGGATGCCTATGCACCCTACAATCTACATACATGCATATATATATATACACACACACACGGTGTTTATTTATAACAATCGATTGTTGAAATACTATTTCGACAATCATTTTTGATGTGAATGACTACCACTTATCCTTGTTGGCAGGCTCTGTCGTTCATCTTTGTTGCGGTAAACAAAATCAAATTACACATGATTTTGACTTATTGCTCATCCTTCTTGCGACAGACCAAAATTACACGAATTGACTTTGCCGTTCATCTTTATTGCGACAGACTAATTTTAATTACTACTAACAACAGATTACCATGAATAATTTTTCATATATATATACACACACACACTAATGGGTGAATATATATAAATCTTACTTCACGCTCTTCATATTCTCCTTATTATCTAAACTTAAACACCCAACAGAAGTGGGAGAGAGAGACTACATAACCAAATTTCTTCTTCTCGAAAATATATATCCTCAGACTACATATATATATCATTGCTAGCAAAATGGCCAAAATGGTTGGTGTTTTTGTGTGTATTTTGATCATGACATTAGATGTAATTGCTGGAGTTCTCGGGATCAGAGCTGAAGCTGCTCAAAACCAGGTACTCCCTTCCTTTCAAATTATAAAATCAGGCCAATCAAAATAAAACTCAAAACGAAAGGAAAGGAGCACACAAGCCAGAGGCGTCTTGGCGCGCCCTACACGATTTTCAAAGATCATTATGAGATATTTTTAAAATGCCAAATTGTTATAATTTATTAAAAATTATGAAGCAAAAAAAAATTCATAATCAGTAGTAGTTTTTAGATTTTTTACAATATTTATCGTTGTATTAATTAAAGTTAAATTTATGTCAATTTTGATGTTAAAAATATCTTAAGTAGCTTTAAAAAATAAAAAATAATCTTATATTTAGGGAGTATCAAGTATTTTACTCTTTTAATGGCCAAACAATTTGACATGAACACATGTAATCTTCTCTATTAATTTAAATCTAACGAAAATTAATTATTTTTTTATATCTAATTTTCATATATATATATATATATATAACGATCAGGTTAAGCATTTAAGGCTATGGATATTTGAGTGTAAGGAACCAAGTCATGAAGCCTTCACGCTAGGGTTAGCTGCAGCAGTGCTTCTAGGTCTAGCCCATGTTCTTGCAAACTTGCTTGGTGGGTGCAATATTGTTTGTACTCAAGAAGATCTTGAAAAAGCTTCTCCTAACAGGCAATTGTCATTAGCATGCCTCCTTTTCACATGGTATGCGCATCTTTTTTCAATTTAGTTAATTAATTAATACCTTCCAGTTATTGCTATATCTTTAATTTCAAATTATTCCCAACTTTCTTTTATATTCACTTTCTTAATTAATCTTGTTAATTCTTATTGTAAATTATATTCCCAGTAAAATGAAAGAATAAGTCTACTTACACACAACCAAACACAAACTCCATCTCATCATTAAAAAATAGGGTCTGACGCGAAAATCCGTGTCAGACTCTACCTTTTAATAGTTGAGATATAATTTGTGTTTGGTGTTTATGTGCATAGAGTTGTCCGAAATGAAATTTTAATTACTTACGAAAAGAAGCAAATTCTAAGGACAAATTATCTTTCGGTGGCAATAGTAAGGGCCTCACTTATTTGTTTGGGATATATATATATATATATATATATATATATATATATATATATATATATATATATATATATATATATATATATATATATTGGGTTTGTTCCATTTCTACAATTGTAAAAATAGTCCTAACTTTATAACAGATGATTATCGTTTTGTTCAAATTGTGATCAAATGGCTAGTGTGATCACCGTTCTCAGTTTAGTTCACGTTCTCCTAAATATATTACAAGAGTTAAAAGTAGGGAAATGATAGTTTGAGTGCAAAAAATACTAATTTCATGGACATGCATAGAATACAATATTATACCATGTGTATATTTTATACATTCGACGTCGGTAATGGCATTTCCTATCCGGGGAAATATCATCTCCTTAGATTATGAAGATTAAATCTGTCAGCAACATGCAATACATAGTTGTTCTCCATTGCAATATTATATACTAACTAGGCTATAAATAGTATTTCCAATGCCGAAATTTAAATCATCTCCCTAAAATTATGGATTTTACTTTTGACGATACATAAATATAATACAGTATATTCATGAACAGGATCATAGTAGCCGTTGGATTGGGCATGCTGGTGATTGGGACAACATCAAACAGAAAGTCAAGAACTTCATGTGGTTTCACACACCACCATTTTCTATCACTTGGAGGGATTCTTTGCATGGTCCATGGTCTCTTTTCCGTCGCCTATTATGTTACTGCCAGCGCCGCACTCGCCGAATAGAATATTGGAATTAATTAATGGAGGATTATTATTAATTTTTAATTTTACTTTAACTATTTAATTTCTCTCTCTCTATATATAATCCCGGTGCGGTGATATGTTAGTTTATTCAACAATCTCTTGTTCCAAGCCAAAATGACTTTAGATTGCAATTAATTGTAATGACAAAACCACCCTCGCAGTTAATTTAGTAAGGAGAATCAGCTATATTAAATCATTTGCAAATCTTCCTCTGCCTAATTATTGCTAAGGCTACTGCTAATCATGCATTTGGTTACAATTAATTTCAAATATTCTTTACATTTTTTTCATTGTATACTAATATTCAATAATGTAATAATTAGTGCAGTTCAACCGATGAAAAATGAGATGCATTTATTGTTAAAGCAACAGCCAAAATAAGGAAAAACAGAACAATGAATATTGAAAGGAAGGAGAAGAACTGAACTTTTTATTTATCTGTGATGCATTTGATATGAGAGCAACATGGCCTTTATATAGGCATTAGAATCAAAGATAAGCCTAACAATATGATAAGGCTGATTCAAAAATTAAAAACTAAACCGATTTAATTCTATCATTCAAGATAGTAGGATTTTATTCAAAACTAACAGCTGAAAACAAGGAACAGAAAATCTGGTGGAGTTTGAATTAACATCCAACATATCCTCCCTTAATTCGAACAACCATAACATCCAAGTAAGCTCCTGAATTTGTTGAACTTTTCTATGGTCAAGGCTTTTGTGAACACATCAGCAATTTGGTCATCTGTGCTGCAAAATTCTAGTTTTACTTCACCTTTTGCTACGAGCTCTCGGATGTAGTGATGACGAAGCTCAATATGCTTAGTTTTTCCATGAAAAACTGGATTTCGAGTCATCGCGATGCTGGACTTGTTATCACAGAATATAGTTGTTGGCCTCTCTTGCTTCTCCTTTAAATCAAATAATATCCTTCTCATCCATACAACATGACATGCAGCTTTTGTACCAGCTACATATTCAGCTTCTGAACTTGATAAAGCAACTGAGTGTTACTTATTTGTTGCCCAAGATATCATTCTAGAACCAAGACTAAGAGCAATTCCGGAAGTACTTTTACAATCATCCGCATAACCTGCCCAATCACTATCAGTATAGGCGATTAACTTAAAATTATCAACATGATGATACCTGATCCCATAGTTAATCGTGCCACGAACATATCTCAAAACTCTTTTTGCTGCACCATAATGAACTTTGCTTGGATTCTGCATAAAGCGCGACAACAAACTAACAGCGAACATGATATCCGGCCTTGAGTGAGTCAGATAAATCAGTCCTCCGACTAAACTTCGATACTCTTTCAAATCACATCTTTTAGCTCCATCATCTAACACCAGTTTTTCATTGGGGTTTTTGCTGGATTATAACTTGACATTTTAAACTTCTTCAATAAATCAGTAGCATATTTTTCTTGACATAAGAAAATTTCGTGAGAATTCTGAACAATCTTCATACCCAAGAAGTAATGCAGTAGGCCCAAATCTGTCATCTCAAACTTAGACATCATGCTTTTCTTAAATTCTTCAATCAATCTTTGTAAGTTACCAGTATATATCATATCATCAACATAGAGACAAACAATCAAGAAATCAGTACCTTGAGTTTTCACATACAAGGTTGGCTCACTCTCACTTTTCTTGAAGTTATGCTGGATAAAATACTTGTCAATCTTCCCGTACCAAGCTCTAGGTGCTTGTTTGAGTCCATAAAGAGCTTTCTGCAATTTGTAGACTTTGTTTTCCATCCCTTTGACTTCAAAGCCTTTTGGTTGCTCAACATATACTTCTTCTTCTAACTCTCCATTAAGAAATGCTGACTTTACATCAAATTGATAAACTTGCCATTTCTTCTGCGCTGCTAATGCGAGGACAGTCCTGATGGTGTCAATCCTTGCTACAGGAGAAAATGTTTCAGAATAATCGATTTCAGGTATTTGAGAATATCCCTTTGCTACTAACCGTGCTTTGTGCCTTTGAAGTGTACCATCATAATTAAACTTACATTTGCAAATCCACTTAAGTCCAATAGCTTCCTTTCCTTTAGGCAGATTGACTAGATTCCATGTATTATTTCTTTCAATGGCATCAATTTCCTCTTTCATTGCATCCCTCCATTCAGCACCTTCCTTTGCTTCTTCAAATGAAACTGGTTCAAATGTTGCAAAAGCAAAATCACAAGATTGATATATGTGCGCTAGACTCCGTAACTTCTTTGGTGGCGATTCTGACTCCTCTAATTCTTCTTCGAGAGTTATTGGTTCTTCAAAGGACTCTTCTTCCCCTATCAACTTTGACACCTCAGAAAATTCTTCAGTAGCTCTTTCCCAATTCCAATAATTATTTTCACTAAAAACAATATCACGACTAACAAGTAATTGATCGTTAGAAGGATCATAAAGTCTATAGCCCTTTGTCTCCTCACTATAACCAATAAAGATACATTTTTTACTTTTATCATCTAACTACCCTCTTTTTTGATATGGAATGTGAGCATAAGCTATAGAACCAAATACCTTTAGGTGATTCACATTTGGCCTTCTCCCATGCCAAGCTTCATAAGGAGTTTTGCCTTGAACAACCTTTGTAGGAAACCGATTTATTAAATACACTGCAGTTGACACTGCTTCAGCCCAAAACTTTTTGGGTAGTCTTCTTTCTTTCAACATACATCTCGCAGCTTCAATTATGCTTCTATTTTTCCGTTCGACAACCCCATTCTGTTCCGGTGTATAGCTTACTGTAAGTTCTCTTCGAATTCCTGCACTTTTACAAAAACAGAAGAACTCATTAGATGTGAATTCACCACCACGATCTGTTCGCAGTGTTTTCAAAGAATGTCCACATTGTTTCTCAGCATATGCTTTGAATTCCAGAAATCTTGAAAATGCTTCAGATTTCTGTTTGAGAAAATAAACCCATGTTAGTCGAGAAAAGTCATCTACAAATATCAAACAGTACTTGTTCCCAGCTAACGAGGTTGTACGCATAGGGCCACATAAATCAGCATGCACTAGCATCAACGACGCTTTTGCCCTCCAAGACTTCCCCATTGGAAAAGGAACACGATGTTGTTTACCATAAACACATGCTTCACATACTTCCTTATCTTTAGCTACTGCAGGAAGCTCATTCACCATTGCCTTTCTATGCATTAAACTTAAACCATCAAAATTCAAATGCCCATATCTTTTGTGCCATAGCCATGAGTCATCAATAACACTAAATGCATTACAATTAAGCTCAGAAAATTGAAGGGGAAACATCTTATTTTCAGTCATTTTCACAGACAATAATAATTGATTATCCTCCTTATTGTGAATCATGCAACAATCATTATCAAAAACAGCGTAATATCCCTTCTTAAGTAGTTGACCCACACTAATAAGATTTTGACCCAACCGTGGAACATACATTACATCTGAGATAAGTTTCTTACCAAACTTGGTATCAATGGAGACAACTCCCTTTCCATAAACCTGAACATGCTCATTATTTCCCAAGCTGACCTGAGACTTTATGGATTCATCAATTTCAACAAAGATAGACTTATCACCGGACATATGATTACTACAGCCACTATCAAGATACCAAACGTGCTTTACAGTTTCAGTTAAACAACAAAGAAACAAGGACTCCTCATTATTATCACATTTTTCTTCATGAAACTTTGCTTCATTTTTCTTATTATACCAACAATTATCTTGAGTATGTCCATATTTTCTACAAATAGAGCAAATAGGAATATTTGGATCCTTGCTTTTATACCAACAATCTTTCTCAATATGACCCTTCTTATTGCAATTATAACATGTGGGAAGTTCATAATTACCTTAGTTGTGTTTCTCACCATAGCGACTGTTGAACTGCTTATGAGTGCTAGCCTTGTTAAAGTGCTTACTACTATTCCTGCTCCAGTTTTTGTCACCATTACCACCATTACCTCTGCTGTAATTTTTCTGAGTTTGGTTCCAACTCTTTCCTCTGCTTCGAGCACCTTCACGTTTATCTTTTGAGTGATTCTTGCATCCATGGGAATGTGAGCTCGCACCTGCCTTCAAGTCAATCTTTGACTGGAAAACTTGTTCAACTTGATTTTCAACAACCCTGCTCAATCTTTCCTCATGTGTTTTCAATGAACCCATTAACTGAGTAAATGATAAAGTAGACAAATCTTTCGATTCCTCAATTGCAGCCACAACAAAATTGTACTTTGGAGTTAAACTCCTCAAAACTTTTTCAACAATTTTTTGATCAGACATATATTCACCAAGAGACTTTGCTTGATTAACAATATAAGTAACTCTTATGAAAAAATCATGTATTGTCTCGGAACTTTTCATCAACATGTTTCAAAGTCTCGACGAAGAGTTTGCAATTTAAGAGTAATTACCTGATTTGAACCTTCATATTCATTTCGCAACAACTCCCATGCTCCCTTTGATGTTTCTGCACCCATAATGCTAGGAAAGATTGTATCATCTAACCCTTGTTGTATATAAGACAATGCTTTTGCATCTTTCTTGTTATTTTCTTTTATCTCTTTCATTTGGGCAACAGTGATTCCATCTCCTTCATATATTGTATAACCATTCTCAACAAGTTCCCATAAGTCAAGAGAAATAAACATGGTTTTCATCTTAATACTCCAAAACTGATACTTTTCACCTTTAAAGATAGGAACATGTGGTTGAGAGTTGTTACCTGTTATAGCCATACTTACTTTGACCTTGCTTCTGATGGAGTTGTAATTCTCTGCCCAGTTATGTTATGAATGTAAGACCCCGAATTTTATGAAATACAAAATTTAATTTTTCTTCATATATATATTTTTTTGAAACAGTAAGTGGTTAAATCGATAAAGTTAAAAGTTAAGGATGTTATGTGCAAATTTTATTTTGTCGGACAATATTCGTTTGGTCGGGGAATATTCGTTTGGTCCGACGGCGCCGAAATAACAAATTATTGGTGGACCCCACAACGGAATATTTGTCGGATATAGAAAACGACAGAAATAACCTTTTTAAATAAAAATAGTCAACGGAACAGTTAAAATACCGGTGATAAAAGAATAGTAGCATACGGTAGTTATTGGTATTTTCTGTAGCACACGGTACTCTACAGTAACACACGGTATTGCATAGTGTCTCATATTATTGGTCTGATAATTGACACCGTAACTGTTACGCATCATTTCATCGATAATTGTCACTGCATAATATTTTATATTATCAATTCAATAATTGTTGTTACACAGTATTTTGCATTATTGATTTAATAATTGTCATTACACTGTATTTTATATCATTGAGTCAATAATTGTTGTTGCACTGTTTTTAAAATTATTGAACCTAATAATTGTCACAGTAACATATGCACAGTAATTCACATTATTGAATCAATAATTGTCATTACACAGTAACGTATGCTTTATTTTACATTATTGTTATCTCTATTATGATGTTATTTAAACAGTTGTATTTCATTAATTTATTGACTTGATATCTAAGAGCTAACTATACTGTATTTATAACAATTAGTCATAATAATTGAATTGATAAAGTTATTTGTTTATAATATAAAGTTAGGTGATTATTAGGTGATATGAAATGAATGGTGTAGATTAAAGTGTGAATTATTGTTGAATAATTGAATTGATTTGTTTATAATATAAAGTTAGGTGATTATTAGGTGATATGAAATGAATGGTGTAGATTAAAGTGTGAATTATTGTTGAATAATTAAATTGATTTGTTTATAATATAAAGTTAGGTGATTATTAGGTGATATGAAATGAATGGTGTAGATTAAAGATAATATAATATTTGAAATGGATGGTGTAGATTAAAAGATGATCTTTAAATGAATGGTTTAGATTAAATGAATGATAAGATTTTTGGCTATAAATAGAAGCCTTAACTTAAGGATTTTTCATAAACTTCCTTACTTGTTCTTTCTTTCTCTCTCTAAATACTTCTTGTGAAAGTTCTCTCTAAGTGTGCTTAAGTCATCTTGAGTATTTGTGAAGATCTATAAGTATACGTGTACTGTTCAAGTTAATCAACCTCATTTAAATCAATATCCAGTCACGTGTTGAGGTAAGGGATACCATCTTTTTCATCTTCCATTATTCAAACATACTATGGTAAGGGATTATCATTATTTGATTCTCGATAATAATATTGTTTCTTCCTTACTCATAAGACGTGCCTTTTATTTCCATGTATTAAATTGTGGGAATAGCCTTACGGAGCGGATTGCCGCCTGTTGGTGAATAACCTTTCGTATTCATTCATTATTAATCTCTGAGAATAACCTTACGGAGCGGATTGCCGCCTGTTTGGTGAATAACTCTTTATACTCAAATTCTATTAAATTGTGGGAATAACCTTACGGAGCGGATTGCCGCCTGTTGGTGAATAACCTTTCGTATTCATTCATTATTAATCTCTGAGAATAACCTTACGGAGCGGATTGCCGCCTGTTTGGTGAATAACTCTTTGTACTCAAATTCTATTAAATTGTGGGAATAACCTTACGGAGCGGATTGCCGCCTGTTGGTGAATAACCCTTTGTATTAATTTCCTTCACCTTTTGTTAATCAAACCTGCTACGGTAAGGGATATTATTTTCTTTCATACTCCTAAATCGAAATTTATTATGGAACTATTGCTTCTATAATTCCTGAAAATATTATATGTTCCATAATAGTTGAACTTCATTATTTCAACTGAACCTTCCTATTTACGTGAACCTTTCTATTGAATTGTAACCGTTATTCTGAACTGTGGATCTTGAATTTCACTCCACATCATGTTGACAATTTGGACAATATTTGAATCTGTACAAAGTAAACTTCCGATACTTATTGTTATCCTATTTCTTCTGTTCATCATTTACATCATTCTAATCATCCAAAAAATCAAGCTGTTGTGAGTATCTGTGGCCGGGGGGCACAGATGTGATATATTTGTTGAACAGATGATAGGTTAAAGGCGATATAATAGGTTAAAGGCGATACATCTGTTCGGTGTCTTTTATGACACGTGGTGAATGTTCTCTTTGGCCCGTAGTGCAAAGATGAACTGTTGTTTGGTATGATTATGACCAAAGGCTGAATCTGGTATAATCATGACCGTTGGTGTTATATTGAATGTCTTTGGCCCGTAGTGCAAAGATGAACTGTTGATCTGCATGATTATGATCAGGAACTGTGAATTTGTATTATCTTGGCTAATGATATTTCAGATGATAAAAGTTGATGATGTTTTTCCTAAAAAGAGAACCGAGTGGACATTATAGTCTGCATTATTCTTCTAATAGATTACTCATTCCGCTGCTATTATTGATCTGAACGTTGTTTAAGAATTTAACTGCAGTTTTTGATATAAACCTTGTAGTCTATTGTATTCTATCAAGAACTCAACTGTTGAAGACTAATGATAATTTATTCGTCATTATCTTAGTCATGATATTCTTTACTGGGCTATTTGAGCTCACCCTTTCTTTTGTTCCATTGTTTTTCAACAGGAGATGAAAACATAACAGGGTCTAGCCGGGGAATGGAGTGAGGGTCCGAGGAATAGTTATCATAGTCTTCACGTTTTGTAAAATAGTGTGGCAATAATAGTGAAGACTTAGTTGTGTATTATTATACACTGTATTGTTGTACGTTGTGCTTTGTTGTAATAATTTTGTTGTAGTCTTTTGACGACTCAAGTATGGGCTGTGTGGGCCCAGATTTGGGGGCGTCACAGTTGGCATCAGAGCTTAGGGATATGGTCTTTAATGGAGATCTGGGGTAGAACTAGGAGGGGAGAGACGAATAGAATCAGTCACTAGTGTGTCCTACCTAAAATAGATTTTATTATCTAATGAGTCGATTTGAATGTAGGAACATGAAGTGATGAGTCAGTTTATTTGAACTAACATTTATTTTGTGACCACAGTTAAGTATGGCATCTGGAAATCAGGAGGTTAACTATGAAATTACCGAAACAAATGTAGCTGCAAAACAAGAGGCGACGAATAATCTTTTTACAAACTCAGAGTTGAATCATTTGCCTAAGGCAAAAATTATGCGTGTTCTATCCAGTAAGGATGAAGGTGAAAGCTCTGCTACAGTCGTTCCAGATCTATTCTTAGAAGCAATTAAAGGAAGTAACGAACTTGCGGAAATTATTGCCTTTAATTTACTCACTGATTGGGAGAGTGATATCACCTGGTTATGCTCTATAACAAAGGATCAGAATATATGGACTTTTCATATTAGTCTTTGGGATTTATGGTGTTCCAGCTATGATTTTCAAGATTATTTAAAAATGATGTTTCTATACTTTTGGGCGTTACAATTTAGAGGAATTCAGGTTAAGTTAGTCACTATCGTGGAAACTGCAGTCTATCGAAAATACTATTTTAATGGAAATCATTGGTACCTTACTACTGATGAAGTTGATGAACCCGAGAAACAGTTTGCTAGAAAATTATTCAGTGGTATTCCCATGGTTGAAATACGTGAAGATCCGAATGAAGTATTCGGGATTCGATTTGACGATAACAGTCAAGAAACCGAATGAGGTGATAACCGGTAAGCTATTCATAAATTCTCGTGAAGTCTATGCCATATTAGATACTGACTCTATCCACTCTTTTATCTCACCTATATGTACTCAACGTTTAAATTTGACTATTGAAAACTTAAATCTTGTTTTATCAGTTGAAACCTCATTGGGAGAAATACCTATTACATTTACTATCTATAAATCTTGCCTAGTTCAAATCAACAACCTCACATTACCTGTTGACCTTATTTCTTTGGAGATGCGTGAATTTGATGTGATTTTAGGAATTGATTGGTTGACTACCCATCATGCTAAAATTGATTGTTTTCATAAGATTATTAGTTTTCATATTCCTAATCAACCTGTCATGCAAATTCAAGCAACTAAACCATTGAAATCTATAACTGTTATTTCTAGCCATAAAGCCATTCGTTTATTGAAAAACGGATGTCAAGCCTTTTTAGCTCATGTCACTGATTTGAACAAAAACACGTCAAACTTGAATGATATTCCCATTGTTAATGAGTTTCCTGACGTTTTTTCTGAGGAACTTTCTGGCTTACCCCAAACCGTGAAATTGAATTCTGTATCGATCTTGAACCCGGCACTAAGCCAATTTTTAAAGTCCCATACCAAATGGCTCCCATAGAACACCAAGAGTTGAAAGTTTAATTACTAGATATCGGTATCATTCATTCTAGTACAAAACTTATATCGAGCGAGGAATGCGAGAAGAGTTTTCAAGAACTCAAGAGGAGACTTGTTTCAGCTCCTGTTCTGACCATACCATCAGGATCAGGAGAATTTGTTATCTACAGCGATGCTTCTGGCAAAGGTCTAGGCTGTGTCCTTATGCAACATGGAAAGGTTATAGCCTACGCCTCTCGACAACTCAAAGATTATGAGAAAAATTATCCTACTCATGATCTAGAGTTGGCAGCAGTCGTTTTCGCGTTGAAGATCTGGAGACACTACTTGTACGGAGAAAAAGTGGATACCTATACGGATCATAAAAGTCTCAAGTATTTCTTCACCCAGAAGGAACTCAACATGCGACAACGACGTTGGCTTGAACTGTTAAAGGATTATGACCACACAATCCAGTATCACCCGGGAAAGGCGAACGTTGTAGCTGACGCTTTGAGCAGAAAATCTTATGCAAGTACAAGTGCACTGCTGACAACACAAAAGTATATTTTGTACGACTTGCAAAAGATGGAGATAGAGCTAAAGACACCAGGGACCCACTCGAAGATTGCTCACGTGCGAGTAGAACCAACTTTAATCGATAAAATTAAAGCTGCTCAAGCTACCGATCCGGAACTGATAAAGAAAGTACAAGAAGGTGCCATTCCCGAAGCAAGAATCGACGAGAAAGGAATACTTCGAGTCAACTCTCGACTCTGTGTTCCTAACGATCCTGAATTAAAGCATAAAATCATGATGGAGGCAAACAACACGCCGTTTGCAATCCACCCAGGAGGTACCAAGATGTATAGAGATCTTCGACATACATTTTGGTGGAACAATATGAAAAGAGAGATTGCGGAGTTTATCTCAAGGTGCCTAACTTGTCAACGTGTCAAGGCAGAACATCAAGTTCCTAAAGGTCCATTACAATCACTTGAAGTTCCCGAATGGAAGTGGGAACACATCAATATGGACTTCGTGACGGGTCTTCCAAAAGTTTCTCAAGGCTTAGATGCAATTTGGGTGATCGTAGATAGATTGACCAAATCTGCTCATTTCTTGCCTATACGAGAAAACTTTTCACTTGAACGTCTTGCCGGTATGTACATAAATGAGATCGTGAGATTGCATGGCATGCCAGTTTCCATAGTTTCTGATCGAGATCCTAGATTCACTTCACGCTTTTGGATCAGTCTACAAAAAGCTATGGGCACTGAACTACGTTTTAGTTCTGCATACCATCCTCAAACGGACGGACAATCGGAAAGGACGATCCAGACCCTCGAAGATCTTTTGAGACTTTGTGTATTAGACTTCAAAGGAAGTTGGGATAAGTACTTGCCGTTGGTGGAATTTTCTTACAACAACAGTTAACAAGCAAGCATAGGCATGGCTCCATTCGAGGCATTGTATGGAAGGAAGTGTCACTCTCCAATATGTTGGAATGAGGTAGGAGAAGCAAAATTGTTGGGACCCGAGTTGGTACGCTTGACGACCGAAAAGATCCAAATGATCCGACAACGAATACAGACCGCACAAGAACGACAAAAGAGTTATGCTGATCTTCATCGGAGAGACGAAAGTTTCAACGTCGGAGATCATGTATTCTTACGTGTTTCTCCATGGAAAGGGGTTACGAGATTCGGAAAGAGAGGAAAGCTCAACCCTCGATTTATTGGCCCATTTGAAATCCTCGATCGAATAGGAACCGTAGCCTACAGACTAGCCCTACCACCAAGTATGTCTCGCATCCATAACGTTTTTCACATATCTATGTTACGTAAATATGTGAAGGACCCAAACCACGTCATTGAGTTAGAACCAGACGTTATAGCAGAGGATTTAACATACGAGGAGGTACCTGTTAAGATCCTGGATAAGAAGGAGCAGATCCTACGCTCAAAGGTTATACCTCAAGTTAAGGTTTTATGGAGGAACCAAGATACTGAGGAAATGACCTGGGAGCTAGAATCTGAGATGAAATCTAAGTATCCTTACCTCTTCGATATGTCAGGTACGTCAATTTCGGGGACGAAATTTCATAAGGAGGGGAGGTTGTAAGACCCCGAATTTTATGAAATACAAAATTTAATTTTTCTTCATATATATATTTTTTTGAAACAGTAAGTGGTTAAATCGATAAAGTTAAAAGTTAAGGATGTTATGTGCAAATTTTATTTTGTCGGACAATATTCGTTTGGTCGGGGAATATTCGTTTGGTCCGACGGCGCCGAAATAACAAATTATTGGTGGACCCCACAACGGAATATTTGTCGGATATAGAAAACGACAGAAATAACCTTTTTAAATAAAAATAGTCAACGGAACAGTTAAAATACCGGTGATAAAAGAATAGTAGCATACGGTAGTTATTGGTATTTTCTGTAGCACACGGTACTCTACAGTAACACACGGTATTGCATAGTGTCTCATATTATTGGTCTGATAATTGACACCGTAACTGTTACGCATCATTTCATCGATAATTGTCACTGCATAATATTTTATATTATCAATTCAATAATTGTTGTTACACAGTATTTTGCATTATTGATTTAATAATTGTCATTACACTGTATTTTATATCATTGAGTCAATAATTGTTGTTGCACTGTTTTTAAAATTATTGAACCTAATAATTGTCACAGTAACATATGCACAGTAATTCACATTATTGAATCAATAATTGTCATTACACAGTAACGTATGCTTTATTTTACATTATTGTTATCTCTATTATGATGTTATTTAAACAGTTGTATTTCATTAATTTATTGACTTGATATCTAAGAGCTAACTATACTGTATTTATAACAATTAGTCATAATAATTGAATTGATAAAGTTATTTGTTTATAATATAAAGTTAGGTGATTATTAGGTGATATGAAATGAATGGTGTAGATTAAAGTGTGAATTATTGTTGAATAATTGAATTGATTTGTTTATAATATAAAGTTAGGTGATTATTAGGTGATATGAAATGAATGGTGTAGATTAAAGTGTGAATTATTGTTGAATAATTAAATTGATTTGTTTATAATATAAAGTTAGGTGATTATTAGGTGATATGAAATGAATGGTGTAGATTAAAGATAATATAATATTTGAAATGGATGGTGTAGATTAAAAGATGATCTTTAAATGAATGGTTTAGATTAAATGAATGATAAGATTTTTGGCTATAAATAGAAGCCTTAACTTAAGGATTTTTCATAAACTTCCTTACTTGTTCTTTCTTTCTCTCTCTAAATACTTCTTGTGAAAGTTCTCTCTAAGTGTGCTTAAGTCATCTTGAGTATTTGTGAAGATCTATAAGTATACGTGTACTGTTCAAGTTAATCAACCTCATTTAAATCAATATCCAGTCACGTGTTGAGGTAAGGGATACCATCTTTTTCATCTTCCATTATTCAAACATACTATGGTAAGGGATTATCATTATTTGATTCTCGATAATAATATTGTTTCTTCCTTACTCATAAGACGTGCCTTTTATTTCCATGTATTAAATTGTGGGAATAGCCTTACGGAGCGGATTGCCGCCTGTTGGTGAATAACCTTTCGTATTCATTCATTATTAATCTCTGAGAATAACCTTACGGAGCGGATTGCCGCCTGTTTGGTGAATAACTCTTTATACTCAAATTCTATTAAATTGTGGGAATAACCTTACGGAGCGGATTGCCGCCTGTTGGTGAATAACCTTTCGTATTCATTCATTATTAATCTCTGAGAATAACCTTACGGAGCGGATTGCCGCCTGTTTGGTGAATAACTCTTTGTACTCAAATTCTATTAAATTGTGGGAATAACCTTACGGAGCGGATTGCCGCCTGTTGGTGAATAACCCTTTGTATTAATTTCCTTCACCTTTTGTTAATCAAACCTGCTACGGTAAGGGATATTATTTTCTTTCATACTCCTAAATCGAAATTTATTATGGAACTATTGCTTCTATAATTCCTGAAAATATTATATGTTCCATAATAGTTGAACTTCATTATTTCAACTGAACCTTCCTATTTACGTGAACCTTTCTATTGAATTGTAACCGTTATTCTGAACTGTGGATCTTGAATTTCACTCCACATCATGTTGACAATTTGGACATTATTTGAATCTGTACAAAGTAAACTTCCGATACTTATTGTTATCCTATTTCTTCTGTTCATCATTTACATCATTCTAATCATCCAAAAAATCAAGCTGTTGTGAATATCTGTGGCCGGGGGCACAGATGTGATATATTTGTTGAACAGATGATAGGTTAAAGGCG
This sequence comes from Hedera helix, assembly GCA_947179155.2. Lineage (NCBI taxonomy): Eukaryota > Viridiplantae > Streptophyta > Magnoliopsida > Apiales > Araliaceae > Hedera > Hedera helix. Next base: position 43,559,417 of record OX359265.1, on the reverse strand, counting down.
ATATAATAGGTTAAAGGCGATACATCTGTTCGGTGTCTTTTATGGCACGTGGTGAATGTTCTCTTTGGCCCGTAGTGCAAAGATGAACTGTTGTTTGGTATGATTATGACCAAAGGCTGAATCTGGTATAATCATGACCGTTGGTGTTATATTGAATGTCTTTGGCCCGTAGTGCAAAGATGAACTGTTGATCTGCATGATTATGATCAGGAACTGTGAATTTGTATTATCTTGGCTAATGATATTTCAGATGATAAAAGTTGATGATGTTTTTCCTAAAAAGAGAACCGAGTGGACATTATAGTCTGCATTATTCTTCTAATAGATTACTCATTCCGCTGCTATTATTGATCTGAACGTTGTTTAAGAATTTAACTGCAGTTTTTGATATAAACCTTGTAGTCTATTGTATTCTATCAAGAACTCAACTGTTGAAGACTAATGATAATTTATTCGTCATTATCTTAGTCATGATATTCTTTACTGGGCTATTTGAGCTCACCCTTTCTTTTGTTCCATTGTTTTTCAACAGGAGATGAAAACATAACAGGGTCTAGCCGGGGAATGGAGTGAGGGTCCGAGGAATAGTTATCATAGTCTTCACGTTTTGTAAAATAGTGTGGCAATAATAGTGAAGACTTAGTTGTGTATTATTATACACTGTATTGTTGTACGTTGTGCTTTGTTGTAATAATTTTGTTGTAGTCTTTTGACGACTCAAGTATGGGCTGTGTGGGCCCAGATTTGGGGGCGTCACAATGAACCGTTCTGATACCAAACTTTGTTAAAGCAACAACCAAAATAAGGAAAAACAGAACAATGAATATTGAAAGGAAGGAGAAGAACTGAACTTTTTATTTATCTGTGATGCATTTGATATGAGAGCAACATGACCTTTATATAGGCATTAGAATCAAAGATAAGCCTAACAATATGATAAGGCTGATTCAAAAATTAAAAACTAAATTGATTTAATTCTATCATTCAAGATAGTAGGATTTTATTCAAAACTAACAGCTGAAAACAAGGAACAGAAAATCTGGTGGAGTTTGAATTAACATCCAACATTTATCATCTCTCAATTTTTTTTATTTTTAAAACCCTCACTTTTTGGGGAGTATTATCTGTCAACTTGTCCATCTTAGTTGTCAATGTGATTTTTGATATATAATCTACCATTACAGATTAAAAATCAATAATTGCACTTACCATTTTAAATATTAATTAAAATTAGCTCTCCTTAGAAAATACATTCTAATTTGTTTCAACCTTACAACAAACACAAATTATAAAAACAAATTATTAGCTTTTGTTTTTCTTTTTATGGATGTTCATGTCATTATTATTATTGTTTTCTTAAATAATTGTTGTTTATAATATTCGGTCCATATATACTTATTTGAAATCACATCTTGATTCAAAATGTTAACATGTTAGGTCTATGATCTATTAGAGCATCTCCAACAACTAGACTATCTCATGGACTATATTTAGTCTATATGACATCAGCAAATGTCCTTTAGTCTTCAATCTTTTCAGCAGATGGACTATTCCGTGGACTATAATATAAAAATATTAAAATAATCAATGAATTCAAAAAAAATTCAATCATCTTTCTACTCTCCTATTTAAATATAATTAAAATTATAGTCCATGGACTATCAAGTTCTTTGATTTAGTCTTTTAGGTACTTCAAATATAATCTGAGACTATATTTAATCTATCTACTGGAGATGAAAGATGAATCCTAGATTATATTTAGTCTAGAATTCATCTGCTGGAGATGGCCTGAGAGTATATATGTTCTTAATTTTTCTCTTTGATATGACTTTAATATTACGCGGTTCCTAGCTCAAAACCGAAAGAGGCATTGGATTACTATACGGAAATGCGTAAAAATGGACTTTTGACTGATAATTATGCATGTCCAGTGGTGCTCAAGGCCAGTGGAATGATGTGTGGGTTGTGGGAAGGGAAAGAAATTCATGAGGAAGTTGTAAAGGGAGGATTTGGGTGGGGATGTGATTGTGAGAAATGAGTTGACTGGAATGTACTGTAGAATTGGGGAAGTGAATTTGTCTAGGTTGTTGTTTGATGAATTTACTGGGAAGGATTTGGTATCCTGGAATTTGATGCTAGGTGGTTATGTAAGGTTTGGAGAAATGGGGAAAGCCCAGAAGTTGTTCGATGAAATGTCGGAGAGAGATGTTTCTTGGTCCATTATGGTTGATGGCTACGGGAAGGTCTGTGCAATTTGTTAAAAGTCCTTAACTTACTGACATATTTTGTTACACCGGTTTTTTTCAATGTGTCTAGAAGGAACAAGGGTGAAAGTGTTGGAGAAGATCATGGTTGCCACTTTCATTGTAAAGTGCAATTTTGATTCAAGTGAACAAAAGATGGAAAGGAGTATTAGATGTTCACCCCAAGTCTCCAAATAATGCTTCTAAACTTCTAAATTCATTCCGAATAAAGCTTTTATTAACTCGCCATTTATACTATTTTGAGCAAGGCTGTAATGAGTTTGAGCTTAGCGAATCCAATATTTCACAATCATCTGATTTACAGAGAAATTCTCAGGTGTAACTGGATGGTTGTGAAGTACAAGCTCACTAATTTCAATCTACCATTGATTCTCCTTGGTTATTCAGGAGAAAGGCCAGTAGAAGATTTATTTGGATGGCTAGTATTATTCTCTTCACGAAATTGTGGTTTTCATTCTCTCTCCAACACTCACCATAACTAAATATGGCCTTGCCACTCTTATTATAATTTATTTATTTATTTCTTAATTCCCTTTTCTCCATTTAAACTGCTCATTTGATTTATTTTGACAAATCTGCCCTTTTATTCTTTTCAGAAAACTGGTGATGTTGTTCGTGCTCTTGTGGTTTTTGACAACGTGCCTATGAGGGATTTGATTTCCTGGAATTCTATGACATATGCATATGCAGGTTGGAGATATGCTGGCAGCTCGACAATTATTTGATAAAATGGAGGAGAAAAACTTAATTTCTTGGAGCATTATGATAGATGGTTATGCTTGGCATGGAAATCCTAAGGAAAGTATATTTTCAGGCAGATGCTTTGCCAAGGAGTGAAACCTGATAAGATATCTGTGGTCAGTGCATTATCAGCCTGTGCTCAATTGGGTGCACTTTCAAGGAAGATGGATTCATATGTACAAGAAGAACAAAATCATATGGGACATTGTAGTTCAGACTGCTCTTGTGGACATGTACATGAAATGCGGAAGAACTGATGAGGCTTGCATCATATTCACTAGCATGACAGAAGCAAAAGTTACATGGAATGCTATGATAGCCGGACTTGATATGAATGGATTTTGGTAGGGCATCTCTAGATTGCTTTGTTCAAATGGAGATGAAAGGAATCCCAATTGATGACTGAAGGTTTAAATATCTTTTACGGAATGGCAACCCACAGGATTCAGCCTAAGCTTGAACACTATGGTTGCTTGATTGATCTTCTTGGACGTGCAGGGCAATTAGACGAAGCTAAAAGTGTTATAGAGTCCATGTCCATAAAACAAAATGCAGAGTTGTGGGGGTCTCTTCTTCAAGCTTGTCGAATCCATCATAATGTGGCTCTTGCTGAAGTTGTTGTAGAGAGACTTGTGGAGCTCGAAGCTGATGACTGGCGTTTATGTTCTTATGTCTAATATTTATGCTGATGTTGGAATGTGGGAGGTGTTCTGTGGACACGAAAATTAATGAGGAAAAGAAATATGAAGAAAGAAACTGGAAAGAGTATAATTGAGATAGACAGTGCCCTTCAGGAGTTTATTAGTGGTCAAAGGTCACATATTCAAAGTGAGAAAATAGATAACAGTTCTTTGGAGCTTGCAGGAGGTAGTTGGATATCCCGTTTTGCTCTTCATCTCTTGTTTTCCCATATTGTGCTTTAGCAAAAATGGCACTTATATGTTACATCCCAGCATTCAGTTATTAAGATTGAAACCTCGATGGGGAACAATCATTCTCTTTGATTAGTATAGAAACATCATGCAAGCATTGGAATGACAGCATTAGAAGTAATTAGAATAATACTCGCTGAAACTGGAAGGACATTATGCAGTCGTACACGATAGAAAGCCAGGGTCTTGTACAAAACTTCACTTCTGAAAAAGCTTAAAGGAAAATAATACAACTTCAAATTGAAAATCAATTTAGAATCTGCAGAAACTGTGATTGCAGTTTATCATCAAAGAAGTGTGACTGGAATTTTAGGGAATAGCTGATGGTGAAACAAGATGAGCTAGAATTTACATGCTTATAAAATTTCATAATTTCTTGTACAGAATTCAATTGTGTGGAGGCCTCTTGGGTTTCTGAAAAATTTGATATTAGTGGTAATCGTGTAGTTTCTAACTCATTGTTTCTTATCAAATTATTCTTCAGAAATATCTTTCCAGTTCCTGTGATGATAATCTATCATTAAGAATTGCTAGTTAGCAAGCTAGCTAGCAAGCAGGAGTACATGAACAAATCATCCACAAAGTCACAAACTGAGCTAACACAGAAACAAACGCACAAAGTAATTTCAAAGTCTGATATTCATTAAATAAAAATAAGCTTACACATAATAAAAACCAAATTATAACTTCAACATAAAACATACTGTCATGACCGGATTCAAGAGCTATAACCAAAATTTCGTGTCATGAAACATAATCTATCAAAAACAATGCCAATTCATATTTTAACCTATCACTTGGCCATAGTGCATCATAATTCTTAAATCTAGTAAATGCCTCAGCCACAACTAAGATTTTGAAGGCTTCATCTCATTGAACACCATTTGAGTTTGCTCATGAATCAACTCTAACCGCTTAGCATACAAATTACATTCCATTACGCGAATATCCTTCCACTTCTCTTCCAACTGGCTCACCTTTTCTCTCCCAAGCAAGCGAATTCTTTCCTTCACAAAATTCTTAGCATCCTTTGGCAATGACAAATAGATAGATGTCTCAGACTCCAGAGACTCACTTAATCGCGGATACATTGACCAAAAATCCATTCTTTCTTCCTCCTTAGTTTCATCCTTAACTGCCTCTTGCAACACAATCTCCTTCGTGTTTTCCATCAATTTTGACACAGAATTATTAACCACTTTAACATCCTTCTTATCTTTACTCTTACTACTCTTAACCTTACTTTCATCCACTCTATTAATACTAACTCCACCACCCCAAATCTTTTTTGAAAGCTCAAATACCTTATGTTCATGTGGCTTAGAAAAGACAGGATCCTCACCATTCTCCCCTTTCTCAGCATTGTTTTGATACTTTTTCTTCAACCTCCTAATCTTTTCATACAACTGACTCTTCGAAACATCAACACTAAGCAAATCCTTAACAAACTCATGAAACGAAGCCATATCTGAATACGGGTCAGCATCTTTCTCCGTCTGGTAATCAATCATCCCTTTTAATATCACAATTTCATCATCCTCGCTCCATAGCCGATTAAGCGCAGACTTTTTCCCTGGACCATCCTCTCCATCCCCATTTGATACCTTACTCTTCTTATTCATTGAACCACTACCAGTTTGCTCAGTTTCAGCTGGGCGCTTGGCAGATGGCTTCAATTGGATGGATTTTGATGTGGGTATTTTGGGTTTTGGAGAAATTTCCATTGGCTTAGAAGGTTTGATTGTAAAAGCAGAGGCAGTGGGGGAGTTTAGGATTCCGTCAGAATCGGAATCAGAACCAGACCCTTCACTTGATTCGGATTGTGGAGGTGATGGGTACTTTTGAACAGACTGCTTTTTCAGAACAGGCTCTTCTTCTTCATCATCAGACCCTTCAGATTCGTCTTCATCTTGTTCAGGGTCAGATTTTTGGGGCTTGGATTCTTCATGTTGTTGTTCTTCTTCATTGCTGGAGTCTTCCTCTTGTTCTTCTGTTTCATCATCAGATGAAGCAGCAGCAGGAAGGTCATTAATTTGAGGGTATAGTTTTGGTGCCATTGTCGCTTGGGTTCTGAAGAGGAGATGAGGAGGGGAGAGACAGATTAGGGTTTTAGTGTTGGAAGACGGGGCAATTGCTAGGGTTTTTGGATTTCACCCTGGGCTTATATGAAAGAGGGAGGCGTGGTTATTATTATATTTTTTCCGACAAAACAAAGGCCCATTAAGAAATCAATATTGATGCATTTCCCCCTATATATGAATATATGATCATGTCGAAAAATATTACTTGTTTGAACATATTATTTTACACAATTTAATAATAATACACCTCATAGGTAATTTAGGATTTGATTATTCTTCTTTATACTTTTTTTACAATTCCATTCAACATCATAAATATTTGCACTTAATAAGTATGACTGAAATTAACTCTGATTTATAATATTGAAACATATCATTTCCCAAAATCAAAAGTAATCCAACACTTTTAGTCATTTGATGAATATGAGTATTTTTCATTACAATTTTAATAGTAAAAAATTCTTATTAATTTTAAATGATAAAAATACACTAAATGATTCTATTTTTTTTTTTGTAGAATTGATCTCATTATTACGAAATATCTATTAACATATTTAGATCATAAGTGTAATGGATGAAAGCCAAATTCAATAATTTAGGAGAAAATCAATGTGTTTGAATTGTATCGTAAGACTATTTAATTATCATTTATTATGATAAATTGTTAAATTAATCATACAAAATCTGTAAATACAATTCTGACTTGTTGATTTTTTTTCGTAAATTACCTGAATACCATATTGTTATTGGATGGAATAAAACTATTATTTTTTAAAAAATTCTAATGTAGGCGGTTTATATTGTTAGAACAAAAATCATATTGATAGAATAATGACTATACTTTAAAGCGTTAAGTGTTGTTACTAAAATCTATATTTACTCTATCAACAAAATTTCTGCCATGGCAATATCAATAGATATATTTTATTCTCAACAAGAATAATCAAGAGCAGTAATTAACTAACAATCAATATGCTACAAATCATAGCTGAAATAATATGTAGAAGAAAATGTTACATAAAGAAACATGATTCTATAAATTTTGAGAAAAATGTATCTATAGTGTAATTTACATATGCACGCAGCTCTGCCAGATAAATAAATAACTTAAAATCTCAATGAAACAAACAAGAAAATGGTTCAAGACATTATTCGCAGTTTAATAGATGGAATGTTGAAATCCCAATTAGCTTCATGTATAACCAGAACCAGGAAGTTACATTCGTTCCTCCCATTTCTGATCCTTCACTTGTAGTACAATTTAAAAGAAAGTAAAATAATTAAAAAATTGACAATGTCAAAGAGAATTATTATAATTATCAGCTAAGATGCCAATGAAATTGTGAAGAATTATTAATAACTGATGATACCTGATAGTGGGGGTGGGAGTAAGTGGAGCTCATATGATTGATCATCAAAGATTTCAAAATCAGGCAATATACGAACACAATTTCTTTCGAAAATATATCACCTTCGTGAAAGAAGAAATTTTTTGCATCTGTTCTACACAGTCACTTAAAACTATGGACTAATTGTCTGAATCCACAGAGTGCTACTGCAATGCATAGCAATAACTACAAGTGACTAGATATTTAGTTGTGTGGTCAAACAAATCTTCGTTGATCGTCTCTTTCCTTCCTTCTTCTAAAGTGTTTTGTGCCACCGATTCATCCCACATTCTTCCAGAAACAAGTGAATTTATCGACAGGAAAGTCAAGGATATAGTGAGCGCTCCAAGTATTCTGACAAGATAAATCATTCTCCAAATTATCATCTGTCTGCACCAATACTTTGATAGCCACCTGAGCAAATATCATTAGCAAAAGAAAAAATGAGAACTTTTGAACCTGATGTTAAACTCTTAATATTGACATTATTTTATAACTGACATTATAGACAAAGATACATTTCCCTTCCCCTCCCTCTTTTCCCAAAAGGATATATGGAATGAAAGGAAAATGCATCTGACATTATTTGATAACTGACAATATAGACAACCATACATTTCCCTTCCCCTCCCTCTTTTCCCAAAAGGACATGGAATGAAAGGATAATGCATCTAAAAGGCGTACTTCTCTAAGAAACAGCCACTGGCATGACAATGCAACCAATAAAATAGCGAACTTAAATGAAAAGGGAAACCATTCCCTTCTATTGTATCGAGAATATTATACAATTACTAATTGTCTGGCAAATTTCAACCAGATGCAAAAAATTTAATGGAAATTGCTTGGGAGCATAATCGTATTCTTCACATTCCTTCAACATTTCCTCCTGCTTGCTTCAAAAAGGAAGTCTAATATTTTTGGTCAAAGCAATAAAATACTGTGTACCTTTTTGGACAGGAATTTATAGAGATGAGCTTTCATCATCTGAACTAGAATCATCAATCCGCCGCTCCTTGATTGCAGGAAATAGGCGTTGTTGTACACTTGGTGAAGTCGGCTGATGAGCTTCTTGAGAAGGTGATGCACTTGGAGCCTCTTTTTTGGTAGTCTTAGTTGGATTTGCTGCTGCTTTTTTTTCCACCTCATTACATACCTTTTCTACCATTTTCAAGAAATCACGAACAACCATAAACAAACGTAAGCCCTCGTCTTTTCCTGCAGTCCCATGGAAGTAATCAGCTGTGCTCCTGACCATAGTCATTATCTTCTTTTCTTCTTCTAGCAACCATGCAATATCATCTTCCGCCAGCTGTACAAAACTAGCCAGTGTATCATGGAACTCGCTTTCTTCCCCTAAGCTACTCATCTCATTGTTCATGAAATCTTTAGAATTTTTTAACGAGTTGCCAAGTTTCAAAACATTTGCAGTTAGCATATCACCATCTACAAGTGCTGCCTTTCTTACATTCTCAAGTTCATCGCTTAAATTGGATACAACCTGAAGACCGAGGTTGAGAAGGTATTCTTCTGTTTCCTGAGTAGACTCGTCAACTAGATCTTCTGTTTTCATGGTGGTAATGCTACGGCTCTCTCTTGCTCTACGCGCAGCTCGTATGCCTTCAGATCGAATAATCTCCAGAACAACAAAGTGAAGGAGTGTGGTCTTGCCATCAGTTCCTTTAACGTCTGATAGTTTTAGGAGTGTATCAAGCTTGAAGGCCTGTGCATCACCGCGGAAAGTACCATCATTCATACGATTGCCGGTTTTAAGAACCGCTTCTAGGAGTTTTAGGAACAGTCTGCTGCTCTTAAGCTCATTGCAAGCAACCTGCAATTTGAATGGGGTTATATGACCAAAACTATCTCATATGTGTTCGTTCAAGCAACATTACTATTATATATGGAATATGTGGTCTCCCTAGCAAATATTACTACTAGCATGCTTTCTAGAACTGTTTACTTGTTTCCATATGGAAGTCACCATCTAATGTATAGTGTCATCAGCTGTGGGAAAATCAACATTAATCTTAAAGAATAAGGTTGAGGGGTTGTAAACTACAAAAACAAATATATAAGCAGATTGCAACTTAGATATTGCACTCATTTGAAGTGTACTTGTTAGACAGATATTTCATAGAATGATAATTTAAAAGTTTAAAATGTACCTCTACAAATGAAAGGGACTCTTTTATGGAAGAGACTTCCTCCTGAAGGGAACACATAAACAACAATGACTCCAAACGCTTGAAGGCAAAGGGGATGTCAACCATGGCTTTAAGGAATCGTTCAGCAGGACCAAGTTGAGAAAGATCTCCACTGTATAACCTCAGCTTTAACTCTTCTTCTGTTGTCGGTGCCATCTTCAACAAAGTATGAATGAACTCAGCAGGAAGCTCGTTACCTGGTTATATGGAAGTTAAACAACTAATGCATTAAACTAAAGAAATAATACATACAAGAAACTATTGAAAATCGCTGGTATACTAATTATGATCTTCGGGCGATGACCAATGCATATATCAAACATTGAACCTACTATGATTTATGTCTGTTCGTATTATTTTCTTAGCATTGTTCTGGACTTTAAAATATCGCTGCAAATAATAGGACACTAATGAATAAGTATTCCACTACGATGTTGGAACTAAAAAACCATAAATAATAGTAAAACTAATCAGATTGTTTCTTTTATTTTTCCCTTCCATAAGAATCACAGAGATTTTAAAAGGTAAGAAAGAATATAAAGAGACTGCAGTAGACAGAAGCACATCTTATTGATCCACACATCTGAATCTCCGGTTTTACAAGCCTATTGACTGATAAACAACGAAAAGAATTCATATAAAAGGATTATTAAACATTTTATCTGAAGAACGGATTGACAAGAACCAAATGTTAGTTATGAAAAGGTTTTCCAAAATAATCGACACCGAGAACATACTGTATCTTAAATTAAGCCCTCGTCTATAAATATTTAGAGTCAATATTTAGGACTTAATATCACGTTTCAAAAGATCTAGTCTCCTCCTTGTGCTTAAATCGCATCACCAGGCCAATATATGGAAGAGTGTAGCTTAGATAACACTTTTCCTGCAATAGTTGCTATAATGAAATTTATGATAGGAGCTTTAAATGAAAATTGTTTGGGAACACATAAGTTGTGAAAAGCAACCCCATCCAGTCCCCTGCAAAAAAATAAAAGAAAAAAGAAAGGGAAAGGAATGGAAACAAAAGAGCCGTAGTTAATCCAGAGGCCCACAAAATTTAAATTTGTTTAGTCTTCTTTCACACTTTGTAAAAGTAAATACATTTGGCTAAGCAAATCACATAATATAATTGATTGATCAAACAATATTTCAGATCAAAAGAGTTACCTTCCATGATAGCATCACTGACTTCTTCAGTTGTCACATTCAATGCTTTTAACAGAATTGCTAAATTTTGTGCTTTCTTAGGCTCAATAATTTGAATATATTTTGGAGCTTCAAAGGCTGATGGGTCTTTCTTATGGTCATTTTTTTTCTTATCCACATTGGTATATCCAAACAGATTTTCCATCATCTCCTCATCGAACCTTCGAATTTAGAAAAGAGTTCAGCAGCTATTATAGATTAAGTTTGCAAGATTAATGTACAAGTGATACAAACTTAAACACTTACTGGAAAGACCCTGCTTTTATCTTATGCCAAACCATGGAGTGGTCAGGGTTCGCAAGAACCTTGTCCCAAAAGAATGGCTTTAACTTTGCTTTACCTTCAGACTCGCCATTTTCGCTAGTTTCCTTGCCCAGAGAAGAACGACGTTGACTATGTGTACCAAGTGAAGGCTTTGCTGCATTACCAGATTTTGGTGGACGAGGTGGAGGAATGCCAACCTTTGGAGGTGGTGGAGGCCTAGGCGCAGGAGGTTTAGGGGGAGGCGGAGGAGGATGGTTAGGGGGTGGAGTAGTTGCTTTTCCGGGTGGAAGTGGTAATTGTGCACCAGATGCATCTTTCATAGCTTCTGATCGTTGCCCTTCAAGAATGGGTAGATTGTTGACATTGAAATTTCTTTTACTTGAATTTCCTAAACCATGGGACGTCTGTGAAGAACCTGAAAGGTAAAAATTTTAGCCAGTCAGAGATACTTCAAATATTGTTTTTATTAATAACAAAGTTAATTATTGCAATAAATACCATTAGAAAGATCACTTAGGCAAAAGTTAAGATGAGGCTTCTCATCTCTTTGTCCATCTCTAGGGCCAATTTTATTCTTCCTACCCCTAAGACAGCAGAACAAGATGAGAGCAATGAGGGCTAATGACGACACAGAACTTGCAACAATAATAGCAATTTTAAGCTCCCTGCTGTTGCTGTTATCATTTGATGTATTAGTTGGAGCAGCATGTTGTTGTGGATGAGGCTTGACAGGTGAAGGTGGAGGTGATTTCTTTATTTTTGGTGGGAAAGTTGGTTTTGGAGCCTTTACAGGAGGCTGCATGGTTGGAGATGTGGAGCTGGCAGGAGCCAGATGAAGTGGTGCTGAAGCAAATGCTGGTGATCTTGAAGCAGGAGCGAGGGCTGTAGCAGGACTTTTAGCTTCAGAAGGTTTCGGAGCTGCAACACGAAGTGGACTTGGAGATGGGGAGCTGGCAGGAACCAGATTTGGTGGTGCTGGAGCAAGTGCTGGTGATCCTGAAGCAGGAGCGGGAGCTGCATCAGGACGTTTAGCTTCAGCGAGACTCAAAGCTGCAGCAAAACGTGGAGCTGCAGGGCGTCTTCCTTGTTTATGTTTATGCGTGCGCTTTTTACTTGACAGATACCTTCTGGGAACACTAGACCGGTCAAAAAGCAGTTCATGCCAGTTGATGAGCTCTGCCTGTGAAAATAATGTAAAAACTGTTCATTATCAACATAAAACCGCAATAACCACGTCTATTTGTGAATCTAAGACTAAACTTGTAGGATATTACTCTCTCTCTCTCTCTTGGTTCTCATGCATATATCAAAGAAGTATTTTCCAATTAAACAAGAAATCAACTAACTAGTCTTGTAACTTTTAACCATGCAGATCAACAAAATAAAACTGAAATATGTGAATCAGTACTTCTTTACTCGTTAGCAATGATCCATTTGATCTATTTATAATCTTCTTATTACAAACAACAACATAGATCCGGTAGCATTTCTTTGTACTCATTGTGGTAGTGTATTGAACAAAAAAATGATATTCAGGTAAAATCTTAAATGAGCATCATTGCAGGTAAATTTCTGTGTTTAAAAACCAATAAAATAGAAAGATTGCGGTTACCAGATGATGTAAGTACAACAGCAGAATATAATAGACTTCGGCTTTTGCAGTACTAACAAATAGAATTCATAAGGCGCTGCTACATTTTTTATAGTAATAGCCTACAAGTTTGCTTTTGCAGTCCTAACAAATAGAATTCGTAAGGTGCTGCTACATTTTTTATAGTAATATCCTACAGGTTTAGTCTTGGATTCGTCTTAAAACTTTAGTTATTTCAAACAAGAAACTCCAAGAGCTAATAGGGTAACTTTTGCCACAACTATGAGTATTCTTCCTAGCTTTGCAAATTGTATCAACAATCAATTAAATATTTAAGTTATTGTCCGGCTGCAACTTAACATGAACTTCCACACAGTGAAAAGTTGGCATTTTAAATCCTCAGCATTCAGCAATTAAACAAAATGCAAATAATCTCATTCCAAGAAAAAAAAAGGCATTTGCTTACTAAACCATTACGAAATAAGAACCAAATCAGCAAATACATTTTCGAAATCAATATTCAATATATTGAGAAAGATCCCAATTTCATAAAAATCAGAACTCACTGTAATAAAACACTATATAGCAACTCTTACATGAATATTAATATTATGATAAGGACGAAAGAAAAAACTGATCATACCGTATCTTCATCGATTTCTGGAAGATTCGAACCGACCCCATTTCGGTTCCCATTAAAGTATTCTGCAATTTTCCAGTTGGCCTCATTACTTCCGATCACCAATGCACAAAGAAAAGCAATAATAAGAAGAAAAGAACGAACCCTTTTATCGTTCATTCCTCAAATTCTTACTGTTCCATTTCCATATTATAGCCCTTCTCATTCAAGATGTATTCATAGAGAGAGAACCAATATACGATAAATCTTATTCTTGGTTTTCCCAGGCTCCAATTAAATGCCACCCAAAACCCAGAAAAAATTTCAACTTACAAAAAATCCCAACAATTCAAAGCTGAAACAAAGATATTATTTAAATAATTTTTTTTATATGATTTCCTTTGTTTTGCCTTGGAGGTAATGCCACACAAAACCCAAAATTCAATTGTGAAGCAGAGGCGGCGCTATATTTATATGCCAATTGAAAAATATGTATATGGATTGGCTAATGGAATTTGAATCTTGGTTTTGTGTGTATTGGCAGGTTTGGAAGAAACCTTCCGGAAAATTTGAAAACCTTAAACGTTAGATTGTCAGATTTTCTGTTGGGATTTTTGTTTGTTGGAACGTTTCATGTTTTTCGGTGGCTGAGAGGGGAAAAGATTAGGCGTGCCAAGAACAATGTGTTTCAGAGAGATATGGAGGGGAGAAGAGAGAGAAATTATTATTTTTTCCGTGTTACGCGCCAGTAGGAGTATGTACGTATGTATTTTTTATTTATTTATGATATTTCATTACACTGTTACATTATTATTTCTAGAAAAAAAAATTCATTTACAAAATTTATAAAAAGAATCTTATTTTTTTTTATGATAATATAAATTGCACAATATCTACAAGTTTATTATTACAATTTTATTAACATATTATCATTACTAAATTAAATAATCAATAAAGTTAAGGGTAAAAATTGAACAAAAATCTATTTTAAAAATTTATAAATGAGAATATTTTATAAGGGAGTGTTAAGAATTTATATTTATTTTATGTGTACTTTCAAAAAAAAAGTTATTAATTCAATAATATTGAATTATAATAAAAATATGAAGACAAATTTAAAAATATTATCTCATCTTATACCAATATCAATTAAAAAAGATTGTTTTTGCAATATTTTTCTCTAACAAATGAAATTCTCTTTATACAGAGGCTCTATTATTATTATTTACCCATACAATAAATAATTTTATAACACTTAAAATATTGGCAAAATTGATACCGAGTGTTATACTTCACAGTATTAAAAGATTAATTTATTTATTTTTTTTATTTTTTTGATAAAAAGTTAAAAATATTGTCCCGGTAATAGGACTTGTAAAGAAGAAAAAAAAACTGATGATGCAAAAAATCACATCCACTATTATTTATGGACAAGTTTACTCATATAATAATTAAATATTATATTTATTTATATTATTTAAAAAAAATTATGACATAAATTTTAATATTTTATTTTATTTTTTAATAATATAAATAAATATAATATTTAATTATTATGTGTTATTATTAGTTATTTATTGGATAATGGATACTAACCGAACCGTAGTATTTTCTTATTGAAGTCGTAGCCTAACCTTAGTGGGTAATCTTTCGCCTTCATTTACTTTAAAGTAGAATTTGTCAACTGAGTGATGATTACAATACACTCGTTGAATTTGTCAACTGAGTGATGATTACAATACACTCGTTGAATTTAAAAATAATAAAATTATTTCATTTCAAAAAGTAAAAACAATAAAATTAATTCATGAGTTAATTACATAACAATAAAATCATTTTGTACGATCTAATTAGAGAATTAATATTTTCACAAGAGAAATTAATATTTTTATAAAAAATAATTAATATTTTTACAAAAAAACTTTCACTTTAGACATACAACGACAATTAAAAATATCGATATAAACTTATAACAACGATTTTTTTATAAAAATATTAATTTTTTTAATGAAAATATCAATTCCCTCTAATTATTAACAAAAAGGAAGTGACCGTAATGATCTCTTTGGGACACGCATGCATTATTTATTATCACTTGTTTAATATTTATTTGGTGAAAAATTGCATTTAAAAATAATAAAATTATATCGGCCTAAACCTAATACTATCATAATTTCCAGAGGACTATTTGCTTCAAAATCTAATATTCTAGATAATTAATACTCTAAATACGTCCGATAAAAGTTTAAGCTTTCAACAAGAAGAAAACAAGGTTATTATTATTTATTAGGCTTTCTAAATTTAGGTCGCCGTGAGCCAAAATGGATGAGCTTGCTTGTGGGCAAGTCCACCGGTGAAGTTGTCATTGAGACGTAGAATGATTTTGCTGAGTTAGCAATGTGACCTCTTCTCAGGGCCCGAATAAATCAATACCTGGGGGGATTTTGGAATAAGCTGCAAAAGCTGGGGATGCAAGAACACTCGGATACTCTAATTTAAAATGTAAAATTAGACAGAATTATCCTAAAGGAGAAACAGATAATTATTTAAGATGGATTACAGAGGCAAGAGTGTTGAGAAAGCCAGCGTGATTATTTGTGCTTGTGCGTGCACTACTTGGTATGTCATCAAGCAAACAAGAACAACAAATGAAGTTGTTGATTTAGACATAAATGAGTAAATAAATAGCTTCCAAATGCAGAACCTTTTTTAGTTCAAGCCAGAACTGTAAAATGTCTACGAAAAACGTCTTGAAAAGTATATAACTTCTGCTACTTTTCTTAGCGGCAATATAAGGATTGTATTGTATACTATACCAATGCATCATCTACTTTTACAGACCTCACACTCGGTATGAATAAGCTCAAGTTTTCTCGACACATGATATAAACCAATCACATAATGTTCACCTTCGGATCCTTCTCGCCTTCTGATTGGTTCCAGCTCTTCTGCAAATGTATGATGTTACTGGCTTAGGTAGGTGCCCATGGGTAGGCATGATTCATGATGGTGTTCCACTAGATACTTTCCTATAGAAATAGAACAATGAAAACTTAATCATGATTAGTGAAGAGTTTGGGACAAACATTTTTCCTTGTTCCTTGTTATGAATTATGGTCCAACAGAAATACAAAATTTCCTTTTTGTTTTTCAATCTGTGAGTATGTCTTACACCAAAAGTGCATCAGATTTAAGCTTATGTCCAGAACACAAATTATGTTGGGCAATATAATTTAAGTTTCACATTACTGGTACCTCATTTGATTTATGTTGGGCATCTGTCACTGCAAGCTGCATCTCCCTATCAACTAAAGCCACCTACAATATCAGACAAGAGATGATCAAATATTTTTTATGTGAAAAAATAATTGCCTTCTTAGAACACACAAAAATAGAATTTGATATATAATATTATTATGTTATGTTATAGATACTGCTGCTGCTTTTTTATATTTGGTCCTTTTCTTGCCTGTTCATAAGTGAATGAATACAAGCTTACTAAAAAAAGCTCAAGTTTACCTCCAAAATTTAGGGTTTGGCGGTCCTACCTGTTTAACATACTTAACACCAAATTCAAAATGTACAAAACCGGGGGGGGGGGGGGGGGGGGGGGGGGGGGGGGGGGGGGGGGGGGGGGGGGGGAGAATACACTCACTTTTGATTGTTCAAGATGTTGCATTGTGCTCGTCAAGAATTGCTGGTACTTTTCAGCATCAGAAACTGAACTAATGGTCTTCAAATCAGGTTCATAATACCTATCAGAATCGAAAGACTAAAGGATTAAATCAAAACTACCTCCGGTGAAATTTATCCCTTCTATAGTCCAAAAAGTAACAGCTCCAATATTACCTAATTAATTTATGCTTTTAATACATCTCAGTGAATAGAAAGAGAAAAGGAAACATGTGACCTCATCTTATCTTCTGCCTCACGTTTCTGTTGCTTGAGTTTCTCCAGTTTATCCTCAAGAGCCTAAGGTAAAGATAGAAAAAATGTTCACCAATAAATAAGTTCAATTAGAAGTGGAGTTTCAAATTAAACCAGACTGAACTCAGTCAGATAATTGTTGGGCAATCACACAAAAGCTTTGCTAGATCATGGGTAGTGCAACTCCTGACTTCTAGGCGTCGCTAAACAAGGTTAGGTTATCATGATGCTACTTTTCTATATAGAGTTATAACAAAGTCAATATAATGGTAGCTTTGAATTTTCCTTTAATGATATCATATTCTTGATTTCTTATGTTCTTTTGCACTAGAGGTCCAATGATTGGGTTGAATGCTTGGACCATTCAAATAGTGAACCATTAAGCTTTCTGATATGAACCAGTCTGATTTTGCAATGATTGCCAGCAAAAGGTGCTAATTGCTTAATTGATATGGATAAATTCTCACCTCAATTCTGAGCTTGGCGTGCAATCATAGGTAAGCAAGTCAACCATTTGAACAGAAAAAATAGACTTGTTAGAAGGATGTTAACAGAGAAAGCATATTTTTACCTTGTGTGTGTGTGCGTACTGGGTGGTGAGGGGTGTGTGTGGGTGGGGGGACTTACTTTGCTATCTTGTCCAGCATCACCTTTTCATTCTTCAACTGCTTCAGCCTTTGGGAAAGAGACTGCAGGTATAAAGTGTTAGTACCTCTTTAAGTTATATGGAGTGGGGGAAAGAGACAGAAAGCCACAGAGACAAAGATATTAAGGAAAAAGACTAACGGAAACAAATTTTAGTTACCTCTTCATTACAACTAGGCCTGTAACAAATATTGAGGATTGAAAAAAGGGAGAAGAGGAGAAGTAATCTTTGTCAGTAAAATCAGTAAATGACAACTCAATAAATCAGAATTAGATGAGCAAACTGTGATAATAATATGGCATACCCTTCCTTCATTGGATTAGGTCGTTCAACACTGCGAAGGAAAATATCCTCAACCCTAAACAAGGAAATTGTTACAAGATGCACATTAAGAAAAATAAAGAAAAAAACCAAGAAATAATCAAAATATTTTTCTGTTATATTAACCTTCCATTGCTCCCAAAGCTAGTCAGCTCGCCGTCAGAAGAGAACATTACAAAAGCAATGTCTGTATTACACAAATGGAACAACTCGTTGGCCTTATTAACAAGTTCAACCTTCTGCTTCGAATATATTACTTGTCGATATGTTTCATTCTCAATTATCTCCATTGGAATCTTCTTTCCACGCATGACTACTAAAGGGAACTAAGAAGATGGTAACTTTTCACTACAATAAAAAGTAACACATTAAATATTTTGACAACGAATTAACTATTATATATAGTTATGATGCAATGCATATGGCACTGGAGGATCTGCTTTGGCATGTAGCTACTTGTAAAAATTTGTGGCAAAACCTATTGATTATTTAGTTATTCATTACACATTCCTCGCTTTGATAGGGTATGATGCAGCATTGTTGTTTGCATCCACAACCTCATAAAGGCAAAACCTATTGATTATTTAGTTATTCATTACACATTCCTCGCTTTGATAGGGTATGATGCAGCATTGTTGTTTGCATCCACAACCTCATAAATATTTAGGCAAATTAAATATGCTATGAATACAGACGCAAATGGAGTGAAATGAAGTTTCAGTTAAAAACCAAATATATGCAAGAATTTATACAGTGAATGTCGTGAACCTACATGGAAAAGCAGGTAGAAGAAGAGCAAGGGTAACATTACCACTACTAAAATAATTTAACAAAATAACAATGGGAGCTGAAGACATGCACTATTACGATAGCGTATGACTCCATATCATAATTAGTAGTACTTTAATATATTTTCTTAAGCACCATTTGTGCTTCCCGCTGATTTATAGAGTAGGTGGTGTTCTAGCTTATGTTACATGGACTCTTCACTTTGCTCTGAAATATTCGCATTTGACACTCGACACTTGGACAAGGGTATGAGTGTTGGACACTTCATATTAGTTTAAAAAATTGAAAAAAATGAGAAGTACCCGTATTGGACTCTTCAAGGTACCGGTATATAAACCAGATACAATTCCATGTCTAGCAACTAAGTTATTCTGTAAAAGAAAAGGAAACAGTGCGCTTCATTGAACAGAAGGCTCCATTCCCTGATATATAAATTAACCATTCCCTATTTGCACTATCGTATTATCATTTTTGCTTCATATCACTTCTCCCTCTCTCTCCCTCCCTCCCTCCCTCTCTCTTTCTCTCTCTCTCTCCCTCTCCCTCTCCCTCTCTCCACAAGATGTATATTTTTCATTGATGCAACTTTTAAGAAGAATTTTAACAGAAAAAGTTAAAAGGAAAAAAATCTACTCCCCTTTCCTTCCAAAACTAGATACACATTTCTAAAACGACTATTTTTAAGGAAAAATTTATTTTTCCAAACATATCCCTACATTTGTTACCTTTTTCCTTTCCAGGTTGGCTTAGAAACAATATCCCTCCTCTCTAGTGCAGTTGATGTTATGGGAGGAGAGTCCCTGGGATCTTCTGCAGTTTAGTTTAATTAGAGCTTGACTTGTTTATTTAGTTTAATTAGTGAAATAGGTTTAGTTTAGTACCTAGAATAGATTCAATAGATTCCCAAGGGTACTTCATTTCGGGCATTTCCAGTTGAATTTTCCCAAAAATTAATCAAGAACTGAGTAATCATTCAATTTATATGGGCTCGTACTTAATAAAGAAAATCGAAATCTTAAAATGTGTACCACACTTGATAATACAAGCCTGTAACCACAACCGATAACCCAGATGGCCATGAGCTAAAAACAATTAAAATCAATTCTAAATACTTAATAAATACATTTCAATTAACCAGAAGTTTCACATGTTTTTTCACCTATTGAATGAGTGTTTTATTACTGATAGTAATATGATCCCAAATTCTGAAGAGGAGATTGGGACCGGACGTAACAACATACTCGACGTGTATGTTATGAACCAGCTAAATCTTTGTGCTATGCAGTGCAATTGAGAGAGTGATTGAATGCTTACCAGAAAGGAGCAGGCGAGTTTGTGTGAGAAGGATGCCGGCAGGATTTGGTGATTAAAAAAAATGAGATGCACGAATTCTTCTTAAAGATTTTGACTTTGGGAATATTTGATTTCCATGACTGATCTGGATTGTAACAGTTACTTTTGTCCTGGAATATTTTATTTATTTATTTAGGATTGCAGGGTTATGTTTATTTGTAAAAAATATATTTGAGATTTGATTATTTATTTTAATTTAATATTATTTTTTAATCTTTTGACGGGGAATTATTAGTCCGTTAGTATTGAACTATTAGTCCCATAAAGTCATTTAATAGCTTAAAATGAATGGGATTATTAATCCCATATTTTTCATAAATAACATTAGGAATAATAAAAAATAATCCATAGAACTATTTAAAAAACTATTAATCCCTCATTATGGGATAAAATAGTATGAAATAGTGTTAAAATAATAGAAATAGTCCAATCTCAAGTACGTTTTTTTGTAAACAAACATAACCTTAGAGAGTATCGGAGTTTAATATTTTCAGAAATTAATATTTTCACAAAACTATACTCACATAGTGACCTCCACTTATTATTGGGCAGAACCTTGCGGAAATAACAATCCTTTTTAAATTTATATAAACCAAACGTTAAATTCATATATATTATATGAAAATTAGTTAATCTTAGATTGGGGATGTAGCTAAGATGGTAAAGCGCATCTCCATTATTTTTTTTTATCTTGGACATTTTAGCTTTTTGTAAAGCATATATCCAAGGACAACAACTCCATGCCCACATGATCTCTTATGGTATTCTTAAGCAAAATGCCTATCTTAGCAACAAACTTGTTGCCTTTTACGCCCCGAATGGCTAAAGCCAAGGTTAATCTTCGACCAAATTTATCATTCTTGTCGAATTTCATGATTAGAGGTTATGCTTGCAATGGTAATTCCCTTGTTTTGTACTGTGAAATGATGATGATGTTTGGTCAAAACCTAGATAATTTCATATACTCGTTTGTTGTAAAGACTTGTGGTTTGAATCAACTAATGTTGGGATGTAATTATTTGACCTTAAATGTGGAACAACCTATTTTATTTCTGAGTCGATTTGGTTGTGGTTATCGGGCCTTGACTTGTATCGGCCCAAATCAATTGTTTCTGGTGACTTGGATTGAAAGTGTTAAAGTTCATAGTTAAGTTAGATTGAGTGTCGTAATTAGGAGAGGCGATGTGGTTCTAATTGGAAAAGGACTCAGTCAACTACACGAAGGCAACTATAAGGGGAATCAAACAAGGATTTTCACTCCAAATTAGTTTCTAAGGGATGCAACAAGCTATAAATACATGAATTAGCAAGGATTCACAATACACACTTTCATTGACACAAAAATTTATTATTTTTTGATCATTTAATTTCCTCCACTGTTTACGCTTTTAGCCGTACTTACTCTCACATCGGAGCATCCCTGAACAGCCCAAGTTGTCGTTAATTTTAGGGGTGGCTAACGGTTTTTCCTAAATGCATGTGACGTCCCTAAATCACTATACTTATTATAACTTATTTGATACTAATTACAAGTACTAAATCATTAGGTCTATAGATGATTCTATTTATTCATAAACAAAGTTCTTATCTTAATTCCCAAAAATCTTTCATTATTTTATACTAAACCATTGTAATCAATACAAGAGACTTAGTACTCGCTCCTACCATTTTAACCTTAATATTTAGATATTCTATAACTTTACATATCCAAGATTCACAACATTAAATAATTAAGACGGTTCTTGGGAACAAAAAATCTTGCGATGAATGTTTGTATCTTCATCCGTGATAAATGTTTGCATATTTATCCGTGACAAATATTTGTATCTTTATCCGGTGCAATATTCTCTTTTCGTACAGAACATACCTAATTACTTAAAACCCTCACTTGAAATACATATCGTTATAGTGTTATCTCTTTATATCAATAATTCATACGAATTTGACATTCAGAATAGTAATAACAAGCTTATATTTGGGTCCGAGGAACCTAATGATGAATTTTACCATTTCACATTGATTAATCTTTTCTTGGATGCTTACAATACTCACAAGTGTTATTTATCATCATCATTCTGATAAATAGTTCATTATCAATCATGTGTTAATGTTTTACAATTTTATGTTCAATTAAAGTAAAGTCATGACAAGAATATGTGATGAAATTTGATATATATTTTGACACAGAGTCGGTTACACGGTTTACTTGTTCATATTACATAAGTCATCAAGACTTTAAAACAAAAAGATAAACAATTTAATAATATAAACTAATCTACGCATTTCTTCTTCTTAGAGCCGGAGCTCTCGGGTTTGTCTGCAAGTCAGGTTTATTTGCAAGGGTGAGCATACAAAAACTTAGCAAGTCTAACACATAATATATAAATGAACTCACACCGACATGGATTGTAAAGATTCATGATATAAAAATTGATATCACAAGTGCTTTAGCATAGCAAGACTGAGTGGTGGTTAGACCTTGAACTGTTCATTTGTCTTTTGACTTATAATCATATACCGTGGATATAGAAATGGGATCAACTTAACAATATCTTATGTTATGCATAACATACACTACACTAGACTAATCATGAACAGTGTTATATATTTGTTCATCTCAGTTTACTTCATATGTCATGATAGCCTCAAGATAACTTGGCTTGATAAAATAAAGTATGGTTGAAAATATATCACGAAAGAACATTTCATTTATTAAGTTATACCGAAATAAGAAGCAATAATTGTCATATCAAATATTTATAATACGTTGTTTGTACAAGATGTATAAATCACATAAAAAATAAGTAAACAAATGTTAGTAATAGAAAACTTGCCTTAAAGCAATTTAGAATTTTTCCGGTAAAGCGTTAAATGCCTACAAAATTGTTTACGCGTACCCGAATGTTAATTTATCGAATTTTATTTCTTAATAAGTGCTGTTATAACTTGTTTAGACTATTTTCATAGGTGATTTTATTCAAAAAAATTACAAACTCAAAAACTCATTTTTAGGGCACTTTTTAAAAAGTGGACATGCAACATGTTTACTAGTCAGACATTGGTTCAGATAAACGGTCATAACTTTTTTATATTAAAATATTTTTGAGTTGTTCAAAATTTCACGTGTTCATAACTTTCGTATTTACAATTCATATTTAGACCAAAGTTCAAAATTCCTTACTGATCTACACAGATTTTGACAATAAAGTGACTGCACAAAACTGTTTCATTATTTCTTTAACTGAATTGATAAAATATGATACCTTAAACTTTAATTTGCTAAGATAACATGTTTTAACAATGAATAACACTTTATAATATAAAATAAGAAAATCATAAACCTTCTTATGTAAAGATTTATGACTTTTGCTCAAGAACACATGAAGAACGACAAAATCAAACATAGTAACGACTTATGCTCTTGAGCTTTTGGTTTTCATACTTGAAATAATTTGAGCATTATAACTGGTTACATATGTGATTATGACACTTTAGACTTGAAATAATTTGTTCATTATAACGGCTTGTATAATTGATTATAATATTTTATAACTATTGCTCAATAACACGAAGAACATGGAGAACGAAAAATTGTACATAGTTACGACTTACGTTCTTGAGTTTTAGTTTTAAACTATAAAATGAAGTTTAACATAATAACGTCTTGCTTAAGAACTTATGAAGAACACGGAGAACGAAAAATCGTACATGACTAGGACTTATGTTCTTGAGCTTTACGACCATATACTTAAAGAAAATTTAAACATTATAACTACTATTAATTTGCTTGGATTAACTAACTATAAATTGAAAAAAATAAAAACTAGAGATGTACCTTTTAAAATGCTAACTTTGACAATATTTTTGCAAGGCTTCAATTATTAAACTCACAAACTCTCTCAATATAAAACTTTGATTATAACTTTATTACTTAGAAATTAGCTTTGAAAAATGATAAAAATAATGAAGGCAAGGCTTATATTTATAGGCTTTTCAAACTTAGGGTAGTTTAGTCATTAAGCCATTTTTTAGCTTCTTGAACAAGCTTAACAAAACTTCTCCAATACATATCTTTTTAGCTTCCAAAACAAGCTTGGTGAGCTCCTTTTTGGTCGGTTATAGAGGGGTAAGAATAAGTCATTTCCACTTTTGTTTAAAGGTTAGTTTGATCGTTAAATAAGCTAACAACTTGTTTGGTTAATTTATTTCTTAAGTCACCAATTAATCTTACTTAGATTAGGATTAATTTTAATTAAGTATATTAGTTTAGTCTTAATTTAGATTAAGTATATTAGTTGTCATAATTGACTATTACTATTCTCAGTTGACTTTTTCGTATTTATACTATATAATTATCGTATTATTTTCGTATTCTATCCATATATTTTTTGTATTTATACGCATATTTATGAATAGTACCTTTTTAGGATTTAGGGTTTGAACCTTAACATTTAACACTTAAGGTTTCTAATTTGGGTTTAGGTTTTAACTTATTTTTCACTTTAGAATTTTAGGGTTAAGGTTTAGGTTTTAACCCTTTTAGGTTTTCTCCAAACCCTAACTTTAGATTTTTTAAAAAATAACTTTTATTTTTCTAATAATTGTTTAAATTGGATTCTTGTAACGAAACGCAAAAATAAACACATATAAAAATTTCATAGCACATTTAAAGTGTAATTCAATATTTATTTATTCATATAAAGTTGGATTACAATATTTTTCGAAGTTCAAAACATTATAATACATGTGTTCGTGTTTTCGTGGTTTTCAACGAGCTCACAAAATTAGGCTTTAACATTGGCGATAGAATGAGGGATTGGTAAAATTTT
Organism: Hedera helix; assembly: GCA_947179155.2. Classification (NCBI taxonomy): domain Eukaryota; kingdom Viridiplantae; phylum Streptophyta; class Magnoliopsida; order Apiales; family Araliaceae; genus Hedera; species Hedera helix. Next base: position 43,534,259 of record OX359265.1, on the reverse strand, counting down.
GTTAGGAAAATCACTTACAATTCAGAGTTTTGACTAGAGTTTGCATTAGAATTCATGGCAACACAAGTTGAAGGAATAGTGGAAGAGGCAGTTTCATCGGCAAACCCGTCTAATCCTCGTGGTTTAGTGTTAAATATATTAGGGCCATCAACCAACAGGCATCAACCCAGGGGAACCCAATCAACATCTCTCAGACGTCGGTTGTTTTCTCATCCCAATTCATCGGTTCAGGATTTGCGTACGAGGCTAACAAATAACCAATCCCCGACTCGCCAGGATAGGACTAGGGGAACAGTCAAACTGGATCAGACCAGGGGAACATGAAGGCAGGATGGGAATATGGAGTCCACTGGACAGGATCAGAGGGAGACGATCCGGAGGAACACTATTTAGAGGGTTGAAAAGGCTTTGGAGGCTCTACACCAACAGCAAGAGGAATCAGTAAGGCTTTTGGAGGAACTACATGAGGATAATGAGCCCCAAACCACTATCAAAGGGGTTTCGAGAACCAACACTACAAAATCGAGCTCATCGCGGTCGTGTAAACGACCCTTCAGCATCCTAACTGAGAAAGAGCTTGAGGGGTCCCCATACAAAACTTGAATAGAGGAATGCGAGTCAGGCTTCTCAGGGTCGGAGGAGAACCAGGTCCCCGTCTGCCAATAGGGTGAATGATGATCAACCATGTCCCCGCCTGCCAACAGGGTGAATGATGATCGGAGGAGAACCAGGTCCCGGCATGCCAATAGGGCTAATGACAGACGTGACCGAGTGCTGGATGTTCTTGACCCAGTCTTGAGAAGAATGGATGAACTTGAGCGGAGGCTGCCAGGGGGCGATCCATTTCTGAAGACATAGATTCGAAGTTACCCTTTTCACCAACTATTGTTCAGGAGAGGGCTGATCCTACGAAGAAGCTACCGCTATTGGAGTCATACGATGGGATTAGTGACCTATATGACCACACTCATTCATATCAGAGCGTTATAGATTACTATAACCACTCAGAGGCCGATATGTGCAGGATGTTTGTCACCACTTTAAGGAATTCAGCGAAGCAATGGTTCATGTCTCTACCCTCGAACTGCACTGATTCTTGGGAGGAGTTATGTAACAAATTTCATTAGTTGTTCGGGAGTAACAAAAGGAGGGGGAGACTTACGGCATCACTTATGTAGATTAAGCAAAAGCCCACTGAGTTCCCGAGTCAGTATGTGTAGAGGTTTAAGGAAGCTGTTGAGACAATCCCTGAGTTACTGATGTTTAGGAACCTTCTAGAAATGCTTCATTAAGAGGTAAACATTACTTTATGACATTTATTGATGACTTTTCTAGGTATGTCTGGGTGTACACCGTGAAACACAAGGATGAAGTTCTGGATATATTCCTTAAATGGAAGAAAATAATTAAAACCCAGACATGCAAGAAAATCAAAAGTCTAAGATCTGATAATTGAGGGGAATACAAGTCAGATCCATTTCAGAAAGTCTGCCAGAACAAGAGGATAGTAAGACATTTTACTGTACCAATCACACCATAACAAAATGGTGTAGTATAACGAATGAATCACACCTTGGTTGATAAGGTTTGATGCATGTTATCCCAATCCAAATTGAGAAAAAAAAATTGGGCAAAAGCTTTGTCACATGCCTCTTTTATCATCAACGAACACCCTGCTTCAGCACTATAAGGGAAAACTCCCAAGGAGGTATGGTTTGGACAGCCCGTTTTTTATTATGATTGTCTACATATATTCGGGTGTCCTGCATATTTTCATGCAAAAAAATCAAAACTGGATTCTAGAGCCAAGAAAGTTATATTCATGGGTTTTAATGAAAGAGTTAAAGCATTCCGTCTGTGGAACCTTGAGTCAAAGAAGATCGTGATAAGTCGAGACGTTACATTTGAAGAGTCTGTTATGTTGCAATAGACAACAGTAAAAAAGAGAATCAGAACTAGGTGGAGTTCGATAATCTCGTAACTCCATAAAAACCAACTCAAACAGTTGATCGTCCTGAAGATAACTTTGACGATCGGGATGATAGCTTTGTTGAAAAGGAGGTACCAACACAAGCAATGCTATAAGAGACCAAACATAAGGAAAAATCTATTATCACCAGGTGACCAAAGATAAATATTTGGATACCTACTCGATATAATGATATAGTAGTATTTGCACTTCCCATAACTGAAGCTGACATTCCATACAACTACAAAAAAGTTGTGCTTAGTACTGAACAACATATGTGAAAGGCAATAATGGATGAAGAAATGATCTTGGAAATACCAAGAAGATTCTTAGAATGGAAATCAAGAGAGACAGGGTAAAAGAGACTATGTTTAACACAGGCTCAGTATATGAAGAATGTACTACAGAGGTTTGGTATCGATTATAAGACTAAACCTGTAAGCAATCCGTTAGCCCCATATTTCAAACTTAGTGCATCCATGTCTCCAGTATAGATGACGAACAACAGCAGATGAATGGTGTTCTTTATGCCAATACTATTAGAGCCCTGATGTACGCAATTGTGTGTACAAGACCAAACATTTCACATACTGCCAACATGGTAAGCCGGTATATGCACAATCCTGGCAAAGGTCATTGGTAAGTAGTGAAGTGGATTTTACGATATATTCAAGGCACTGTAGATATCAGTTTGAAGTTCGGCAGAGACAAGACCGTTGTCGACCGTCTAGTCAGATACGTCGATTCTGACTATGCTGGTGATCTTGATAAGTGTCAATCAACTATTGGTTATGTGTTTACTATGGCAGGAGGACCAGTGAGCTGGAGATCAATGCTACAGTCAACTGTTGCTTTGTCTACTATAGAGATAGAGTATGTGGTGATCACAAAAGCAATTAAGGAAGCTATTTGGCTTCACAATTTGGTCAGAGACTTGGTAATCTGTTAAGAAAACATCGAAGTTTTTTGTGATAGTTAAAATGCCATATGTCTGGCAAAGAACCAAGTTCATCATGGTCGCACCAAACATATTGACGTACGGTACCACTTTGTTCGAGAAATAGTAGAAGAAGGTAAAATTCTACTTCAAAAAATCGGTACAGCAGATAATTCTGCAGATATGCTAACATAGGTGGTTTCAAGGATCAAGTTCTAACACTGTTTGGACTTGGTCAATATCTCTCAAGTTTTTGACACTTAAGGGTGCATTGGAGGTAGCACAAATCCCTAGAAGTTCGCCAAGGTAGAGATTGTTGGTTGTTGGTTGTTGATTACTGGCTCACTTTGTCTGCTTCGCCCGCGCCTGCCATTAATGTCATAAATGCCATTAAGTCAATTCTGGTGTTCGAAGCGATCTTATATGAACCCATGTATTCTCCCTTGTAACATAATCCCTCAATTCTCAGTTCTCATATCTAATTTAGTATAAGCATCAGTAGAATGAGAGGATTCTGTGAAAGAAGTTATTGTGTATGTTTTGTAAACTTCTCCAATTTGGAGTATAAGAGTGCTACTTCTCGTTGACCAGATGAATTGTCGAATCACGTAAACCTTTGTGTTTCTGTGTGTATGATAATTCTCACTTTGATTTAGTAACTTCCGCACAACAGTTACAAGATTCAGCGTTTCAATTTCAGCTATTGGATAACTAACCTTCACATATGATCATCAAATTATCTTATACTTGGTAGTCTTACCTAAAATTCTCCAATTCCTGGGAAAACCCAGTTATGACTTGGTGGATAGGATGGATACCTGAGCTCCCCAGCAGGACCAAGCCCAACTTCTATAGCTGTTATAAGTTCAGCTTCCAAAAAGTCCGCCATGTTTGTTCTGAAGCTCTTCATGAAGTCACCATAGATCTAAAAACATAACGTATGTAGATAAACAACTAATAAAAGTTGATGTAACTAACTAAAAAGAAGTAATTTTTTAAGCTCATTAAAAATACAGAAACCACCATTCTTTAAGTACTGGATTACTTAAATAGGTTCTTTTTTAATATTTCGTGTTGTTTAAAAAATTTACATGTATAACTAGGTAGAACTAAATGGTAGACTGTAGAGTGTAGAGTATGTTAAAGCACGATATATGTTATCGAGTCTTTAACAGTTTTAAGCTTTTAGAGCAGCTGGTAACTTACAGAATAAAAATATAACAATTCTAATCTCGACAGGAGTTCGACCATGAAAAATATATAACAAGAGTGATGTCCTCCTGATTCCTGTTACCTGCTCGATTAATGTAACAGATATCAGGGTGTTTTTTTTCCCATGTCAAGTATCCATTGTGGAAGGGGGATGTTAATAGGATCCCCTACGTTGCCCCGGCACTGGTGGAATGACACGACAACTTGTAATTTTAATCCACATTGTTGAACAAGTTTAAACAAAGGTCCTATGAGCAATCCAATCATATTGCTTAGGGCCTTTAGACTCCACTATTCCCCACCAGTCATCTCCCATGACTCTATCAACGCCGACTGCTCGCAATTCCTGAAGCTGCTTCTCCAGTTTGGCTTTGTGTTCGATAACATTGTGAACACTAATAACTCCCAGCTGTTATCACCATCACAAAATCAGGAAGATGTACAAGAGAGAAAGACACATATCAATTATTATTAGTAGGGTAATTTATTTATTTACTGGTCTTTATTGAGAATAATGTACATGTATGTGTGTAGTTGCATAATATAATATAGTACTAGTTATTGTGCGACTTACTTGGAGCATAACATAAACTGGGACATGGTTTGATAAAGATTTCTTTTCCTCGGTCTGGAGGGAGTTTGGAGAATACATTTGCATGGAGGCCATGTGTAAACAAATGGATTAATTTTTCAGTGGAAGAAAAAATAATCCTTGCCATCTTTTGTAGATGTTAAAAATTAGAACCATGGGGCATATATTCTAGTACTCTGTCCTCGTCTTAAAATGGATACATATTATTCTATGGAATTACCATTTGGAAGGAGAAGGTATCATCGTCGTCGTCTTCATCATCATCTTATACTGAACCAACATGTGTGCTGTGTTGTGGTAAAGTTAAAAAGGAAAATGTTAAAGTAAGTTTTGTAACAATTGATCCAGTACAAGAATAAAGTCCACTTTCTTCAACCACATCCTTATCTTATGGACCTCTTCCTTTTACAGAACCTTTTGTCCAAAAATTAGCTATATATTTCTAAAACGGCACTTTTAAAAAAAAAATAAAAAAATTCAAACATATCGTAACATTAATTAATAATGTAAGAATGGTAACATAGATATAAATGACAGGTTAAGAACTTTTTGTGACTTTATAGTCTTAGAAATACATTTTTAAATTTCAAACGGATTAACCAAATCACTTTTTCATGCAGCGGTTAAAAAAAATAAATTTTTTTCTTGAAATTAAGATGTTAAACACTTCGAAAAAACAGTTTAAAAAATTCCGCTCTTTAATAAAATAGATACTAATAATAATAGCCTTACAACAGCCTTAGATTAGAGCAAAAGAGGACAGTCAATCCAAGAACCATTGAACAAAATTCCATCCATCATGAAAAGCCAACAAAAGAGGCAGTGGCGAAGCTATGTAGTGGATTGTGGGGTCAATTGACCCCACTCAATTTTTATTTTATTTTATAATATATAGTAAAATTTAAAGTTTTTAAATATTATATACAAATTGATCTCACTGAAATTTTGTAAAATTTATAATATAGGGGTCAAATTAAAAATGTATAACTTTCTGTCTCAAACTCATATCATTTCAACCTCTTCTATATATGTATATTCATATAATCTTCTTAAATTAAATAATAATTTATTTATTATTATTTTTTATAGAAATTAATTATTTATAAATAATTTATCTTTAAAAAAGTCTATTTAAGGTCAATAGAGTGTATATATACATATATATAAATATATATAGAGTTAATAATTATTATATTATTATTGTAATCAAATATATGTTTTATATATATAACCTGAAAGTATAAAATTATTAAAAAAAAATTGTTTGGGAGCACTGTCCCCGAACTCCCGCTAAATTATTTATAACCTCATAATAATTTTGACACCACTAGAAATTAATCTTGACTTCGCCACTGAAAAGAGGTCTTAGAAGAGCCTTGACCCTCCAAATGCATAGTTGACTAACCCCTAATCGGAATTTCCATTAACAATTATAGAATTTATCTATTTTATTTTTAATAAATTATATTAATTTTAAATTTAAAAATACTTGAAATAAAATTTTAATGATAATCTCATATTCAAGAACCCACGGAGTTCCTATTATATTATATGTAATATTTGATATTTTTAGTCCAATTTTTATATTTTCATGCAAATAATACATTACACAATTGTACTAGGTACGAAATTTTTTAATTTTTTAGAAAAAGGAATCATATTTTCATTTATATGTAGGCATTGTATTATAAATAAAATAATAATTAAAAAAAAAGGGCAAACAAAGGAACGAGGTCTGTTACTGATGATACGGAGTTGAACGGAGGATATAGGTCCATGGCGAGCTCTAGTCCAAAGGTCTCCACGTGGCAGGCATACTATTAGTAGTACTATCCAGGCCCAGGCTCGTCTCCCAAAATATCCCTCAATTAATACAATTACAACTTAACACAACATTTATCTCCCCCATCAATGCGTTAATTAATGCGTTAGAAGGTAGTATTAATCAGTATATCCTTATTGGTTAGTCTTTTTGACCAATTTGCATTGGAACAACCATAACCTTACTGATAATTCTTGGGGTGACCGTGAAAAGAAGATCAAACTGAGGACATTTTTCCAAATTTGTATAGTAATTCTCGTTGACGTACGTTTAGGTGTTAAATGTTGAGTTACATAGTCTAAGTACTTAACTAGTGGGGTAGAATTAAAGTGAATCGAAAATATATAACCTTAAAAGGAAATTTTAAATTTTCATGATAGCCTGCCTGAACCCCCGGAGTTATACTACCTCCATCATTGTCTCCATGCAACGAAAAAATATTTTTAAAATAAGATTATTATTGATTTTTTTTTTAAAAAATTAAAATATTTTTAAATTTAAAATTGATTTGAATTCATTTAATTTAAGTCAATAAAATTATGAATATATCAAAATCTATTTAAAAAATTATATTAGTTATAAAATTTATTGTTGATAATTTTAAATTTAAAAATATTTCGAATTAATTTTTAAAAAATTATTATTAATTTTATAATTTAGAAAAGATAGAGTGTACGAATATAATTTTAAAATTAATACTCACGTATCCATTAATGTATATTTAGTGCACAACTAACTAGTGCTTATTGAAAAAGTAGCAGTGTGATTAATGATGAACAGGTTGGTAGCTAATAGAGAAGCACGGCAAGAAGGCATAAAAAATGTTTCCTTAATTGGCTTCACGTGCCAAACTGCTCTTTCTTTTTCATCCAACTAACCAAACCAAACCAAACAGACGGAACCCCACCGCCAACCCCAATCCAAATACACCCTCCTTCACCTGACTTATTCCCTCCCTCTCTTGACTGTCAACAACATGAACCCTAACAAAATGAGAGAGAGAAAAATGAATATTTTCTGAGAACAAAAACCACCAGAAACAAAATGTGTTATGTGGGGAAAGCAACCAAGATCTTCATCTTCCTAATCACGGTTCTAGTCGTCACCGGACTCGTCTTTGGATTCGGGCTTCTCCGCCACCGCATTCTTCATGATAAATCCCATGAATGTTCCGATGATTCCTGCCACCAGTCCCAATCTCAGACCCCTGCCCAATTCCCCAGCCCCACGCTAGTTCCCGGCTCCAATACACCTCCTCCTAACACAGCTCCGCCACCGCCGCTGCCGCCACTGGCTCCTGTGGTGGTGACATCCGCTCCGCCACCGACGTATGGTCCCCCAAGCCCAACGGTGGTCAGTAGTCCAGGTCCAGTGAATTCTTAGTTGAGATCCTCGTTTACAATAAATAAATAAATATATTGTTTGATTAATTGAATGGAGTAATAATTGATTTTGGGATATGATATGTATAGGGGGTGGAAATAATCATGGATTTTATTTTTATATAGTTGGGGGGGATTTGTGTGTTTTTACAGGATGTTACTGTTACTTTGTAGGAGTATAGTATATAGTTTGTCATACAGACTAGACTAATGTGCCAATATCATCAGATTTTACTCATCTGCTAATACATACGTACGTACATTTTGTTTTCCTATATATATACGGTGAGTAGATGAGACAATAACAATTTGGTAACAGGCCATTGACAACGGGCATAGAAAAGCTGGGTGACATGTTTGGTGCCATCATTTCGGTCCTTTTTTAGGCTAGGTCCAAAGATCTGACCCGGATGTTTAGCATCCAAAGCAATTTGTCCTCGTTAAACTGGTACAACTGATTGTTATTATAGGTATGGATTTATCACAACCTAAAAAAAAAACTATTTTATATTATGACAAATTAATTGAGAGGAATTTTATCTGTATAAATTATTTATAAAAATTATGCACAAACAATATAAAAAAGAATATATATATATATAGTGTATAACTTATCAGTTGCGTATCTTTATTGGTATGTATTACATGGGCTTTAAAATTTACAATTAATATGTATTAAATGGGTCCTAAACTCCTACCAATTTCGTAATTATTGGTGTATAATTTGTGCTAATAGAATTATTCAAAATTAAGAGTAATGTTAATGGTCTTAAATTTTGTTTTGTTTTTTTTGCCTTCGATAATATCTTAGTAATTTTTTTGAGTCTTAAATAGTGCTTCAAATGATGCACTTAATTACAATGATCGACTAAATTTTATATGATTTGTTATTGTGTTATAAAATACTATCTTTTATCTTATATACCGTTACGTCATCTAAGACGCATTTGACACTCTTAATTTTATTCATAAATTAAATATTAAAATATGTTCCGAGTAGTAATTTTCAGTTTTCAAATCTAAGGTTCTAAATTATTCTTTTAATATATGGATAATGGTAGTGATCAAATCACTACTGGTGACTTTTTATTGACATTCCAACCTACGACATGCCTCTCCTTCCACGGCGCACTACCGTTATTCGTTTGTTTCCAATTTGAGTGATGCTGCTCCATCTGTATGGTCTTATTTTTTAGGCCTCGTAAGTTACAGAATGGTACTGATGCTAAAAATAAATAAATAAGACAATCATATCCTTTAAAAATATGCTGCTTTTAAAAATATGCTGCTATGTGGTGGCACTTTTCATGAGGTTTACTATATTATGAGGGTTTTAAAATTAGAGATATTATTAAAAAAAATTAGGAATTTTTATTCTTTTTAAATATATTATTTATATATATATATTAGTAACACGTTAACAACAAGTGACTTAGAGACATGATAATTAATGCTCGATCTTCTACTTGGTATATAAATAATTGTGTTTTAAAATTTTAATGTGATCTTATAATAACAATACAATGTGGCTCTCTTTAGATTATAACTACATTTCCTTTTTCATTATATTGATTGAGAAGATAAGTGGTGCTATAAATAATAATGAATAATGTTGACGTCTGGTTTTGTCCGGCTGTCCCGCTGGCCGTCCGGATAAGATACCTGCACAAAAGTCCTAACGGCTTGGGCCGTTGGTGGACTCCTCCGGTGTAAGAGTTAGTGAAGGTTCTCAGAAAGGTCAACAATGGAGGTCCAAGTATTTAGTATAGTAGTAAAGTGTATGTGTGCGTAACCCTTTCCTCCATCATTGACTGGGTATTTATAGTGCATACCTGACTCTTACCGATTCCGTTTAGGATTGTCCCTCAACGTGGTATAGTTTGAATAGGAAGGTAATCTCCTAAACCATCTAAGAACCTGACTCCTATTCTAATTCGGATTAGATATAGTAAATAGCCACAGTCCAGATTGGTTAGGGACCTATCCCAAGCCTATTGGACTTAGGAGTCCTCATAAGAATTCGCCAAGCTGATGGTCCGTTGGGCCTAGCCCATCATATATTTACCAGACCAGGCTTAGCGAAATATTCATCCTAACATTGCCCCCCACTCCCTTAGTACATAAATGTGCTAGGGGAGTAGAATGAATTACCCCAAAAGTATATATAAATGCACCGATCAAAAGGGAAATAACTCTTCGGGAATCCAGGTGCAGGAACACAGAAGATGTTTAGACCGAAGGCAAACCCTCCTTGAACTTTACAAGAATTCTAGGACAACGTATCAGAGGAAGAAAGCTCCATCGGGATCCCGGAGGCATCAAAACCGATGGGAAAGCGCCATCGGGAGACCGGAGGCCTCAGACCGATGGGAAAGCTCCATCGGGAGCCCGGAGGCATCATACCGATGGGGAAAGGTTCATCGGGAGCCCGGAGGCCTCAAACCGATGGGAAAGCTCCACCGGGAGCCCGGAGGCATCATACCAATGGGAAAGCTCCATCGGGTGCCCGGAGGCATCAGACCGATGGGAAAAGTTCTTGCAAAGCGACCCTGGGCCCTTATGAACGAAATTTCAAACGTTGGGTCAACCGCAATAACCAGGCCCAAATCTTTGCTAAGCCCACCGTGCTCAGCCCAATAATCTACCCTACCGTTTCAGTTTCTGTCCGTTTGAATTTCGAAATAGTGCCAAGACAGCTGGACTCGTGCACGCGGGAATGGCCATTTATTACGCCACTGTAAAAGCCTGATAAAACACCCCATCCGTTAGATCAATTGCATCCAGACCGTTAAACACGGCATATAAGATAAGGGAAGTCGAACAATCGCCGTCTCTTCTGGAAGCAGTTAACTCTAAAGAAAAGACGTCTGAGAGAAAAGACTCCCATCTATCATTTCGATTGCTTTGTTCCAGCTCTGCTCCTACCTGCCCACCACTCCATCAATCTCATTTCTGCATCAAGTAAGTTCTTCACACTTTATTCCCATATTTTCACAATGGTTAAAAGTACACAAGACACGAGAGCACAGGCTTCGTCTTCCCGGGTTGAAGACGAGGTCACGGTCGCCGAACTAGGGATCCCAGAGGGTCAGCCGTGGAAGCCAGTAATTATTGAGAGGATGAGGGATGTAGAAGAATACAATAGGAGTAAATACTTCACTCTCCTATACAGAGTGGCGAACACCCCCTCTTCCATCCGTAACCACCACTTCGATTTAGCCCATATAGAATTTTATATTCCTGAAACGTATGAAATTAAGAGACCCGGGGCTGGTGAGAGGATGTATTATCAGTTAGAGGGGGGATGGATTCCGATCCATCGCCAGATTATGATATACGGGGTCCGATTCCCACTTCGCCCATTCGTTCTTGAATTATTACACACGACGGGGCTCAGCTTAAACCAGTTATCCCCCAATTCTTACATTCATATAAACAGCTTTATTGCCTTCTGTGCTTCCGAATCGACCCTCCCCGCCTTAGACTTCTTCTTTCAGTTCTTTTCCATCACCAATAATAAGGAAAATGGCTTCTATCAAGTAATAAAGAACCCTGGACGAGATACCCTAATGGACACCCCCTCCAGTAATAAGGGATGGCACGGGGACTGGTTCTTCATTAAGGGACCGGACACTGAGATGGTCGGACCTTGGGCTGACCCGAACAAAGACCAGCTGAATCCGAAGAGGATCACCCGAAAACGGTCGGAGGAGTTCGAGGTCTTGTATTCCAAGAGACCATCCATGAAGTGGAACCGGGATCTCCTCAATGATCAAGATTGGTTGTATTCATTTGGTCGTAAGTCTTCCGTCTAACTTGTTTCTTTTATTCCGATTACGTTCAAGATACTCATTTCTCTGTTCTGACTATGTTGTAGTGGCCGATCAAGGAAAGCACCCCGACAATGAGGCCGTACTTGAAGCGGTCGGGGCTCCAAGGGGTAAACTAAGTGCTGCTGAAAAGCTAAAGGCAAGCCGCAGTTTGAGGGTCACAAAGTCAAAAGACCCGACCCCAGTTGCTGTCACTCCAGAAGTTGCCCCGGGAGCTCCCGGAAGGGATGATATCGCCAAGTCAACGGGCGGGGAAGCGGCTGCTGCTGAAGATTCAGGGTCTAGCAGACCGAAGATTAAAAGGAGAAGACTAGTACTGAAGTCCTCCCTGGAGCCCCGAACCGAACAGATTCCACTCCTTCCCAAGGCCCCAACCGATATCTCCGCCGAGCTGGACGCCCTTAAACAGCCGGAGGAGTCAACCGTTCTTCCTCCCCAAGCTAAGGAAAAAGAAACTGCCAAAGGTGCAGAGCCTTCGAACAAAAGAGACAGTCCTGCTGACCCCCCTGTAAGTACCGAGGGTACAAGGACCGAGGAGGTACCGAACACCAACGCCTTGGGTTCCTCGATGATTCCATTCGCTGCCGCTGATACCGAGGGGGCAGATCTAAACACACTGATGGAGATGTTGTTCTCCTTTCATGCAAAGGTAAAGGTCTGCTTGTGATTTTACTTGTTGAATATTGACGAAAACTCTCACTTATTCATCATCGGTTAACCACCATTTTATTAGGGAAACGCAATTCTCCTGAAGGTGTCTGACGAGCAGAAAGTGCTCGAGAGGGAGCGTGCTGAAGCGGTGAGAAATCACCAAAAGATTCGAGAGCAACTGATTCACCAACACGACGCCTTCCGCATTATGAAGAATGATTATGAGGGAACTCGGAAGACTAGGATCGAAAAAGAAAAGGAAATCAGTCGACTCGAATCTCAACTATTGGATGCTGAGAAGCATATGAGGCAAGTCTTTGAACAAGCCGAGACGGATAAGACCCAATTCGAGAAGATCCGTCAAGAGCTCGAGTTCCAGGTCCGCTCCCAACAAGAGCAACTTGATCAATCAAGAGACATCCTCAACCTTCAAACAGATCGGATGAAAAATCTGAAGGACAATATTGAGCAGATCGTCGAAGGTTGGGCATCGAAAGAGGCTGATTGGTTGAAAGGGCCGATAGCTGCCGCCTCCCCGAGTGTCCTGACTCCGGAGCTTCGTCAAAAAGTAATAGAGGAATATAAAGCTTCAGATGATTTTCAAACGGACATCTATGCCTCCATCGTGAACGAGTTCAGCGATGGATTTGAGTATGCTCGGGAGCTTGTCAGGGGAAAGGGTCACGATCCCGATCAGCTAGGGATTGTATTTCCCGAAGACTGATTTCTTCTGTGAAAGACTTGTCATCATCATTTTTTTTTTTTTTAAGACTGTGTTAGTTCCAACTTTTGCTTTGGGACTTTGCTTGTAATTGAATGACTTACCTTCATCGTTTATTTTATTACCCTTTTCTCATGAGTTATATTTTATCGTCTGCATGTATAACTGTTTACTTATACTGTTTTACCCCCCTCTAGCCTGATCGGGCGAAGACCTGATGAGGCTAGAAGATAAATTTGAAAGTGTATATCAAAACAGAAATACAGAAATACGATGTAAAAAATATTCTCATTAATATCGAAAAAGATAATCCTATCGGCTAAAATGCAGCCTCAAAATTTGACTAAGTACACATCCAAAGTAACCCGACTACTGATAATACCTACGAAGCCGAACGGCATGCCAAGTATTTGGAACATTCTTTCCATTCATGCCCCGGAGCTTGTAAGTCCCGGCTCGTAAGACTTCAATTACTAGGTACGGACCTTCCCATGTAGGCATCAATTTCCCAGTTTCTCGAGGTGTAGACGCCTCGGCTTGCCGAAGGACTAGGTCGCCTATTTGGAATGTTCTGTTCTTCACATTTTTGTTGAAGTGTCGGGCAGTTCGCTGCTGATATGTAGCAAGCCTAAGGACCACCACGTCACGTTCTTCTTCTAATAAGTCGAGGTTCTGTCGAAGTCCTTCGCTATTGAGAATTTCGTCGAAGTTAAGGACTCGGGATGAAGGTATCCCGATCTCAATAGGTATCAGGGCTTCGGAGCCATAAGCTAGCTTAAAGGGTGTTTCCCCCGTGGTAGTTCGAGGAGTGGTTCTGTAAGCCCAGAGAACATGTAATAGTTCTTCGGGCCATGATCCTTTCGCATCCTCCAATCTTCTCTTTATACCGTGGAGAAGTGTCCTGTTGGTAACTTCTACCTGGCCATTTGCCTGTGGGTGGGCTACCGAAGTCCGACGATGTTGGATATTAAGCTCGAGTAAGAATCCTTCGAATATTTTGCCGACAAACTGAAGGCCGTTATCCGAGACCAGAATCATCGGAATCCCGAACCGGTAGACTACCTGCTCTTTAAAGAATTGGAGACATGTGTGTTCGGTGATTTTGGCGAGCGACTTAGCTTCTACCCATTTAGTGAAGTAATCAATAGCGACGACCACAAATTTGACCTGTCCTTTACCCTGTGGGAGCGGGCCTAAGATGTCTATTCCCCAGACCGCAAAAGGTATTGGAGAAAGTATCGGAGAAAGATCTTCGGGAGGTTGATGTGGGACAGATGCAAAGATTTGACACTTGTGACATTTTTTGACGAAGTCTTTGGCATCCTCGGGCATGGTCGGCCAAAAATATCCTTGTCGTAAAATTTTATGGGCAAGTGCCTTTGCTCCCACATGGTCCCCGCATATACCTTCATGGACTTCTCGGAGAGTGTAATTAGATTCCCTTGGGTCGAGGCACCGAAGCAGTGGGGATGAATAAGATCTTCGGTATAGCTGATCATTCATGATACAGTACTTGGTGGATTTGTACCTTATCCTTCGGGCCATAGACTTGTCTTCAGGCAATTCACCGGTCAGAAGGAATTGAATGATCGGGGTCATCCAAGATTCCGCCTGTTCGATATCCATTACTGTTTGAACCAAGGTGCTCGGATGCTGAAGATTTTCTAAATATACTGCTCCGTCTAGTTCCCCTTGATCGGTGGTTGCCAACTTGGAAAGGGCATCGGCCATTGTATTTTCCGATCTGACTATTCCTATGATCTGGTATTTCGGGAAGAATGTCAACAATGACCGAACTAATTGGAGATAGGCCTGTAAATGAACTTCTTTCGCCTCATATTCTCCCAACACTTGTTTCACCACCAGTTGGGAGTCGCTGTATACTGCCAAGTTCTTTACTTCCAGGCTTCGGGCTAGCTTCGGCCCTGCCACCAGTGCTTCATATTCGGCAATGTTATTAGTGGCTATGAACCCAAATCGTATAGATTGTTGTATTTTGAAACCTTCGGGAGAAGTGAGGATGATGTCGGCCCCACTTTTCGTCCCAGTAGTGGATCCGTCCACGAACAGAGTCCATACAATGTCTTCGGGTGTTGATGTCAATTTATCACAGTCGGGTTCCTTGTCCTCTAGATCATTACGGAATGAGCACTCGATGATAAAGTCAATGAGTGTTTGTGCTTTGATTGCTGTCCGAGGGCGAAATTCTATATTAAACTGGCTCAGCTCGATGGCCCATGCTGCAAGCCTTCCCGACGATTCGGGCCTATGAAGGATCTTCCGTAATGGCTGGTCAGTGAGGACGATAATAGTCCGCCCCTGGAAGTAATGTCTGAGTTTTCGACTGGAGATAACTAGTGCGTAAGCCAACTTCTCTAAATTTGGGTACCTTGTTTCAGCATCCCGAAGAACATGGCTTACGTAATAGACTGGTTTTTGCCCTTGTGGATCTTCTCTGATCAAAGCTGACCCGACTGCCAAGGATGTGGCGGAGAGGTATATTTGTAGATCCTCCTCGGGCAGTGCTTTACTCAGAATCGGAGGTGAAGAGATATATCTCTTAATCTGTTCAAAAGCCTCCTGGCAATCTTCGGTCCATTGAAAAGTTTTCTGATTCTGAGCTCCCTTCAAAGTTCCGAAGAATGGGAGACATTTCTCTGCTAGTCGCGCCACGAACCGTCGAAGAGCTGCCAGCCTCCCTGTCAACCGTTGAATTTCTTTGAAGTTCTTCGGCGGTTGCATTTCAAGGATAGCCGATATCTTTTCGGGATTTGCCTCGATCCCTCTTCGGCTAACCATATATCCCAAAATTTTACCTGACCCGAGGCCGAATGTGCATTTAGTTGGGTTAAGTCTCATGTTGTTCGTTCTGACATTCGCAAAGCATTCTTTCAGGTCGGCTAGATGATCTTCTTCCCTCATACTTCGAACAATCATGTCGTCAACATAGACTTCCATATTTCTCCCGATCTGGCCGCTGAACACTTTGTTCATCATTCTCTGATAAGTGGCCCCCGCATTGATTAGTCCGAAGGACATCACTTTGTACGCGTAGATGGCTCGGTGAGTGATAAAGGATGTCTTAGGGATATCGCTTTCATGCATGACAATTTGATTGTATCCCGAGAAAGCATCCAGGAAGCTCATTACAGTATGACCCGATGTGGAATCAATCAGTTGATCGATATTCGGGAGAGGGTAATAATCTTTCGGACACGCTTTATTCAGATCTGTATAATCCACGCACATCCTCCACTTCCCATTATGCTTTTTAACCAGCACCACATTCGCGAGCCATTCTGGATAATTGATTTCAAAGATGAAGTCAGCAGCCAGAAGTTTATCGATTTCGTCATCAATTACTTGTTGTCTTTCGGGAGCTACATTCCTTCGCTTTTGCTTAACAGGTTTCGAGTTCGGCTTTACACTCAGCTGGTGCACGGCCACGGTCCTATCAATGCCTGGCATATCGGCTGGGACCCAGGCAAAGATATCCGAGTATTGTTGTAAAAGGGCCACCAACCGTGCTCTGGTTTTTTCCTGAATGCCTGTCCCAATCTGTACTGTTCTCTCGTCATCTTCTTGAAATAACGGAACCTGGACCGTATCTTCGGCAGGTGTTGCTATTGGCTCAGTGCATCCCTCAGTGAAAGGTTCGAGCTCAATCTTCATGGTGGCTTTCTGTTTGCTGTCGATGATAGGGGAGGCCTGAATGGTCTGTAGATAGCATCTTCGGGATAGATCTTGGTCGCCGACTGATTCCCCAATCTCATTCTTTGTTGGGAATTTCATTTTTAAATGTGGGATAGAGGTAACGGCTTTCAATGCTGACAGAGTCGTTCTTCCCAAGATGGCGTTGTAGTTACTTTCCACCTGGACTACATAGAAACGGACCATGATGGAAGCTTGCTTTGGGGCAGTCCCGAAAATCACAGGCAATTCGATCGTCCCTGCTATACGGACCGGGTTATTCCCGAAGCCATATAAGGGGGACTCATTGTAGATTTCCAGCTTCCTTCCTCCCAAGTCCAGCCGATTGTATGCTTGGCTATAGAGCACGTCGACTGAACTCCCGTTATCAATAAGCATCCTCTTCATATCCATAGTACCGACCTGAGCGGTGACGACCAGTGCGTCCTGATGCGGAATAACCATTCCCGACGGGTAATCATCGTCGGAGAAAGTGATGGGGTCGGTCTTGATATCCTGGGGTTTACCGGACACTTGATGGACTTCTCTTCCGAAGGCTTTCCTCTTTCGGTTAGACAGAACGGTGATGGATCCTCCGGAGATGACATCAACCACTCCTCTTACCTCGGAAGCGGGTGGAGGTGGATCCAGGCGATCGAAGGCTGATTGTCGACGAGAATCGGCGACGTAACAGTCGAGGTTACCCTTCCGTATCTGCTTTTCTAGGAAATCTTTGAGCTGGTAACACTCTTCGGTATCATGTCCTTTTGCTTCATGGTAGGTGCAATATCGATCCCCGTTCTTTTGCCTTGCGAAAACCCGAATCTTCGGGGGATTTTCGTAGAAGGGTTCATTTTTTATCGCTTTCACGATATTACTTTTGTTTGTATTTAGGGGTGTGTAATCCTTGTCGGCACCTCCTCTATCCCTCGGGGGATGGTTCTTTTGCTGTCGATCTCGGCTAGAATCTTTTCGGTCATTCCCCTTTTTTCCGGAGCCATTGGATTTTTTCTCGGCGCTTTCGTCTTCGGGGTTTCTCTGGTGAAACTCACCTGTGTTTTTCGAAGAGCCCCGAAGATTGGCGAGAGCCTCTTCCAATTCTACAAACTTGTCTACTTTCTCGTAAGTTTCTGATAGGGTTTTTGGAGCTTTTGAGATGAGTTCCTCGATCAACCTGCTGGATTTGTCAACGTTTAATCCCATAGTTAAAAATTGGATTACCTGCTTTGGATCGATTCCGTTGATTTCAGACACAGCTTCTCGAAATCTTTTGACATACTGCCGAAGAGTCTCATTCGGCTTCTGTTTTACTTGTAGTAGAGAGGTCATCATTCTGGCCCGTCTTTTATTGCTCCCGAAGCGGGTATGAAATTGTTCCTGTAGTTCTTCCCATGACTTAATAGACCCGTTCGGGAGAGAGGTGACCCATTCTCTAGCTGTCTTCTTTAGAGTAGATAAAAATAGGTGGCACATCGCCACTGCATCATGACCACAGAAGTGCATGGCTTGCTCGAATGAGTAGGTGTGATCATGCGGGTCTCCCGTTCCGTCATACATCTCCAAATTGGGTACTTTTCGACTTCGATCGATTTTGGCTTCCTCCAAATCCTTTGAGAACGGGGAGAACCGGGCCTTCTTGGACCCATAGTACTTGTCTGAAGCCTTCTTGGGTGAGGATTCTCCAGTATGGCTCTCATGGCTGCGTCTGTCCTCCCTATCCCTTTTGGAGGGTGATCTGGCTCGCTTCCTCAAATCCGCCGTCCAAATCGACTTGGAGCGGGTCAGATCCTTTTCTCGGGGTTGGGGGCCACCTCTACGGCGTTCCGTGTGTCTGTCTTCCCGTCTGCCCCGATGGTCTGAGCGGGAGGCCGAGCCTCTCTGGCTCGAGAGGTTGTCCCCTGTTTCAGTTAATTCCTCGTATTGCTTGTCAAGCTCTTTCTGCTGGATATCTAGAGCCTTTTTCCTGTCGAGGATCATCTGGAGGCGACGTTCTTTCTCAGCCGCCGTCTCCCGGCGAGACTGGGACGGTGTTGGTCGCCGTGAATAACTTTGCGAGTGTGAAGTTTCCATATCAATGTTGATTGATGGAAATTTTACTTGGCGCCCTCCTTCTAGCGCCAATGTTGACGCCTGGTTTTGTCCGGCTGTCCCGCTGGCCGTCCGGATAAGATACCTGCACAAAAGTCCTAACGGCTTGGGCCGTTGGTGGACTCCTCCGGTGTAAGAGTTAGTGAAGGTTCTCAGAAAGGTCAACAATGGAGGTCCAAGTATTTAGTATAGTAGTAAAGTGTATGTGTGCGTAACCCTTTCCTCCATCATTGACTGGGTATTTATAGTGCATACCTGACTCTTACCGATTCCGTTTAGGATTGTCCCTCAACGTGGTATAGTTTGAATAGGAAGGTAATCTCCTAAACCATCTAAGAACCTGACTCCTATTCTAATTCGGATTAGATATAGTAAATAGCCACAGTCCAGATTGGTTAGGGACCTATCCCAAGCCTATTGGACTTAGGAGTCCTCATAAGAATTCGTC